>OY015312.1:103232343-104633131 GCA_955612985.1 Cheilosia scutellata | reverse complement strand
TACTCGATCTATTGTTCCACAACAACTGCCGCCATTGCAGTGCAGGTCCTTGGGCAAACAATGATATCCAGAGGCTGCAACTGCAACCCGATGAAATAGGAGAATATTTGTGTGCATGCAAAATGTTGCTACAATTAAATTAACAACAAAGTTCGACGCATGTAGGTACAGTACATATACGATCCATGGCGCATCCGAACAAATAGTCATTTGCTTTGTTATTCCATCTTCATCTCTCTCCGGATTGTACCTACACCAACAGCATGCCCGCCCCCAGTGGATGATGTGCGGGCAAAAGTGCTGTGCACTGGGCAATACAGTGGCAGCGCACCCATTGCGTGTTTGCCCCCGATGTGTGATGTGTAATTGAATGCCCCTCATAAGCAACAATATGTTTGATTATTATCAATTGTAATGCATCAACTGCAGAGGAAATGCTGCTCAAAGTAGCAGGAAACAAGTGCAGGCCGGATGTCTGCATACGTACGGTACGTGTATTTGTGGTAAAAGGAAGCCATACTATTCACTATCCTTTGGAAATGGTTTCCTGCTTCCTATATAAATACTCGTGCAGCGATTGTTGGGGGCACATCTACAAGTGTGATTTGCTGCTTTTTGCTGTATTGCATGGACACACGGATCGATATCTTTTGCTTCAGGCTCAGGTAAACTATGCACAAGTATCCGGTGGGGTCGAAAGGTTTCGCAAATCGAAAACAAAAGACGGGATGGACGACACGGACCTTCTGGAGTTTGATAGCGCTGGAGAGTTGAGTGTATGCTGCGCTTTGATGATGAATGGCTGGGATTCGAATTCAGGTGGCAATATTGTCTTTGTATTATATGAAAAAGGATATAGTTTATGGTTCGTTTCGTTTCAATGTGCACATTTCTTAGAAAGTCTCTGAGTCTGTGGGGGGATGCTTTTAACTGATTGCATGTCATATAAATTTGGAAATTGTATTCGTCTTTCAGAAAATCGATACTTAAATCGGTGTAAGGGGTATGGTGGTTTGGCAATGAATTCTAAATATCTACCGGGATCATAAATCTACCCAAAAAGAATGCCAAATATGCAGGTGCAGGTATGTATTTGGATGATGGAATGAAGTTATTCAAAACCGATGCAATTTGATTTTGTATACATTTAAGCACACCCTCTAGGGATGAACTAACAAATAACTTTAGACAAACAGTGCCATGCATGGGATATTAAATCAATATGAAGAAACCACGTTGGAGATACAGGGACTCTCAACTCAACTATACGCCTCATGATGTGATGTATTCTTGAATATACGTTTCGGAGTTTGACAGATAGGCCGACGCTATCCGAATGGAACTGAAAAGTTATTCTGAGATATCGGCCCAATGCACACGAAGCAACTGAAAAAAAAAAAAACTAAACCCGTCGGCAACTCGGGTTACAGACCAGTTACGGACTCAGCGGTGACTTGACTCCACACACGAGGAAACGCATCAGTCATCATTCATCACTAATCAAAATCTCTAGTTACTTTAGTGTCGTCATATTTTTCAACCTCCCCCACCAACAATAGGCTGGTCTGTTGTTCGCTCATCTTCGACAAACTAGAAACTGAAATCAATAGACAACCCGACATGCAAATCCACATGCGACTGGTTACAAACTGGTTTTTGTGAATCGCAAACGAGTTTTCAACCAGTATCGACGTGTACATCGTCCTATTTGATTACACAGGGTATGACTCAAAGCAAACTATAGTTGCCAATTCGCATCGCTGATCAGTTTTTTTGCAGTTGCTCCGTGTGCATATTGGGCTTTAGAATTCCGAAAGTACGTATACTAAAGTTAAAATCTCTGGGGGACTATTTCAGGAAGTAGACGTATGACCTACTAAAGACGACACTCGACAACAGGCAATACGATAGACCACTTAAAGCTAATAGGCAAAAACACGGAGATTAACTGAAGCAAACTAACAACTGATTTCCAACGCGGAAAGTATAGAGCGAAGCTCATACGGGGCTCAAGGTCTAAATGAAACCTCGCTATAAAGAGGAAATTATTGAGTTTACAAAATGACAACCTATACATAGAGAGCGTTAAATTTCTTATAGCCGGTTTTACAGTGCAAGTTTAAGCTCCGTTTAACTAGATTTCAAGTTTAAACCGACATTTAACATGAAATGGTGTATTACTTAACCGGACATGGATGGGGGTTTAAACTGAGTTTATTTTCCGGAATTTCATAGTACGATCTCCCTCCCGGTTTATATGACAAAGCAACATTGCATCATTGTTGTTTTTAAGCAACCAATTACTTCGCAAGTGCAAGCCCTTATCCCTGATTGTACTCCACTGTTTCTAGAAATGCTTGTATACCGTCTAATACAATAGAGCGGTGTAGCAAAACAGACTTATGTCACTTTATTAGCAGGCTTCGGAAACCGTGGCAAACAATATTGGCTTAGCTATAAATATTATACTAAATGCATAGTGCGCAGTGTCAGCAAGCTTAGCTATGTATTGGCCATCCCGTTCACTTTATGTTGCATTTTGCCAGCTTGCTGATAAGTTTCTCTCCAGCAGGAGTCTGCAAGAAGTTGTCCCTCCAAACGGCCATTTCAGTTTAGGTCCACTTGGAGTTTATCCCAAACCTAGAGAAATATGCATTGTACAAAACATTCGTCATCCCCAGTCCTTATATATGGTGAATGAGCATGGTCCCTTATCCAGTCCAGTCCAGGGATGAAGGCTCCCTTCGAGCTGTAAGTCCTACGAACCAGGTAGAAGGAGACCTCCGACTGCTTGGAGTGCGAAATTGAAGAAGGCAGGCTAGAGATCGAGCCGGCTGGAGGGGTTTAATAAGTAAGCCCAGGACCACCACGCTTTGTAGCGCCACCAAAAACATTCAAATTTCCAAACTGACACAACAAATAAAATATAAAACTGATGGAAATTTCAAATACACATGAGTTCTACGTTTACAGTGGCGTACAAAACAGACGAGAAAAGTTAAACCGATGTTTAACTAAACGTTCATTCGAATTTCACTGTAATACACTTACGGTTTAAGTACCTACTTCGTTTAAACTTGCCTGCGAGTTTAACTAAACCTGAGTTTAAACTTGCACTGTAAAACCGACTATAAGAAAAATATCGAAAAACAAAGAAAAACTAATGGCGACTTTTTTTGCGACTGACTTCAATTTACTAATGATTCCTCCATAGGCTTCGAAAGTTCGAAAGATTGACAGCAGACAGACTGAGTAACACAAAGAGATACTGGAAATATTGACAGAAACAGCAATGATGTGTCCACCGGATACGGTAATCATCAGACACGAGGTAGGAAATAAGTAAGTAATAGACGAGAAGAAAAAAGCCTGAGCAATCAACACATTTTGTCCTCTTCAAAGCACCAGGAATTGACAATATCGACCCATAATGCTTCAGAAGTCACTCGAGACTATTGTTCTATGGTTAAGGCGTGGGTTATATCTATCCGAAAAGTCCATCCGTAAAAACACGAAACTGCCAAGTGATTGGAACAGAATCACATACTTTTACGACAGAAACAGACAATTTTTTGTTCCAGCAACAGAATTTAGCGACAGAAAAATGGCTGGTTTGACGACAGAACGTAAACAAGTCTACCTATATATGTACATATTGATTTTTTTTTGCTGTCAGCGACAGAAATGCCAATTTATCGCGTATTTTTTTGTTTTCATTTTTCTGAATTTGTCATCTGGCTGCCTGCTTTAGGTAGCTTGAGTTGCAAATCCGACTACTAGACGATATTTACCTAGATCTGTTTCAGTTTTGTGTAGCTGAGCGAGTAAAGTGAACAGAACCAGAATTTACTACAAAACGAAAGCTTTCTGTTCTGTTTCAGTTTCTGTTCTTTGTCACTTGGAGGCTTGGTGCCTTAAGTTGAATTTATGTCACAGTTGTATGGTGGAAACCTATTGAGAAATAGAGGGTGTATCTACTACAGTGGCGATAATTTGAACCCTACTAGACACACAAATTTGACAGATCAGCGAAAAAATATACCTACGGAAAAGAAGCTAAGGCCCCTATTGTGAGTGTCGATAGTTGATCGTTGATCGACAACTTTGATTGTGGATTGCGATTGATATTTGTCGATTTGACAGTCGCTTGTAGTCGATTACAAATGTCTGGTCGATGCTTTCTCTTGGAAGTGAAAAAATTTTGTGCGTAGGAATAGCTAAAATCAATCGACGCAATCGACAATTGTCGTGACGATCGTTGATCGACAATCACAATAAGGGCCTAAGCGACATTAAATAATTAAATATTGTGAAAAATTAAAACATTATTTAAGTAAAAACATGGCCGTCAGAAGGAATCTCAGCATCGTTTGCCCGGTTCGTAGAATCGGACAAAACGTCACAATCGAGAGCTATAACTTTGAGGCATCAGTGAGGGACTTTGTCTACCTCGGCTCTGCTATAAATTCTGACAACAACATCCCAGAAGAAATGAAACGAAGAATAACTGTTGCAAACCGCTGTTTCTTTGGGCTAAGTAGGCAATAATTGAGTTGTAGAGCCCTATCCCGAACAACTAAGGAGATTCTGTATAAGACAAAACCTTGATCAGTCCAGTGCAGTGCTGCTTTATGGCGCTGAAGCTTGGAATCTATCTAAAGCGAATGAAGGTATCCTCGGGCGCTTCGAGAGAACGATTCTTCGTAAAATTGTTGGTCCTGTTTGAGTTGATGGGCTTTGGAGAAGGAGATTCAACGACGAACTATACGAGCTGTACAGCGACATCGACCTGGTCAAAAAACTGCGAGTAAGTCGTTTAAGATGGCTAGGACATGTAGAGCGGATGGGAACAAATGCTCCGGCCCGTAGAGTCTTCGAGTCTCACCCGGAGGGCCAACGCAGTAGAGTAGACCTCGCCTTAATTGTTTACACGAAACCAACACAAGTTCTGCATTCCACTTTTAAACGATTTAAACATATTTTATAGACCCGGGGTTATTTTATTGAATTTTCGACCGACAAGACGTTTAAAATGAATAGTTTTTCATTTATAAAATAAATAAATTACATGTACAAAAAACGTATGTACCGCTTACCGATGACAGATTCCTGTGTACCTGGGAGGGTTTTTTTCCTCGCCACCAGATATCACAGGCCAACTTTCAACATTTGTCAATTTTGAGAAGAAATATCATCTTTCAAATCGTACCAACATTTAGAGGGCGTTCTTTTTTGTAACTGGCGGAGGCACCTTACATGTGTGCCTAAATACGTTATACTGTATTATGAGAGTTATGCCCATTAAACTTAACTTTCGTTATCTCAGACACCTAACAACTCCATAAATATACCGACATTTGGATATGCAAAAAGCTACTGCAATGATTTTGAATCCCATTCCCATCTAAAGTCTCGGTGATAAATTTCGCCTGTCAAACTGTCTACCCAAACTATGGCTGACAAACTGACTGCCTGCCATGCCAACAGTGAGGTTAGAAAAAAAATCATTGTTCCACGAAGGTTTAATTTTGCTATGAATAAAAAAATAATTAATTAGTTCTTTGAATTAAAATCGTTGCTTTAATTGTTTACCCATCGTAACACTTTATTCATGGAGTCTGAATGTACCTACCATGCAATCTCTCCATGCTTCCATAAGTCATCCCTTTGTCTTTCAAAATACATAACAAAAAAACTATAGCACTGTAGAAGGTGCAAAAAATTAAAAAAAAAAAAACATATCTACCGACTGACAAACAAAGGAAATTCAATAAAATTTGTTTTTACTTAACTCATTGTCACAAACTTTAAATGTTTAATTGACTTTATGCTATGGACAAAAACAAACAGAAAAAAAAAAAGAAAAATGTCGAAAGTCTCACCTCAAGAACTTTTTTGAAAGTTCCAACTTGCCATTGTGTTCGAATTGAATGGGACTGCTGCAGTTCCAGCTCCAGCAATAACAACGGAAGCACCAGCACCAGCACCATTTTGAGTTCCTTATCCTTGTATGCCATTGTCTTGTCTCTAAAGAGTCATCATTTTTGTGTTCAAGAGGATTCAGCTGTTCTGAAGAATTTCAAATTGAACATTCGTACATTAGGTATTTTGTTGGACAGAATTTCCATAATATTTTTTTCAACACTTGAGTATTTTTCCTATCGGCCAGGCCATGATCCATAGGGTGTGCTTTCAAATTGATTTAAATGTTTTGGAAAATTCAGAATTCATCGGGCAGTTCACTGAAGGCAGAAACTTTAGCTGCTTTTCTATTTATTTGAGCATCTGAAGTGAAAACGACTGACAGTAGGTGAAACTCTGTACTTAGTTCTTCTTCATCCAAGCAATTTGCAATGCTATTTAGAAATACAAATTAAAACCATTTATTTGATGATAAAAACTTTTCACAAGGGACAGGGCATTAGGTGACATATTCTAGACTCTAGCATTCCGTAATTTTGTTTCGACGAAACGAAAAAAGCAATCCCATGAAACGAAAAAGTGACAGGTCGTTGGGCAGTGATTCCGAATTTCGATGAAACGAAAAGAAATACTCCCATCAATCGAAAAACGAAGTGTCTATTCGGGCGTTGATTTTGTACTGACTGAAGCGACATAACGTAATCATATTTTCATTAAAAACTGTTTATAAAGATAAAAGTAGGATCCTAAACGTACGGCATAATGTCCGAAAATGATTATACTGGAAATTAAAGAGTCTTTGCTGCGAGCGAAGCGAGCCACACACATCCCCCCAACGCAATATAAACTTTGACAGTTCGTAGTCGTGTCCCCCGGACTTGGTACACTGTCCCGAACAACGGCCGAATAGCAACACCGAGAAATGTATACATGTCCGTGGCCAATAATTCCAATTTCAAATTCCAAATTTCAATTTCCAAATTCAAATTCAAATTCTATATATCGATGGAACGAAAAAGTGACAGGTCGTCGAGCAGCAATTCCAAACTAGAGTGAAACAAACAAAAAAAGGCACCGGTTGTTGAACAGTGATTCCGAGTTTTGAACACATCGTTGGACAGATCAGAAAGAGAACACGACACTCCACAACACGACACGACATACAAGTGTGAATCCGGCTTATACCCAATTCACAATGGCGCTTTGCCGCTTGCGTGCGTTGACAGGCGTTTTAGAAACTTTACCGTACTTTATGTCAACGCGCGCAAGCCGCACTTTTCCAAAACTAAATGGCGCTTCAGAGCGTTGGCGCGTTGAGAGATTAGAGTAGGAGAGATTGAAAGTTCTGTTTGGTTTATGTTGCGTACGTACGTTTTGTACGAATTCAGAGCAGAATGCAACTACTCCTTTTTGCTTATAATTGTTATTTTAATGCACGAATTAAGAGGAAATTTGTTGAAAATAGTAAAAAAAAATTCATAAATAAATATCAATAAAATGTATTTTCACTTTTATTGTCGTGGAATATTTTAGTGGAAGAATTGCCTGTGCATTCAATGTACACAGGTGCATGCCTTCACATGAAAGGCGTTTCAGGCGGGACAGGTAGATTTTTAGTTTAGTTGAGAAAATATGGGTAAATTACATCGAAAATCCCTTCCCTTAAAATTGTGAATTGATTACTTTGTGGAATACTTCTTGTAAAACGATTTAAGTGAGCGGAATCAAACGGAATGAGCCCGGAATATCGACCGCGATGCTCCATCTTGTGTCCGTATTATAGTTATAGAGACCCGAGACCTCATGAGGAAAGATCCGTAAAATACTAGAATACTCTAATTTAACCAGGAATTGGTGCGACAAAAATGTTGGAGGATCGAGCGGTGAGGTTTAGGCTTTAGGGAATAGCGTGTCTGAACGCATAAACTGCACAAAGGGGCGTGCCAGCTTCTATACAAAAAACCTTCTAAATCGTATATATCTCGAAAACCATCGAAACGACCTGAACTGACATTTTCAGACCATTTTTGGTATTGGCCCAGGAGTGTTTCTTTGAAGATAGGTCAAAATTTGGCAAAGGGGGATGGCACACTCAATATATGAACGAATGTGTTCGATAACCCTAGTGAAAAACAAATGGACTGTAGTAATTATCGATCATTTGTTTACCTTCTTCCATTTTTGTGAAACCATTTCAGCATATAAAAAATATACTTTTTTTCCCGATCAGCTTCCTTTTTTTGATGATTTTTCAAACGAATGAATTTCAAAATCAAGGCATTTTTCTCGAACAAAACAAAAAATAAAAAAACTAAATATTAACTACAGTATAAATCGTCATTTTACACAGAATGTTTAATTCGCTAGTTTGTGGAACGCGTATTAAATGATGTGGATTGCGAATCAACTTTGACAATTCGCGCGGGTGTTTTCGTTCGCGGCAAAAAGTTTGGAATTTGAAATTTCGTTATTTAAACTATTTATAAACTTATTTTCTTACATTTTGTTGGGATAATTAATTATCTCCCTCTTTGCCCAAACCGATGCCGACCGTCCTTTTTAAAATCGAATGGAAACTCGCTAAATTTTAAGGATTTCAGTCGGCAAATTCACTGGTACCGACCCGCCCTTTTTAAAATCGAATCTAAACTCGCTAAATTTTAAGGATTTCAGTCGAAAATCTCACCGATGCCGACCGTCCTTTTTAAAATCGAATGGAAACTCCCTAAATTTTAAGGATTTCAGTCGGCAAATTCACCGGTACCGACCCGCCCTTTTTAAAATCGAATCTAAACTCGCTAAATTTTAAGGATTTCAGTCGAAAATTTCACCGATGCCGACCGTCCTTTTTAAAATCGAATGGAAACTCCCTAAATTTTAAGGATTTCAGTCGGAAAATTCACCGATTCACCGGTTTGAAGGAGTTTTTCTGGAACCTTTGTAAATGCCTACTTTTGTATATACATTTACAAGTTTAAAAACCTATACCTAATGGAAATCCAAACTTAAGACCTAATTTTTTAAAATTGATCTCGTTGATTTGCCGACTCTTGAAAAGCGTTGGGGGGGGGGGGGGGGGTGCGTCACCCCTCGCTACGCCCCTGCTTGAACTTCAATCTGGTGTACACTGTATTAAGGAGTGTGGTGTCAATGACTTCTCGGATCACGACGTACGTATACATATTCGACGAGCCACAGACGTCTAATAAATATTCTAAAATGCAGATTATAAGATGGCACAAGGGCGGCTTTTTCAGACAATCTTCCTAACACTTAAAACTCTATTTATTGACACTAAAATTTTAACATGATGTACGCAAGAACGTACAATTACAGCCATACAATTCCTTAGCACCTGAAAAAGGCTGATGTGAAATGATTGCTTTTTATTCTTGGTCGCGTTCGTGTTTTGTTGTCAACCATCGATCGATATCTTGGGAGCTTATTCTCAAAAACGCACCGGATCGCTTTGAATGGCGAATTTGTATTTCCAAAAGCGATTCACTCCTAAAAGCGATAGCTGTTTAGGTGACTGATTCTTGTGAGTTGTGACGGGAAAAAGCTGTCAAACTTTTGGAGAAATAAATAGAAAATTGGAAGTCAGAATAAAAAAAAAACTGGAAACCACTGGAAATATCAGTTACCGCTTTTGAGAATCATGAAAAGCGAAGACCGACACGATCGAAATTGAAGTATCGCTTTCAATACGATCAGTCGCGAATTTGGGAATAAAGGGACGAGCCCATAAAATTATAGTTGATTCCATCGTCAATATTGACGTATTCGACGGAACGAACAGTCCCATAAAATTCGTCGCAGCAGTCCACACTTGGACTCTTTATACCAATTTGCAATTTATTAAATTCGAAAGTATCTACAAAATTAATTTAATTGAACTGTCATCTGCAGCATTTGAAAGTTTCTCTCAATATTTCCACCAATGAAAGTGCTTTCTCTCACGCTGTGCCAACAGCTGTCAACGCGTGCGACGGACAGAAAAGTAAGTGCACTTGCGCTGCTTATGGCTTATGGGTCACCTATCATCTTCCATAGGCTTATGTGTATTCTATTAACCTGTCAGTCGAATACGTTGCCGTAACGGATGCGACGTAGTCTATGGGTTGGCCCCTTAAGTCTGTTGTCCAATTTGTGGATTTAATTCTTCCATTTTTTTCAACAGAAGTGCATTTACTTTTCAATTATAATTCGAGTCATTTTGTACATCTGTTTATTTGATAAGGGTAAGCAAAGCCAGGTGGGTGCAGTGGCTCAGCGAGGGGTCCCGGGTTCTCGATACCCGGAAAAACACAAATTACATCTTAAGGTTTTTCTACTGCGCCACCTCTCGTGAACGTCTGACAAACCTCCGAGAGTATAACTGCCATGAAAAGGCTCTCAAGTCATCCGTTTGGACTCGGCAGCTTCCTTGAACGCAGTTTGCCACTTCGTTTTCAATACTAAAAGTCTGAATTGGCTCTGCAGAACCACAAGGTGTAACCATAGGCTGGAGTTTTGATACCACAAAAGATGACGAACCAAGCTGTACAATTTTCTGAATTTTACTGGACCTCCTTTGGCAGAGTAGCGTCGTCGGACAGTCCTGTCTGAGAAGGTTTTATGTTTTTAATTTCTGTATTGGGAATTATCTTGCCATAGTTAGCACGCAACTAAGTGCTAACTAACAGGCGACCGACTTCAACTAAATTGCCAATTTCTGAGTAAAAACTGAGAAGGTTCTGCTTTAAGCAAGGCGCATACTAAAGTGTGGAGCAAGTTGCGTGGCAATGGCGTGGTGACCAAGTGGCAGGTGGCATAGGAGTCGTTAACTATTGGTGTGGCACCTGAAAAATACTACACAACTATACATTGCGCGTCTTGCTTTAAACTGGATATAGGCTTTTTGCGTAATGAGGACTAGCCCTAAAGATGAAAATTGTGCTTTGCAATGGCTTTAAAACGGGTGGAATGAATCACGCATCGAGTTTACTCTTTTAATATAAAGGAACACAGAGTTCCCTTTATTTAAATTTCTTGTTCGTCTTACTTGGCTTTGTTTCCATCTTCTATTTTTATTTAAGATAATTTTATTCTCAATCACCATTCATGTACTTTCTCCTCTCGTCATATCGTCATGGATACACAACATTCTCGTTAAACAGACAAAAACCTTAACGAAGCCGAGGGTAACTTTACTTATATCCTTATAAATATGTGCACACATAAGCACCCCTGATGTACAACAAAGGGCTTTATAAAATAATATTTTTTTTACCCAATCAATCGGGGAATATTTCTCAACGAATACCGATTACGTTTCACTTTTGTTTAATTACCCAAAAATAAAACAACAGACGACATCTTTATTGCCATAAACTCAAACGAACTGCATTACCCTCTGGTGATACACTTTCGTATAAAATGATCAAAAGTTTCCATAGAGAAAGTGTAGGTGGATAAAAGTTTTTATTTTTGGAAAAAAAAAACTTCCAGCTTCCAGCAGATTCAGCAATAGGTCGTGTGGAACAAAAAGAAATTCAATACACCAATCGTTGAATGGATATTTTTTTTTTTGCGGATTAAATTTCCTTTTCATCAACCCAATCAGGATTTTTTGTTTAAACTATGTGAACACTTCCAGTGAACCATGTTGCGAGATGGCCGACCCAACTCAATTTATTCGTTAAAGTCCTTTTGCGCAAAAAAAAAAAAGTATGTTGAAAACACTTGTTATTGACAAATTTTATCATCATCGTGTCGACTGGGCAAAGTTGTAATTGCCAAAGTACAAACCTTCTGGTTGCCAGACATCCACTAGAGCATATACTGGGGGTTGGGTTGGGTTAGGTTGGGTAGGTATATAAAACTTTAATTTAGGGTTTCACCCGACTTGGCTAACTGAATTTAAGACTAAAAACATCTGAAATGCAATCCAATCGAAATCGGGCGGGATTTATATACAAACACCTCGGGTCTTCTCTTATCCATAAATATAGGTTAGGTATACCTGAGAAATGCAAAAAGTTTCAGCATCTTGATTTGGAAGCCATGTCTATGTAACAACCTTTATGTCGACATTGGTTGGAAGAAAACCAACTTCATAGTTTTTCATTTCATGTGGCTTGCTAATTAATTAGGCGAAACTTTGGTTCCCAAAAACTAACTTCGATTGGGATAAAGTTTCCCGAAATGAAAACTGTTTTCACAGAGGATGAAGATACGACTTTTTTTTTTATTTTTTTTTTTTTCATTTTCTGGTAAGAAAGTGCATATACGAAGGCGACGGCATTATAGACACACGATGAGAGCGAGTCGTAGATTCTTGAAAAAGTATCAGCACTTTGGGTGAAAAGTTTCTCAAAATTGGATTTTCTTATGGTTTCTTTGAGGAAATATTTTTCAATGGAGTTGTCACTTTTGTGCAATTATGTGAATTAACAAGCAATTGCAGTTTTGGAATTATGCGATTTGGCAAATAGAATGTTGCCAATTAGAGTGGTTATGTAAGGTACTTGGCTTAGTGATGTTTTGGGGGACTCAAAACTATGTAGAGAGGGCATAACTAAATGCAATTCTCTTGGGACCTTAGGATCAAAATTACCTATATGAAGGAAGGAAGCAGACTCATCCCTGGAGAAGACTTTTCCATATAATTTTTACATTTATAGAAAAATAAAAAGAGGCAAGATATAGGTAGCTCTGTGGGTCTATTTTCTGTTTTAGGTACGCAACTTCGGGTTATTTTTTTGCTGTTCGGTTTTTTCAGTTCACTCGTGTTTTAGCGAATTGGTTTAGGTTTTCATCGTGATGGTTTACCAGGGATGGATATGGCCCAATATGGTGCCTAGTTTACTGTGATGAACCCAAACCCTATACAACCTAACCTAACCTAGTCTGGTTTGACATATTAGCAGCCGCACGTTCTTCGAACAGATCTTAATAGGTTGCAGTTTTAGTATAGAGTATCTTTTGATTATTTCCCTTTACCTGTTTGAGATTTAAACTCATAGCCCATTTTAGAAATGTGAGGGATTGGATAAGAGTCCTTATGGACTAGAACCAGAATGACAAAGTCTTCAAATGGGACTTTAACGCAATTAGCGGATGACCGATTTTGCTTTTTGTAAAGGTCTGCTGTGCCTGTTTTTAGCAACAATCCAATTTGATTACCCTGCTGTTTGGGGAGAACTTCGTCAGGTAGAAGTGAAGTCATGCTCTGTTGTCTGACCATCTATTACTTTGCAACGTAAGAGTGTCAATAACTCACCTTCAGGGATATAAGAGAGGGATCATCCGCTACCATTTCTATTTCAAAAAACCCGACTAGACCTAAAAATTCTCATCTTCTGACCCCAGCTCCAAAGATGCGGAATAGCTGCTAGAGTAAGTAGCTACACTACGACGCGTATTGGCGACCGCGTTACCGCCTTAGTTTTATGTTCTGAGGGGTTCATATAAGGCCTCTTGAAACTCTTCCATCCGCTCAATTCAACAGTACCCCTTATAACTTCTGTAAGTCGATTCCAAATAATATCCGGTGGTAGGATATAAGAAGGAGGTGGCACAATTTATTTGATTTAGTTTAGACTCTGGCTGATCAGAGTCTGCCCTCTTCTTCTTCCTTACTGTTCGGCGAGGTTATGCTCATGATCATAACCCTCCCACTTTACTACATCCCTACTGGTCCGCCTGTGAGGTTCACCGATTCGACCTCCAAAAAGGATATTTTCAGGCCTCCCGTTTACTGATCACTTCGTCACTGAGGCCAATCAAATTCAGCTCTTTTTGCATTTGTGTGTTCCAGAAGCTTTTTGACCTGTCTCTCTTCTGCGCTTGTAAAGGAACGTTGATTGAAATTGCCTTTTTGACAGGGTTTGCACGATCCCTCCTTTGAACATGGCAATATCAACTGAGCTGGTGGTAAAGGATTCCTAAGATCTTCGAACTTCTAATTCTGTTCAAAAACATAAGTTCAAGGTGAGCACAAGTGCAACGCCACAAGGAAAACACATTAGCAACAATCATCGTACGAGTAGCGGTGGTTGCGACCGACAACCAGTGCACAAGGCCAAGCCATCCATCCAACAACAACAATAACACGAGCGATCATTCTTCAGAGCAGTAGACGACACTTTATTACGGCACCATAAAATCGACACAAACGGGCAGCCAGATGGTCCGTAATAAAATCGCAGCAGAAAAAACCCAAATCAATATACCATCACGAGCAACATTACGCAGCGCAGCGAAGGAGCAGATGAAGAGGAGCAGCCGATAACCCTATCATCATGCGAGACGATGCAGCGGGGCCTGCGACCGAGATCGGTGATATATGCAGGCACACGGCAGCTACATATATATAGCAACCAGAGCACGAGTTTTCATTCTAAGTGCAGAAGCAGAGGAGTGCAGTACAGTCCACTACATTCTTTAAGAAATAAAATATCATTCATTTTAATTACAGTGCGTTATTATTTCTTCCTTTTTTTTTAATCTTTAACAAATTCTATAAAGCTTTGTTACTCCTGCTGGTCATGCGAAGCGTATTCATTTGAACTGTAGTTAATTTGCTCTCATACTTTTTGTATATTGTTCAGCATTGCGAACCGTATGTCAGGGCCGCACGAGCAACTGCGGTGTAGAGCCGTCCCTTCAGCTTAGGGGTCATTTTTCGGTTACAGAAGATAGCAGAGTTTTCTTGATACTTCAACCACCATAAACGCTTATGCGATGACTGATATCGACATCAATCCAGATCCACAGATCTCAGATACTTGAACTTTTCACAATTGGGAATAATTTTTCCTTTCAAAGAAATGTCTGGACTAGGTCGGAGTGGATTGGCGATGAACTCACACTCATACAACCAACCTAGGTCGGAATGGATCAGAGAATGGGCAGTTGAGGTATACTCTGTCTTTTTTGGTTTAATTCGATATACATTTCCCTCCAAAACATCCACCCATACATCAAATGCTCGTTGCAGTAGCGTTTGATCCTTACTTAAGATGGGTCCATCGTCAGGAAAGAATAACTGCGATGAACTTTGGGGTTATCACTTTTCCTTCAAGCAGATAATCTAGACTTAAAACGCTTCCCTGGTGCGCACCGACTTTAATTGGGAACTCTTCGGTGACTCCGGCGGGGAATCTTATTTTTGTCTTTGTCTTCTATCAAACTACCTAGGGCTTCAGGCTACCCTAATGTGAGACAATATTTGAACTCAATAAAAACAAATTAAAGCTTCAAGCTGGTTGTTTAACAGGACACTAGTCCCCCAGATATCACACATTCAGTGAATGGGACTTACCTTCAGATGCCAGCTTAAAAATATGAGCCTAATCAGAAGGACCTCTTTTAAACTATGTCATAAGCTCAGAACATATAATTTCTACAACTGTATACTTGACGCACGCGCGACGCTTACCTTAAACTTCGTATACGCCTTTTATGTTCTGCTGTTTGATTCAAGTTGAACTAACCTCTCCTGTTACACAGTTTGTCTCCATGAATCCTTCAATGGTCATCAGGTAGAAAGGACCACCCCACCTGGAAAAAATGCACTCAATCATAATACTATCTCGATTGAAAGGAAAAATTAAACTCGTCTAGGACCATCATTATTAATTGAATTGTTCCCATGCTACTAGTACTTTGGTCATAAATATAAAACTAATATTAAACGAGTTAACAAACGATGCCCCATCGCCCAATTTACCTTATGATACCGCACTGCCCCATAAGACACAAATCACTTCTCATTCTATCTCTCTCTCCCTCTCTCTTTTGGTCTGAAGGATCTTCGTTCCACTTGTAGAGACTCCCTAAAAATTAAACGGATACAAATGGAAGGCAATCAATTGGTGACTTCTTATGTTCCGACCACACTCGTTCTTTTGCACACACACACTACCCTTTCCATTGTCCATATCTGCCGGGGGAACACCTATATATACAAACGAGAAAAGCACATCTAAAGCAACGAAGAATAGACACATTACAACTCTGTCTTAAGTGCAAAGAGTGAGAAACGACTAGGAAGAAGACAATGGCGCACACAAAAGGACATAAGTGGCACAAAGAAAAGCAGCAAAAAAAAAAGAAAACAAGGACAACGAAAAAAGGAAAAAAATTGTTTGAGACAAGATTTATGATTGCCTCTCTCGTATATATGAGAGGACTCGAGCGCCACCTCCTGCTTGAGACGAAAATCGCAGATTCTGGGATTATTTATGACGCTACCATGTCACATTGTCTAGGATTTTGCACCCCAGCCATCCACCATCCACCACCCACATCCATCCATCGTGTCCGCTCATAAAGATAGAATTTCGTAATTAACGCTTGTAATAGGATCACGATTAAGTACGGTGAATATTCACTACTGACATGAAACGCATATATATCTCACTCTTGGCCAACGAAGACGAAGAAGACATGAACATGGACATCGTCCTATAGTGCTCTGTATACAGCAACGTGACGTCCATCCTGGTTAGGGATGGATGCGGATGGACAGACGGTTTGCTCTTAGCAATGAAAAACTTTTTATACACACAGTTCGCTTTTTAAATCCCCCATGCTTTCCCCAGGATTCGGGATAAATTCTCGGGTTGAAGGACACCCAACAAAGAAGCAGAGGAGCTGTTACCACGATGGAAATCAAAGCCAGCCAAAGAAAGCGAAAGAAAGAAATAGGATTTTCCTTTTGTGATAAATGAGGTCGCATTAATTACACTACACAACCAAAGAGTGGAGAGGAGCAGAGCGGGAAACTTTTCCGCTTCCAACCAGTATAAATGAAAATTTCATATCCTTAGACCCTCCTACCGCCCAAAACCTTCCAAAGCGAGGATAACTTTAATCCTATTCCAAGTTTGCACGTGTTGCATTGGCACGGTACACCTACCGTATCATCATCATCAGTGTCCATGTGCATCCACATATGGTAGCCAGTTTCACCTTCGTCGTCGTCGGTCGGTTTAGCATCCATATACTTGCATCACTGGTGCACACACTAATTAAAAAATATGGAATAGTAAATGGTGAAATGTGAGCGGGCACAGCGCATCCCAGTGCAGAGTGGCTTTGATTTCAATCCGCCCGCAGCAAAATACGGAACCCAGTGTTGGCGAGCATCTCTCGGATCTCGGTGAACTGAAACCGAGTTAGAATTCTTAAGATCCATTGCCCGTGGTAGTTTACGATTAGCGGACGAGTCGGAGATAAATTCCCTTAAGGATTATACCGCATCCACGTATAGTGGCAGCACCCCTTGCTGTCGGATGGCATTCAAATGCAGGTTGTGTATGTGAGGAGGAAATCCCTTGTAATGAAAAATTATATCAACAAACTATCCGAACACGCAAACATGCTCTCGCTATAAGGGGAACGCGCGGGACTGAACTAGGTGCATCCGATATTACACAGCTCCCATTCTGCCACTTAAATCCGACCCCTGTCACTTAAAAGGGATAAACTTTGGAAACGCTCGAAGAGCTTAAGGGTTTACTGAACTTTGTCGACAACCAGCAGTACCCACTATACAATCTATATATGTGTGTGTGTTCAACTGTAACTACCACTCTTCCAACTGTACCTTATACACACCAACACGACGAATTGTTAAAATGAATGCTCGGCAAGTGAATCGATTGGGAAATGCCTGCGATAATAATGTTTGCTATGGCCAAGGATAACTTGCATTAGCTTTCAAGTGGGAAGTTAAGGCAATTACTCGCGTCCTTATTGATGACGTATACATAGTGTGGCTGTGGGTATAAGGAATAACTGTATATAGAGTTGCCTACTCTTGAGTGCAAACAGAGTGGTGGTTGCCAGCGGTGGTAGATATATAAAAAAATAGAATTCCCATTGGAATAAGGATGGAGAAGTAAACAAAGTGCGCTGGAAGCTTTCCTCGAAATCATTCAGATTCAGAGTTATTCGAAAGTTTTTGTTGCCAAGTTAATTTGAAAAGTTTCTTTTTTTTTTTATTTCTACACTTTACTGCTGAACTCAAACTTAATCAGTTGCACGAACGCGCATTTGTTAGCTGTTAAGCGTGCTGGTTATGGTTAAAATGGTGACGTTGTCCCTTAGGTGGCCAATTGAAATGGGGAGAATTTTTGTAATGGCGGGAGTAGAAAAATTGTCGGGTGTTTATTTTTTGATTGAGTGGCATTTAAAGTGGGTTCCATTCGAGGAGGGATATTCGAATTACAGAGTAGTCGGTAAATGGATGGCACGTTCTAAAATTGGGAAAAATAAGCGAGATTCATTACTGCCCAGGAGCTCACAAGTACTTGCATTACAAGTGACTTTCTCAAAGGATATAACCTTTCAATAATAGAAAGTTACAAGCACAAACCATACATAGAACTAGACCGCCAGCTTCCGTACACCTACCCGATTCTCCCCGGAATTACTTCCCCTGTCTGTGAATACGTGTGAAATGTCAAAATCATTGGCGGCAATGATTATTCCATTGTATACCATGGGCCTACGATTAGTCAATTATGCGGGCGTTAAAGGCGCTCCTTTGATTTTATACAGCACCAATACATGAAATATCTTGAGTGAATACGATGAGTCGTTTTCACACCACGCAAACTCTAGTGAATAATACGCATCCCCAAAGACGACAAGCAGTGTGAACAGAAGAAGTTATTGCCCTTGTGGAGCGCAGTGTTGAGGAGAATCCGAATGAGTCCATTCGCAATTGGAGCTATGCCCATCCATTTTGTGGAAGATTTTACGGAAAGATCTTGGTTTAAAAGCTTATAAGATACAGCTTGTGCAAGAGTTGAAATTTCGGTTTTAACAAGATGGCGCCACATGCCCCACGATGCGCGACACCATCAATTTATTCCGGGATACATTTGCTGAGCGGAAAATTTCGCTTAATGGACCTCCACGATCTTGTGATCTCACACATTTAGATTACTTGCTTTGGGAGTATATGTGAAGTCACTAGTCTATACCGATAAACCAGAGGCGTTGGACGTTTTGGAAGTCCATAGTCGCCGTGTTATTGCTTATATATATAAAAATGGTGACAAAAATGTATAGTAAATCATCAATTGAGAACGGCCGGACCGATTTTGCTCAAATTTTTTTTTCAGTTGTTCGTAATTGCCAGGAGAAGGTTCTTCTAAAAGAAAATTTTGGGAAAACTCTCCGGAAAAGTCGGGAAACTGGACAAATCGAAAATTGATTTTTTGTATGGAATTTTGTGTGCAATTGTTCTGGAATGGATTTTCGAATGGAAAATGATGTAAAGGCGGAAAATTCGTTTTGCAGCTTGGAAAATTTCGGATAACTGTAAAATTTATTGTCATAAAAGACGTTTTGCGTGCATTTTAGGTGGAGAAGTTAACCTGCTGGCGCTTGGCAATGGCCAAATTCCCGATGTTTCGACTGGTTTGATATCGTTCCCGGAAATTGTTTGCGAGTTCACATCGTCGAAGGAGGAACTCATCACCAAAGTGTTCCCCGGAATTGCACAAAATTATAAAAATCTCGATTGGATTAGTGAACGGGCAATACTAGCAGCGAAGAATAAGGACGTCGATAGCTTGAATTTCATTATTAAAAGTCAAATCGCTGGAGAACTACATTCGCACAAATTCGTTGACAGCGTGACCGACGAGGATGAAGCGACCAACGATCCGACGGAATTTTTGAACTTGCTTGATGTGCCAGGAACTCCACCGCATAATTTACAGCCGAAGGTGGGATCGATCATAATCATGTAGCGGAATCTGAATAATCCAAAATTGTGCAACGCTACGCGGTTGTCCTTCAAGAAATTGATGAACAATGTGATTCAAGCGACGATCATCAAGGGCAAATTCAAAGGAGAGGAAGTCCTTATCCCACGAATTCCGATTATTCCAACTGATCTTCCATTCCAATTCAAGCGGATTCAGTTCCCCGTTCGATTGGCTTTTGCGATGACAATCAATAAATCGCTTCGGAAGTCTGTGGGATTAATCTCGAATTTCTCTGTTTTTCGCACGGTCATCTGTACGTTGCCTGTTCGCATGTTTCCATTCAAATAAATCACATTGAAATTTGAACCAATGCTGCCAGTGTTTTGTCATAAGAATTCCCACGCAAGTCCCAAAAAAATCCCTTTTATTCCCTCGCCTGATGGCTCGAAAAACTAACTCAGATTTTCCCACACATATTTTTAGGAAAACAACAAATTAACGAAACAAAAAAAAAACAGTCTCAATAACTGTGGGGAAAAACCTTAGTGTATTACAGGAAAAGCTCAGCGCTATACTCAAGAATGACCCAACCACATCAAAAAAATTACCATCAAAGCCGTTCACATCTATACATATACTCCTGGACAGTCAAGCAGCTATAAAGGCCCTTAGCTCACCTATCATTGGATCCAAATCAGTATTACACTATGACTATTTAAACACCCTTCAAAGGCTTAGCCTCAAAGGTTCCGGTAAAAGTTTTAGATAATATTATCCGACCGACACATAACGCTATCCGACAGATAAAGGAGTGTGGCAATAAAATCCCTGTAATACTACTTTCTAAGATTCTTGTCTGTCAATTATTTATTTACAACATGTTTCTCATAGTGTTTATGCTCCGACCGGAACCTTTCTGATATACCCACAAACAACATTATAGGCGAGTTTGGAAGGAAGATCTTCTCCAGGGATCAACTGAACCTGAAAGAGATGAAAAAATCTTCCAGTATCATAAACTTTACAAAAAAAAGTGGAGAACTTCCTAGCCTAAACCGTCTTTATAATGTATAGTACAATAAGTAGATATTAATCAGGTCGACGTGCCGCTTTTATCGCATAGAATAAAAGGCTAGGATAGGATAGTCAGTCTTCATTAGTTATTGCAAAAAACAGGATTCTGTAAAATACGAAACGAAAACCGCTTTCGTTTTCACTAAACAGAAAACATGGTTCTATCATAATAATATGTGGCAATAGACAGAGACGATATCCTTCGCCGTTTTCATTTTACGTTCTTCTTTCCTTTTGTGTCAATACAAGTTCGCTTGTTCATGGACGCAGTCAGGTGTATAGAAGTAAAATTTCAAAGAACAAAAATTACCTTTTGTTTGTTCTGGAAAACAAAAAGTATCCCTTTTTCCCTTTTAGCTCATTTCGAGTACAAATATTCCCTCAAAAAGGGAAATTTCCCACAATCTGTCAGCACTGATTTGAACTATCCGTGTTTTATTATATCACTCTGGAGTTTATCTAAAGGCGTTTAATTGGGGCGAGACGACGTTCGTCGGGTCCGCTAGTTGCTTACATACGACCCCAGTTGTTCGATAAAGTTGTCGAAAATTGGTCTTCACGATTGCGCTTCATTCCAACAAACCGTGGCGCACATATGCTCGAAAACAGTAATGGCATAAAATGATCTATTAAATAAAGCTAATGTCTAAACATTAACATTAGCTTTAAGTGTTTTATTCCATATTGATAGGACCTGACAGTGACAGACGTCAGAAACAATGAATTCATCATCAGCCTTATCAAATGCGGTTAATAAGATTTCTTAATTAAGTACGTCTAAATATGTTGACAGCAAAAAAGAGTGCTTATGACCCTATGTCGCCGCATAGTCATTAGGGGAATACGAATTGTTGTCCGCTCAGAAATATCAAATGCAACAAATGTGAGCGTATAGGTAATTTTTCAAAAAACCATGCCGATCAATAACATATGTGTTTAGAAAATTAAGTTCCAAAGCGATGAAGGTTTGAACCGTCGAAAATTCGTTACCGAGCACACTTGGGTGAAAGGATTTTTTTTTTTGCGATGGAACGGATTCTTAACGGCTAAGCTATACCTTCCTTCCCGAACAGATCGAAATGGTTGTCCCCTGCGGAATCGCTGCAAGGCATTAGTACACTGGAGTGTCGGTACAAAGACATTTAAGCTTGATATATGAGTTGCACTACTCACTTAAGGTTGGCACTCTAAACGTCTAAGATCGCTGAGTATTCGCACGGCCACGTTGTTCACAATAGTCAAATTTTCATCTTTATGGAACATATAATTTAGGATGTTGGCGAAAGTGGGCCATTCGCCAAATTGGTGCTGTAAAGCAATCCTCTCGGTTTTGTACAGTTAACACACGTTCACAGTTTGGGTGCGATGGTTTCAATTTCTTTCATAATTCCTTCTTTTATCGTCATCTATACCCGGCCATTTCGGACTCGATCCTTTCTTGCGCTTACATTTCAGCGAGTAAATCACAGCACAGGCGACTCTTAGTACGCTAAGGCGGTAGACGGATTTAATTCCGCGTAAATAAGACTTATCTTTCGTGGCACTCCTGCACAGCTCCTGCAAGAAGTAGTCACTTATTTTTATTCTAATCATCCACCTCGAACAGTTCTTGAAGAGTTTTTGCGCATACATGCTCTAGGGTAGATGGTATTTGAAGCTTACACGAGCGTTAATAATTACTCCTAGGCACTTAATAAACGGTTTAGAAACTACTTCATGAATTCCGACGCTAACTGTTATCGTCTCCCGAACTTTCCTACTCGTAATAAGCACTGCCTCTGTTATGTGATCTGCGAATTGCAAGCCGGCATTAGCTAACAAACTACGCCCAGTAGCAAGGTTGCAACTGAAGCGCAGTTCGACGTCTTCTATCGTTTTCCCCACAATTACCACGACGATGTCGTCTTCTGAAAACACGGTAATTGACGCTTCTCTTAGAATCGGTAGGCGAAGAATTTTGTCATAAATAACGGTCCACAGCAAGGGACTTAGGATCGATCCTTGTGGAACACCGCAAGTTACTTCATACTTTATTCCTTCATAAGAGTTGTAGAACAGGACTCTATTTGAAAAATAACTCTTTACCATCCGGTAAACACAGCTCTTGATACGCTCCCATTTCGCCGAATGAAAGGCGTATGTTACGTCTAGGTTTATAATGGCGCTATAATTTTCTTGTATCTAAGTGTAAGAAGTCGTATCCGGTATCCGGTTGGGAAACAAAACCTCTCGGCACTAAGATCTAAAATCTACTGCAAGGCTCAATTCTTGGACCATTACTTTTTGTAATATTCATTAATGATCTCCCACACTCATCAATACATTTATATGCTGATGATGTCCAGATACAGCTGAGCTGCAAGCTGGCTGTTAGAAGATGGAATAGACACTTCAACTCTTCAACAACAACACTTCAGTTCCCAACTTCAACTCGTTCTTTTGTATTTTATTCAACCAAAGTTTACATGCAGAATATCTTGTTTATGTTGTCAGAGAATGGAACACTCTTCCCTTGGATAACAGAAAACTTCGCTGAACTAAGTCATTTGAAAAAGTTTTATTTAGATATCTGGCCTTAGGCACCTAAATGCATTTTTGTATATTTTGCTTTTCTATTATCTTTCTTTTCGTGTTTAGCTATATTCTTTTTATTTTCTCTATTTTTTTTTCTAAAACATGCTTCATTAATAACTTGAAAATTTTACATTATTTTAATTTATAATTATAACAAGCGGACCCGGCAAACGTTGTTTTGCCTGCTCGTACCTTTTCATTGTCCGTCAATTGTTCTGCGGCTGTTTTATTTAACCGATGTGTCTGGACTGGACTGATTTTGTACCTACTCCGTGTGCTTCGACCGTTATTTCCTCAGACGTGTGCCCAGGAATCCCACCCATACTTCGCGCGGTTGTTTGTTTGGGCAATCCACGTCAATGTCTACAATCTTACAAGTCTAGCTCCTACGGGTGTCGAGAAATTTATGAGCTTCTTGCTTTTTAATTTTTTTTTTGTTGAGTGGTTATTATTTGAACTTTTATAGAATCGCATCGGAACGCCACCTACCGGGTCCAATTGTGAATCTAAACCATCCTTAGACCCATTCAAACACATACACAAAATTTCATTAAAATCGGTTCAGCCGTTTAGGAAGAGTTCGGTTACAAACACGTACAGAAGAATTAGATAAATAAATAATTGTTCAAACTTAAATAATCTGACATTTCCTTATATAGAGTTTAACTTCACTTAAGTCCAATGTAAAAGATTCTATGTACAAATAAATGAAATGAAAATGAAATGAAATTTTTGTGGTCCTTCTTTCCAACGCATGCCCTCTAAAGCGGCTTGGGCTGTCGTTATTACCGCATTAATTGCGTCTACGGTAGATTTTGATTTACGAAAACCGTATTGGTATTGGTAAGGCTCAGAGTCAATATGAATAGATTTTGATTCCCGAATGAATTTGCTACGGGATTTGGACTTTCTTCGCAAGTTTTCAACAATATTGGGGAATCTTCGATATAATTTGAGTTCATCTAATTGATAACCCAAATGTCGTTTGCTATTTCTACAGTATCTCATTTTGACAACGCTATACTATTGACAAGCTGTTGTCATTTTGACATAATATAAAATTATTTTTTACCGCATGTTTATAATAACCTAAAATGTACCATCGTTTAAAAAAAGGGTGTTGTTTGTCCATTATATTAATAAAGGCGAATGCTGGAAATATACCAGCTGTCAAGATCGCTGTCAAATGTTAATCTGGAAATCACTATTCATTGGTTTTAATTCGTTGTTTTTTTTTGCATATGGATACGACAGTGCAAAAAAAATAACAATTTTAATATTTTCGGCGAAACATAGAAAACCTGACCGAATTCTATATCTGAATTTTATCACATTTCCTAATCCTTTTAAAATTCAAATCATATAAAAGCGAGTAAAACCAATGTACGATTATAGTACTTGGCATGTCACTCTAATGACCAACTTCAGCTCTTATGTATTCCAAATAATTTTTGATGGCAGATACTCTCACTGCAAGGAGTGAACAGCTTTATTATGTCGTCTATCGCCTTACGAGTTCCTATGATGTTTTAGCCATCTGCTATAAGTATTAATAACCCATCAGGCTCGATGTTTAGACACCAGATGTCCCTAACAGGCGACTTATCCTTTCTCAGTATTAGTGATATCGTCTGCTATCCAAGTCTCAACACACTAATTGGATTATAACTTTAAATCGCCCCTAGTGCGTATTAGAGTATTCATTCTACTTAAAAGTAAGGACCATTCGCTTCGCATTCTAAGAAAGTTCAACTTTAAAGATTCACAGACAAATTCAACGCACGTCTTCCATTCGAAGATACGTAAACAAAGTGCAGATTAAGATACATCGTAAAATCAAAAATTCCTTCCATATCCTCATCAAGAATGACGGTATAGGTATATAGTTGTGTAGAGCTTCCCTCTGTGGGACAACCGACAAGGACACGATTTCACGACAAATATTGCACAATGGCTTTTGCAAAGCGATGAAGAATGAACTTTTAATATTTGAAAAATTGCCAAATCACTGCAAGGGGACCTCGACGTCGACTTTGAGGCCCGCGCGCCCCCCAATCGTGTCTTTATGATTTATTTACGATATACTTATTTTTATTTATTGATTTGTATAAACAGGAGCTTTTCAGAGCGATAACAATTGAGCCCACGGGAGTCGTGGCACGTGGTGCCATGTTTTCAAATCAAAAACAGACGCACAAAAGACATGATGGATGACTTGGATTTCGCCCGCGCCCCACTTATGCGAAGGGAGGGGTTTGTCTAAAAGCTACCACACATACAGTCAAATGAAAATATATGCAATAAAGAGTTATGATGGCATTTATTGCGTTTAACTTGGCCCATCAATATTTTTTTGCTAAGTAATTTTTTATGTTTTGCAAGTTATGCTGGCCAAAAAAAAAACGTGGAATCGTCCTCTATACATGAGTCGATGTTGTAATAAATTAAATGAATAATGTAGTAGGGCGACAAAAAAAAAAAAAAAATAAAAAAAAACCACGATGCCCACGAGTCCCAAGGTAAGGGACTTGCGGTACACGATGCCCATTTTTTTATGAGCCTGTTGGCAAAATCATATCCGCTAAGTACTCGGAATGGCACTTTTGCTTTCGCAGAAAAGTCATGAGAATACGCTGAATTTGCAAAGAAAAAAAAGCGCCATCCTTGGACGTTTATTTGAGTTTTTTATGATGGCCTTTGGTATAGAGGAGCTGGCACAGGGGACAGGTGGCTGACTTAATTTGTCCACCCAAGCAAATTTGGTTGTAAAACTATTGACCGTAATTTGTCGCGGAATCTTCTCCAGTCTTTAGCAGGCGGTGTAAGCATTTTGCCAAATTAAGTGAGAGGAAATTTAATTTGTTGGGCCAGAGATGATGAATTGGGGGTAATAAAGATATTAAGAATTAAGAAGCAAGGAAGTATAGTATCGTAAAAGGTATAAAGGGAATGTGAAAGTTAATTTAAGGTACCTACCTATTCTATAGCTGACCGCTTTCAGATGGGTTGTCATGGTATACTCTTTTTAAGTACCTAGCCCAAGAGTGCCCGCAAGCACATGAAAAAAAAAAAAAAAAAAAAAAAAATCGCTGTCAAACCTGCGCTTCACAAAAAAGGTTAACACCGGATCGTGAGGAAATAGAGAGTTGCTACTCGAGGAACAAAGTTTGTAAGTCTTACTAAAAGAAGATATTAAGGCTAAAGCCTACATCGCTGCCGCGAAGAGCTAAAGGTTCTCTGTTCGCAGCACTCCACGGTCCTCTGCTGGGTCCCTGGGCACAGTGACAAAGCCGGCAATGAGAGGGCTGACGAACTAGCAAGAAATGGGTCTGCAATGGATCATGATCTAGCACTGCAGTCGGTGAAGCCACCACTCTGTAATCTTAGAATGCGAGTAGAAAATAAAATTCGCATGAAAACCAACAACAGGTGGAAGGAAGTTCACTACCTGTGAACTATCACGGAAGCTGCGGAGACGAAGAGGTTCATGATCACACAGCTCAATTCCTCTGTCACTGCCCGAGCCTCTGTCATTTGAGAAACAGAACATTTGGAAGTCATTACTTCCATGACCTACAAGAACTTTCTGATGTCTCACTTTCTAATCTTTACAGGTTTTTGAGGATATCAGGATGGCTGGACAGCGTCGAGTAATCACTAGAAGAAGGGACATGAGGCCAATCACTCCAACATCACCGGTTAACCCCCATATAAAAGGACATCACAATGGGTCCACAAGGACCTAAGTGTGGCACAACAGAACATACCCTGCTCTGTCAACCCGTTAAACTAACCTAAGGCTAACCTAAGGGAGAAAATAAGATCCTACATAGACAGAAGAGGGCTTAAGAAGCTTCCCAGCTCAAGGAGATCGAAGAGTCGTGCGATCGTAATAACATCCGGAGGTTTTATAAAAAAGCCAAGCAACTGCCTGCTGGCTACAAAACCGGAACGCAGGCTCTTCGAGACAGCGAAGGAAACCTAGTCACCAGTCAATGAAGAACTAGTTCCACCACCTAGTATAGAAGAAGTTGGCTTAGCTATAAAAAAGCTTAAAAACAACAAGGCCACAGGCTCTGATGGTTTACCAGCGAATGCCCGATGACTGGACTATCAGCTCCATATGCCCCATCTATACAAAAAAGGCGATCCTATGTCTTGCAAGAACTATAGAGGCATATCCCTGCTTAATGTCGCATACAAGATCCTATACAACGTACTGTGTGAAAGTCTTAAACCGTTCTGCAACACACTAATCGGCACGTACCAGTGTGGCTTCCGGCCCGGCAGATGGACTATAGACCAAATTTTCACTCTGAGGCAAATCCTGGAAAATACCAACGAATTTGAAGTCGAAACTCACCACCTATTCACGACTTTAAAGCCGCGTATGAGAGCTCTATATGGCGATGGCCGAATCATATGAACTCTATGAATTGTACCAAGGATGTAGTCCGAAAAGCCAAAACACGTCGAGTCGGCCACATCAAGCGAATAGACATAATGATCCAGTTAAGAGGATCTTCGAATCCCAGCCCCCAGGTTCGAGAAGACAAGGAAGACCGAACCTCCGTTTCAAAGACCAAGCCATCGCGAATACCAGAGCGCTTGGTCTCGACAACTGGGAAGCAGCGTGCCCGGGATCGTAGAGGATGGAAGGCTGCAGTGAGTCAGGCAGATACTCTTCACCGGGAGCCCGACAAGTAAGTAAGTACCTGTGAATATAAAAGTCTTTCGGATTTGGTCGTAGTGCTCCTGTGTCAGCTTCTCCTTTGACTTTTCAAAATTTAGTGATATTGTAAGCATTACTTAGGGCTGGCCAGAATACAAGGGACAAGGGAAATGTGAGCCATTTTCGTACCATTTATAACTGAAGTCTAACCCTTTTTGACAACATTCGTATTATAGGCGGTTAAGAACTTACTTTTCGCACTCTGCGTTCAATGGTTAACTACCCTTCTTAAGTGTACCTACCTCAACGTAAAGACTGCCTTTGCCTGAGTGAACCCCATTATTCTGAACATGGAGACAATTCATCTACTAAGAAACTCTTGTGGATCATGCTCTATGAAAAAATTTTAGTTAGACTCCGTCTGCACAGAACTTTTATAAACTATCACCTTTCATATAAAATAAGGTAGCAAGCATATATTGGCGGTTTTCGATTGACCTTTCAATCGTTTGCACCGCCTCGCGCTTGGGCTCTAGCTATATTGGGATTTCCGTCACTAAGAAAGCATTAAAACCAGTTGACGCGTCAATAAAATGATGACGTTACGGTATGACCAAGTCATACTGACATTACGTCAAAAATTGACACTTTTGTCTTCAGTTTTAGCAAGAGTTAGACTTCACTCGCCTCAAATCATATTGAAAATTCCCTTTCAAGTCATTTTTTTACTAAGAATATCCTAGCCGACAGCTTGCCGTCAGTTATATCCCTTATAAAAGGAATAAACCCAATTAAAACCCTGTTAATTAAATGCCGCAAAAAGAACATAAATATTGTTCCGCTCTAAAACCATATTGCATAAACGGGATAGAAAAAAAATGTTTATTACATGGCATCACCATCAACGCCCACCAACTTTAAGATTTATACACAGCAGGGCTATATCATATTGTCACAACGAATAAATGAACAGGACGAGGCCAGCATTCCAACACAAAACGGCAATCAACCGCCGACCGCATCATCATTTGAACCTTAAAAATCCCATAACAGCCAGAACAACCTTGGGATTTCCATTATCCTGTTTCGTGCTTTTTCATGGTCAAAATGTCAAAACCGCACAAGCTCTTCCTTTCGGTTCGGTCCATCTTCACGTATTTAATAAAAAAAGAAAGAAATATCTGTGTACACATCGTACCGTTGTAGATACACTCTTTCCTACTATAGGGTGACCCTATGATTGCCCACACTCAGCGGTTAACCAGACTTCTTGAAGAGAATCAGTCGACAATCAACCATACTTGGTCCCATAAATCATGTTCCCTCTACTACAGTCTGTATCGGATTATAGGGGTATGAACTCAATTTTTCTCATCTCCTTCTGTCTCACTTTTATTATTAAATTTCCACTTGACAAAGACCGTTCGTCTTGAACTGTGCGAGAGCAGCGACTCACGTATTCCAGACACCATTACATAAACATTGTGTAAGCTGTAAGCTCCTGGGTGATGGATTACGGGATTATGCGTTGAATTCCTATGTATAGTATTTTTCGTTAAAGTGATTTCGTTGGCCGTAACAATCGAAAATTGAAAATATACCCTCGGAATGGTATATTCAGCTCCATACATGTCCTGTCCAGCGCAGCACAGAAGTTGGCTATCCCCCTCTTCAGAATTGGCATAGTTTAGTCACCGCACCATATGATGGGCCATATATCCAGTGGCACAAAGGAAGAATGGAACTACACCATTATCTCGTTATTTATAAACCAAACACAGGATTTCCTCAAAATGTACATCCGCCTCGAAATAAATGACAGCACAAACAACAATGTTCCTCTCGCAAATGGGTTTCGTGATAGAAATTCAGCTAACAACACGATGAGAAACTAAAAGTGGCCTCTATCTACATCCGGCGTCGATAGGGTGGAGAGTGCGGGCGGACTGGCTAGTTAAATGGACCCCATCCCCCCATATATATGGAACACTATATGTTGGCATTCATTCGGGCCCGGCCCCATTTAAGTAAGCCCGTCAGAAAGAAAAAAAAAAATTGTGCCGTGCTACTCGTATCTGTGACGTCATTACGAAATCAGTGTCAAATTTCATCACCTCATACTGCGGAATAAGCGGATGCGGGAACGAGACCCCTTGGCCAGCCTTCATCATGCTGGAAAGCCAAGCTGAAGGCCGTATGTATTATTCATCATATTCCTTTCGATTGTGTCTTATAGGCTGTTCGTAATTTGATGCTGTCTTTATGAGGCACTTTAAAGTGGTCCACAAAAAGAAATGAGAGTTCCCACTATCTATAGGTTTGTTGCCACGAAGGACATCTACAGATGTCGCAAACGCGCGCTCCTTGTCGTTATCAATAATGAAATTTTGTTCCAATTTATCTATCACCATGTCGACAGCAGGACCAAGGGGGTATAGGGAATTATATCTCCATGGTATAGAGATCGATTTCGCCGGAGCCTTACTGAGCGACTTCCTTAGGTTATGTGTGAGGACGATTCCGTGTAAAAATAATCGTTGACGTGGAATGGCTAAATGGAGACATTTCGTTTTAGAATCATTAATGGATGAGACTTCAAAGCAGGCAGCGGTGGAGAAGATAAGGCGGGGTCTAGACTTATCATCAGGATATTTAGGGGCGCTAGACAACCACACCACAGTATCCAACGGCACGAGCTTGTCAATGAGGTTAATGAATTTCGACTTTCAGGCACAATTATAGTAGATCAATGTAACCACATTATAATACACGAGAATTTTGGTTGGCGTCTTCATTCATATACGTGGCATGCTTCTACGACCTACGAGACAATATAACAAGCTGTGAAATTTTGCAACAGACACAAGGAATCATGGGCGTGTCATGTGTTTCTTTGATTCATGGAATGAGATGGCTTTACTGGCTCTGGTACAATTTTGGTTGCAACTACTAAAGCCTACATATAGCTCTGCATTAATAAATGGCTACCTTTAAAAATCGAAAGCAAGGGCATTGACGATTAAGTAAAAAATTATGTGTAGGGACATGAAAGAAGTTTTTGCATCCAAGCTTGTTAAACCTTGTCACACCACAACAAAAGATTTCAGTGGTATGACCGTGTCATCTTTTCAACTTTGAAAGGACTGATACGGCTCCCGGAAATTAGGTACGCGAGATTTTTTTTTTTTGGAAAAACGCCAGAAAATTTTCTATACAAAAGTCTGGCCTTTTTTCTTAGGAAGAAAAGCCAGAATTTTCTGGCTATCTTTCCGAAATTTCAGTTTTTTTAACAAAAAGAGAGAACATTTTTTGGATAAAAGCCAGAAACAATGAAATAAATAACATTTTCTGGCCTCTTTTCCAAAATTAGTTTCGAAATTAGGCCAGAATATCTACGAGTTGCCAATGTTTATTGTCTGGCTTAATTTCCATTTTACTTTCTGGTGATTTTTCCACATCTGTCTGGTATAATTTCCTAATTTCTGGCATATTTTCCAAATAAAATTCTGATATTATTTCCAAATTCGAAAACAAAAATATTTTCTGACATTTTTTCAAAAAAAAAAAAAAAATCTCGCGTAATTTGTTCTGGCGTAATTTTCCGGGAGCCGACTGTGCCTATTACAATAATGCTTTAAAAATTAAACATGCCTCCTGTAAGGCCAAGTCGGTAGAGAAGACTGTGGAAAGGTCTCTACCTGCAAAGAAATTTACAATGACAGCCTTAATACTTTGAAAGCAGGGGCCTGTACCACAAAACAACAATTTAACTAAATGGTGATTCAAAGAGTGTGCGCGTTGGGAGAGTACTTTAGTTTAGACTAATATACATATATAGTTCAAAGCAGAATACAGATTATATTCTGCACGATTAGAATGAGGAATTCTCTAGTGAAATATTCATAAAAAGTAGTCTTAAAATTAAAGCAAACGACAACCTAAAGACAAAAAATCTAAAAAAAAAAACTGTTGTCAAACACGCCTGCCGGACGAAAAGCACATAGATATCCCGAGGGGAGCAACGAAGTTGTATGAGCAGGACCTGCGACATGCGATAAGAGAGTTTAAATCCCTTAATCACATGAAGCGGGCCACTTAGGTACCTACTGCTTAATAAAATAATTACTATAAGTCGCCTGTTTCACTACTTGATCAGCCTTGGAGTTTTTGATGCTGGAAACTGCAGTTTGGAAACTTTGGCTTTGGGATTTCTGTCTTATAAAAGCAAAACAAACATTAAACAGTTTATAATCATGATTCGAATTTAATAGAAAATAAAAAAAAAACACTTAAAAATCTCGAAAACCAAATCAAGAAATATAACTTGTTACGAGCTAACAATTTTCTATTCATCAGTTAGAATTTTGCAACAATTTAACAGACAATTTTAACAATTGTTGTTTTGTGGTACAGAAACCGAGAATTCATCAAATTTCCCACTTGTTAGAAATTGTGTTAACAAGTGTTAAGACGATTGTTAACTTATGTTTTGGTGGTACAGAAAATATTGTTAATTGTTAAAATTTGCCTGTTTAACTAGACTTTTTGTTTTGTGGTACAGGCCCCAGGTTTGCATTAATATTGAGGAGGGAGCACTTAAAACCCTAGAGATTAATGTAAGGCTAAAAATATCCATTATAAGCACAATAGTATAGGTGTCAGTACGGGACACTGCATCATTTGGAGGTAAGCCCTCAGATTCTTGCAAACGATTTCTGCTGAAGCTGCAGGGATAAGGAAACTACATCTTGGATAATACTTCTAAGACAATCTCAGCGAACTCGTTAAAATAAGCATCAGCCGTTTCCTACGTTTTATTCTTAGCTCCTGTTGGTTCGACCGACAGGGATAGTTTTGAGATCATTAGATCCTGTGGTATTATACAAAAGACCTAGTCTGGCAGCACTGGTTTCGTCATACCACCCTAACCTAATCTAACGCTAAGGGACTGGATCAACCTGATGGTGGTAAACAGGGCTATTAACTATGATAAGAAGTTCAGTGCGACACGCAACTCCGAAGGGTGGAGTACCTTTACCGGCTACAGTGAAAAAAATACTGATGAGGATGGTCATGTGGAAGAACGGTTGCAAATTTATAGCGTATGCGTATGCCTGCTACATCGTAATTATATTGACGGGGAAGCACTTTCTCACCTTTGATGGAATTAATGGAGATTTGATGGAATTGGAGCTTGTAATGTTGGCCAAATGCCCGAGTTCCTCAAATCGATTAGCCTAAATTTAAAACAATCTCAAAGGAACATCTGACCAACATCCGAGACTACCTAAATGTCTCAAGAAAGCTTCCCAATGCAAGCGCTTGGATTAGGGATTAAATTCTAGGTCCTTTCTATTTGTTCGAAATAGAAAACGGACACAAACGAAAGGCTTTTAGAAGCTGGGCCTAGTGTTTTGCATAGACATGTTGTGATAAAGTATAGCACCTCAGAACACAAGGTGGCGCAGAAAGTCATCATAATTTTTGCAAATGCCAATTCTACTCTGACATTATGTGACAGATATAAAGAACACTTGAACAAGACATGAATCGCTATACTCCTAACGAACGCTGAATAATTGTTTCAACTTTTTTGCGAAATAATTCGTCAGATTTCTCGGTAGTTCGACACCAACTGGACAAACACTATTACATTTAGTAGAGTATATGGAACAACACGAGATGCTATATCATAAGATCTGGCTGGCCACGCGCGCAGTCATTGCCATTCTGCTGGGAATGTCAAAGCTGTGAATGAAGATGTCGCAGAGGACCACGGAATATCGACCAGACTACGTGCAAAATAATTGGGCATCAATCGGCGATCCTTACAGGGAACTTTGGTGAAAATTTTAGCGTGAGTAACCTAGGCTCAAGTCATTCTGAATCTCGACCACGAGAGATATAACTTTTCATCGAAAATCATCACGTGCGACGAGGCCCATTGCCATCTCTGTGAATATGTGAATAAGTAAAATTTACGCTTCTGGGTCACCGAAAATCTGCGTATGTCCCACGAAGAGCCAATATACCCGCTAAAAGTTACTGTTACTGTGCTGTTTACGCTGGAGGTGTCATCTGGCCTTAGTTTTTTGAAAATACTGCTGGCCAAACAACTACTGTGGACGGTGAGCGCCACAGAGTCATGCTCAACGACTTTCTTCTTCCTTAATTAGATGAATTGGGACTGGAGAAAATGTGGTTACAAGAAACGACCAACATTCTGATGCGATTTACATTGCACGGTTAGACCGCCTGATTTAGCCGTTCCAGAACTTCTTTTTGTGTATTTTTTGAAGACTACCTTAGACTCTTGAAACCCTTAAAGGAAATATACGTCAAGAATGCCAGAAAGATCTGGGAAGAATGATGGAAAATGCCATAAATCGGTCCCGAATCATCAATTCTGGCGGCGCCCACGTAGACGATATCATTTTCTTGATTTAATGTAAAAATAATTTAAGGCATCATAATCAAGAAGCAGCTTCCAGATATAAAGGGTGGGCCAAATACAAGTTTATTTTTAAAAATGCAATAAAATGAACAAATTTAAATTTTGTCCATTTATTACGGCTTTATTAGTAAGAGCAAACATTCCCATTATAAATATGGAACACAACGTCGTTGAAGTAGCTGCCTCGGCTGGCTTCGCAGTAGCGCATTCTGTCACTCCAATTTTCCAAGACCTTGTTGATGGTTTCGTACTGTAGCTCGCGGATTACTTGGATAATATTGGCCTTAAGCGCTTAAATCATTTCCGGATTGTTGGCATAACATCGGTCCTTCACGGTTCCCCACAAGAAAGTCCAAATTCCCATTCCCATTTGGGAAATTGGTAGGCAAAAGATCGATTGTAGCATTGTAACTCGCGCCATGCTAAATGAACCATAGAGTTCGTCCAAATCCATGTCTTCAATTTCAGTAAACAAAACTCGGTTAACTTCGAGGTTAACATGGCTCTGTAACGCTCAGGTTAGACCGAAACGTTGTTCCCAGCCTAATTTTCGAAGAAAAATGGTCCAACCAATGATGCCACCACTCCAAACACTCTCGGCTACACCTACAGCGGCCACATTCTGGGCTGTGCGCACCGTACGAGGACGGAGATCATGAGTGTTGTCCAGTATCACGAACTTTTTGCACAAACTTGCGTACAGCAGGTGCTTCATTTCGGCCAAAATTTCTTTTCAAAAAACGCACTGTTTGGGCTACACAGCACTCATTTTGGAAATATATTTTCAATATTTCCCAACGTTTTTTATGCGTAAAGCGACTCATTTCGTTCCGCGCAGGTATGATACAGACTTTCTGTCAAGATTTCGAGCGGGAAAGAGTTGTCAGTGTCAAAATAATCTATGATTTAAAAAGAAACCTTTAGATGGCTCACCATCTCTCCACAATAGAAATTTTGGGCAGCAATTATATTGTACGACATAGGAATCTCTGCAGTATGCCATCGTATACTATAGCGGACTTAATACTCATCCTTCTGGAAACCGCCAGCCGCGAGTTTGTTTTTGTACTGCCTCTGGTCATCCTCCGTATCGCACAACTAAATCCAGTCTATAAACTATTCCTTCAATGTCATTTTATGCTATCTGACAACTTTTTGCCGAAGACTGCCCTTGCAATTTTTTCCTAGATCGCATAAGGCGCTTCGACTTTTGGCGTGATGGTAGAGTGCAGCTGCTGGTGATCACTTCACTGACAGAACGAGCGCGTTGGTATATATCTATATCGACGTAGACATCCTGCCCCTTTGGTCGTGCCTTATGATGCACTGCAGCCATTTTCCATCTGCGTCTAATATTCAAATTCAAGGAGTGATCTATACGACTAAGAATGTTGTTGAAGTCTGTTTTGTTTTGGTGGAATTACCACAGCCTTGTTTCCTCCATTTTTATGGACATATACTACTTTTAGGCACGCGTTACATGCAACAATTATGAGCTCTTAGTCTCCAGGTAGTGATAGGTATGAAAAACTGATAGAAAAGGAATACATATATGGATCCATTTACAACCTTTATTCCTTCCCTTTGAATGGCATTCCTTCCCTTTAAAAATCAATTCACATTTCACACCCTCTGTATGAACTTCCACGAAGCCAACCTGATGCAGCGGGTAGCAACAAATACACATCCAATTAAAGAAACTGCAACGAGATTCCTGAATTGAACCCATATATTACTCCGCAAGATAACATAAATGTGCAGAAAATACAGAAGGAACCCATCACATCACACAATGCAGACAAAGCTTATACAATTTACAACTCGGACCTATTTATGGCACAACAGTCAATTGCAATCCTCAGTATTATCTGTCAGAGCTCCGAAAAATGCTACTAATAACTTTTATTAACAAACATAAAATAAAAGCACATCCCAGATCCTAGTTCCTGAGATCTCCTAGTTTTACAGCACATGAACGACTTCCCTCCCGTCTTTTTCATCCTTTTTCTTTTTTTTTTTTCGTGTTAATTTTCTTGCACTTGTGTCTAGAAAGTTTCGCACATACATCTGAAGTTTTACAGACTAAATGAAAAGTTTTCTTCGCACACAAAAAAAAAAAAAAAAAAGAGGATCCCGAAAAACTAAACTGAATCCCTGGATGTGCACATTTTTCGTTTGACAACGGGTGGATACAACATCTGTTCGAGTTCCTTTACTTGGGTTGTACACATCCTGTCTGGCTGGGATGTAGTCTTCGAAGGAAAATTCCATTTACAGGACGCATAATAAAATCATGTTTCTAGTATGTAACACAACACCTCCTAGTTTAGATTCAAGAGTGAGTGTATGTGTACGAACAGTGTATTGTATATACAAGTTAATCCCATGCCCACCGGGAAGCATTTGAAATCCCTAATTTGATATTAATAATAACAGGAGCGCGAAGGACTAAGTCGTTTAATTAGGTTCCAATCCACGTATCTGTGCAAACTAGTAAATTGCCTAATTAGGGCATAAGTACTTACACGTTATTGTATAGACACCTTAAACGGGTTAAGCACCTCATGTGTGCTCTCATACATCAGTTCGATAAGGCTTTTGTTAAATTATTTGTCAACTCCATTGTATCTATATATCTGATGCGGTGTGAGGCTGTTTATTAAATCTAATTAAGTGTTGGAATATTACTCAATCAGGTTGAATTGTCTTCCAAGGACATTTGGGAACGGGACATGGTTACGTACCGCGGAACAAAAGACAAAGTTTCACTGTGGCGTATGCGTGATATTTTCACTCGCAATATTGTTAAAAATGTCTCGCAAGAGGCGAGGATATTTCAAAATTCACCAGCCTCCTTTAAATGCAAGGAGCAAACAATGAGAATACAAAGGATGAGAATTCTTACGTGGGAATTAGTTTTTTTTTTTAGGAAATTGCCTCCGCGATGAGACAGTTCTGAGTACTAAGAAAGTCGTGGGGTAGTTTTTTTTTTTTTGTTCCGGTCTCTCTGAATTCTTTAGAATTGTATGTGTTGCCGTTTTGTCTGAATGGGTTATTGTGAATTTAGAATTGTCAAGTGGAAGGGGGTCACAGAAGGTGAAACCATTTGACAAGAGGCAGGCAATTGCTTCAATTATTGAGGACAAAAGTTGATTAAGGGCGGCTTTTAGTGAGTCATGTCAAAGGTTTTAACAATAATGAAATGGGAATGGAAATATTTGTAATCCTAAAATATCCGTGTGGGACGTGATATGGAAGCCTGTACTCATTTTGTGGATGTTAATAGTATTACTGGGAATGGTGATCCACTGGGCAGGAATTTTAGGGAAGGCTTTTTAAAATATGCCCGAATGTGTTTAAGAAGCTGTTGATTTTTTCGAAACAAATTTATTGAAGAAGGTTTGAAGACTTAATTGCAAGTTAGCTGTGGTAACAGTTTGAAATAAAGGGTGGGCCATCTAGTGGTTTCTTTTTAAATCATAGGATATTTTGACACTGACAGCTATTTCCCGCTTGAAATCTTAACAGAAAGTCAGCCCGAAACCATCAACAAGTTCTTGGAAAATTGGAGTGACAGAATGCGCTACAAGCGAAGGCAGTCACTTAAACGACGTTGTGTTCCATAATTAATGGAAATGTTTGCTGTTACTAATAAAGCCATAACAAATGCAAACAATTTAATTTTGTTTCATTTTATTGCATTTTTAAAAAGAAACTTGTATTTGGCCAACCCTTTACATGGAGCAGATCAATATAGGAGGAATTTTTGCAATTGCTAAAAATTGGAGAACACTTATATTTATGGCTTGAACAATTTTTTTTTATGGTACAGCAAACATTTTCTAAACAGGGTTGTGGAACTGGTAATTCGTTGATTGGACTTCGATACTCTTCTATCGTTCTTTAAACATGATGTCCATTTAGCAGTTGATGGAAGAGCAGCTTATAGACTTTTTCTATTTCCTGCGCTTTGCTCTACGTGTTTCTGTCTGTGAATACGTGTGAAAAGGCAAAACTTGCAGCATGCAATTCCAATTCGTGGAATCCGACTTCTTAATAAAAGACTTATGTATTCCAAAGGAACGAACGGTGTCATCGTAGAAGCAGAAATGTCAATAGCTATACCTACCCCTTCCGATAGTCATTTTGAAGTTGTGCTACTGTGGAAGTTGGAGGTGTTTGTTATACCGATGGAGGGCAAATCGGCGGATAAAAGGGGACTACTTCTAGTCTTTAAAATGTCTTTAAAATGACTCAGATGTCTTTAAAATGGAAGTTATAACTCTCAGGGCTGAATGTTTCTCATGTATGCTCACTATGTCAAAAGTTACAGTGATATTGCTATGACATTCATTGATACCATACCGAGAGCTCATTGGTACAAAATTATGTCGATGATTTTGACACCAAGGACGAACCTATCCAACTACCTGAATAGGGATGTGATGTATATTTATGGAGGAACCGTCTTACAATTCGGAACTTGCTTTCAAACTCAAATGCAGTACAGTTTGCTATGTAAGTACAGGGCGAACTAATACAAAGCAAGGGATATAGTTAGGTTCAACGGGGCAATAGATCTGGTCCTCAACTAATACGCCTCTCCAGTTAGCCTGACCTTTGGCTAACCGCCTCCAGTTGCGCACTCCAAGTTGGTTGCGAGGTCCCCTTTCACTAGTGCGGACCACCTAAGGCGAGGACTTCCTCTACTGCGTTGTCACTCCGCGTTTGAATCGAAGACTCTTCGGGCCGGATCGTTGATGTCCATTCGCTCTACATGTCCTAGCCATCTTATAATCGACTGTTACGTACTTTTCTCTCCATGTCGGTGTTGCTGTACAGCTCGTAGATTTGGCCTCCTCGAAAGCCCGTCAACGCAAACGGAACCGAAAGTCACTCGAAGAATTTGCGTTCGAAACGATCAAGAAGATCTTCATTGTTAAGGCCCATATTTCTGCGCCATGGGATGATCAGGGGTTTATATAGAGCCTACTTTAGTGTTTCTTGACAAGGCCTTACTAATCAATTTTCTTAGGCCAAAGACAAAGCGGTTGGGAGGTGTAACTCTTCGTTTGATTTCTGCTGTATGGTATCATTGTCAGAGTTTATATCGAAGCCGGGGTAGACAAAGGCCCTAACCACCTCAAAGTTGTAGCTGTCTATCGTGACGTTTCGTCCGATTCGTCGATATAGTGTGTCCCTTCTTGTTGACAGCATAGATTTTGTTTAGTCCTCATTCACCACTAAATCCATTTTTGACGCTTCTGTGCCAATATTTGCGAACGCACCATTGATAGTTCGCTGCGTTCTGCCAATTATGTTAATGTCATCAGCGTATGCAAGTAGTTCCACAGACTTTTGGATAATTGTGCCCCTGGTATTTGCGTGCGAGTTTTGCACAATTTTCTTAAGGATAATGTTGAAAAAGTCACATGACAGCGAATAACCTTGTCTAAATCCTTTTTTGACATGAAAGGTCTCGGTGAAATTGTTGCCACCTTTATGGAGCATCGAGCGTTCTCTTACCGGGTATTCTCGTAACCAAATCATCTCCTGCTTACTTATAAAGGTCGGCAGTTAAACCATCCGGTCCAGCAGCTTTGTTGAACTTGAGCGTGGATATTGCAATTCTCACTTCATTTTGGTTAGGTAGATGAATTCTTGGCTTTCATCGTCTAGGCCTAGGGTAAATAAATTTTATAAAATCCGTTAAATTACGCAGAAAGTCGAAGTCGCTTAAGTTTCATTAGAAGCTCAAACTGGTTCAACGAATAGGGAGGAACGACATTTTTTAGATTCTTGTGGTATCATCCTAAGGCCGTATTAAAAATCAATAAAAGACCGAGTATAGACATCTGGAGTAATTGGGTTTTCTCAACGATCAATCGTTTCGTAGAGTATGGCAGGAAGGATCTCGTGTCTTTTCTTGTGGACCCGAGAAATGATGCTAAAATTCTAATTAGGTTTACTTGTTGCATATACCTTGGAAATGATTCGGTGTATGCTCTTCACCAAGTCGTCCCCTGGTGGCGTTTAATCCATGCGGACATGTTTAAGATATTGCTATGGGTATACCTACTTATCTACATGATTTCGGTCAAGTGGGCAAAAGTCTTGTCATTCATTGTCCAGGTTAAATGCTTCATTCTGCCTAATAGCGGGAGAGCGGTCATCTTCGCCTGCGGTCATCTTTCATTTCCAAAGAACCGACTCTGGAATTGCAAATCCACATTGGACATTGCTCCTAAAATAGCATGTTTCTATTTCTTCGATCTTGTGCCGAAATTTGTCCCTCAGCTTTTGCACGTAGAGGTTACGCACCTGCACCACTATCATCATTCCCTAGGCCTCTTTCTAGGCGAGTTGTTTTGGTGCACTCTTCAGCAAACCAAGCGTTTTTCGGGTTGCACTTGCAGGTAGTCCTGCATACTCCCCTAATTTTTGGTCGGTTTGTAACCTTTTGAAACAAAATCTACCGCGGACACAGAACAACGTAGAGGCGTGGCTCCGCCGCCGGCTGGAAGTTCTCGCAGGGCATTCACACATTGGTGTATATTCACTGATTGCTATTTTATGTGAAGAGCAAATCCGTGTGAAAACATGTTTGGCTAAAATAATTGCCGGTGAGATGCAACAACTAAGAAAACGTTACGTGACGAAGGAAAAAAAAATTACAACATTTTACGCGGAACGTAACGAGCGTTCTGAAATAAGTTTTCTAACAGGAATTGCGTGCAATATGAACTTGTATTAGATATTGTTTTGTCATGGATCGTTTTTTATATGTTTTTGTTAATAAGACTTAAACTGTTTTTGTTATGTTTTATTTATTTGAAGTTTGTTATTTTGTTTATTTTGTTAAATAAATTTGGCTTATGTTTTTGTTGCTACAATACAATTTTTAGTTTCACTTTCGGGATTTTTGCCTTTCGGAATGTTGGATTTTCCAGATTGTGGATTTTCAGGATTGTGGGTTTTCGGGATTTTGGATTTTCGGGATTTTGGGCTTTCGGGATTACATTTTTCGGGATTCTGTCCGACTCCCGTTGTTACCATATGAATACAAATTTGCATACATTTAGCATTCAATACTTGTTTTTGGGAAACTGTGTTCAAATGTTATATTCAAATATGCATCATAATTAACCGTATTGTACTGCTAATATTTCCATTTATATTGCTGTGCTATATAGCGAAACAAAACATCTCCAAAGTCGGAGTAGTAACTTATTCGAATTTGAAAAAATGTTAATTGATTTGTGTATTTAATTGTGTTTCATATTTTGGTCTGGCAACATTACTGTGTGGCTATAATTTACAGGGACATCAGCATTTAGTGAATGAAATAAACAACGCCACGAAACAACAACGAGAAATAGTTGAATTAATTTTCAGATCATGTTTCGTGATCTCGATGAAAAGCAGCATCACATGTTGTTGTTGTAAGTGCATGTAAATCGATCATCTATATGGATCATAATAATAATAATAAATATGATAATAAAAAACGGCTAATTTCAGTGTCACTCATATGTTCTGTTGAGGAACCAGTCTTTGGAAGCCTTTTTCTCTATCGGCGAATTTAGCATTGAATCGGATTGTGATAAGGACTTTTGTTTAAGTTCGTCGCTTAAGCTATTAGGATCGCCAAGTCTCAGTTAGGGAATAAATTAAACCTGATTTTAAAGGCTTCCTAGTCTAACTAGTCTAATAGCTGCTCAATTGTGGATTAAATCTTATGTTCGACGGCCCTTCCTGCATCTGCCTCATAGACAAAAATGCGACAGGGCTTTGCTATAAAGGCGAGGAGAATAAAGAAACGGATCACATACCTACCCAAAATAAATTTTCGTCTTGCGTCTTCATCAGATTTTCCAACCATAGTTATGTGAATTGTGAATAAGATTGGATGAGACATTTCTATTAAAAAAAAAAAAAGATTGTACGAAGAAGTTCTTCATCAACTTTTAGGACTGTAAGAGCCACCGTGCCATCTTATAATCTGCATTTTAGAATATTTATTAGACGTCTGCGGCTCGTCGGTTATGTACCCATTATCTGTGTATAGGTACGTTCATCATGATCTGAGAACTGACATCACACTCCTTAGTCCTTAATACAGTGTACACCAGATTGAAGTTCAAGGGCTACGAACATATGTACCTACATCAAACTCGATAGGAAAGCTCGGTACATTGGAGTGGTCCGACAAGAAAATACCACGTTTCCCAGCAACCTTCGACGTGAGTTCCTCTGCGATGGCATGGGTTTTTATTTTGTACATTGTGCTTCAAGGACTCAAGATTTTTAATGCTTTATTACATCTCCAACTGAAAGTCATGAAAATTTAATTTGATAAAACACTCTGGCTGCTGTCTCTCTATCCATCTATATTCATCTCTCTACATGAACTTATTTTCGGAATGCTTACTGCTACTGTTGCCTGTCTACATCATGCCACAGTTATATTTCTTCCTTCAATTCAATCATCATTCATCCAGAGATATACCTCGCAGCCCAACTGCATACATATATCCGTATATGATTGGTTCCACTGTGCACCAGAGCCAAACAACAGACTATGAGACTACAGGATAACAGATCCTGAAAAATGTTCAAAATTCCTTCCTTGGCGGCTCTCGCTTTTGTGTGCAATTGCAATCCTGCGCACTGATATTCAATGGAATGCCATGGCAATTCCATCAAACTTGCGTTCCACATTACATTCTCATTTCGTTTCATTTCATTTCATTGTTATTGTCCTTGTTGTTTTTTCGCTCCGTTTTATTGCAGCCATTTTTGTTGTTCAGTTGGCCCAATTATCACTGTATGTATGCATCCTTATAGAGAGCGCTATGTGTGTAATTGGCAGCAAAGCAATGGATTCGGCTAAATGCAGTTTCTTTTTGTTTTCCATTCGTAAAAGGAGATAAATTTAAATAATGAAGGGCGCACTACCACCGCAAGGACCACCACACCACCTTCGGGAAAGCCGCTTGCAATGCGCCACAAGGAAATGCACAGCCATATATCTGCTCGGTGCGCTGCGCCTACCTCATTTGCTTGCGCCCTATGCTATGCTTTTATTTCGTTCATTAATGGAACTTTGCTCGCACAAAAATGTCGCTAATGGAGTGGTCTGGTCTGGTGATGGTGTGCGGTGAGGACGACCGTTAAGGTCGTTCCTTTTGTTCGCTTGCCAACTTTTTTATACCTGTCGGTGCGGAGTAGGCCATGGTAAAAACATGAAATGCAATCAATAAAACCCTTTATATCCCATCCGCCGCAATATGCTGGGCTATAGGTTATAGGTTGGCCTGCGTTGGTGCATCGGTATGGTATCCGTCTCTGGGGCGATTCTTTCTCTTCCTTGCGGAGGACTTGTGTGTTGGAAAGTTAAATCATTAATCAAAAAGTCTTGCTTCAAGGATGTGCCACCTCGCCCGGAATCGGCATTCTCTTCTGATTATCAGATTTTTTTTTTATATCCTCTGATGTAATAAGTTCAATCACAGATAGCAAACATCTGTATGGAGGATGATGTAGCAGGCTGATGGCGTTCGGGATGCGGCTTTCCCATCCTTTGGATTGGATTTTCCCATACCCACCCGTGTGGCACACTCGGACTGAACGCGGTCCTTGACAAAATCATTGATTATTGATTACAGAGCAACCCTCACCATTATGGTGTCGCCAGGTGTAGGTATGGGCGTTGGAGTGGAGCATCAGTGTGCGGAATAAATGGCAAAAAGGTCGCCTTCGGATCGGTGTGATTGGTGATGGAACTATTTTAATTAATTTTCAATCTTGTAGCAGGTAACGAAGAAGAGAAGGGCGCCCAACCGGGGGCACACTTCTATATACCTTTGGCGAGGAAATTGATTTGATTATCGTTCACGTTAACGACATCCCTCCGACCCTCCCTATAGTCGCAGCACACCCCGCCCTCAGGTTAGATATCCATCTGGGTGTAGTGTTTGCGCTGAGAGGGGTATTTTCCAGATATTTTCCACCAGATTGATAGCTAAATTGTTAATTTTCGTGTTCGCGTAACAACTATTTTTCCAGCAGGGGTTTCCGGTGGCGGTATTATATAGTTAATCGCATAATTGAATGGAATCGATTAAGAAAGTAAATTAGTTTCGGTTTTGGATCGTATAGCAGAGGAGCGGGTGTGATTGCAAAACTATGCGATGCACTTGTTTGCATTCGTCACTCAATGTCAGCTGGGGGGGTGGGGGTTGGTGTTCGTAAAGTGAAATTCAACTCCTTGGTTGTTGGTCGTCTCTCTTTCTCTGTCTGTGCTTTCTCATTCGACTAATCCTTGCTGCAGTTGGTTTGTGTATCATTATGTATAGGTATACGTGTGTGTGTGTATAAGCTGGGAGGATGCAATTGTGGAGAAACTCGCTTCAAATAGCTTTAGAGTTCACTTAGAAGGAATCTAGGTCGACTTAAAAGATATTTATCTTTCCTTTTAGTCCTGTGTCTTATTTTTTCTTTTATTCGTGATGATGCTGTTGGTATTTTTTTGCGCTCTCTGCCTTTGTATCAACACAATATTTCCTCCTTATGGATGCCTTTTCTTTTCGCTCACGTTGAACAGAAGGAGCGCAGTGGTATAGTAATTGAAAAAAGGTATAAGGAAAAGCAGCTGTGAAAGCTAGGAGTCCTGCAGCCAGGGTTAATGTTGAAAATGTTGGATTCTGTAGTACTGTAGTTCAGATTCAGCTATGTTGATGGATTAAATGCTTGAAAAGATTTCATTCCTATGGAGGTACTATAGGTACCTACCCACTTATATCGAAAAAGTTGGATGCAAATATTTACTATCCCCAAGTAGTGACAAGAGTGATTAACTAGAAAATGCTATGGTTACTAGGTAAGGATTGAAGACGATCATTAGCTTTAACTAGCTATTGACTTTGAGCATGATAGATGCATAGATAATGAAGAAGTTCTGAATTACTGAGGAAGGAAAGTTATTCCGTGTCAAGTTCTTATTTGAAATGTAATCCATTCGGACTGGTATAAGTAGCATCTTAAATAACAGATGTAGGTATAGGTATAGAATGTTTTATTCGACACATGTCTGGTATTGTTAACTGTTAAGGCGAATATGAAGGAATATTTTCTCGATATCTGTGTTTCTTTCTCTTTCTTCCTATTTGCTACTTTTGGTTTTTTTTATTTGTGTCTCAACGCTAAAAAAAATGCAACGAAATGCTCCAAAAAGAACTTCAAAAAGCACTCCAAAACTAGCACGCAAACTACCACTGAAACGGCCTGAAAAACAAGTCGACAAATTTCCCAAAATATGATCGAAATAAATCATCGAAAAACGCATAAAAAAAGCGCCCAAAAACGCTTCGAAAAACTTCCCAATAAATACCTAAAAAAGACTAGAAAACGAGTCCCGAAAATACCCCAAAAACTTCCGATAGGTCCTATTTAAACGCCACCTAAAGTTATCTCGAAATAGACCCGATGATTTACAAGATAAACAAGCCAACAAATTTCCCTAAATTTGGTCGAAATAAATCATCGAAAAACGCATAAAACAATCGCCCAAAAACGTTTCGAAATACTTCCCAATTAGGTGTTTAAAAGACTCGAAAACGAGCTTCGAAAATACCCCAAAACTTCCGAAAGGTCCTATTTAAACGTCACCAAAAATAATTATCTCGAAATAGGCCCAGAAAAACTTATCAATACTGGCTAGAAAAACCGGGCCATTGTAAAACGGTCCGAAACCCACCCACAAAACTGCCGCCGCAAAGCTCGTTCCAAAAATCGACCCAAAAATGCAAACCAACTCAAAAGAATGCTGAAAAAGAACGTCTGGAAAAGCACCTCAAAAATGCCCAATAAAGACACCGCAAAAAAAAAAACATCGGTCAGAAAACGCCACCCAAAAATACCCTAAAAATTTCCCGGAAAACTTATGAAAAACTGTATAAAAAAACCTCCGAAATCTCTTCGTATATCGCTTCAAAACTCGGTCAGAAAACTTCCCGTAAAACTTTTCGAAAAATTGCACAAATATCACAAAATGCTCCAAGCAACAACCCAAAACAGGCGGAAACAGACGCTCCAAAGACACACAGACACAGCAAAACTAAAATTGTTCCAAGAGTCGACACAAAAGAACACCTCAATAAACGCCCTAAAAACGCTTCAAACTCCCAAACGAATAAAAAATAAAAAAGCCCAAAAAAACCCTCGAAAATTCCCAACAACCTTCCGGAAACTCCACTTAAACATGCCTCGAAAAAGGTCCCGAAGAACTTATGAAAAAACTTACAAAATTATTTCTAAAACACTCCAAAACTCATTCAGACAACTTCCCGTAAAAGGTTCCGAAAACGCCCCCACAACTCGTCCGAAAACCGGCCAACAAAAGGCTGAGAAAAACGCCTTAGAGACCTCCCGAAAAAATACCCAAAATATACTTCAAAATACCTCCCGAAAAGCGCCCTAGAAAGCCCTCAGAAAAACACATAAAGACGATCTGAAACCATAAAAAATTGGTACCCCGAAAAGCCCCGAAAAACTGTCTCAAAACAAGCTCCGAAATCTTTATCAAAAAACGCTCCCGAAAACTATTTGTAATTCGGTCTAAAACTCGCTCAAAAATCTTCCCATAGAACTATCCAAAAAACACCCAAAATTCGTCCGAAAAATTCCAAAAGAGACCCGATAAAGCCGAGAAAGAAACCCCGAAAACCTTCCGAAAAATCCCCAAAAACTGGCCAGAAAAACGATCCAAAAAAACACATCGGAAAGAGCCCGCCGCGCCGCCATAACGTTCCAAAAAAACGCCCTCAAAAACGCTCAAAAAAACTGGATTTCACTATGACCATCCAAAATGACACCGGCACCGTAGGTCAACCTACGAATCTCCCTTGTCAATCGCTGTTTCCTTATGATGAGAAGCAAAGCCTGTTCCCAAACAACCCAGACGATATTTTGCAAGGCCCGAATCATGTAGACGCAGTAGCGAGCGGTCTCATATCTCGCGAACGCCTGACGAACACCAAAATGTATAACCATACTGATTCAATTCTGATGTACCAATTCGTCATAAAATTGTAGGTCCTTCCAATAATACCAAAAGTATAACTGACACAAACGAATGATTGTAAGAAGCTATAGAACTTGGGTCTCCTATGGGCTTGTACCACGAACTTGGACACGTGTAGTGTATAAACATCAACGGAGGGTCAACCAACTTGGTGTGCGTAATTGGAAGTAACTAATCAAGGACGAGTTTGAATGGAGAGACTTGTTTTTTCTATCGATCTGTACCATCCCATAAGATCCCCTTTTAAATAAGGTATGTGGCACCTTTCCCTGCAATAACGCTTTCTGTAGCCAGCCAAGACTTGCCAATAATCTTTAACCGACTATATAAGAAGATGAGCTCAACAATTCCCCTTCCATCAGCTCCCCGTTGACATGAGTCATATTTTGATTTGTTTACAAAAATAAAAATCAAGCACAATCTAATTACCAGCTCAGACGTCTGCTCATTGTTCATTCCGTTTATTCACAACACAGTTCTTTTTCTTACGGGCCAGGTCGCAACCCACAAACCAACCAACCTTACGAATAAAAAATAAATCTTTATAAGGACACAAAATTACATAACGCCAGCTAACCAATGTCCCTGTTGTAAATCCCGGCAAACTTTATCCAATCCACGCAAACTTTCATGAATAAAAATGACCATCAACCACGCTGGTATCTGGCCTTTATCAGATTCCCCCGATAACGGCACCAAACCTAATTGAGAAAATGTAATCTTGAATTTTAGGAAATACGTGATTGAAATACTTTCCCAACATTCAGCAGGGGCTGTGGGACAAAGACCCTCAGTTCGTCGGTCACTATATCGATCTAAAGATGGCTGAGTGGATTGCCATCAATTGTCCTAACTTTGTCTACAAAAGCCACCCGGGCTATCCCAATGCCCAACCTACCTACAAAATATCTTTTTATGAATTTAAAAAAAAAAACACACAAATTGCGCTCACCTACCTGGAAATACTGATGAAATTAATTAAAAAAAAACTCACACACACAACTTTGTCCGTTGTCCCATTCACCTGGGTGTGCCAAAAAAAAAGGCGCCTTTATCAGAAATCCACTTTGAACCCATTAGGAGATACAATCTAATAAATTTAAAACCAACGGGAAGTTCGTAAACATTAAGCGTGCCAGTGGTTGGTCAGAAAGTAGACGTCCTGATCTGATGTATGCGAACGGTTTTCGAGTCTCGAATAACAATCAATTTGGTGAAATAATGAAATGCTCCTTCGGAAATCGGCAAAAAAATAATAAAAACAGACTAGAGATACTCGACATCATGAAACACGATGCTGATATAATTTTTCGTATCCCCGGGAGAGTTCGCTCAAAAGCCCCACAGCCCACACGGTCATTCTTCCCATTATTGGTATTCTTGAGTTCATTCATTTTTCTTTCCCTCGAACGGGGAATGTCTCTATCACTCAGACTAAGCGATCGAATATACACACAGTAGCATTCCTAATGACGAAACGATGAAAAGGACCTCACTCCTCTGAACTGGATGTCGATGTCGATGTCGTAGGTAAAACTCATTTTTAATGGCAAACTTTGGCATCGGTCTGCGAATGCCTTTTGAATTCTTCGACCAGTTTTTGTCCATCCATCAGCCATCCTTTTGCCTCCGCTCAAGCGTCTCTTTGATGAATTGTGTGCCATGTTAGAGATAAAAACGTAATTTAATTTTTCGCAATAATTTATTTCAACCGAAGGACATTTTTTTTTCTTCTCTTTTTCTCTTATCTCCCTGCGTTAAAATATTCCCCGGGGAACGCGAGCTCAGCGCACACTTCAGAGCAACACCGTCAGAAAAAAAAAACGTCCCTTTAATTTCCGCAAGGACAAATATTTACCACGTCGTCGCAGCACTAGGGGAAAGGGTTAACACTTTTCGGTTTTTTTTTTGTTTTTTGTTTTTTTTAGTGATTTACTCGAAATTCGGTGGGTTTAGGCCAAATTAAAAAAAATAAACCGCTGCCGGCGGCGGCGGTATAATGACACCAGGTATATAAATTATGAATTTCAATTGGAGAGCATTGGTTTGTATTTGCTGCGGACCCAAAGGATGTTTCACACAATGGCTAATTGAAATTTTGCTGGCCGGGCGAAAGTCATTTCTTTAGGGCAGTATAATGAAATGACCGTCTAATGCGGAGGGTTAGACAATGTGCAGAATGGAATAGATGGTAATTGGTAGCCACTATGGAGTGTGGCGCGTGACTAGGAATTTGGATTAGCGACTTTGTAGATGTATATCCGCTTACCTTCTTTAAGAGGCTCACAAGTTAGGGCCACAACAGACAAGACCAAATATTTCTCTTCCGAATTTTTAATTTACTTTTGATATCTTTCAATTGAATGATAAATCAGAAAGTGAACTAGAATCAGGAAGAAAACATGAGGACCCTTAATAGGCCACGTGCTACCGATCAATGCCGAAAGAAAAAGTTTGGCACTGTCATCCTTTTTCTACATTTATGGACCGAAAAGCGTACTTGGCGTTTTCAATACCAGAATAAAGGGAAAGAAGGCAACTTTGGTAATACTGTTGGCGAATGACGGATGTTAAACATCAGCACATTCTGACCTATTAGTTGTCAAGTACTTTCAGAAGGAAATCTTGTAGTAGGGTAACAGTCAGTGCTGATGACATGGAGAAACCATTTCTGCAGACTGTTAAACGGCGAAGACGACAAAAATTCCACTGTCAGGCAGAAGGAACCATTTACCCTGGAAGAGCCAAGACTTCTGTCTAAATCTGACCAAAATGAAGTCAGGACAGCAATATCCAAGTTCAAGTCCAACAAATCTGCTGGGACCGGACGGTTTAACTGCTGACCATTTTAAGGCAGCGGGAGATTGTAGTGAATTGTAACTATACTGTCTATGTATGTGTACATGTGTATTGTGTATATACACTTATCATATACTATTCTTTGAATAAACAGTCAGTCTTCAACCAGATCTCGTCTTTACATGACATGGTGTCAGAAGTGGTGCGCGAAGTCCAAGTACTTTCAATTTAAAACGTAGTTAGTATACGGTTATAAGCAATAAATCACTAAATCGGCTGAAGAAGCATTACCAAAATGCCAGAAAATCCAGGAACCGACAATGTCGCAGCAACAAGTGGGACAGGTATAACAGAGGGATACGCAAGACCACCAAAGCCGCTGGAAATAACAGGAAACATGGCCATCACCTGGAAAAATTGGTTGCAGCAGTATGACTGGTTTGCTGCGGCGCGGGAGTTGGAAAAAAAATCAGCACATGTTCAAGTAGGTACATTTATGTCTTGTATTGGCCCTGATGCCATAGACATATTTAATTCTTTTACGCTAACAAGTAGCGAAGCAAAATCAATTACAAACTTCAAAGCCAAGTTTGAAAACTATTTTACTCCCAAAACCAACACAACGTTTGAAAGATATGTTTTTAATAAAATCGCTCAAGCAGAGGGCGAATCATTTGATGAGTTTATCACCAAAGCCACGCTTCAAATCAAAAAGTGCAGCTATGGTTCTTTGCAAGACAGTATTCTCAGGGACAAAATCATAATAGGAATTAACAGTGATGCTCTAAGAGAAAAATTATTAGCCAGCGATGACATTTCATTAGATGAAGCTATCAAAAAATGTAAGGCAAATGAAATTGCACTAACACAGCTTCACACACTTCATAAAGAAGATTCGCATGCAATTCATGCAGTCTTCAATTCAAATACACAAAAAACAAAAAGGTCCCGTAATTATAACGCGTCATCATTTTCTTCACACAAAGCTAACGAGAAGAACAAACAAAAAGTCTATGTAAACCCTAGTAAAACCGAATCAACAACATGCAGTCGGTGTGTATACACATATACAAAATCAATGCCCTGCATACAACAAAGTGTGCAATAAATGCAAAGGCAAGGGGCATTTCGCTAAAATGTGTAACAGAATGAGAAATAAAACGGTGAATTCGGTGGAGCAAAATTATTCTGACAGTGACTCAGATAAAAGCCTGTTAGTATTGTCTCTGTCAAGAAGCAAAAGTGAAGACGATTGGTATGAAGAAATAATTATCAATAACATGGCAATTAAAGTAAAACTAGACACAGGCGCGCAGTGTAACGTAATCGGCAAAGACTTGGCTATTAAATTAAATGCAAAAATAACACCTTCCAATACTACAAAGTTAATTGCGTTCAACGGTAGTCGTGAAAATGTATTTGGTGAAACGGTTATAAAATGCATAGTTCGGAAAAGGCGACAACATGTTTTGTTCAAAGTGGTAGATCATCCTGTTACTCCAATGTTCGGCAAGAGAGCATGTGAAATGCTTAACTTGGTGATGCGTGTGCAAGAACTACAGGTAAATGATAATGTTTATAAAGGCCTAGGATGCGCACACAATTTCGTTTATGACATAGATCTTGTAAGAAATCCATCACTAAATATATACCCCGCTCGTAAAATACCACACCCCATTAGAGATGAAGTTAAGCGAGAAATTGACAGAATGGTTGAAATGGGGGTGTTGATAAAGACCACAAAAGTAACTCCAGCAGTGTCACCGATGGTTGTGGTCAAACAAAAAGACAAAATACGAGTTTGCATGGATCCATCTGATCTGAATAAAAATATTTTTCGACGACAACATCCGTTAAGAACGATTGATGAGATAACAGCACAAATCCGAAACTCAAAATTTTTCACACTTCTCGATATGAAAAAAGGGTTCTGGCAAATACCTGTAACCGAACGAACGAGCGATTATTTAACAATGGCCACACCATGGGGCAGATATTCTTACAAGAGATTGCCGTTTGGACTTGCATCAGCGCCTGAAGTTTTCCAGAACATGATGTGTCAAATTCTTGAAGGTTGTAAAAACACGGAGTGTGCGATTGATGACGTACTTATTCATGCTGAGACTCAAGAAGAATTGAACCAACTCACGAATGAAGTAATTAAAAGAATCACACAAGCAGATCTTAAGTTAAATAAAACTAAATGCATTTATAACGCCAAACAAATAAAGTTCTTGGGACATATTTTGTCGTCCAATGGAATGAAGGTAGATGAGGAGAAGGTGAGTGCAATTAGCAGATTAAAAACACCACAAAATAAAGCAGAACTCATGCGACTCTTAGGTATGGCCACTTATTTAACTAAATTTACAAAACATTTTTCTCACATTACATATCCTCTGAGGCAACTATTGAAGAATGATGTCGATTGGCAGTGGACTCAGCAACAAACGGACGCATTTGAATCTCTCAAGCATGCACTCACCAATACACCAGTGTTAAGGTTCTATAATCCGAACGAAGACGTTACATTGCAAGTAGATGCAAGCCAACATAGCTTAGGTGCTGCGCTACTACAAGATGATTGCCCAGTAGCATACGCATCAAAAGCTATGACTGTAACGCAACAAAAATACCCGCAAATCGAAAAGGAGGCATTGGCTATGCAATTCGCCTGTACTAAATTCAGAGAATACATTTACGGTAAGCAATTAGTTATTGAAACTGACCATAAGCCCCTTGAAGCAATTGCCAAGAAGCCGTTACACTCGTCGCCTCATCGACTGCAGAGAATCCTATTTGAAGTTATGCAATATTCGCCGATAATTAAATACCGTAAGGGTAAAGAAATAGCATTAGCGGATGCCTTCAGCCGCGATTGTTTAAATGAAGCTGAACCTGAACGATGCAATGAACTCGAAATTTGCTCCTCATTGCAAATTACTGACGAATCTAAAGACAATTTCATAGAAGAAACAAATAAAGACGTAGAGCTTCAACTGCTTAAGGAATGTATTCTGAAAGGATGGCCAAAAAGCATACAAGAAGTAGACGCAAACTTAAAGGGATACTGGACCTTTCGAGATGAAATAGGAATTGAAAATGATCTACTCTTCAAGGGAAATAAGCTCATAGTACCTAAGGGCCTCAGATCCAGCATTCTCCAAAAGCTACATTACGGACACTTTGGGATACAGCGTACGCTCAGCCGAGCGAGAGAACAATTGTTTTGGTTAAACATAACGAACGACATAGTCCGAATGATCGAATCATGCTCTATCTGTCAGAGACTACAACCTGCGAAGACTAAGGAGCCGCTTATTTTGAAGGAAGTCCCGTCATTACCTTGGGAGATTGTAGCATGTGATATCTTTCATGTATTTAACACTAATTATCTTTTAATTGTAGATAGCTACTCTGGGTTTTATGACTTCGTTGAACTCCATAGATCATCGTCAGCCGAAGTTATCAGACAGCTAAAAATTTGGTTTTCCACCCATGGCATACCGCTGGTTTTCGAGTCAGATAATGGGCCTCAGTTCTCAGCAAGGGAGTTCAAATTATTTGCCAAGACCTGGGGATTTAAACATCAAACTTCTAGTCCATATTATCCTCGCTCCAATGGACTGGCTGAAAGATACGTGCAGATGGCAAAACAACTACTGAAGAAATGTCAACTAGACGGCTCAGACGTTTACTTAGCACTTCTGAACTTTCGAAACACCCCCAGATCAACTCAGCTTAAATCACCAAACCAACGTCTATTCAGTAGACAAACCCGAAGTAACCTCCCAGAAGTAAAAAACGCACTGACTCCAAAAGTAATTGAAAACGTCCACGAAGAAATGACCAACATGCGAAGAATCCAAAAATCATACGCTGATAAATACACAAAACCCTCTTCTGTCTTCCACCCGGAGGACAAAGTCCGAGTACAACTAGGGAACCGACGATGGACATCAGGAAAAATTATCGAGAAATCATCCGAACCGAGATCATACATAATAAGGACCGACGACGGCGGAGTAAAACGCCGTAACACGATACATCTTCAACATACTCGAGCAAATATCATTCCTGATCGAGCCATCATACCAGAAAATGACGACTCCGAACATATCAACACATCGAACAGTCAGCGAGAAGCAGAGGAAGTCATTCCATCTCCATATCTAACTACAGAAGGGATGGTATTACGTTCTGGAAGGACCCTAAGAAATCAATAAAAGCTAAAAGAAAAAAAAAAAAAAAAACAAAAATTATTAATTAAAGTATTTCGTATATTAATCATTTTGAATTATAATTGAATTCTATTAATACCTACTACACTAAATTCTCCTTCTACATAATATTAAGTAACTTATAGAAATTTGTTTGAATTGGAATTTTACTAATTTCTTAATTATGCACATACTTGAATTCTACTTTTTTTTAAATAAAGGGAGATGTAGTGAATTGTAACTATACTGTCTATGTATGTGTACATGTGTATTGTGTATATACACTTATCATATACTATTCTTTGAATAAACAGTCAGTCTTCAACCAGATCTCGTCTTTACATGACATGACCTGGTTGAGGGCATAAACTAATTCGTCTCCAAGATTTGCTTGATGAATGGAACCTCAGCATAGTTTGCCCGATCCACAAGAAAGGAGACCCTACAAACTGCGCCAATTATAGAGGCAACAGTCTCCTCAACACTGCATATAAGATCCTATTTGATGTACTATGTGACCGCCTGAACCGTTCGTCAACGAACTCATTGGTCAATAGCAATGCGATCTTAGTCCCGGTAAGTCTACAACCGGCCAAATATTCACACTACGGCAGATCTTGGAAAGAATCCAAGCAGTACAAATCGGCCCAGTAGCGCGCAGTGGTTAGTGTGCTGGACTATTGTGCGAGGGATCCCAGCTTCGATCCCCGGAAATACATAAATTACACCCACCTAAAGGTATTTTTCTACTGCGCCACCTCTCGCGAACGTCTGACAAACATCCGAGAGTATGACTGTCCTGAAAAAGCTTCTCAATTCAGCCGTTCGGACTCGGCATAAAATTGTAGGTCCCTTCCATTCGTCCCAAAAATAGAAACTCACATAAACGAATGGTTGCGAGAAGTTAGGCCTAGGGTGTCGTCTATCCGCCTGTTGCGCCACCTATTTATTTATTTTAGTACAAATCGATACTTATCTATTTATCTATTTATCGATTTCAAGGCCGCATATTACAGAATTTATAGAGACGACCTATGCAGAGCCATGTCTAATTTTGGCATCCCTGCTAAACTTGTCAGATTGTACAGAATGACGATGGAGAACGCTCGCTGCTCCGTAAAGGTCTGAAACAATCTCAACGAGACTTTTGATGTCAAGAAAGGATTTAGAGAAGGTGATGTACCGTCATGCGACTTTTTCATCATCATTCTTGAGAAAATTGTGCGAAACTTGCAAGCCAACACCAGGGGCACAATTTTCCAAAAGCCTGTGCAACTACTTGCATACGCTGACGCCATCGACATAATTATGGCAGAATGCAGTGAGTTGTTCTGGTGCGTTTGCGAGTAGCGGCAAAAATGGGTTTAGTGCGGTGAATGAGGACTAGGTAAGGTATACAAAATATAAACAAATCTGACAGAACGTCACGATAGACAGGTATAACTTTGAGGTGGTTCGGGTCTTTGTCTACATCGACTCCGCTATTAATAATGACACCAGAGCAGAAATCAAACGAAGAGTTACTCTTGCCAACCGCTGGCTGGCTGTCTGTTTCGTCGGCCTAAGAAGGCAGCTGAGTAGTAAAGCCTTGTCAAGAAAAACTAAGGAGACTCTATATAAGACAGTCATCATCCTAAACCTGCTATATGGCGCAGGAGCATGGAAGGCGGATGAAGATCTCCTTGGTCGTTTCGAGCGCAAAATTCTTCGAATGATTTCCGGTCCGTTTGCGTTGACGGGCTTTGGAGGAGGAGATTTAAGAGCCAATTTTACGAGTTTCGCGACATGGTTAGAAAAGTAAGTATCAGTCGCCTAAGATTGCTACGACATATAGGGCAAATGGACACCAATGCTCCGGTCTGGAGAGTCTTCGATTTTAAAACGGAGCGACAACGCAATAGACAAAGACTTCGTCTTAGTTGGCGCGCACAAGTATAGAAAGCGACATCAACCAACTTGGAGTGGCCAATTGGAGGCGGCTAGCTACAGGTCGGACTAACAGATCCACTCCGGACTGTAGCGCCATCTAAGTAGTTAGTAAGTAAGCTTTGAGGACAAACCACAAGATCGAAATAACATTTTCAGCCCACTTTGTCATGTTAACGCTTTACTAAATTTAAAATTAGATTAGAGTTATACAAAATGAGTGTTTTATCGGAGAACCATCTACAATATCTTGAAGTTAAGTTAGGTCTTAGGTACCACAAGAATCACAAACGGAAATGAAAAAGAATCAGTCCCAAAAGTCGCCACTGAGCTGATATGTGCTTAGAGTGACTGCGTTCAAGCGCACAAAACTAGCGCTAGTTTTGCTTTGTAAGCGCTTTCATTTGATACTAATTGTTTCTTTATGTCCATGAATGCACTTTACTTCGAAATACATTTATTATTATTAATATCCTAACCTTCAATGTCTGCTCAGGCGAGAGTGGGGATACTCACAAGTCCCAGACTGGCAGGCAGAGTATTGGAGTGGATGCAATTAGGAGGGAGAGTTGTGATCTTAAAGCTAGAGCTTGAAAGATCTAGCTCTAGTGCAGATGTATACAGTATGCACCGAATCTGGAGTCGGGGTATCCAGCTTTCTTAGATGAAGTGGATGCAGTCCTTGAAAAGGTTGCAGACATGGATTATTATGTCCCGATCAGAACGCGAACGGAGAGAAGTTGCTGGACTTTTGCTGTTCAAATGGAATGTCCATTATGAACACACTCTTTCCACACAAAGATATCCATAAAGAGAGATTTTTTTCTGGTACCGTTCCATTGAATGTAGAGGAAGAATGGCAGTTGTTTTCAACAGCAGTCATTGCCTTTGCAGGACATGTTTGCGGAGTGAAGCGGCTCGGTGTGGCGGCTGGTGGTGAGAAAAGAACCGCGTGGTTTAAAACGCCCGGAGTTCAAGAAGCCATCAGAGAGAAGAAGAAGGCTTTCAAGGTGTGGATTCACTTGGGGGACTCACCTTCTCGAAACCGGTACATTGAGGCGCGAAGAACTTATAAATTGGCTGTTAAAGCAGCCAAAGAACAAGAAACAATAGACCGTGATCACAGATCTGCATCAAGCAATGTTCTGGCAGACTATCCGCCGTCTTAGAGGAAGGAAGTGGAACATTATTTAAGGAGTCAAATCCAAAGATGGTACACTTCTTCTAATGAGGAGGACATCTTGCGCAGATGGAGCGAGCACTTTTTTGAATTGATCAATAAAATTCAGGGCATTGGGGATGACAGATCCATGGCCTTAAGCAGGGCGTAAAATAGTCCCATGGTTGAGGAAGTCACTTTTGTGTTCAAATCGCTTAAAGCAAATCTGCCTTTCACCGTGGGCGTTGGACTTCGCCAGGGGTTTGTCTTTTCTCCTCTCCTTTTCATTACTTTGGACTGGATGTTACAGCGCAATCTTGGCGAAGAACGTTTCGAATTGGGAGATCTGAGGATAAGTCATTTGCTGTTCGCTGATGACTTGGTCATCCTTGGGTCCTTTCAGACTGAACTTCAACGCGCACTCTATCGGTTTGTAGCCGTTTGTGTTGAAGCTGAGATGAAGGTTAACGTGAACAAATCTGAAGTGATGGTCGTCTCCAGAACCCCTGTTCAATGCACTCTGCATGTTAGTGGAGTCCCATTGAAACAGGTGGAGAAGTTTGAGTATCTCGGGGTCTTATTCACGAGTGATGGAAGGAGCAATGCCGAGTTTTCCTGTAGGATTGGTCAGGCTGGGTCAATTTTGAGACAGCTTGGTCATTCTGTTATTATGGGAGGACTGAACTTGGTGTCAAAGCTAAGTTGTCAGTCTTTAATTCGGAGTTTGTTCCAACTCTTACCTATGTTCATGAGTGTAGCATCTTGTCCTATGCCGCCTGCTCTCTGCCGTCTCTGTCGATCAAGTCACAATTACTATTTTATTTATATTATTTATTTGACTGACATTTTAGACTACTAGTTGCCAGGATACTACAATGAGGTTTGGGTAATGACCGAAAGATAAAGATCGCGGATACAAGCTTCCGAAATGAGATCCCTTCGTATTGTATTACTGATGTGACCCGTAGAGATCGCATTAGAAATACCAGAATTCGTGAGGAACTCAATGTCGAGCAGCTACTTCTGCGGACGGAGCGGTTCATGCCTCGGTGGTTTGGTCATGTTAAACTCATGTCCCCAACCAGGATTCCACGACGTGCTATGGAATCCGTACCATCAGGCGTCTTCTAGGTAGACCCAGGATGAGATGGTTAGATCAAGTCCATAAATCTCCTCTTCCCGTATGGGGATTGCCCTTGCTGATTTGGAGTCGATGGCGGAGGATCGCGAGCTATGGAGGGTCCACTTGAGCAACCTACACCCGCGACCATCTTAATGGATAAGCGGACCATTTGAAAATGAATGAAAGACGAATGAATACAATACGAACATAATTACATATAGCTAAAATGGATTTTCCATTTGAAAACTGTTTTGGAAAAACAAGGCACTAAAATATAAATGAATATCTATCCATCCATACTACTTATAAAATGCAACGTCCGTCTGTTCGTTTCTCCATAACTCGAGAACCCTTCGTCCGATTTTCATGATTTTTTTTCTGATTTATAGATGTGTGGCCAACTTAGTCCGTAGGGTCGGTGAGAAATATGCTCAGGAGTAAAGGAGTCGCGGGGAGTAAGGGGGGACTCACGAACCGACAGCCGTATGAACTTGAAAGTTTCTATGTTGATTTATAAGCAAACATTGTTACATGCCTCATTCATCGTTTTTCAAAATTCGTCCTATAAGGGTTGAAAAACTTTTCAAACCAACTTTTCTATTTCGACCTTACTACCTACGCTTAACTTGCCATTATACTCATAAATCTATATATGTCAATTCAAAATATGCTTTTAATTGTTAGGCAATACTTCACCGAGTATTTTGAGCTAACATTAATCTTTCTGGTCCATCCAGATGGTGAGATACAAAAAATTGTTTTATATTGCGTTCTAAAAATAGAACGATTACTCGCACCTCGCATGACAAGCATTCAGAATGCACATTGTATATGCGTATGTATTTAAAAAATTCCGAATGGCCGATTTAAAAAATTCGTTCAACATTGTACTGGCTTCATCCTCCGGATCAGTATAGGTTACTTGGGAGAGAATGGGGGAAGGGGGTATAGGGGCTATCTTCGGAACTACTCGGTCATTGCTGGAGTTGGACTCCGAAAGCCATGTTTTTTACATGGAGCTATATATGTTGCATGTTCGCGTGTGAGCTGCAGTTGTTAATACTTGCGCCCACTAAAATAATAACATGTAGGTATAGTTTACAAAAAGGCATTGCTATAAAATATTTTGTAAGCTTAAAATAGAGCTTAGTTTTATTTAAAAGAAAAGAGACCGGCGCGCGCGGGAAGAGCCGCAGGCATTTGCTAGTATACAATAAAAATAAATATGGAAAAATCAAATAAGTGGACCAAATCCACCGATTTTTTAAAAATTTAAATGACGTATCAAATTTGTTTGATTGGAAAAATATTAAAATATTGAAAGTATTAAAATGTAATTGTATAAAGTTAAGCATACAACTCTAGTCAAACCTTTAACCAGCGCCCCTGAATAGGTATACTTGCTAAAAATTACGTATAGATTATTATATGTACATAGGTACCAGTGGCGTGGCGTGAATAATTTTAAATGGTAAGTCGAAGTCGAAAAATATCAAAATGTCAAAGGGAAGATGTGGTAGGCATACAAAACCTACAAAACCTTAGTTAATTGTTCAAAGCCATAAAATCGAAAACTCCAGGAAGAAACTAAATTAATGAAGACATTTTTTCATCTTGATTCAATAGTGCACAACTTTCATATTTCGATTTGTTCAATAAATCCAAAAAATAATTTTTGTGGAGTTTTGTGGAGGTCCAGCAAAATCATCTACTTAATCTTTGAAACATTTCTTCAAACGTATTTAGGTACCTACGAAGATCATAGCCAGCCAAGACTCAAAACACTTGATTTCTCACTTAGCGACTTGTTTATAAACTTTATAAACACATCAGTTTGTTTATTTTTTAAAAGATACTTACAAAATTCACCAAATAACTCGGAGAAAAGCGTGTTATTTTATTGCATAAGAAAGCGGCCTTTGAACAGAGGATACTCCCCTCAGAAAATCGTTATCTAAAAAAGGAACTGACTATGACTACATCACAGCGACAGCGCAGCGATAGGAGATACACATACAATTCAAATTCACCAAATATGTCGGCGGTAAGCGTGTTATTTTCCAGATATACTCAATTACACCACAGCGCAGCGGTAAAAGATACACACAAAACCCACCAAATAACCCGAAGAAAAGCGTGTTATTTTTTTGCATAAGAAAGGGCGTTGAACAGAGAGGATCAAACTCAGATAATCGCAAGTGTACAAAAGAGAAAGGAGACAAATTTGTTCTATCCACTGAGAGATTTTATAACCCGACATATTTCGGGTTATTTTAGCTTTGGGCTATGCTCAGAGAGTGTGGGCAGTTCTCTAATACTAATGATAATGATGGCGAAGGGTGTGTGTTTCCGTGTGTATAATGCTCAATTAAGTTGGTTGGGTCGGGGTATGTAGCTTGCGCAGATGAATATATGTATACATAATTAAGTTTATCCCGTGGGTTTTATGTTGCTCGTTTTTAAGTAAACATTGTTGTGTAGCTGAACTGAAACTTTTAAAAGGTAACCCGGTAGGAATCGGGTTATATGGACGCCACGCCACTGGTAGGTACCTACACGAAATGTCAAAAAAACATATCCCAACTATGAGTAGGGAGTCCACATTCAATGTGATGAGGATGACTGTAAAATCGATGGAATCTCCATGTCAAACAGAGACCTAAAACCACTGATGAATATTTTACTAAGCGTATAGAGAGCAAGTGTATGTAAGAGCTTGTTTGACCAACAATTTGGGATCTAGAAACGTTATAGCCCCACAAACCACACTCTATATGTGAACAATTCCCTAAGCGTATATTCTATATACCTTTGATACATATAACACACAAATTTCAAACACCTAACATTCATCCATCCATATGTAGGCACTGTTCCGTGACTATTGCCCAAATACTGCTATCAGCTTTAACTTCTGGCACCTGTCACTCTCTGGCAAGATTAATAAATTATTCTCGACTAAAATGGATCAAATTCACTTCAAATAAATTCGGCATATTCATACATTTGCTTGTGGGGCTGGCCGGTAAGCATTTTGCCAAAATATCGCACCCACCTGTTGACGCATGAGCTAGCTTCCGAAATTCGTCTCATATCTGCGTTCTATATACTATACCCAACTGCAAAAGGTAAACGTTCTGAGCAGCAAATATAATTTAGTACCTAATTTCAGTTATGCTATGGAGCACACACGCAGTGTCCTGCTTTCATTCGCTTCCTCAATATGTCAAACCCATGGCATTTCTTTATGCCTTCCTTTACCTGTTGGGGGATACCTACCTATCTCTGTGGACTGTGGGTCGTCGGCATAACGCTTACCACACAACCAATGCCAGCAGCATGGCAGGCAAGCTAATTAATTACCATTTGGCCACTGGCAGTTGCTAGTTGTGTGCTTCTGCTGCTTTTTGGTATAGTGGGGGTAGTGGACAAAGAGCTGTCGGCCTTTGCCTCTACCTCTGCCAAAGTCACGTATGTATATCTTTTGGACAACCTATAACTGTTCACAAATGGGATAAAAGTGTTTCTTTCACCCAAATGCGTATAGATAAAAGTGAAAGATACACACGTTTGGAACCAGGAGTAGCAACCAGCGCCATACCCTATACGTTCGAGGAAAGGATATACGTAGTTGGATCGATTTTCCTGCAGGTGACTTAGGATTGAGGATTGAGAATTGACTTTGCCGCATTCGCTCTGTTTTCGCCTTTGGCCGATCTATGCAAAACATTTTCGTCTGGGTATGGGGTTTTGGCATTCAAAATCCATATCGTTATCATCATTGGTAGTGTCTGGAATTCTAAGCAGCCACAAAGTGGTAAAGGTTACTTTGGTCTACGGTGTGGGTTATTTCTGTTTGAAGTGGAAAAAATTCCATTACAAGTGTGCTGGTATAAGTTTATCGGAATGGTGTAGTTTTTTCTACAAAAAAAAAAATTTTTGGCTTCTTGGTATGAGCACTTGAAGAGGAATTTGCTATTTGTGAAAAGCTCGTGACTGAAGGAATTGACAATTGACATTGGAATGGAAGCATGTACCTGTACCTGGAAGTGAATTATGGGTCTTGTTTGTTCTCTGATACTGCGAGAAATGGTATAGGGAATAATGTGTGGTTTTTGGATAGACATTAATCTCGTTTTGGGTTGGTCGTCCAGAACCGTCCGGAAAGCAATCGGCTCCTGAAAGCGTTCGATTGGCACTCAACTGACAGTTCTTTTACTGAAAAGAAGAGAAATTTGCTGATTTGAACTCAGAACCGCGGAGAGTTCTTCCGGACGGTTCTGGACGACCAACCGAAAACGACATAAGATAATTGACCTAAAAGGCGGTTTTACAGGAATTGCTGTAGGTATTTACTAACCTTGTTTATCGTCACTACCCAGGTAGTAATGACACTACGAAAAATTCGTTAAAAAACTAGCCATACAATTTGTTAATAATCCCGCCGAAAATTGTCTTGAAATACGTGCAAACTTACATGTCTTAGACACGCCTCTTAAGGGTCAAAAAGCATCCAACTACGTGCTGAAATATGTACAGAAATATGTGTATAAGAGAACTCTAAGGGCTTGAAAAGGCGTTACTTAAACACTTGTCAAAAACCGTATGTACAAACGCATTAAAAACAAGTCTGAAAAAGTGACACACATTAAAAATAATATTAAAGAAGTATGGTCAGAAAGGCCTTTAAAAAGTGTCGAAAAGCACATAGAAATGCATAAAGGAAAACGTCAGAAAACATGTCAAAATATTTGATGAAATTTGTGCCCAAAAATTTGTTAAGAAACGCATTTAAAAATGATTCGAAAAAGAACCGAAAATAATCCCAAACAAATTTAATTTCTATCTGAAAATCTAACTAGAAAATACTTAAAAAAAACCTACAAAAACAAGACAATTATTGATTCTAAACACGGCATATAGCAAACCAAAGCCACATACAAATGTAGCACTGTACATACCGTGTACAAGCTCTCTTTGTGCACTCTCTGTTGACGTCAGAGCTACATACGTATGTGGCTTGCTACATGCCGTATGTACTAGGACCTTAAAAGGTGTTGAAAAAACGTGTGAGAAGAACGTGAAATTTCCTCAAAGAACGTTCTCAGAAACGTGTGCAATAAAGCGCTTCTAAAAATCCGTCAAAAACGGGAAAATAACTAAATATGCAAATAATTAAATCACAAATCACTCAGATGAAGGGTTAAAGAGAAAAAATCTGTCAAAATATACGAAGAAAAATGAGAACAAAATACCTCAGAGAACGTGCTAAAAATTCTTAGGAATAATGGTCAAAATGAAAGGCGCATTTTAAACCAAACCTGGAAAAATGCGTCAAAAAGGACTTGCAAATGGGCGGAAAAACGAAACGCTTTATATTTAAGAACGGTTCTGAAAACACTATAAACACTCAATGCTAGAAATGCATCAAAAATCGTTCCATGAACGAAAAAAACTCGAGTAATTTATTTCATGAAATATTGTGTCAAAATTACGCCCAACATTTCCATAGAGAAAACGGTATTTCAAAACTACCCGAAAACGTGTCGAAAACCCGACTTAAAAATCTGTATATATGAAACCCTAGTATAGTACTCAGAGAAATTATTTTTCGTCTGTTGCGTTAGGAAAAGAAATCGATTTTCAATTAGCCTACTATCAAACTATAATAATAATATCTAATGAACTTCAGAGTAAACTTAGGGCCTAGAAGAATGCTATCTTTTGAATTGTTGTGATAGCTCCATCATTACATATGAAGTTTATTTTCATGAAGTAAATATAAGATTTCGTAATCGATTTAAGTATACATTATTTATTTACATTCCTCCTAACTAGGTAGCTTTTCTGTGTACTTTAACTATTGAATTGAAATTGAAAGGTGTAATTTTCTGAAATGCTTTGTTACTCCTGACCGGAAAAACTTTAATATACATGGATGACGTTAGAAATCTTGTTTCGAATTAGGTTAAAATGCGAGTTATGAAGTGAGTGTGAAGTTGGGGTGGGTTAACTCAGGGGGGAGCAATTAACAGCATTCGCCTCCCCTCCTCGGGAAAATTTGAATCACCGGCTAATCGTGTTAAGCTGAAGGGATAATTCGGGCCTCTCTTTTAAATATTTTCTTTTGGTAAACAACATCTTTACTCTACATGGAAATACGTAACAACGTTCTGATACTGTAGCAAGATCCCTCCCATATCCGACGAGCTAGGTCGCGCAGGTGCAAGCATGCAGAGCTACAGTATACAGGACACCCACCCGTTCTCACTGCTCGGACTGACTTAAGGTGTCCTGTAGCCTTCAGTCATATGGGTGGTACAGGAGCCGGGTGGTTTTCAAGGAATTTGGTCGTGTTTATTTTTTTTTTGTACATCTGCTCAAGTTGAGTACGGCGGTTACGATACGACCCAGGGGTGCAAGCCTTGATAGGATGGATTGCCCGTTCCCTCGGTGGTCCTTGCACTCCTGTAGCCTTCCCTTATTTCGTTACAGGTGGCGCCCAACGATAAGGAGGTAAGATTAGGCGATCATTCCAGGAAAGACCACGAAGAGCAAAATGAAGAAAATTATGTTTGATGCTCTCAATTCTGAAAACATGAACTTGTTGAAAGGAACACCACTCTTAGCTAACGTACTCGAGGAGGGGGCGAACACAAATGATGTATAAAGATCTAGTCACATAGGGGTCGCAGAATTATCTGGACCATCTTTTACCGGAGCCAAGTGATAAGTTTGCTTTGGTAATTTTCTCATCAATATGTGAACGGAAATTAAGCTCCCTGTCGCATAATAGATTGCAGGAGAGATATAGGTTGGCCTTGGAGAAGGTAAACTCTGGGAGGAGACTTCTTGCTCTTACGCGAGAAGGTGATAGATTGACATTTGCAGACATTGAGTTCTAAACAGTTTTGAAGACACAAGAGGTGGCAAAACAATTTAAATCTTTCTGGAGGAGAATGGAATCACGCTGTGGGGAAATGGATTTGAAAAATTTGGTGTCGTCAGCATAGAGAGAGAGAGAGAGAGAGAGAGAGAGTGATGAGTGTTGAATGACCCTTTCAAGATCGTTAATTGTTAGGATGAAGAGAAATGGACCTAGATGACTACCTGCAGGAACACCCGAGCTGGCCAAGATAGGGGCCGATTCCACGCCCTTAAAAAGAACATTTTTATTTTTTGATATTTCTCCTTTCGTACAATACGCTTTCTTACTGCTAAATGATAACCGATCTAAAAAAAATGGGCGGTTACCAAGCCTCCTGAATGGAAAATCGGAAGTTTTAGACTTTTCCCAGAATATGCACCACAGGAACTAGCATTCTGCCAAATTTCACAATTCCAGGATGAAAGTGCTTCATAATTTTGATGATCATCATCTAAGTGAATGAGTGAGTCAGTTACGGTTTTTGCGATTTTTTAAGTCCTGTTTGTTGAGAACCACAAATGTTACAGAGATGGAATTAGGTAAGGTGGTTTATAGAGAGCTTGGTAAATGGTATAAGTTTGAAGTTTTTGGCTCAATTGGTTCCGAAGTTAGAGGGGGGTAGAAAACAGCCTGTAAAAATGATGTGTGCCTTTACTAAAGAACTCGGTTGGGGCACTAGCGTGCCCTTTGATTTTATTCGACAATGAAACTTTTAGCTCTTTTCAAAGCTGAAAGTACCTTTTTGTTAGCTGTTCGCATATTAAATCGAAACCCGCATATGGCAAACTTATCTTCATAAAATGTATCCGAGCAGCTTCATGCCCTAAGAAAGTCAATTGTTCTTAGTGCTGAAAATCACTAGGTAACTCACATATTTTTCATTCATTAGATTGAAGAGATTTGCCCAATGACCAAAAGAATAAGATCGCGAATACAAGCTGCCGAAATTAGATTCCCCCTTGGATTGCTGGTGTAACCCGCAGAGATCGTAGATACGGAGCACCAGTATACGTGAGGAACTCATTATAGAGCAGCGAACGATCCCAAGACGTGCTGTGGAATTCGTACCCTAAGGCAGACATTCTCTAGGTAGACCCAGGATTAGATGGTTAGATCAAGTATACCTAATCACTCCTCTATCCGTATAGGGATTGCCTTTGATGATTTAAAGCCGGTGGCGAAGAATCGAGATCTATGGAGGGTCCATTTGAGCAAACTACATCCGCTACCCGCACATAATAAATAAATAAATAAACGAGTTAAAAATGAAGGAATGAATGAATACAATGAAGTCAATCACATTCTGACTATCTGCTTAAGAGCTTATTCCCATGAGTTACTTCCTTAACTACTTAGATCTCAGTTTGGTAAACACTACCTAAAGTAATCTGTTGGTTGGCAATGCCTTATAATCAGTGCTTTGATGAAGACTTTTACTCTTTTTTTCATCCCTTTCATCTAACCAACCTATACTGTGGGGATGCAATCCCGTCTGTCAGGTATAAAGAGCAAAATTCGTGACTTGCTTACTCATCATCAGTTGAGTGGCATAGGTCCCTTCTGTCTTACATCAAATATCAGCGAGTGTCTGAAAATGCAAAGTCTTCTAATATTTAAGCACAAAAAAAAAACCGTTTGCATGATATCATATCTTAACCTTTATAAATAGTTTCTCTTCATTTTCTACACCATTTTGAGTTATTTTCTACAAGTCATTTCCTTCTTAACCACCTATTACGAGCTTCATATCGCTTCACAAAAATTACTTAAGATCAACTCGGATTAAATTTCAAGTACGTACCTAATCCCTGAAAATATTTCCCGTAAACACAGCGCTTAAGCATAAAAATAACCATTTCGTTGACAGCCCTCATCGGCGGCGCTCTCATGAAACTCAGCTCAAGTGTCATAACCGATTTCTGTCTTATTTTTCATTTTTCCAATTACCCACCCACAGATATAAGTAGCTAGTTCAATTATTTGCACTTCCAAGGGGCATCGAATTATAAGGGAACACAAAAAAAAAAAAAATGTTCGCCTCAAGAATAATGTAATTCCAAGGACATTTGTTACAACAACCGAAACCATTTCCAGGTTCCGTTTCTCGTTAGCTAGGTCACTTGGGTTTATATAGGGGACGATGGCGAATGATTTTTCCCTGCATATGTATCGCAGATACAAGACACTTGCGATAATAAGGGTGGTTCGAAACAATTTGTTTTATCTCCGTTTGTCTGAGTGTGGGTCTCGGTGTCACTAGACACAAAGTGAGGTTCGCCAGAATGTCAGCCAATTTGAACGCGAACCTCAAAGCTTTGCTCGTCGACGCGGCGTTTTCATACTCATTCTTCTAACTAACATCACGAGGATTCTTTGTTTTTTTTTTTAGTTTTCCCCCAACCTATCTCTCTCCAGGGAATATATCTTTTCTCGTCTTGTGTCCTTTCACCCCAATTCATATCGAGATTTTCCTTATGGCACTTTAACAAGCGCGGTTGTCTTGATAGCTTTAAAATTTTGTACGTCCTCATGGGTCGAGTCGAGTGTGATGATGACAGCATACAAGGGGCTGGTGTTGTCTTCGTTTTATCAACAACAAAGAATGTGACGCTGACGATTCTTTAATACAGAGAGCAACATCCCAGACGAGGGGCACTGTGATGTATGAAGTCATGATGGGTGACGACCTAGAACATCGCTAGGGAAATACATTTCACGAAGCACCAGATAGGTGATGAACTATTGTCAAAAGGGGTCAATTTTATTTGTTTAAAAGTTAAATTTTTGACACGTGGCGGGTAAATTGTAGGTTAAGAAAGGGCTTACCATAATTTCTCGCATTGACAAAGCATCGTTTTTATTTATCTTCTTTTGGTTAGCTGTCCTTTTCGGTGGTTACTACACTTTACAAAAAATAGCTTCTATATTTTTAATTAACTTTATTTTCTATCCTTCGATGAATGAATCACATTTTCAGATTGACATTTGAATCTGGATTTTGAAAGCCTGCTTAAAAATGCCCCTTTAAAAAACTGAGTGTCTATTCGGCTACTGCTTAGCAATCGGATTATTAATTCAAAGCTGGGTGATTCATCTGCTAGAAGATCTGTCAGTAGAGGCACCCCACAAGGTGGTGTATTATCCCCTCTTCTTTGGAATTTGGTGGTTAACAAACAACTGATAGACCTGGAATCAGAGGGATGCACGGTGATGCAGACGACGTTGCGATAGCTCTAAAACGCTCTAAATAAGCTCACCAGATGGGCATGTACGTTATGGTTTGAGTGTAAACCCCCACAAAACGGACCTGGTACTCTTCACAAGGAAATATAAAATTTCGCCAATTGATTCCCCCTCTCTAAATGGCATTAACTTAACTTTCTCTAACGAGGCAAAATATCTAGGTCTTATTTTGGATAGGAAGTTAAATTGGAAATCCAACATTCAAGAAAGAGTAAAAAAAGCCAGAGTGGCACTTTTCTCTTGCAAAAAGGCCATCGGTAACAAATGGGGCTTAAAACCTCGTTGGCAACTCATTGGCTCTATATCTCGGTAATAAGACCGATACTTACGTACGGAGTGGTTGTGTGGTGGACTGCATTAGATAAGGCCATAAACCTGCACTATATAAGCAAAGTACAGCGATCAGCATGTATTGTATATGTGCATTAGTGGAGCACTTCGCACAACACCCTCCCAATGGACACATTGTTCCATCTCACACCTCTTGACATTTTTAGCAGACAAATTGCTGCTAATTCAGGCGTTCGTTTGAAAGCAGTATCGCAGTGGTCTAATAAAGATTTTGGACACGCTTGTATACTGAACAACTTCGAAACCGTTTTTGGAAACACTGACTAGGCATTTCTGGAGGACAAGTCGGTTCACTTTTATACCGACGGATCAAAAACTGACGAAGGGGTGGGTGGTGGTGTTTTCTCTGATAGACTCAATCTCAGTCTCTCCTTCCGTCTTCCTGATCACTGTAGCGTGTTCCAGGTGGAAATAATGGCGATTAAAGAAGCCATATCCTGGCTTAAGAAGAACGTGTTATCTAAAAAGGATATCCGTATCTTTTCAGATAGGCAAGCAGCTATCAAATTCTTGGATTCCTTCTAAAGTAATTCGAAAGAAGCCCAAGAATGCCTCTGGTCTCTTCTAGAGATGACAGAGCAGTTCAACATTCACCTGTTCTGGGTGCCGGGGCATAGAGATATTCCAGGGAATTGTATAGGGCCGATGAACTCGCCAGACGTGGAACAACTTTAGCTTTGCTACCTGAAAAGGCTAACTTAGGAATACCAATCGCTACATGCAAACATAGATTAAAGCTAAACGCCTTTGAGAAAACAAATCTTAGATGGACAAATGGTACAACATGTCTAGCAACAAAGCAGATTTGGCCAAAGCTGGATCTGAAACGACGTCATAATTAGCGCTATGATAGGTGTCATCACTGGACACTGTCTGATAGGTAGGCACGCAACCAGACTTTGTGTTCCCTCAAATGATTTTTGTAGAAGCTGTAGAGATGAGGAGGAGGAGGAGGAAACTGTCCCCCACCTTCTCTGCTCCTGCCCTGCTCTTTCTCGAAATAGGAAAATCCACTTAGGAGCTTTTTCCTTCAACGACCCTGGTGACCTCATCACTAATGATATCAGGAGTTTATTGCGCTCCATTAAAAGCTCAAAATGGTTCTAATAATTAGGCGTGGAGTAATATATGATCCGGATGGTATCATAATGGACCTAAAATTGGTCTAAGTGTGCTGGCGTATGATAGCAGCCACTTCAACCTAACCTAACCTAACCTATTCGGACTTTGATTTTGACAGATTTTGTACTGACTGACGTTTACCGATGTTCGAGATACGCGAGTACGCAATCAACGCAACGTAATCATATTTTCATTAAAAACTCTTTAAAGATAAATGTTGGATCCTAAACGTACGGCATAATGGCCGAAAATGATTATACTGGAGTTTAAAGTCATTGCCTAGAGTGGATTGAGCCACATACCCCAACTTGACGCAATATAAACTTTGACATTTCGTTACGTAGTCGTGTCCCGAACAACGTCCGAATAGCAACACCCTATAAAAAATTAACTATTCACTACTAAAGACCGAGATGGTATTATGTAATTTGCTGTGGGTGACTCTGACTACCTCCTCTCAAAAAACAAGGGCTTTAAATTCCACATTCGAAGGCAAAAGTTCGATGTGCCAGACATCAATAACAAGAATTTTTTAGTCTCATTTAATTGTTTTAAATGTTCACAATTCTCTGACTGTTTTCGACATTCTGGAACAGACAACACCCGAAGGAATGTAGAAATTTTTGCTGAGGTAAACCAATTAACCCCACTTGTAAATGAGCCAAAACGTGTACCAGACATTGACGGTTAAAATGTCAATACACTACTGGACTTGTTTACTACCTCCCACAGTCCCACCCTAATAAATACTCCATTGAAGTATTATCGCCTCTAGGCTCGACGGACCAGTGCACCACAATCACTTAAATTCTTGTACTCCCTCCGACCACAAAGTTAATAAAAAAATTTAAAAAAGAGCCGTCGCGTCACGTCGTATGGCAGTATACGAGGAAGCCAACTGGGGCAGACTTAACAGCTTCTTTAGGAGTTTTAACTGATGGTCGTTATACTTCCTCGATAACGAGGGGTGGTGATATGGTGTCAAATGTAATCACCTTTAGTATGAAATCTTTTATCCCTTACACAGAGTACGGTACAAGCTGTAAAGAGACTATTATAGATTAAGGGAGTTAAGTTTGTGGTCTTACAAAGCCAAGCCATCTGAAGAAAACTGAAAAAAATTTAAGCGAACCAGTAATTATTGGAAATCCTTTTGTTACCTCGTGCAGCAGGGTATCTGCTTCATTGAGCAGGGGAATTCCTCCTGCTCAAAAGTGTGATCCGGATTCCGGATTCTATCATATCCTATTTTGATATGCTCTTCCTAGGTGGAAAATAGCAGGTCCCTTAAAAAGAAGAGTCTTCTTTTCTTTTCCCACCAATTAAGGAAGTCCATTCGTTCTAAGGTCACAGGCTGATAAATCGTCAGTTTATGAAATGTGTTGAAACGCGGAAACTCCTCAATGACTAGTAGTAGTATCTACGTTTTTTGTGGCAACAGATCCACTGGTGATTTGAGGGCTTATCTCATCGAAAAGTGGAACCAATCTCTCAATTACTCCGGTGAAACAAATATTTCTATGCTTGATATTTCTATTTCATTTGACAGAGTTTGGCATCAAGATCCTTTTGTTGAAAACGCATGGTTAAGAGATCGATGCGTCTCTTATTCAATCGATTAGAAACTACCTCTCTAGTCGTTGATTTATTGTTTTGGATGGTTTCAAGACTGAAAATCTCCAGAAAAATACCCAAAACTCCGTGTTTTGTTTCCGACTCTCTTTATCACTTTTAACAATGACCTCCTGAGTGAAACTTCTAATCCAATTAGAACACCCAGAGCTAATTGAACGACTTTCCGAACTTCCAGAACTTGACATGATCTGTGCGGTTACAGACCGCTTACCAAAGACACTATGCCTCAACAAAAGATTCTCAACGGAGATCACAACCAGAGAAGCATGGGTTAGCAATAATAACCCACCAAACTGCCAAAAACGGCCTAAAGTGGTATACGGATGGTTCTAAAATGGACTCAGGGGTAGGAGCTGGTATCCATGGACCAAATCGGAGCGTCTCAATATACCTATGGGAAAAAGCCCCATTATATTTCAAGCAGAGCTCCATGCCATCAAAGAATGCGCAAACCTTATATATACAATGCAGGTATTAAAGGCGTCAACATCCATATATTTACGGACAGTCAAGCAGTTATAAAAGCCCTTAGCTCACACATTATTGACTCCAAATCAGTACTACACTGCTTCAACTCCCTCCAAACACTTAGCTCCAGGAACAAAGCCAGATTATGGGGGGTCCCCGCACATAAGGGGATTGAAGGTAACGAAAAAGCCGATGAACTAGCCAGAAAAGGCTCGGAAACCCCTTTCATTGGACATGAACCCTTCTGCGGAATCCCAATCCCCAAATCAGCTATAAATCTGGCTATAAAAAGCTGGGAACAAAACAAATGTATTTCATACTGGGAGAACATCCCAGGCCTAAGACCGGCCGAAAGAGCTAGCTATTCAGCCCTTCAAAGCAGATGCCAATAAGATACTAAATCTTCACAGGCACGATATCAAAAACGTAGTAGTCTACCTAACGGGTCACCACGGTCTGCGATATCACCTAAATAAAATGCATTTACATAGTCGACTCACCGGAGTGCAGACTATGTCTAAAAGAAGACGAAACAGCCGAACACATCATATGTGAATGCCCGGCCCTTTGCGGTATAAAGGTGCTAGTAGAACATATATATGTGGCTCTGACGTCACGTGCACAAAGAAAGCTTGTACACGGCATGTAGCCATTGCCTCCATACGCTGACGTCAAAATTACGTCAGAGCCACATATATATGTGGCGTGCTACATAGCACCTTAAGAAGGAAATCATTCTTCAGAGAACTAAGGAAATCCTCTGCTGAATGTATTATCAGCGACATTAGGAAAGTAGAAGCGCTACTAACCTAAACAGATATCTGACAGCAAGCACAATCGATCTTTTGGGTCGACGTGCATCTTAATCCTCCGGCAAGACAGAGAATTAACAAAAAAATGTATTTCTTCGCTGATAGCACCACCCTCTCATATTCATCCCAGGACTGACAACTCTGATCTTCGGCCGTAGAAGTAAAACGTTAACGAGTTGACAGTATTATAAAATAGGGTTTAGCCAATAGGGTGTAATTAAAGGCTTTCAAACTTTTTTAAACGATTATAGGACTTAAGGTACAAAATATTTTTGTTACATTATTAAAATATTATTGTTACATATTTGAAACATTTTTTTTGCAGTCACTATTAGAATTGTTTGAAGGGAACTCTCAATTTTCTCTTCTCTTCCGGAAACTGCTTTTGGCAGCAACAATTTAACTTCTTCTGATGGAGCATAGAGCGACAACCAGGTCCTTCCATCTCTCTCTGTTTGCAGCTCTATACCTTAGCTGTGTCCACGATCGCAGATGTTGGGACTGCGACTGATATTCCGTCAAAATAGTTCACCTCCATGTTGTTCTTGGCCTACCAACTCTCATTACACCTTGAAGGTGCCATTGGAAGCACTGCTTCGCTATATAGTCATCAGGTTTCCTCAGTGTATGGCCAATCCCATTTTCTCTGCTTGATGTCAACATCCACTTTTGTTTTGTCCAGTCGTAAGCCATAATTCATTGATGGAAATTGTTTGTGGCCACCGCATCTTTAAGTACATCTTACACAACGATTAACAATAAAGGCTTGTAACCTGCTCGAGGTGTTGGTGGAATATTTCCACGTAAAGCAGTACCAATTTTACATAGGATTCAAACAGTTTTAACTTAGTCCGAAGCGTTATTTTTCTAGAGTTCCAGACTGGAGAAAGGTTTCCAAATGCACCACGAGCTTTATTTATTCTATTTCTGACATTCAGGTTCGTTCCACCATCGAGTGATACATAAATATACCCAGATAGTTTAACTGGATCCCGTCTCAAGATAACCTGCTGTTGTTGGTATCGGCTAGTGTGAATAATTGTTGTCTTATTGGGGTTTATCCTTAAGCCAGCCACCTCCCCGTTCTGTTACATTGAATGGCACATTTGGTTAAGGACACTAATGTTATTTGCCAGCATACAGATATCATCACCGTAGTCCAAATGGCTTAGCTTATCAAACGGGTTCCATTGGATACCGTGTCACTTGTTTGTACCCACCATGGCAGTCATTGCATCATCCATCGCAAGTAAGAACAAAATCGGTAAAAGTACATTTCCTTTTCTCACTCCTTGTTGCACTTCAAATGCATCGGAAAGCTGTCCACTGATGTGCAAAACGAAACACCTTACGTTTCTGTACGACTATTTTTTCAGGGATGCCTCTCAGTCTCACAGAAAGCGATCAGCAGATGCAATCACGATTAACATGATCGAAGGCCATTTCAAAATCGATGAACATAAGGAAGAGCGGTGAGTGGTTCAAGAACAATTCGCAAGATGTTGATATGATCGACAACTGCAAATAATCCCGCTTGGTGCCTCTTGAGCGTCGATTCAATCCTGGGCCTTGATCCTCTCGAGAATGATAGCTGCCATCAACTTTGGGAATACGGACAAAAGGATGATACCACGCCAGTTATTGCAATTTTTAAGATCGCCTTTCTTTGGTATATCTTGACAATAGCTCCGTCCTTCCATTCCTGGGAAATGTTTCATTCTCCAAAACCGCCTGAACAAGTGGAAACAAAATATAGGCCCCTGCGTCTGGATCCGCTTTCAGAAACTCTGCAGGTATGCCATTCAGTCCAGCTACCTTCTTATTTTTTAGAAGCAGGACCGCGGCGATATCTTCTGCGTACCCTACCTGTAGGGTATCCTTATACAAATGCGTAGTATGTCATCGTAATGGATGTTTCAGTGATCCCGGCTGAGGTACTGTCCGTGAGTATAACTGTCATAAGAAGGCTTCTCAATTAAGTCATTCAAATGCGCATTTAAAATGCTGGTCCCTTCAATTCGTTCCACACATAAGACACAAACAAACGAATGGTTGTGAGAAGCAGGTCTGGTTTCGTCCAATCAGTCATCTATGAATCTGTTCTGAGTGAAGAAAATTGAACAGCTTCTTCCTGGACAAGAACACTTGAACGCCTTTTTTCACAAGATCGAAAAAAGAAACAGCCCAGCCTATGCCAGTAGAGGTACTCTCCAACAGATGATGCTCTTCGAATTTTCTTCGCCTGAAGGTCATACCAGACAATATAATTGGAAAAGCCAGAACAGGAAAACGCTGCAGACCAAAATTCAATTAAATCTCAGCCACACATCCCAAACAAAGCTACTGTCACAAAAATAAATATAATATGTAGGTATCTACTTTTTTTTTAATTTTATTAAAATACATTAAAATTAGTTACTAATATTCAAAAATAAATAAACAAAGAAATGAACAATGCGCAAATAAACAATATTTTTTTTTTTTCATATGACGTATAAACTGGAGAAAGGTGATCAAGATGGATGTAAATGACCTTACATATGGCGAGTGTTACCAAAACCACCGTGTCCTGACTGTGAAGCGCCCTTATTGAAGCCCATTTGCAAGTTAAGCTCAGCATTGTGAGCACGCAATTGCTCTTCGGTGAATGTACGCTTGTTCTCGTCGGACATTTTTGGTCCCAATGAGGGTCCAGTGAATTCAGGATGCTTTTGGGTCTACAAAAGATGTGACAAATTATAAGAAACAAATTTTAAATATAACTTAATCTTCTTCACTTACAATACGTGCCAATGAGTACAGGCAGAGGGTGACTTGGGGAATATTTCTGCGCTCGAAGAGATCAGCAGTTTGGAAGATTTCCTCCTCGGGTACTCCGTATTTCTTGATACCAGCCTGGAAACGTTGAACATTCTCCATCAATTGGAAGTTTGTACCGCGTTCTTGAATTTTTTTCACTGAGCCGGGAGCAAGTTTATTGATAAGTTTGCACAACCATTGACCATCACGAAGAATATCTTCGTATTGACCACTGGGAACTTTCTCGCCGAGAACATCGAACACCCATTGGAGGACTTCAGCTTCTTGTTCCTTATTGCGGGGCTGAAAGAGTCATGGTAAGGAAAATAATTTATTATTAATTGTTTTCTATAGAGAACGTTTTTATTCTACATTTTAAAATGGCGACCCTTTTATAACGACCATTCGTTTTGTGTGTGTTTTTATTTTCAAAGCGAACGGACCTATTGATGAATAAGAAATTTCGCTACTGCGTCAATGTTAAAAATAAATCGATATTTTCTTGCTAACTTGAAAACGATGGGAACGATTTGACGAAAATATGCTCCAATGTTGACAATAGTTTAAAGAAGGTTTTTGCGGGGATAAACATTATAAATCGCAAAAATGGGCGTGGCACCTTCCGTACAAACAAAATCATTCAAAGTGTTATATTTCGAAAACCACCGAACTGATTGAGCTCAAATTTTCAGACAATCATAGGTATTGGGAAGGAAGTTTTCTGAGAGATTGGTCAAAATTTAAGAAAGGGGCGTGGCGCCTCCCATACATAGAAAACACTGCAAACGCTTTTTTTTGACATCGGAATGGGAGCCAAAACTAGTAAAATTTGGAACATTGATATAAGAGCATTGTCCTGATAGACCAGTATAATATCTAGGCAATACCTGGGCACGATAAGAGCCGAGCGGGTAGAGCTAGTAGATTATATAAAACATTAGCCATCCAGATTCTGCTGTATCAGAAGCATGGATGTTGTCGAAATCTTGGGACGCTTTAAGAGAAAGTTTCTTTGAGTGATTTTCAGTCCAGTATTAGTGTAGAGGAGAACGACAAACTTTACGGGCTATACATACTACACAGCCACCCGTTGGTCAAGTCATAAAGTTTAAAGTACGACGGTTAAGGCACGAGTCTTTAAACCCACAATTGAGCCCCAAAGAAGCCGAGAAAAACCCCACCTTAGCTGGCGCCCATAATTGAAGAGCGACCTCAACTAGGTGTGCGTAACTGGACCACAGCTACCTAGGGGGATCGAGCTGGCTTAGAGGCTTGTTGGTTGAAACATTGGTCCGTCCGCATTATTCAAAAACCGTTTCTTGTAGAGAAGTGATCCATGAAGCAAGATAGGAGGTTTGGTATTTAAACTGGCAAAACTGTTTCTAAAGATTGTCAATTTGACAGTTGAAAATTGATTTGTGGTTAGAACATTTTGCCATTTTACGATAAATAGATTAACGCCAGAACAAAGCCTGCAAAAATTGTGCAAACTTATTTTGAAAAACATAGTTTGGTTCTCCAAACTTTTCGTGCGCTACGTCCATTTTACGGTCGACATAATCGTAAATCTGGGGGGTTATTCCCAAATGCGCGGCGGATCGTATTGAAAGCGATACCTTCCATTGCTTTTGGTTATTCTCAAATGCGAACGAAGGAGAAAATGATATTTCCAGTGCTTTCCAGTTTTTCCATTCTGAATTCCAATTTTCCATGTATTTTTCCAACACTTTGACAGCTTTTTCCCGCCACAGGAATTTAGTTTATTTTTTTATCCGCAAACAATCGGCCAGCAATCCGTCACCTATACAGCTATCGCTTTTGATTCGATCAAATCGCTTTTGGAAATACAAAAATGCAAATCCGCAATGAAATGCGATCCGCCGCGCATTTGGGAATAAGCCCCCTGAGCAAGTTATTCGGAACACGATGAATCGTTTTCATATCACGTACCCTCTAGTGGATAATACGTATCCCCAAAGACGACAAGCAGTGCGAACGGAAGGAGTTATTGAGGAGAATCCGAATGATTCCATTTGCAATTGGAGCTATGCTCATCCATTTTTTGGAAGATTTTACGGAAAGATCTTCGCTTAAAAGCTTATAACATTCATCTTGTGGAAGAGTTGGAATTTTGGTTTTAACAAGGTGGAACAACATGCCACGCGGCACCCGACACCATCAATTTATTCCGGGATACATTTTCTGAGCGAAAAATTTCGCTTAATGGTCCTGTGAACTGGCCTCCACGATCCTGTGATTTCACACCTTTAGATTACCTTTCTTTTGGGGGTATGTCAAGTCACCAGTCTATGCCGATAAACCAGAGGCGCTGGACATTTTAAAAGTTAACTTTTGCCATGTAATTGCTGATATACGACCCGGCCCCAGTTGCTCGACAAAGTTGTCAAAAATTTGACTTCACGATTGCATATGCATATTCCATACAAAAAATCAGTTTTCGATTTTTCCAATTTCCCGACTTTTCCGAAGGGGTTTCCCAAAATTTGGCAATTACGAACAGCTGAAAAACAATTTGAGCCAAATCGGCCCATCCGTTCTCAATTTTCGATTTTTCCAATTTTCGGACTTTTCCGGAGGGTTTTCCCAAAATTTTCTTTTAGAAGAACCTTCTCCTGGCAATTGCGAACAACTGGAAAGAAATTTGAGCCAAATCGGTTCAGCCGTTCTCAATTGATGAATTACTATACATTTTTGCACCATTTTTATACCCGGTACCACACTGTGGTGAGGGTATATTCACTTTGTCATTCCATTTGTAACGCCCATAAGGAGGCGTTGTAGGTATGACAAACTATATATATTATTGATCAGCATCACTTTCTTAGTCGATCTAGCGATGTCCGTCTGTCTGTCCGTCTGTCCGCCTGTCCGTCTGTCCGCACGATTACGGCCGTAATTTAAGAGCTATCGACTTGAAATTTGGTATGTAAGCTTTTATCCACCAAACTGAGGCTAAGTTCGAAGATGAGCAAGATCGGATGAAAATTACTACTACCTCCCATACAAAAATATCAGATTTATATAGCTTTTTATGTTAAAAATTAAATTAAAATAGCTACAGTAAAGATAGCAAGTTTAAACTTTGCACATATTGTTTTAATAATATTTAAAAAATTTTGACAAAAAATGAGCTTGGTCGAATAAAAAGTACCCATACCTCCCATACAAATATGTATATAATTTTTTAATACTAAAATATTTTTTTTATTTTACAATAATATAGTACCGGGTATTTGAGCTTCGGCATAGTCGAAGATAATTGTCTTACTGGTTATATATACCTATAGATTCTTCTGTACGCGTTTGTAACCGAACTCCTCCTAAACAGCTGGACCCATTTTAATGAAATTTAGTGTGTGTGTTTGAATGGGTCTAAGCATGGTTTAAATTTACAATTGGACCCGGTAGGTGGCGCTGCGATCCGATTTCACAACAAAAAAAATTAAAAAGCAAGAAGCTCATAAATTTCTCGACACCCGTGGGAGCTAAAGTAGTAAAATTGTAGACATTGATGTGCATTGTCCAAACAAACAACCGCGCGAAGTGTGGGTGGGATTCCAGTGCATACGCCTTAGGAAATAACGGTCGAAGCACACGGAGTACAGAATCAGTCCAGACACATCGGTTAAATAAAACAGCCGGAATTGACGGACAATGAAAATGTATCTACGAGCAGGCAAACGAACTTTTAACTAAAAACCTGAGTTTTCCATGAAAATTACTTCTTGCGTGATTTATGGGACACCCTTTAGAAATTCTATCAAACCCTAAAAGCTCTATTGAACCATTGAAAAAATCCTCCCCTTCCTTCCATCGTTGTTTGAACTCGTCTACACCGCATTTATTCCGGGGTAACTTCAAAAGACACCTACTTAAAGTAAATCCTACCCCAAAATTGCTGAATTTCTTTTAAATTGCAAAACGAGACTGACAGAAGACCTCGACTACCAAAAGCATCGTGTAACTATAGAGAGAAGGGAAAAAATCCTTTTACTGCCAAAGACTCTTATCTAGTCCACAGTGCGGAGCCACCACCCCTAAATCCTTCAGCAACTTGTAATGCTCGCTGGTACGATGTGCTTCTTATTTATGCATGTACAATGTACAACATTCTAAAATTAACTAGAACATTGAACATGACCCACACAAGCTGGATTAATTGCTCAACTAATTGCTGGATAGACGTTTCCCTTTATATGAGTTTTTTTTTTTTTGTATACGAAAGGCCCTTGACTATACCACATACCTACACCTACACATAACAAACTCTAAACACAGAGTGTGAACAGATCCCAAGGGCAATCGGATATGGCGCTGCTGTTTGTTGTTTGTATCTGTTTCCTTTTTAATTGAAGGCCGGCGAATCAAGGGAATCAAATTTATTGGAAAATTTAATTTCACATTGAATAGTGTTGCTGTTGCCGTTGCGGGCACTCGGCCAACAGAACGTTAAATATGTGTTTGTATTGTATTTAAATTAAAATCAAATGTATTGAGGAGAGTGGGGCCCCCTTTACCGCGCCTTCGCAAATGTCAAATGTGATCCGCATGGAAGTGTCGGGCGCGCTACTGTTATAATGTGTACCCCGCTCTTCCTGTTGTTTTTGGACAAGTGCCAGCCAATATGATATCGGTCTTTATTGAAGGCCTTGGGTTAATTAATTTCTGCAATGTAAAGGCAATTCACTGTCCACCAGCGGGTTACCAATGTAATTATATCAAACAATTGTTCACGCACGGAGGAATTTTCATTTTCAAAAATGCAAAATCCCATACAGAGGCAGAGCCATTTTTGCTGGTGTTGTGCTTCGTTTCCGTTTAATTTTGAAACAAATTGTTGCCGTGTTGAAGCGAATATTTTGAGATAACCAAAAAATACATTTTATAATGTTGTTCAAGTATTTAAATTGTGTTTTTGGTTTTTACTGTAGCTTTCACTTTCTTGTTTATTCGACTGGACTTGTGAGATATCAAAACGCTGTATCAGAGAATTTGAAAAATTTGTATTTTAACTTTTAATGCGCGTGCATCCGGCTTTAAATAAATAAAGTTAAAAATAAAATGTTTGTTCCAATTTTAAATGGCATATAGTCGGTAGAGTCGTGTCGCATTTCTATTTTCAAAAAAGTGTGAACACATAGGAATGTTTGTATGTACCTTTGAAGACAAGAGTTTCATTGTAATGAAAAATAAAAACAAAAACTTGTATATGTTGACAAAAATAGTCAGGACAGGGTAATTAATTTCGTGCAGCTGTTCGTGATGTCAAATGATTGAAATTTCCAGAAATATTATAAACTGTCAGTTTTTTTATTCATATGCTCCGCGTCCTCTTTGGACGACGAGATTTCTCTTGCATTAAGGAAATCCACTAGTAAAACCATTTTTCTTGGCCTCGAAGATTCTCTAGATATCTACACTGATCACGTTTGCACCTCTAGTGAATCTAAATTTCATATTTATTGCTACTTGTGAAGTACCAACATCAGAGACGAAATGGTAGATATAGGTACCTTGTGAAGTATAGTAGGTATTCCATTTTAAGAGAAAATGTACCTCACGAGAATGTCCGAATCCGAAAAACAATAAACATTCGAGATTAGAATTTTCCAGAGAAAGCTCTTAAAATTGGAGGTCGCATATGTCAGTCCAAAAAATAAAAACTAACACAAACAAAGTGGAACAGTCCATGTTGGGGTTTAGATTTGTACTGTAATGTACATAAATATGAAACTATAGCTTTTGCCCCCGGCTTTGCTAGCGCAGTCCTCAGGATTTGGTACACAGAGATTCCTTCACAGTCAGTTAGTTTCCTCTTTTATATTTATATATCGCAGTCGCACAGGAAACCTATCTAAGAAAGTAGGTATCTCTGAAAAATATCTTTAAAACCCTATTGGAGAAAACAGTTCAAAAATTATATGATAAATATGTTAGTTAAGCGCTGGGATCTCAACACAGAATTTACTATAGCAGACTGAGCCACTATCTACGGCAAAAAACATAATTTCTTAGCTGGCAAATACACTGATATGATGAGTATAACTTCGGGAACTCTTACCCCTTAATTATATCCCACACCGCACAGATAGGATCTGTGCAACATTATGCAACCGGACAGATCGTGAGGGTGTGTACCATTTTCTAGCAGTACCTACCTCAACTACCCTAAGTTTGACCGGGTCCCTAACATTGACCGATTTTTTCAGCGCCTCCAGTGCCCAAATGAATTAAACAAACCCATTTTTCTCTTCAGAAAATTGTTTGCCTATTAATCAAAGATGGCACGGGTGGAAAAAAATTGGTTTGTTCGATTCATTTGGGCACTTGAGTCGCTGAAAAAATCGGTCAATGTTTGGGACCCCGTCTAAGTTAGGGTAGTTGAAGTACCTACGCTCATTTCTTACAGAATTCCGTTTGATTTATATTTGGCGTACTTTCCCTTGAGTTGGATGAAGCGATAATCATACTGAACGGGGACAGAAGTTGGCATTACAACGTTTTTAGTTGATATGACGAACGGTACGTGAGTTAATAAAAGGGCCCCCTTCAAAGGGATCATCGCCAATAACTCGGGCCCCAAGCAAAATTTCCAAAATTCGGGAAACTTGTCCTTTGTTTCTTATGGAGAGTACACAAACCTAGTTTGAGGTCAATCGAATGAAAAATAAAAATGTTCCCATACAAATTTTGACCCCCCTTTTACCCCTTTAAGGGTTGAATTTACAAAATCGGAGAAAAACCGAGTTTGAAGTCGATAGGATGAAAAATAAAATTTAAGCGCCGTGAAAGGGCAATTTTTAGAAATCAAATTGTTTATTTTTTGAGTAACTGCGGCGGGCCGTGTATCGTAAGTCTACTCACTGTGAAACGGCAAATGTAGATCTACTTGTGATAAAATGGAAAAGAAAAGTGAGTACAAATTGGTTGTTGTCGGACAAAGTCTTACCAATTCAAAAAAAAAAAAAAAAAAAACAAACCTCTCAAATCCAAATCAACCTCTTCCCGTTCAAAAAAAAAAAATACCTTGGCGTTGGCCATGGTGTAGTGGTTAAAGCTTTTAGAGGAACATGACTGTCAACGTTTCTCCAACCACTTTAATACTTGGTGGTTTCGTATTGATTTTAATGCAAGTGCAGTCCAAAGAAACATTATTTTGTTTAATAAATATATAACAAATTTAGAATCATTTTACAAATAATAAAAAAAAACAACATATTTTTTTAAAAGTTTGTAAAATGTTTTATTTCTTATTATGTACCGACCGAAATAATTTTTGTTTCAGAAGTTTAATGTATAGTAACCAGTTTACACAAAGTGAGTAGATATTTAAAAAAAAAATTTTTTTTTCATTCATTACTTTTGATGAAAATAATCATCGTCTCCTCATGTCCTCATTACTCAAAGAATTTCTTTACATTTTTGTTTTTATTAAAAAAATTGAAAACGCTAACTGCACGAGAAACTTGTGGCACAAGAATGAGGGCGTTCAAGAATCTAGGTTACTAAGTCTGACAGCTATTTGTGTCAACATGTGTCTGGAGAACTCTGTTTTGACATTTCTATTGGGTTATCATCGAAGAGCATTGGAGAGCGCAGTTTGACATTTTGTTTTTGATTGACCTGCTGAACCAGACGTGTAGATCACCAATCAGAAACTCGGATCTCAGGAGAAAAAGAATACAATTGACAATAAGTGACATACCGACAATTTAAGTTAGTTTTCGCGTTCAAGTAAATTTGAATCCAGACAATTCAAGTCGAGTTATGATGACTCGATTCTTGAATGCGGCTAATTATTTTCCGCCGCAAATGCGCAACTGAGAAACATTTCATAAACATATTCCCTATTGAATAAATCTTTATGAAATGTTTTTGAAACATTTATTAAATGTTTATGAAATGTTTCCTAGGTCTGAACGTAGGTACATTTACATGTCAAACAAAAACTAAACTAACTAAAAACTAATTTCATCAAATTTGAGCATGCATTTCCAGAGCCATATTTAACAGCTACAGAGACTTTACCAGCCGTAGATCATTTTGAGGACCACTGGTTTGTAACACATTTAAACCTACTCGTAAGGCAACGTTTTTCAGTTCTAGCAAGATTCAAGTTGCAATCGCAGATTTCTTTCTGTGGTGGTTTTCTTTTGAAAAACGTAACAAAAATTATCGCATTAAAAAAAAACGAAAAAAATCTAGCGAAAATTTGCTTTTCCTTTCCTTTTGTTTTTTACTCAGTTGAAGTTGCATACTTTTAAAATGTTTTTTTTTTCAAGAAACTTTTATTTCTGACAGCAGTACCTAAAAGTACCTTCCGTTTTTCGATACCTACATGAAGTAAATAAAACGTTTGTTGAAACGAAAACTATTGAATGTTTTTATCTTACAGAATCCCATCGATGTTTCATACCGACGCGACGCGACGACTTCTGTTCTTCATATTCATATCTTTTTCTTGCAACCGACTTAAAGTGGAACTTGTTGCCCTCCTAAAATACCTGGTTTTAAAGGCGTTAAAGGTTAAGGGAGCAGGATTTTTTATTCCTCAAAAAATTGTCCCTGAAAAGCGCGGCTTTTCATGGCGGATTTGTATTTTTGTATTTCCAGAAGCGATCTGTTTAGGTGACGCGGATTGCTGGCGGATTGTTTGCGGATAAAAAAATAAACTAAATTCCTGTGACGGGAAAAAGCTGTTAAAATTTTTGGAAAAATAAATTGAAAATTGGAGGTCAGAATTGAAAAAAACGGGAAGTTTTCGAGCTCGTTCGCATTTGAGAATAGCCAGAAGCGGAAGACGGTCAAAATTGAGGTATTGCTTTCAATATACGATCCGCAGCGCATTTGAGAATAACCCCTCTTATGCTACAATCCTGGAAAAATATTTTTTGCATGCAGATGTGTCATGGTTGAATATCAGACTGTGTGCTCTGAAATCGGCCTAAAAATTGGTGTTGAACACAAAAAAAAAAAAAATGATGAAGCAGCCTTTCTTCACAGGCTTGTTTATAAGAAAGTCACTACTTTGCCTTATGTTCTTGGATTTCGTGAAGGCCCTTAACAGGGTAAATTTCGTGAATGCTTATGAGGATCTCTTCTCAGGAGCAGAATCCTTCTTGATAAATACATAGTTTCCTTCCTTAAGAAGTAATTCAATGTTATTTTCTTCATAATGGGCAACTATCCGATTCATTCCAAGTTCAACAGTGAGTGACGAGTGAGACGAGAGGATATTCAGCCACCAATTCCATTTCTTTTATCCATAGATTATATACTGACTGCATCCAATGGAGACCGTTGCTACTATTATCGGAAGTCCTTTGGACTATAATGCAGATGATTAATGTTTTTCGAATACTACCAACAGGAGTCTATATGGGAAGTGTCAATCACAAGTTAATGGAGAGTCGTTGGGTCCAGAAATCAATGGCAATAATACCAAAGTAATGCACACGAAGGTATGAGCTGACCCAAAATTGTGTGCCAACCCTAAATTGTGGAGTAAAATGAGTCAAAAACTGTTGGATGTCGAGATAAAGTAGTATTAATGGCGCCCTAAGTTGGTCATGGTCACACACTGAGGAAGGCAATTGACGACAACATAGCGACGCAAATAAGTTCTTCGAATGGAATCCGCAGTGGCCAACGCGGAACTTACATCTACGTACTTTGCTTAGAGCCTTGGAATAGCCTTTTAAAAGCATTTTAAAGCTCTCGAATGCTTCGCAATATTTATTGCATTGAATACGCATTTACGAGAACCATTTAAAAGTTGCCTATACTAAGCCTATATTTCTAAGATGAAAACTCATTTTTAACTTCACTTCAATCTCAGCTTAAAAAATGACTGAGAATCAACATTTTAAAATTCGGCAGTCAATAAAAATGTGCCAAAAATATTAACATCATAAAAACTGCCAAAATCAGCCGACACCGTTAATTAATTTCCTCTTAGTTTTCAATTAAAATTACAGACAATTTATAAAATTGATCCATATAAGTAAGAAGACGCGTTCACTTCAAAAAATGTCATCCCAAATGATCGACGATTTAACACTCGCCTAAAAGTGGTTGGCGTCAGTTGGCACTGTTTAGATGCATTTGAGCAAAAATTCAAATTCGTCGTGTGCACATTTAAAAATAAAATTAATTTATTTCAAAAACACTGTTGATGTCATGTCACATAATTAGCTGTAAATTTTTTTGAAAATCCCAATATTTTTCATTGATTGAAATTTTAATTAAGTTTCCACTTTAAAGATTTCAATCATTAATCGATTGTTGTTTTTTTTTAGTTAATTTTTTTCTTGATTAACTTACAGCCATATTTTTTTTTTATTTTCTTAGAAAACACACAGAAGGAATTTAGACTTAAAAATTTAATGGAATCCGTACGGGGCGGAATAAGCAGAAAAAAATGTGTTGAACGTTCAAAAACAGAAAATCGACTGACGCAAGTTTAGACGCTTGGTTTTCCATATTCCTTTGAATGAAAATAAAAGAAAATAGCCGATGTGGAGGAGGAAGTGTCGGGGGCTGAATGGGTGCAAAAAAATAAATACATTTTCCAATTTGATACTACATTACACGGTATATATAGGCGAGTCTTAGTGAGATCTTGAAAAATGAATATATTTTCATATATGTATTGTATACCCATTGAAAATAGCTATGATCACAAAAGATCCGCTATAACTAGTAGAATATATTGTATGGAAATGGAGATCTTATTGAATAATGACATGTTCTGAAAGAAGATTGATTTTGCGCCCTGTTTAAATCACTGTAGAGTTTTATGGGTCGTTTACATTACAAGGCCCGTTGACACTTGATTTACATTTTCCAGTAATTGTTATTTTACTGCCTGGAGGATTTTTTATACTACCGCTCAAACTCCCAGGGAGGTATGCTGAATGTTGAGCACAATTTAATTATACCTTTGGGTAGGGGTTAGAAAGACCTCTGCCTCTGGTAAGGGGGACTAAAATCTACATCTTGACTTTGACGTAAAACCTGTCAAAATGTTACTACTAAAGCTGGTACTCTCGAAGGTGAAGATTCGCCCGCGGTTTTTTGATTGCGGTTATGGGACAAGAATTCAGGAGGCCCTAACCAACATACACAACATACTAGCTGACCCGGCAAACGTTGTTCTGCCTAAAATAGTTATTTTAAATATTTCAAGATTTATTTTGATATTGTTGTTCAATTATTTCTTTTAATAGGAATGAAGGTGGATAGCTTCAGTGGTTCAGCGGCCATTATCGGACTTACATACGCACCAACGTTTTTATATAGGTAATGTAATATAACTGTACCCGCCCGGCTTTGCCCGTGCACATAAGTTGTATTGCTTAATGCTTAGGTCTTAGATAATAATGTTCTATCGTAAAATGCGAAAAATGGGAATAAATCGATTTTCTGGAATTTTATTTCTGCGTAAACCTGAAATACAGCAATACGAACAAAACAAAAAAAGAATCATGAGAATCGCCGCAGCGGTTATCGAGTTACAACGTCATCGATTTTCACCCCATAGAAGATCTTTTTTGTATGGGAGGTGCCACGCCCCTTTGTCTAATGTTGACCAATCTTCAGAGAAGCACTCCTGGGCCAATACCTAAGATTGTCTGTAAATTTGAACTCAATCGATTCAGTGGCTTTTGAGATATAAGATTTTGAATGTTTTTTTTTTTGTATGGGAGGTGCCACGCCCCTTTGTCCAATTTTGACCAATCTTCACAGGAATACTCCTGGGCCGATACCTAAGATTGTATGTAAATTTGAACTCAATCGATTCAGTGGCTTTTGAGATATAAGATTTTAAATGTTTTTTTTGTATGGGAGGTGCCACGCCCCTTTGTCCAATTTTGACCAATCTTCACAAAACTTTCTCAACATAGTTGGGCAGCTTTTCGTAGTACTGTCGCTAGTAATTCCATTCGGGAAGGTTCTACTGGACTAGCACCGAAATCAGCCGAATTTCGATGGACTTCCGACAATATGAGCCAAAGAAAAAGGAGAAGGTAAAAGCCTTCGCTCGCAGGTACGTACGGCGCAAAGATGCTCAACCGCAGCTGAAGGCGCAACTGCTGAGCATATAGTTTGCTTCTGTTTGGAGAAGAAGAAGAGAATGAGATCGGGGGTTGGTATGGTACTCCAAGCGACTAGTTTTTCGGGCCCGGTTCTCTCACTTGTTCTATTAACTCCAATAGGGCAAATCGAAAGAAGCGGCACAAAATTTGGGACCGGTCTCCTGGTGTAATTGGCGTATAAAATCTGGATGAAGCTGGTGTAGTGATCTCAAAACGTTCTTGTCCTGTCGGACAGAGTTTCTTTAAAGCAGACACACCTACTGAATGGAGCGAACCTTTCTTACAAAAAAAAATAAAAAATCCACACATCCCAGCACAAGTGGTCCTCCCGACCAGTAGGTTGTAGCATATAAAAAAAGTTTCTGTTACTTTTGTGAGTCAGGCAAACGGTACTGAAGTTCCATTAACTACTAGGTATACTTTCTTCTGACCAAATTTTGCGAAATGAGTAGACTCAACATCATGTTCAACATCTAATCGGTCCCCGCTACATTAGCTAAGGCGCACATTGAAGTAGGGAGCAAAGCAGAGGCGTGGTGACCAAGTGGCAGGTGGCATATGGGTGTGAAAGTCATTTAACGTGCACTGAAGTGGAAAACGACGATTTATCAGTTCTTGAAATGTCGTTCTATGTTGAATTCTTGTACGGTTCACATATTTTTAGTTTCCGGGTAAACCAAAATGCGCTGTTGTAATGTCAAAATCCAAGACGTCACCAACCTCTACAATTTAATATGCCTCTACAAATCCACGTCGTCACCACCCGCTTGCCACTCGAAAACTACACTACACCACGCCACATGAAAAATGTCACGACGACGCCTCCACTCCGCTTTGATGCGCGCATCTACATTTATTTATATAGGCCTTAGCGATGCCACCTGCCACTTTGTCACCACGTCACGGCCCGACGCTTTAGTAAGCGCCTTGCTTTAAACAGTTCGGATGGTAGGCTATCTAGTGCACTATACTTATTTAACTATTGCCATCCTTTGTTATAATCAATTTGGACCAAAGTGTCGGTTATTATCGTCTTAATTCTTCGCTTGAACGAGAGACACTTGCCAAGCGCTGTTTATTTGACTTAAGAAGGTAACTGACCAGTAAAGCCTTATCAAAAAACACTTAGGAGACTCTATATAAGAACCTCACCATTCCATTCCTGCTCTTGCAGAAGCATGGACGTTTAAAAGGGCGATGAAGATATTCGTTGTCTGTTCGAGCGCAAAATTCTTCGAGTGATTTTCGGTCCCGTTTGCGTTGAGGAGGAGATTTAATAGCGAACTCTACCAGCTGTATAGCGACATCGACCTTGTCAGAAAAGTATGCGTGTATCAGTCAACTAAGATTGCTAGGACATGTCGAACGGAGAGTCTTTGATTCCAACCCGGAAAGCCAACGCAGTAGAGAAAGACCTCGCCTTAGGTGGCACGCAGAAATAAGGCGATATCAACCAACTTGGAGTGCGCAACTGGAGGCGGTTAGCCAAAGATCGGGCTAACTGGAGAGGCGTGTTCGTTGAGGACCAGGTCCACCCCGGACTGTAGCGCCATCTAAGTAAGTAATCGTCGTAATTAAATAGTTCGCTGTCAAAGAGGCGAATGGGCGAATGATGGTCTTTCGTCGCCATTTCAGAAAATGGAGTACAATCGTTCAGTTTCTCCAACTGCGCGTTTTCCTCAGAAATGATTTTATTAAAAATTTACCTAATTTCATAATTTCATATTCTCTGTTCCAGATACTGATAAATTAATATAAAATACCCTATATACAAAAAAAATCATTCATCAGACGGTCCAAATGAAAATCTAAAAATGTTCATTGGAACGGATATGTGAGGGCGAACAGTCAACGGAAGGATGACAGTTTTTTTTTCGATTTTTTACCCATTCAAACAGAACAACAAATATGCATTAAAATAGTTTATATTTTAAATCGTTATAGCTACAAGTATATATTTTTAATGAGAGAGAATCTATATGTCTATATTTTACATAAAACAAATTTTATGAGTCGCGAGCAGCGTTTATTTAGACAGCGCGCGCGTGGGCAGATTTTCTCAAATCAAAGAGGAAGGGATGTGTAATTTAATTTGACGCTTTTCCTATAGCTTTGACGTCAACTTAATGTATTATTGTATAATGTAGTAGGTGGAACAAGGTTGTTTTAGTGTAAATATGTGTGTTTTTCTGGTGAACACTTGTCGCATCATTTCACTATCATTAATTTTGTTAATAGTTTCAGCTGATAAATTGATACGGATCGACGAATTTTAAATCCGATATAGCCCTGGATAAGCTCATTAGTTGAATTGCAATCGGCAATATTTTAATTTGTTGACGGTTAATTATGTTTGACTTTTGCCACCTACCTACGCTACGCCGCGTCGCGTCCTCTCTAGCGAATGTAATACATGAGTGATTATTTCAGGTTTTTTTTTTTATAAATAAATAAATTATTGTATGTTTGTTTAAAAAAATTAATAACGTGGATTATGCTTATTTTTAATTTGTATACGCATGAATTCATTCAAATTCTCATTATTAAATCTTAATATTAATTTATTACTAGAAATTCGGGCAGTTTTTTTTTTTGTATTTTGAAGCATGTTTCAAACATGGTTACAAAAAAAAACGTTGGCGATTTGAATCGGTAAAGAATCGTGTGTCTCGGAGTTTGAGCTCAAGTAAATGTCTACAATTTAGACAAATAAACAAGTACATATTTCTAAGACACGGAAAACCGCTAAGCGATGATCAGATTGTCAGTCACATTCGAATTGTAATTCTTTTCCTCTTCAGGTTGATATTGAAAAAGAGCTACATCAGTTGAGTAGTAACTCCTAATATTTGGCGTAACTTGTATGCACAGTAGAGGATAGACATCAAAGGCTAGGCCGATGATAACACTTTTACTTGCTCGAGGTGATTTTAGAAGAGAGGCGCTTGGATGTCTACAAATATAGTTACCATTTGAAGTGATGCTATCATTTAAGTGCCTTGATGTTTTGCTCTTTGCTTGAAAACGCTACAGTAATGAAATAGTTTTCGAAACTATAAAACGAGTTTTTCAATTCGGCCATGTTGTTTTAATGGCAGCAGCTGCTGTCTAATCTGGTATTTATCACTGATGCCTAATTACCATTCCAAGTTACACGATCCCCCTACGGGACAGGGGTTAGAATATTCCCGTGGTATGGCATGCCTTTCGTAGAAGGCGACTAAAATCCGTAAAGGCGTAAAGCGACCCGTACCGAGGACTGAATGGTGCTGGGGATGTGAAAATACAGTATCGCTAACGGAGCCCTCCAGATACCTGGCGCCCTCTGGTTGTAATGTAGCCTTACCACATTACAGGGGTCTCTGATGTGGTTGAACTTCCTTTCCCCCATACTCTCGTGGGATCCAAATAAGAATCCAACAAACACAAACAAAACAGAAAAAAAAACTAAAGAATGTACAAAATTCAGGAGTCGAAAGTACAGAGGAAAATCCATTCAGGAGAAACTCTGTATTGATGCGTTCACCGCCGTTAAAAAGAATGGAAGGACTGGCACAAGAAGAAAATGCAAACGCTGGAAAACTGTCTGAACATTTTTGATGGAACTCTATAACTAAGTGTCTAACAGAAGGAGTGTAATGGTCATTTTCGGCGAACATCTTTGTGCCACGTACTTGTAGAAGTGCAGCTGACAAGTGCAATGCTCATGAGCCAAAAGTCGACCCGTTGGTAATCAGCATTTTTTTTTTCTTCATGTCCTAAACTCATGTGCAAAACAACCTGCATATTTTTTTTTGCAACTTGTCGCGTGATAAACCCGCAACTCCATCTCTCGTGTGAGCGCTTCGGGATGTTGGCACTTCAGGGGGTCAATCATACGACAGGGCACGGGATGCTGGCAGGCGAATGCTAAGTTGCTCTGCTCGCAAGAGACCCGCTAAGCCACTCACTATGCTTGTATGTATATAATGCCCTATTCATGCACATGCAAAAATAGCTAGGCAAAGGGCTCAACACGCCTAAGCGTGGGATGTGCGGAACTGTTAGCGGGAGCAGATCTGAAGCCAACAATATGAAAGCGGAGTCAGTTGATTTTTGGAAGCGAGACGGTTTGGACACCAAGCGAGTGGTTGCTCCGATTTGAGCAATCTTTTTTTTTTTGTTTCGTCGCGGCGAGGTTTTAATAAGTGTTAAAACTACCTGAGACTACCGAAAAAGAAAAGACCAATACCATCGGGAAACAAATTGAGTGAAGTGTTCCACTGAGTTATTTTTTTTTACTTTGCCAAGCACCAACCAAACAAACCGCTGGCAATCAGTGACCAAAAACTAAAGAACAAAAAAAAAAAAAAACTAAATCCTCCCCCCCTTACGATACATATGTTTCTCAGAACCAGAGAACAAAGAGGAAGCCGATAAAGTTTAAATTAAACATATAATCCGCCTCGCGACCAGACCCACGGGTCGATAGCAAATTTAGCTGTCTAAATCCGACGCCCTCCGCCAAGCAGCCCCAAGAAGAATTGTGTTTAAGGAATGGTTTGGTGGTTCGAAATAAAGAAAGCATAGGGCTTTCTTTAGGGTGTCAGCGTAAATTTCAGCGGTTCTGGCACAAGGCAGGGTGGGTATAGACCCGCTAAGAGGACGATCAGCAGTTCCTCTCCTGGCAATGTTAGACCCCCTTAGATCACCTCCACCTGATGATTTCTATCCTTCCATTTATTTTTCCCGCCTTCAGTAGACGGTTTACCCAACCATTTTATTTTTTTTGATTTTTTTTTTCTCCCTTCACTTCGGTTTATATCTAACGCATGCAATATTTTTGTGTAGCGGTGACCTACTTTGGTTCTTCGGTGCAAGAATCCACCCTCCGACGAGCTAACGCTGAGTCCAGCAAGGCATGCACCCGCGCCTGAATTGCCAAATAATCCTTTCCATCCATTCCCTTCCTCCACTCCGAACCTTATCACTCTTCTCCTCAACATTTTATACCAACTACCCTCGATCGCATCCCCTATTAAAATTCTCCACTACAGGAGTTATTCCAAACAAGTGGAAAAAGTAGCGCCTGGTGCTGTTGCCTAAAGGGAAAAAAGAAAAAACCACCAAAAAGCCTTCGTCATACCGTCCCTTATGTCTGTTAGACACAATGGGATTGGAAGTGGCAATTGATGAGGCCGGCGGACTTTCATATGATCAGTATGTTTTTAGAAAAGATCACTCTACAATACATGCTGTAGGGAGGGTAACTGCAATCCTAAGAAGAAAAAATTCAGGGAAGAAGATGGAGAGGAAGAGCAAAGAAATATGGCGACGCCGTACTAACACTGGACGTCAAAAACGCATTCAACTCTGCAAATTGGGAGATTATAGTACACTCACTTAGGTCAATGAGGACGCCAGGGTTTTTAATTAAAATAATACAGAGCTACTTTGAGAAACGGTTTCTTCTCTTCGACGCTGAAGACGGCGTAAAGAGATACCACATAACTGGCGGAGTTCCACAAGGATCGGTATTAAGCCCTATCCTCTGGAACATTATGTATGATAGGGTTCTAAAACAAGAAATGCCAAATGAGCCAAAAATCATAGGCTTTGCCGATGATATTGCAATTGTGGTGGCCGCGAAACACCTGGCAGAAATAGAGGACATTGGAAATGAATGTATTCGACAAGTGAGGCGGTGGATGACAACAGAGCTCGCTGAACATAAAACGGTACAGCCGCAAGAAAAGAGCGACAATCACCATCAGGGTATTCGGTCACAATATAATATCAAAACCGGCAATCAGATAACTAGGCGTGATGATCGACGCGAGGTTCCCTTATAAAGAACACATTGAAAGCACCTGCGGCAAAACAATGACGAATATTGGAGGACCAAGACAGCAAAGGCGGTTAATTCACGGGTGTCAAGGGTGGTGCAATCCATCTTTATGTACGCGGCTCCCATATGGGCTAAAGCAATGGCAATTAAGTCCTATGCAAGAAGGATAAACACCGTAAATCGACTATATGTGCACTGAGAGTATGCTGTGCTTATCAGACGGTCTCAGATGATGCTATATGTATCATCGCGGGAATGCTAGCCACCGAACTAAAAAGAACCTACGATGCCAAAATTCAAGATCCCCGAAATTCAATCGAAGATATCAGGAGGGAAGAAAGACAGCGAAGCATTAGAACTTGGCAGGAGAGATGGAACCAATCTGCAAAAGGAAGATGGACTCATCGTCTTATTCCAGTAATTCAAAAATGGATGTACCGGCGCGCGGCGGCACGGAGAAGTAGACTTCTACCTTAGTCAGCTTCTGACTGGACACGGATGCTTCCGAGCGTATCTAAACAGATTTGGACTCGATGATTCTCCCACCTGCCTTAGCTGTGGAGATGCCAGGGAAGATGCGCAGCACGTATTCTTTGAGTACCCACGTTTCTGTGTAGAACGTAGAGAAATAGAAGAAATAATTGGAGAATTACCAATCCCCGAGAACATTGTACACCACATGTTAACATCGAGCGCAATATGGGAAGTGGTAAAGCAGGTTACAGCGATAACTATGAAGGAACTTCGCCCAAGTATCTCGCAGGAATCAGAGATCAGCAAATATCGAAAGATGAACATGAATCGCTAATTGTTTGAAGTGTGCATTAGCAAACATGATTGAGATGAATACGTCAGGCTAAAACCGCCCCCCCCCCCCCCCGCGATGGAATGCTTGACGGCAGTACCACGGGGTATGGGGCGGCTGTGGGAGGGGGGTTTAGTGGGTAAAAATCCCAGACTGTCACTCAGTACGTGCTGAGTTTCGTCTTTTAAAGATTACCCCTCCCAACGGAAAAAAAAGTTACACGATTGAGCAGCACGTCTAAGATTCTTATTATCAAAATGAGTGTATACGTCAGTTGGTCCATTTTTAAGGCAAACGCGGTGGCCCTTCAAAGTCGACTCGACTCTCTAACAATTTGCGATCTAATTCGAGACAACCACTGCGGTAAACAATCGGCCAACACCCGTGCCGTGCGTCAGAGGAATACCAAATCGGCCAGAAACATTGCCGTTCGTCAGTGAAAGTGTACGAGGCAGTTAATTCCTCGCCATATACATAAGAGGTCGGCCTTTCGCAAACTTCAACTTAACGAATTTTGAGGGATTTGGGTCTGCACCCGTACCTTACAAGATCCAACTCACTCAGGGGACCTATTCCCAAAAGCAATTCGCTCCATTCAAAATCGATAGCTGTTTAGGTGACGAATTGCCGGCGGATTGTTTGCGGAGGAAGCTGTCAAACTTTTTGGAAAATAATGACAAAAAAAAAAAACTTAAAAGCACTGAAAATATCAGTTGGCTTTTGAAAAGCGAAGATCGTCGAAATTGACGTATCGCTTTCAATACGATCCGCCGCAAATTTAGGAATAAACTCCCCAGGGGGTCAAAGTCAATGGAAATAGACAACGCCATTTGTTCGATGATTGGGCCCGAAAAATATACCGACGAGGTACATTTTTGGATGAATGGTTATGTTAACAAGCGACACGACATGGCTATTTCTACATGAGGTTCACCAGGTTGTAATACATCTACAAAAAGTTACTGTTTCGTGCGGATTTTGGGCCGGCCGGTCCTTTTTAAAGGCTTTTACTTAACTTCGTGAAAAATTTGTTGTATCAAAATCTTGCAAGCCAAATTTGAACCAGTTTTTCTAAACTTAGAACTTTGAAATTTTCTATGCTCGTTGGGTTGTGAAGACAATGCAATATTTAAAGAGAATTTTTGGATTTTGACTTCCCCTGCCCCTTTAAGGGAGGCTTTTTCATAACACATGATCCATTAGCCGTATTAACTTGAAACTTTATATGGCAATAGATAAGTCAAAATTATTACATTCCTAATTAATACTTTGTACCGATTCGTCCTATAAGGATTGAAAACAGGGGGTGCAAAATTCTCTATTTCGACCTTACTACGCTCAACTTGCCATTATACTCATAAATCTATGTAGGTCAACTAAAAAAATCCTTTTAATTGTTCGACAATACTTCACCGAGTATTTTGAGCTAACATTCATCATTCTGGTCCATCCAGAGGGCGAGATATAATAAATTGAAACTAAATCTTTTTGGCCAAAACAATTGCTATCTCGATCGCCGTTGTGCTTAGGAAGGGTAGTTTTAATTTGCGTTCTAAAAATAGAATTGTCATACGACGGGCATTCAGAAAGTATCTCATATGTCGTATGGCGTAGTTGAATTCGATATCTTTATGTATTAACATATAGTACATATAAGGAGTTTGTATGCTCTGCACAATTGTACATACTTATATTTGAGATCTGCAGCTATTGAATGTGTATAGGTAGGTACGCGTAGTAAAATCAATCAAACCATACCTGTCGCGAATTTTCATTTATGTGGAATACATACCTACCTATATTATGTCCATTGACTTAGGATTTTGAAATTTTGAATGCTGGTTCAGTTTTGATGACAATACAATAAAATTATAGTAAAAAAAACTTGTGTAAAGCTAAGTACACACGATTGTCAGATCTTACAATATTGTCAGATCTGTCAGTGAAAAATGTGTCCCAAATGTCTTACAACCGTCTGAACTTACAATTTTGTCTTACAATATTGTCAGAAATGACATTGTCAGTCCATTGTAAGACATCCATCTGACAATGAAATTGTCAGGTGGCTGACGATCGTCTGAACAAGTCTGAACACACAATTTTTTTTATTGTCAGACAATTAGGACATTGTAAGACTCATTGGCTATTGTCAGATGTCGTTGTTTATGGAAGCTGACAATAGCTTACAATTTCTTCGTTGTCAGACAATATAACCAGTGGTTTACGAGGGAAATCGAAGTTGCTTTTTAATGATGGAAACTAATTCAGAAGATATTGATACGAACAACTGTGGAAATTGGAATTTAAATTCTAATTGGAATTGCAAAAGTCGAAAAAAAAATTGTACAGGAAGAAAGTACAGAGTGAATGGGGTTGTTGGATGCGCAGTATAAACTACCCAAAGAAGCCCTGTGGTAAGAGGTAGAGGTAATAAAGGAAAAAAAAGTTGAGTCAAGTTGCCAATGAAACCGTCTCGATTTATTGGATGATCGCGCGCATGTCGGTGTCTTGATGTGTGGAGTCACCAAAACTAGAATTTCATTGGATTGTGTTGAGTACATTCGCTTGCTATTAGGAGTAGAATCCTTCCTTCTGACAACGGGCCACCCAATCCTTCTTCAAAATATTACGTCGTTTTTGTATCAATTCATCATCCTCGCAGTCTTCTAACACGTAGGCAGTTAAAATCTCGCAAGTACAATATTTTGCTCCATTATTCCTACTACAAAAAACAACCCACAAGAATTTGAATTTATCTGACAATGTCTGACAACAGATCGACCAATTTTTCATATTCAAATATCTTCCGACCGTGTGAGCACCCAATTTTCAATCTGACAACGTTGGCAGAAAAGTCATTGTCAGACATCCATCTGACAATGAAATTGTCAGACTTTGGGACAAAATCTTACAACCATCTAAACGGACAATTTTGTATTGTAAGGTAGTTGGCTATTGTAAGCTCATTGTCAGTCATTGTCAGAGCACTGACAGATCTGAGAATATTGCAAGATCTTACAATCGTGTGTACTTAGCTTAAGTAGGTAAATATAAAACTGCACTAAAAAACAAAAAATAAAATAATAATAGTTTAAAAAACTAATGAAACGCTTTTATAAGTATACTGCACTAAAAAGCTAAATAATAAAAATTAACCATTCTATTTCTAAGTTTTATCCTGCAAGGAGCTTAGTGTAAGCCATGTTTGTAGTTATGTACTATTGTATTATTTCAGTTTAAACTACACAAACATGGCTTACACTAAGCTCCTTGCAGGATAAAACTTAGAAATAGATTGGTTAATTTTTATTATTTAGCTTTTTAGTGCAGTATACTTATAAAAGCGTTTCATTAGTTTTTTAAACTATTATTATTTTTGAGAATGACGTTGGTAAGGGCATCACCATTAACGGCGAATGCTACAGAATAATGCTAATCGATTTCTTTTGGCCCAAATTGAGCGATATAGATGTAGTTTTTGACGATATGTGGTTCCAGCAGAATGGGGCTACGTTCCTCACAGCAGACGCCACGATGGACATTCTGCATGATGCATGATCATGAACAATTTGAGGGTATGGTTATGGTTATCTCTCGCGGAGGTGACGTGAATTGGCCACTAATATCGTAATTGACTCCGCTATAGACTTTTCTTGTGAGATTTCTTAAAGTATTAGGTATTAATAAGCCCCAATCGACCGCTGTTCTTAAAGTCATCATAATAAATCTCATCGCTCAAATTCAGGCGTATCTATGCGGCAGTGTCATTAAAAATTGAATTGGATACGAATGACCGTGAGAAACCGCGGCGGACATTTAAACAATGCATTTGCAAAAACAAAAAAACGAGAATTTTGTTAATACCTCACGCAAAGCTTGTTCTATTTCATTTCAACATCGACCCGTCCATATTGAAAAGCCCTTTAGATACATTCGGTAAGCAAAATTCACTCTCCAATCCAATGTCAGCCTACAGATCGTCCAAAGGCTGTTCCAGTCCTCATTCTGATGGATAGATAGATACACCAAACACTTTAAAAGCATATCGCTTCGTTTCTGATCTTCAAAGGTACAAGTACAACGGACCCTGTTAAAATCAAAATTGTATTTGGTCATTTAAACGGAATTCGGTCTGCAATTAGGTATTCCCATTAGCTGACAACCGTGGACTCAGATAAATTTATCCTTGAATAGTTGACACTGTGGTTGACACCATATTTCTCTTTCAATTAAATTGCAAAAATAAATCTGTTTTCTATTTGACAGATTTTAAACAGAAAATAAAAATTAAAATTAATTATGACCCGATAAAGAAAAAAAAAAGAACTCACAGCAGACAAGTGGGTGTGAAAATTTTGTTTATCCTATAATGACCATGAAATTCACTCATCTCTGTGAATTCACTCATCTCTGTGAATTTGTTTTATTAGAAAAACCGGCAAATTTTGACAAAATATTCAATTCATCTATCACTTCAAAAGATTGTAAATTATCGTAATGGGAATGGCAACTGTAATGGCACTTATGGAGATACATATTATATTATTTTTAAATAATATATTAAATAAACATTTCCACAAACTGTGGGGAGCACTTTTCAATGCTGCGATATTATTGAGGCGACAATTCCGTCAATGGCACCGCAAAATGTATCCCCGCATCCAAAGCGGCATATTCACACAACTGTTACAAATAATTCAAACTAATTTTTCAAACTGAATCTGGGTATCTACTATCTATAGATACAATTTGATTTATTTTTCCCGCTCTGTGGGCGTAAGATGCTGTGTGCCTAAATCCACATTTATATTTTTCAAACGTTTTTATTTTTTATTTGTGAAGCATCACTAATATGTATGACCAATTCCATGACGTAAAGCCTCCATTATTCATTCAATTTGCCTGCTAATACTGTAAAGTAAAGTTTAGAAAAAATATAGCAAAAAAAAAAAAGTCCGCCAAGAAAAATCTTGTTTTTGTTTAGAGTTTAGATGAAAAAAAAAAAAGACGAAAGAACCATCTCTAAGATAAACGTTATTTTTTTTCTCTTTCCCTTGTTCTTACTTTTGCTTAGTGTTTTGGCCAGAAAACAATAACAGGCATCGGCGGGCCCATATAGTATCGGCAAATGACCAAATTCAATTTTGAGAATCGAAATCGGAATCGCAATCGATGCTAATGTCAACATTTTCGGGCGGAAAGTGCTCATTTCGAAGGCCCGCCCGACGACGCCGACCGGAACTGAACATCGAAGTCGAAAACGAAATCACCATTTCGATGCTGGCCCTGGTAGAGGGTTGATGGTGTTTTTATTTATTTTTGGATTTAAATTCAAATCGATGGGGGCTGTGATTTAGTTGGGTGTCTCTGGGTGCTGGTGCTGTTGCCTGTCGTATCCGTTTTCATAATGCTGGACAAACAATGGGAGCGGGCCAAATTGTTGTTAAATAAGTTTTTTTGTTGACGCTGTGTGGAGGCTGGCGGGGGTCTGATATTTATTTTTTTTTTTTGTTTTAAACCGAAAAAGCAAAACCATTTGACGAATATGCTGGCTTCCCTTCCTTTGTATGAAACGAAAATTTGAATATATTGTTCTCTTAATTTTATTACTTAACATTTTTGGTCTATTTATTAATGACAAGGATAAAGGGACCTTAAACTAAAACTAAAATAACAAATTAATGACATGCGGGTGTGGAGATATATTTCGGCAACAGCTGGAAGTATTTAATCATATTTATGGGATGTATACCTATAATAATTAAGAGGACTTCAGTTGTAAGTTGAGTTGGATACTAATCAAATCCTCTTTGCGAAAATTACTCTCGAGTGGGTACGTTCTGATTGTCATTATTTACAAGTAGCTGTGCCCGCAAATTTGTTCGCAGAGTGAAATTAGGTTATGCTATGCATATAGTTTATTTTGCAGCTTTCCAAGATGAAGTCGATGTAGCCCTTGAAAGCGTGGACGTAATTATACTTATATAAACAGTTAGTAAATATATAACTTCGCTTTGGTTCTAACATTAGATCTAGCTCTCGTGGTTCAGAGCGGAATAAATTGGAAATGTTCACTTTTTTCAAATGACATCAATGACAACAATGACAATTTGGATTGCACTTGGCAAATTCATCTGAGATTTCGATGGAGAAATCTAAGATGGCTGTCAACTGGTTTCACAGATTTTCCGCTGGAACCACGAGCGCTATTTATGTTGGCGTCATTTTCTGGGCGGAGGTTGTATGGAACTGTCATTTCATTTCACTGTCTTCAGACCGGGAACGGTGAAAACATGTTCGCAGGGGCGTAGCGAGGGTTTGAGCCGTGGGGGGGGGGGGTGACCTTCATTGAAATGTCGAATTTTTTCAGGAACTTGCCGACTGTATAGAAATCATGAAAATCGGCCCAGTGGTTATCGAGTTATATCTAACGTCAACAAGTTTTACTCCATAGAATATGTTTTTTTTTATGGGAGGCGCCACGCCCCTTTGTCCAATTTTGACCAATCTTAACAGGAACACCCCTGGGCTAATACCTAAAAGACCATTCACATAAGAGCCACCAACTACCTATGATCGAACGACTATTCGCAAGCTTTGACAGTCCGTTCACATGAACACTTTTATAGGTCGCGGCAGTTCGCGAATTTCAGCCATCAGTTACCCACAATGTCTTGTTTGAGGTTAAGTTTGAACGAATGTTTAATTTGCTAGTTTGTGGAACGCGTATTAAATTATGTGGATTGCGAATAAACTTTGACAATTCGCGCGGGTATTTTCGTGCGCGGCAAAAATTCGAAATTTCGTTATTTAAACTATTTATAAACTTATTTTCTTAAACATTTTGATGGGATAATTAATTATCCTCCTCGTTATCCGAATCGTTAAAGTTCGCATTCCACATTAATAAGCCGCGAACTAGCGAATAACACATTCCTTCGAATTTAACCTCAAATTAGAAATGCCAACCGTCCTTTTTAAAATCGAATCGAAACTCGCTAAATTTTAAGGATTTCAGTCGGAAAATTCACCGATTCACCGATTTTAAGGAGTTCATCTGGAACCTTTGAAAATGCCGACTTTTGTATACATTTACAAGTTTAAAAACCTATAGCTAATGGAAATCCAAACTTAAAACTTTTGAAAATTGATCGTTGATTTGCCGACTCTTGAAAAGCGGAAAAAGCCCCCCCCTCGCTACGCCCCTGCATGTTCGACTTTTGTTGTGCAAATGGCAAGAACTGCGTGATTTTAAGCGCCCGGAGTAGGAGTTCAAGAAGCTATCGGCGAGAAGAAAAATGTCTTCAAGGTTGTGGAGGCTTTAGGAGACGACTTTTGTAACAAGTGGATTAAGAATCTCTTGATACTGATTCACGTCCTAAAGCAGCTGACGGAAAATTTTTACTTTCATTAATCACACCATCTCAATAATTTAATAGCTTTCTTAGCAACTCATTGATATAACTTTAAGCTGTCATTATAATTTGAATTTGAGTGAATTTAGGGGTGGGATTCTGTAAAAAACGAAACGAAAACCGCTTTCGTTTTCACTAAACCTGTCTCTATCATATCTGTGGCAATAGACATGAATTGTTCAATCCACAATTGAGGATGACAGATCCACGATAGTAAATTCTGCGATCATACCGCTAAAAGCTGGAAAATCTGCCCTAGTGGATGAAATCTGGGTTTAAATGCTCAAGACTCTGAGAGAAGAGGATTTTAAATGGCTCTCTCGTGTTATTAAAGTGGCCGGGAAATGCGATAAAATACCCGCTGATTGCCAGATTGAATGATTGTAAAAATAAAAAAATTATCACTTCTACTATATATGGCGTCATCTACCGAAGAACATTACTCCTTAGCTGGTTGGTTTGTTTGTTGAAAGTTGCTGCCAGTTGTGAAACGCCAACACACTTAGATGGATCATGTAAGATGTCCCTACTAGTTGAACCATTTTGAGTTCCTTATAAAGCGTAAGAGTCTTCTGATGTCTGTGTTTGCCAGATAACCCAAGTCGTTGCAATAGAAGGCTACCAAATGAAGCTTCCTTCTACGTGAGAGAGCTGGGCACGAACAAAAAAGGTGAGGAATAACTTCCTCCTCTTCCTCATCCATACAGCTTCTGCAAAAGTCGTTTGCGAAAAGGCCTAGTCTGGCATGTTTTCCTATCAGGCAGTATCCAGTAATGACACCCATTGTGGTGCCAATATGCAATCTGTGAAGAGAAATCAGTTTCTTAGAGCGCCCCAAATCCAGCTTAGGTCAAATTTGAGTCGTCGCTTGACATGTAGTGTCATTTGTCCACCTAAGCGATTGGTATGCCTAGGGTTCATTTATCGGGCAGGATGGTTTGAGTTGTTCCTTTTCTGGCGAGTTCATGGGCCTTAAAGTTCCCGGGAATGTCTCTACGCCCTGGCACCCAAATTATTTCAATGTTGAACTGTTCAGCCATCTCCGTAAAAGACGATCCATACAGTCGATGGCTACTAGAGAAGTTATAGAGATCGAGTCCAAGGAATTGATGGCTGCTTTGCTGTCCGAAAATATGCAGATATCTTAAACGGATATCACTTCTTTCTAGAGCCAAGATAAAACTTCTTTTATCGCCATTATTTCCTCCTGGAACACGCTATACAATAATTTGCTAGACGGAAGGAGAGCTAGATTAACACTTTCGGAGAAACCACCGCCACCAACTCCGTCTTTGATTTTTGAGCCGCATTACTCCTTAAAGCAATGAAATCTAGCAGTCGACACTCATCCGAAGTATTCGTCATCTAGTGACAGACATGCAAACACTGCGATGAGGACGGTAGTAGTGGGTCAGCCATCTGGGTATAGTAGGTTTTTTGTGTTATGGACAGAAGAGTGAGCAAATATAAATTGTAAAAAATTAATCGGCATCTTACTTGTATAATAAACAAAAGTTTATAAAAAAAGCAAGCCCTTATAGGGTATATCAATCTTATACAAGTGATCCCAGGCAACTTGTTTGCTATAAGTTGTTGGAAATGCGTTGCAAAGAAGTGGTGGGTGGAGTCACAGTTAGGGAATGAGTATTACGGCTTTCGATTTCTACCGGGCGGAAGCATAACCGTCTATAGTTATTCACTCTCAGAATGATACATACAGGAGTATGAATATGAAATGATGATGATGATGATTCTCTCCTGAGAGAACTGTTTAAGCTGTTGTCCGGTAATGGCGGCCAAGATCGACGATACACTAATGGAGGCGTTCATGGAAGTTGGCATCCACTCTTTCCAACATTTGTCGATCGATTTGGGCGGCTGAGCCCCGCACAAGAAATAAGCGCACATGGATAAATCAGGAGACCGAGGAGTCCGCCAAACCTGAAAATGCTGCTCCAGATGTAAAATACGATCATTTATAACAAGTTTAACCGTATATACTGCTGAGCAGATCGACCTCGACTGCGCAGAATGGCTTGTCGAACACGTTAAACATTTTTAAGGAGTTCGAACCATTCGTGGAGCTCCTGGAGGCCTTCTGTTTGTCAAAACAACTCGTGTACGCTGTGCTTCAACCCCACGGACAATGGTTCATTTCGATTTTTGTTGATTTTGAAGTGGCGATGAAATTCACGCAGAACTGCCGTAACCGACTCATTATTTCGGACGAAACTGTCGTAGACAAAAACGCAGTGTTCTACCGTCCACGGCTCCGTATGGCTTCAACTGGTAAAAATATACTAAGACTTTAGGGGAAAAAAAACTGCGCCTTCCGCAAAGCTGTCGTCCCAATAGTGGGAGGAGTATTAGCCATTTCGAAAAGCGTCCGACCTTTTTGCCGGACCCTGTATAAGTCATTTCGCTGATGACTTGGTCGTCACCTTGGGCCCTCTCAGACTGAGCTTCAACTCGCATCCAACATGTTTGTAGCCATTTGAATGAAGGTATGCGTTTAATGATATCTATCCACGAAGACTAGCTGCTCGACATTGAGTTCGTTACGTATTTCGTATCCGATTCTGCGAGACAATTCGAAATATCATTTCGCACATCATTCGTGGTCTTATTCTTTCGGTCATTATCCAGTTCTCGTGATCATAGGTTGGAACAAACACTATTAGGTGTAATAAAAAATTCACTATTTTTCCAACAGATGGCTTTAGTAATCTGTATCTCGCGTTGTATACATGCTATCGGACGTAAACAAAATGGTGTTGCAAAGATGAGTTTTCTTACAAAAAAAACCTCTCTGATAGTTCTCTTTTTGATTGACCCAGTTTCATTTGTTCGCGTGTCAAACATGGACACCAGCAAAGAGAAAATCCCGCCAATGGTAACCTATTGGTCTGTGAGACCGGGTGTGTTAAAAAATTCGAATAACTTTATTATCCGTTATTGTTTTTTGTTGCAATTTCGAGTAGCTATACCTACGCCATATTTTAGAGTTTTTCTTCGATAAAGGCGAAAACGCAAGCCAGGCGGTTTAAAATGTGAATATTGTTTATGGTTCTGAATTTCTAATACTGTAACAACTAATCATCCGCAATTTTGGTTTCGTCGATTCCGTTCCGATAATTTCGATGTCAAAGATACACCACGCTCTGAAAGGCTAATTTTCGAAAATGTCGATAAAATCATGTAAATCATCGAGTCTGGCTAAACATTGCACAATAAGACTCGATACAAAAATATACTAAATTTAGCCTTCAATTTATAAAAAAATTATTTTTATTACACTACCGCCAGCTTAACTTTGACACCAAGTTCGGTCTGACAATATCCGTCTTAAAATAACGGTACCTAGCCTATGTCTTCAGCTAGTTGCATATTAACGGCAATAGTTTTATAAAATATACCATAATTGTTTTATTTGATTTTGCCGTAAATGCACGACATAATGTGTTTGCAGGCAGAAAGACTCTTTCAACTTGCATCCCAGTTTTTACTACCTCCAATAACTTTTTTGTATTCTTTCTATTTTTGGTCTGCCTGTCCCTTAAAAGAAAAAAAACATGAAACCTGATCTTTTTCGATGTCACAATACACTGATAATAGGTTAATAGACGAAGAGGAATATCTACACAAAGTTCAGATATTTTAAGTGGAGTTATTCTTATTTTATTATTCTTTTAGTTCGAGTTTGCCATAATTAGGGTAAGTTATAAGTTGTACCAACTTAGATTCATTGTTAGAATCTTCGACAAGTATATATCACAACCTGGCCAGAGTAAGCTAATACCACTTTATACCGATGCCCACGCAGTAATACCTTACGGCAGTTCCGCGGGGAACAAATAATCGTTCGGGAAGGGATAGGTATGGTTTTAACCGATAAGATCGTCGGATCATAGGCGCCTCATGCAAAGTTTCAACCTTCCATTGTACAAAAAGATTGTTAACATACGTACGTACATATGTCCATACAATTTTAGTCGTTTCAGTTTGCAGTCCTCGACATTCCGACACCGGTCTTTAGAGAAAATTTTACTGAGCATTTTTGCGCGTGTAAGTTACACTCAAGCCATTCGGAAGCTCGAGAACCACGAGAGAGACAACTTTTCATTGAAAATCGCCATGAGCGACGTGGCCCATTTCCATTTCTGCAGTGAATATGTAAAAATTCAAAATTATCGCTTCTGGGGCACTGAAAATCCTTCGTGGGAGCCATTAGACCCGCTCAAGTTACTGAATGGTGTGTTTTTTACGCAGGAAACGTCACCGGACCTTTTTTTTGGATGCGCCAATGGATGTGGTAATCTGCTAAAGATGCGGTAGACCGTGCTACCAATATGCACGATAATCGATGCCAGAAGTGTGCCTTAACGTACTAATCCACACCCTACACACTTCAACCACTATCCCCGCGAGACTGCCATTCAGTATTACTTCGCGGGGCTGGTAAGCATTCAAGCTAATTGTGTTGTGTTACGTGTTTCTTTGGTGTTCTGTGGCCTCTGAGGCTTCTGATGTGGCTTTTCTTAGCCTTTCCATACTCCGTAGATCATTTTGTAGGATGGGTATAATTTATAAAATTACATAATTCCGCACAATTCTCTTCAGACTGCAACATGTGGTTGATGATTAGTCACCGACTGCTCAAAGTATTTCTCCATGCCATGAATCGAAATACTGCATGCTCCGTGTCTTCATCTACATTTATGCATTCGGGCAAGATGGTGAACTATCGTGCCCAAAACGGTGCAGATAATTGCGATAGCCACCGTGGCCTGACAGGAGCTGTGGAAGGTTGTAGTTACAATCCCCATGGTTACGTTCTTCCCATTGCTGGATTGTCGGTATAACGTATAAGTTTGTAAGTCCAGTCCATCTACCTTTCGTTGTGCTATTCCAGAGAGCTTGTCGCATAGCTATTGACGCTGTCTTTTCTTTAATTTTAATCCTCTTGATTTCACTGGCATCGTATTGGTTTAAGGCTCTTTTGTTATAATATCCTAAACATTTCGACTGCAAGTATGTCGACGAGAACCATTCCAGCTATAACAAAGGCGCCTCATTCGATATGGTTCGGAAGCTGCTGATTGTCTGTAGCGCGCACAGCCTGTATGTTGACAATAGTCTCCTTTTGGTCTCCTTCGTCCTCAGTGCCTGCCCCCAGACTGTGGCTGCATAAAACAGAACTGTGTAATATACACCTCAAAGCAAATAACGTTGCCATAAAATGACTTACATGCGAATGTAAGTACAGCTTTAGCCTTCGTTAAGTCTGAAATTGGCAGTCATGAGCAATACTGGGAAAAATACCGGAACACATTGGCTATATAAGAGAGCGCAGCCTCTTTCCGGTCTTCTTTTCCCATTGCTGTGCGAATTTTGGTAAACTAACCTCACTGATCGCCTCTCCAAATTCATCACGTTAAACTTCGCAAGGTAACATTTTTTTTATATTCCTCCAAGTTGGGTTGTATAATTGAAATAATTATATAATACCCCATCGCAGGTCGTTGCGTATTGCAAAACCACTGTTCTTTTGGAATCCCGACATCAATTACAAGCAGCTAATCACTAGAAAATTGCTAGCGAAAATCGGTTCTTGTGCTGTGGGAAAAAAAAAAAGAAACAAGAGGTTCTCAGTTTGCGTTCGATAATATCGAAATATCAATCATCATACACACTCTGGTCACCTTTGTTCTAATCAAGAGCATTAAAATCCCTACCGGTGGTAAGAATTGCTGTGTAATATTACCCAGTGTACCTGTATGTAGTCATGTGCATATTTTCTCTTAGAAGTACCCCGATCGACCGGACAAGTGTCTCGAACAAGTGCACTGCAACAGAGGATTGCAGGGGTATATCGGCAACGGTGACGTCACGAGCGTAATTGCCATCTCTTGCATACGCTCCACTCAATTGAATTGATAACTGTCTTACGCTATCAATACTACACAGGGTCAAACGATCTCTGAGAGCGTACCTCTGCATTTATATGATCTTCGAAAAAGAACGGACCACAGACAGACCGGAGAAACCAAACACCCGCTATCCACCAAGCGCATCATATACAGTGCAGTTTAACCTGTTGAAGTGTCGCGTCATTTACCCGAAGTGCTCAGGGATTTAATTTTGTCCTTCTTTTTTTCCTATGGTTCAAATAATTTCTACGTTAGGTATTCTTGCTACATAAATAATTTGTTAATGGCTTAATCATATCAATATTTAAATATTTGCCTAAGTGTGCGGAAAAAGAAACATTTAAGTGCCTAGCCTAAATCAAAATCGAGAAAATTAAAAGTAAAGAAAATATAAAGTGGAACAAATCAAGAGGTAAAATAAATAAGTAATACAGTGGTTGTGGGGAAGAGGAGATCCTGAGTTCATCATGTGCGCACATCATGGAGAGGAGCGGGGATTTTTGTAACAAGTAAGTGAACAGTTTTACTTTTTTTTTCTATACACATACATACCGATTATATTTTCTTGAAATTTAAAAACATACAAAAACATAAAGAATAATTACATACATAAATAGAGAATCATACAAAAAGATAAATTTACTTACATACATACCTATACTTAAAATACATAATTGCACATTTAACTAAATACTTAAATATATATACATGAAATCCTAAATTTGCCTATATAACCTAACTTAAAACTAAAATATACCTATATACCTATCTTGAACATTTAATAATATAGCCTTAAATTAAAGTTGACAGTTAAACTATAGTATAGAATAGATATATATTTGAATTAGTAAAATCCTGAGCACATATTTTTTTTTCCATATTGGCTATATACAAGTACATGCCCAGCTATGTACTACAGTCTGTGTGACAAGAAATCTATTGCGTTACTTAATTTTAGAGTTAGAGTCTGAATAATTATTTTTGTTTTGTAATTTGGAACTGAATATAAATTGAAATTGAATGAATTCCTGAAATAATGGTGTTTTAAGTAACCTGAAAGGGTGAGATTGGAAAGAAGGAGGAGAAGATGATGAAGTAGGACATTTGATAGGATAAATTTAGGGATCGTTCGCGAACATATTGAGGGAAGGCGGATGAATAGGTGAAAATGGCGAAAAGCCATTGTCAGTTAGGGAGGGGTATTCCCACAGGATAGCGCCAATACCAGCTATCCAACGCGTCATCGAATTTCGTGCAGGTCGAGTGGACACATTGTCAGCTACCGTTTAATTTTCGGCAAAATTCTTACGGTTGTGTCATACTTTGGGTATTGAGAACACGAAAGGATATATACAATTTTCTGGCACGAGTATTTTTTTTTGTTTTAGTGAGAGTAGTTCGCAGCAAGATCCCCGACCATCCGGCGAGCTAAGTCGAGCCTAGCCAGCGTGCCAGCCTGCTGCTTCACCAAATGGAATTTTCCACCTCGTCGTTTCCCACTTGGCTCTCACAACTGATGTAACAACTTTGAAAAGTAGGACTCTTTTTGCGTATATCCACCAATGTTAGGTAGTATGCGCGAGATAGCTCCCTGCATTTGAGATGCTTTCTTGGCTAAATACGTGTATTTTGAACCGCAATCTATTGTCCAGCATTACTCGAAGGTATTTAACAGCTTCTTTGGACCTGATTACTTCCTGCCAATCGTAAGACTCCGTCGATCGGCCCTAAGACCGATCCCTGTGGAGCTCCGGTAATGACGTTGTAGTTGTAGTTCCTCTGTTGTTGAAGTAGCTCGTCACTATACGTAGCAAGCAATGCGGTGTATCTATCCTAGCAAGGGATCTTCTAATGAAAGACCAGTTCGCCGAGTTAAAAGCATTTTTAACGTCCAAAGTTACTACTACTTGTGCACAGTACTCCGCGTCATCGGGCCTTGGTTTTTCGAAATTGCTGAGGGCCAAACATACTTCATCAATCATGAGCCACAACCAAAATTCTGGGGGCAGCATTTCCCGGTGGCCTAATCTCTCGTTTTGGCGATTTGCGTCTTTCAACAAAAACGCCTGATTAAGCCGCTCCAGACTTCTTCTTGTGTGTTTTTTTTTTTTAAGTCACGAGTCTATGTTAACAAAGAGAATATCCGAATGTTCATGAATGCTGGCGGCGGCTGCTTAGTCGATAACATTTTCTCGACTCAATGAAAAAATTGTAAGGCATGAAGTAAATATAGCCCAAAAGTAGAACCAACATTTTTCATTCATATAAGAAATTACAGCCAAAAATTGCAGTGGCAATTTTTGCGCCACCTTATTGAATGTCCTTAATGCGTTTGAAGGGTCGTCAATAGTTAATTCGCTCTGCTCTTATTTCGCCACTCAATATTTTGGTTTTCGAAGTCGGCAAACGGCAAGCCACACATAGTAGATCGTGGACCGTCTTTAGCTTCATCAGAAGATATCCCAGATACCTTAGCTGATGAGTCCAATGAACCCAGCAGCTATATCCAGTGTCAACTTTACGAAAGTTAAGATTCAGTTTTGACCTAGATAGGTGGAACAATGTCACACTTATTTTTTAATAGGTCGGTAGATACTTGAATTTTCGAAGATGATATAGCTCCAACCCCTTGAACTTAATGCATAATTTTCAGCAAAAGCATGAAACTCAGTCGTGCCCTTAATGTTTCATCATATTTACCATACCATCAGTCAGTAGTCGCTTGCTTCGTTTGTCCCTTCACAACATTGTATCTATATATATTTTACTTCTTTGTAAATGTTCGCTTCGAAACAAGTGCAGCTGAATGATGCGCTGTAGGGAGTTTTTCAACCGGAAAACTGTAATATTTATACATATATATTGACTGAACTCCATTCTAGTGCAAAGAGAAGACTGAAGAGTGCCGTGTAGAAGGGGTAGCTTGTAGCCGTAGCACAGAAGGCGTACTTCGCCCGGCTAATGTCAGTTAACAAACTCGTATTCTAGTTGAATTGATTTTTTTTTCGTTTCGTCTTGAATTGAAATTTAATTCGATTTCACCTGTTTGTTCTGCGATTTGCAATCAGCAATAGAATTTTATGGACTTTAACTGCAAATGCAGATACATTTTGTAGATTAATGGAGAAGATTCGAGGAGTATCCCCCCCCGGAGATAAGTACTCAGTTTTGTGTATGCAAAATTTATGTATATTTGTTCCGGTATCTAGATGAAAACGTTTGAATCGATTTTGATGAATCCCCGGGGGACAAATGAAGAGTAATAGGGGGTGTATGTTGTATGACTGTTAAGATATGAAAGTACTCGCGAAACCAAGTGCAAGGATTAATCCGAACGAGGCTCAAAGATACAACACTCTTGACGACATGTTGAGAATTCTGTGTGAATTATTGAGCGACATATCGCGCATCCTAATGTATACCCGCCGCACGTAGGCACTTGGGTGGGTATATAGTCACTAAGAGGTGACTTCTTTGGAATGCTGGGTATCAGGGAATCTACACCTACATCATCAACTGAATAAATATCATTTCGACCGCGATTAACCGATGAATGGCCAGACAAAAAACAACTCAATCGTCACGCAATTCCGGAATATATATACATCCAGGCAGGGCATATCCTCTCTCCGAATAAATTCATGTGTACACACATTTCATTCTGAGTCACACAATGGACCGGGACTGGGACCGGGACTGAATGGCAAAAAGCCTCTTATCGGTGTGACCATGAACATGAACATGAATTTCTCCTTTCAGCCTATATTCGTGGCATTTGATGAAATAAATTTCATCCGACGACAATTGTATACCACCAGATCTCGGCCTAGGTAACCTTTGAGGTGATTCAACTGTGCAAGTTGACCTTCTACAACATTTCGCCATTTGTCACCACACCCCAGGATGCTTTTATTTCACACAAAAGCTGTACACATAAGTATATCGCGTCGCAGTTAAAGTAAACCAAGTATGTGTGTATATACATCTGCATGTTTCATGGCATTTAATAGCAGACTCAGAACACGTAGACGGGATAAGGTCCTGCCATCCCTCTAACGCCCTAATTTATGTGCTTCATTTGTGAGGATTTGAAGAAAGTTTCTTCAGTCGACTCGACAGCGACACTCTGATATGGTGCTGATTGGAGAGCGAGGCGAGGGCTGCTGTTGCTGTACCCAGGGTACGACTTGTGTATAGAACTCCCTCTCCGAAGTTAGAAAACGGAACAGAGTACCTAGGTGCGTATAGCTAGCTAGCTATATGTGTGGAAAGTTTAAAAAGGACGCCGGGTGTGCTATCCTCACGTACAATTATTCACATTACATTTCCCCCAAAGGCGACGTGTGACACCAGCTGTAATAGCTTGTTAATTGCACCCTGAAATGGTTTGTGTATGTGTGTGTGTGTAAGTCTGATGGGGGAAAAAATACTTTCGCTTAAAATTTACCACTCAATTTAGTGATAAAGTTGTCCGCACCATAAAGAGGATGCATAAAGTGTCCTTATGCGATGCTGAAGCTGAACAACTGCAGTTTATCATTAGCTCCGTTGTTGTAAGGCATTCAACAGCAATAAGCGCTGTTAGTTCCTTTTACAAGCGAAAAGCTGCAGTTTGTCATTATGGAGCTAGATTTAATTTACAGTTTGTGATGATGTTTTGGTATTTTTATATAGAGCTACCCTGAACTCTTTTTTGTAAAGGTTGGGCATAGGTACTTAAAACAATTTGAAAGTTAACTTTTGTGTATCTGTGGTGTAGAGGAATATAAATAGGATTAAGCACTTCAGTTCTAGGTAGGCCATTGGCCATACTGTCAACGAGTACTTGGACTTTGGTATAAGTGAGGTCACAAACCACAGAGCTCTATGGATTTCTCATGTTTGCCCAAAGCTGTCGGTCTATTCCCTGTGATTTGAGGGTGAGGTAGCCGGCTCAGCTATTAAGAGGAACCGATTCAGTATAGACAGTAGCTATATCAAGAGGTTCTGTTAAACACACCAATTGTTGGGAAGGTTGTTATGTGGCTGGAAAGTTTAACTTAAAAACTCGATCCGAAATATCATCGAATGCGTATGCAGTGAGCTATTCGAAATGTAAGCATTCCTAAACAAAACTGAGCTATAGCAAGCCTCATATGCAGGCTTGACTCTAAGAGAGATTCCCAACAAGACTTCGTATTGGGCGTTTTCAATGGCAAACATAAGATGAGGATATGTTTGAACCGAGGGAACCTTTTATGTGCCAACGGCAGCTCATACATCGCCAAAAAGAGTTACTGACATCGGAGTAACCGGCCCTCTGTCACTGTAGTTTAGTTAGTTTAGTTTAAAGTGGCTCTCGATGAGAGAAACACTTAGGCCGTTATTCGGCCCATTGTGCATACCACTGGGATTTGGGGAGCTGTTTCTTTACTGGCTACTCATGTAAACCATTTGCTGCCGGTTATAAAGCTAAGAATGTTAGCGGCACTGGTGTTGCCTAGATCACTGAGATCATTGAGAAAATAGTTTCCTAAGTGGGCCTTTCTTAGATTGGCCAGGGCAGGGTAACTGCAAAGAAAGTGAGTGACGGACTCGTCCTCCTCTTCGTCTCTACAGCTTCTGCAGAAGTCATTGTAAGGCAGACCGAGCCTTTGCGCGTGTCTGCCTAATATGCAGTGCCCGGGGATCACATTAACAACTTTCGAGATGCTGGACCTTTTAAGTCGAAGAAGCTCCTTGGATCGCTTTGCGTCCAGAGCTGGCCAGGTGAGCTTGGCAGTATCGCAGTATCCTAAATGTTTCCATCTGAACACTGCTCTGCCTGCTGCGTCCGCGTGAATTATTTGTTTAGCGTAGGATAGTGGTGCATACACGTTGTGCAGACTTGTACTGTCCACGCCAGAGGAGCCTCGCCTTGCTAGTTCGTCCGCTGCACAGTTCCCTCGGATGTCACAGTGACCAGGAACCCAGCAGAGGGTGAGGTTGTACTGTCCAGCTATCTCGTTGAGAGATACGCGGCAATCTTCCACCGCCTTGGATCTTATTTCGCTGGATACTAGGGATTTGATTGCAGCCTGGCTATCAATGTATATGACGATATCCCTTTGTGATACCGTATTAATCGACAGCCACGCTGTGGCTTGACGAATAGCTGTAATTTCGGCTTGGAAGACACTGCAGTGTTTCGGAAGACAGAAGGATAGGCCCAGGTTCAATTCTTCTGAAAAGACTCCGGCGCCCACTCCCTCTGGTGTCTTAGAACCGTCTGTGAATATTGACAGTGATTTGTGTAGCACATTTCTTGAAGCCCATTGGTTCCTGTCCGGTATTTCATGGATGAAGCCTTTTTCGAAGCTGATTTTCGTAGGCAGATAATCGGTTGTAGTAGGCAGGGGGATCGTCTGTAGGAGGATGCTGGCGTGCCCAGACGGTTGCCCTTTCCAGTGTTTCCCTTCCCTTAGTCTAATGGCCACGTTCGTGGCATATTCTTTACTGACGATGTCTAGTGGTAGTAAGTTAAGCATGGTTTGCAGAGCGGCGGTTGGAGATGTCCTCAGTGCGCCCGTGATGCACATACATGCCAAGCGCTGAGCCTTCTCTAAGACCCTTAGATTGGAACTTTTATTCAAGGCCGGCCACCACACAACGATGCCATATAGAATTATCGGTCTTATGGCCGCAGTATAGAGCCAATGCATGATATTGGGTTGAAGGCCCCATCTGGAGCCTACGGCCCTTTTGCAGGAGTATAGAGCCACTAGGGATTTCCTAGCGCGTTCGGCAATATTTTCTCTCCATAGGAGCTTCCTGTCCAGCCTCAGCCCCAAATATTTAGCGCTGCTAATGAACTCGAGTGGAACTCCTTTGAGTATTGGGGGTTTGACGGCGGGTAGCTTAATCTTCCTTGTAAATAAGACTAACTCCGTTTTCGTCGGATTGACGCTAAGACCGCAGCTGTCGGTCCAGGAGACTAGTTTGTGTAAAGCGAATTGCAGGATGTCGGAAAGTGTTTGAGGATACTTCCCCGAAGCGAGTAAGGCGACGTCGTCCGCGTAGGCCACAACTTTGCATCCGGTGTTCTCCATGGAGATCAGGAGTTCGTTAAGAACTATGTTCCATAACAGTGGAGATAGCACTCCACCTTGCGGGGTGCCTCGGTGCACGAGTTTTTCGACAGCGCTGCTGCCAAAGGTAGCCCTCACCATTCTCTTTGTAAGAATGTGGGTGATTACGCGGCAGATTGGTTCGCCGATGTTGAGCTTGTCTAAGGCTTGAATAATCGATCTAGTTTCGATGTTGTTGAAGGCCCCCTCTATATCAAGAAAGACAGCCATTGTGTATTCCTTGAGTGAGAGGGACCTCTCGATCGTTCCAACAATAGTATGAAGAGCAGTTTCGGTTGACTTGCCCTTTTGGTAGGCATGTTGAGAGCTTGAAAACAGTGATCCGTCAACAGTGTCCTTCATGTGGAGGTCGATGATCCTCTCGAGAGTTTTAAGAAGAAAGGAAGACAGACTAATTGGTCTGAAGTCCTTGGGGTGTGTATGGGAGGTTTTTCCTGCTTTTGGGATGAAAACAACCTTGACCGCAGTCCAGGATGATGGGATGCAACCCATTGTTATACAACCTACGAGAATGTGCCTGAGAATGTCTTTGACAATGTCAAAGGCGTTCTGTAGTTGCGCCGGGAAAATGTCATCAGGTCCGGGTGACTTGTACGGTTCAAAGCTGTTGACGGCCCACCTTAGCTTCTCCTCACAGATGGTTAAAGTGGTTGGAGAGACCGCGTAAGGGATGCCATTCATGAAGTCAGGGTTACCGGTGAAAGGCGTGCAGCCAGGAAAATGAGTGTCCATGAGCAGATCCAGTGATTGTTCCTCTGATTCTGCCCATTGTCCACCGGGGGGTTTTTAGTACACTTGGTACAGTGGGCGATTTGGATAGGACTTTGCGCAATCTGGAGCCTTCGTTTACGCTGTTAACGTTCTCACAGAAGTTGCGCCAGGAGCTACGTTGTGCCTTACGGACTTCTTTTTTAAAGAGCCTCAGACTACCTTTGTAGGACTCCCAGTCCGTGTCTAGCTTTGAGGTTTTGGCTTTGTTGAATGCCTTTCTGCTCTCGCAGCGAAGTTTAATTAGTTGCTTGTTCCACCACGGTGGTTTTTTGCCCTCCCTCGCTTTGGTGGGTGGGCAGGATCCTCTGAATGCCTTATTCAGGGCGGAAGTGAGCACGTTGTTAAGCGAGTCAAGCTCTGTCTGATCGCCGGGTGTCGGGTGTCTGCAGTGAGCTAGATTCGCAGATAGAATAGAATTATGTTTACCCCAGTCTGTTTTCCGCCGGTTGCGATAAACTGATTTCTGGAGGGTGTATAGCTACAGTTTAAAGTGAAGGATAAGTATCGGTGGTCTGAGAATGAAGGACTATCCAATACTGTCCAGTCTGATATAGCTGGGTAAAGATATTGGGAGGCGAGAGTAACATCAATTACTTCCTGCCTGTTTTTGATAATAAAAGTAGGACTATTTCCTCTGTTACACACTACTAGGTTAGTTCCTACTAAATATTCAAATAAAGACTCACCTCGAGGGTTAGTGTCTGTACTGCCCCATAGGTCATGGTGTGCATTAGTGTCACACCCTAGCACGATGCCGGCCTTTTTTTCCTCCGCTTTTTGGACAGCCCGTCGTAGTTCAACTGATGGCGGGTCATCTTCCTCATACGGAAGATAGCTGGACGCCAGCCAAACTGGATTGCCGCTTGCTGGAGTAAGCTGCGCTGCTGCAAGATCGCCTGTGCTATGCTGGGGAATGAAAGTTAAGTTTAACGATGTTTTAGCAAGAATACAAGCTCTAATTTTACCTTTACCTTCTGCGTAGTAAGGGCTGAAGCCAGGAGCCCTAAGTCCAGTGACGTTGTCTTTAACCAGCCATGGTTCCTGGATTAGGGCGATGTCCAGTCCGTCCTCGATGAGGCGGACCAGCAGGTTAGCGGATGCTAGCTTGGAGTGGTGGAGATTAATCTGTATCAGTTTTAGCGGCATTGCTAACTGATACAGATTGCTCCACAATGGTAGCGTCAAGATCCTCCTGTGGCGAGTCGGTGTCTGCCGAGGATGACGCGTTGGAGCTGGCCAGGTTGGCCTCAGCAGTACGTAAGTCGTCTTTCTTGAATAGCTTCATCTCTACTTCCTTTAGGCCGTACTTTATCAGGAAGTTCCTAGCTTTCAGCATAGGTAGAGATTCAGCCGTCATTGAGATGACAATTGAGCGGCCAGTTTTCTTAGGTTCCTCGTTAGGACCATTGGGGTTTTCCACAATCTTCCAGTCTTTGACTGGGAGACCCGGATTTTGAAAGCTCATTAGTGTGAGCACCTTAACAGGATCACTTGGTTCGAGTGGAACCCAGACCCTCGCCCTCGGTCTGTGGGGGATCGAAGTCCGATCCACGACCTCGAGCTTGGCTCCTGGCCATACTTCACCCAGGCTACCGATGGCTGCCTTGATGAAGTCGGCCGACCGTTGGTCATCACAGGCGATCAGTTTTACTGACCCCTGGTGCCATCCTGCATCTTTGAAGGTAAGCGGTTGCTGGTTGGTGAGGAGGTACTCACATAGACGGTTCATCATGAGATTCTCGATGATCCCCCATTTGTCGTATGAGATTCTGCCCTCCTCGTCTGAGAGGTCCACCACCGCGACTACGAGGTGATCCTTGACCGCGTCTGAAAAGGATCTGGGGCTCCGGTGGGAGCTCCTAGCCTTCTTAGAAGCGTTGGACACCTCGTCCAGGGATCTGCGCCTTTTTGGCACCGCTCCAGTCGCCGCTGTGGGCCTACCTCCTGTAACGCTCGATGAGCTGTTAGCTAGGGGGCGACTCTTCCGAGGTTGGTTATCCCTTACGAGCGGTCTCTTTTTGCCTGTCGGTGGGGCAGAAGATTTTGGGATTGAGACCTTTGAAGTTGAGGGAAGGGCGTCCCGGTTCCTTTCGTGGTCCAATACCCAGGGCGTTGCCCATGAGTAGGACTCCCTTTCCGTCTCGCTCCAGTTCTTTTCCGCCTTCGAATGAAGACGGGCCAGAATGCGCAGAGCGGCCTTGGTCTCTCGACCAAGCGACCTGTTCTTGAGGTCAGCCAGAGTAGGTGTGGGGGGACGTGGGTAGCTGCACATTGCAGCAGTTGTTTCTACAGCGATTTCGTCCGAGAGTGTCGAACAGTCGCTGACAGCATCTTCAATGCAGAGTTCCTGCAGATGCTCTTCCACGCGTTGCATGGGAGTGGCGCCGCGGCAGCCAGGGTTGTTGTTTTTGTTTTGGTTTTTGGTTTGTTTTTGTTTAAGAAAGAAATTTTGTTCCCACGAGTAGCTAGGGAAACAAAATTGTTTCACTGTAGGTAGTACACGGTTTCCATACCTGTCCTTAATATTCATAAAGAAATAGGGCTGTCATCAGATTATAAAACCGACAGCTGAATTGATAATTTTGGGATCGACATAGAACCCCTAGTCTAGTATTCTAGATGTATTCTAGATGTCCGAACTTTCGAGCAGACTTTTCAAGCCATATACTCGGAGCACTACTTTGTTTTACCAAAGTTTGAATACGGATATCTCAAAAGCCAGAATCGCAATCGCAAAAAAACTGTCAGAATCTTTGACGATAGCGTATCCCCCAATCTATCGCGAAGTCCTATATATAGCTGAACACCAATGGTGCCGAAGCCAAGAGGTCATAGCCATAAAGGACGCAGCAACTAATGTGCTAGGTTTCACCCGACCACACTCATGAAGCCCTTGGCCCGATGAAGAGTGTCGGAAATCACATTAAGCTAAGCAACTTACCTATAAAGTGGCGCTGCAGAATACTACGAGAGCAATTCGCAAGCTCTAGTACCTACCTATAAGCAAAAGAGGATGGCAGAACATTGGCTTCTCTGGAGGAAAAATAAATATCAGGAGATGTGAGGTAGGTACTACCCCGGGAGTATAATCTTCGGAAGTTTTATCAAAAAATAAAAACAACGTAACAAGGCAACAAAACCCGAATAGAAACCTCCAGAGATGAACAATTAAATATTGTAATAGAGTCATAATCGGAGGATATGCAAAATGGAAGGACCACTTCTGCAGATTAAACGGCGTAGACGACCTAAATTCCGCTTCAGGCAGAATGAACCATTCAATTTGGATGATCAAAGACAAGATTTCCGTCCAAAAGTGAGCATTGTTTTATCTAAACTCAAGTCCAAGTCCAACAAAGCTGCTTGACCATATGGCCAGTTATTTAAGGCAGAGTAAGACGTAAAGAGTATTGACGAACCAAATAGAACGTTACTGTTGGCAGCTAAAACTGTAAGGTAGTAAGGGCGACCCTGTCCAACTCGGCCAACTCTGATTTAGGAGAAATTTAACGAAGAAATTCCCTTGCCAATCGCAGTTTTGTTGAGGAACATCTAAGGAGATTCTGTATAAAACCTCATCTAAGTCCTGCAGCAAAGTTTGGAATCTATTTTAATGTAGTTTTAAATATCATATATAGGTGCCATCTAGGTAAGTACAGCAGCAAGTGTTAAAGGGAATGACTTATGTTTTAAAACGTACCGCAAGTGTGCCACAGGCCACACTGCCACTGTCTTATTGGAATAGCCTTAAGCTTTATTATTTATATGTGCTGGAGCTATTATTCATAATATAAGTAATTGCCATGGTTGCAGGGGCGTAGCGAATCGCACCCTCCACGCTTTTCAAGAGTCGGTAAATCAACGAGCAATTTTCAAAAATAAGGTCTTAGGTTTGGATTTTCATTGGGTATAGGTCTTAAAATTCTAAATGTATACCTACAAGTCGGCATTTTCAACGGTTTCACATGAACTCCTTAAAATTTAGCTAGTTTCGATTCGATTTTAAAAATAACGGGCGGCATTTCGTTATTTAAACTTGTTTTCTTAATACAGCTGGCGGCTGAAATTCGCGAACACTGCCGCGACCTAGAAAAGTGTTTATGTGAACGGACTGTCAAAACTTGCGAATATTCGTTCGTTCGTAGATAGTTGGTCGCTCTCATGTGAATGGTCCTTTAGGTATTGGCCCAGGGGTGTTCCAGTTCCTGTAGGTACAAATAAAGACAATCAAAATCTTATATCCCGAAGACAACCGAATCGATTGAGCTCAAATATACAGGTGATCTTAGATATTAGAACGGGACAAAGGGGCCGCCTGGGACCTCCCATACAAAAAACATTAATCTATGGGATGAAATTCGATGACCGCTGCGCTGGGCCGATTCTCATGATTTCTATATATACAGTCGGAAAGTTCCTGATATAAGTCGGCATTTCAGTAAAAGTCACCCCCCAATGCACGAACCCTCGCCACGCCCATGCATGGTTGTCGTATTACGGTTGAGCTATTATAGCTGGGGCATCCTTCTAAAAACCAGATTTTCATTTCAGCTGAGAACGAGAAGAACCATTAAATGAACATCGATACTTGGAACTTGTACCATTTTACCCTATACTTGAAAGTCTATATTTTTACAGAAGTTGCTCAATGAGTACCTTCCTACGTTATGTATTCTGACCCCGCTTTTTAAAATGTCTCAATTACATCCCTCGTCCAATCACATCGCAAATCCTGGTTGATTGAGCTACTGTTTTTATAGGCTATGGCCTCCTCGTAACTCGAAGGACGAAATTTGTGCTCTACAAACCATTTATCCTGTCAGTTCTTCCTTATGGCGCCGAGTGCTGATGGACGATAAGCAAAAAGGGAGAGCTGATATACCTACTGACTGAACTGAACACGTCGACTACATTGGCTTGGCGACATCGAGCGCATGGACAATAATGCTTCGGCTAAGAGGGTCTTCGAACCCCAGCCCCCAGGTTTGAGAAGACAAAGAAGACCGAACCTCCGTTTCAAAGCTATCGTGGATGACAGAGTGGTCTGGACAACTGAGAGACTCTTCACGGGGTAGGAGCCCGATGAGTAAGTAGTATACCCTCCACTGGTTTCTTGTCTGCGAGATGCTGAAGTATTCAAAAAATCCACTTATGGATCTTTATAGACCGTTCATCTGAAAACTAAAGCAACCCTTGCAACGCTCAATCTTTCTCCTCAAGTTGATTGAAACTTAATAGATACTCTTCCTTCGATTTTGTCTACAAGCAAGAGGATGAACGGCCTCACTAAAGAGACACTCTTTTATAGTCTGCTGGCTGAAAGGATGCATTCTCCCCAATTCGATTACATTCGATTATAGCCTTTCAATGAGTACCTGCATGAATAAAAACGACCGTAAAGCTATGTTTCCACACATTCCAACTTGTTCTTTAAAGTGCGCGTCCTGGTGAACTCCTAAGATCAACTTAATAAATCCAACCCCTCTATACGCACATATAAGATGACGCACCCTTATACCATTGATTAAATTCAATGATTCTCAATCAATTCAGTAACAAACGATGTCTGAAACAAAAGCCCAGCTAGACGATCGTGATTAATAGCAAATTGACTTCAAAAGAGCTATAGAAACTTTTTCGCAAACGTGTCGCTGCCGGTAGTGGAAAAAAATCCCCCCCCCCCCCTCTCGCCTCATGCCGTCTTAGTTTATCGATTTATCTGAAGTACATTTGTTACTTGCCAGCCAACAATCAAGAGTGTGTCGACAAAAGGAAAAAAATCTCTCACTGACAAGTTTTGTATATGTGTAAAAACATGTCGGCACTTATGACAATTTAAGGATACCAACGTCTCACCAAAGCAAGCAATTTATATATATACACGAGTACCAAGTCTACCATTCCCCGACCGACGTCAAAGAAGAGCTCCGTTCTGCTTTTCGCTCTCTGATGCTGCCGCTGCTAACAAGTTTCTGTCAACACTTACCGGAATGATAGGTACGCTATACGCATCGTTCGGATTTTTAACATTTGCTGCTCCTTCACAGGAATTACTCTCACAAGATGAAGAACGCATAAAAAAAACCAACAAAAAAAATTGAAAGACATTTGTAAAAGCGTTTTCAATCTGCCCACCCCTACCTGCTGTCGCTTCTTTATCAAAAGTGCGATGGATTTTTGTCACCCACTCTAAGGTAAGCCGTGTCGTCGTGCGTCGGTATGTGAAGAATCGGCAATGACACGCTTTTTTATTTATATTTTCATCTCCTTGATAGCTCCCGCACACACATGGTCGCATATGAATGGGGCGCGTCAATCTATATACCTAAGTCGCTCAGCATCCAGGCACGACACGTTTGCCTGATTTTATTGTGACACGCAGTTCAACAACAGAACAGGTGTATAAGGTGGTATCCAACTGAGGTGAAACGTCTTTGTGTGTAATTGTCAGAGGAATGGCAATTTGACGAAGTCGACAGCCCCCCAACTGCGACATGTGCTCTGTAGGTGGACAGGACATTGTTCGAATGATCAATCACCAGATCCAATGTAGCTAAGGCAACGCTACATATATACTGCCATCGACCTTCATTAGGCGACACTTGCCAAAGGACTAAAGACAAAAGAATCCTTCAAATCGAGGTAACTAATACCACTTGTTGCTAAACAGCAAGGAGCAACTTTTTCACTGGAACCCCCCATATTGGTATAGTGGAATAAGGACAATATGTTGTGCCGCATCAGTGTCATGTACAGGTACACTCAACTTTCTTATCGGCGAGGTTGAAGCTGCATCCCTATACTAAGACTTGTTAACGACTCACACGAGCAACCCCAAAAACCAACTTACCGAGTAGAGAGGGGGGCACGAGTTGAATCTTGGTACAAGGTAAGGTGGTGCAGTGTGCACACCACAAAGCAGAGATTTGAATGAAAAATCGAAGGTACGCGGGCTGCTGCATTGTTGGCCAAAAAACTTGTCGGAAGTGGATGCATTGTTGGGTATAACAAAGCGCTCGGCGCCATTGTGGTGGGAAAGTTTACCGACGACGACAGAAACGACGGCGGTGGCGGGCTGCGCGGCGTATGGCGCGGCGAATGCATCTGAAAGGTGAATTCCCCAAATAGAAAAGGATTCGCCTGCAAAACAAAATGCTTCTGCACACCTTCGACTTTGGTAATTAGTTGGAAAATAAATGGCACGTTGGCAACTTTGTTAATTGAATTTTCTAGTTAATCCTCTTTGTTGGCCATCACACAATGGTCGGGTCGGGCGGGCGATGTTTATGAAAATAGTTATTTCGAAGCACAGGTGGCAATGCTTCAGATGATAATGATCCAACTTCAGAACTGTAATTGGAATTCATCGGTCGACGAGGTCATCATCAGTGCAGATAAGTTGGTAAGGGTATAGTACTTGGGCGCTGTTTTGCATTTCCATGGGGACTGTGCTCTGTTTGATGGCTCAAGTGTCAAGTGGTTCAAGGATGTCCTCTGTAGTGCAGTTCTAGAACCCAACGGAATTATACTTTACTTATAGATGCGGTAATTCTATTAAATTAAATTCAGAGATGATGGGATACTTCGTTTGACAGCAGCTGAACTCTGTGTAGCGATTGAAGGTTATTTTTGGTCTAAAAAGCTTCGGCTTTAGAAAATCTCGCTCAATGGTAAACGGAAAAGCGGGCGTTGATACCGCATCCGATCCGAGCAATACAATTAGGAAGATTGCGAATCGAACCCAAAGAACACTGCACAGTATAGAAAAGGCGTTTACCTCGGCAGACTATAGTCAGTTAACGCCTTCAAAATGTCTGTGAATTATGTACTGGGATCGGTGAGGACATCTATTTGGTAACCGGTGCGAAATGCACTCACGAGATATGTCCAAAATTGGTTAGAAAGTGTAGATATTAGAGAACCTACTTACTTCCTTAGTTGGGGCGACTGTTAGGGGTGGAACTGTAGTCGGTTTTCACAATGAAGAACAAATCAGCCCACTTCGTTGACCATAATTGACCACATAAGGCGAGCAGAGGGAAATTGGACTGACATAATCGCGAAAGTTCGTAAGCCTAGAAAGGCCATACAATGAACTGAAGAAGAATCAACAGATGATCATACAAGCTAACCAACAGTACGAAACAGTACCTACCCAGCGGCAGTCCCAGTCTATTTGTGTTAGTTAGGTGCATTACGAACTACGTAGACAGATATCGGTATCTAAAGCAGAACTCGCCACCTTACACCTCTAACAGAACGCTCACTTGATGGCGAATTAATTAACTTTCTGTGCACTTGCCGTAATTAATGACTCAACTAGGACTGGACAAAATATCTGCCAGAATATCTGTCAGCAAAGATGATTCCCACAAAATGGTGTCGTATTACCCACACATTGTTCGGAATTTAGTGGTTAACACGTAGTTAATGAACTATACCCGAAAGCGGGTAGTTGCACTGTGATTGCAAATGTAGATGGCGTTGCTATTGTCGTTTCAGAAAGCCTCAACACCTTAGAGATAGAATATTTGTCGGAATAGACTTTATATGGGGCTCTGTCACTGCAACCGCTTTTAAATGATCCTGTTGTGAATTTCCTGGAGTCGGGAAGACAAGGACCTTCCTGGGGGAAGCAAGATTTGCTGAAGTAAAGTTTTACTCGTTTCTTTCTCCGAACGGAACGATACGTTTGACCGTAAAACTTTAGCCCGTATTCCCAGAAGCCCGTAAATCAAATGCCCGTAAAACCGTACCGTAATTATACTCAACCTTGCACCCATCCCATAATCCAACAGTGACTTGCAAGCAGAAGGGTTGCATAAAAAAAGAGAAGTAAATTAGACTGTAGGGGAAGAATGAATAAAAAATAAAAATTTTGTTCAAATTACGGTCTTTTGTTGTACAGCTATTTGATTTATGGGATTTTTAAATACGGGCTTTTGGAAACTGGATTTGGAAACGGGGTTTTGGATTGCAAGCAAACGTATCCTACCCTTCTCCGATGAAAGATCAAGTCAGTCAGTCAGTCAAGACAAGTGTGCCTGCAAAGTCCGGTGAGACGTCAATGCGGGCGAAGATGTTTTTTCAGTAGCTACTCTGTCAGCTCTGTCAAGATTCTCAGGAGTTTTTGTTCAAATTAATGAGGAAGCAGAATTTTCTGGGGGGAGAATTTTGGGAAGTATTGTCTGGTTAAGACAGACTTCATTGGATTCAATTTGATCAGGCTCTTTATGTATAGTTCTTGAAATGTTTTTTGTTGACAGAAGGGTTCAAGTCCGATAAGTGGTATTGTTGCGACGTTTTTAGCCAGTGAGTGATGTAGCATATTTGGGGTTGGAGTATGTACTCCATAGCCTTCACATGACTACTGCCATTAAAATTGAAGGAAGCAAATGTCTAAACTGAACTGTTATACACTTTATTCCATCTTCTCTCATAATGCCTCCTTTCTAACAATGTTTTCCGGCTGCTCAGGGCTGGGTGTGGGAAGAGAAGAAAACGGAATATAGTTAAAGCTGATCTTAAGAGATCATACCACCGCTAGAGAGTAAGAAGACAACGTAATTCACAGAGAGTACCAAAATATTGCGGTTTCCCTCAAAAGTCTACACAACGATCACAGCTGATCATACCGACTATTTGGAGTGATAAGAGCATCTCCATCAAATGCGTATGACGAATGCAAATGAGGGATAAGGGATAGCTACTAATAGGGGGGTTTTGTATGCTAGCTGAAATGCATACTGGCTGCTGTTAAGGACTGATGAGAATGATGGGGATGACTGAAAAGTAAGTTTCTAGCAACACATTATGGTTTGATTTAACTTAAAGAATTTATTCCATACAAAAAAAAATGTCTCATAGAATATGAGAATCAAAACAAAACAAAACTTGAGTGTATTATAAAGTCACTCAGATAAAACAAAAGTATGTGTGGGTGTATTGATATGAGTGTAAATGGCAAATACTAATAAAATAAAATTTCTCCCTGATATATAAAATTCATGAATGAGTGAAACTTGTTGATATGTTGTGTGCAAATTAACTTTAGATTTATAACCAAATTTTATATTATGAAAATGTTGCAAAATATTATGTAATAAAAAAAAATATCTATTGAATAATGTATCTATGTGTAATAGTGGTTTACTTATGTGTTTTCACTTTTAAATAATGTAATTTGTTACCTGTTATCCATGCGTAGATTTTCGGGACATGTCTCGATGATCTGCTGCTATGATGTTGTTGTGTTTTGTGTGTATGCGTATGCGTTGTATACTTTTTTGTTTAGGTATTTTAGATTTAAAATTAAGAACCACTATATCACTTTATACAATTAGTTAATTAGATGATTAGACAAATTTACAATTAGGATTATTTTATAATTATGCATGAAAGTATGAATGAAATTAAATGAAAGGAAAAGCTATATTATATAAGTACTATGAATAACTTATGTAGATATGTGTAATTGTGTAAGCATGAATTAGAGTGAGAAACTAGATTAACTTTAAGTATGGTAGATTAGGTGAATTTGTATATGTGTGTATAAGATATGTATATATGTAATACTTTTTTCTTTTTTCTTTTTCTTTTTAGCTTAGATAATTAGCAATAATTTATTAATTAAACCATGCACTTTTAACTTTAACTTTAGATTTAGGTTTTATATATAGATATAAGCACATGTGGGAACACTTTTTGATGGAGCGGAGACTTCAATTAAGCGCGATTTCGGGTGTCTGCCAGCATGGGGTCTTGAGGTGGACAACGACGTTTTTGCTGCTATTTTCCGGGAGCAATTTGTGTGGTTTGTTTGAAGACGCGTGCCGATCAACTGATCAATTTGATTGTGGTGCTGCTTCTCTTGGCAATGTGCTTGCGTATGTGTCTGTGCACATATATGCAAAGCACATGTGGTCTGATGGGGTGACCAGGTGAGGAGCAAGCAACGCACAGTTTTCTTAAAAGCACAACGCAAATCTTCAATTATTCCCTCCTAGGCTATCGAATTCCTCTCCTAATGGAACATTTTATTCTTTTAGCTATCAGACTTATATTTTTAGCACGTGAAAACTCTTACCTTTTCAAAACAGGTTTACTTTCTTAATTTCTATAAAATCACGCACTTAATAATAGCGATTTAACTTTAACCTCTTTTTATTTAACTAAAAACTTAAAACAATTTTTCTTATAACTTGGTAGATATACACTCAAGTTGGTCTTTTAAGTTAGCTAAAGACTTAATGGTTTGAGATCTGTAGTGCGAAAGAAAGTTTGGGCGGAAATTTACACGCATATACTTAAATTTCGAATGGGTGGATTTTCGAAAATCCTTCATGAGCACGCCATCTAAACGCGAAATTCTTTGGCGATGTTATGGTCAGTTTACATAAAATAGGGTAACTTGTGCTAGTTCAGGTTTAAAATTTTTGCACGCACCAGACTAATACTACAGTGAGTTGTTTCGTTGACAGTCCCTGTGGGTTGGAATCCACTGAAGAATGACTAAGTTTTTTTTAGCAAGTTCGTAGATATCCATGTAGGCATGTTACGAGGAAAATATTCGATTTCATAACAGATAAGTCAAGAGCTTTGAAACTTGCCTGGCTATTTGAGAAGATAAATAAAGTTTTGCCACGTGTATTATTTTTACCAAGGCTGACTGAATGGTTCGCTTGAGGCGGCTCTCCTTATATGCCAAATTCAGCCCCTGACTCCATCTAAGAACGGTTTGTGTACCAGACTAGGTCAAGTCATGAAGGTTATGGATTAGATAGACGATGATAGAGATGTTCTTATAGAAGCCATAGTTCGGTAGCATGTCGTCTAGAATTAGGCTGAATGAGCTTTTAGACTCTACAGTGTCATGCGAAGCGACAGATGACCTCCATAGTATTGCAATAGAGGCCAATGTTGTTCGAATGAAACAGTCGATGAACGCTCGGGCGTTGAATTGATGTTTGAATAGTTCTAGGACGACATTCAGTGCTGAAGATAGGGTGGAGCGTAGACAGTCCGACATACAGTTTTCATCAGCTACGTTAATCGTTTCCACCAGACCACAGCAGCATAGGCGACAGATTTCCTTCTTGCTTCATGAAATTAAGCTTTTCGTTCACTTATAAGGTAGACGGTGGTTGTAGGTATAGGGAAAATTCGAAAGTGCGAAAAAGGTACATCTCCTGTTACTAACACTTCCGAAGCTATACTTGGTATACTCCTCTGTTAAGATTGCTCTTTCATCTATACCACTTGTAAAATTTCTCGACCTATGTACGACCCTATAGGTTAAGCTTCTCACAATTATTCATGAGTCTTATTTTTATGGAAAAGAATCCGAATCCGAATCTCTGACAACTCGCTGACTGTTTATCAAACGTTAGCTAAGGCGTGGATTAGTGTAAATATTGTTAAAATTATGTAGTTTTCCAGAATTCACTATTAGCCAACTAGCACCCTAACCACTGAGTCGTTGCGCCCACCATCAATCAGTCAGTCAGTCTGTTCAATCGAAATATTCTTGCATTAAATAACGTATACAGTTTCGAAAAGCCGCCTGCTTCCGGATGGCTTACAGTGAAATTTAGAACGCAACATGATAACATGTCATCGCCAGCAAACACCGGCCAATCGGGATATACCTGCGGCAAGTGGGAGATAAAGGGAAATGCGACTATGAAAATTGTTAATATTTGCTCATCATAACCAGGCAATAATTAAAACTTCGATCCTTCCGCATCTCTGCTTTTAATTTCCCGCTCTGCGAGCAAACTTGAATTTATTGAACAGCGCCAAGGGCCAACATTACGAGCCCTGCTGTCATGTAATTATTAACGCCGCGAGGTAATGCCAAACTCATTCCACGATACATAAGTGTGTATATGTGTTATACCAGTACCTAGTACGCGTCACTAAAAATTATGACAAGGAGCAGCGAACCTGCCCGAAAACCGGATAAGGATGCGTAGCGTATAGAGTGTTTCCATAATTCAGTGCTTTGTTGATGATGCTGATGGGATTCCGGGTCCTGACGATTACGACGACGACGACGATGCCGCTCGCTGTGGGGATGTAGTATATGAACACTGTGAACAGCTATGCAGGCACTTTGAAGTGAACAAGCGTGTCAAAAGCTGGAAAATCCGCTTTTCTCTGTGGCTGCGAAAAACATCTCGAGGCGTGGATTCAACGGTGCTATCAGGTTAAGGAGCTCCCACTGTGGGTGGCTGTGATGCCGCCAATGTACTGGTACTGGATGAACACCACGAACAGGTGTCGTATCGGTTGAAAGGCGTGTTTTTTTCTCACTTGTTGTCATATTTTTTTTTTTCTTACATCCTTTGCTGTGTCCCCATCGTTTGTATATCGTATTTCCGGATGCAAAATATTCAAATTAAAAGTGTTCTCGATGTAATAATGTATTTTCCGGGTAATTGAAAATTCTAAAATATCCGGCATAACCAAAACACTTGTCGAACTTATGGTGTATGTCAAGTAATTTATGTGCCAAAGGGATGCTTCCAAACATGATTGCCAGTCGAGTCGCATCAGACTAAAGTCAATCCGTGTACTACCAGCTCAGCACACATGTGGGGGGGGGGGGGGGGGGGTGCTGGGCGGCCATTAAAAGGAAGGTTAACTGGCGCACAGATGCTACTCCCTAGCGATGATTGAAATTGATTTGGAATTCTTTGGCAATTTTGCCCTCCAAAATCAAAAATTCGATAGTGGATGCTGAAGTGTGAGCGTAAGTGATTTTAATCTTTCAAAATTGGCGGCGAGCATACACATGCAGACAAACGAGCCGATAAAATTTTATGATTATTGGTTTGAGTGTGATGCCTTCGGCGCTATGAATGGAATTGAGAGCACCGACACCGAGTCGAGTGGTTTCGACGACGACTTGGGGTTAGGGGGTGAAAGAACAAAAGGGGTTTTATTATCATTCAGTGAATTGGCTATGCTGCTGTTTACAGCACTGCGGTGTAATCCATTATCGGCGGGATACTATTATATTGGAGCAGAATTTCAAAGGCTTCTCAAAAACGTCAAATATTTGGCAAATAAGAAACTACTACCATGAAAAGGAATAGAATGTGGTTGAGATTTGAGAAGATTGAAAATTTGTCAAATTTGTTGGCAGATGGAAAAAGTATAAGTCATATCGAGTTCAGATTTATCTCGCGTCATCATCTGCTCATTCATTTCAACAGGTGGTATGCTACAATTTGCTGTCTAAGGCTTTTAACGAACATTTGACAACAGAACTGTGGTCCCCTCAGATTATGTCAGAAAAATAAAACTCGCATGGATTGAAGTACACATTTTTGCAACCATGCATGCTTTTTTTTTTGTATTGGAGGTGCTGTACACCTTTTTCTATTCCCGCCAATATTTTGGGAAATGTAGAGACATTCATGATCCATCTGATAAATTTTTGAAGCTTAAACTGCAATAAATTTGAAGATATACATATTCCTAAATGCATTTAGTGCATTATTTCAAAAGACTTGCCTCTGATTCTGAACCCCGCACCTGCAGGGACTCAAAACCGATTTGGTGTAGAATTCATCATTAGGGCACTTCAAACAAAAAGCCCTATCGGCGGTGGGTGTAGAATCACTAGCTTTACGCTTCAGCAAACTTTTATGTTCGGTATTCAGGCAGACCAATACAATACTATACTAGTATGTACTGTATGCACTCCCGAATTTTACTGTAAACGAGCTGGATACACCTATACCTATCAGTGGCGTGGCGTGAATAATTTTAAATGGTAAGTCGAAGTCGAAAAATATCAAAATGTCAAAGGGAAGATGTGGTAGGCATACAAAACCTACAAAACCTTAGGTAATTGTTCAAAGCCATAAAATCGAAAACTCCAGGAAGAAACTAAATTAATGAAGATATTTTTTCATCTTGATTCAATAGTGCACAACTTTCATATTTCGATTTGTTCAATAAATCCAAAAAATAATTTTTGTGTAGTTTTGTGGAGGTCCAGCAAAATCATCTACTTAATCTTTGAAACATTTCTTCAAACGTATTTAGGTACCTATGAAGATCATAGCCAGCCAAGACACAAAACACTTGATTTCTCACTTAGCGACTTGTTTATAAACTTTATAAACACATCAGTTTGTTTATTTTTTAAAAGATTCTTACAAAATTCACCAAATAACTCGGAGAAAAGCGTGTTATTTTATTGCATAAGAAAGCGGCCTTTGAACAGAGGATACTCCCCTCAGAAAATCGTTAGGTAAAAAAGGAACTGACTATGACTACATCACAGCGACAGCGCAGCGATAGGAGATACACACACAATTCAAATTCACCAAATATGTCGGCGGTAAGCGTGTTATTTTCCAGATATACTCAATTACACCACAGCGCAGCGGTAAAAGATACACACAAAACCCACCAAATAACCCGCTTTTCATCGGGTTATTTTTTTGCATAAGAAAGCGGGCGTTGAACAGAGAGGATCAAACTCAGATAATCGCAAGTGTACAAAAGAGAAAGGAGACAAATTTGTTCTATCCACTGAGAGATTTTATAACCCGACATATTTCGGGTTATTTTAGCTTTGGGCTATGCTCAGAGAGTGTGGGCAGTTCTCTAATACTAATGATAATGATGGCGAAGGGTGTGTGTTTCCGTGTGTATAATGCTCAATTAAGTTGGTGGGGTCGGGGTATGTAGCTTGCGCAGAGGAATAGATACATATTATTAAGTTTATCCCGTGGGTTTTATGTTGCTCGTTTTTAAGTAAACATTGTTGTGTAGCTGAACTGAAACTTTTAAAAGGTAACCCGGTAGGAATCGGGTTATATGGACGCCACGCCACTGATACCTATAGGAATAACCAGGATACCAGTTAAATTCTATATAAACACTAGCTGACCCGGCAAACGTTGTTCTGCCTAAAATAGTTATTTTAAATATTTCAAGATTTATTGCATTTTATTTAGTTATTTTAAATATTTCAACCTGCCAAAGCTACAGAGGCTTCAGAGCCCGAACCGAGGCCTGCAAGGACGAACAAGGGAACATCATAAATAGTAGAATCGCGGTCGATGCTGAGGATATGGAAGAACTACTTCTGCAGATTGTTTAACGGCGATGACGAACTAAATACCGCTGTCAGGCAGAATGAACCATTCAACCTGGACGATGAAGACCAACAATTCCGTCCAACCGAACTGGACGAAGTGAAGATAGCCATATCTAAGCTTAAGTCCAACAAAGCCGCTTGAGCAGATGGTCTTACCGCCGATCTATTCAAAGCGGCAGGCGATGACTTGCATGCACCAACTCATCTGTAAAAATATATGGTCGGAGGAAAGTATGCCCGATGAATGGAACCTCAGCATTGTTTGCCCGATCCTCAAGAAAGGAGACCCTCTGAACTGCGCCAACTACAGAGGGATTAGTCTTCTTAACATCGCCTACAAGATCTTATCTGCCGTATTGTGTGAACGCCTGAAGCCTTTCGTCAACAACATGATTGGTCCCTATCAGTGTGGCTTCAGGCCAGGAAAGTCTACCATCGACCAAATATTTACACTGCGGCAGATCTTGGAAAAAACCCAGGAAGTCCAAATCGATAGCCACCACCTTTTCATCGATTTTAAGGCAGCCTATGACAGCATTTATAGAGACGAGCTATACAGAGCAATGTCTAGTTTTGGCATCCCTGCCAAACTCGTCCGTCTGTGCAGGATGACGATGGAGAATGCACGCTGCTCCATCAAGGTCGGTAAAGAACTCACCGAGACCTTCGATGTCAAAAAAGGATTTAGACAAGGCGATGCGCTGTCATGTGACTTCTTCAACATCGTTCTTGAAAGAATAGTGCAAAACTCAAACGCTAACACCAGAGGCTCTCTTAGACTATCTTTCAAAAGTCCGTCCACCTTCTCGCCTACGGCATTGAGACGAAAGCGGCGAAGATGGGTTTGGCGGTTAATGAGGGCAAGACAAAGTATATGCTGTCATCAAGAAAGGACACCCAACACCGACGTCTTGGACAGAACGTCACTATAGACAGATATAACTTTGAAGTGGTAAAGGACTTTGTCTACCTATGCTCCGCTATGAACTCAGACAATGACACCAGCGCTGAGATTAAACGAAGAATAACTCTTGCCAATCGCTGTTTCTTTGGGCTAAGAAAGCAATTGAGTAGCAAAGCCCTCTCTCGAGCAACTAAAGTGACCCTTTATAAGACCCTAATCATCCCAGTCCTACTTTATGGTGCAGAGGCATGGACTATATCAAAAATAGATGAGACTATACCCTTGGCTGCTACGAGAGGAAAATTCTTCGAGTAATTTTCGGTCCCGTCTGCATAGACGGTGAATGGAGGAGGAGATACAACGACGAACTGTACGGGCTGTACAGCGACATCGACCTAGCCAGAAGAGTGAAGGTCCAACGACTGTCATGTAGAGCGAATGGACGTGAATGCTCCGGCCCGGAAGATCTTCGAATCCACACCCGAGCGACGGCGCAGTAGAGGAAGACCGCGACTCAGGTGGCGCACGCAAGTGGAAGGGGACCTCAACCTCAACCAACTTAGCCCAGGTCCACCCCGGACTGTAGCGCCACCTTAAGTAAGTAAGTAAGTTCCCACGAGTGTTATGGTGTTTTTGCTCTCCTTATCGTCCAGGGCTAGGTATCTAGAAGTGATCTTGGATCTCAAGTCCAAGGAAACTTAACTTCGAACAACGGATAAAGACAATTTGTATGTACTCCTCATCTATTGGTCAAAAGTTTTAGTTTAGTCGACTCTTATAAAAGCTTATAACATAAACAAATTCAACATAGTCCAAAGAACGGCAACGGCATGCACAGGCACCACAGGCGCTTTGCCGTCAACACCGTCTTCAGACGCCCTTTTACCTTTAGACCGTCAGTTCACAATCATCACAGCACATAGAGTGATCAGACTCAACGAGTTGGGGTGCTGGTCCGCGAGACCCTACGGCCATAGCAACATTCTACTTTCTGCTTTCTTTATCGTTTTGTAGAATTTCCTTCAAGATTAGATTGGCAAGACGGACAAGTGAACCAGGACTAGAATTCAAGAATCTACATGGACGGTTCAAAAATGGACTGTGGAGTAGGTATGTGTGTGGGTGTATTGTATTTGCAGGGTCTCTTAACATCTCAAATAACTATTGCCTTTCGGATATTGCCAGTGTATTTCAGGCTAAAATACTTGCTATCCGCGAGACCTGCCGTCAAATCAAGCTAAACTCAAACATAGTTCCGAAGCAAAGGATAGACATATTCATTAAGGCTATCGCCTCAGTATTATATAACCTCAAAATTAGTATTAGAATGTCGAAAAGAGCTCGCTTCCCTGGATCAGTTAAAGATTACACTGATCTGCGTACCTGGTCATAGTAACGTTTATGGAAACGAACATGCTGACGAACTGCCCAAGCAAGGTTCAGTGAGCCCACCACTGCTCACTTGCGGAATTGGTTCACATTTCCATAAGAGTATCTAGTCAAAGCAGAAATATCGTCAGAACTCCAATCCAAGGCCAACCTCAGATGTAGGAGGATGACGAATTGTATCATATCCATTATCTAGATGTGGCCAAATTACAGCACGGCAAAAAAAATCCACCTTCTAAGCAAAACACGAAAATATATAGCCAGAATAACAGCGATCACCACAGGCCTATACGGGACCATTAGGCATCTCACACAATACACACTGCCGCAGTTGTGATGATGCAGACGAAAAATAAAAATAAACCCTCATTCATACGCACTATCGCCAGAAAACTCTTCTTCGAATCCCTGGACTTGAGGAGGTCTCGTAGAGCAGCATTAAAGAAACTGATAACCTTTTCGAATTCTACAAGCTGAATCTAAACTCTCCACTTCGACAAACAAACCACCCCACACCTATACATAGCTACAGTAGAGGAAGACCTCACCGTACGAAGCGTGCACTGGTGGAAGGGGACCTCAGCCAAAACTTGTAGTCCCCAACTCAAGGCAATTGGTCAAAGATCGAATTGAGATTGTAGAGCCGCGCCATCTAAGTAAGTAAAGCTAGTATTAGACGATATGTTGAATCAGCATACGTATGCTGAAAATTGAGTCCGAATCGCAACATATCGTGTAATAGCAAAATTTCTGACATCATATGTATGCTGAAAGGTGTTTGTTGACAAATTTGTTTGCTAGTCAGCATATGTATGTTGGCGAACTAAACATATCGTGTAATACCCCTTTTGGGACCGTATGCTAACATTCGGACAAATTTTCGGTGTATGATAACTCGTATGATATATGCTGACGAGCTAAAGTAAGCTCATCAGCATACGCCACATTTTTCAGCAAACGGTTTTAATATTTTTGAAGTTTTAATAAATTTTTAACGTGTTTTTTGTGTTTTTGCGTTTAAATATTCGATTTTTGTTGTGAAAATAAAAATGGCTGAGTTATCCTGTTCGCCGCTTATCATCGAGGACGACGATAAGAATAACCATCCTGATGATACGCAAGAGTTAAATTGTGACAAAAAACAAAAAAAATATATACACGCAAAGACGAGCTAAGTCCAAGGGAGATTGGTCGCACGAAGTTATCGTGAAATTAATAAAAATGGTCGAGCAGTGCCGCACGTTGTGGGATATATCCGCCGCAGAATATAAATTGCCCAAAACGCCCGTGTGGAAGGAAATATCGGAGAGTTTTGGCCAATACACCTCGGAGGATTGCATACAAGTCATGCAAAATATTACGCATGCTAGTTAGTACGTACACAACACATGGGTCTAATATTAGTTTTGTATTGGAGGTACCATAACTACTATATCGATATACCCCATTTCCAAAACCAACCGGACGACCGACGCCGACGGTAAAAACAAGTCCTCTCACAAAATTTCATTGGCCTAGGTCGATTCGTTTGGACGTCGTGTTTTCAACAGACAGACAGACGGACATGGCTAAATCGATTCAGAATTTGATCCTGATTCAGAATATGTATATTACATACAGTGATGGAAAAAATAATAGAAACAAGTATTTACATAATGCTGAACCATCATTAACTGCATACAATTTGGTCTTTCTCCGAAATCAATTCTATACTCAAATGCTAGGTAAAAGTACTTTGAAATGCTGCAGCAATTCGCTCTTATCAGCTTTTAGTTTTCGTCTAACAGTAAAAAGTCTGAGCAAAAATGTTATTTTGCCTGGAAAAAATAATAGAAACAAACGATTACCACAGTCGGCATCAGTGATTTTGAAGTAAAGCTCGGTATTGTTTTAATTGAAATAGTTGTAAATTAGTTTATCCTGTAATTTAGTGTTTTTTAGAAGAAGATCTTAAAACTATGAAATTAACATTTTGTCAAAATGGGTCTAGGAGTCCTTTGCACCAGTTCTGAGCGTGAGCTGATAAAAAAGACGGCAAAACAGTGGATGAAATATCTAAGGTCGTAAGTGTTCTAAAAAAACAGGTCTAAAAAGTATTCTTAGCTATCCATTCAAGTCCCAAAGTAGAAACCAGATGCAGAAAACGAAAAAAGACTCCATGATTTGACAAACTGTTAATACGACTATGCAAGAAGAAACCATTTAAAAAAAAAATGATTTAAACGCACCCGTTACAAGTCGTACAATAAGAAATAGATTAAAGGAAGCAGGTCTTCCTGGGAGAAGTCCTAGAAAAGTTCCATACTTGAGCAATAAAAATACTAAAGAGAGACTAAGTCTCGCCAACAAACACCTCCACCGTGCTAATTGGAATAACGTCTTATGATCGGATGAAACCAAGGTCAATTATGGACAATTTGTTTGGTTCCGATGGGAAAATGTACGTCAGACGACCAAAGAATTCCGAATTCGATGCCAAATATACAAAGAAGACAGTTAAACATGGCAGAGGAAATTTAATGATTTGGGGGTGTTTTTCAGTATCTGGGGTTGGTCCACTTTTCATGATAAAGGAAAAAATGTGTGCCGTAGACTACGTGGAAATCTTAAACAATGTTATCCTGCCATTTGCTGAAGAGGACATGCCTATTAAATGGGAGTTTATGCAGGATAATGACCCCAAGCACTCCTCAAAGTTGGCCAAAGAATGGTTTCATAAAAAACAAAATCAATGTTATGGAGTGGCCATCACAATCTCCTGATCTTAACCCGATAGAACATCTATGAGACACCTTTATGCGCAGGATCGGAGGCTGCAGAGCCAAAATAAGGAAAAACTGTGGTCAATTATTCAAAATGCATGGCACTCTATAACTCCCAAGACCTGTGCCAAGTTGGTTCATTCTATGCGACGAATATGTGGAGCAGTTATAAAAAATAAGGGCGCAACGACCAAGTATTAAAAGGATATGAAACACCTTTACTGTAAATTAATTCCTAACAGAAAAAAACAGAAAAACTAATTTGTTTCTATTATTTTTTCCAGGCCAAAATTAAGGAAAACCAGAATCGACATTTATTCACTATTTCTCTTCTTTTTTTATTAAACATTTTAATGTTACATTTCTTCATTACATTGTATTAAAACTATTTGTATGGGTTTAATTTATCTTTTTTCCCGAAAACATTTTATTTTTGCGATAAGCGACGAAGAACCTGCTTATTTCTATTATTTTTTCCACCACTATATATACTTTAGTCTCAGGTAACTCCTTCTTGGCGTAACAAATGTAATGGTTGTGAATATACCTTTCTGTGGAGGGTATACAAATTTAAATTAAATTGAGAGATAATTTTAATGAGCGAACTTGTACAAACGATTGAATAAGATAACAAAATGTAAATAATTAAAGATATTGATACTGCCACTCCAAATCGCCTTCGTCGGTGAAGTACGCCGTGAACTCTCTCTGCACATCTGTGGCGCTTGGTGAAGGTGCTGGATGCGCTTCTCTTTGCAGCGGATACATCGTTGCATCCGAAGCGGTTGCGTTCGGTCGCCAATCCCCCGGAATCAGTTTCCCGGTGTCGGTGTATCGATCGAATGTGCCGATCGGTGCATACTTCCTTTTATTTGAGGTTATTAAATAATTGTGAAGCACGCAGCACGCAAGCGTCACTTTCTTTGTCTTTTCGGCGTCCAAATGGATGGGTTTTCGGAGGACGCGGAAACGTGCCGACATGATTCCAAAAACGTTCTCGATAATGCGTCGTGCTCGACTCAGTCGGTAATTGTACACCCGCTGCACCATCGAGAGGCCACGTTGTGCATATGGTTTCAACACATTTGGACGCAAAGCGGCTCTGGTGGTGGTAAGCCCAACTGATTGGTGTCCATCGCTTGAGCAAAGTTGCAGCGATTGAATACACCACCATCGGAGAATCGTCCGTTGCGACCGACGTCGACGTAAATCAATTTGTACTCCGCGTCTGCGATGCCCATCAATACGATACTGTGTGTGCCCTTATAATTATAAAAAATACTGCCAGAATTCGGTGGCGCGACCATCACCACATGCTTTCCATCGCCTGCACCGATGCAGTTGGGAAATTGCCACAAGTCATTGTATTGACGTGCAATGACTCGCCAAGCCTCTGGATTTGTCGGCGTCTGAAAACAGGAATTCCAATGAATAAATGTACGGAACCGATTGGAAAGACAACACACCACAAACCTTAAGATATTCGCTACGAGTACTTTGTAGAGTGCATCCAGTACTTCTGGGATAATTGTCGAAATGGTTGGTTGCGGAATGCGGAAAAGGAACTGCAGTGAATTGAAACTTTCGCCGGTGGCCAGGAAGCGAAGAGTCAATAAAAGTCGTTCTGATGGTGACAAGCTTTTGCGCATCACCGTGTCTTGCTTTATAATGTGCGGTGTCACCAAGGCGTCATGCGCACAAATGTTCGATACAAATCCGTCTCTTCTTCGCGCAATTCGCGGTACAATTTCGCACAAAATCCTTCTTCGGCGCGCCGCATGACCCAATTCCTTACCCAAACCTTTCGGCGCTTCCGTAGCAATTCCTCTTCGTCGACATCGTCGAATACACATATGGCCAATATTACAGCGAGGGCTCTTTTTTTTGCACGCATTTTATATTTTCAACTGAACCAACAAAAAAGCAATATATACAATTTAATCAATGAAATTATGATTAAAATAAATACTGCGTATTGAACACGTACATTTCACCAGAATCGTAGAAAATCGATAAATACAACGGGCCCAGATGCTAAAATCCCGCCTGTTAATTTATCAGCATATAATCATACGAGTCTTCAAACTTTTCAGCATACCGAATTAAACATATCGTGTAAATCATACGTCCTAAAAAAATATGATAACAAACCGCATGCTAGCATTTATGCTGAAAACAAAAAATTTTACACTTTCGGAGTAATTCAACATATCGTGTAATAGGGCATCATACGCCAGACGAAAATATGCGTATATGCTTAGAATTGTTAGCAAATGATAGTCAGCATACCTATGATGATTCAACATATCGTCTAATACTAGCTTAAGTAATTTCAGAAGATATATATGTATATACTTTTCAGATATAAGGTCGGTTCTCCGAATTTTTTATTTCCCTTAGCTAGTAGGCCTTGCTTTTTTCCTTTACTTATATCTGATCTTTTGTGGACAAATTCTTTTATTGCAATATTTAGGAAGCAATCGGGTCTGAGCGGTTTTTTTGTCTCCTATTCTTCTATCTTTAGATACTCCTTGTGCTTAAGGGTATACGTGTTAGTATACATAAAGCCACAGTAATCCTGTTGAGCCGCTGACAGAAGTTCCACATCAAGGCTGCTTAAGTATCGCGTGACTCAAAACATTTTGACAAAGACTGACAAATCCACAGTTAGGTAAGCTCACCATTTAAAGATTCAAGACTTATCTGCATTAGAGACCTAAATGAGTTTCATCTACGCACGGTTGCTTTCGACTACAGTAGGAAAAAGTTTGCCTCCCTAAAATGCCCTTGGAGGTACCATCGTTATATCTAGAAGAGTTATCGCATAATTTAAGAATACATATTTTACAATAGTCTAGACACTAACCCACCTGTATCTCCCGCATATACATTTGTAACCTGCTGCGGATTTTAAATTATTCGAACGTATCTTATGAGTCCATCTTTTTTCCACCGACATTAAATACATGCACATTTTTAAACCACAAATCATATCCAGTACGTACGTTATAAGGTATTCAATTTAAGGTTCCACCCTCGGAGCAATAACTAAAAAATAAATCCACTGATCACATATTCATAAGCCCCTCCAGCATCAGCCAATACCCGGGTCCCGGGCTCTCGTTTGCTCTTTTTCGCCATGGCAATTGTAAGATTAGGGATAATACAGTGCCATTCGGTTTTCGTTTTTTTTTTGCTCCTCTTTTTTTTTATGCTAATAGTGTAGCGACATAAATATTTCCTGATAAATTTGTTGGGGGAAGGCATAATCCCAAACGATAAATTAAAAAAAAAAAAAAACAAAAATAAAAATAAATAAAACACCGTAACAGAGAAAGATATTCGACGAGCAAAAGATACTTTTTATTCCTTATAATTGTTGCCGCTCGCAGGTATAATAAAATCGTCCCCCAAACTCTTATAAGGGCGGAGGCAACATTGCGATAAAACTCTTCTACTGATACGACGTACGACTCGACTATACGAGTACGAGAAGGTATATTGGGTATGGCTTCCCTATACGACACCGTGAGCGCAATACAAAGTAAAGTCCAATCCGAGTCCATTCCGAAGTCTTTTGGGTAAATATTATTGTTTAGTTGTATCCATTTGGAATGAGGAGGCTGGTACTGGTAGGTAGTGCAGAGAAGAAATGAGGTGCAACCATCCGAATGCCACAATGTGTCGGGTTGCAGTGCTTATTTTGCGGCTGACAGAGAGACCCGCACCGAAATTTATTACCCCAGTGGTATCCTGCATTTCCTGGGTGCTGCTCCTGTTCCTGCTCTGCTCTGCTCTGCTCCTTTCGGCTTCAATTTATATTTATTTTCGTATGTAAATCGGATTTGTTTCACTCGAATCTTGTTAGTCTGCGGTTAAGCTTCTTGCTGCTTGCCATGCCTGCAGTGGAAGCTTTGCATTTAGCTCGGTGGTTTGATGCCGCCTTTTTGTTTATCTCATGGGATGTTGCAAAGTGAATTTGTTTTGCGAATTATCCCTTGATGGGCGAAGGTTTATAGTGTTTTTTTTCCTCTGTATGCATTACTTTGGTCCCCAAAAACGAAGTGCGTATAGCGTATACCTATGTAGCGTACCCTTTTATAAAAGGGATGTTATTCCTCGAGGAAAAAAAAAATTAATTCAGATGAGAGGAATTATACATCTACTCAGACTCTGATGACTTATGTGGTGGTATGACTGTTATACCATTCCTGAGTTGTCCCCTTACTACGTTTATAATTTATAGTTCAAAGGAGCGCAGTAGCTTAGTGGTTACTGTGAGGGGTTTCATATTCAAACCCGCAAATTTATTTGAAGCCCTAAATTAATTCTTCGCTTTCTTCAGAAGCTGAGGTATAGACCAACATTAAAATCGAAAAATATCAGCAACAATTGGTCTTGCTCGTAGTTCTGCTTTAGTGGTGGGCGCTCATTACTTGAAGAAACACTGTGTATCGTTCACTCCGTTGTAGCGGAACGAAAGAGAAGTATGTGATGTACTATCTTTTTTACTTGAAACTAATCAGCTTAATTACTATGTTATGTAAGTAAACTATAGCCAAGCCATCCATTCAGTTACCCGCTTACCGAACAAAAGGGTGCCGGTTTTGGAATACTTAAGTGGTCCCTCCATAATTGACGAACTTCCACCACCTAAGGTGGCCACAAACAGAAACAACTAAAGTCGAGTTTATACGAAATTGAGTTTTTGATGCCATTAGATTAAGCATGTCCAAATCTATAAGCCATTTTTTTTTTAGATTTTTATCTTCAAATTTGAAGGTACAATGTCCCGAAAACAAAACAACTAAAGTCAGATTTTTACAACGCCGTTAAGGAAAAACAACTTAACTACACAAAAACAAGTCTTAAGTCGACTTAAGAGGAACTCATTTTTGTTTTATCACAAGTAATAACAGCTAAAGTTGAGTTTGGTTGTTTTTCCGCGTGATATTTTTTCCCTTTCTTTGATTTTATAGTTAAACAAAATTTCTAAAGTCGAGTTTGGTTGTCGGAATATCAAGGAATATCAGCTAAAGTCAGCTAAACTCGACTTAATATTTGTTTGCCTTAAAGTGGTGTTAGGCCATAACAGCTTAAGTGTTTATTTTGCTTACCACGCTCGAAATAAGAATGGTCAATAGATTATGAAACGTTAGACCGAAAGAGACTTAAATTACCTTTACAGAGCCATTTGTAATTTCAATTTTTTCGTCGAATCTTAAAAGTGCTCTCCTGAAAAATTATCAAAATCGACTTTAGCGGTTTTTCCTTGTGGCCACAGCTATAAGGCTACGGGAGAAATATCGGCCTTGATTGAACCATCTCATCTTGGGTCTACCTAGACCAGAGGACGTTTGCACAGATTGCAAGGCATATCTTGAAATCCGGCTTGCTTTTAGCGTGATCAAAAAACGAAGAATGCATCGTTTCGTCCGGAGAAGTTGCTGCTCGGCATTTAGTTTGTAACGTATTGATGTTCCTTCATGATCCCTGCGAGTCATACAATCAATGTAGGAATTTTATTTCGGCAGCTTTTTATCCGGGATCTTATGCCTTCTTATCTTATATTATAAACAAACACCAAATTAAAGACCAACCAATTTAGCTTTCACACCAACTTTAGTCCTATAATGACATAGAAATGTCTCAAAATTGACCTAGCGTGACCAATTCTACATGACATAACTCAGCATTGCTACTTTCATCACAATTGAATAAGATCCCGATCCCGAGATACTTAAACTTATCCATATGTTTTAATAGGACTGCATTAGCAGTATGCGCAGTAGCGCAGTGGTTAGTGTGCTGGACTACTGTGCGAGGGATCCCAGGTTCGATCCCCGGAAAAACACAAATTTACATCTTAAGGTTTTTTCTACTGCGCCACCTCTCGCGAACGTCTGACAAACATCCGAGAGTATGACTGTCCTGAAAAAGCTTCTCAATTCAGCCGTTCGGACTCGGCATAAAATTGTAGATCCCTTCCATTCGTTCCAAAAATAGAAACTCACACAAAACGAATGGTTGCGAGAAGCTAGGCCTTGGGTGTCTACCGTTGCGCCGTTGTCTTACTGTTGCGCCGCCTATTTATTTTTTTTCATTAGCAGGCGTTCTGGAGACCACCTTCGCTTCAGATATCAGGTTTATTCAAGAAGATGTCCTCCATGTAGACTCAGGAGGAGATGGCTTGATCTTCTCCACCCGGATGATTTATAGTCGGTCGCGAAAGATCGATAGATAGGGCATCATCATCATAGGGATAGATAAGCATCATACACCTGCGGGCCTTGGTATATGGATGTTATCTAAGAATCGATATAGCAATTCTGCGGCGGACCTCCCAACTGGCTTCTTACTTATCGACTGACTCAAAGTTTCCAAGCACTCGCAGATCTGCCTATTGAGAGGGACTCCAATCAGGGTTCCCAGGTCTTAAGAAAAAAAATCCCCTTTTCTTAACACCAAAATGACTTTTTTCCCCTTTGAAAATCAAAAAAATCCCTTTTTTGTCCCCGAAGAAAAAATCTTTGAGTAACCAGCTTTTGAACTCGGACAATGCTTCCTATCGCGTGAGATATTTTTATTTCTTTTGTTGGTTCTTCCTTCATTTCAAAATCCTAAATAAAATGAAAATTATTTTCACTTACCCATTAAGTTGTGCCACTTAAAATCGACCTGTCTCGCCCAAAACGACTTTCATAGGAAGGAATGTGTGGCCCAGTACACGGGCATGACTTTCATTCACATGAACGACTTGGCTATACTCAAAAACAACGCCTCATTGCAATGAAATAAAGTTTGACAGGAATAATGAAATCAAAAATACAAAAATTGTATGGTAAAGCCAAAGCGGACTCCCGCTTTTTACGTCGTCACTCTACCAACGCAAATACCAAAGATTTGTATCGAAAGCGCTATGGTTTCGAAAAAGAACCTTCATGCGTCATGTCATGCCCATGCGACAATTATTTCTGAAAGTGGATTTTTGGTCCATGTTCTGTATGATCTACCTATCTTCTTTCTATACTCACTCAAAATCTACCTGTCTCTGACACGACGTTCATGGTAAGGAGTGTATGGCAAGGCCATGGTAATAGTTTTATGAAATGTCAAAAGAATGAATGCATTCAGAAAACAAACAAAAAAGTGTGATGTTGCATGGACACCTTTCTTGAGCATGGTTGTTTTTGTAGGTTGTTAACATTTATTTATTCTAAAAAATTCACTTACAAACTGTTTTTGATACGATTTTAAGATTTTTCCCCTTTTTGGATTTGTTTCCCCGTTTTTATCCCTGTTCCCTTTTTTTCCCCTTGGCAAAAATGGCGATTTTCCCCTCAACCTGGGGAACACTGACTCCAATATTCCCCTCTACAATACAAAACCATTCCAGACCAGTGATGCCATTCTGACCGGATTCCGGCCATATCTAACCGAAATCTCTTTACTCTGACCGGAGAAAATTTTGAAATCCGGCCTAACCGTTTTTTGACCGGAACGAAAAATGTTTTTAACCGGAAAACTCTTTTTTGACTGGAAATATAAAATTGCCCTACTGACTATAAATAAAGATAGATTTCTATAATTTCAATAAAACTTTGCCATAAATTACGAACATGCTCCCAAGTTCAAACAGAAACCAATTTAATGCGAAAAATGGAACTACAACATCACGCATGGAATTCTGCTCGGGGAGCAGGATAATAAATTATCTTATAGGCTAATTTTTTGACATTTTCTTTTGCTAGAATTGTGAAAAGGAAATTAAACAATTAATTAAAGTCTGAAACTCGATAAATCTCAGATTGGAGTTTGGTGAACTACCCTTTTCAAGTGTCAGAAAATTATCCGAGAATAACTATGTAGCCCAAATGACACACGGCCTTAGTACATGGCCTGGACATACACGTCCTCCCATGACTTTCATTTCCATTAACGATTTGGCTACACACAAAAACCAGGAATGCAAAACCATTGCAAACCAGATCGTTGGAGCAAAACACACACACAAACAGTGCACAGTGCACTACCCCTAACGTAACCGCACACTCTACCATAGATAAGGCGTCGATTATAGCTATCAGTAAAATGCATCCGTTCAAATCAGTGCTGCCAGTGTTTTATCATAAGAATTCCCACGCAAGTGCCAAAAAAATCCCTTTTTTTCCCTCGCCTGGCTCAAAAAAGTACCTCAGATTTTCTCACACATATTTTACAAAGGAAAACAAAAAAAAAATTCGAAGGAAACAAAACTGCCTCAATAACTATTGGGAAAAACCTTAGTATATTCCACTATGCCTATTTCAACACCCTTCAAAGGCTTAGGGCCAGCTTCAAAGGTTCCGGAAAAAGTTTCGGATAATATTATGTGACACAGAACGCTATCCGAGAGGTAAAGGAGTATCAGTGTGGCAATAAAATCCTTGTCATACTAGTTTCTAAGATTCTTGTCTGTCAATTATTTTAGTTTATCTAAAAATTCGTTTTCTAAAAATTCAAATAAATCCATGTTGTGGCTGCAATTTACGATCGTCAACGAAAAAATTGTCTGAAACTATATTTTTTCCAACCACTTATAATAAATATTTGCCTAAAGGCTTTAACAGGCACTAGGCTATCCTAGACTTTATCTGTTAGATATCACTATATCCGATTTGGCAGATAAGTTCCTGATAGGCTAATCGAGACTTTAACAGCTAGTTTTGAAACAGACCTTAGCCTCGGGAACAGAACCAAATTTATGGTGGGTTCCTGGCCATGAATTCTTCGAAGGAAACGAAAAGCAGACGATTTGGCCAGAATATGCTCCAAAACCCCTTTCGCGGGACCGGAATCTTTCTGATATACCCCCAAATTGGCTAAAAACTTAGCCATAAAATGTTAGCCGCCACATAACGCTTTCCACCAGATAAAAGCTATTGATTTTTTTTTTCTGTTTCATCGTCAAAGTCTCTGATAAACTAACTTCCGGAAAAATTTATCAGACACTAATATTGTTCCGATACACATGTCATTTGTTTGTTTCGTGTTTTCTAATATTTTTTGTTGTTTTAAAAAAAAAAAAAACCTTTGATAAATTAACGAAAGAAAAAATTGAAGCAGCAAAAATCCAAAAAAGAATTCTAACAGAGGAACTGGAGCAGGCATCCAGATACTCCGTTTGCGGCTGAGCTATTCTTTAAACTGGGCCCCAACCAGGCTGACTATCGGCACGGGTCGTACGACACCTTAGTCCAACCCATCAGGAGAAAGGGATATAGGATAAGTAATAGTGAGAAGGGTGATTTGCGGATAGGAGTAGGAAATAGGAAAGCTCTCCAGGCTTATCGAACACTCCAATTAAGAGTTTTTGGGTAGTTCTCAGTTCGTTGTTCATCAAAACAGCCTGGCTGTCATGGGTGTCCCTACTGGCAACTAAAGCCGCCGACAGCATAGCCTGTTGAAACATTGCAACTTAAGCCTCCACACCACCAACGTTCAGAAAAGGACGCAACGGGAAGGTGACAGCCCCTTCGTGGTAGAAATGTTTAGGAAAAAAGTGAATAAAATGTTCTTTCCACAGGCTTTTTCTGCCGTTTCGGTAAGCCGGAATCGAATTCTGAAATCTTCATGATCGAGGGTTTCAAAATAATTTGGCCTTGGGCGAAATACTCTGGTTATACGGGGCCGTATAATATGATCGTAATATTCTTCAAAATCTTATTCTAAAAACTCAAACAAATCCATGTTATTCTGGATTGCTGTCTACGCCCGTTAACGAAAGAATGCTCCGAAAGTATGTAGGTATATTTTTTCCAGCCACTTCAAATAAATATTTTGTTTATCTTCCGGATAGAGACTTTACAGCCACTTGAACCGGCTGATAAACCTAAACCTTTGAAACCGAAAGTTGAAGTTTATCTGACATATAAATTCCGGATAGGCTATCCGAGACTTTATCAGCAAGTTTTGAAACTGGCCCTAACTGACTTTATAATTCAAAAGCAACATTTTAAGACTAGGATTGAGTTCAACATTAAGTTGAAGTGCTTCAAAAAAGCGAAATAATTTTTTTCGGTATAACTGTCCTGAAAAAGCTTCTCAATTCAGCCGTTCGGAATCGGCATAAAATTGTAGGTCCCTTCCATTCGTCCCAAAAATAAAAACTCACACAAACGAATGGTTGCGAGAAGCTAGGCCTAGGGTGTCTACCGCCTGTTGCGCCACCTATTTATTTTTTTTTTTTATTTAACTGATAGATATAACCGGGCTTAAGCTGGAGAGTAAACATTATTGAATGACTAAACCTCTATTAATTCTTAGAAGATATTAATTCTGTTTGTAAGAATCTGTTGGCATTGTTCTTAAGTACTTTTAAAATTATTATTTTCCTTAAGCAGAATGCCCGTAATGGTATAGCCATTCACATATAATATTCTCACCTTTCGTCTTCTTCCAAATCTAGTCGGCATCCGCAGATTTAGCATTTTCTTGGTATTGCCGTTGAGTGACTGAATGGTTCTTTTTTTTTTTTTTATTATTATTTTAAGGGTGTAAGAAACAGTGCGGGACTGATTCAGAATAATGGGTCATCTAAGAGCGTTTATAGCTGCTTGACTATGCGTGAAGAAGAAGATGCTTTCCCCATTGTTAAATGGCATGGAACTCTGTCTAAAACATATTGAGACATTTCGATTTGATCCGTATATGCCAGCTCCCACAACCAAGTCTATTCTGGAACCATTCCTATACCATTTTAGGCCGTTTTGGCAAATAGGGTGGTTCATTGCTAACACATTATTGTATGTTAGACTCATTAGAGTTCTCAGTTCTGGATGTACACTAATGTCATTCGTTTGCACCAAACTTATGCTCAGCTGCGTATTGCTACTTCTCTGATATATATATATGTGGATGGATGCCACATGCCAGTTCTATTGAAGCTTCTATAGCAGTCGTGAAATAGGTTTGCTTGGTTTCAAAAACGTCCATACCATACTGGCGAGATCTTGTGCCTTCATCCACTTAAAAAGGGTGGTCTTTTGGGCGGCTTTATTTCACCATACCATCAGGGAAGCATAAGTTATTATTCGCGGATCATTATTTTATTGCATTAACCCATAGTTGCGATCTTTAGAGAGTGCTTCCCCAGGTATAGGTATAGGCATCGCTTTGATCCATTTAAGGTTGATCTATGTTTCTGCGGTACAAAATAATTTGGCATGGACTTATATTCGGGTGCATGTCATAACGCCCTGGGGCGCTGGGACCTTCATCTGACAGTAAATCCAAGCAGGGGGGTTGCAGGGGGGCAGCATGCCCCCCATACGTTTCGGGTATTATTTCATTTGGGGCGTTAATGCACTTCTTATAGTGTCATAAAGCCCACAAAAAAGTGACTTAAAGCCCCGCGGGCGATATGACACTTTTAAGAGTGTCATAACGCCCGAGGGCCTTATGACACAAAAATGTGTGTCATAGCGCCCCAGAGCGTTATGACATGTACCCAGTCATAGAACCTTCTGCTTTTTATGAAGCTTTACAGCGAGTGTCATACCAACTCTACTTCATTGAATAGTGATATTTCCTCCAGTACCTCGAATATCTTTAAAAAAATGTGCAAGACTGGGTCGCACGAAAATTTCTCGTTTATTGCGAATTTAGCAGAATCTCAGAATCATTTCAGCAAATTTTTCGTTTAAAATCAAACCCATATCATGGGCGCAGTGGTTAGTGTGCTGGACTACTGTGCGAGGGATCCCAAGTTCGATCCCCAGAAAAACACAAATTACATCTTAAGGTTTTTTCTACTGCGCCACCTCTCGCGAACGTCTGACAAACATCCGAGGGTAGTATGACTGTCTACACTACATAAACATACATATTATTAACTACAACACTTTATTAAGTACTTAGTTTCAAATTTCACCCCGAACTGACACTTGAAGCAGGCAAGTAGGCGATGAATTTCGAATTATAATACATATATATATATAGAACCGCGTAAATCTAGTTTCACCCAACCATTCTTTTATGTGAATTTTTATTTATGCTTAGACCTACGTACGGCTACGACTTTATTTCTGACCTCAAAGGCATTTTCTCCGGAGAGAAATCGTCTTGTCGTCTGTCTTTCTTAGGAAGCGAACATGTGCAGGTATTGCGAGGAACTACATAATATGTTTTTAGATGCCTATAGTCTACTGTGATGAACTCACACTCTATACAACTTAACCTAAGCTAACATAGGTGCAAGGGCAGCCTTATTATAGTCGATATCATCGAGGGTTTTACAGGAAGTCTTCAAATTACCTTTACCACTTTCCTAATTACATCCTCCAATAGGGTTAGAATTGTTTCTTTAAGCTAGGCTATTCTAGAAACGAAGCTAACCCAGTTTTGGCAGCTGAACCAAAGTCCAACTTTACAGTGAAGACGCGATGTGAATTTATTCTTTGGTTAATTAGAGTTAAACATCCAGCTGGATGAGAGTATCTTCGATACTCTTCTGTTTTCACATAACGTCACCAGAGTTGTAGGTCGCGCCCTCTGGCTAACATATATAGCTACCGCCACAAGCCAATTTTATTTTCTCCTCAGAAATTGAACCAATAACCCTGCTTATATTTCCCGCAGCTTTTATAGCTCTTTCTGCAAATTCTTTTGAGAAACTATATAATTGTGTCATTGCAGGGTACAAACTATTTTTGCAACCAAAGAATGTTTTGTTCTGTACCCAGCAAGATGCGAACATCCTATATAAGTGTACAAGTTGAGATTTCGCCAGAAAGCAGATAAACAATCGCGTACAAGGTCGTGTGTCATTCGTTATGCTGAGCACTTCCAGCAGCCCTCTTCCCAACCTCAGTGTACCCCATCAGACAGCTAGTTCATCTTTTTCGATTTCCTTCGAGGACTCTTTCTTCGAATACTGGATTCCATTGCACCATTCCAATCTGAACATCGAGCCAGCGACCTGCCAAATCCTTACTGAGTAATTTTATTTAAAGCTTTAAGTGTCACTCAACGTTTCAGTTTTTAAATTTTTTTGTCGGCATTTTCTTGGCTTACATTTTTTTACTGGCTTTATGCATTCAACAACAATCATGTGAAAAGGTTTTTACTTCATTTTGTGCCCTTCTTCGGCGAACAGTAACAAAAACTGATGAAAAATTCGTCAAGGATAACTCTGAGTAAGTGAGCCTTGAAGACAGACAAAGGAAAAAAAAAAGAGAAAAATGAATGAAAAAAAAAAGGAAAAACTCGTATATAACTGTTAACTCATCGCAATAAATATTGTACCTCTAGAAAGAAGATCAGATACTTTCTCACGCGTACGCATTTTATAATTCACAAGAGGGAAATTCGTCTAAGCACAAGGAGCACATAAAACCAAAAGAAAAAAAAGATACTCGTACTCGTACACAATAAGGAGCATCTATGAGATTTATGCATCAGTTCCTGATGGGAGGGAGGCTCCGGGCTACGGCCTTCTGATATGATGGTGGGAAAGCTCTCCATACACACTCATATCATCAGACAGCTCCTGGTAGTCGTCCTTGTGTTCGTCATGGCGGTCTTATTGTCGTTTTGTCTTCGTTGTCTGTCAATTTAAATGCGTACGCGAAATTCCAAAAGTCACGGCACATATCGATCGACAAGAAAATTATTCGATTTAGAAAATTCCCTATTTATATTTTCCTTTTAAGAGAATATGTTGAATTGGGTGGGGTACTCGTGGTGGCGGTGGCTAAGGCTGTGTACGATGTCATGGTTGAGTATGATGAAAAGCATATTCTTGGGAATTTTCGTTATGGATAAAGTGAGTAAACAAATTTTTTTCTTCTCTATTGCTGTTGTTGTTATTATTGGGGAATGGTGGATTAATAATAGCGGAAGGAAATTGCAATTCGATTTCGAAATTTATTCTATGAAAGGGAAATTTCACCAGAGAAAGGATAGTGAAGTCATTAGGAAGGGAATTGCAAGAATCTGTGGATTGTTATGTACGACATGAAGATGACGAATGCACAATGAGAATGAGATCGAGATGATGCCTTTGCTGATGGTTTCTCTTGGGGGGAATCCTTTATGTCGATGAGATTATGTAAAGCTGTATGGATAGGGATGGATGGAAAGGGTATATATGCAACGAAGTGTGATGGAGCTGTGTAAATAATGGACGTTTTCTTAGATATAGTTGTGTACAATTTAGTAACGCATTGAAAGTGCTTAAAAGGGGGGGGGGGGCTTATCTTTCACAGATGGGGGCGGTGAGTATGGAGCGTATAATCAACCGGCATGACAGTAAGGAGGATCTGTCAAACTGTTTAGATAGTAGATGTTGAGTTGTTTAATATCATTCGCGTCGCTTACTCCATCGAAAGTGATATCCTCCTCTTTAGGATGGATATACTATATTTAAAAAAAAATCAACTAAATTGGTTGAAAATTACGGGCGACAGAGGGAAATATACACTTTTTGGCACTTTGTTTTATGTACAGGGTGAACCAAAGTAGTCATCCGATGTTGTTTGGCTCTCATTATACCCGGTACCACACTGAGGGTGAGGGTTTGTTCACTTTGTCATTCCATTTGTAACGCACATAAGGGGGCGTTGACAAACTATATATATTATTGATCAGATATTGAACTTTCTTAGTCGATCTAGCGATGTCCGTCTGTCTGTCTGTCTGTCTGTCCGTCCGCACGATTACGGCCGTAATTTAAGAGCTATAGACTTGAAATTTGGTACGTAAGCTTTTATCCACCAAACTGAGGCTAAGTTCGAAGATAAGCAAGATCGGATGAAAACTACTACTACCTCCCATACAAAAATATCGGATTTATATAGCTTTTTGATGTTAAAAATTAAATTTAAATAGCTACAGTAACGATAGCAAGATTAAACTTTGCACATATTGTTTTAATAATATTTAAAATTTTTGACAAAAAATTAACTTGGTCGAATAAAAACTACCCATACTTCCCATACAAATAAATAATTTTTTTAATACTAAAATATTTTTTTTTATTTTACAATAATATAGTACCGGGTATTTGAGCTTCGGCATAGTCGAAGATAATTGTCTTACTGTTTTTTTTTCTAAATGAAAAACTTCGATTCTGTTTTTTTATTATGTTTATTTATTAGTTATTGAAGGATCGGATGACTTCTTTTGGCCCACCTTGTATATAAAGATACAGACTCTTAAATGATACTCGCTCTATATCATCCAACTAGAATATATATAAATTTAAAACTTAAAACTTATCAGACAACATGTTCGCGACACGTTCGCAGCATGTTTAAGTGTCTACAAAAGTTAAAAACTCTTCGAACCATTCATACCGACGATATTTGTTCATCTAGATCTAAAACGGAGGGTCTCCCAGATGTAAAGACCAAGAAAACATGACAGATCCTCCCATCTCGGACGTCGAAGTGACATCCTCAGTGTAACATACTGAGTGCCTTCCTACACTTATGTTGGCAGCTGTTAAGCGAGTAAACGAATTTTTGTTGGCCGACAGGGAGCTGCCCTGCTTTTCTATTTCTATTCCATTTTTGTTTAGAACGACGCGACTTTGTGTCATCCAAGTCGGAGAAATTCTCCATCACACTAGTCGAAGTGGCGGTAACGTAGAAGATGTCGTTCCTAGCTCAATACCCCCCTAGTTCGTAGAGAAATTTATAAGTGTATTCGGTACCCCGGACTATCTTCTCTATGTCGGCACAAATAGAAAATGTACGCCAAAATTTGGTAGCTCTGCAAAGACCCATCTAAATGTTAAGCTTCTCGATATTTTCAGCGTCTTTTGGTCAAGACCTTGTAGCTGAACTATGTACTCCCTAAAAAATTGGAATGTACCTAATTGCAGGCCCCATCATAGTTTACGATACTAATATGCGAACCATATGCGGCAATACCGATACTAATGGAAGAGGTGAGTCACTTTTTTGTTCTGAAACGATTCTGGCCTCATTGGTACTGGCCTCTGCTCGACTACAGACATTTAATTTGTTCGTCTCAGATCTTGATCTCTAGTTCAACTTCTGCTGGTTTAAATCTTAAACTGTTTAAGGAAGTTCTTTTTTTTTTGTACTGATTATGAATCATTTGAGCAAAATCAAGTTAAAAGGCAGTCAAACGAGAAAGAAAAACACATTTTGGTCAAAACGGTTGCAAAAAGCTTTACAAATTTACAGGAATTGATTATACTACTTATTAATCTATGTATACAAACAACCTCTCTGTATACAAACAACCTCTAAAGAATAAGCAGCGATGCCACTTCTGAAACATTTTCTGGGGTAGAATTGCCTAAAAAAGTGGAGTAGATATGAAAAATAGGGAGTAGATTTTCAAAAAGCATCAATGTACATACCTTTTTTAAGGTAGAACGCCGAAATGTTTGCATTTTGCGAATATAATGATATAGGGCATGGCTCGTGACTAAGTCCCCAAACTATTCTATCCTCTAACTAAAACCAATATTTCATACATGGTTAGGTTAGGTTGAAATTGCTGCCGACAAAAGGCCGATACATTTAGACCATTATAAGGTCTCGTCATCTGATACCACATGAATCTAGAAGAAGTTTCGTCCTACTCGTTAAACCAATCGCCAAAGGACGACTTTGATTTTCATTAAAGGTGCATAGCTATATGGTTCCATTCATCGATCGCGTCGAATGTTGTCTAAAAAACAGACGAAAAACTTAACTTGACTGGGCTGAGCGTAGACCTTATCAGTAGCAGTCAGTGCTGTAAGCATATACTTGACTGTTATGCACATCAGTAATAGAAAAGATAGAACACCGTCTTGTGGACAGCCTCCACTCTACCACCTTTCATGACATATTTATTGCAGGATGCCTCAAAACAGTGTCCTTTTTTTGATCATTAATACAGACAACAAGAGTTTTACTGTAGAAGCTGTCAGTAGTTACATTGTCGAAAACGCCCTCTATATGGTGTGATGTGCTTTTTCTGAGGCCGAGGTTTTGCTCGCCGGATCCAGAATTTACCTCAAAGAAACACCAAACTTTGGTTAAGAGATATTCTTTATTTTAGTAACCAACGTATAAACTAATATCTTATGATTAACTTAACAATCCTTAACTTCCTAGGTTGAGTATATGCTATACAAATACAATATTTTCCGTATTTACAAGAAGCGGCCCAGCGGCGAGCGACCGAACGACGAGCGTGGCTCCGTTTGCGGCCCAGCGACGAGCGTGGCTCCGTATGCGGTACTAACAACAGTAGATAAGTCTCCCCGAATGGCAATTTTATTCGGGTACTCATGTAATTTCCTCCAATTAGTCAGTGTGACTTATAAGTGACGAATGAAAATGTCTTGTCACAAATGTTGGTTGGTTGGACAGTCTAGGTAATTTGTGCAATAGCAGCCGGTGGTTTGTCTGCGGTTGGCTAACTATACCGCCTCACTATAGCCTTTCGACGCTCTTTAGTATGAATGTATTCAGACTTATCGGCTGCATATTCGTGGCCAGGGAATGATCTTGGGTAGTTTTTAAGGACAGGTGGATCACACTATCCGCTTCTGGAAACAATTGCTTTTTATAATGAAACTCTTCCTTCTCCTCGTCCATGCAGCTTCAACAGAAATCGTTGGCAGCGAGGCCCAACCTAAGAGCATGCCTGCCGATAATGCTGTGTCCTATAAGGATCATTTTAATGATACAAAATGTTTGGAGCGCTAGAGATCCAGCATTGGCCAGATCTGTTTCGTGCATGTGGAGCACGTGGTGCAGTTTGACCACCTGCGATTAATAGCGCTTTTCGCATTTTGTTTAATTTAAATTTTACACGTAGCAAGAGACATAATAGAATCGACCTAGCGAGTTCGTCGGCCTTGCAATTCCCTGGAATATTCCTATGGCCTGCCACTCATACGATTATAAGGTGAATTTTAAATTGTTCCGCCATCTTGCTAAGAGATAAGCGGCAATTGAGGACAGTTTTCGACTTGAAGATGACCTAGTCCAGGGATTTAATCCCAGCTTGAATATCGGTAAAAATTGTGATATCCTTTGCGAATATTACATTATAACGTAGTCACGACAGGGCCTCCTTAATCACCATGATTTCCGCCTGGAACATGCTACAGTGATTAGAAAGGCAGATCGTTGAGATCTTTAAGATCGTTGACATAGTGATGGAGGCCAGATACTGACGAGAGCATGGCAAGTACATAAAAAGTATACAATTTTCTAGTCCTCTTCCTTAACTCTGCAACTTCAGTAAATCGTTGAAGGTGATACCCAAACTTGGGTATATTCCTACCAATCGCACAGAGTCCGATTATGACGTTTGTTATTGTGGCAACGTTATTGCTCCTACGCCTAAGAAGTCCGATGGATCTATTATGGTCTATAGTTTTGCCTATATTAGCTGAAAAGTGTTGCATTGATGCAGGCCAGTTCTTCTAAGGTTTGACATTATAAGTTTATCGAAGGTACCTATATCTCGTCTAACCAAAGCTTCGCAGTTCCCTCTGACATTGAAGTGACCTGGAACCCAGCAAAGGCTGCCTTTAAACTGTTTATCTATCTCGTTAAGGGATAGTCTTTCATATTTTCTACTTTAGGTTAGGTTAGGTTTGAGGGAAGTGCACAGCTTTAAAGTGCTGTGCTACCACGAGGGCCTTTTGGTCCATTGTGACCCCTTAGTTTTGGTCGTGGATAGAAATTTTCATTTTATTTGACAACACAAAAAACATGCATAAACACTTTACCTGATTTCTAGGGGATTCCTTGGCGAAGTTGGTCTACGGAAACCAACCAGTACTTATAACAAACCTGATTGTGTCCGTCAATGGTACCTTCACTATGTCCTCTAGGTCTCCGAAAAGTCTGTCTCCCAGATATCGGAGTCGACTAGTTTTGAGGTTTGGGCATTCGCAGAGCAGGTGCTTGATGGTCTCCGTTTCTTCTGTGTCTTGACAGCTCCTGCAGTAGTCTGGTGAGTTGATGCCCAGTCTTATGGCCATGGTACCAATGGTACAGTAGCCTGTCAGTACACCCGTTAAGATTCGAATATCTCGTTTATTAATTTTCAGAATAGTATCCTCTTCTTTTTTCATCGATTCTTAGCCAAAGACACAGTCGTGTCTGTTAGACCAGGTGGTGTTACTTTTTTCCCTTGATTTTTGGTCAATATTTCTTTTTGCTACACTAATTGGGATGTCTATTGATGAATGATATTTACTGCATCAAGCTCCGACCCAGTTCTTGCTGGCTCGTCTGCTTTTTCATTTCCATCAATGTCACTATGTCCGTGAACCCAGCAGAGAGTGACCTTGTGTTTCTCGCCTATTTTGTTTAGGGCTCTTTGACAGTCCCTGACTGTCTTTGCTTTGATAGTTGCGCTGTCTAGTGCTTTAATGGCCGCCTGACTGTCTACGAAGATTCCAATCGTAGAAGGGACGAGATTCTTTGTAGATATGGTACTTGCTGCCTTGTCGATGGCGACGATTTCAGCTTGGAAGACGCTGCATTCATCTGGGAGTTTATACGAATCATTTATACATAAGGACTCGCAGAATACTCCGGCTCCTGTGCCTACTTCCATTTTTGACCCGTCAGTGTAGATTTGTATTTCTTGTACGCTTGCGTGCGTGTTAGTAATCCAATCCTGTCTTTGGGGTATTAGTAGAGTAGTTTTTGTTGAAGCTCTGGTACGGAATTACGTAGTCCGTTTTTCTAACCAGATCAATAAGTATTTTTGAATTATGGAACCGTGGCCATAGGAGCTGTGCTTCCAGGTTTTTGCCTCCTTTAAGCGGAGGGCTCTTTATGGCCACTGTTTTAACATTATTAAATGCTCCTTCAATGTCCAAAAAATGTTGTCAGAGTGAATTCTTTTTCAATGATTGACACAACTCCGTGCAGAGCTGTTTCCACGGACTTACCTTTAAGGTAGGCGTGTTGAGTGCTACATAACATAGGTTGTGTTCATTGAGTAGATCCCTTATGTATGAGTCGATTATTCTCTCCACTGTTTTTAAGAGAAACGAGGAGAGGCTTATCGGCCTAAAATCTTTTGCGGTGCAGTGCATATATGAAGACTACTTTCAGCCATGGCAGTATTACTATGAGAGCATGTTGCATCATTGCTGGGATGACGTCGTCTGGTCCCGCTGATTTGTAGGGGTTGAACGTGTACGAGCCCAAGCGATTATGTGCTCTGTTATAATATTTTCCGTGGCTACGTCCGGTTCAGTACCTGACGGAGTAGGAGTGTAATTGATCTCATACCTATAGTGATTTCACTTGACTTCGGAAAGAGCGTGTCTATTAAGAGTTGTAGTGTGTCTTGACTAGACTCTGACCAAGAGTTATCAGCACGTTTAATATATCCTGGGACTGTGGGGTCTTTGGATAATACTTTACGTAGTCTGCCAGCCTCACTTGTACTCTCCATGGATTCACAGAACGTGTTCCAGGATTCAAATTTTGCTTTTATCTAGTATACAGATTAAATTCGGATCTATACGTAGTCCAGTCTTCTTCTGTTCTACTCTGTTTTGCTTTGTTAAACAATTGTCTCACAGTAGTTTTCTACTTTGGATTAAAAACACTTTTTATTGCCTCAATGGCGAATACAAAATTTAAACTACAAGAAATGTCAATCATCTAAAGACTTAACACTTAACCCCCGTTACCCACCATATACTGCCAATAATGAAAGGCTACCAAATGGCAAACAGATCTCGAAATGGCAAATCGATTAATTGCCACCATCCTATCGTGTCCTTTTGTTAAGGAGTCGCGCGAAACGCAATTTTGGCAGATGAGTTCGCCTTCTGTCTCCATTGTCGCATAAGGATAACCTTTCTGAAAGCAACACAACTACTTATGCAATCGTATCCTTGCGAAATTAATAACAAACCGCCCACTGTGGCCCACTATACTGAATGACTGACACCCATCCTAAGGGCATGGATTCTTACAGAAGATACGAGTACATACACACACTATACACACTACACACTCACCGCAATACACATCGTGCATAAAAATTCCACCGCATTAACATAATATGCCGTAGTAGGAAAACAAAAAAAAAATTCTTCCTCCATATAATGTGCAAGAATATTGTGTTTGTTTTTATATACCTACATTCTAGCCAACTTGCACAGTATCTGCTGGTACTCTGAAGGACTTCAATGGGATTCTCTAGTGCGGTATAGTAAGAGTAGCAGTAAGGCCTCCCGCTCGTTTTTAGCCCTAGGGTGTAGTTGCTCTTTATTTATACGCGATTACTGCTGCGCTCTCCATATATAGTAACACATCTCATCATTTTTGTTTTTATTGCGAGCCTCCCTGCCTGTGTGTGTGTGTTTGTGAATGTCCTTAACTTCTTCTTCGGCTCGTTCGCCTTTTGAAATGTTATTTTCTAGAACACACATTCATATAGCGTTTTGAATATAAACATACTGCCAGCAGGAGCATATCCAACATACAGTCGAGTCACATGTGTGTTTGTCCCAGTTGAAGATTATTATTGAAAGGGCGGAAGTCTTCGAAGGATGATACAATGGCAGGCAAGAATAGTAAGAAGAAGCCGGCGACACGAAAAGCACTGAACCGCTTGATCCTGGAAATCTAATCAAATGCTACTCTAACGACTCTAGGGAGTATCACCCAGGAATGGCAAGGCGATGCGATGTTGGTATAGGTGCGCCTGCCCCCCCCCCCCCCCCCCTACATGAATGCTGCGAGTTGGAAACCAATGAGTGCGACAACATCGAGGATTACCTCGCGACAACGACACAGAAACGACTGAAAGCCCATCCGTATATATCTTGTTACACAATATATTTTGATTTGAGTCAGGATGCATACCAGGAGTGTGGGAAGAAATTCCTTCTGACGTCAAGCGCGAAATCATAAAAAATCATTTTCCTCTTTTCTACACTCTAAAGTAATTAAATATGCTGAAAGCCGGCTTAATTATGATTTCATTCCTTGGAGAGCGTCGATTCCAGTGCGAAAGCCACCCGCATGCCCTGCCCATGCAATCGTCGTATACCTTTCATTTTAAGGATATCGCTCAACGCTCATGTGTGGGATACATTCTCATACCACCGCGACCGCCTTAACTCCATTCCACGGAACGCGTTCATTTCACATTAATTCCGTTCATCTGACGGCTTCGTGTAAATACCACTCGTATATGGCGGGGGTTGATTCTGGATCATATTTTCGCGGTTTGGCGGGAGATACTTCCAAGTTCCACCTGAAATGCTTTTCTACTCTTCTACATCGTACACCCACCGCACCTTGCGGGGTCGAGGTCGATTGTATAATTGCTTTATTTTGTTCCATTCGTGCTGAGTTCTTCTCTGTGTTATTTTTCCCTTTTTGAGAAGTTTTCTCTTGTAGCCTCCTCTGCATTGAGGCATCATTTTTTTTTTAATAATTAAAATGCAAATTAAAGTTGTGTGGTAATTAAGTGGTTAGGAAGAACCTCATTTCGTTGTAATGGAAAGAGATTCATTTGAAGGCGATAAGATCTGTTCTTTGGTTCAAGGATATAACTATATTTGGGGAAATCAAAAAACGGTAGTCTGCCAGATTGCCTATTGAATGTTATAAACGGATGGAGATGTTGGCCATTAATCGGAAAGCAAAGGCTATACAATTGCGCTACATCTAAAAATGAACTTGGGCTAATTGACTTTGCTGCGTGACGTTACGTTACTAAGTTTGGCACACGGTTTCCTCATCAGATCTTAAAACTGTCAGTGTCAGGTAAATTTATGCTGCGATCGATTTAAGGGTCAACTTCAGTATTTTAGAAGGACGAGAGTGAGAGTGGTTTCTACATGCAAAAGAGGAGGGAAGAACATCAACTTCTCAGGAGAAAAAAGAAACAGCAGGAGGTGCTCGCGGTCGAGGAAATGAAGAGGTGCTACTGCAGTAGGCATGCTCGTAAAAAGTGTATTAAAAGGAAGAAAGCACGTATCATATTGTAACATGAACCAAACCCTAGACCTGTATAGAGATGAGCAATGAAACCTTGTTAAAGTCTTGATAACCAGCCGAAAGTCTGTGGAATTTGTAAATTTTCGGGTTGGAAACCAAACCATTAGGTCTAAGGAGCCTCTAATGTACCTACGAGTAATGATCGACATCAGGCTAAACTGGAAAACGCATATCCAGTACGCCAACAGGAAGGGCTCACAGATGTAAGCAGCTCTTTCCAGGATACTACCAAACACCTCCTGGGATATAGAAAGAGGGTTCTACTATCCAGAGTGGTCAGCTCAATACTTCTATACGCGGCTACAAAATGCGCAATAAGAACAATAAGAGCATTTTGAAAAATCTCGGATGAAGCAGCCGCAGCCTCCATTATATCGGGAATGATCCCCATCGACATTCTTCCCAGCGAGATACAAAGGTTCCTTAGGACCTTAGGAAAACAAAATTAAAAAATTAAAAAGTCAGTTATTGGGATATAGAGAAACTACTCTTGGAGACTGCTACACAGAGAAGACGATCAAAATTCCAGTGTCAAGAAGAATGAACCATTAAATCTGGATGATGAAAGCCAAGATTTAAGTTTACCCAACCAAAACGAAGTGAGGAAAGTCATACTGAACTCAATTTCAACAAGACAGAGCTGGTCCAGAAAATACCAGCCGAGCTATTTAAGGCATCGAGAGGAGACGAATTAGTTGAGAGTATAACCACCAACTCATCTCCAATATTTGTTCGGAAGAAAATATGCCCGATGAATGGAACCTCAGCATCGATGGACCGAAATAAAACCCTCTAAATTGTTTGAACTGCAGAAGCGTCCTTAACATGTACTCTGGGAACACCTACAACCATTTGTAACCGAACAAATTGATCCCTACCAGCGCTGTCTTATAGGCCCTTTTAGTAATCAAGAAATAAGTCACACTATGACAGATCCTGAAGAAAATCCAAGCAAGCAATGCGGATCGATATCCCCACCATTTGTTTATCGTTTTGAAGGTCGCATATGAAAACATTTTATAGAGACGAGCTATATAAGGACATGTCTGGTTTCAGCATTGCACAGAATAACGATGAAGGACACTCGATGATCCATTAAAGGTCGGAAACAATCTCACCGAAACCTTTGATGTCACAAAAGGATTTAGACGACATCATACCTGAGAGTTGAGACACAATTTTTCACAAGTCTACATAATGCAAATTTTGGCAGAATTCAGTTTGCAAAAATTGGGACTGTAGTGGCAAGCATGGCTTTTGCGAGTGGGGAAGCGAGGAGTAACGACGATTCTCGCTATAGTTGTTTTTCATTCTGACAAATTCTGTTGGGAAATTTTATCGAATTTCAGTCTATGAATTATTGTTCCTTCCTGCCAAAGTGACTGTGTCTACGAGTTCCGCCTACTGTCCACGTAGCTGCGCTTCATACGGATGCTTTCGTCATTTGCAACATTTTTGTACGCTTGCTTGCAGCTTACTTGCAGGTTGCAGCATGCATATAAACAAACGATGTTCTGATTTGATTCTATTTGATTCCATCCTAAATAAAAGCCAACATCGCATTAGATGGAGTTACACTTTCCAACTGAGGGTGAAAAGTCTGTTTACCTACTATGGAACCACCTTGATTTTAGTATGAATATCATGGGTTTCTTAAGATCCACATTCTCCAGATTCTCTACTTCATCAACGTCCCTACAGCTTTTGCAGAAATCATTATGCAGCATGCCATGCGGTATGCCTAGCCTTTCGGCATGTAGGTACACCAGTCGCATTGTGTCTAAAAATTAGCCCCATGTGTACGTGCGAATATCTTTGCGGCTCTGTCCGATTCATGATCGGGGTCTTGGTCTTGGGTCTCTTTTTGCTCACCTCTGTCAATAATTCTTTTATGTGCCTGCAGTTATTAAGATTGGTCCTACGTAGGTTTGTTTTACTCCAGGATTTAATGTAAATCTTTCTTGGAAGCGTGCTTAGTGGAGTTCTTACAGATTTTAGGGTCAAGGATGCGGGTATTTTCAACACGTTTCTTACCTGAAATATCCATATGCCCTGGTACCCAGCATAAGATCACCGCGCTTGTGATATTTCGTCCAAGTATTTCTTGCATTGGTTTATTGCCTTCGGTTACACCACGACTGACTCCATTGCTTTTATGGCGGCTTGGCTGTCAGAGTATATAGTGATTTGTTTATCGGCAATGTGTCGTCTCTTTAGGTCCCTTGAAGCTAGAGTTATAGCATGGACATTAGCGAAGTCGATTAAGTCGATTAATTTTCGGGCCAATTTGCATTGGCAGACAAGGAGATATAACAGCGAACTGTTCGAGCTATAGCTACAGCGATATCTACCTTATCAGAAAAGTGTGAATCAGTCCTCTAAGATGGCTATATATAGGACATGTGGAGCAAATGGACACTAGCGCTCCGGCCCGAAGAGTCTTCAATTCCAACCCAGAGGGATTACGTGCAGTACAGAAGGAACTTGCTTTAGGTGGCGGCACAAGTTGAGTGCGCAAATGATGGCAGTTGGTCAAAAACAGAGTTAACTAGAGAAACGTATCTGATGAGGGCCAGGTCAACCTTGGACTGCAGCGTCACGTATGTAAGTAAGTAGCTGGAGACAGTTTGCTAATGTTAAGTGCTGAGTGTGTTACTTTAAGTTAAGAGTATGGAGTACCTTGTTAGACTCTGTCTTTCCTTCTCAATATATTCAAAACCAATGTGCATCAGAATCGTTCTTGACTTCTCTTCCCCATTTTATTAATCTCTGGTACGCTATGAATCACACTATAAGAGTTGTTATAGCCTCAATCGCTCGAATAAATTATGTATATTAAAAAACAAGGAGCAGGCTAGTTTGAGAGTCTTGTTGCGGTTAAGGTAAGGCCTTACTTCACGCAGAACTGTAGCTCCACTTAGGTAGTCTAATCTCTAGACTGGGATATGTACAAGATCGGCCAGCAGAAATTCAAAAAAAGCCGTAATAGACAGCCGCACGTTCTGCGGTGATATCGAATGCGTCACATAATCAGCTAGACTTCGAAAAATCTTGTGCAAAGAATACGCAGTTCCTGGATATCTCAAAAACACTAATGGAACTTGGTCGCAATCCTTCGATGGGACTCGCTCAGTCTGCTACTCCTACTACAGACTCATTTTCTTGATACCGCGACAGTCCCAGAAGAACTAATGACTGAAAATAAATTAAACTGGGCAATTGATTCATTCTCTCCGTTCAAATCCCTTGGAGGCAATGGGATCTTTCCATTTCATGCTCCAAAAAGCTAAGACCATCATTACGCCGGTCAAAAAGACTTTATATTCGAAGTCTGGAACCACCACTTAAATGCGTGTAATAGCCGACAAATCTAGCCATGAAATTTTTGTCTAAGCATTCATTGATATTTTTCATGTGTCAGAGTTTCAATTTATAAAAATAAGTTCCAAAAAGTTGGAGAATTAGGTTTGTTCGACGTGGCCAGACCTAGTGCGCCCTAGTGCGCACTGAAAAGTGTCAGTGAATTTTCGTGGCTGCCAAAAAACCCAAGGAAACCCCAGAAATTTTGATTCACGTCGAACACGAAAAATGCAACCCTGAAACATGTCACTAAAACAATTTAGTAATATGCAGATTTAACACCACAAATAACATTAATTTTTAATTAATGATTGTAATGTTGAAAAACACATTTCTTTTAACATTTACTAGTGCTGCACAAGTCAATAATTCACCAAAACATGATTTCACACAAATGACAGCTACGATTGACAGCAAAATCCAGCACTGAACTCTTGCCCTGACTGAATACCTAGGGTCAGCTCAGTGCTCAACTAGGGCGCCCCAGTGCTCACCTCGAACACAGGTTTTCAGTGTCAGTGCGAACTCAGTGCTATATCGAACGCCATAGGGCTAACCCAGTGCGCACTAGTGCGCCCTAGGGTCCACGTCGAACAAACCTATTGCAAAGAAAATGTCACAAATATTTTTTATGAGTGTGTTGCAAATGGGAAACCAAATTGGTCGGATTCCTGGAAATCCTGAAAATCGGATGAAGCTAGACGATATGAAATTCGAACAAATTTTCACCCTTGCACCAAATCCAGCAGAAGCTATAAAAATTCCAAGACGATACCAACCAGCGACCACCCTTTAGCGATTTTGACAACGCAAATGGATATGAATCGGTAAGAACAGTCACATTTCTTGAAAAGGTAATCCAAAATTTTCCGCCTTCAATAACTCGTCTATAAAACGCGTCAGAAAAATTCAACAATTTTGTTTAGTACCTATGTCTAGACGTCTAAAACCTAAAACGTCTGTTAAAACTTCTGCTCAAGCTTTTTCTGATTTATTTCACATAATGTAATCGTCTATATTAAAATCGAAAACTCGTAAAAAATATGTAATACTGAATGCATGTTTTTATTGTCATACTTCAGACTTTGTTGTAAATGTGGAATATCATTCACAACTACACATCATATTGTGGTTCAATTTCAATGCAAACCTCCTTCCATAACCTATAACCGATTACAACAAAAAAACTCAAACTGTCAACTTGCGAGGACGAATTTTTGTCGATTCCTATAATTATGGTAATAATAACATAGACAGTCAATTATTTTTTATAGTCAACTAAATTATAGATACATCCCTCGAAGAAACCCATAGTAATGGTTATAATCCTTGTAATAAATATTTCCAATTTATATGTTAACTAGGCTATATCAGCGGGATGCGGTGACATAAATTGATATTGGTAAAATGATGATAAAAATGTTAATATAACTTCTATATAGACTGACAATATGTAGATATATACAACAGTAAAGTCTGTAGCTGTTCTGAAGGCTAATTGTTTTTACAGGACATTAAACAATAAATTTTACCCTATTTTGGTCGGGTCTACATTGTGTGTACATAAATACTCGGGTCTGAGGTAAAAGTAAATTGAATATAGAAAAGCTTTTTCGCTATTATTCCAACCAAAAGTATGTGTTTACACACAATTGTTATTTTCTCAGCGCAATAATTCAAGAGAGAGAGATTATATTGTTTGCGCCTCAGTTTGATTTGTCAACAAATTCAGGTAATAAAGGGGTTGACTTGACAGTTGGGAGTCTGGCAACTTTTTTTGTGTTGTTTAAAACAAAACAACTTGTTGTTCTCTTAAACAATGTATCAAATAATCTATTTATTGACAGTGGATAATTCTGCGTGAAATTGTGACACTAATGTTAGTTGGTGGACTTGGTGTCCATATACCAACTCATCTCCAAGATTTGGTCGGAAGAAAGTATGCCTGATGAATGGAACCTCAGCGTCGTTTGTCCGATCCACAAGAAAGGAGAAACTTCAAACTGTAGCAAATACTAGCTGACCCGGCGAACTTCGTACCGCCTTAAAAGAATCCGCCTCTGTAGAATCAATAAATGTTTTATAAACTAGGTATAGCTGTACTCGCCCGGCTTTGCCCGTGCACAGAAATTTTATTGCTTAGATCTTAGATAATAATTTTCTTTCGTAAGATTGTCTGTAAATTTGAGCTCAGTTCGGCGGTTTTTGAGATATAAAATATCGAATGTTTCTTTTGTATGGGCGGTGCTACGCCCCTTTGTCCAATTCTGACCAATCTTCACGTGAACGCTCCCGGGCCAATACCTAAGATTGTCTGTAAATTTGAACTCAATCGATTGGGTGGCTTTCGAATTATAAGATTTTCAATGTTTTTCTTTTGTGTGGGCGGTGCCACGACCCTTTGTCCAATTTTGACCAATCCAACTCAGAAACCTTCGTGGGCTCATGCACAACAACTTTGCTAAAGATCATCACATGATCAAATGAATAGTTTACGATTCTATAAAGGACATACAGACATACAGACAAACATTCATTTTTATATAAATGTAGATAGAGGCATACGGCATAGCTAATGCCATTGTCAACTTTAGGCTTAGGATTCTAAGGCCGCATATGACAGCATTTATAGAGACGAGCTATACAAAGCCATGATCTAATTTTGGCATCCCAGCCAAACTTATCAAATTGTGCAGAAGAATGACGATGGCGAACGACCATAAAGGTCAGAAACAATCTCACCGAGACCTTTGATATTACAAACGAATTTAGACAAGGTGATGCCATATAACTTCTTGATAGAATTGTGCGTAAATCACAGGCCAACAAGAAGGGCATGATCTTTCAAAAGTCCGTCTAATTACTTGCGTATACAGATGATATTGTGATCATTGGTAGAACACAGCGAGCTAGCTGTATAGAAACGGAGGCGGCTAAAATGGGCTTAGCACCTAACGAAGGCAAAACCAAGTATATGCTGTGATCAAGAAGGGACACCCAACATCGACTAATTCGACAAAACGTCACAATAAACAGTTATAACTTCCAAGTAGTAAGAGACTTTGACTATACGTATACGTATACCTCTTGTCTGCTATATAAACTCTGACAATGAAAAGAAATTAAACGAAGAATAACTCTTGCCAACCGCTGTGTTTCTTTTGACTGAGAATGAGAAGGCAATTGAGTAGCAGATCCCTATCCCGAAGAACTAAGGACATTCTATATAAGACCGTGATTATCCCAGTCGTGCTTTATGGCGCTGAAGCTTGAACCTTAGACGCTGTGGAATAAGATATTCTTCGTTGCTTTGAGAGAAAGATTCTTGATAAGATTTTCGTTCCCGTTTGCGTTGACGGCTTTTGGAGAAGGAGATTGAATGACGATCCATACAAGCTGTACAGCGACATCGACCTTCTCAAAAAATTGCACATCAGTCGTCTAAGATGGCTAGGGCATATGCGCTAGCGCTCTAGCCCGAAGAGTCTTCAACAACTCAGTAGAGCCGAGTTTCCCAAAGTTTGCTCCGCCATAAAACTCCAAGTGCTCTGCGGAAAGATGGGAAAATATATGAAAACTGCACAAGACTACCTAATTGTCTGCTTCTGAAACTTTGTCATTTTGTTCGCAGCAATGGAATTTGTGTATAGATTACAAGGTACAAAAATGCGTAAAAATAAATCGTGTAGATACTCCATACACTACTACTTCAGAGCTATCAAAATGGAAAGGAATCAATCAATGGCGTTGATAGCGAAAAGATTTGATTGTTATACGAAGCTTATTTTCGGGGAAATACAAGTTTCTAAGAAGACCGGAAGTTTTGAGAACCGCAAAAGAAAGGAGATTGGACGCAAAACTTCTCCAATGAAAGATTTGCCAGACAAGTAGAGCCAATCCATTTTTGATGTCCATAAAAATTAGGGACAATGTTGCACCTAAACTCTATCAAGAACTCACGGCCAGGACTGTTAGGCACTGGGTCGTAGAACAAAATCCTCGTGGATGGATATTCCACAAAAAAAAAAAAAAAAAAACCTAAGGAAGAGCCGAGATTTCGAAAGACTCCACTTACAAAAACCATTGCAATTTTGGAAAAAAAATTGGAGTGCCAAATCCAAGCATAATTTATTTGGATCCGATGGAAAAGTTTATTCAGCTTTTTTCCACTGCGCCATGTCTGGCGAACGTCTGACAAACACCCGAGACTCTAACTGCCCTGAAAAAGCTTATTCTCAAATCAGCCGGCAATCAAACTCGGCAATCCTTCCATTCGTCCCGAAAATAACACAAAACAAATAAATTGTGAGAAGCTGGTCGTGCCTTTACGAACTTGTTGCGCCAAATATTTATTTATGTGTAAAATGCCGGATTTTAGTGGAAAGTCTTCAGAAAAGATTGACTGCCGTTGTAAAAAAATGAAGACTATTCCACGAAATATTGGCAATTTTTATAAGTTTCGGAAACTGTAATTTTAAAGTTTTTGTTATTGCCAAACTCGAAAATGAGTTAAAAATGTTTTTGATTTTTTTTAATATATACTAGATTTAAATATTTTATAAAAAATGCTAAATGTCACATCACATGTAGGTAATGTTACTTATTTCTTCAATTTAATAAAATTAAAAAAATATCGGAAAATAGTAATTGGGTTTTCCATAACTACGAAAAATGGGATAGGACGTACGAACAACGAAGTGCTCCGTAAGGGATTTCTCTCCAGAAAAGTGCTCCGCGACCAAAAAAGATTGGGAACTCAACCAACTCGGAGTGGAGTGCGCAACTGGATTGAGCTAACTGGAGTGGCGTACTGTACTGATGGTTGAGGCACAGGTCCACCGCTGACTGTAGAGATTGCATCTGTACGAGGACCTGCATAAGTGCATAATCTCAAAATTTTCACAATTGTTGACTTTTCCCGGAGTCCCCGTAGTCGGCTTGCTAAGCTTATAAACAGAGGTAAGTCAGGGTTAGATGAAGTTAGGTTATGTAGGGGCGTGTGAAGGAAGAAAAGTCATCACATCCACTCGGAAACCTAAAAGGTCCCATTGTGAGTCTTCTCTTATGAGTCGGAAAAAAATATGGAACCAACCCAAAAATCTATCAAGTTATTTACTTGTCGTTGTCGGAATTGGTCCAATATCTAAAATTCTACATCTGCGGTGCTTACGTAAAACCTGTATCCGAGAGTATTATGTAGTCGTCGTTCTTGCAGATGTTGGAATTTCTTAGCATAACTCCAATGGAACTTGTCCCTTGGCTATACCAGTGTACTGATAAAGATAGTGGATCTGCTTGGTGCCAAAAGACTCTTCTTTATAGTTTCGGTCGAGAGGTGGCAAAGTCCTCGCTATAGGTAACCAGAATTAGTTGATTTTCTTCTCTATTAAGTCGTCGATTTTGCTACACGATTTTATATTCGGAGGCAGTATAGATGTGCCCATTTCACTGGCGTTCATTTCGGGCTCCATTTCTGTCAAAGCATCGAGGGCTTAGCAGGAAACGGAAAAGCCGACGAATTGGTCAGAAAAGGTTCAAAATCCCCTTTCACGGGACCGAAACCTTTCTTCTATAAATTTAGCCATAAAAAGCTGGGAACACACTAAAAGTGTCCCATATTGGGACAACAACAACGAAAAATCCAGCCATTCCATCGCAATGCCAAAATTATTTTAAAGTAGGCATGATATCAGCAATTTAGTAGGATTCCTCACAGGACATCATGGGTTACGATAACACTTAAACAAAATGAATCTAGCCTTCTCAGCGGAGTGCCGGCTAAGTCTTGAAGATGATGAAACAGGTGAACATATTATTTGCGAATGTCCAGCCCTCCGTGGAATTAGAAGGAACATATTTTTGAAAGACCAATTATTGGACTCCAAAGATATCAAAAAACTTTATAAAAAAAATGAAGAACCTGCAAGACTAAGAGCGCTTTCTGACGTATGGTATAATGGTTCTGAACAAGGTCGACGTGGCGCTTTAAGGACTGCTCATACCAACTCGAAAATACGATAGCTGGAGCGAAATTCGCGGTGGAAACGGTGGGATATACCACCATCGCTATGTAGGTATTTATTTCCCGCTCCTGCAGACCTTTATATCGCCTATAGCCAAGTCAGAAGTTTAAATATAAAAAATTGTCTCCTAGTAAGTATTGAATTATCTCGGTCTTTTTTGTTGCCTGACTAAGTCCGCATATGGGCTAATATGTAGGATGTTTCGGTGTCTTGAACAGCGCTAGCCAACCAACAATGGGCGAGTTGTTAAGTCCCTCCATTTTTAGTATTCCATTACAGGAAATATTTCGTAAGTCGGGTCGGAAGATTGAGACCTGAGCGGCTTTAATTTTCATCACTTTTTTTTCGCATTCTGGTGTTATAATGACACAGTATAATTCTCAGCCTCTACTTTCTCTCTCTCATCATCCGAAAGGGATATTATTTCACGTTCTCTGAGGCGTTATGCATATCCCACCAGATGGAGGGAGATGGAAAGTCCTAACAACCTCCAGAAAAGGTTACTCTTTCTGAATCCGTGTAGTTTACGTTTACTAGCCATGCCACCTGCACTCAGAACTGCTGCTGAAATTCATAACATGAACATTATCCTCTCTAAGGGTTTCCCAGCGCAGTATCAAACACACATAAAAGTCCGGTAAGCCGATACTCGTTTCGGATCTCATTTTCACTTGGTTATTACCACCAGTCGTTGTTTTTGAGAAAAAACTCATTCGTGTAGGCAGCATTTATTCACGTCGAGCATGACTTCACTTTTAAGACTTCAGCTGCCATACTATTTGTTCCGTGGGCAAGGTGGTATCCTGCTCTCTTACAGAGTGTGTTGGGGATAGTAGTATCCATAATATTTCTCAGCCTCTTTAGGTGGGACTGCCTTAGAGCCCAGTGTCCATTTTCATCTATTCCTAAAGTTTAACCATGAACTCCATAAAATGTGTCAAAAATTGAATGTAGTCCATACATCGAAAACAAATCGACTACAATATGGTTAGGTTACATAGAGCGAATGAAGAACATCCTCCTTGAATCTCAGCATCCAAGTTCGAGACGACAAGTAAGACGGAACCTCCGTTTCAAATACCAAGCGAAATTGTAAGAAATGTGCCCGGATGGAGAGACATCCCTCGCTCAGTAGTCCATCTATACGCTGAAAACATTTCGCATTTCTCAAAATCTCCATTAAATTCCAGTCATATTAAAGGACCCACATACTTTACAAGGACACTAATCGCCATCTTTCAAAACAGATAAACTCAACCGAACGTAGGTATCCACTTTGTACACCCACCTGCTCTGTGTAATCCAATGCGCCCTAATTACTTTCACGACTGTCAGTGTCAGAACTTTCATACAACCCTCTACTACCATGATTACTATCCCACAAATTTCAAATCTGGCAACAACCTACGCTATATGCCGCAAAACTTACACTCAAACAATAAAAAAAAATAGACTAATTAAAGACAATCCAAAGCTACCACCCACCACCATCAAAAATGGAATTGAAATTGAACACACAACATAGAAAATGCGAAAGAGAACAACACAAGAAAAAAAAAAAAATACTCACATACAAAACAGGACGCAAAACCCCAAATCAGTTAAAGCGAGGCAGAATGCGACCCAAAAACTCTACAAGAATCCTGTCAAAAGTAGAGATGGTAGGTGACCCCAATTTCATCATCACCCACTGAATCCGGTTAATTGGATGTAGTTCAGGTTCCACTCCCAGTGGACTGTAAACAACAAACGAGATTTTTGTTCTTCACATTTCCTCCCGAAATGTATAGTAGCTAGTAGCTCCAGCTCCAGCTCCCAGCTCCAGAAGGAAAGCTTCCTCCATTTCTCTCTCTCTCTTGATTCTCGTGTCTGCAAACTTGGTTTTCTGGAAAAATCATGCGCGCTCCTCCAGCGGATGATTCTCCCTGGAAAATCCACAACCATTTTCATAATGTAACTGTGTTGTGTTTTTTTTTCTAAGGTTACTGTAGATTTTGCTCCTTAGTCTTCGGTATCATTTCATTCGGCGTGAATGTCCTGCCGTCGATTTAAATTCGTCGTCGCGTTGTTGTTTTTTTTTATTTTTCCTCTCATGTTCATCTCTGCTAAAAAGGATTAAGGTGTTGTTTTTGTTCTATGTTCTTGTTATGTGTCCATTGTAAGATTGTGTTTGTGTTTACACACGCAAGGATACAAAATTAATTAAATATTCCACAACCGAATCGAAAGGATATTCCTTTTACACACAGTGGAGAAAAAAAAGTACATAAACGAAGGACATTAACTACTGTCCTGGATAGTTGTGATTCAAATGAGAGTGAGTGTTTTGGAATAATTACCCGACCCCCAACCCCTGCGGATATAGAGGGTGCACTTAGTTTGGTATCAACAAAACAATTTATTGCCCAAGGTGTTACATACACTTTGAGCTGAGCCTCGTGAGGATACTTTCGCAATTCCGGTTGAATATGTAAATTCTATAGCCTACCCCAACTGCGCCGGTGGTTAACGATTATATTTTTTTATTTTCTTCGCATACGTCCGCATAAATAAATTCAAGTCCTCGCGTCGTCGTTGGTCGTTGCTCAGTGAATAAATTCAGTTGAGTTTGAGTCCTTTGCCAATAATTCTCACATCTCTCATTGTGCGTTGTGTGTGCCATTTAAATGTGTGTCAAATAAATGTCAAAAGGATACGTTAAGATATACACTTGAAAAGGAGTAAAATTCTACAACAAAAAAAAAGGATATCATTCGCTCAAATTATTGACACCCCCCCTTGCGTGGTACTGTGTATACTATACCCAACCTTCCGGGCCAAATAGGATACACAATCTCCGTTTCACTGTCAACTAAGGATAAATAAATAAAAATTGAAAGAAAATAAAAAAAAAATATGAAAAGGACGTGTTGTGTCCTTTATGTGTTTGGTGCATTCTAATACGAGAAGAGAGCAAAAAATATTATTCCAAAATCCAAGTGCATATCCCCCCTGTGCGTCGCGTCGTCGGTCGTCCCCCTCTATGTGTGTGCAACTGCACATTCAGGTTACCTACTGATGGTGTTACCTACTTTGCTTTGTGAATGTGGAATGTGGAGCCACCGCCGCACTACCTAGAGAAGTTCTAGGGTACGTGTGCAATCCATTTCGGAATTTTTAATTCTTTTCTACCATTTTTTCCTCTTTTGCCAGCGCCTTCGGTGTATAGCCCCATTTTCGTCTGGCGCAAGGATATAAAACATCGACCAACAGTGAAAAAAATATAATACCCCAATGTGAGTGTCGTCTGTGTGCGTGGTAGAAATTGTGCGCCTAAATGGGCCACCTAAACACATTGAAAAGTGAAAATTGTGGCAACAACTGAAAAGAAAAAAACCCATCCCAATTCGCCGTCTCATTTACACACAATTATTCCCATCCTATCGAGCCTGAGTGTGAGTGTGTGCCACAGAGATTTTTGTTCTAATAAGCGCCTCCAACTCCAACCTCAACAATAGATCGGGGAACAAAACAGAACAATTCGCATACGGAAAAAAGGACAACCGACAGAGAGGGCGAGATACCTTATTCGCCTGAATGTATGGCGAAAGGGTGTTAAGACCACGCAAAAACCCGGTTAATTAAGAATGCGAAAGGATTCCTGCAAATCGAGGTGGGTACCTACAGTTTTTCCAGTGCATTTTCTAGGACTTATAACTCAGGAGGGGGTGTTCGGAAGGAATACCGCATCTCCTTCTGTCGCGCGCCATAACGACGTTGCTAACAATCTATTACGAAGATTAATAATCTCCATTAACCTGATTTAAGTCGAATTACCAGGTCCGATAAGTTAGGGTGGTTCTGTTGCCAAAGGTGTACGAGGGGGGAAAATACAAAAGTTGAGGAAACAGCAGGAGGTAGAAAAAAAAGGTAACACCGGTAATGATCGATAAAGATAAATTGATTTTCCCAGAATTACAAAGGAGGCAGAGCCTAGTCCACCCACATAAGGAAGTTCGTTCGCATGTGTTGTGTATGCTGTGCTGTTGATTCCGGTATTGAAATAAACGATTTATATCGGTCGATAGCAATTAGGTGTAGGAATAGGTATCCTTCTGACGTTTCTTCCTAGGGTTAGGAGAACTCTCTATAGTTTCATGTGTATAGATTCAATATAGTTGTTGTTTTTTCTTCGAAGAAGGACAACTTCTCATTGGGTTGAAGTGATAACGTGACAGCGTTTGTTTGGAGTCGTTTTTTATTTTATTTTTGCCACGTATAGAGAAAGGACTCTTCTATCAAAATCCCCATTCCATCGGGAAAGGTATAGATTTTACCTTGTAGAACCCAAAATCAAATGAGATGTTACATCCTTTTCGATTTCTTAAAAATTCCATCTCTGGAATCCTTATACTGACCATAACCATATAATACACGCTGGCTGGCTGGCTGGTTGGCCGGTCGGTGAAAATGGTAAGCGTTTCTGTGGCAATGCTGATTGATGGCACAGACCCCTGGCAATGGATGGAATCATTCGTTTACTTAATGTTATTTGTTAAATTGAGTAGTTCGAGGAATCCTCTTTAAAATTTATTTTACTTTTAGGGATAAATGCCTTCAATTGACTTTTAAATGAGTTTCTAGTTTCGAGGGTATTTGGTCAGAGTTGAGCTGTTTGAAGTTTAGGTCAGGATTTTGAAATGATTTTCTCTTTTTTTAGATATTTGACAAGAAACTTAATCAACTTTGGAATGCAGCTATTACTTATTTAACGGGACTTGTTAAGATTTCCTACCTGAGGACAGAGCATACAGCCTTTCATCTTGACCGATGTTACTTTCAGCACTTTTGCATGGGTTGGTCTGTGAAATGAACGATAGACCTTCCTTTTCCTTGTCGTTTCGAAATTGAGGGTCGAAATTCAAATATCCTCTTGGCTAAAGGCGATGATAATTTTGGCTTTTTGTACTATGAATACACCTTGGTATAGAGTATGCATAGGGATTAGTGTTGTAGATCACTTCCATTCGTCCAAAAAATAAGACTTAAACAAATGGCTATAGTTGTGAGGAGATGCTGCAAGGAATCCATTTCTGGGCAGTCACATAAAAAGTGGATTGAGCCCTCAAGAACTGACTCATCATCATCACTGCAGCCTATTCAAAGTACTTCTTCCATCTGAGTTTTTTTTTTGGCTCATATGGTACCGCAGAGTGTTGTGCCCCGTTATGATTCCTGCGGGAGTGGAAATGGATTTGCTATTCTCTTGTATAAGTCTGTTGTTGCTGAAGGTCGGATATAGCTTTTTTGGGATAAACAAGTTTCATTAGACGTTTATCTCCCTTGTTCCTTTTTCCTGCTTCAGGCTTGAGCGTGCTAAGCGGGATATTTACAGAGGGATTGGCTTGTTCTGAAAGTCTCTTTTCTCATTGCCTGGAATGTCTCACATATCCCAGGACTCTGCAGAACTGTATTCTAAGAACTTTTAGCTCTTAACGACGGTATTTTAGAAGCTTTGATATTATTCGACTGTAGTTTTTGCTTTTATAGCTGCCTGGCTGTCGATAAAGAAGGTAATACCTTCCGGTAGCATTGCTTCTAAAGCAGACTCATGGGCTGCTATTGCCACCAGGATATCGGCTTGGAAGACTTTGATATGTCCAGCAAAGAGACTCGAAGAAAATATACACTGTTCATTTTTGATATTTTTGATCTTTTTGAGCAATGTATTGGCGTAAGTCCTTACTTACTTACTTAGGCGGCTCTACAGTTCGGGGTGAACCGAGCCCTCAGCTAACAAGCCTCGCCAGTTAGCCCGGTCCTTAGCTAACTGCCTCCAGTTGTGCACTCTCAGTCAGTTGAGGTCGCATTCTACTTGCGCGCGCCACTTAAGGCGAGGTCTTCCTCTACTGCGTTGTCCCTCCGGGTTTGACTCAAAGACTCTACGGGCCGGAACATTTGTTTCCATCCGCTCTACATGTCCTAGCCATCTTAAATGACTTACTCGCAGTTTTTTGACCAGGTCGATGTCGCTGTACAGCTCGTATAGTTCGTCATTGAATCTTCTTTTCCAAAGCCCGTCAACGTAAACGAGACAGAACATTTTACGAAGAATCTTTCTCTCGAAGCGACAGAAGATATCTTCATCCGCTTTAGATAGAGTCCAAGCTTCAGCGCCATAAAGCAGGACTGGAATGATCAAGGTATTATACAGCATCTCCTTAGTTGTTCGGGATAAGGCTCTACTACTCAATTGCTTTCTTAGCCCAAAGAAACAGCGGTTGGCAAGAGTTATTCTTCGTTTAATATCTTCTAAGATGTTGTTGTCAGAAAAAAAAAATTGGCATAATACCACTTCTCCATTTAAATCATGTTGGAATAGGCGCTCGAGAATAGTCTTGTAAATTCTATGCATCGCAGGATGTATAGTTCGCGATGGGCACATGAGCAAGATCGTCTACTTTCCGGTTTTCTGACTAATTCTCATGACACTAATGCGTATTATAAAGATGTTGATAACAGCCTCAAGTTCTGCGGTTGGAGTTGTTCTTATTGTTTGTAATGATGGCTTAGGGTTTATCCGAAGACTAACCGCCACCTGGAGGTGCTCACTTTATAAAATTTGACTGCTTCAGTCACTTTCAGGCCCTCATAACGAGGTAAGATACATAAGGATAATCTTACAAATGAAATTCGCAGGTAGCAATAGAGGTTCCACCTGTAAATGTCCGGCTCATAATTTTGTCTGACCACTTTCCGCTCGCTTTGGTCTAAGTATGCCCCTTTTAGGACAGCAACCTAACTAAACTTAACCTGGTACATCAGGTGGCGCCGAAGCACGCTAGTCCTTGAACCTCTATAATGGCTTTTAGGTAAGTATGGCCTTGTTGGTTGCTGACCATCATACCAGACAGACATAGGTCAGTTTAGGTCTTACTATAGCCGTGAATATCAACAGCTTTATTACGCAAAGTCATCCCCAGGTGATTCCGAGGATTCTGCTGCAGGAGTTAGCCTTTTCCTGTAGACTTGATTTTTCTATTCTTTCGATATTGCTAATTTTCGAAATGGGATTTTTGCCAAGCATCAGTTTTAGGTATTTTGCTGTACGTCCAACTAAAGGTGCGACAAACTAGGCTAGGTAACAGGGTCGTGTATAGAAACTTGTTTTGCTAACAATTTGTCATTAATTATGTCTTGCAGCTGATAGTCCAAACCAGGGGCGGGCTCTCTTCCATTTATACACTTATTGTCGGTCACTTGGTGCATTACCCCACGAAAACACTACCGCAGTAGTTGAAGACCTCAGCTGGTATCCCGTCATAGCTGACGGCCTTCTTGTTCCTTAGTTTTTTTCTATAGCTAAACCAACCTTTAAAATTATGGCGAAAATCGTCAATCTTTTTGAACTGAGAGGCTGCACCGAGGCCTTTTGCTTGCTTTGCAGCCTCCTTGTTTTGTGCTGCGACGATGGCTCAACATGTGAATCTTCTTTCACCTTTTTCGGATAAAGACATTAATAGGCATAGCTCATGAACCGCGCTTAAACGTAAGTCAATCTTTTTGAACTGAGAGGCTGCACCGAGGCCTTTTGCTTGCTTTGCAGCCTTCTTATTTTGTGTTGCGACGATGGCTCAGCATATGAATCTTCTATCTTTTCGGATAAAGACATTCATAGGCATAGCTTATGAACCGCGCTTAGACGTAAGGAGTCATGGGCCCCCGTTAGGGAACGGAACAAAAGCTTAGCATTGGACCTTTTCTGCCACCCAATAGAAGCTATGGATTTGCTTCTTTTTTTTAAATACTTCTCACTGGAAAGGCGAACTTAAAAGACTTCGACAGTACTTCAGGATGCTTACAGATAGGTGTTAGTCCTCCTCTTTAATTGTTGTAAGTTGTAGACCTCTGGAAATTGGTCCCCAAAAGAAGAGTTTGGATTGTCTTGTAGCCGAATAAGTTTCAAAAAAGTGGTCTCCTGGCGGTTTACAAGTTTCAATTTTAGGTGATGTTCATTGATTGTATATTCCTTGACGATTAAAAATTTGTGTTTCTTCAATCCATAGATGTGAGGCAACACAATCGTGAAAGCGAGTCGCGGCTTCATTACGAAAATTATATTCTGGTCGAATAATTCCTGCAATCAATCAATGACATCATCTGTCGAACTGAGCTACGATTTTCGAAATAAATTTTTCACCAATATTGCAACCGCTATTTTGGCGAAAGTCTGATCAACGTAAAATGGCAAGCAAAAATCATCTGTCAGTTTTGACAGTTTCAACAACAAGTGTTGCAAATTTAAAAACCAAACCTCTAAAAAAAAAACACCCCACCCTATATAACCAGCATCCACTATACGTGTCCTCTCAACGATTAAGAACTCCCACTTTACTTGTGCTCACACACACATATTCATCCCTCTATTTTGCAGTTTATAATTGAAAATGAAAATTCTAAGAAATCCCTAAATTCTGAAGAGCTTATACAATCAAACAAACTGTGTTATTCTTTTATTTACACAAAAGATTATTTTGGTTCAGACACTTATTTGCCCCGCAGATCCACCTGCGAATCTTAAGGAATAATTGTATACGATACCCACAGGACAATAAAATTTTGCAGCAAATTAATGAAAGTATGTAGGTACTTATTACCACCATAGCTACTTGTACAGACTTTGGTAAACATCTCTCTCCTGGACGTATCTTAAACGGGCTGTGCTTGGTCCTATAAATAGCTGACATTTTGTAGAATTTATGTGGACAGAACATGTTTTATAAAAGCTACTTCACCTTAGCCGTTCCTGTTAATATTGCTGCTTCAATAGCACTTGGAAGACATTTTTTGTGGTTCAATTATCTATTACAAATGGCGATGTGGATCCAAAAAGCCATTTTAAAATTATCGGTGATCCTATTTTAAAATAAGGTGTAGACAGTTCTTACGGCTCTACTAAATTAAGATCCTCTGCCTTCTATCCTTTACGACCTCGGGCACGCTGCTTCCAGTTGTGCAGACCAAGTGCTCTGTCATCCACTATGGCTTAGTCTTTCAAACGGAGGTTTGATGTTCCTTGTCTTCTCGAACCTGGGGGCTGGGATTCGAAGACCCCGTAGCCGGAGCATTATTGTCATTTCGCTCGATGCTCGGCCAATGTAGTCGACGTGTTTTGGCTTTTTGGACTACATCCACATCTTGGTACAGCTCACAGAGTTCGCGGTTGTATCTTCTCCTCCATTCGCCTTCCTCGCACACAGGACCAAAAATCCGCCGAAGTATTTTTCTTTCGAAGGAGCCCAGTATCAGCTCTCCCTTCTTGCTTATCGTCCAGCACTCGGCGCCATAAAGCAGAACTGGCAGGATAACGGTTTTGTAGAGCACACATTTTGTCCTTCGAGTTAGGACTTTTGAACCCAGTTGTTCTGCCAAAGCGAAGTAGCAACTGTTTCCTATGGTAATTCTTCGCCGGATCGCCACTAGGGTGACATTCGTGGAGTTTATGTTTACTCCGAGGTAGATGAAGTTCTTAACTACCACGAAATTGTTGCTATCAATCAATAGTGACGGTGGTCCTAGAGGGTGGACAGATGCTTGTTTGTTTGTTGATGGCATATCTACTTAGTCTTTTACTTCAAGGCCAACGGATTTCGCCTGTTTTTCAATCGCCGTGAACGCTTCTATCACGGCACGCTGGGAGTGACCGAAGATATCAATATCGTCCGCATAGCCCAGCAGCTGGATGGACCTGTTGAAGATAGTGCCTTCCGTGTTGACACCTGCCCTGCGCACTATCTGCTTCAGTACGAGATTGAAGAAATCACATGATACCGCGTCTCCTTGCCGATATCCGGTTCATTTTTGAAATACATAGTTCGGAGGAGCTATGTACTTCCAAACTGCTCATTGAAGCGCGTATCTTCCAGCGTCACGCGCCACAGCTGAATCAGTTTCGATGTGATTCCGAATTCGGCCATTGCCATATAGAGCTCCTAACGATGTATGCTATCATATCGATGAATAGCTGGTGAGTTTTGACTTGAAGTTCGTTGGTCTTTTCCCCAGGATTTGCCTCAGTGTGAAAATGTGGTCTGTCGATCTGCCAGACCGGAAGCCACACTGGTACGTGCCGATTAGTGTGTTGCAGAACGGTACGACAAACGGTTTAAGACGTTCACACAGTACTTTGGATAGGATTTTATACCGTGGTTATCAGACTGATAATTCTATACACCATCGCGCGCCGTTGAGTGGTGGCTGGACGGTCTTGAACGAAAGTTCCTATATAAATGTAATAGAGAAGACTGAGCGCTTGTCATGCTTGTGCGTCGCAGGCCCACTGGGGACATCTCCAACCGCGCGCCGCGCCGCTCTACAAACCATGCTTAACTTACTTCCCCTAGATATCGTCAGCAAAGAATACGCTAAAAATGTGGCAATTCGATTAAGGGAAAGGAAGCACTGGAGTGGACAACCTGATGTGTTGTTTGGTTGACATCTCTTTATTGACTCTCGATTATTACTTGTGGTGCGTGCATGGGCACTCACATTTTACATATGTCATATATATACTACATTGTGTGTTCGTATACTAATACTAATATACAACATCTCCCCTTTCCACCTTAGTCTAATTTCATTTTAGAGATGCATAATATAAAAATTCATTGATATTATATAGATGAAAATAATATAATAATTCATTTAATTTATAATATATACAGATAGGAAAATATGGAAACAATATAACAATTCATTAAATCGATACATATAAACACATCTATATATATAAAAATTGAGCCTTAAAATGTTTGTCGCCGATTCACGCTTTAACGCATTTACCGTTCTTAACCAAACTTTCGCACATCTTTGGTATTGGTCCATACATGAATCCTGTGAAGTTTGGTCAAAAATGGACAAAGGGGCGTGGCACCCCCCATACAAAAAAAACATTCAAAATCGTATATATCGAAAACCACCAAATCGATTGAGCTCAAACTTACAGATAATATTAGTTATTGGCCCTGGAGTTGTCCTGTGAAGTTTGGAAAAAATTGGACAAAGGGGCGTGACACCGCCCATACAAAAAATATCTTGAAAACCGCCGAATCGATTGAGTTGATACTTACAGACAATTTTAGGTATTGGCTTAGCAGTGTTGCTGTAAGATTGGTCAAAATTGGACAAAAGGGCGTGGCACCGCCCATACAAAAAACATCTTCTATGGGGTGAACTGTTATAACTCGATAATCGCTGGGCCGATTTTCATGATTCATTTTTTTTTCGTATTGCTGTATTTCAGGTTCACGCAGAAAGAAAATTCCAGAAAATCGATTTGTTCTCATTTTTCGAATTTAACTAAAGAACATTATTATATAGGATCTATAAACAATACAATTTCTTTGCACGGGCAAAGCCGGGCGGATACAGCTAGTTATATATAGAATACAATTCTTAATCGAGACAAAATTAGATTTTAATTCATGTTATTTTAATGTAAACTAGCAGTGCACGATGTTGCAATGATACTTTGTCAAAGATGCTCAATGGCATCATCTTTCGTAGTATATGTAGATTATCATTTGCTGTGGTGTGCTTTATAGAGATCTGGTTTTTTGATTTCGCGACCATAACGTGTTTTATAATTCGTATTTGAATGGGAAATTGGATCGGAGCTCGAAGAGTTGGAGACGGTTGGATTTGGTATCGAATTGAAAACAGTTGGGTTTGGTTTATTTGGTTCTGTGTTGACTGGTGAATCTAAAACCTTATGATGGTCTAACATGTCTGATACATCTCTAAAACAGGGTTTATTCAATGATTTTCTTAACTGTGACGTGTTTCGTCGCATTAGCTCCTGCTCTTCATTTTGTATAATAAACGACCTAGGCGATTTATGTTTCCCTATTATTTGAGCTGGTTTCCAAGACCAATCAGCTCTATAAGTTACATTATCTCCTGGTACAAATGAAATCTCTTTTCGACACCCATTAAAATCATGCGTTCGCTTCTGATTATTTCTTGATATTCTATGTTTCTCATATACATCATCTAAAATTCGAGGAATCAATTGCAAACTATCTATGGGTAATTTAGTTCTTAGTTTTCTGCTCATTAAAATCTCTGCCGGCGAATATCCTAGCCTCGGTATTATCGTGGATCTCTGTTCTAATAGAGCTGCATAGAAGTCTTTACCCTGATCCTGTGTTTTTCTTAAAAGCATTTTAGCAATATGCACACCTTTTTCAGAAAGTCCATTTGACCTTGGGTATTTAGGACTTGAGTAAACAAATTCAAAATTCCATTCCTCAGCAAATTGCTTAAGGGCATATGAATTAAATGGTTGGTTGTCCGAAACCACCGTTTCAGGGATACCGTGAGTCGAAAATACCTTTTTGAGTGCTATGATAACGTCTGTTGCCTTTTTACCTTTAAGTTGCTGTATTTCTAGCCAATTAGAAAAAAAATCTATCACTACCAGATACGTTTTTGCTCCAAGCTCAAATATATCTGTGCCTACTTTTTGAAAAGGCCTTTGAGGAATCTCATGGGGTAACAGAGCATGATTTCGATTAGCAGGCTGAAATTTTTCACAAGTTTGACATTTTCGAATAACATTCTCTATATCCCTATTCATAAAAGGCCAATAAAATAATGTTTTTGCCCTAGAAACCGTTTTTACCACTCCCAAGTGTGCTTCATGCAGTAAATTAAGCATTTCATTTCTCAGACATTCTGGTACAAATACCCTATCCTCAAAAAATAGCAAATTGTCTTCAAAATAAAACTTATGCTTTTCATTCCAATACCTTTTAAGTTCCTCAGGTAGTTTTGCTTTACTATTTGGCCAACCTTTCTTAACTATTGATATTAGACTTTCTAATTTCGGATCTTCTAGAGTAGCTTTTTCAAATTTTTTCCTTTTATCCTCACTCATATTTATGCTATGAACTACATCTCTAATTACGTCTTCTGTTTCACAGTGGGAATTTTCAATAAATTTTCTAGAAAGCAGGTCAGGTACATGCAAATCCTTTCCTGGTATGTAATGAAACTTCAAATTATATTTCAACAGTTTTATTCGCATGCGCTGCAACCTATTCGATGCTATTTGGCTGATCTGTTTCTTCATAATACCTAACAATGGTTTATGATCAGTCTGAATTACAACAGGATGTCCATAAATATACTCGTGAAATTTGTCGCATGCATATACAACTGCCAAAAATTCTTTTTCTATTTGCGAGTAATTTATCTCTGTTGGACTAAGACTCTTAGAAGCAAATGATACGGGTTTACCATCTTGCATCAAACAGCATCCTAGCCCCTTACTCGATGCATCTGTTTGAATCACTATTTCCTTGCCTGGAGAAAATGAGTGTAAAATAGTTGCTTCACTTAAGCATTTTTTAATTTTTTCCAGGACCTGCGTATGCAAAGAGTTCCATTGAAAAACTGCATCTTTCTTAAGTAAAGCCCTTAACGGAGAATTAAGTTCAGAAAAGTTGGGTATAAAAGCCCTTAAATAGTTTAATGTTCCCAATATCCTTTCCAAATCCTTTCTATTTTCTGGATCTGAAATGGCTTGAATGGCCCTTATTCTCTCAGGATCTGGTGACATGCCATCTATTGAGAATTCATGCCCTAAATATTTAATTTTCTGGACTTTATATTGAAATTTTCTTGGATTAAACTTAACATTCACTTTTCTGGCTCTTTCTAAAAACCGATTTAAATTAATTTCATGTTCTTTTTCAGTTTTACCTCCCACAATAAAATCATCAATATATATAAAACATCCCTCTAAGTCTCCGAAGTATTTTTCATTCATTTCTTGGCACTTTTCAGTGGCTGTGCTGATGCCAAATGGAAGAACATTAAATTCATAAGTCCCGAATGGGGTACTAAACACGGTAAACTGTTTGGAAGCTTCATCTAAAGGTAACTGCCAAAAACCTTCCTTTAGGTCTAGAACTGAAAAAACTGTCATGTCTCTCATTTGATACCTAAAGTCATCTAACTTCGGAATTAAAAATGGCTTATGAATAATATTGTCATTCAAGTTTTTTGGGTCCAAACATAATCGTAAAGAACCATCTGGTTTTTCAACTACTACTAAATTATGTGCCCACTCAGATGGCCCATTTTTTTTATTTATAATTTTGTGTGCCTCCATTTCATCAAGCTTAGCTTTAAGTCGTTTCATCAGGCAAATTGGAACACGGCGTGGAGGATTATGCGTCGGCCTTGCAGTTGCTTTCAATTCAATAGTGCAAGTTTCTGGAAATCTACCTAATCCACTAAATATATCCTTATTTTGAGAAATAAACTCTTCTTTTGTTGTAGAATTAATTGCATAAATCCTTTTAATAAGCCCTAGTTCCTCACACGTTCGTAAGCCAAGTATTGGCTTTGCTTTAACGTCAGTAATAACGAACTTCGCTAACTTTGTTCGTGCTTTGTGGTTTATTGCAAGAATCACCGTACCCTTTGATTTCAGACTGTGACCCCCATAAGATTCCAGATTCACAGCAGACTTTGTTAAATATGGCTTATTTTTTATCGCATTATATATATTTAATGGAATAATATTAACTTCTGCACCACTGTCCAGTTTAAAATTTATTTTTGTTTCATTTACCAATAATGTTTCACACCAACTATCTCCAAATTCTACCTCCTTATCTGTTTTTATATTTTTACCGTTTTTTAAATTTACCGAATCAATATACAAATTTTTAAAACTCGATTCCAAATTATTTGAACACGTTATGTCACTCACCTTTTTCCTATTCTCACACACAACAGCAAAATGATTTTGTCTGCCACAGATGGCACATTTTTTCCCGTACGCTGGACATTTACCGTACACATGTTCTCGGTTGCAATATCGGCACTGCTTGTTCTTATCTTGTCGTTTACTTTCTTTCTCCAATCTAGAATTAAATGCATATTGTTTTTTATTATTAGACTTATCAATTTTTTTTAAATTTTTTATATTTTTGCTTATATAATTCATCCACCGATTTCTTCTCCCCGCTCTCCTGCATCGTCCTGGCCTGTGATGTAGTTATTTCAGCAATCCGACAGTACTCCTTTGCTTTCTCCAGTGTCAATCCATCAATCCTTAACAGTTTTGCTTGCAAACTGGAGTCTGCTGTTCCAATGACAATTCGATCTCTTATAATTGAATTTTTCTGTTCTCCGAAATTACAGCTTTCCGCTAATCTCGTGATGTCAGCCATGAAGTGATCGAACGGTTCTCCTTCTTTTTGCGATCTTTTGTAAAATAAATACCGTTCGTAGACCTCGTTCGTTCGTGGATTACAATAGTCTTCAAATTTCGATATGACTATTTCAATAGACTTTTCTTGTTCAGTCGTCAATTGAAAGGTTTTCAACAATTCAATTGCTGCATCACCAGCACAACTCAAAAATCTTGCCACTTGCACAACAACAAAAGTTAATTCTGCTCATAATTTGAAACTTATTTCATGTAAATTTTGGCACCAATGGAAAGGTCATTTAAATTCCGTTTGAATGATACAAAACTTTCCTTAACCCATGAAGTACCCATTTAAAAATTTTAGAATTTAGAATTTTTGTGAATGTCTACTTTTTTGACTTTTTTCCTCGGTATCAAAAAAAAAAATGTTTTGATGCAAAAAGTTTCTCCGAACAATTCTAATAGTGACTGCAAAAAAAAATGTTCAAAAATCTCTTCGATAATACTTTTTATGATTTTTTGAAAATTGCTAAAAATGACTATTTTAGCCACTTTTTCCTCCTTTTCATACAAAATTTTTCTGAGATCATCCCATTCAAAAAATCATAACAAATACTAGCGAAGAGATTTTTGAAAATTATTTTTTGCAGTCACTATTAGAATTGTTTGAAGAAACTTTTTGCATCAAAACATTTTTTTTTGGACCGAAGAAAAAATTCAAAAAAGTAGACTTTTGCAAAATTCTAAATTTTCAATGGGTACTTAATGGGTTAAGGAAAGTTGCGTAGCATTCCAACAGAATTTAAATGACCTTTCCATTGATGCCAAAATTTACATTTTAGTAAGTTCAAATTATGAGCAGAATTAACTTTAGTTTTGTCAAAATACTTATGCCGGCCACTGTACTTCTGTTTTCCGAAACACTGCAGTGTCTTCCAAGTCGAAATCACAGCTAGTCCTCAATTTACAGCGTGGCTGTCGATTGATTTGATAGCTAAGCTTTAATCCGTTTGGGAAACTAAATAAAATATGCAAATTTAGATACATCTGTGTAGTGATTTGCATATCACGAACCCTACTTTCACCTCAGATTCTCTGTCAACATAAAAAATCTATTCCACTCACAATACAAAAACATTCCCTTAAAAATTAACAACCCCTATCTACTACACTTTTAGTCAAAAATCTTTTAAGGTGTAACAGTTCAACCTATTTCTATCGTCAGCAGTTAAGAGTAATTACATTTTGTAATCTGTTTTCTTTTTTTGGTATTTTATTACTCAAATAACAATTTTTGTTTTGCTTAATAAATCTAAATGATAAATATAAAATTCATCGAGCAATGGGGATGAATGGATCTTTTGCGCCTGTAGATGGGGTTGATAGCATTAAGTTGTGATAGGAAGCTTATAGTCGCCTCTTATTCTCATAAGTGGTGAGCTTTATGATAAGATAAAGTAAGGGTAAAGGTTACGTGCTTATTTAAAAAGATGGGTTCCGGGAAATTCACCCCTAATAAGTTAACCTGCTGTTTGGGATCTTTCATTTTTAAACAGTTTTGGCTGGATTCAGGAAGATGTTAGGTTTTAGCGAAGTATATTTTTATTCTACGTTTTTTGTAATATTCCGACAGCGTGAGGATATTATGTTCATTGGCGCTTTTGTAGTCCAATTGTAGGACAAGGAGAAGTAGAGTAGGTGACGGCTACCCTTGTTTAAATACCTCTTATAATACATTTTTAGGGTCTTAAACATTACGTAGAACTTGTAGTTTGTCAGAAAACTGTGTGTGACTCAAATGGTGTGTTAAGCTTAGTACGCTGCTCGAGCGAAACTAAATTTTAGCTGCTCTCCAATTCTGTCCAAACGTTAGCGAAAATCCTAGCTAAATTTTGACATAGAGTGCGCTGTGTATATAAAATGTCACAGAAAACAGCTGTTCGTTGAAAAAATGTTCCTTCAAAAATTCATCGACGCGAAAAAGTGTTATATTTTCGTTGTACTTTCTTTTTTTCCTTTTCTGCTATTCCTTGATCTCAAATTTATCACTTTCAAAGGATTTCTCATCGAGGTACCTATTCATTGAAAAAAACTCATCCTAATTTACTTTTCCTCAATACAAAACACAATAAAAAAACAAGTAAAAGTGTTATCATCGGCCTGGCCGATGCTTTGATACCCTCCACTGTATGTACTGTACAGGTACACGCCTTTGTCTAATATTGTTTTTGTATGGGAGGTACGAGAAATACTTGACCGACATAGACAATTTTTAATACCAACCTGACAACGGTAAAAAGAAGTCCTCCTACAAAATTTTATTCATTTAAGTCGGTTCGTTTGGACGCTATGGTGTTTCCAACAGCTAGAGAGATAAATTGGTCGAATATTGACTTTGTATGGAAAGTAACGGAACTACTTTACCGACATGGACCATTTTTATTACAAACCTGACAACCGTAAAATTAAAATCTCTCACAAAATTTCAGTCGCCTTAGTCGATTCGTTTGGACTCTATCGTGATTTCAATAGATAGAGAGACACATGGGTCTAAGAGTGGTTTTGTATGGGAGGTACCAGAACTACTTGACCGACATAGCCCATTTTCAATACCAACCTGACGACGGTAAAAAGAAGTCCTCCCACAAAATTTCATATACCTAGGTCAATTCGTTTGGACGCTATCGTGTTTTCAACAGACATACAGACAGACGGACAGACAGACGGACATGGCTAAATCGATTCAGAATGTGATGCCGATTCAGAATATATATACTTTATAGGGTCTCCGGTGAATCCTTCTTGGCGTTACAAATGTAATGACAAAGTGAATATATTTCCTGTGGAGGGTATAAAAACATATCTGTCAAAATTTAGCTTGAAAAAATGTGCCGAACCATTAATGGGCGCGCTAAATTGTGACAGTCAGATAAATGAAGTACAGTCAGACTGTGAATGTGACTGAATGAAAATTTGATTTTTTAGCTGAAGCAGCGTACCGCTCTGCTGAATGTATTCGTTTAAATTTAGCTCAGGTAAATTTTGGAAATTATTTTGTATGGAAGCTAAAATTTTGCTCGAGCAGCGTACTAAGCATAAGAGAAAAGGGATTTCCGTTTAAAGACGAACCGCGGTACTAATAATAATTTTTAGTGTCCATGCGAACTTTTACGAAGTCACAATGGCCACAATTTCCATATAAAATTATCCAATGTGACCGTCAAAATATTTAAGTTGAAGACTAAAAATGATTATTGGTAAGGCCCGAAGCCTTCAGATCAAAATGAATTAAATGCCTTTTCAATATCAAGTAATTTGGCTGTGGTGACTTATATAAGCCAGTGGTATCATCATCAGCAGTGAGAGAAATGTTGAATGAGTGGTTTTGAGGTAAAAATGGTTGTGTTCAACTATTGCCAGTACTTTGCTCCCATTGCATTTCAGAAACTACAGAAGGTGGTTCGGAGGACTTGATTGAAAATCGTGTTCAAAATGTTCCGCAAAGGTATTTATTTTTTCTGAACAAGATGAAAATAATAAACCAGTAGATATGTGAAGGGCTTAGGTCTCTCTTGTCTGCATGCTTAACGAAAATCTGAAACACCAAGAAAGAAGTGATATTAACCATTATTACTCAAGACTACAGGTCTCAGTACGGGCAGCAAAATACGTAAGGCTATTATGTGTGTCTACCTCTATAGCAACAGCATGCTTGGACTTTGCAAGACCTAGCGCGATGAATGTAGGATGTTCTTGCTGTAAACATGATAAGATTCTTAGAATTCTTTAAAGAATCTTTAGAAGCTTTTGTTTCTGGAATAATTTTAGAAAATAAATTCTAAGTTTCGCTGAGCCAATTTGATGCGGTCGCTGTCCCTTTTGCGTTGTTAATGGAATTTAAATTTACGTATGTAATGTAACAAACTATATTTTAAAGTTAATGTCAAATTGGGCAGACTGCAAAGTCAAGCTTGAAGGTTTACCTAACCAAATCAATATTTCGATCTGAGAATAGTAAGGGAACAGAACCTAGGTTAAACTTTGATTAATGTTCTCCTTTTCTACCGACAGTCTTTAAAATCTTTATAAAACTGAAAAGAACCGCGATTACACTTAATGGAAGTAGAAGCTGAAATGTTAGTTGGGCTATTAGCAAAAAATTGTCCAACAGTTTTGTAAAACTGAAGACATAAAAACAATCATCCAAAGTCTCTTCAGTTCGACTAGGTGATCCATTTTATTCTAAAGAGCAGCTTCAAAAGAAGAGTTATAAAGAGTGATTTTTTTTTGCTGTTTGGTTTTTCAGCCTATTTTTTTTGACAGTTCACGCGTGATTGGTCGATTTGTGTCACGTGTCAAAATAAAAAATGCTCAGTTAGCATTGCCATTCCACCATGGATAAACTTATGCCCGACCAACGTTTGCAAATTATTGTATTTTATTACCAAAAAAATCGTGCTCAGTAAAAAATGTGTTTAGAGCACTTCATCCATTTTATGGTCGTCGTAATCGTCCTACTGAGCTACGTTAATAATCAAAATTGCCGTATGTGGTCTGCTGAGCAACCAAAAGCATTGCAAGAACTGCCAATGTATCCACAAACATTTTTTGGTGTGGTTTATGGGCCGGTGGCATCATTTGGACGTATTTCTTCAAAGATGATGATGGCAACAACGTTACGGTCAATGGTGCTCGCTATCTTTCGATGATTTTTGACTTTTTTTTTGCCCAAAATGGAAGAGCTGGGTTTGGTCGACTTGTGGTTTCAACAGGACGGCCGGCGCGACATGCCACACATCACGTGAATCTGTGGACATATTGCGAGGTGAATTTGGTGAGCAATTCAGCTCATCATCTCACATGCGAATTAACGCTGCTGGACTATTTTTTGTGGGGGTAAAGCGTCTCGTCTATATGGATTTTTTTTTAAATAGATCCCTGTCTTTTTGGCTGACAATGCGACCTAAAAAGATATATTGTAGCGAAGAGGGATATAGTTATTCTAAGAGACGGGTGACCTCCCTAACGAAGGCCAATATATCCAAAGTAGAGGAGTTCCTAAGCTCTGCTGGCGTACGTGTCTCCCTGTTAAAGACACGTTTTCTTAACCAATGAAGTACCAGGCAATCACAGAAAATGTGGTCGGAGGATTCTTCATCCTCAAGGCAGAACATGCATTCTGTCTCCGGGCCCAGATTCATTTTGTTAAGATGATATCTCAGGCCACAATGCCCTGTGAGAAAGCCCACCAGCTTTCTGATACTTTCCTTATTTAGTTTGAGGATTTCCTTGTAGAAGTGAGGTTTAATTAATCTTTTGGATTGTCTTAAATCCGGAATATTTTCCCAGTGGTTTTGACGAAGTTGTCGTTAATTACACCCAAAGCAGTAGTCCAATTGACCTTGCAATAAGGTTCTGGTCCATAGAACGCGGTTTCGGATCCAGCCCTAGCTAGTTGGTCCGCCGATTTGTTGCCCGGAACACTTTGATGGTCAGGTACCACTGTCCTGTTTTAGAGTCCATTGTATTGGACGATAAAGCTTGTAAGGCCGCTTGTCTATCAGAGAAGATTTATATGTTGGCGCCTTTGTTTCCCGTTTTGGAGTTTTAAACGGCGCAGATCTCAATGGCATGGATTTCTGTCTGAAACTCCGTAGGACACATTCACATAGGTATCGAGAGCAAAATAGAGCCGCATTTTGAAATTCGGCCTTATTCCTTTGAATTTAATGCACTGACAAAAATGATATCAGCGCCATTACCAAACGTCTAAAAAAATTTAAATAATTTGTAGTTGTCTTCACTTTCAATAGGTCTAATTAGCGAAGGCGCTTACATCTTTGCAAATAAAAATGACAAGGTCTCTCAAGCCGAGACAATATTTGCACAAATAGCTTCCCTTTGAAGTCGACTATCTTTGATTTCCTATCCTTATGGGGTTTCCTGTTAATTTGATGCACAGTAAGAAATCCATTCTATACTTCGCGTATCTATTAAGAAGAAAAATAAAATCTTCGATTGACAGATTATTCCACTTTGTTATCGTAGGCAACACCGACAGAGCTAACACTAAGCTGAAACTCCTTGGTTTTGATAAATTGATTACAAGTTTCAATAAGAAATAACGTTTTATTTATGACTGTGTTTTTTCTCTGTGATGTATATCTTTCCATGGCTACGAAAGTAGGCGACTACAATGACGTGATAAAATAATATTCTCGAAGAAGGACCTTCGTAAAACGCAAAGTCGATGTTGAAGAGATTTGTATTAATTTTTGTTGACGTCCTTTTTGTGTACCTACTTCTTCAACAGGATTTAGTATAATTGTGTCAAGATATTTCTATTGAACTCGGTGACAGAACCTGTTGTTCCTGCGATGAATTTAAAAAATATTTATCATCTTCCAGCTTTGTCAAATTGGACCATCTTTTCGATTGTAATATTCCTTTCAATGTGGAGTGTATCAAAAGAGCCCTTAAAAGTGCTTAGGTAAAGCAAAACACCCCTCTGGCTATTATGGGAATTTTTTTGACACTGTGATTGGTAATAGAAAGGCGGGCGATTAAATTAAATCGAACTCAGAATTATCCCCACAATGGGCACCGTGACAAAAGATGCACTCGTCGAGTTGCTGCATTCCTAAACATCTCTCTCTCTCTCTCTCTCTCTTTAGCAACTGTATAAATACGTACTTGTCAAACGCATAAGTTTTATGCGTAAGTTCATCCCTTGTAGAAGAGGAATCTTTAGTAGTTTTCTTGTAGGTCCTCCGACTTTCGCTTGTGTTCCGGCACGACTAAGTATATGGCAGATCTCAGCATAATGTTGAATTAAAAAAAAGGATATACAGAAAAACAAAAATCAATAGGATTATTTGATTTGCTTCCCGTATTTATTTTTCGGAAATTAATCTCCAAATAAATAACCCAAATCATCGAAAAATTTCGAATGAGAACCCTTCAGTCAATTGGAAATATATTTTTTTATTATTATGATTTTTTTTTTGTAACATTTTACTCTTCGAAGAGGGTGAAACAAAATAATCGATTATTCGAATTTTATTGTAGAAAACAATTTTAAATAAAAAGTCGAGTCCGTTCTTTTGTTAGTGTTGCATAGTTGCTTGCTGAACTGCATCGATGCACTGCACATTCTTTTGTTTTTAGAGATGTATCAGTAGAGTATCTCTATTCGCAGCACTGTTCAATAAATGAGAGAAAAACAACATTTTTTAAAGAGAAATCAGTACTATAACAAAGTTAATAAAATAAAATAAAAAATTCAAACGCAACTGACAGCCAGAAAACTCAATGAATAGAAGAAAGTGGGAGATATGCTGGTCTTAAGGACTATTCACATGAGACCTACGAACTATTCGCGAGTTTTGACACTCCGTTCACATGAACACTTTTCGTTGTCACGGCAGTTCCCGAATTTCAGCCATCAGTTCCCACCAGGAATTTCTAATTTCAGGTTAAGTTCGAATGAATGTTTTATTCGCTTGTTTGTGGAACGCGGTTTAATGATGTGAATTGCGATTGTGTTTTCGTTCGCGGCAAAAAGTTTGAATTCGAAATTTCGTTGTTTAAACTTGTTTTCTTAATACATTTTGACCTCTAGTTCCACCTTAAGTGACACTTACTGCCATCCCTGAGTGGAAAATATTATCATTGTAAATGGCCGCATTTAAGAATCTATAGGTAAGTCATCGTAAGTCGACTTGAAGTGTCTTGAATCAAATTTACCTGAACGCAAAAACTAACTTGAATTGTCGGTATGTCACTTCTTGACAGTTTAATTTTTCTTTTCTTAAGGGGTTCGGACTGGTGCAGGTGCAGTACTCTACGTCAGGGCAATCGAAATGTCAAACTGAGCTCTCCCATGCTCTCCGATGACCGAGTAGAAATGTCAAAACTGAGTTGTTATACTTGCGAGTATGTACTTAGTAATCCGAGAATTTCTTGACTTAATTTGTTGGTATTGCGGACGTCAACTGAGAAAACTGTTTACGTGACCAGTTTAGCCCAATGAAAACTCAATCAAGTTAAAGAGCTGTCAGACTTATTGAACTATAATCTTGAATGCCCTCATTGACCTATTAATGATCTAGTACAATCTTTTATCTTTTCCGAGTCCATAACCACGACTGAGTTTAAGTCGGTCTCTTTTTACTTTGTTTTTTTTTTTCCATAATTTTCTTGTGAGAAAATTGGAGACCCTACACTCACATCGAATCTTCAACCGTTGGTGCACAGAAGACAAGTCGCTGACCTATGCTTGTTCTATAGGTACTTCCATGGTAGATGTTCCGAGGAACTCAAAGACATTATCCCTCGAAATGCAACTTGTGGGCGCCCCACAAGACAGGCTGCTAATGCTCATGACCATACAGTACACTTGACAACCGCGAGGACATCAACTTTCCAAAACTCTTTCTGTTACAGGACAAGCAAACTTTGGAACTCGCTTCCTATAGATATTTTTCCAGAAGTATACAATTTGCAGCAATTTAAGTGCAGAACTAACATTCATCAGCAAGCATCTCGGGGCGCTGTTGAAGCGTTATAGGTTCGACTTTCCCGAGAGAAGTATTTAAAAAAAAAAATAGTCGGATCTCGTCGCAGAGGTCTTGATCGTGTATGAAACACCAGAATACATAACGAACTCAATGTCAAGCAGCTACTTATAGATACTGCAACTAAGATGTAACTTTTCAAGCAATTTTTCTATCACGAAATGAAAACTTTTGGTATTTTATCACCAAGATCCAGAGTCTAACTCTAATCCAAGTCGAAAGGTTTTGTTCTTTGTAGTCGACGTAATAAATTGCTCTCATCCAAAAGTTGTAGGACTGTATTGTTGGTGTGTCTGATTAGTCGGGGTCTAGGTTAGGTTCTAGTTTCAGCTTCGATTGTAGGTATTCCGAGATCCCTGTCGATATCGTCGTTTCTAATATACCACAGTGCTTGGACAATTTCTCGAAGCACTTTATTTTGAACAGTTTGTATAATATTGGCATTTGTTTTCTTGGTGCAACCCAAAAGTTGTATACCGTAGGTCCACACCGACTTCATTTAGCACATGCTTCTATAAAAGCAGTTTGTTCTCGGTACTGAGCTGGAAATATTTTCCGAATAACTTTATATTTGAGTTCGAGCTCCTTGCGTTTCATTTTTAAGTTCGAATTCCATTTAAGCTTTGCGTCGAGTGTCACTCCCAAGCATCGTTGTTCCGCAGAAATTTTGGAGTTGAGCCCAGTTGAGCCATTCTCCGAGCCATTTAACATATGTTTGAGCCACTTTATTTAAAGAGAAAGAGGGGGGTGGGTGCTTTATTTGTTGAGATTTCTTTAAATTTTTTTTTTGTTTGGTGGTTCGCTGGAAGGCAAAATCATCGAAAAACATTGCAGAACTATTACGCGATTACGGGATGCTTCTGGAAGAGTGAGGGACCTTAAACCAATCTAAAAAAAACTCCAGAAGTCGTTCGACTAATATCTAGGCAATTTATTTTTTTGAGTCATTTAAAAAAATTGAGAAGATAAATCCACCGTTTGTCGGATTTCTATAAATTTTGATTGAAAATATTACCTACTTTCTTTCTTATAGATCAAGAGGTCTTACACCCGCCTTAATATCCTGATTACATTGTCAGTATTTAAAAGTTCTGTTATTTCTAAGTTAACATGGTTAAGAAGTCTAATTCTGTGCCCGAGGAAATGTTTTCCTCGTCAGCAATGTAAACCGCTAATTTCCTCTTTCAAATAAGCAGTGCGAAGCTTGAAACAGGGAACACACAAATAGATAGGAGCGTACTTCTAGCATAAGGTAACTTCAAGTATCATCTAAAGACGATGAGATTTCTGGAGAATGAAGCTTGCAGGCCATACCTTGAAGACGTGGAAATCGCTTCATATATTCCGCAACAAGAGTAAGACTATTGGGCTCAAAATGGTTAGTCTACCAGAGAATCAAGCCTCAAACAGATGCTGGCTCTAATACGGGGAGGTACAGCCATAATCCATGACACCACTCTGAAGGATATAGACAAACGAAACAAATATGTCAGAGATCTTTTTGTTACTTATACTTAGATGGCGCTGCAGTCCGGGATGTACATGTACAGATACATGATTCTGTATAGTTCGTCTCTAATGGGAAACATTTCCATACATTATTCCCAATAGGAATATGAATTTTTTTTTTAAGAACGAAGTTAAAGTTTTAAGAAAAATGTGAGCCATTTCTCTTTGGCTCGGAGCATTGAGCCAAAGTTGAAATACTTGAGCCAAATTACCCAATTGGGTACTTCAGCACAACGCTGCTCCCAAGTACAATTTGGCTTCGTTCGTAAAAGGTATTCTGGCCAAGTTTAGAACAATGGGCAAGTTATTCGTATTTAGTATTAGATTTAGTTTCAGTCCCTCGTCAATTAATTTGCTTTATTTAGAGCATTTTGCAGTTTTGCAGTCGTTTCTTCGACTGTTTTACCTACTTCTAGAATACCTGTATCATCGTCAAAGATAGTGTCATCTTCCTTCGGTATATGACGAGTATATATCGGGTAGAGAAGCGGCCCAAGAAAATTTCTTTGCGGTACACCAGTCGAAATTTCTTTTAACTCCGAGAATATCGTATAGACAGACGTACGGGGAGAACTTGTGGTAATTTTAATATAATCTTTTATGTTACCTTGTAATTTTAATTACTTGTTAATAAATAATAATAGTAATAAAAATTAATTTTAAACCTTCGTGCCTCACCTTTTCAAAGGCTTGCGAGACTTCCTTGAGCATATTTTTCGTTCCTTGAGTGCTTTCTCTATTACGTCAGTAATTCTATGCATCTGGTCAAGCGTCGAATGCATACTTCTGAACCCAAACTGATGGTCAAGGATAAGATTATTATCTTCTATAACCGGTTGTAGACGCCTTAGAAACATCGTCTCGAAAATTTTACCTCATTTGGCGGTTTTCCTGGTTTTCGAATCATTATGACTTCCGCAACTTTACATTGGCTCGACAAGTGTTTTAATCTGAACGCAGCAATTATAATATGAAGAAGCTTAATTAGTGGTTTTCTAGGAAGAACTATGAGAACTTATCCTCTGTTTACGTAGTTATCGCTTGTCATAGAATCTCCTTCTCTAAAGCCTTTCAACAAAAATCAGACAGTACAATTTATAAAAAATGTTTCTCTCGAAGTTGGAATCTTCTCAGCCCAAATAAACATTAATTCTCAAGAGGTATTCTTCATTTTAGTTTTGCTGAGATGTTATTGTCAGAATTTATAGAAGAACTGAGGTAAGCAAAGTCCCTTACTACCTAAAAGTTAGGTATACCTGTCGATTGTTAAGTTCCGCTCCTCATTTATCAATACACCCATTTTGCCACCTAGAGTATTTCCAACCGCACCAGTAACACCTCGCTAAAGTGTGAATATTTGATCAGTTGTGGACTTAGCGGACCTAAAACTGCAACAAATGGTTTCAAGCGTTTACGCAGTATTTTGTATGTGCCTCTATAGTTGGCAGTTTAGAGGGTCTACTTTCATGATGAGGTTTCATTCATCAGGCATACTTTCTTCTGTCTAAACCTTGAAGTTGAGCTGGTCTATGCTCTCCATCAAGTCTTCTTCCGCTGCCTTAAATATCTCAGCTGGCAGGCCATCTGGTCTATTTGGCCTCTTGGGTTCGAGTTTGAACATCGCTATCCTTGCTTCATTTTAGTCGACTGGACGGAATTCTATTCTTTTATCGTCCAAATTGAATGTTCCATTCTGCCTGACAGAGAAATTTGGATCGTATTCGTCGTTGAACTGTCTGCAAAAGTCATGGATCTCCCTGCTATGGGGATTGACTGGGGGGCTAATTCACGTGATTTCAGTAGAGTCTTATTTTCCAGAGACACTGCTGTAAGCTTTGGTAGGTTTGCTGAAGAGGTTTTTAAAAGGCGCAGATTGGCGCCAAGTGTAGTTGATGTTTAGGTTTTCTCATAGTTGCTTTCTTTTGTTGTTGGCATCCATGCATGAGGTTTCCAGGCCTCGGACTATAAGGAGTCCATCTGGCAGTAGCCTTAACGGTTTCGAAGCTCCACCGGAAGCTATATTCTGGTACCACGGTAGACAGGAGCCCCTGTGTTAGGTCGTTTTCTGATGACTTATCATCAGTCGGCTTAGCGCAGCCTGTCGGAGGAGTAGGCCCTCTAGTGGGAGTATCGGCTGTGGATGCCCAAAATCGCGGAATCATAAGTGTTCTTGTACACAAGAGGTGTTAGATAGGCCTCGCTGTCAAGCAAGGAGTATAGTTCATGCCTTATACATAACTATGAAATTCTACTGGGGTAGTACTTGCACTGCCCTGGGGCTTGGTCAACGCCTTTCTTTTGAATCCTTCTGCGTGAAGGACCACCGTGTTATTGAGCCGTCAAGGCTGGAGTACACGTTAAGCCCTCCATTTAATTTCTGTCTGCAAAAGTTGTTTTTCCATGTCCTCAACGTCAGCCACTTTGTAGGGGATTTCTTTAGCTACATGTGCTTTGCCGACACTTTTAATCCAACCATGGCATGGGCTAGAAAAGTTTGCCAGTTTTCTGTTCACTATATAAAATATAGATGACCTTCCTTGGTGCTCCAAGAATTTTTTAAGCAATTATCACTCCTCTTTTTTCTTTTGACGATTTTATCTAAATGGAGATAAAGAAATACACTCCAATGAATGTGTTTTCGAGGGATTTTCTTTTCGGTGTAAATTTTAAATGTCTTAAATCTTACATGAGATGGGAAACTGTCTGCTGAAAGATTCATGTAAGAAATATATCCCCAAACGCAGCCGTCCTTTTAACAAACTTAGTTGACCCTTTTTACAGCCTTAACTCAAAAAACTTGTTTAACTCTTAAAAATAAAATGTAGGTACATTTTCTTAAAAGTTTACATGCAGTTTAAGGATTCTTTGTTTTTTCCTACCGACAGTCCTTCAGATCCTTATCAACAACCTAACCAACCCAATGAAAACTTAAAAGCCTAACCAGACAAGTGTATAGGTCGCCTTTCAGTTTATTAATGTTAAGCAATAGTTTTGTCGCAGACGGCTTCAATAGGATACACCAAAAAAGGAAACAAAAAAAGAAAGTTCTCCATTTGCTTATTGTGTGAGAAAAACTTTATGTCCTCGAGGGATATACCCTCGGAATATTAATGACTGTGCTTCAATTGTTTGAATGATAATCCACAAAATGTTTTTCAACACACAACTCTCAATGGATTCAATCGTGTCAGTATTAGAGTTCGATGATCAATAGAAAACAAACGTAGCACACTCACGCAACGCATACACTATAAAAATACAACTCCTCTCTTTAGGGAGTATGTAATTGCAAAGTATAGGTACATTTTTGACACACATGTCAGATGTCACCTTCTGGTCATATAATGAGTTTGTACTGTGTGTGAACAGTCTGTTAGTTGTTGTCACGAATATTTGTAGTTTAGCCATTGATATATATTTTGACCAAATTGCCTGACACATATGACGTATGGTCCTGTGTCATATTGTTGTTTTCTCTCCCATGAAAGTTAATAAATAATAAATTTGAGTGATTGTTGCTGTCGCCTATTTATCACACATATATGCCCAAGGAAGTGGGAGTTCCTTTAATAATTCCACGGAAAAACAATTTGTTGGGAAGCCTATTTTGGCCATCTGTCTGTTGTTGTTTTTTTCGCAGAATTACCTACATATGGTTTTTGTTTGAGATGATTATCTCCCCTTATATTGTGTTTAATGGTCTGTGGGATGTTTGTTTGTATATATTTTTTTTTTGTGTGGCACGTAAGAGAAGTTGAAGTAGGTATATTCTTCTCCAACATATATACAAGGTCTAGTCTAAGATGGTCTTACACCAGATGCAGCGCGTGTACGATTAATACAAGACCTGATACCGAAAATAGATTCTCAAGCGATTTCTGTCGCAAAGAAAAATATTTTCTTAGGACTTGTTTTATTAAAATACAAACACACCCAATGGGAATTGAGTTAGTAGGTATGAGACTTTTCAGATGACGTAAACATCTGGTAGGTTTCTCTTTTCAAATGACAAGTCTTTGAAGTTTTTACAAACTTTAAACTTAAAGGACATGGTACATACCTATTTCGAGATTATATTGTTGACCATATTTGTTTGTGTAGTCCAATAAGCCAAACATTGATGTTTTGTTCGCTTATAGAGTTGGATTAGAGGCCTCTTGGAGTATATCCCGTCGGTCTTGGCCATATTCACAGATAGCTGTTAACCACTGTGTGACTTCGTCCAATTTTAGTGCCTAAAATGCAGTAGGTGTTTAATGGATGAACAAATATCTTGAACTGAAGTAAATATACCCCTTGATGTTACTTGCGCACTACATATTGAATATTTTGCAAAGTAGTTATCACAAAAACCTTTTCCGTCATTTAGATATACATTTCCCAAAGTTTCATGCCAATCGGATAACCAGGTTTTGCGCCTATCGGTTACAAACAGATATAAACACATCAATTTTAATATATAACTAGCAAAACCTGACAGATGTTTCTCGGCCCTTTCTGGTGAGTGGCGTAATGATTTTGATCTCTTAATTACATTTAATGTCTTTGTTGAGATTGAAAAAAAATGTGAATTGGATGCTGCTTTGATTGATGAATTACTGGACCAGGAGGATGTACAAAAACAAAGAAAATGGTCTCATTTAGGATGTGACTGAATATTTTTATATTAATATGTACAGTAAATGGTATTTAGAAATGATAGATGAATGCGACATTATTCCGTTTATACATATTTTTTTTTGTATACTAGCTGTACCCGCCCGACTCTGCCCGGCTACGGAAGTTCTAATTATATGTACTGCTTGAATACGTTTTTGTCTATTAGGAACTTGTATAGCAATGTTCAAAATTGTACAACTTTAGCTCCTACGAGTGTCGTAAAATATCGTTTACAATGTTTTATTGTATGTGGTAGGTGTAACGCCTCATTCTCCAATTCCACCCACATATTGTGAACTGCTTTATTCGGGGTGGACTCAAAGACTCGTCGAGCTGGTGCGTACGCTCTACGTGACCCAGCCATCTCAGTATTTTAGGTATTTTAGGTTTTTTGACTAGGTCAATGTCGCTATATAGCCCGTAAAGTTGGTCGTATGTCTAATCCTCCAAACTCTGTCGATACAAACTATACCGAAAATCACTCGAAGAATCTTTGTCTGCATCTTTTTACCCTCTGGTAGAACATCCGAACATTGCTCTTGCAATAACTTCCCTTAATAGACTCGACTACTTGCTTCTCGTGCTCTTTCTTTTTCCATCTGATTCTGAGAAGTCGATGCTCCTCCCTTTGCTGGCTGTTATCTGGTTTTGGAATGCAGCATCTACTGATAGGTTGCGGTCTTGGCTGCATGTGCTAACCGGCACTCCTCATCGAAGCAGGGGTTTCGTTGTGGTCGCTTAATGCAACCCAGCACTACGGTGGCGGCAGATCTGATGGCGCGTTAATTCTGGAGGTAGGTTTGCTGAGACGTTAAGGGTGACGCGGTCGGCAAAGGTTCTGCCAGTCTCTTGCGGTCGTAGTCTTGCGACGTCAAATCTTTTAACAGCCTCCGTCGGGTATTGTTGCGCAGTGGATATCCGCATCCGTACTTTGGCTACCACCAGGTACTGGTCCGAGTCTATATTGGCCGCTCGGAACGTTCGGACATTCAAGACACTGGAGGCATGCCTGGCATTTACCGCAACGTGGTCAATTTGGTTAACCGTTGCTTAGTCTGGACTCTGGAGACCGCCATGTCCCTTTGTAAATATTGAGGTGTGGGAATCGTGTGTTGGTGATGATAATTTTGTACTTTACGACTGTAGAGCCGAAGATGCCCTCATGATCACAAACAGAATCACCAACGTTTATAAAGTTTGGGTCATCTGTTGGTTGCTTTATGAATCAAATGTTATTTGACACTGACAGCTCTATGGTTAATGCGGTAAACATTTTTTACAGAAACTCGGTATTATATTTTTTGATTTGACGCCGTTTTTTTTTTTGTGGAGTGACGATCAATTCAGGCTTGAGTGTCAGCTTAAGAAACCATCGCAAATAGTATTGAAAAATTGGGTTGACTGGAATTGACTGAGAAGTTGATTGGAAAATGTTTTTTGTACGGAAATATAAATAAATTCCTTTTCTAGAAAATTTAAAGTTCAATTGATAAATTTTTGGATGAACTAACTTTATAATCCTTAAAAAAATTGTTAAGACTAAGGCCCAACTGGAAAAAAACCAAAGCGGTTGGCAACTCGGGTTACAGACCAGTTACGGACTCAGCGGTGACTTGACTCCACGCACGAGGAAACTCATCACCAATCAAAATCTCTAGTTTGTTCAGTGTCGTATTATTTACAAATAAAAAAATTTCTAGGTGGAAATTTCAATATGGAAATAGGCCCAATGCACACGGAGCAACTGGAAAAGATCTGATCAGCGATGCGAATTGGCAACTGGTTTGCTCTGAGTCATACCCTGTGCAATCAAATGCGTCGAAGCACCCGACGCTACTAGTTGAAAACCCGCTTGCGATTCACAAAAACCAGTTTGTAACCAGTCGTCTGTTGATTTGCATGTCAGGTTGCCTATTGATTTCAGTTTCTAGTTCCAATCAAAATTTTAACCCCCACGAAGGTTTTTGAAGTAAAATGAGACTCCGCATCTCCAGTTGGAAAACATTTTCCAAGAAAATCAATAAAACACTGAAACCTAACTTTTTGAATTCAAGTTGATCTGGAAAATATTTTCAATAAACAATGCTTTACATTATTACATTTTCGCAACATTATAGCCCTCACAAATAAATTAGGAAAAAAATTCTTTCAGCATATTTACATTCACATCATCAAAATAAAAAAAAATAAATGTTAACTTCATTTCGAACAACATTCTGCTGAACTCATTTTATATTCCACGAGGCAATATTGAATTTAAAATATTTTGAATACTGATGTTACATTATCAATCAATATGAATCTGTCATCGCGTATAGAAAATAAAACATACATTTTGTCCTTCGAGAGGGCAAGTACCTCATTATACGAAAACATTCCACTTCGATTTTATGAATATTATTTCAATTTCGACTTCGTTATAAAAAATAGAACATCTTGTCAATAAGTAGATACTTTGTATACAAGAGCAAGAGCTACCCTAATATTCCATCTTAATCATTATGCCTGTGTCCTTGTCCTTGACCTTGACTTTCAAAATAAAACCTAGAAGAAAGTTTTAAAGTTGTTCTATAACTTAAATTCGAAAAAGTCCCATTTAGTTCGTATTGTGACTGTGAGTTGTTTTGAAGGTTGAAGCTCGTAGTTCTAGAACCACTGGTTAAATTTATAAACTCAATATTCAATACGAAAATTATCCCAACGAAGAAATCTATGAAAGACTTGCATTTGACAATAAAAATGTCCATCTCATAGGTTAGATTAGGTTATGTAAGGTGGCTGTCCTAAAGGGGAACCACTTAGACCATATTATTTGGTCCATTGTGATGCCACAAGGCGGAGGAAGTGGCCAGAAAGAACTACGTGCAGGGCTTTACAGTGGGATCTTTATTGGTACTTGCGAATTTGAGTGTCTTACCTCGTTAAGAGGTTTTGATGGTGACTGAGGCAGTCAAATCTTATCTAAGTTTGCACCTCCTAGTTGCGGTTTAGTTTTCGGGTAAGGACGGAGGGTCACTAAAGGGGGAGACTGGCGCATGGCAGAAGTGGGTGATTGAACCAGTCCGCTTTGCTGCTTGACCAAATGTCAATGGATGGATTGTCTGTTGGAAAAAAGGATGGTAGGTAACCGTAGCAGTCTGCCGTTTATTTCCTAATGACAATCAGTCGACAAGACAGAGACTGGTGCTGAGCAGGATAGCTTAATTGGAGCACTTCTTCCTTCTGCTTGGTAGCGAAAGGAGAGGTCGCGTCATCGGTGAAAGGTGAAGGGGTGACCGAAACAGTCTAACCCTCTGCGTATCCCCTCTGACCATTGGTTGGGTCAAAAATATGCTTAATTGCAGGACCATCAACTCAGCTATAGGGCGTAGTTCTGTAACAAAAACGACAAGAAGAAGCTTCGTACACGGATGAGTCTTCACCCCACTTTTTAACGTCAACAGAATCATAAGAATCTGCACAGAGAAGAGCAACAAAATTGGAAATAAGATAATATCGTGATTCATTAGGATGAGGATGGAGTAAACCCTAAGATCATACCTAACGCCAGTGGTGGAGTGAGCAGATAGCAAACCGTACCGAAGGATGTAATGTCGGGGGTAAACGGTAAAACCGGCTTCTAACGAGCTCCCTCAGACGCCTTGGCGAGGGTCTGTTGTATATAGGCTGTCCAGGTATGGCGGCACTGCCTGGGTCGACCTTGTGTTTCCGGCCTTACTTGTGTGATCTTAATGGAAAAACTTAACGTAACTAAAAATAAAATAAATTCAAAAGGAGGATTTGAAATCTTAAAAAAACAGGAAACAAACCGACAGTACACAGCCGGCCGGCGATGGAAATAGGGTGCGATTGTAATGAATCCTTCACTTCTGCAGACAAGGGAAACGGTGGGCAAGCTGATACTGGTACTTCAACCAAAACGGAACAGAGCAACAGTGAGCTGGCTGGTACACTCACTTTAGAAGTGAGAAGGGATAGTAGTGAGGTGGCTGGTAATCTCGCTAATATCGTTAAGGACAGAAAATCTACCAAGAAAACCAGGGGGGACAGCTGTCAAGTAAACTGTGGCTTCAGATTCCTCCGAAGTCGATCAATCGGAAAGAGTAGGAACGCACACCAACTGAACAGCCTGCTGACGCGTAACGCGCGACTTAAGGTTGAAAGTGAGAAACGCGAAGTTGGCCAGTTTAGAGGGTGTGAGTGTGATGTAAACTCTCTAAGTGCCTGGGACAAGACACAGTTAGAACAGGCCAAAGAAACTCTGACCGCGGAGGCTGCCAGAAAATCGGTAGCCGAAGCGGCCAAAACTGCTACGGAAATAGGACAGGCATCCACGAGTGAATCGGTACCTCAGAATCAGGGAAGTTTCTCCAAAGGTGCAAGTCAAGGAGAAATGTCGTCGTTGCCTGTAAGAGGGCCTTTGTGAGAATGTCGGAACTGCAACCATTCACCATTTGTACTGGATGTACAAGGCAATTATATCAGACCCATAATCTCCTATGGTCCTTCCCTTAGACTGGGCAGGGACACCAACTGGTACAATGACCTATAATTATGAAATATGAAAGTGCATAGGCAGCAGCAGCACCCTGCACGCCGGGAGTTGTGACTTATGAGATGTCCGTCGCAAGCAGGTTTTTACTCTTCGATCACCAGAATCGTCTAGTAGTATTCCCAGCTGAGATCCCGGCAATAGAAAAATTGGCAAAAAACATAGAAGGTTGTCTCCATCCTCCGTCGAATATGATTCTCTTCGTTGACAGTCAAGCAGCTCTGAAATCGATTAAATATAGTACTATCAAATCAAAGGCGGCTAGTAAATGCCGCAGCGAACTCATCATTAGTCACCATTCTGCCAAACTCCGTTGGGTTGCCGGACATACTCGTAGTAATATGGAAGTTATGTAACGAAAAGGCGAATAGGTTAGGTTAGGTTGAAGTGGTTGCCGGCAAAAGGCCGATACACTTAGACTATTATAAGGTCCTTTGTGATCATGAATCTAGAAGAAGTTTCGTCCTTGAGCTTCTGATGAAGCATAGGACACTATTAATGTCTAGGTTTGTTAGATCGTTTAGATTATTGTAATAGAAGGCTCCCAAATGGAGTTTCCGTTTTCGGGAGAGTGGCGGACAATTGCAGAGGAAGTAAAGAATGGTCTCCTTCTCCTCTTCGTCCAAACAGCTTCTCCAAAAGTCGTTTGAGAATACGCCAAGCCGCATGCCTGCCTATAAGGCATGACACCTATTGTGACGCTGATATGCCTTTTGTCAAGAGAGATCAAATTCTTAGAAAAGGCGAATACTTTGGCAAGAATGGGGTCGGAAATGAACACTAGTGAAGCAGATATTCTGCCATCGATTGATAAATTGTGTAGCATAATCAACGACATCATCAAGAAAGTGATCAACTCATCCTGGCTATCTAGGGAAGACATCTCGTACTTTATGGGCGAAATTAGACAAAATGAAGAAAAGAGTCTTCTGGCACTAAAAATAGCCTCTATGCGCATCATAACTGGTGTAATCATGGAAAACTTTGCCATTGGACTCATGCTTCGTAAATGGAGGAATGGAAGTAGCCAAGCATTTATTTAGGTTGAGAAGAGGTCCGTTTTTTTAAGTCCAATCATTAATTGCAAATATATCCTCATACCAGCATCACAAGTTGTGAAATTTTTTTTCACATATTGGGATAGCCGGATCTAAGCATCATCGGCGTAAAAATAGATGAAGCAATATTTGCTACCGAGGGTAAATCATTTACAAAGATGCTGAACAAAATAGGTCCTAGATTTATCCCTGAGGCACTGCTTGTTTGAGCGGCTTAAATACCGAGCAATTATCACCAATAATGACTCTAATCCATTTTTTAATTTCCAGCAGAGGATGTCGTGAATAATTTTGTTAAAGGCCTTTGAGAAGTTCGAGTAGGTAGAGTAAATTTACAAACCCTTTATCAAAGTCCATAAATGAATTTCATCAAGCATGTTGACCAGTGACTGTGACCAGCTCGAAAACCTGACTGATGAGGCCAAGAGGGTACAAAAGATAGTTGTCGGAGAGGTGATCAATGACTTGTTTAGCAAGAAAGAACCCTGACAAAAACGTGTGACAAGCATGGCAGAATGCTTATGGGCCGAAACCGGAAGCAATATTATTCAATTTACAATTATATTCATAAATCTAAATCAATTTTAAAAAGCCTCAAATTATTTGTAGACAAAACTTCTCCGTGTATTTCCAGCTACCATTCAGTTTTTTGCTCCGACCAGAGGCTGAGCTACAGTAAATTCAAAATGGATCTTATTTTATTTGATCAAATGCGAACGAAAGTAAAACTAATTTTTTCTCTGCCTTGGGTTTAAAATGTATGTCTGGTGCGAAACCTCTCTCAATTTGCATTGTATACCCTATCTAGTTTAACTCCGGGCGTCAAACTCTATCCGCTGTGTTTTGTTTGGATGCAGAGCCGCCGCGCCGTCTGAATGTTCAAGATGTGATGTGGCCTGTGTTCGCGTAGTGCTCTGCACGTTAGTAGAAAGAAAGTAAAAAGGAAGAGAGGTGAATGCTGTTTGTTTATCATTGGTTTACATTTATGCTGAATTTATGCCAAAAAGTTATTAAAATACTATATCTTGACATTTTTATTAAATCATTAGCCTTGGTATTTGGTAAAAGGACATAGTATATTGCAAGTTGGAGGCAGTTTACAAATTTGCGGGGGTATTGGATAAAGGGACGTGACACCTATCAAATAAAGCAACAATTTTACATTTCATCGGAATATGTACCTTTTTTTTTATTTGGTTATGGTAACTCTTTTATGTATAAACAATAAACATTCTCTATAAGTGTCAAGTAATCAAGAGAGAAGTAGGTACCTACTTCAATAAAAAAATGCAACCGTCTGTAAATGTTAATTTGCAATACGCAAAGAACACTTAAAGTCAATCTAAAAGAGCATATATTTAAGCCATGACTAAAAGAGTGTGATATACCTAAATTAAAATTTCCCAACAGTATGCAGAAATAAATCCACTTTTGTTGCAGATTAAATAAACGTTTATTAACACTACTTATACGTTTGCTTAGAGTGCAAACTTTACATATCCTTACTTCCTAGACTCATTTTTAATTGTTACCATGTAGCTGTACATATTACGCGAAGTAAAAGGGCATACAATTCACACCACACTTCCTTATTCAAAAAAAAAGGGAAACAAATAACCAGGAAGGGAAATACTGTGAATAATGCCTTTAAACAAAGTGGACTTCCATCGTAGTACCATGAAGTACTTTTCACAGTCGACCGCCAAATGTTATGGAATCTTTCCGGATTAAGCGGATTTTCCTTTCTCCACATTCAAGCACACACACACAGTAACACACACAATCAAATTGCACATAGTATGGAAGTGGCAGTGCGGGTATGTTCGGAAAATTTTCTATGCACGGGAAATGTAAATGTGCACTAAATAAAATAAAATAAAGAAAATAAAGAAAAATAAGAAACACACCGGAATACGAAAGTACAGCGGCACATTTGCGTTAATTGAGGTTTGCGATAAAACCACATAATTAACTGTAAGGTAAAATAATTAATTTTACTTTTTAGGTTGGAATTTTCCAGCCGCCATTCCACCACCGACCGACAGGCAAACTGGATAAGAATGAAAGCACTCAGCTGCTTGTGTAATTTGTTTTAATTATCGTCCTTTTGCCTTATTGCGAAAGGTGCGAAAGGCAACGTATTAGGCTTATTCGTTGGTTTTCTTCTTGTATATTATATACAATTATTTAACTTAGTTCTTGCAATTACAAGTCGGCTGACGTGACTTATTACCTACAACGTGGAAGAGCGGAAAATTATGTCTTCTTATAGATGGTGTCTTAGATAAAATATTCATAAGTGATATTGGGGGCGTTATTTTGTTAGGTTATGTTTGTAGTAGCTTCCCAGTCTTTTCAAGACGGTTTTTTTTAATTACTTTAGGTTAGTACCTACTTCTGGAGGAAACCGTAGCATTTTCTAAGCTAAGTAATCTATTATCCTTAAAATACCGCACATTTTATTCTGCACATGGTATTTCTGTTGCTCCGTCTTCCGGGCGATCGAAGACGCGAATTATTGTCCGCAAACCCTTTGGCCAATATTACACGCAGTGCTGTCGTTTTTCAATTTACGTTGGTAGCCAAATTTATAGGCTCAATACTTTCCCTAACTCTATAGATATTTCTTCTCCATATCAATGAACTGCTTGGATCGACAAATAATAACATTTTATAGCTTTCCTGATGATAGAAATTGGAATCCTGTCTGGCGACTGTCTACTTAGGAAGCATTCGAAATGACTAGGACTTTCAAATTTGTGTAGATTCTGTTCTGACATAGGTGTCGAGGAAAATATCACACCCATAGGTACTGAGCAAATGCCAAGGCATAGCACCTGTAGGCGGCACAAAGTTTTGGGAAACAACTTATACTTATAACAACTTATCGACCAAGCGAAATTGAGTAGGGCAATAAAATGCTTTAGGGAAGGTGTGTAGGCTTTAACACCTATTAAATTATGTTTCCCCAGAGATAGCAATGGGTCCACTAAAATGGCTTGTAACGGTTTTCCTTACAAGCCTGCGTCTAACCTAACCTAGGTTTCCTGATCATACCACTCTTAGCTGTTAATACAACTGCCTCACACCAGTCGAAGAGGCAAGCAAATTAATGAAGATCTGGATAAAATCTTTAATGCCCAGTTGCACAGTCAGAGTTTAAACTGAAGTTTAACTAAACCTGACCGAGAGTCTAAAATTTTGGTTTAACTCGTTCAGTTTCACAGTTCAAAATAATCTACCAGTTAACTGAACGCAGTTGTGCAAGCGCAGAACAATTTCCCTTAAGGGGATATTTTTCTACCAGCGCACTTTTGATCAAATAAATGGTTATTGCTTTTCTCAACTTTATCTATTTTACCATTTGTAAATAAAAGAAAATGTGTGCAATATTATTACATTATGTATTTTGGTATTAACAAAGTGAATTGATTTATTGTTGACACATGTTTGAACTGTCATCTACTTTCACCTAATTATTTTTATTTTATTTTTTTCAATAATAATAATATGAAGTTGTTGAAATGTAGTGAGCATTCGGACGGATGCTATCTTGTTCCGGTTATACTTTTTTTAAATAAAAATGTAATCTAGATCTGTATACAAAAATGGTATGAACTACGAAACCTTTTAACTGAACAAGATCAAATTTACAGGCATTGTCCCGAGAAGTGTGTTCAAAATCGGACAAAAAAAAATTTGATTGTATAAAGCATAGAGTAGGTGCTGTCTTGTTTCAGCCAAAACAAACAACCCTATCGTGGAATCCACCGGGGGAATTATTCACGGTAAAGAATATTTTGGTATCGTCAAAATCGCAAAGTGAACAGTTTCCCATGTGGGTAATGTAAATGAGTTTCACTGTATCGTTAAAAACGTTCAAAGCGAATTTTTCCCGAACGAGGAACTGTTCACTTTGCAATTTTGACGATACCAAAATATTCTTTTCCGTGAATAATTCCCCCCGGCGGATTCCACGATAGGAATCTACCTGATGTTCACTTGAAATAATAGTTTAAAAAACTAACGAAATGCTTTTATAAGTATACTGCACTAAAAAGCAAAATAATAAAAATTAACCAATCAATTTTTAAGGTTTATCCTGGAAGGGGCTTAGTGTAAGCCATGTTTGTGTAGTTTACACTCAAATAATGCAATACATAACTACAAACATGGCTTACACTAAGCTCCTTCCAGGATAAACCTTAAAAATTGATTGGTTAATTTTTATTATTTTGCTTTTTAGTGCAGTATACTTATAAAAGCATTTCGTTAGTTTTTTAAACTATTATTATTTTATTTTTTGTTTTTCAGTGCAGTTTTATATCTACCTACTTACACAAGCTTTTTTTTACTATCATTTTATTGTATTGTCATCAAAACTGAACCTGCATTAAAAATTTCCTAATAGGGCCCATACACGACACAGACACGTCGCTGCAGACCAATATATTTTGTTGTTGTGCAAATGTTTGCGCAGATCGTCTGTGTCGTGTGTATCCATGTCGACTGTTTGCAGCGACCGTCTGCGTGAATTCAAAATTTTTTGAATTTTTCTTGGTCTGCAACGACATATCTGTGTCGTGTATGGTGAATTTTGCACAGACGAGCGAGAAAATTCACGGCGTAAACATAATTGAAAGCCTCTCGCTTGAAGAAATCTGTTCCCTCGTTAAAGTTTTTTGTTTATTTATTAATGGACATATTTTTTGTAGCAGCTTCATTAAATTTCATTCATCCATTCGGCAAAATTTGAGGAAGTCGGCAGGCAGTATTCGCCATTTTTCCGACCCGACGACCACGACGAAACGATACAAACTAATGTCTGTGCAGATTGTCTGCACCGTGTGTGGCGAAGGCATGTTTGCACAGACTTAAGGTCTGCAGCGACGAGTCTGTGTCGTGTATGGGCCCTATAAGTCAATGGACATAATAGATAGGTATGTATTCCACATAAATAAAAATTCGCGACAGGTATGGTTTGATTGATTTTACTACGCGTACCTACCTATCCACTTTCCATTGCTGCAGATCTCAAATATAAGTATGTACGATCACAAACTCCTTATATTATGTACGTACATATGTACATAGTTTGGTTAATGCATATCCATTCCCTACATCAAATTCAACTACGCCATACATATGAGCATACATTCTGAATGCCCGCCGCCGTATGACAATTCTATTTTTAGAACGCAAATTAAAACCACCCTTCCTAAGCACAACTGCGATCGAGATAGCAATTTTTTTCGCTTTTGGCCGAATGATCTATTTTCAATTTATTATATCTTGCCCTCTGGATGGGCTAGAAAGATGAATGTTAGCTCAAAATACTCGGTGAAGTATTGCCTAGCAATTAAAAGGATTTTTATACCCGGTACCACACTGTGGTGAGGGTATATTCACTTTGTCATTGCATTTGTAACGCCCATAAGGAGGCGTTGTAGGTATGACAAACTATATATATTATTGATCAGCATCACTTTCTTAGTCGATCTAGCGATGTCCGTCTGTCTGTCTGTCCGTCTGTCTGTCTTGAAATTTGGTACGTAAGCTTTTATCCACCAAAATGAGGCTAAGTTCGAAGATGAGCAAGATCGGATGAAAACTACTACTAGCTCCCATACAAAAATATCAGATTTATATAGCTTTTTATGTTAAAAATTAAATTTAAATAGCTACAGTAAAGATAGCAAGTTTAAACTTTGCACATATTGTTTTAATAATATTTAAAAAATGTTGACAAAAAATGAGCTTGGTCGAATAAAAAGTACCCATACCTCCCATACAAATATATAATTTTTTAATACTAAAATATTTTTTTTTATTTTACAATAATATAGTACCGGGTATTTGAGCTTCGGCATAGTCGAAGATAATTGTCTTACTGGTTTTAGTTGACCTACATAGATTTTTGTGTATAATGGCAAGTTGAGCGTAGTAAGGTCGAAATAGAGAATTTTGCACCCCCTGTTTTCAATCCTTATAGGACGAATCGGTACAAAGTATTAATTAGGAATGTAATAATTTTGACTTATCTATTGACATATAAAAATTCAAGTTAATACGGCTAATGAATCATGTGTTATGAAAAAGCCTCCCTTAAAGGGGCAGGGGAAGTCAAAATCCAAAAATTATTTCTAAATATTGCATTGTCTTCACAACCCAAGCAGCATGGAAAATTTCAAAGTTCTAAGTTTAGAGAAAGAGGTTCAAATTTGGCTTGCAAGATTTTGACACAACAAATTTTTCACGAAGTTAAGTAAAAGCTTTTAATTAAAAAGGGTTTTTCCATGAAAAGTATATTGGTTGGAAATCTATTGAAATATTCTGATGACATTTTTTAACAGTTACCGGAGTAATGCTGCAACTAATCATAACTCTGGTATTCACTCATATAAATTCAAGAAGTGTAGCACCCAGACAATTTATCTATTTTATTCTCTCTCTCTCTCATATCTCTGTATGAAATAGCAGCTGTCAAAATAAACCTCAAAATGTGAAAGGAAAGTTTAAACGGCAGAATGCAGGCGTTTAACTTAAACCGAGAGTTGAACTCCACTTTGGGTTTAAACGAACACTGTGAAACCGAAAATTTGTTGAACGAAGGTTTAAACCAAAACGAGAGTTTAAACTCTGACTGTGCAACTGGGCATAAGTTAGTTGTATTTAATGCACAGAAGGCACGGCTCACCCACTTTTAAAAAGCGAATTGCTTCAACTGTAGCACAGATTTATCTTGACCATTTATCCTGATTAATTTGCACACCTTCTTGGAGTTACAGTTAATTCGGGAATAAGATTGCAGGCCCACTTATCCAATATCGCAATATCGTTTTTTACTTAAGTTCAGCCATTTTGGTTTTGTTTAATTCAATGGACTGCACTGGAATCGACGACTGATTCAAGCCGAAAACACCGCCATTTGTAAAAATGATAGCATCTTCTAATATGGTGATTATTTTTGCCACCTTATTCTATCCAATATTCGACTACATATTTGTGGAATTAGTAGGAGATAGCTAGCGGATGGATAGTTCCCATGAGTTCTTCGTTGGATTCATTCAAAGTCTTAACTGATGTTATACTCACCACGTCCTTGAAGGGAGGTCAACGCATCGGGAACCCAATGATACTTTTGTCCAATCTTTGTAATCTCATATTATATGCCCCTACAGCCATATAGACTATAATAGAGATCAACATCTACATAAACAACCCACTGACCATTTCACATCTTACATTCCTTTCTAATCCCATAATGTACCGAAACCGAAACGTTTAATCTGCTTAGCGAACTTTTGCTACAACACAAACGCCATTCTTCTGCGAACAACCCTCAACCATATGTGCTCGCTTTACTATACTTTTACTCGTTAGTTCTTTGTGCTAGTATACTCTACGCTCCAGTTAAACCCTGTTAAAGCTACACAAATGTATACGAGCTAAAACTCACTCGACAAGGTAACCGCACAGCATTTGAACTTATTTCCATTTCAGTAACTCTTGTTAGAAGCATTTTCATCAGCAAAAAAAGCAAAAAAGTTACCCTGATACCGTATAAAGATTCAAAAACTTCTACGAATCGCCCCAAACGTTACTCACCACTCGCAAAAGTTTTTTTTTCCCATCTCGTGCATTAAGAGGGATGCATTCTTGCGCCACATGTTGAAAAACTTTAGCATGCTGTCGGGCCCCCACCAAGAACCCTGGCCATGTTAATGTTAATCAAAATTTTCTCAAATTTCATATTAAACCACTCAGCAGCCCCTAAGTTGGTGTGTCGCCTGCAGGGTAAACGTCATATATACTCTCAAAATATCCTTGTACGGAGAAAATTGAGAAAAACTTTTCCCTAAGAAGTATTCCATTGACCCCATGAACGAGATGGTGCCCGTGTCATATATATATACACATTCGTCCCTGTTAAACTTTTCACTGTATGTGGCTGAGTCCTGAGTATCTGGGCATGTGTGTGTGTAATGATATACCTACCAGCTAATGCATACTAAATTGACGTCTTACAATAATGTGTGCTCTTCCTGTAAATCAAACTTGGGTTTTTTTTTCTGTCAAAGCCTATATGCAACTGAGGGGAGGCCCAGCACACAATATAACCCCCGAGCTGATTGTGAGAAAGAAATACTTAACCATATCCGCGTTATGGCTCCAACTCCCAGGGATGGGAGCATGCAAAGTTTTTCACTCACTTACACAGGAAGCGGGTCGTGGCTGGTGGCTGGTGGGTACTTCGGGATGTTGTAGTACATCCCGACTGGAGATCTACTTTTAGATTTCCATTTTCTTTGCTTAGTTCAGTTCGGTGAAATAAAGTCGCTATCCTTTGTACGAGGAGCGGGTGGTGTAAAATGAAAATCGCCAAAGAAACTAGGTATACCCACGGCTGCTGTGCAGGATGGTTGGGGGGTATTCGTTCTGTATATGCCAACCTGCACCATGACTTTGGAATGTTCTGTGGGAAATTAATTTTCTTATTTTACAGAAAATCCTCTGCAGCGTTATGAAGGCAATATCCAGAGACATACAGAGAGAGAGAGAGAAGGAGAGTAGAGGTGTTCCGCTTGTATTTCCTGAGCCTTTTGTATATTTTCTCATCGCCTTTCTAGTCTGTTTCTTAAATGGCATTTAGCCAAGACGCCGTTGTTTATGCACATTCGAAAAAGCAATCCTTTTACAACATCGCATCGGGACGACCGACCGACGAAGAAAAGCCAAAGATTCTGCCTGCATTTGGTGTTGTACTTTGTATAGCATAATGCGCCCCCTCGTTTTACGTGTTTGCTGTATATTTTGTTTGCTTAACTCTCTGGCAGAGATAGTCCTAGTCCTAGCTATGTGTGGAAATTGCAAAACGAGAAAAAACTAAAAACGAAACTTGATAAAAGGATGCTTCCTTTCTTATGCCATCATCACACACATATAGCCGACTCTATGCATTTGAAGGCAAACGAGTGGGTACATATATGGGAATTTGTTTGGCTGCTTTTTGTGTGTATACTGTATATGCCTCTGGTATTGCTCCTGTGGATTTCCTTTCGACAAATAAATAAAAACTATCCGCCTAGAAAACAATAAAGAAAAGCTTCGGCTTTGGCTTTGGCTTTGGAGTTTTTCCCTTCACTTGATAATATTTTTTTTTTTTTGTTTTTTACAATTTTGCTCACTCTTGTTGTTTACTAACTTTTGTTTATATGTGTGCTTACATTTTGCATCCTTTTTGTTCTATGGTTCGCGATGGAAATGTGAAAAAACTATACACAATGCTTTATTATTCACACAGCAATCGCGTGTGTAAGGGAATGGAAAGGATATGCTTTTATCAGGCATCCATGTGTATGTGTGTGTGGAATCCATCTTCCCTATATCTGTATAGTGGGCTTAAAGCCAAGCTAATGTGGGCGGCCGTATTTATGTATTTATTTCGTTGAAAAATCTAAATGTAAGTGCAACACAATGTGGCAACATGATATATGGTTTATTATGGACGGATTGTCGTTTGGTATTTATGGCGGAAAACATTTCCCATTTCTGTAGATTGTATAAATTCTCTATGGGAATGTGTTGTACCATTTGTTTGGCATTCATCGGAACCTATTGAGCTTGAAACAAGAGAATGCCGAGGTGTTTGCAAATTGAAAAAGATAAGCCATCAGTTGTTATGAGGATATGTATAAGTAACTAGCGAGGAGAGCGTATAATGCATTTTAACAAACACTGGCAACAGAGTATGGGGTATTGTTCCAGGATGTATATGAGTGCTTTCGCTTTAATGAGACCAGTATATTGCGGGTTTGTATACAGAAGGGGATTATGGTCGTAACATCGAGTTCTGGGAAATCTGTCATTCATAGTTGGCAGATGGCATCCGCTTAATTTTGGAATCGTATAAATGTAATGGACATTAACTGAAGGCTTATAGGAAAGTTGAAGCATGATCAGTCAGCCGTTTTTGGGTTGTGAGTTCAGGTGGGGATCATAATCGAATACATTTTAATTGACTCCTTGCCCTTGGCAGCAAAAGAAACTGAGGAGGCTGAGCTTCAAAGAAGTCTTGTGTATCGAAATCGAAAAGTTGTCTGTCTACTGCTCCAATAGTCCGCCACCTTAAAAGAACTCTCTTTGAGGATGTAATCGCTCGAAGACTATAGGCAGGAGCATTTGTGTTCATTCGCTATACATGTACAGAGTGGACCATCTAGTGGTTTCTTTTTAAATCATAGGTAATTTTGACACTGACAGCTGTTTCCGGCTCGAAATCTTGACAAAAAGTCAGTATCATACCTCCGCGGAACGAAATGAGTCGCTCTACGCTTGAGCAACGTTGGGACATATTGAAAACTATTTCCAAAGTGAGTGCTGTGTAGCCCAAACAGTACGTTTTTTGAAGAGAAGTTTCTGACGAGATGCACTTTCATCTCGGCGACTACCTTAACAAACAAAATTGATGCATCTGGGGATCGGAAAACCCGCACATTATTGTTGAGAAGGTAATTCATCCACAGAGAGTGACATTGGTCCTTTGAGGCTGGGAACAACGTTTCGGTCAACGGTCAACAGAGCCATGTTAACCGACTTTTTTTTACTGAAATTGAAGACATAGATTTGGACGAACTCTGGTTCATGCATGGCGCACCATGCCACAATCGATCTTTGCGCACCAAATTCCAAAATCGTGTTATCAGCCGTCTTGGCGATGTCAATTGGCCGCCTTGGAGCTGCGATTTGCTCTTTTGGACTTTTTTCTTATGAGGAATCGTGAATGACCGATGTTATTCCAACAATCCGGAAATGATTCAAGCACCAATATCATCCAAGCAATCCATGAGATACACCCTGAAATCATCAACACAATAAGGTCGATGTAGCTGGATCATACAGGTCGTCATAAAACCTGTTTCTCTAAAGCCCGTCAACGCAAACAACACCGACAATTTTATGAAAAATCTTTCTCTAGAAGCGACAAAGGATGTCTTAGATAAAGCTTGATATCCGCTTTAGATAGAGTCGAAGCTTCAGTACCATAATGCAAGACTGAGATGATCAAGGTTTTCTACAGAATCTTCTTAGTTGTTCGGAATAGGGATTTCTAAGTTGTTCAGCCCAAAGAAACAGTGGGTGGGAAGAACTATTCTTCCTTTAATTTAAGCTGAAATATTGTTATCAAAGTTTATAGCCAGAGACGAGGTATAGACAAAGTCCTTTACTGGCTCAAAGTTATAGATCTCTATTATGACGTTCCGGTTCCATCCTATGCTTCGATGTTGTGTGTCGCTATGACAAATTGATCGGCGATGGAATCTCTTGACCTAAAATCATACTGATAGGGGCCAATCAGGTCATTAACGAATGGGTCTTAGGTGGTAACACAAAATGGCAGATATGATTTTGTGTGCAATGTAAAGGAGACTGACATCTCTTTTGTGTTAGAGGAGGAGTTTACAATATATGCAATTTTCACACAAAAGCCAGTGAGGCCGATTGTGAATACCCTTTTTATAGCTACATGCTAGGACATGCAACTAAAAAAATCATTCAGATCTGTTGATGAATCTTCTTAAATCTGGAAGCGTGCTCCCTTGCAAGAGTAGCAACGTTCTTGGCAATAACACAGAAGATGTTCCACAGATTCTATTTCCTCGTGATATCTGCAACTTCTTCAGAATTCATTTGTAAAGATACCCAGTCTTTGGGCATATTTCCAATGATGCAGTGTCCGGTTATTACCCCGAAGAGCAGTCGGATTTGGTTTCTCTTTCTGTTTCTAGATGTTAGGATCTTTGCCATTTTAGTGTCAATTACGGGCCACAAGCTGCTACTTGTGATACGACTGGAAGTGTTGTTCCATCGTTCTTATGCCGAGTTTAATGTGACATTATCAATAACACTCTTAGCTACGTTGAAAGCTGGTAGTACTTGTCTGTCAGCTAATAGTATGTCCATTTCAGAGCCGTATCCAGTTTATCTACTGCCTTGCTCCCTTCCAAGCCAACATATGTTCAGGAACACAGCACAGCAGTACTATTGTAGAGGCACTGACTTACGGATTTCCAGTTTACCAGATTGGAGTTAATCGCTTTAAGTGCTGCATGGCTATCCACACGAAAGGGAATTTTTATTGCTGGTAGTTCCCTCGCTAAGACAGATTGAGCCGTTTTCTTAACTGTGTATATCTCTGCCTGTAAAACGCTGCACTGATTTATGAATCGGTATGAATGGCTGATACTTATTTCTTGGATTGGGCTTAAAATACTGCATGATCAAAATTCTGTTTTCAAAATACTGTGTTTCAAAATTCTGTGTGAACAAAATTCTGTATATTTATTTTTTGAAAATACTGTATGAACAAAATTCTGTATTTCAGAATTCTGTATTTCAAAATGCTGTATATACATCTCTCTTAGTCTGAGAACACCTTTGGCTGCCACGTTCTTAGAGTACAGCTTGAAGTCTGTAGTGCTGGCGCAGTTGATGGGCTCTCCCTTTTTGTGGACCGAATAAAACGGTGCTGAGTTTTCATTCATCAGACATGTATTCCATCTGACGAAATTTTCAAAATGAGTTGGTGCATGCTCTCTACCAAATCATCTCTAGTTGCTCTATCGTCGTATGTATTGATTGAATAGTATCTTCTATACCTAACAGCGCAGTAGCGCAGTGGTTAGTGTGCTGGACTGCTGTGCGAGGGATCCCAGGTTCGATCCCCGGAAAAACACAAATTACATCTTAGTGTTTTTTCTACTGCGCCACCTCTCGCGAACGTCTGACAAACATCCGAGAGTATAACTGTCCTGTCTCAATTCAGCCGTTCGGAATCGGCATAAAATTGTAGGTCCCTTCCATTCGTCCCAAAAATAGAAACTCACACAAGCGAATGGTTGCGAGAAGCTAGGCCTAGGGTGTCTACCGTCTGTTGCGCCACCTATTTATTTTATTTATTTATTTATACCTAACAGCGGGATTCTGGTCTACGTCGTCGTTATAGAGTCTGCAGTTTCCCCTACAGGTTCTTTTTCCTCCCAAGGAGCTGATGTTTCTTACGTGTCTTTTGCTCTAGTCTTTTTTAGCAGCTCTGCTCTATACGCATCTGGTTTTGCTGTTCGACATTGTTCATCAAACCAGGGACCTCGTATGGTGCTGATCGAGTGATGTCCAGCATTTGAGTCGCTGACTTAAAAATGGTTGTCTCTGGCAGTGTTACCACTGGTTTCTGAACTATAGTTATGCTGTGGTAGGACTAACCGCGATATATCGGGATATGCGATCGCCACGGGTTCTCGCAGCCTCTTGCGATTCCAGCTCCATTGATCCAAGTCAAGTTTCGGAAATCCATAATACTCGAAATGTGCCTTGCGTCAATGACAATGTATTCGTTTTGAACGATGGTTTGTTGATTCGAAGAGAGCCATGTTTTCTTAATGAATTTTGAGATGTAAAAATCAGCTTTAAGCACATTTCATCCCGCAGCAAAGTCAATTAACCTTAGAGGTGTCCTGTAGGCTGTGCTTATAAATTGTCTTACCAAAGACTGAAATTTCCTATAGTACAATTTTAGCGTCGTATTTTGGGCATTTCTCTTGGGCCTGTTCGAGGAGCTCGTAGAAACTGTCTTTGGTAACGTCGTCCCTTTTCTTCTTTCGAGGTATGAGCACATAGTATAATGCTGATCTAAATGCACCCAGTGATTTTTGGTTCAGTTTATGTTGACAGACTTTCGAGGAAGAGTGACAAGTGTAGCGACAACGAGAAAATACAGAGCGATGGAAAATTCAACTAAAAAGGTCAACAAAATAGAGGCAGACTTCTACTCGCCTAAAGTTGTGCACATATTTGAAAGGTATTTTAACCGACTTGCAATGAGCAACTGGAAACTACATATTTACTCAAAGACCGAAAACATCCTAAGGCCAGATTTTCACTCACAATTCGTACCCATTTAGGAAAAGGTTAAAACAATTTCGTCTGAAAACAAATAGTAATCGTTTGAAAAATATAAAAATCGTCTGAAAACATTTATTTTAAAGAATTAAAGAAAGCCACAATTTTCAAAATTCATCTATTTTTTTTGTTTTATGATATTCTTCTTTCCTTCTACAGCATTGTTGGTAGAAGGAACACCTTTTTCAGACGATTACTATTTGTTTTCAGACGTTTTAAAAATTGTTTCAGACGTTTCCAATATCTGATTTTCTGATGATTTCTATTAAATTTCAGACGTTTTTTCAATTTTTGCCGACGTTTCCTATTTTTTTTTTTTTCTGACAAGTACTATTTATTTATAGACGTAAAAATTGTAGCCTTTAGGAAAAACTTATTTACACTCCAAAAATGACGTATTTAGTCGACTTTCCTGTCCCTAGAAATAGATTCGTGATGTTTGTACTTTCAAAAAAAGAAAAATTTGCCCACCTTCTCGATTTGAGAACATAACTTCACGCTTCCTCAAAAACAACTGTCATTTTGTTCTCGATGTAGTCACCGGTATAGACCACGGGTTCCTTCCACGCGATAATGTTTTATTATCCTTGTAATTGAAAATTTACTTGCAGACATGTGCTAAAATTAAAAAATACTCTTGGCAAAATTAATGACTACCCCCCGTCACTAATCGCATGATTAACAGCTGAACGGTTTGTAGTCATTAATTAAAGACACCACTCAGCCTTTTATGAAAAAAAGGTATCCACTTTGTTTGTTCAAACATGAGTTCTTGTCTTTCCATTAACAAACAAAAAAATCAACTTCATTGTAAGAACAATGTCAACGTTATTACCTATCGCATGACACTTGGTGTGAAAAATGTGATTATTCTTCAAGTCATATATACAATGTAGAGCTCACGCTTCGTTTAGATAGCTCTTCATCCATAAATTGTGATAAATTTGTATAGCTGCGAAATGCTGTCGCATGTTTCGAACTCATTTATGTATATGCCAGATAACAATGTCTTGTTAATATTTCATATACCTATACGTATTTGTGTTGTTCATGAATGACTTGCCTTATCTCCCTTCGAGTTCGAGTCTTTAAGGAAACACATTTTCAGGTGCAAAGGGGTATATTTTTAAAGCCGTATCTGTCACCTGCACTATACAGTGTCACTTGAAAGTTTTGACAACTTTGACAGCTTCCAAATTCCCACTTGAACCACCCACTGTGTGATAAATTGGAAAATGAATCAAATCCCCTCTGACACTAAGCACTAAGGACATAACTCGGAACCCTAAGAACCCCTGTCCATAAAATGAATACAATTAAAAAAAATAGTACGTATACGCCACAGTGCACCGTAATTATTTCTAGCAACGATTTCAATAAATTTGTCATTTAAAAAAAAATCGAAAGTATTAACAACTCCGGACAGTTAATACCTACCTTACCCACCCACTTGGAAGTTTCCAACAATATTTATTGCAACGCTAATAGATACATAAATTAGATTGCCATTTAATCATTTGAGTGAACATATTTTTGGGAATTTATGGAAGTTTAAAAGTTTAAAAGGAACACGGTTTACCTCTTACCATGCGCACCCTCGAATCCTTCGAATACTGGTGATAATGGCTTTGGAAATAATGAAATATTCCTTGCTCTGTATAGATAAGTGTTTCCATCTTCAATGGAATAATTCAGATAGCGCACCCCGTGGGGTAAAAAAAAAATATTATGTTTGTTCAGTGTCTCACCCACAGAAGGTGAAAATGGTAATCGCCTTATATTTTTAAGCCGTTGATTGCTCTTTCGTTCATAGCGTTGTGTATTTCGTTTCGAGGATATTTTTAATCGCATGATATATGGAGGTAATTTTTACAGTGAAATCGGTTTAAACATATTCTAAAAGACGATTAACTCCTTATCAAGAGTATATTTCGAATGATGGAATAAAAATTAAAAAAAAAAAATCTGTGCGAGCAGACATGTAGCAAACTTGAAAACAATCTGGTTGTAATTTTATCCATCACCACATTACTTTGGATTGTTTTTTAAAATGAAAATTTGGTATGATTTGTATAACTTTTTGAATATACCTACATATAATGTTTTTAGAACTCAATTTGTAAAATTATAAATTAAAGGCGGTAAAGCGAAAGTCGCGCCTTTAAAATTATTTCTTTAATAATTTTAGGAGATGTTTTACTGTGTTTTTTTTGCTTCAGTTATTTTGCTTTCTAAGTCTTGATTATAGAATTTTAAAAGATTTTGTTGGCGCTGCGAAGTTTCGCCGTAGGAAAATAACTCCCCAAAGGTCAAAATGGAATTAGATCCCAAATATGGGGACATTTTTCATGGTGAAATAAATCTGATTTGGTCTGAGGATATAAAGCCAAAAAAAAAAGGAAATATGCGCAGAAAATTTAATCAAATAAAACCTCAAAGTAGGTGCGTTTGAAAATATATTTTTTTTATTTTAAACAAATGAAGATACATATACACCAGAAAAACTTAAAAAAAAAAAAAATGATAATAAATGATAACTACTTACCATTACTTATATTTTCCTTAACACTGTTTATTTATATCTTGCGATTTAAATTGTCTTAATTATGTATTTATTTATGTTTAACTATACCTTGCATTGGATCCTGTTAAGACAGTCTGTAACCGGAGGCCTAACAATAACCAAATGGAAGCACTGGAGCAGCGTTGCCGCTGTCTTGTCATAGATATTTAAAGAACTAGCATCGCAAGGGTTTAGATTAACTGCTTACGCAGATGATGTGGCGATTCTATATTCAGAGTCAAATCCTGAACACTTTGAGTGAAACCATGGGATCGGCCCTTACCAAGCTCAGGAAGTGTGCTGAAAGGTGTCGACTTCGTGTCGGCCTGGAAAAGACAGAACTTCTACTTTTTAGTACAAAATACAAGATACCACCCTTAAATTTACCCAAGATTGATGGGGTGGAGTTTTCCTTTCGGATAACCCAAGATTATGTTGATACGGTCCTAGATAAGAAATTGAATTGGAAATATAATGTTCAGGAAAGAGTCCATAAGGCTCATAATGCTCTCTTCATCTGTAAGAGGACAGCAGGAAAAAAGTGGAGATTGAGTTCAACAATGATGCATTGATTGTACATCATGGTGGTTAGGCCCATCCTCACCTATGTGACTCTTGTTTGGTGGAGAGCCACAAATAAGTTATATATACGGGATATGTTGACCAGAATAGCCTCCATTGCCATCCCTGGTGCTTTACGTACTACACCCACAGCTGTACATGAGGCGTTTATGTATATTTTACCACTGGACCTACAAATAAAACGGCAAGCGGGTAATTGTGCGCTTCGGCTAACTATCGCAGGGTTCTTCAAAAGCAGACAGGTAGGATATAGCTCCATTCTCAAATTTTGTTCCACCATCCCGGATGAAAGTTTGGGTGCTCTTGACTTCGACACACCGTACGAAGTGCTATACCCAGATAGGAAAGACTGGCAAAAGAATGAGTTTTAAAAAGAAAATTAAATTTCGATTTATACGGTTGGTTCCAAAACTGGGGAGGGTACAGGGTCAGATATATTCTCTAGTGAGATAGGCCTACATTTGTCATTAAGACTTCCGGAAGAGGTTCTGGTCGTTTTTTTTAATATCAATATCCAACAAGAATATCGCTATCTACATTGATGGTCAACCTACGCTAAATGCGCTAGAGTCTCACAGTCATACAAATCTGCAATAATCAGGAGCAGAACCATGTCAAACAGTGTTGGCATTGGGTACCCGGACACTGTAATATTGAGGGTAACGAAAGGGCTGACCTTCTGGCCAAAAACGCAGAGCAGAGCTTCCACAAATTGAAACTATTGAGGGCATAAGACCACCAATAGCCGTGGCCAAGAAAATTATTCTCGAGAAAACTAAAAATAGGACAGACCGTCATAGGGTATCAAAGGCTCTGTGGAAGTGTGGACTAAGACAGATCTAAAAAAATCTGTAGAATTACTAAAACTCAGCAGATCCAATTTAACGGATAGTTATGGGGATACTCTCTGGGCACTGCCTTCTTATGCGGATAAGGTTTAGCAAATACGGAAACGTGTAGGTATTATGAGCGATGGCTACGGTGTAGTGTTTAGAGTCATTGCTTGTGACCCGAGCGGCGTTGGTTCGAGCCCCGGCGGTAGACAATAATACTCTGCCACCGACCATAAAGAGAAACGAATAATAAAAAAAAGGATATGTTACCTACGCTAATACTCGGAATTAAAGGAAACTTCTTCGACAATTTGGATGAGGTTGAGCTCTTCCACAAAGTTTAACCCATTTTTAGGTTCTGTAGGGAAATTAAGTGCTTGGGCGAATTGGTTTAGGTTTCGACCGTTCAATATAGGTGCCTATAGTTACGCTGACCATCCGTCCTTTATTTAAAAGGACAGTCCTTTCTTTTTAACCTCTGTCCTGTATTTTTTTATTTTCAATAAAGGACGGATTTTGTCCTTTATTTTTGAAACTGTCCTTTAAAAACTGACAAAAAAATTGTATGCATAGCATAGAGAATTTATTTTTGGGCAATGATGTTATGAAATTCATGTCAACAATACATTTGCCAATAGTATTCTATATTTTTGGACGTAGAAGTCCTTGAGAGGGTCTTATTTCGTGAAACACCAGATTGGCCAAGTATTGAGAAAATCTACCATTTATTTCTCAGAAAAAACAGGCTTATTTTTAAATGGCGTACAACTTTTCGATATCATATATTTGTCCTGACTTTTGGTGATCAACACCAAACCCAAACGGGTTTTCAGTCTGCATAAGGAACATTTTTGTTCATCATATCAAGCGAGTATTTTATTATTATTATATAGATTTCGAGGGATATTCGAATCAGACCATTGTCGAGTCTCATTTCGTCTCTCTACCACTATAAACCTTACCCAGAGAGACTCACTGGACTTCTCCAGAGTTCTTCCCTGGGTTCGATTCCTAGTGTTGATGTTAGGGTAGGTAGGTAGGTAGAAGTGGCGGTTCACCTTGAACCCAATTAGCACTATGATGTGCCGTTTTGTTACCACGACTCGTGTGACCTATCTTCTGGTGATTGTTAGGATGTGGTCAAGTCAGTTCCTATAGCCAACCTGTTGAATTGAGAAAACGGATAAGATCCTGTATCCCTTTGCCCGAGATGTCGCTAAGGTCGTCAAAGAATGGTTGGTTCAGTGCGCGTAGTCTGGCTCTCGCTAGAGCTGGACATTTGCAGAGGAAGTGGGAGAGAGTTTCTTTTTCATTTGTATTACCGCAACTGCGGCAATGCGGGTTGTATGGGATACCTAGCTTGGCCGCATGGTCTCCAATTGGCCAATGCCCCGTGATTATTGCCGTGATTCTGGCGATATCTGGGCGGGTTCTGTTTAGTAGGTTATTTGTTCTGTTTTGGTTGTAGGTAGGCCATATCTTCCTTGATATGACACAGTTTGTCAACCCCGACCATCGGGAATTGGCTTTTTGCAGAAAATGCGAATGTATTTGTCCCTTTACCGCTCCTAGCGGAATGTGGACCCTCGTTGAGAGCGAGGCGTGTAGCGCTGAGCCCTTCCTGGCCAGCTCATCCGCGCGCTCATTGCCTGTTATGTCACTATGCCCTGGAACCCAGAGAAGTGTGACCCTGAAGCGCTCGCTCAGACAGGCCAGCTCGTTCCGGCACTCCTGCACCAGTTTGGAGGATATGGTAGCCGAGTCGATGGCTTTAATGGCAGCTTGGCTATCTATAAGAATAGCAATGTTTTGTTTAAGCGTTGTATCACGCCTTAGTTGCGTGCAAGCTTCCCGGATGGCCAGTAATTCCGCCTGGAAAACGCTGGCAAAATCCAGTAAGCGTACTGAAATTGATATTTGAGGTGATTCCGAGTAGACACCGGCCCCTACACACCACAGCTCATCTTAGATCCGTCGGTGTATATGACCGTGTCGAAGCCCTTCACTACTTCGTCCCTCTTCCACTGATCCCTTGTTGGGAAACCAACGTGGAAGCCTTTCGTGAAGTTTAATTTGGGTGTTATGTAGTCGGTTGGAGACGTGACCATGCCGTTTGGTAACGAATCCAGGATGTTGCTATGGCCATACGGCCTTGCAGTCCAGCATCCCGACTCCTTGAGTCTTATAGCACTGCATAATGCGGTATATTTTGTGTGTAGATCAAGAGGTAGAAGATGCAAGAGTACAGTAAGGGCATCTGTTGGGGCCGACCTCATTGCCCCCGTGGTACCTATACTTGCTGTTCTTTGCAGTCTTTTCAATTTCGTGAGGTTGTAGACTTTGCTCAACGCAGGCCACCATACTAGTGATCCATACGTGAGAATTGGACGCACTACGGCTGTGTACATCCACAAGGTCATCTTTGGTTGAAGTCCCCACTTCTTTCCAAAGGTTTTGCTACAGGCATAGAAAGCGACCGACGCCTTCCTTACTCTGTGTTCAATGTTATGTTTCCAGTTAAGTTTTGGATCAAGCATGATACCTAGATACTTAGCGCTGGATGACAGTGTGAGTGGTTGATCGTTTAGACGGGGTAGGGTAAAATCGGGTATTTTGGTTTTGGTAGTGAATAGCATCAGTTCAGTTTTGCTCGGGTTGACACCGAGGCCGCAACTTGCAGCCCAGGTGCTTACCTTGTCTAGAGCGGCCCCCATAATTTCACTAATCACGGTGGGAAACTTCCCTGACACTAGTATCACCACGTCGTCCGCGTACGCGACAACTTTGACCCGTTCCCTGTCTAGTTTCACCAGAATTTTGTTTATAACCATTAGCCATAGTAGGGGCGAGATGACGCCACCCTGCGGCGTTCCTCTATGGGCGAATTTGGTTATGTGGCTGCTGCCTAGTGTTGCCTGAATAGTTCTTGTCCTGAGCATAGAGACTATCCATTGACTAATAAATTCCTCTATGCCCAGCTCAATCAGAGATTGAAGAATAGCTTCAGTGTGTACGTTATTGAAGGCTCCCTCTATGTCTAAGAAGGAGGCTAGTGTATATTCTTTATACTGTAGGGATATTTCGATTGTCCGCACTACCTCGTGGAGAGCCGTTTCCGTGGATCTGCCCTTTAGGTAGGCGTGTTGTGATTTGGATAGCAAAGATTCTTCTAGAAAACTTCGCATGTGGATGTCCAGAATACGCTCTAGGGTTTTAAGTACAAAGGAGGTTAAACTAATTGGTCTGAAATCCTTCGCGGTTTCATGCCCACGTTTGCCTACCTTCGGTATAAAGACCACTCTAGCGCGTCTCCAAGAGTAGGGTACGTGGTTCAGTATTAAACAGCTTCTGAATATTGACGCCAGCCAAGGTAGTGTTAAGTGTTGATGTTAACGCTAGCAACTGTTTATGTGAAATCTGTTTAATCCAATGGGTCTCTACCCAATGTTGTCCCAAGATCCTTATTCTTTTGTCAGCCAAAGCTGTGCCGCTGTCTCAGATTCCTCCAGGCATAGCTTACAAGTATCATCCTTTCTAAGTCACATCTTCCTTAAATTATACTCGAAATTACCATGACCTGTAGTTAACCCCACCACCCATTTCAATGTTCCTCGACTCATGTTTGGAACCCTTCCTTGAGTGGAGCAGGTCGGCCATTTTATTGCGATTTTAGCTTGTCTATATTGTTTGTTCACTGTTGACCACCTTTTCAAGTGTTTTGCTGTGATCTACTTGTGAATCAGGTGTTCTACCATTTCTCTACTAATTGAAGAGAATGGTTCTGGTCCCAGCAACTTTCCTGTTTTGCAAGGTAGTCCGCCTTTTCGTTGCCGTCGATCCCTATGTGTCCTCGTACCCAAGATAGTGTTACCTGATTTTTAGATGAACACTTATTGAGCTTGAATACACATTACAGTGCCAATGATGTTTTGATGGTTGTCTGTTCCATGCATCTAGTCACCGCCTGATTGTCCAATGCTATGAGGATATTTCTTCCATCCACCTGACTCTCAAGCAAGTAGTCCAACGCATGCAGCAAAGCAATCATTTCAGCCTGGTAGACTGAAGTGTGTTTCCCGAGGCTAATGTGACGGGCTAGTTCCAGATCTTCTGAAAAGATACCGGTCCCTGCTCCGCCATCCACCATGGATCCATCTGTGAAACTCACGGTTTCACCATTCCTCTTTTCTGGAAGTAATCCATTCTCAATACGAGTTTTGTGCTAAAAATGTCAGGCAATAATGTTGCTTCGATGTGAAAATAGGTTAAAATAAAGCTGCTTATTGACAGTTCCTAGTTGGTTAGTTGCTAATATATACGACTATATAAGTGAATGTCAAACCAATATTTTTTTTATAGAACTATTTACTATGTATTAGTAATGTTCATGTTTTTTGCTATCTTATTATTATTAATTAATTTATTTATTCATTTATTATTATTTCTTTTTTGTTTTCAATAAATACCAACAGTTTGTAAGTAGAAAAATGATTGTCCTTTATTTTCCTTTGACAAATATGGTCACCGTACCTATAGTCCTCTGTAATGAACTCACACCCTATTCAACCTAACCTTGGCGTCGATGAATTTTTGAAAGAAGTTATTTTCAACGAACAGCTGTTTTTTGTGACACTTAATCGTCACCTCAGAATTGGTTTGACGTAAACGCTATTTTGACGTTTTTAAGTTAGGTATGCAGTAATAGGTTTTTGAGGATGCTCTTTCCATTTCTGAAAACAGTTTTGAAACTTTCTATCGGTCCAAGGCAAAACAACTACACATATGAGTTGTCCATTTCCATATAAACTTCACAGGAAAAAATGAAGGAATCCTATCGGGCAGAATTTTAATAAATCGCTTTCAAACTTTAAATTCGAATTGCCAAGAAAGATGTTTTGACGTTTAAGACAAACCAATTCTAAGGCGGCGTTATATCCACAACGCAATTTATCTAAGGATTTAGTGTTTCTATAAATTTTACTCCATTTCGGCAGTCAGCTGGTATGAAAGAAACGTCAAAACACAATCGTGATAATTAGATACTTAAAACATAGTTTTTAGTTTTAACTTTCTCGTTTTTATACCCTCCACAGGAAGGTATATTCACTTTGTCATTACATTTGTAACGCCAAGAAGGATTCACCGGAGACCCTATAAAGTATATACATATGTATATTCTAAATCAGGATCACATTCTGAATCGATTTAGCCATGTCCGTCTGTCTGTCTGTCTGTTGAAAACACGATAGCGTCCAAACGAATTGACCTAGGTGTATGAAATTTTGTGGGAGGACTTCTTTTTACCGTTGTCAGGTTGGTATTGAAAATGGGCTATGTCGGTCAAGTAGTTCTGGTACCCCCCATACAAAACCACTCTTAGACCCATGTGTCTCTCTATCTATTTAAATCACGATAGAGTCCAAACGAATCGACTAAGGCGACTGAAATTTTGTGAGAGATTTTAATTTTACGGTTGTCAGGTTTGTAATAAAAATGGTCCATGTCGGTAAAGTAGTTCCGTTACTTTCCATACAAAGTCAATATTCGACCAATTTATCTCTCTAGCTGTTGCAAACACCATAGCGTCCAAACGAACCGATTTAAATAAATAAAATTTTGTGGGAGGACTTCTTTTTACCGTTGTCAGGTTGGTATTAAAAATTGTCTATGTCGGACAAGTAGTTCTGGTACCTCCCATACAAAAACGATATTAGACACAGGCGTGTACCTGTACAGTACATACAGTGGAGGGTATCAAAGCATTGGCCAGGCCGATGATAACACTTTTACTTGTTTTTTTTTTTTTGTGTTTTTGTGAACAATTTTTGTAAAGTTAAGCCATTTGTTTAACCAGAATGCACTCAACGCAAAAATTTAGTACGTTCAATATATTTGTATGAATTTTTGTAGTTTTTAAACATATTTGACCGAGTATCTATAAATGATCATTGCCAAATCTATCATTGCCTTAAACTTCATTATGCTGTACACCAAAAACATGGCATAAATTAGAATGAAAGACGTTTTGTTATTTTGGTGAAATCAAAGATACAAACCAATTCTATGGGAGTTTGAAGCCATTTTTTTCATACACATTTCCTTAAAGCAAATATTAATTGAAGATTTGAGCCTTCCTTACTCACTCTAAATACATATATATGTCCCGTCGAACACGACGAAAAAAAATGAACGAAATACAAATATGTATAAGGAGTAAAATGTAATAAAATATCATTTATGTACTAGAATATCATTTATTTATCTGTCACCACACATTCACCTATCAATCCCATTATCTTTATATACGCCTTCAACTTAATCACTTTGAGTCCTTCGCCAAAAGTTTGTTTATCTGATGCAACCTTTTTGGAAATCTACTTCATTTTTAACTCTGAATAATATATATATATTTTTTTAAAACCCCCATAGTTAATAAAGTCAATCATCGGCTTTTGAATAACTAGCTACTTGTCAAGAATAATTTTCACTTAAAAAAATCATTTTTTATTGAATAACTATTACATCATTAATTGCTTCAACAGGGAAAGTTGTTCAAGTATTCTATTTGCAAACAGTCAAAGTTTTGACATCGAACCTTAATTAAATAAAAAAATCTATTACAAAAAAATCCACACAGAACAGATTTAAATATTCGGGTGTTTTCTTTTCCAAAGTTTCGCAAAAGAAACAACAAAAAATAAGACGCCACAAAGTGACTTAATGTTTTTATTCGAAACCAATTCATTGTGAAATTTATTTAGAATTATGTATAAGTACTTGTGTACGATAAACATCTACTTTAAAACTTGTGAAAATGTTCGAACAAATTGTTGTCTACAATAAAAAGGTGCTCACTAAGAACTGGGATTCTTTGGGTTTGTTGAGACCTTTTTCTGATAACTTTTTGAAGCCCTTTTCAATGTCAATATAGGGATTAATTTTACCAATTCAATGAAGCAACATAATATTTTTCATTTGATTTCTCCTTCGCCATAATGATATGCCTTAAATCGGATAATTAATTATGTACAAACAATGATTTTGGGTAGGTAGACCTTTAAAGATACCTTGTGGTTGATACGAATGTATATTGAAAACTGCTTCCCAAAGGGTTTTTTTTTTGTGGTGACTTTATCTTGGGTATGATGAGCTTTTCTTGTTCGCTTGATATGATACAACAGTGTTATGTACCTACTGTGAATGCAGTTTTAACATATTAATTAATTCTGGGAACATAAGGAAGCATTTGAAGGTAATTCTTCGAGAAGGTTGGTTTCTCAAACAAAATTTAAACCATTTTTAGGTTCTGCAGGGAAAATAAGTATTTGGGCGAATTATTTTAGATTCTGAGGTTGAAGGTTCCACTCTAGTTTATTGTGATGAACTTGTACCCTACACAACTTAACCTAACATAACTTATTTATTAGGATTTTATCTGAAAGTCTACAACTGCCTAGGATGTCATATTTCTTGAGTGAAATGGGAGCGTAACGAAAAGTGAAACGCAACTAAATACCCCAATACTCTCACTTTCACGTGGCAACTTAACAGTCGACTGAGTTTACGAGTATACTGTTTCTAAATTCGTCAGGTTCTCAATTTCAGGTGGACTCTGGTAAGGCCACGCTTCAAAAGTGTTTCATTTTTCGTTACTCTTTTCAACGAATTTTCTCTATTTTGAATAGCAGTGAAAATAGAATGTTTACAAAAATTCTATAAAAACTTTGCGGAACTGAATAGTCAGGGTTTACTGCGATATTTCGTTTAAGTCAATTTATTGCAGCTGCGACAAAGACATTTACCCCTGATTTCCTTATGATATGTGACAGGGATGGATGCACAACTATCGAAGGGTTTTCGCCGTCTTATGGTTTACACTTGCCGACTTAAAAACATTCTCTATATACCTCGTCCCAATTGTCCTTTTCTTCAGTCAAATTTGACTCTGCAACGGAGCAGAATGAATTTGAGCTACATAATCACTTTCGTTTCGTATTTTACAGAATCCCAAACCTGAACTCTTTGGCTCTATACTTGTCTGGCGCTAAGGTGACAGATCACACTGGGATTGAAATAAGATCTTCGATGAGATTACTAAGTAAGACTCAGTACGTTTTTCTCGGGACAAGAATTTGCTATGATGGCGTCTTCCAAATACCAAAATGTTTTCAAGTCAAGAATAAATTCAAGAAATGAATAAAGTAAGTCTTCCTGCATTATCGGTCGGGGCATCCATTGACAATTAGGTTTTCCGAAACGAAAACAGTTCTCCAAGATGTGGGCAAACTAAAGACATGCTCCCGATAGTCTATAAAAAATCTGCTGCATTCTTGCTGTCTTCAGTGACACAACTTCAACTTTCATTCATTCGTTCATTTCATTCATTTTCAAATGGCCCGTTTATTCATTAAATGGGTCGCGGATGTAGGTTGCACAAGTGGATCCCCCATAGCTCTCGATTCTCCGCCATCAACTCTAAATAGATAAAGGATAGAGGAAAGACTATGGACTTGACCTAACCATCCCATCCTGGATCTACCTAGAGGCCGCCTGCGTGATTGTACAGATACCATAACACGTTTGGGGTTCCTGGTTGGGGACATGCATTTACCATAACCAAACCACCAAAGCACGGACCGCTCCGTCCGGAGAAGTAGCTGCTCGAAATTGAGTTCCACAATCTTTATGCGTCACACCAGCAATACAACGTAGGAATCTCATTTCAGGAGCTTCTATCCGCGATCTTATTCTTTCGGTCATTACCCAAACCTCATGACAGTCATGACCATTTATAGGTAAGAGTTGGAACAAACTCCGAATTAAAGACTAAAAACTTGACAATTTAGCTTTGATACCAAGTTCAGTCCTCCTAATAACAGAATGGCCGAGCCGTTTCAAAATTGACCCAGCCTGACCAATCCTACAGAAAAACTCAGCATTGCTGCTTCCATCACTCGTGAATAAGACCCCAAAATACTTAAACTTCTGCACATGTTTCAATGGGACTCTCCACTCACATACAGAGTGCATTGAACTGACGTTCTGCAGACGACCATCACTTCAGATTTGTTCACGTCTACCTTCATCTCAGCTTCATCGCAAACGGCTAACAAACCGATCAAAAGCACGTTGAAGTTCAGTCTGAGAGGACCTAAGGATGACCAGTCATCAACAAAGAGCAAAAGACTTCTCCTCAGATCTTCCAATTCGAAACGTTCTTCATTAAGGTTGCGCTGTAGCATCCAGTCTATATAAGTAATGAAAAGGAGAGGAGAAAAAATGCACCCTTGGCGAAGTCCAACGCCCACGGATACTTATGTTATTATTTTTATTTTTTTTTATTTTATTATATTGTTTTATTTTCCAAATTTATAAAGTACTAATTGTACAAAGTTTACAAGTTATGTAACAAACAATTTTAGTAGGTATGGCCTTGGCCGTCACCTCGGATGGCAAATAAAATGTTAAATTTTAAATAAAGAAATACAATAATTCAATTCTTTTAAATTTAAATTATTGGGTTGGGAAACTAGTTTAAGAAGCAAAAACAATAATATAAATATACCGTAGCACCTCAAAGTTGCACTTGTAAATATCATAGATTTAAGCTAAAATTCTTCGGCTATTATTTCGGTTCTGTAGACAGCTGCTTCTCTGCAATATTCGAAGAGCCGATTCCAGCCTTCATCTCCATTAAGGATGCTGAACGTTATTTCCATGGACATTACAGTGCTCTCGAAGTATATTTGTCGTATTTCCAATAAAATAGGACACACCGACAGGAAATGGTATACATCTTCGCGTACAGCAAGATTACAAAGACCGCATAATATAGGGAGATCCTCTCTGTGTGGCTTGTAATAAAGATGAAGCAGTTCACCTCTGGCTTTAAAAATAGTTGAAATGCTAGTTACGTTTTTATCTTGAAAATAGTTTTTCTCCATCAAGTCATAGTTCAATTTATTGTAGATTTGCCTGTATAAGGACGATCTGGCTTTCTCCTTGAATTCTTCTCTAAGTTTGATGTCCAAGTTTCGTAAGAAATCGTATAAAATCATTCTCCAACTATTTACATTGTCCAGCGTTACAATTAGCTCCAAGTTGTACTTTCTTGCTAAATCGGTCCACTTTTTGAAAAAAATAGTTTTTGTCGAAACAGCATGCTCTACTGTAAGCCTTGTCAGTTGGGCGCATGACTGGGTCATTGCTTTTATCACATAGTCGAAGTGAAGCTTTAGCGTGGATATAAATAACGGAGATAATCCTGTCTCTAGAAACAGCATGTAGTTCGGAGCGTTAGAAGGAAGACGGAACAGTCTTTTCAAGAAAAATCGAAGCAACTTTTCAACTTCCTCATGCTGTTCACATCCCCAAATTTGAGCTGCATAAAACATCACAGATCTCGATGTCGCTTCAAACAATTTAAACTTAGCACTTGAGCTGAGAGTTTTTGTGCTCATGCAGGTCCTCCATGTTGAATTTAGAGCAGTCTTGGCTAGTTCTAATTTCTTAGCCAGATGGCTCTTCAGGTTGAGGTTTGAAGCTATTTTCATGCCTAGATAGTCGTATTCCTTCACAATCTCGATTTCCTGTCCAGCAAAGTACCAGCGTTCGTTGCGGCAGTAGCGACCACCTCCCTTCCTAAATATCATAGCCTTAGACTTACATAAATTAACAGTCAAATTCCATTTCGCGCAATATTTTTCAAGGGCTAATATCATTTGCCTTAGTCCTTGAGGGGAGTCCGAAATCATGACTATGTCATCAGCATACATAAGAACTCTGATTCGACGCCCACACCAGAAAACGCCTCCACAAAGCTCATCGTGTAGATCACTCAAAAACAAGATGAATAAAAGTGTACTCAAAATACAGCCTTGCTTTACACCCATTTTTGTTGGAAACCAATCAGAAAGGTATTCGCCATTCCATACTGCAGATTCTGTGTCCATATATAATTGCCTTAGAATATTCAATATCCTTGATGATATCCCCATAACGGAGAGTTTGTAAAATAGCGATCTTCTGTCGATGGAGTCAAAGGCAGCTCTGAAATCCACAAAGAACGCATATAATTTCTTGCTCCTTTCCTGGTAAGCATGAGCAATATTTATTAGAACAAATATCTGGTCAATAATTGAATGATTTTTTCTAAATCCAGCTTGAAAGTCATTCAGCAGGTTAGAGCTTTCAACCCAAGTTATAATTCGGTCGTACAGAATCGCGGAAAATATTTTTAAAGAGCTGTTCAGGAAGGATAAACCTCTATAGTTCTCAGTTACATTGATGTCTCCCTTTTTGTGTATAGGAAAGAGAATTGATTTGCGGAAGCCTTGAGGTATATTGCCACAGTAAAAAATTTCATTGTACGCATTAGTTAGGACTAAAAGTGCATCACCTATTAAGCACTTATAGAATTCAAATGTTATTCTATTAACTCCTGGAGCTTTGTTTAATTTTGATTTCGCAATTGCAGTTTGTACTTCATCCAAGTGTATAGGACTATCCAAATAGTCATTCAATATCAGAGGAGAGGCATAGTGTATCGGATTGCTATTGTTTACAGGGTTAAGAAGATTACAAAAATGTGTCTTAAAGGCATTAGAGTCTAATCTAACTCCAGTAGAAAAAGTCCGTCCATTAATTGTTCGAATAGCTTTCCAAAATGAGTTTAGCAAAATACATATTTTTATTGCGCAGGCAGATACTTTTAAATTTTTTGTTAGCTTCTAAATATAATTGCCTGAAGATATCGGCACCAGATTTACGGGCCAGTTTTAAAAGTTTGAAAGTTGTTTTCCTAGCTTTTTCGCATTCTTTATTATACCATTTATTTTTAGGCGCAGATGTATGGCCGAAACATTTTTTTGGAGCTGCCTTAACAATGATTTGATCCAAATCTTCTACATTTAAGTCACTTTCCATATCTTGTCGCACCAGATTCAATTCGTTGGTTAAATTTTGCTTGAATGTGTTTATTTGACGTTCTTTCAAAACTAATTTTGGTAGTAACTTTACTTTTGTTTCATTAGCATTCAAACATGAACCATTCAATTTCAATACCACCTCGACTGGCATATGATCCGAATAAGTTTGCGATCCAACTTTGAAATCCTCTAGAGTCACCAATGCATCCTTTGCAATTAAGCAGTAGTCGTTCGTCGAAGAGCCTTGTTCTGCCATGAATGTCTTTTCTCCATTTATGTCGCTTCTACTTCTTCCGTTAATTATTGTAAGGTCAAAAGACTTACATGCTTCAATTAACTTTTTGCCTTTTGAATCAAAAACGTTATCTTTGGAACTTCTTTCGAATCGTAGCGTTGAAGATATAGAAGATAATAATTCATTACAACACTGATCCAGACCAATTCTCGCGTTCAAATCGCCTACAACGATAAAGTTGTCTTTTATGAAATAGTTGAGTGTGTCTTGGAATTGTTCAAAATCGGTAAGCCATTGAGTACAGTTAAGGTATGTAGGTACAATAAAATCACACCTTCCCTTGCTTTCAATTTTTAAGACGCAAACTTCGTCTATTGGCATAAAAGAGAGACAGCACGTTGATAGTTTTCGATATCCATATAAACAGCTACCTTTTGCTCTTCCCTTACGATTTATTTTAACCGCCGGAATCCATTTTAGTGTATAATTACTAAATAATTTAAGAAACTTATCATAATTACCTTCCTCAACCCATGTTTCAAACAGAAAAAATACATCATATTTATTTACATAATTAAAAAATTCATTAAACGGATACTTATGTAAATAGTAAACCAGTGATGCCATTCTGACCGGATTCCGGTCATATCTAACCGGAATCTGTTTACTCTGACCGGAGAAAATTTTGAAATTTGAATTTGTACAGGTAGGAAAATACCTTTTCTCTTTTTGACCGGGTTTCAGGTCAAAAATTATCATTTTAACTTTTGACCGGAATTTTTGACCGGATTTAGAAAATAAAAATCCGGTCATTCGGTCAGATTTCACCGGATTCACTTTTTTTTAGTGGCAACACTGAGTAAACCTTTACCTTCTGCCTTATTCTGAGTTTAGTGGCAAATTCGACAGATCATAAAACGGTCTTTCCGAAAAGGGAACACATAATGTATGCTCCTATTATCTGACAAAGATACCACCCATAAGACTGTCTACCTACGTCTAGAGTTGGATGTCGGCTAGAGCTGGAGTTAGGACATCCTTCTGTCTTCCACCCGTCACAAATGTTGGCATAAAACCAACATTTTTTATGGAAAAGTCATAAATGACAGTACAAGATCCAATAGATGGTTATCTCCCTCACGTGGCCCTTGCTACTACCCCAGAAGGTAGACTGAATAATAACAAATATTACAACTTCTACAAGCACTGCCATAGCCTTAATTATAGTATCCGAGATATATTGGAAGTGACCATGGAAAGTACAATTTAAAATATAGAACAAGTCAAGTCTGTCTATCTAGTTAGCCATACTATTCTTAAGTCTTGACAGTCATGTTCTTCGTTGTCAAAAATCCATAGAAGTTGTGTCATTATATCCTTACTATTGGGACTCTTACATCATATACCTACACAAAGCCTCCCTCCAATTTAATTGTTTCCTCCCACCATTAAGTGCACTTGTATGTAGAATATAAAATGTTCTCACAGACTTTGAGCCTTAGGGACTTATTATTATGTTCGCAGTGATGGAACTTGTAGGTTTCGCAATGTTTTTTGCTGAAAGTTTTTAGCTCTTTAGAGTACACTACACCAAAAAATCGTCAATTTGTTTTCTCCCGACTGTCATATATAGTCGTTCCTTAACCTTGAGTAGATAAGATAATGAAACCCTACCAAGAAAGCAGTTAAGTTGAACTTGGTAACTGCACATACCGCACAGAGTTGTAGGGTAGGTATGTATTTGCCTTTTGAAAATCCAATAGCAGCCTCCCTCCGAATTAGTTACATCATTCGAGAAACCAACAAATATGTTTACACACCCCCTCAATGTCCTTTGAGCAAACAGAAACGTAATATGATAAGTTAATAAGAGATATGCGAACACAAGCCAATGAGACACACACAAACACCTCCTCATGTATGTGTATGTACATATTTGTTTTGTAATAATCGTTAGGAAACAATTAAATTATTTACAAAATTATTACCCCAACCCCTTTGTATCGACACAAATTATAAGTTAAACGAAATTTTCCTTTCTCATTCCAGGACACAAATCTACCTTCTGCTTCTTGAAAACTCCAAACAAAATGCCACATCGACATCTGAATAATTCATCCAAAGCCAGTAGCAGATAGTTCTCAACTTATATGTCATGCCATCGGATCCGGTTGGGACTTTTTGTTTCACACCAAGCCATGTTGAGCAGGCGGAAAAGATAGTTCATCCCTGGTACTAATTGAAAGAGAGCACCAACACCACCAGAGAGTCTGACGCACTAGGAGTAATCAAAAAAAAAAAAAAAACATAACAAAAACCCGCCCACACATTCAAAAGAAAGCCCAGATGGTTGCTGTAAATATGACACCATCCCAAGATACATGCATGGCCACACTATGCATCCTGACAATGGTCTTCGCTACAAAATCAGTCACATGTTCCACTTCAGATATTTACAAAAATGCCCGTTTGGGACATCGGATAGTACAGACCCGATACGGTCGGTTGCACGGCCTCAATCTGCCTTTAGATAATTTTCGATTTCTACGCTCGGTCGAGGTATTTCTGGGCGTACCATACGCCACGCCGCCAACAAAGCAAAATAGGTAAGTAATCAAACAAAAAATAAATAAAAAATTCCAATCAAATTCGAATGGATGAATTCAATTTAAATAAAACGCAGCAAATATTATATGGGAAGCCAAACAAAGGATATTCTATATAATATTCGCACTCGCTCGATCTCTCTCAATTATAAATGAAAATAAAATGCTAGCCAAGGGCAGAGTATCAAAGGCAAAGGACGAACGGAACAAAAGAAGAAGAAAGAAGGAACAAAAAAAATTCGAAAGTTGCGCAAACTTTGCAATATGTATTATAAACAGCATCTGGTCGGTCGGTAGCTGGGATACCGTTTTATTGAATTAATAAGCAGGACCCACGATAACAAAATCATAAAGTAGTAGAAGGGAAGGAAAATTTTCATTTTTGCATCCCCAAAGGGATGAGAACCTATTTTTGTTGTCCAGGAGACGAACATCGTGGCACGGAACAATCAAATTAGAAAATATTATGTTCTTTTTTGAAATATTGCTTAATACATTTTTAATATTTAAGACCAACTTTTGGCGCGGTGAATTCAATTTTGACAGGCACATCTAAGAGGGTGGCTACAACTTGTAGCCAATCGATCAGTTAAACAAGTGTTTGCTTTATTCTGATAGGGGACATACTACGAAGGCAAACAAACCAAAAAAATGTCCTGGTCAGAACGGTGACTTTAAAATTCGGTAAATATCGTCAAAAATTCGACAGGCAACGTAGGGCGTTGTTTTATTTTTCAATTTTAAATACAATTAATTTTGGAGGTGCACACACAAAATTATTTCATGCTGAGAGCAATTCGCCCAAGGCTGAATTTCTTCCTTTTGTTACTGTGATTTGCCTCCTTTACATAAAAATATACCTACTTACCCTTGATAGGAATTACTAGGACTAGGACGCCTTTGTACGTAATTACATTATAGCCGGGGTCTGCCAGTTTTATTATTAGGTTTGTCTGTAAGGACCTTATTTCGCCACAGTGACCTAGTTATCGACTCAAATACAATCAAAGGCATAGCCGATGTAAAACAAAAAATTGGGGCGCTGTACTATTTATTTCGGGGTGATTAGCTCCTCATAAATTTAGAATGGTTGAAGCCTGTTTTATCGTTGGTTTAAGAGAAAATGGTTGGGATAGACTGTCCGAATTAAATTCGGTGAAATATGTTAAGGGTGTCCCATAATATTCACGCAAAATTTGAATTTTGCGCCATTTAATAGTACAGTGATGCCAACGGAAAAAAGATAACAATGTGACAGCTAACAGTAGTGACAGTTCGGGGTTAGTAAAAATGGAGCGCTATACAAATGAACAACGCATTTTCATTTTTGAGCAATATTTTAAAAATAATGAAGGTTTGTCAGCTACAGTCCGCGTTTTTGCGATGAGAATTGCGGTTTAACGCCATTGGACTTTTTTCTTTGGGGTTTTTTTTTTAAGTCAAAAGCCCACTACCACCAACGCCTTGAGAGAGGAAATTGGAAAGTGTGCGAAACGGTCATAGAAAATTTCAATAAAAGTTTACGTACTTGCCAGCAAAGCCGTGGCGGCCATTTATCCGATGCGAAGTTCCACACATAACCCCAATTTGTATATTCTATGAATCTATAAGAAAATTTAAGCTTTCTAATTAAAAATCTGTATTTTCTATTAAAATTACTTCTTGTGTGAATAAAGAACTGCAGAGGGTTTAGGATTTAGGAAGCTTAGCAGTATAGGAATGTTGAAAAGATGACTTCTTAGTCAATGTCATAACGCTCAAAACATTGGGCAATACGCAATTTGTTGGACTAAAATATTCAGACACTAGATGTACCTGACCGTGCACAGAAATTGTATTGCTTAATGCTTATAGATCTTAGATACTAATGTTCTTTCGTAAAATGCCAAAATTGAGAATAAATCGGCCCAGCGGTTATCGAGTTACAACTCATCGAGTTTCACCCCATAGAAGATGTTTTTTGTTTGGGCGGTGCCACGCCCTTTTGTCCAATTTTGATCTCAATCTTACAGCAACACTCCTGGGCCAATACCTATAAGATTGTCTGTAAGTTAGGAGATCTCGGTTCTAGTAAAATGTTAAAACTTTGGCTTTCTCGCTCGGTTCCAATGAAATGAAGATCCTTGCCTTCGGTATGTGTGCGATTTGAGTTAGGTCCACAGTCTTAAGTCGGACGCTTTTGGTCATAATTCTTCAATACTTTCAATGGAAGCATTGATAAAAAGTCTGCTCTCAAACCAACGCTAAAATGCGAAAGCATCAGGTGTGAATTTCGCGAGGGAAACGGTGGGATATACCGCTAACGCCATGTCTTTTTTTCCCGCTCCCGCCTCTATTTTCGCGTTTCACGTTAGTTTAACCCTTTCGGTATTTTGATGCCATATGGCAACACGAATATTCATAACACCCATTCTCACTCTCTGAGTATATTTTTTCTATTCTTTTTTCTGATTAACTTCTTAGAGTATCTGCTTAATAATTAGGAGCAAAAAAACTGGGTGATAGTTGTCGTCATTGTGCTTTTAGCTCTCGTGAAAGATCGGTCTGCAATAGAGTTCGAATTTTTTCGTCGGAAGACTATTTTTATTATTTCTTTTTTACATTGATAATTATCAAATAGAGTATCAATTTCGATTTTATTTGATTGACTAATATCAGGCGGACAATTAAAAAAATAAAATAAACATATAAGTTCCGTCTAATCAATTTGGCACAATTTTCCTTTTCTGTGTTGCCATATGGCATCAATATTATCTAGAGGTGCATTTTAAGGCATCATTTCTATAAATAAAATTATATTTATACCTACATACGTATAAAAATAAATGTATTTTAATGCATAAATAGTCTTGAATATCATTATTTTTTAATTTGGTTTGAATTAAAAAAAAATTACTTTGATTTTTATGAATATTTAATTTTTTTTTAATATTTTTTATTTTTTAATTATTTTTTTTTTTATATAAATACACGTGTTTATCTTGGAATATGCTTAGTTTTTAATTTGTAGTACTTGTAATGTTTGAAGTAAACAAAGAAAACCGAGTATAAATGCAACAATTTATTATTTTTTTTAGTTTTTTATTTTTATACATATATGAAAATATGTGTTTTTTAAATATTTTCAAAAATCCTTATTTTTTTAAAATACATTTTAATTTAAAAAAAATAATTATACTTTCTTCTTTTCAATTTTTTTTAAAAATTAATATACAAAAATAAGAAACTAAAACAAAAATATTAATTTTGTCATTTATTTTGCTACCACTTGAGACAATTGATGCCATATGGCAACGTTCCCAAAAACCACTTTAGAACCAATATTTACCAAAAATAATGTTACAATGTTTTTAGTAGGTGTCTAAGTAGCAACAAAAAGAAATAAAATATTTTTTTAACCTTAAAACAAAAAAGATGTACCGAAAGGGTTAAGCAGACATAAAATGAACCGCGTTCTGGTCGTCCCATGTTTATTTAGAGACAGAGCATCCAGGCTTTTCAACCAATCATAGATGCGGTTCGTCAACATACCCTCTATGAGCCTCCATTTTTCATGGGAGATCCTTCCAACCTCGTCCAACAAGTCCACAATCGCGAGAATAAAGCCGTCTCTCGCTACCTCAGAGAATGGATTAGAGGTCGATGTGCTTCTAGCATTCTTCTATAGCTGCTGGACTCCTAATCGAGAGATCTATGCCTTTTTTTCAGAGCAACTTAAGGACTGACATCCAGCGTATGGTTCTATGCAACAGGCTGAGTCTATAAAACGGTAGCTTGGATGGATGTGACTTATAGGAGGAAACGTAGCTCTCGTAATTAAGACGGCACGCTGGCAGTCTTTGTCTGGTAGCCACTGTGGTATTGTTCCCGATTTAAGGAGTTCGCTCAACTTCTGGGTAATTTTTTTATCGCCCCAGCCAGCACCGGCGCCAGCGGTGTGAATCTTTTTCCGCCTAATTCCCTAGTCGGTTTAGGATTCGCGGTACTAATAATCATTTTTAGTGTCCAGGATAGCTTTTACGAAGTCAAAATTGCGAAAATTCTCCATATAAAACTATCTATTGTGACCTTCTATATATTATTTAGGTTGAAGGTTAAAAATGGTTATTGGTAAGGCTCAGCGACTTCTTCTTCTTAAAGACAGCTTGGGAAGCGAAGAGGGATCCATCGTGCGTTTGGTTTATTGGTTTGAGATAGCAATGGGCAGTCGATTGTGACGTCCTCAATGCGAAGCTTTGCCAATTCGCCCTCTACACGTAAAATGTCCTTGGCGCTGATAGTTATTTTTTTTTTTGTCTGTTTTAAGATCCGTGCTCAATATTAGCATTTTTTTTGTGTTTTTGAATGTTGGCCTCACTATACCTAAGCTACACCTCGCGTTTCCTGTCACTTTTTCGTTTCATCGAAGCTAGAAATTACTACTCAATGAGACATAAAAAGTTTCACGTCAAAAACTTTAACTCTCTATAAAAAAAATTAAAATTGTAATTAGGGCTTAATTGAAATGGTAGAGGAACGAAATGGCGACAGACTCGAAGTAGTCTCTAAAAGAGAGGTAGGTGGTAACAAGGCTGGAATTGACCATGAGTGGTAAAGTAGCGTTGTTTAGTTGGGTGTACAAGGCACAAGTTAGATGAAAAAGCAACAACATCAGTCAAAATGGAAACTACTCGTTAACGCACTAAGTGACAAAGAACATAAACAGAATCCCAAGTCTGTATTGATTGTCTCAGTTGCTGCCAGCAACAGAAATGCCAATTTATCGTGGGAGGAAACATTTTTTTTTCTTAACATTTTTCTGCATCTGTCATCTGGCTAGGTACCTAGTTTGAGTTGCACATTCGACTACTAGACGAAAAAACTGTTTTAGTAGACAGCGTTTGACAGAATAGACGGCAGCCATGTTTTTCTGGATCTGTTTCAGTTTTGTGTAGCTGAGCGAGCAACGTATATAAACAGAACCAGAATTTAGGACAGAACGAAAAAGCTTTCTCTTCCGTTTCAGTTTCTGTTCTTTGTAACTTGGTGCCTTTACTTGTTATTTTGCTAATTTTCTCCTTTTCAGTCATTTCTGATGATAAAAAATAAATAGTTGGCGCAACAGGTTCGCATAGGCACCCTAGGCCTAGCTTCCCAGAACCAATTGTTTGTGTAAGTTGTTATTTTTCGGACGAATGGAAGGGACCTAGCATTTTATGCCAAGTCCGAACGGCTAAATTGAGAAGCTTTTTTAGGCAAATTATACTCTGGAATGTTTGTTAGATGTCAGATAGGCCATGGAAAAAACATAAGGATGTAATTTGTGTTTTTCTGGGGATCAAACCTGGACCTTGAACCTCTCGCACAGTACATAGGTAGTCCAGCACACTAACCACTGAGCCACCAATAAGAACGTGTATTAATTTTGTACGATTGCAATCGATATAAATCGTGTAACATCATAAAATTGGCCGATAGCAAAATGCAGTCCCATCACTATGCTCCAACTTTAAAGGACTCGCAATGAACCGTGTATCAAATATTGTGTCAAGCAACTTTGAAACAACTTTCCAAAGTAGGTCAGCGTTAAACCGCATTTCTGCCATTAAGAAAACACAATTTCCTTGAATTCAGGAAGCTCTGTCAAATATTGCTGGAATTTTTCTCTCATCCTCATTCGAACGAGCAATAACAATTTTACAAACGACTGTTTGTATACCTATACTAGATCCCCGAAATAAGTTGTAATTACAACAGAACTACATATTGGCTGTGAATTTCCCCCAAATATACATCTGCATAAACAATAAGGGGGACTCTGATAACCTCTAACCTCCTTTATATGTTTGCCAGTGAAACCACAAAGACAATTCCCAACCGACCATAACCGAATCGTGTGTATTCAACCCAAGAAATTGTTATATAGTTTCCTCCAAATGCCCAGGTACCAATCCCAACCACATGTTGTCTTGATAAAATTACGTCGAGTCCTGTTTGTTTGGAAGCTTTCTTGGAATTCCCTTTTAAAATTAATTGCCCATCATTTATGCAAGGCCATATAATGTAATTGCCTTCAAGTACCGGATAGGCGGATATTCTGATCTAACCGAGGCAAAACCAACAAGAAAGAAGGAGAGCGAGTGCGTACTGTCCAGAAACAAAAAAAAAACCCTATAATATTCATTTATTTTTAATTACTTCCGAAAGTCCTCCTTGGGGCCAATATCCATCACATCCCGTGCGTCTGCCTCCTTGAACATTGATATTTGAATTTCATTTAAATTTTACAGATTTAGTCCGACACGAGCACCAGCACCATGGGACGGAATTCGAATATCGGACAAATATAGTCCGGTGTGCCCGCAGCGCCTGCCAAATATTCAAAATGAAACTGCCGCTTTAGAGAAGATGCCAAAGGGACGCCTAGAATACTTGAAAAGACTTTTGCCGTTTTTGCAAAATCAATCAGAAGACTGCCTCTATCTAAATATATTCTCACCGATTAATGGTAAGTCATTGACAGATGTCAGATCAATGTAAAATTAAATTGTCATTTCGCAGAAGGACGATAATAAAAAAGTCATTTGTCCTTTCGTCAAGGGTGACCGGTTTTTTTATACATACATATATACCTACTATTTTTAGGGCGTTCTATATACTGATGGGTTTATGTCCTGTGTGGTTGTATAATTATAATTGATCTGTCGGCCATTATTTGATGTCTCGTCCTACTCTTTGAGTTTCATGCATAATAATCGTGTTCGGGGTTCCGTTAGGATGCGTAATTTGCCATATCATTAGCGTGAGGATTATTTGACAAGCGGGGTGCGGTCCGGAATGAAGTTGAATTTATTTAAAGCTCGTGTCATGCACACGCACACACTGCTGCGTAACTTTGTCGGAAGGATTTTAATTGGACGATTTGTAGCGATTTTTTTTATTTGAAATAATTTACAATATTACAATTTGTGAACTGTGAATATTAGAGTGCGTGGCATGTTGTGGTTTTAAATTAAAAATTGCAGCTCAATTGGATATTGTTAGTTTGTGTAGAGTGGTATAGAAGGATATAGTCAACTCTCTGTATTATCTGGTCTGCAATTAACAACATAAATCGAAAATACTGGATGCGAATAATGAACGTAAATAGTTGGAGATAATTATCAATCAGTGGAAATCCAAATTAGTTGCATTGTAGTGGAAAGTTTAAGCCTAACTGTGTGGTATAGTGGATGTAGTACGTCATTTAAGTTCATTTGAATGTAATAATTTGACGTCAAAAATAATATTAGAATCGGAAAGCAGAAAAACTGAGGTATACGCATAAAAGGAAATATTTCGACATTGATGGATTGTGTTAGAGTAGAATTAATTAGGCCTATGCTTTTGACATTCTGTCTTAAAAATAATATCGTTCATATAGCTTTGCTTGATGACCTTCTGTCAGCTGAGGTGTTCAATTTTGAATGACTCGGACACATTCGCCGATGACACGAACAACTTTGTCCTCAAGGTTGGAAATTGTTGCTGACTTAATGGACTACTGGTTTGACGTAAAAAAGGAAAAAGTCTAAGGCCGCCATAGCGCACGACATTGGCGCCTAATTATAAGGGTCTTATATAGAGTCGCCTTTGTGTTTCTCCACAAGGCCTTACTAGTCAGTTCCATTTTTAGGCTAAAGAAACAGCGGTTGACAAATTAATGTAACCCTCCGTTTGATTTCTGTGATGTCATTGTCAGAGTTTTTAGAGCAGCCGAGGTTAACAAAGTCCCTATAACCACCTCGAAGTTGTAGCTGCCTATCGTGACGTTCTGTCCGATTCGTCGATTTTGTGTGTTCCTTCTTGTTGACAGCATGTTGTAATTTTTTTCGCCCTCATTCACCACTAGGGCCATTTTTGTCGCTTCTGTGCTAATACTTGCAAATGCACCAGTGACAACTCGCTGCGTTCTACCAATGATGTCGATATCGTCAGCGTATGCATCAAGTAGTTGCACAGACTTTTGGAAATTTATGCCTCTGGTGTTGGCTTGCGAGATTCGCACAATTCTTTTCAGCTGTGATGTTGAAAAAGTCAAAATTAAATGGTAGGTAATGTTTGCCTTTTCCAAAATGCACTATATACGCAGAAGACTGTATAGAGCTATTTTTTTTTTTCTTCTTTTGTCGGAGGTTGCTTTGCTATACTTACTATCCGATGGAGCACTCAGACACAAATACTGGTCCATTGTACTGCCAAAGAGACACTTTACTTTATTTTACTTTATTTAGTTTTCCCGTCTTTCGAAAGATGAGAAGGAGCTTCAGTGATGAAGAGCTTAGATGTTCGGCACTCACCACCTCAGCCCCAAAGATCCGCCACCTGATGCGAGCAAAGGCAGGACAACTACATAGGAAGTGTTCCTCTGTATCGTCGTCCTCTCCACAAGCAGGACAGATGGTGGTGTCACTCAAGCCCAATACATTTAAGTGTTTGGCAAAAGCTTGGTGGCCCGAAAGGACGCACACAAGCAGTCTGCCGTCGATTCTCCTGAGAGACAGAAGGAAAGACGCGGAGCCTTTGCAGATCCCCGGACGCAGTCGTTTGGTCTGTCTACACCCAGCACAGTCACGCCACCGACATTTGTGTTCACGAGAAACCCAAGTATCAATGGATGACCTAACCACAGATACAGGCAGACCCAATACAGGTTCAGGTCCTGAGAGAGCTTCTTATGAAATGAAACAGCATCAAACTATGAACTATTCCATCGCCACTAGAAAAAAAACTTCAAACTAAGGACAACAAGTGGGAAAGGTGCTCCTTCTAACCTTCTTCCTTTCCCTCCTTCTAACCTCCAACATAAGTACCACCGATGTCTTAAGACAACATCTGATATAAGACAGGTACGTGCAAACCGACTGAATTGGCACCAAAATCGATCCTTAAAATCTTTAAAAAAAACTTGTGCTGAATGCATTTTCATACATGGGCCACAAAGTTTGGTATACCGCTAACAGTAATAACTCAAAATGACTTCCCTACAATGTGGCGTGAGAAAGCTTCTCAAACCCATCCTTTCTAACCCATGCAACTGCGCTGGCTTGTCCCGATTCGATAAATTTATTCTTATAACTTACCTTTTACAACACAAGTACTCAAACCTACTTTTAAAATCGCATGCCTGCTTAATATTTTAAGAACGTGAACAAAAAAATCACTATGTCTCTCTCTCTTGCTCTCTGTTCTCTTTACAGCGGTCTCCAATGAAAAGAAATTACCAGTAATTGTATTTCTGCATGGCGAGTCCTTCGAATGGAGCAGTGGGAATCCCTACGACGGCAGTGTGCTTGCCAGCTACGGTGAGGTCGTTGTGGTAACACTTAATTACCGCTTAGGTATTCTAGGTACGTACAAGCAATTTCATACATCCCCCAATACCAGTTCCCGATTCCCATCCCCCACCCCAAGTAGTTCCCTCCACAACGGGTTATCTCATATCCCACATATGAGTGTCACGTGTATCCCATTCCCAGTATCCCATTCGGATAGGGATAGTCCAATCACTGCGGTGGATGTGTGTATCCTATCATTTAACCATTAAACTCGTCACATGTGTGTGACGGTGATTTGAGAAACGATTTTCCCGTCTGTCTGTCTCTCTGTTTGTCCCCGATATTGCCAACATGCTCGACGCAATCTAATTGCAAAAGCGAGGGCCAACGGCAGCTAGCTCAATTTACAAAAAAAAAACGACATCCACTCCACCTCTATCCTCGTTTGGTGGTGCGCTTTTTCACCACCTCCACCTCCAGCTCCTCCATCCACTGTATATACCATCATACTAGTCTAACCAACAAACACACATTTCTGTTCTTTTCTTTTATTTCGTTGTTGTTGTTGCCGCGACAGGTTTCCTGAATGCCAACCCCAGTCCGCATACACACGCTCGAGTGGCGAACTACGGCCTAATGGATCAAATGGCCGCACTGCACTGGATCCAGCAGAATATTCAAAAATTTGGCGGCGATCCAAATTTGGTTACACTGACCGGCCATGGGACCGGTGCTGCGTGCATAAATTTCCTTATGACGTCGCCGACAATGGTGCGCGGTCTCTTCCATCGGGCGATACTGCTGTCTGGGTCGGCGTACTCGTCGTGGGCACTGGTCGAGGATCCGGTGATATTCGCCCTCAAATTGGCAAAGGAAGTTAATTGCTCCATACCAGAGGATTTAATTAAACATCACGAGCAGATTGTTGATTGTTTGCGTGAAGTGCCACTCGAGGACTTGTACGGGGCCGAGATACAAGCACCGAACTTCTTGACATCGTTTGGTCCATCGGTAAGTACCTTGTAGAGTGCAGATGTATGTCTCGTATATACCTACTTTTTTGTGTGCCCTTAGAGTGTTGTTGTTTCTGTGTTTTGTTTAGAGACTCATGTGTGTGTATAGGGGGTAAGTATACGTACACTCTTTAAACGGGAAAGTGCATAAAGACTCTGTGGAACAATATTGAATTATAGCCTCTTAAGCAGTACACACAATATACGCCTCTTTATAGAAACAATCGGATGTAGCCGAGCACAGACGGTTCTTCTTTGACAAAGTAGCTAAAGACGATTTATATCGCACAGTAAGAGCAGTAAGTTGTGGTAAAGGCCGTTGAAGGATGACTGAAAATATGTTCGTACAATTGGAGGAACTTTAGGCGCTTTTGATGGTAGGAAAACTAGAACGGAAACCTTTTGAAGCAATGCATTTTTGTGTTTATAACTTTAGGCTTGTGAGACTACATTTTCAAGGTCCGCCTGCACCTGGTGCACCGAAAAGGTCGCGTGTATATAGTTACACAATACCAACCGCAATAAGGCCAATGTTAGGCGAGGTTTGGCGGTTTAATTCGGGTTTAGGTCTGTTCTCTGTACCTGATAGCTTAAGCTGCTATAGTAGATATGGGTTGACAATTAGAAGTTGGGAGGGCAATAGCTGCCAGTTTTATAGAAAATGGTGAACAAATGTTAGGTATAAATATCTATCCCCTAAGCTTAGATATTTGCTTTGTAAACGTACTGACCTCCTTCCAATAAGCCCCTGAAGTTCATCCGGTTTATCGGCTTACCTGCAGTTGGGCACTTCAAGTTACTTGTGAGCCCCTTCCACTTAATGTCTGCCCTTACTCCAGGTTGGAAATGCAGATTTTTCGGGACCGAGTATTGGTATTCATTTGCTCTACATGTCCTAGATATATTGGATGACTGACGCCCACTTTTCTTACCATGGCAATGTCGCTGTTAAGCCTCCTTTTCTAAGTTCGGTCGTCTTTAATGGTACCGAAAACCACGCGAAGAGTTTTGCATTCAAAACGATCAAAAATTTCTTCATTCGCCTTCATTAACGTAACATGCTGTCTCTTTTTTTGACAGCATACCTACGTGCTGCTTCTGGTCCCAATATGTATTTGCAAAGGCGTTACAGATCATTGAAGTCTTTCATTAATGACTTTTAAGAAGTCACAGCTTCGTGAGATCACTTTCGACCTAAGAGGAGCAGCGAGCATTCTCCATTGTCACATTGTCACTCTACACAGCCTGGCGAGTTCGACATGGATCTGTATTACTCGTCACGACACGACAGTTTATAAAACGATGACCACTTTAGGACAAATTCTGACTTCATAGTAACGTAAGCATGTCATCCGAATGACACGTTTGAATGACCGACTGATGGTGTAGCTTGAATCACCTCAGGTTCCTTCGCTTAAGGCGATGTAGCTTTCTGCAGATATTACATTTGCAAAGCCTCATCATGAGAATTTTAAGAATCGCAACTTCGCTCAGCCTCAAGTGATTCATTTCTTGCTATTCTCCGCAACTATTCAAAGTCGGTCCCATCCACCAAAAGCCGTCTGATAATGAAGGGGCGATGTAGACTAGCTCCTATAACCTTAACTTGGGTTAACGTGTTTTGAAATTGGTGTTCTCTCAAGCGACATACATATTATCAAATGAAAACTTGCCAAACATTTTCTAACAAAAATTGTCAGAGCCTCTTCACAATCTAAGCCAGCAATTTTGCTACTTCTTGCCATTTGGTAAATAAGCTTTAGCCCGAATGCCGGATGTCATATACATAATAGTCTTCCTCAACTTTCATAGGGACCACATCGCTTGAACGGCAAAGTTTACCTTCACACCCGTCTCTAAGCTTTAAAAGTTACTAGCTATTTTCGTAATAAGATGTAAAAGACTGAATCATAAATGCAATCTGATGAGCATGAGCCGTGGTACCTCGAAGTTAAACCTATGTCAAACAAAAACGCGATCTAAAAAATTGCAAAGTTGTAAACTCACATTTTTGTAGAAAACTACCGTTTCTGAGCTACTTCAACAACAAAAGAGTCAACCAATTCGCTTAACTACGTAATTGCCTTATTTGACGCACATTTTTGTTACCACTTCAACTCTGTTGCCCTCGAAAATCTACTTTGAGTCACAAAGTACCTACAATCTATGTGCTCAATCATAAATTGCCATGAATTATATTCCACTTTGTATTTTTTCGAAACTATTTCAAGACTTGACGGTTGACGCTCGAACAAAATGTCATAATAAAAAGTAGAAAGTTCTAGAAAGTATTATTATTTTTAATGCTCTGCCTTCATGTATCCGCCGGTATCCTGCATACACACTAAAGTCCTGGAAAACATAAAAGAAAATCAACAATGTATCTATACGTATGAATTGAAGACTGAAGAGTTTAAAACGATTTCCCTCTGTAATGGTATTTTGTGTGTTCCTTTTTTTGCAGATTGATGGTGTTGTTATACGACCAGGACACTCGAATCTCGATATCGATGATTTAATGACAAGAACTCCGAAACGACCACCAGAAAGTAGTGCGGGACACTATGATGTCTTATTTGGCGTCGTCACGGGGGAGGCAATATGGCGGTTTAGTGCGCATGACATTCAAAATGGCTTCGAAGGCGAACGACGTGACAAAATTATTCGAACATATGTGCGGAATGCCTACAATTATCATTTGAATGAGATTTTCTACACGGTAAGTACTGGAATGGTGGAAATTATCACGAATATTATAATCAGAACTGTCACTGTCATGTCACAGGTGTATGGTAATGGTAATGGTAATGGCTTTATCGAAAATTGAAATTGAAATTTCTTTATTAAGACTTCATATATGACAGTAGTTATAAAAGGTATACAATTTTTTTTTTTGTTTCGTTTTTGTGGAAAAGAGAGGCTGTAAAGTATGGCCATCTCATATGTTTACATTATACGTGGTATATGATTAAGTGCCCACATGGCTTCAGTTTTTCTTTATTATGAATTTATAAAGGAGATATAATGCTCTTGCTTTCGGAGCGTTGTACATTTTCTTTGACTTCGTGTCTATCACAAGTGTTAACTTAATCTAACTTAAAACTAACTTAAAACTAATGCGCGGATTAAAACCGATACAGGGTAGCGAGATTACCACTTTAAGATAAGTTTATTTCTTTTAGATAGTGGTGGGTGTATGAAATGAGTGTGAGATTTGACAATTAATAATTGATATTTTTGATCGTTTATTCACTCTTTTGTTTCTTTTGATTTACTTCAAATATTTAGTTGTGTATGTTTTTTTTAATTTTTTCAAATTTTCCTTTCCAGCATTAAAGATGCGGGGGGAAAGCGAGTGGAAGAACAAAAGTTAATGAGAGTATACGAAGGTTAACCATAGAGGATGGTTCCAGTGAATGTGTATTTTAATATTTATACAAAATGATTTATAAACTATGTAGAAATCTTGTCTCCAATAAAACGATTATTCAAAGTATGAGTGTGATCTAATCATGATTTTAATATTTTAACTTTAAATTTAGTTGTTAGTGTTGCGAGATGGTTTTCGGAGAATTAGCCCCTATTTTGGCCGCGGGCAGTTCTATTATAAAATTCATTGCGCGGTCCATCAGGAGTAATTGAAAAATGTTCAGACACGATACCGACCGGGGACGGGTAAATTGAATCGTTCCACGATATGTTTACTTGAGAAGAATATACTTCTTTTAAAAGATCATTGTCGATATGTGGAAGTTTATGTATCGTTTTTTTCATTAAAGAAAGCGAATAGTTAATGAGGGGAGTAACCTTTGAGTCGTTGTATATATAGGCATTGGAGAGTCGCTTATTTCTGGTCTCATAGTTTCGGTTGATGCACATTCTTAGGATTTTCCTTTCGAAAATCTCAAGTGCGTTTGCTGTAGTCGGTGAGATTGAGAACCAAATTGGGAAAGCATATATAAGGACCGGTCTAATTAGGGTTTTATAGAAGAGTAATTTGGTCTTTTTACTCAAGCTGTTGTGCCTTAAAAAGGGCATGAGCATGTTAGCTATTTTTTGGGCTCTCAATTTATTTGCTCTAGCGTGGTTATTAAATTTGAAAAGTTTATCAAAATTGACGCCCAGATACTTAAGTTTGTTTTTGAAATGTATGACGGTACCGTCAACGTCAATACTTAGGTTTCTACTCTCTCTTACTGCACCCTCCATGCCCTTGCCACTGGCATTTCTTATGCAGATGCCCTCGGATTTTGCCATATTGATGTTAATTCCCCATTTTTTATAAAAATCATTGATAACGACTAGGTGTTCCTTAAGCTGCCTTAACGCTACAAGGGGAAATTCTGCACTTGCGTATGCGAATGTATCGTCGGCGTAGAGTAAGGCTTGGGAAGAAATATTGCCATTCACAAAGTTGGTATGTGGAAAGTCTGACATGAAAATGTTATAAAGGCGAGGACCCAGTATGGATCCTTGCGGGACTCCGCTCTCCGACGGGCAATTAGGTGATTGGGTATCCTGAATCTTAATATGGAAGAATCTATCTGATAAGAAACTGTTTAGGATGTTAACGATGAAAGGTGGGTAGTCCATGCGGACCATCTTAAAAAGAAGCCCATCCCTCCAGACACTATCGAATGCTTTTTCAATGTCTAAGGAGCAGGCGACCGTACATTTCTTTTCTCTTAGGTTAAGAGTGGCATCGTTGTGTAATTTTAGAAGAGCGTGAACGGTGGAGTGCTCCTTTCGGAAGCCAAATTGGAAATCTGGGATAAATTCAATATTCCTATCGATATACGCGTCTAACTTCACGATTATAATTCTTTCAAGTAGTTTGCCCACGTTTGACAGAAGGGAGATGGGTCTGAAGTTATTTATGGAATAGTTTCCTGCTTTTTTAAGGATTGTAAACAGTCTAGCCAACTTCCATTCCTTCGGAAAATATCCATTGTTTATACAGTTGTTGTAGATGATAGAAAGATATCCAATAGCCGCGTCGGAGAGTTTCTTTATAATAAAGTTCGAGATGTTATCGGGTCCAGACGATTTTTTTGGGTGAAGAGACTGCACCAAGCCCGCAACTTCTTCTGCATTGGTGTACATATTGGTGTGCGTTGGATTCGCAGAAGTGTAATTATGGTTGAAACTAAAGATACCAACGGGCTGGCTGCTTCTGATATTTTGAACGACTTCGTGGACTTCGGAACAAGTTCTGAGGCAATAAGAAGGAGTCTTTGCCCTATATACTTCTTTAAAGTAATTAGATAAAGCCTCTGTCCGCTCAGCTTCCCCAGTTATCACTGTATCATCGATAATAATTTTATCCCCCGCAGTATTCTTTTTTTTACCCATGAACCTAAATGCTTCTTTAAATGCCCCTGGACCCGGAACGATCTTAGAGAGTCGCTCAGAGAATTGTTTGTTCAACCAAATGTTTATTTTTTCTTTAATGATAGTTTTCAGAAGCCCTATGCGGGTCGACAGGTGTTTGTACTCTTGGGATAGTCTATTGCAATTTCTATGAAAGATTTTTTTAAGTCGTTTTTGCCATTGGTGTTTTGTTCTAAAAAGATACACTATATCTGCAGGTAGATTATTATATTTTTTTGTGCTAATTGGAGTTGTACTCGAGTGGGAGTTCATGGTGAAGTTGACGTCTGAGTTGAATGCCGAGATAAATTGGTCGATTTCGTTATTGGAAAGACACTGGTCGGAGGGGGGAAAGTGGCAGGACAGTCTAGCGTCTAGGTCGCTTCTGAAAACTTCCCAATTTACATTTTTAAAAGATTTGGAACAAATGGTTTCCACCAGTGGAATCTCGACATCTCCTATGTCAATCCTAAGCAGCAAAGGAAAATGGTCCGAGAAGGTGGATAAGGTCTGGATATAAAAATTGGGGTCTAGTCTATTGACCATGTGATTGGAGATCAAAAACTGATCCAGGAAGGATCCACTACTGGGAAATGTCGGGCTGTTGGATGTCAAATTAATAAGAAATGGATTGCTGTTATGTAACCAATTTTCAAATACTCTTCCATTATTATTGAGGAAGGAGTCCCCCCATCCCGGACTACGAACATTGAAGTCTCCACCAATAAAAGCACCGTCGAAAGCGTTACTTAAAGTGTCAATTTTGCATAACTCCTGCGAAAGAACCGAAGAAGAGGCATTCGAAGGAATGTAGATAGTACCAAATAGGAACATTTTTCTATTGCCGTTCTGATTTATTTTAATTGAGATGAATAAGCAAGGGAAAGCGGGATTGGGGAGGTCAACGAAGTCAAAACGAATGTTGGATTTTATCACAATTGCTACCCCTTGATTGCGATCTTTGCGTAGGATTTTGTATGAGTCTAGCTCCACATGATGTTTGCTAAGGTGTGTTTCCTGGATAAAGGCAATTAAACAGTTACTGGCAAGGAGAGTTTTTATAAGTTCGACTCTCCTGCTGTGACTTACTAAGGACTGAATGTTGAATGTTAAAAGATTTAAAATCATTATTTGTCATTTAACAAAATTTGGTTGAGAAGGTCTAAATAGGCCAATCTCTTTTGCTGGATAGAACCAGAGTCATGTATGTTCTTCATGAACTGTTCTATCTTTACAAGAAGGTCAGATACACCCACCCCGAAAAGTTGATTTGAAAGATCGAAGAATTGTTTTAACGTGTTGTTATTAGATTTGTTTGTTAAAGTAGGAAGGCCAGGGTCAGCGCTTTTAAAAAGGCTGGCAAATGTCGCTTTAGCATTGGCTTTTGCATTAGAAGGAATGTGGTTAAGAACCATATTTTGATTTTTTTGAAGAGCTCTCCTCTCAATTTGTCTTTTTCTCTTGTCGAATTCTTTGTATACTGGGCAACCACGGTAGTTAGCCGGGTGATCACTGCCACAGTTTCTGCACGATGCCTTCGAATCGGGACCCTTCGTTAAAGGGCAGCCCCCGGGAAGGTGATCGTTATTGCATTTTACACAACAATAATCGCGTGCACAGTTTTTGGCGAGATGCCCAAAAGCTTGGCAACGTCTGCATTGCATTGGTCCCTTGTTGCCCTTCGGTTTTTCCCATTTGACCTTGGTGTGGCAAATGTATTTGATTTTGGTGATTTCCCTGTCTGTAACACCAGGGCGAAGTCTTACCAAGAACAAATCATATTTTAAGTTTTCCCTCTTAGAGGTTAGCGTTTCGAACCGTGAGACCTTTTCAACCGTTTCCGGGATAAGGCTCTGCAGTTCCTCCAGAATAACCTCTTCCGCGAACTCAGAGGTTAATCCCCTCAGGATTAAATTTACTGTACGATTTTCGGCTAGAGTGAAGGAATAGGCTTGAGCCCCCTTCGTTTCCTTAAATTTTTCAATGAGTTCCTGATGGACCGCGCTATTATCAACGAAAAGTTTACTTCTACCATCACGCAAATTCACAACTTTAAATTTAAAATTATGTTTTTCGGCTCTGACTTTAAAGTCCGCGATAAATTTATATATATTTAAATTGGAAAAAATTATTGGAGGACAAAATGTTCTACTTACAATGCTTTTATTATTGCTACCCCTGTCCTGAGTGTTGGTTCCTCCGATGTCGTTGGCTTTTTCTCTGTTGTTCTCGGTGTTACTGCTGTGACTAGTGCTGCTGTCCTGTTTGGTGTGATTCGTGTTGCTGTTGATGGTGATCTTACTGCTGATGTTCTGGTTGCTGTTGCTCGTGTTGAGATTGCTGGCTTTATTGCTGAGGATGCACATGTGGTTTCCCTCTGAGTTAGTGCTGATTTCGGCTTCGTTGTTGTGATCAAGAGCACGATGTGCACGTTTGCTGCTGGTATTGCGAAGTGTGTCTCGGAAAGACATGTCCCCGAGAATATGAAAGCGGTTCTCGTTTCTGTCGAAAGAGCTACCAGAATGGAAACTCTCAGTCGGGTTGAATGTTTTAGGGCTGCATCGGTGTTTCTTGCTTGGAGCGCTGAATTCTTCGACCATGATGTCTGAATGTGTGAATTCACTGATAGAATTCCATTCTTCGTTTGGCGTGGTTACGTCGCCAGGTGGTCTTTTGTACGTCGACACTTGTTGAAGCTCTGCGACTGATGTTGATGGCTTTTTGCTAGGGGAAGACATTATTTGTTCATTCCCCTTGACCGTCGAATTATTTTGATGGTTAGACCTCATCCACAGGGCCAATTAATGACCTCACGACGTAGAGAGGCGGAGAATCGTGTCTTTTGACACGCGGTGATTGGATTTTTAATCCGCGATAATACCACTTGTAATGTGTCATCCACAGATGGGAACGTTTAAATTACTTTATGTAAATTGCAATAATGAAATGCCAATGGTATTTCAGAACAATTTTAAAATTTTAAAAGAATTTGCGCAAACCAAAAAATTTTTTTAATGAAAAAAAGGGCTTTATCGAAATAATTGCCAGGATTTGACAGTCACATTATTGTGTATCTGCATTCTGAATGACCCATTCAGATACATTTGCGATAGCCAATTAACTTCACAAATACTTTATATCAATAAACATTTTGTTTGGCCAGTGACTAACAAGCCAATAAACATTCGAGTGGTAATTTCTCAACATTAAACACGTAAATGAAGTTAATGCAGATATAATTACCAAACGCTTATCGATTTGTTTTTTTGCTGTTGGCCATCATCGTGGGGCCACAGTTTTGCTGGCGCATTGTTTTGTTGTTATAAAAGTTGCAAGTGGGTCAGTTACTTTTTCTGGCACTGGAAATGATGGAGTATTATACGTCGTAAAAGCAGGATTTGAATTACGAATGTAAAAATAACAGGTACCTAATGTAAAGTAATTGGAATTCAGTTTGAATTTTATGTTTCTGTATAAAGTAGCAGGATTGGGGTTCGTTAAGTCGTGAATCGTAACTCGGGTTATTTTCTGACAAGAATATGAATGTTAATTACAGAATTATATTGTGCAATGAATTTTATGCAGCGTTGCCAGTTTTATTATCAAAGTAATGCTTAACAAGCGAATTAATTTATTGACAACAAGATTTATACCTTCACTGCATTAACCAAATACAGCAAATTAAGGTGTGCGCCATCTGTTGGGGTATTTTTTCAAAATTGCTCGAAAATAAATATACATATTTCAATGATTTTCACATTCGTTACTTTATTAAAAAGATTAAAGGTTCCAATTAGGTATTCAGTGTAACTTTGTTCAAAGGATGTTGTTATTCGGCCATCGTTCGGGACACGAATATACGTAACGAAAAGTTAAAGTTTATATTGCGTCAAGTTGGGGTATGTTATGTCGTATGTGGCTCGCTTCGCTCGCGGTAAATCATTTTCGGACATTAAACTGTACGTTTAGGACCCAAATTATATCTTTAGAAACAGTTTTTAATGAAAATGTGATACGTAACGTTGATTACGTAGCCATGTGCCGAACATCGGTAAACGTCAGTCAGTACAAAATCCGGCCGAATAGACACTTCGTTGTTCAAATGCAGGGCTTTGGATGGCTTTCGATGCAATGTAAGTAGTTTTATTTCACATTAGCTTGATCGACATTATGCTTAAGTGCCCGACTCATTACTGACTTATCTTCCTTAACTGTGCCTCACAGGGAAAATTCGAAAGGTGTCAAACACAAACTACTCAAGTACACCGACAGCTTCGGTCCACCTACCCAATTTCCGGCAGAAATTTTTATATAAAATCCATGTAGGTACCTACATCTATCTAGCAGTAAAGCTATCTATTATTACACATCTAAAAAAAATCGTGTCAATTTTTGACATGCTAACGTCAGATTTTGTCTACACACAACTTTAGGACAAAATCTGACGTCAGCATATCAAATATCTACACGATTTTTGACATGCTTAATAGTAACCGTCAATACGTTTAAAAAAGGCGACATTTAGCAATATTTTGTCAAAATTACAATTTGGAAGTGTACAATTATATGAGTGTCAATTTGACGACCAATTGAATGATTTCAATATGACAATGTGATCCTCTTGATAATGGTGTGGGGACTGAATGACCGCCCTTTTATGACATATCGCAGATTGTAAACGCTTTCCGCGTAAAACTGCACGATTTTCTACAGAGTCATGCATGTCGCGATTGACAAGATTTTTCTCTGGTGTTGTTGTTTATGGAATTAACCCTTCTTTTGATTTTATAACAACACGAACACATTCTCATTGTCGTTACTGGTAATGGAAGTCACCAAAAAGCTACCTTCCAACCACCTCCCGTGAAAATGTGCTGCTCCATAAAATAGCAGTGCCCATAAAGTACAATCACGTCAATCGTGTCAGGCTGTGTAATCGTATGTCATCCGCCAGTCACACTCGCCTCTGTCATTTAGTTATGTGAAAACGTGACAAAGCGAACATATCATGGATCTTGGGACACACTAATATGAGCACGACCGCAGGATTGACACTGCGTGATAGGGTATTAATTGTAGTTGACACACTTATCTAAGTACGATCTCAGATCTTACAATATTGTCACATCGGTCAGTGAAAAATATTCAAAATTTCTTACAACCGTCTGAACTTACAATTTTGTCTGACAATATTGTCGGAAAAGTCATTGTCAGCCCTATATAAACAATCGTCTGAACACTGCTGAAAATTATTATTATTATTGTCAAACAATTAGGGCATTGTCAGGTGTCATTGTATAGAGTGAATAGTTGCACGAAAGTATTCTTAAATCGAGAAGCGAGACAGTAGTCTGTGGGATGTTTGTTGCGCAGAGTATAAACTGCCCAAAGACGCCCATTGGCAAGAGGTGGCCGACACGATTCAAATGACACATTCAATAGTAACCTCGACAAATACAGACTAAAAAAGTCTTCCAAATCGAAGGCCTAGTTAAAATAGTCGCAAGTGCAATATTTTGTTAAATTATCCCCATTGCAAAAAAAAAAAAAACACCGAGGCACCCCGCAAGGTGGAGTGCTATCTAATCTACTCAAACACTTTCCGACATCCTGGAATTCGCTCTGCGTAAACTAGTCTCGTGGACCGATAGTTGTGGTCTTAGCGTCAACCCGACGAAAACGGATTTAGTCTTATTTACCATTCAATGGCACTCCACTCGAGTTCGTTAGCAGCCCTAATTATTTGGGGCTGAGGCTGGACAGAAAGCTTTTATGGAGAGAAAATAGGAAATCCCTATTGGCTCTATATTCCTGTAAAAGGTGCTGTCGGCTTTAGATGGGGCCTTCAACCCATATACTGCCGTTATGAGACCGATTATTCTATACGGCATCGTTGTGTGGTGCCCGGCCTTGAACAAAAGTTTCAATCTAAAGGTCTTGGAGAAGACTCAACGCTGGGCATGATTGTGCATCACGGGCGCATTGAGGATATCTCCAACCGCCGCTCTGCAAACCATGCTAGCAAGGCGAGGCTCCTCTGGCGTGGAGTATAAGTCTGCACAACGTGTATGCATCACTTTCAATTCAATTTCAATTCAATTCAATTTATTTATAAAGGACAGTACAAATAAGACATAGGTAGTCTTTTATAGTACAATTTTTTTGGATGAGTAATCATAATAAACTTAAAATTAATTTATATAAAAGTAATGAAATAGGAGAATGAAAAATAGAAAGAAAAGAAGAAGTGGCAAAAGAAAAAGTAGTAAGAGAGCAAAAAGAAAAGAAAATTAAGGAAAATAGTTGCTGCTGTTATTATAAATTTTGTAATGCGGCATTTTTAAACTTTTTAGCTCCAATTATTTGCTTAGTTGTGGTTGCCAGGCAGTTCCAAAGTCTGGTTGCATGGATGAAGAAGAGGCGCGAAGAGTTCAAGTAGTTAAATGAAGGCATTATAAGATTGTGTGTCCTGGTGGATTGGGCGAATTGATGTTTCTCGAAGAGATATGGAGTAGATCTATTATTCACCAGACCGTGCATGAACTGGCAACACCTTAGGTCCAAAAATTGTTGAAACGTACAACCAAGTACTTGTTTGTGGTAGTGCGATATATGATCGTATCGACGCAAACCATATACTTACCTGATGGCATCGTTGAACGCGACAAGCAACTTGTGTTGAGAGTGGGAGTCAAGTTTGTAGTATACAATAGTTCAATAGTCAATAATTGGAACAAATAAAGTTTCCTAAACAAATAATTCACGCGGACGCAGCAAGCAAAGCAGAGTTCAGATGGAAACATCTAGGATACTGCGCTGCGATACTGCTAGGCTCACCTGGCCAACTCTGGACACAAAGAGATCCAAGGAGCTTCTCAGTGTTGTTATATCGTGCGATTTATCCCTTTTTGTGGGAATTTCGATGTCCGAAAAGCCTTCCGTGGGATAAAGGGAAAAAGCACCACAATCGTGAGAATTTCAGGACTCTGACAAAAAAAAAATGGTAAAACAAAATTTTTGTGAAATTTCACCAAAACTAATTCAAAAATTCACAACAATTATCAGCAGAAATAAAAAGAGCTCATGTAAATAGCCTCCTAACTAAAAAATTCTAGTACAAAAACAATCTGACGGCGCGGGCGGCGCAGCGACAGCGTATGTAACTAGAGCTCTAGCGCCAGCGGCAAAGTGACATTGGAATGGAACCAGTTTAAATTTTTATTACTTTATCTTCGCTATTTTCCTCCAATTTACCAGTTAATTTTGTGGGCGCATTGGCTCAGCGGTTAAGAGGTCCCAGGTTCGATCCCCGGAAAAGCACCACCTCTCGCGAACGTCTGACAAACATACGAGAATATAACTGTACTGAAAAAGCTTCTCAATTCAGCCGTTCGGAGTCGGCATAAAATGGTAGGTTCCTTCCATTACCCCCAAAAATAACTCACACAAACTAGAGAAGCTAGACCTATAGGGTGCCTATACGGACTTGTTGCATGAACTATTTATTTATTTATTTAGTTAATTTTGCGCTAGATTGAAACATTTCCCAGAAAAGGATACTTCACAATATGTGCTACAGCTCTAGCGCAAATGCTGAAATGTCAGTTTTTTTATATGGAGTTTGGCATACCGCTAGATGACTATAGCGGTCAATGCAACGCGGCAATTGTGATTTTCTTACAATATAATAAAAATGAGTAAAATTTTTCTTTTTTTTTTTTCATTTTAATGCATCGTGGGAATTTCGTGGGAATTTGAGTTCGGAAAAGGGGAAAAAGGAAAAATTACCACGTTTCGTGGGAAAAATGAAGAGAGACACCTAACAACACTGGAGCTTCTTCGACTTAAAAGATCCAGCATCACGAAACTCGTTAATGTCATCTCCGGACTCGGTCTGCCACACAATGACTTCTGCAGAAGCTCCAGAGATGAAGAGGAGGATGAGTCCATAAATCACTTTCTTTGCAGTTGCCCTGCCCTGGCCAATTTAAGGAAGGCCCACTTAGGAAACTTTTTTCTCAATGATCTCAGTGATCTAGGTAATACTAGTGCCGCTAACATTCTTAGCTTTATAACCGGTAGCAAATAGTTTGCATGAGTAGCCAGAAATGGAACAGCTGCCAAAATTCCAGTAGCATGGTCGACCAACGGCCTGAGTTTTTTTCTCATCGAGAGCCACTTTAAACTAATTAAAGACGAGTTTTTGAGGAGATTTTCCGAGGCCTTAAACCTACACTGACTTTCCCAGCATCTGCGGTTAGGAGTTTTATTGACGTGTGGGTTTCCCATGACCACAATTCTGTCAGATGAAGACAGGCTAAGATATTATGCTCAGATGTCTGTAAGAAATCTATTACTCTTACTCTTCTTCTATCCCTCAGTAGGAAGCACCACAGACAGTTTATGGCATCCTCAACAGCCACCTCTCGAATCAAAATCATAAACGTGCAGGGTCTAAGCTGATCTAAAATTAACAAATCCTGCAAATAAAGCGACAATACCTGCCAATCTTTAGTGCTGGTGAATGCCATTTTCATAGGCTCCTCGCATGATTGAAGTGTTCTATTTTAAAATTGGCTTACTTTCATTTTTAATGTTAAACACTTCAAGCTCCAGATAGGATTGAGCGATACAATTTATTATAGTTAGTCAATTTACCGCACCGCAATTTCTTGACCGCTTCTGGTTTAATGACATATTCCTTTTACTTACTTACTTATCAGGCTCCCGACCCTTGAAGAGTCTCTGCCTGAGATACTGCAGCCTTCCAACCTCTCCGCGATGACTTGGTCTTTGAAACGGAGGATCTTCCTTGTCTTTTCGAATCAGTGGGATGGGATTCAAAGACCCTCTTAGCTGGAGCATTATTGTCCATTCGCCCGATGTGCCCGAGACAATGCAATCTACTTGCTTTGAATTTTTGGACTATATCCACATCTTGGTACAGCTCGTAGAGTTCGCGGTTGTATCTTCTCCTCCATTCGCCCTCCTCGCAGGAACAAAAATCCGCCGAAGTATTCCTCTACGAGAACTATTTTTGTTAGCACTTACAACAACATAAGGCATCTTTATGAGTCTCTAACCATCGAAACGCTGCGTTGTGGAACAGCTTCCCTAATATCTCTTTGATGTCATTAACTCTCTTTGTTAATCCCGACACTGACACTAGGAGATATGTCAACATGACAAATGTCCCCCAAGAGATCAAATTCATGTCTTTAAGATGAAACGTTCAATCAACACAAAAAATGATTCACCCTATAAAAATCCGGATACAAAAAAAAAACTCCCCCCTTTCACATACTCGATACCATACTGTGTCCCGTTGCTTTATCCCGATTTTAAAGACTTCACAAGAGAACACAAACCCATATAATTCCCATGGTAATACACACCTTCACTAGGGGGTGGAAAAAAAAAAGCCTGACGCTTTGCCGATGATAATGGGTTATGATGAGCGACGACGACTGAGTGGAAAAGGCTGGCTCCGCCGAAAGATCCAAGACGCATAAATTTCCGTCAGAGCACGCACAAACACAACTTCAAATATCAAACAGATTTTATTTACATTATTATTGTTATTATTATTATTTCTGCTCATCCTCGACCTCCTGGCCTGTCATTCCACTTACTTCACTCAAACGTCATGGCATGTTATACGAGTCCTGTTTTCATCGTCTTCGTCATCGTCGTCATTGCCGTCTTTATCGTATGGCGTATACGCAACCAAAGAAATTTACTCACTCCCCAGGACGAACGAAATATAATATACGTAACCTATGAAATATGTACCCGCATTATATGGTCGGTACTGTGGCGGGTAGTAATAGTAACCCAAAATCCACATACATGACCATAATTCTCGTTCATATAAAATAGATTGAATGCATAACCCATGTCCCCGCCTCAGCCGTCATCACTCATCTCAGTCGGTGTGGTGCCTGTGCCCATCTCTATGCTTAGCTTAGGGCTCATGAAGATTGCTACGTACATTTACAGTGTACACACTCCCGGGGGAATGATGGGATGTGAGTGCTGGTGGCTGGTGCTGTGCAAGCCAGAGAGAAGCAGTCAATCAGTCAGGCAGGACCCTTCCTTTTGGTGAGTATTTGCGTTTACGAAAATCTCGATTTAAAGGGAATATTTCGTGTCCTCTGGAAGTGTAAGGCACAAACATTACACATGCTGCCTCCTAAACCAAAAATTCATGTATCGCCTCCTATAAGCCCACACACGAACATATACAGTATACTTCACTCTGTTTTCGGAACGCATAATGCCCTAGGCGGAGGAGGAGCGGTAAGTGAACGAGTCCTATTATTGTGTTCAACAAATACCGACAAATAAACATAAGATTATAACTTAGTATTATTTATTTTTCTTTGTTTGTTGGGCGGTGTTACATTTGTTACATTGTCGCCATTTCATGTGGAGGGGGGTGTAGATGTTTGCTTTTGTGGGTATACGAGTTTATGAGTATCATGGGGAAGGACATTCGAGGCTAGTTCAATATTGATTGGCTTTTGATTATATTGGAAATTTGAACTGTCGATATCGATATTGAGGCGACAGTAAACGTAATTACTTCATATTTCATATGGTAAATGGTGACATTAAAGCGCACAGGTTGTGCGATAAAATGTTTGTTAATGGGGTGATTTTGTGTAGATACATTTTGGGGAGCTCCTTCCGTTGACAAGTCTCATAGATAGCTGAATAATTTTGTGAGTTCAATTTACATTCGGCAATGATTTGTGGACAAGAGTGGTTTCCATTGTCAATTATATTTAGTTACATGGCAAACTAATAATGACATTAATAAAATATTTATGCACTGAGATCGATAGTGACCATAGAGAGATACCTTTTTGATTAAGGATTCTACTTCTGTATGTGCGTACATCAATTTTCCAAAAGATACGAACTGTTATATAGAATATCTGAAATTATAATGTATAGTGAGTCGTGGTTATAGTTATTAATATAACAAAGTGTATCCGAAGTTTCATTTGCATACTCAAAGGTATTCTGTCATTACCCAAAATTTCTCCGATAATTTATTTAAATAATTTTTCGAAGTAATACCGAAGCGTTAGTGTTCATTCGCTCTACATATCCTAGCCATTGTAGACGACAACAGACTTGTGAAAAATTAAGTCCCTTCTATATTTGGTATGGATATGGAGGTATTTGTGAATGAAAACCAACTTCTTCAGCTATATTGGGTCATTACAGATGATGTAACGCTCCTTTGAATGTTGAATGGGTTGGACATTCATTTTGGACTGAAACTTAAAAACCCATTTAAATAAAAGCCCGTAAAAGAAAATTTTACTATTAGGGCACTGCATATTAGGCAGACACGCGCAAAGGCTTGGTTTGCCATACAAAGACTTCTGCAGAAGTTGCAAAGATGAGGAGGAAGATGATTCCATCACTCTCTCTTTTGCAGCTACCCTGCCCAAGCCAATTTAACAAAGGTCTTCTTAGGAAACTATTTTCTCAATGATCTCAGTGATTTAGGTCAGGGGTTCCCAATCTTTCATACTGCGACTCCATAGAGAGGTTGGAATATTTTTGCGACGCCTTTCTAAAAGCATAGGTGTTCCAAAAGCTCCGAAGCCAAGTCAGCGAACAAACGGCATTGGCTATGTTCATTAACATTGAGCTCATGATGGATTAGTTGGAGCTTGTAAGGTCGATTTCTTATACACGGCGAGGAAATGACTGCCGACTGAGTGCCAACCACGAAGCAAGTCTGACTGGATATGCGGGAAACACAAACGAGCTTAATCTTCGACTGTTAGATTCCATTTGTAACGCCCATAAGGAGGCGTTGTAGGTATGACAAACTATATATATTATTGATCAGCATCACTTTCTTAGTCGATCTAGCGATGTCCGTCTGTCTGTCCGTCTGTCCGCACGATTACGGTCGTAATTTAAGAGCTATCGACTTGAAATTTGGTATGTAAGCTTTTATCCACCAAACTGAGGCTAAGTTCGAAGATGAGCAAGATCGGATGGAAACTACTACTACCTCCCATACAAAAATATCAGATTTATATAGCTTTTTATGTTAAAAATTAAATTTAAATAGCTACAGTAAAGATAGCAAGTTTAAACTTTGCACATATTGTTTTAATAATATTTAAAAATTGTTGACAAAAAATGAGCTTGGTCGAATAAAAAGTACCCATACCTCCCATACAAATATATAATTTTTTAATACTAAAATATTTTTTTTATTTTACAATAATATAGTACCGGGTATTTGAGCTTCGGCATAGTCGAAGATAATTGTCTTACTGTTTTTTTTTTTAAATATGTCTTTAGTATCCAAAAATCTGGGCTTTTTAATAATGTTAATTTTCGTGCTTTTGATTTTCCTTCAACTCTGGCATTTCCAGGCTTTTGTGAATCTGGGAAAAACTTTTTCAGACAATCGTATTATTCCCATTTTGAGTAATTACTTCGTTTCTGTTTTCAGCAGCTACTCCAAGAATGGCTATATCATGCCCTTTTCCTTTTCCTACAATACTCAATGTTTATGTAAGGTTTGTACGTTATTTATCAATGTCCGCAAGCAGGGGCGTAGCGAGGGTTCGAGCCATGGGGGGGTGACTTTCATTGAAATGTCGACTTATTTCAGGAACTTGCCGACTGCATAGAAATCGTGAAAATCGACCCAGCGGTTATCGAGTTATATCTAACGTCAACGAGTTTCACTCCACAGAAGATGTTTTTTGTATGGGAGACGCCACGCCCCTTTGTCTAATTTTGACCAATCTTAACAGGAACACCCCTAGGCTAATACCTAAAGGACCATTCACATAAGAGCGACCAACTACCTACGATCGAACGACTGACTATTCGCAAGTTTTGACAGCCCGTTCACATGAACACTTTTATAGGTCGCGGCAGTTCGCGAATTCCAGCCATCAGTTTTTACCCTCAATGTCTAGTTTGACGTTAAGTTCGAATGAATGTTTTATTCGCTAGTTTGTGGAACGCGAATTAAATGATGTGGATTGCGAATAAACTTTGACAATTCGCGCGAAGGGTGTTTTCGTTCTCGGTAAAAAGATTGTAATTCGAAATTTCGTTATTTAAACTGTTGATAAACTTATTTTCTTAATACATTTTAATTAATAATTAATTATCCTCCTCTTGGCCCAAACACACGTTTGCCACCAATTGTTAAAGTTCGCAATTCACATCAATAAGCCGCGAACTAGCGAATAACACATTCCTTCGAATTTAACCTCAAATTAGAAATGCCAACCGTCCTTTTAAAATCAAATCTAAACTCGCTAAATTTTAAGGATTTCAGTCGGCAAATTCACCGATTCACCGATTTTAATGAGTTCATGTGGAACCTTTGAAAATGCCGACTTTTGTATACATTTACAAGTTTAAAAACCTTAAGTTGGAAATCCAACTTAAGACCTAATTTTTGAAAATTGATCGTTGATTTGCCGACTCTTGAAAAGCGTGGGGGTGGGACACCCCCCCCACGCCCCCCTCGCTACGCCCCTGTCCGCAAGTGTTCTATTAAAACTAAATTTTATTTAGAAATTGTTTGAGATTATTTTTAGGCAATACTTCACCAAGCATTTTGAGCTATCATTCATCTTTCTGCTCCGTGCAAAGGCTGAGCTCCAAGTCATCTCTAGCAGCACTAAACATCTCGGCAAGTAAACCGCCACGCAACTATTTTGTTCCTTAGCTTGGATATTGATATCGGTAGATACTTAGTTTTGGTCATATCGTCTATATTGAATGGTACGTTCTTCCGAACAGCGAGATTCTGTTCTGGTCTTCGTTGCCAGAAATAATTCGCCACACTCTCAGCACCGACTGTGATTCTACAACAAGGCTTTCCTCGTTATTCCTACAGGTTTCTGTACGGTTTTTTCATCCATCTCACTTACTTCTTACCTTTTTGTAAAAATGTCCGTACAATGCTCATGAAGCAGCTCTCAATGTCTTCGATCGTACGCTTCTAGCGCTCTTTCTTTTTCTTTCTTACCACAGACATGGCATGGACGACGGACGTTAACAAAGGCGGATAAAGATCTTCTTGGTCGTTTCGAACACAAAATGAGATGCTCAGAGACTCTACAGTCCATCTTTGAACCGCCGTCCGTGTAGATTGTCAGGTTTGAGTCCCTGTTCACCCGCCCTTCCTGCCAGTCTAATCTTGACGATAATTCTACTTTAAAGTGTTTGTTAAAAAGTATTCTGAGGGTAGTGTAGTCCGTGAGGGCGTTGTCCGCAGAGCGCCTGTGATGCCTATGCATGGCGTTCTTTGGACTCTGTTGAGCTTTGTTATGTTGTAGGCTTTTTTGAGAGCCGGCCACCAATCCTCACGTATGGGTCGTACTACGGCCGTGTACATCCAAAGGGTTAGTTTTGGTTGCAGACCCCATCTTTTGGCAAACGTTCTGCTGCAGGCATAGAAAGCTATGCACGCTTTCTCTACCCGCTGTTCAATGTATTTTTTATACGGGAGGTATCCCTTTGTCCAATTTTGATCAAATTCACAGAAACACCTTTGGGCCAATAACAAATATTTTCTTTGAAAATTTGATTTCATCAGTTCGGTAGTTTTCTAGATATACGATTATTTTTCGTATGGGAGGTGCCACGCCCTTTTGTCAAATTTACAACAAATGTGAATCTAAACCATCCTTGGACTCACTCAAACACACACACACAATTTCATTAAAATCGGTCCAGCCGTTTAGGAGGAGTTCAATTACAAACACCCTCCTACAGAAGTATCTAAATAATATCTGAAGCTTGATTCTTTCCGTATAAAATAGTAAAAATAGAAACGCCATGCTACCTATACTATATTTATCTGAAATTGAATTTCTCTCGTCCTTGCAGAACCTTTAACATCAATTATAATAATACAGATAACAAGATGCACGTGCGTGCGAATAAATATTGCGACAAAATCTGCATTTAATTTGCAATTTTCCAATTTTCCAATTTTATAACCCCACAAAGTTGCTAAAAAGCCTAATCCAGACAGTAATACTTTAACAACGTTAAGCCCTTTATGAGGTTTAATTAAATCAGAATTATATTCATTAGCTCTTTCAAATCACTTTTTATCACGCAATCGGTCCTTTTTTTGTGCAGGTAATCTCCTAAACCTGTCAGCGAATCCCTGTTGTCACCTGTTGATGGGGTGATACAACTTTTTTGTGTCATCCCTTGACCGATAACTTTTTCTCGTTAAACTCGTCCAGGTGACTCATATCACTGTCAGGATATCATTCTCCCAGTGTATTTTTTTTTTAATTGTATTTCACACTCTAACAATGTTAGAGCAATAAAAACTTTTAAAAATATCTATGAGGTTTAAAAAAAAATTGTATTTGTTCTAGTGAAACTAAATTTGAAACTATTCCGTTTTTTTATTGTTCTCTTTTTCGATAACTGCGGCCCTAGATTGTCAACGAGTACACGGACTGGGATAGGACATCACAGCATCCAATCAATACGAGAGACACAGCGGTTGCTGCACTATCCGATGCTCAGTTTGTGGCACCAATTATTCGCACTGGTGATATGCTGTCGACCACACCCTCTGGCGGTGGCAGCGGTGGTGGTGGTGGCATTAGTCAAGACAAGTCATCGTCATCAGATTCGTCGTCGTCGTCAGCGTCTGGCTCATCCTCTAGCCAGGGACCCAGATGCTATTTCTATGTGTTCGATTATCAAACAAAGGATGGCGACTACCCGCAGCGTATGGGCACGGTTCACGGGGAGGATTTGCCGTATATATTCGGAGCTCCACTAGTCGATGGTTTCAGTCATTTCCCGACCAACTATACCAAGTCCGAGATAGCATTGTCCGAGGCGGTTATTATTTTTTGGACGAACTTTGCTCGCACTGGGTAAGTTAATTGGACAGATGAAATTTATGGGTTTCGTGATAAGTGCTCCGCACTCTGATGAAATTAGTGCGCTAAGGGATGGGTGTGGATGTGGATGTATGGGGTGCCTAACGGCGGGGGCGATGTATACACACAAAAGTGTTGGATTTAGGTTGTTCCCCTTTTTTTTTGCTAAATCTGAACGAGGGCAAGGAAGAACTGAGAGATTATGCGATTGCAAAATGTCTCATAGTTAATAAAGAGATTTAAAAGTGATTTATTTTTTTGAATTACTCTGAGGGGGATTGTTGGCGGAGCCAGATCCACAATTGTACATTGTAAAGTGAAATGTTTTTTGCTTATCAAGAGTGTTTTGTTTGTCTTCGTTTGAAGTATGTAGAATGAGTTACATGGGGAGACATCGTGTGGGTCTTTGTATTCCCACATGAAGTGTGTAGCTATATGTAGTTGTATAGGTACTTTCTGCCTTTGTATACTATGTTATCCTCAGGCAGGACCAAATTAAATGGTTTTGGGTGAACAATTCCAAAATAGAAGCAAAAGTCTTATCGCTCATTTGAAATGAGAAGCATATATATATGACGGTTCAAGATTAGACAGTTGAAATGTATCTAAACGTAATGATACACATCGGCATCTGTCAAAACAAATAATCCCATTCAACCGTAAGGAGAACAATGTAATGTCAGTCGATTCTTTATAGTCATGTTACTTTTGTGATTGTCAGTTGGTTTAGTTTAGAACTTTTAAGGCAACTTTTCGGTCGATATTTGTAACTGAAACCAAAAGGTAAAGATGGCTTGGCAAACAATTGTTAACTGATGTCACCGTTTTCGACTCTCTTGGCATATTTTTGAATCGGCCATTCTGTCACATATTACAGTCATATTTTGTCCTATGCTTAGATTAAGAGCTATTGGCTTATGGTTAGGTTTATATGGCGGTCTTTTGTTTGCAGTTGATTACCCACCGAGAGTTATTTGTCATGCCGCTCCCTCATACCATTTACAGGCTTGACTGTCATGGTCATCATTAAGTCGCTTTTGATTTCACTCCCGGGCCCGTTCCCGTTAACAGTGTAGACTTTTTACCTACCTTTACCTTTATCATTTCTCATTTCTTAACCTTTATCGCTATACGGTACCGCTTTCTTGGCATTTTAACGTAATCGGGGTTTTCTGACTAAGTTGTCCTCTAGATTCATGTGAGTCGCGTTGGAGTCTTCTCTCTCATGTTTCAGTATTCTTAGCTAGCTCATAACAGTCCACATTCCAACTTCATGGCTTTTAAGCATTTCACCAACTAAGTTTCGGGGGTCGGGGCCACGTCTAGTTTTTTTCTCTTGTCTTGAAATCACGGGCATTGGAAAAACGCATATCATGGTCAGTATGGGCTGTCATAATTCTTGAATTTGGGCAAAAGTATCAGCGAAAATAGCCATGATCTGTAAAAAACTGTGTTTAAGCGAAACCCTACTCCAACGTGCTATATGTCTATCCGTGGCTGAATTTGTGGGTACACTTATACCTTTTTCGGAAGCATTCCAGTGTTCTTGCCACTCTCTTATATTCTTGTCATTTTTAGTGGCATTTGATAGATATCGCCGGTTTTTGCTCTTCTTCTTAGTATCTTAGTTGATGTTGCCGTGCGCCGCTGCTCTTCTGCCAGGATATTTGCTGGTAGCATTTTTGCTGACGCACAGGTAATGATGCAGAATATTATGTACGCTATTACTCTGGCCAAAAATAGTGTTCGACTACGTGTCTACGGTAAGATTCGTGATTCGAAACTTATCATTTTTTTCTCCTCAAGTAGTGAAAGACGTAGTACCCTGTCACACATGACATTTCTGTCATGTATGACATGATGAACTGCTATTTGACTGACGGCAGACTGACTTCAGGCTGCCGACCTGTGAAGAGTCTCTTCCTGAGACACTGCACTACTGCAGTGCAGCTTTCAATCCTGGGCACACTGCTTCCAAAGTTATCCAAAACAAGCGCTCTGGCATCCGCGATTGCTTGGTCTTTGAATCGGAGGTTCGGTCTTCCTTGTCTTCTCGAACCTGGGCTGGGTGTCGAAAATCCTCTTAGCTGAGGCATTAGTGTCCATTCGCTCGATGTATAGTCGACGCGTTTTGGCTTTTTGGACTACATCCACCTTTATGAGCCTATAGTCTAAATCTGTAAGTGCAATCTTCAGTTATAACGGTACAAATTTGCACAGTCAAAAGACCAGCTAAAACTTCTGAGGATACCTAAGATACTAAAACGTGATGCAAGCTAGGCCGCGGTCCTTCTACCACGGCTAGGTACACACATGCGATTTTAATCGCGCGACTGCTTAGTCGCAAAGAATTCAACACACACATTTCAATGTGAATGCTCGCACATAATCTTAGATGTCGCATGTCTGTACCTAGCCTTACTGACTTCTGTTGCCAGTCATTCTCGAAGACTAACTCGCCTCTGAGTATTAGCCTTCCAGTTTTGCCTTTACCTTCTGTAGGAAATGCAGAGAGACACTCCATAAAATTGAATCTACTCGTCTGTCATTGAAATCTTCCTGACTGTGACTATCCGACCTCCCATTGAGAAAACACACTCGGATGACTTCGGAGTCACTCAGATCCCATCTTCTATCCCCTTCATTTGTGGGAGATTGATTTTTTAATGAATAAAACGCATGCTAAAGTCGGACGCCGATTGCGAAACCTCCTTTCGGCTACGTCTTGTTTACCTTTTCGAGGAGCGATATCCTCCGAAATGAGTCTTTTGTACAGTTTTTTGTCCGACTAAGTTATTTATTGTGATATGATTCTATGGCCTGTACCTATTTGTTTACTATGACCTAGCTATAGCTTTGGGCTTCTCTCTAGTTTGATCTTTGCAAGTATGACTACTATATTGTCCTCGAAAGACTTCACAGTCGGAAAGATGTTCAACCCTATTGAGCAAGATGGTATATACTGTCCATTTGATTTACAAGACCTAGCCAACTTATAGATGACTGATTCGACGATTAAGCAGGTCTAAAGACTGTTAAGCAAACAGGACATTTCCAGTTCGGCAATATTTTCTCTCCCTAAAAGCTTTCTATCTAGCAGTAGGTCTAGAACTCTAGACTCGAGATATTTGGCGTTGTCCACGAACTCAAGTGGAGTTCCATTCAGCTTGGATGGAGTAACCAAAAGTAGTTTGGAATGGTGAATGAGACTACAAAGGTTGATCCAGTAGACTAGTTTACGGAGAGCGAATTTCGGAATATCGAAAAGTGTTGGAGGATAATTCCCTGAAGTGAGTAGGCCACGCTGTCCGCATAGTAGACTAGGAACTATATTCCAGGGCAATTGATAGAACTTGCCTTTGGCGAGTAAGGCGGTGGGCTAATATTTTGATATAGAGCTATTACCGAAGGTATTATTCCCCATCCCTTCTTTAAAGAGGCGTCCGGTGACGCGGCATATTGCTTCGCGAATGTTAAGCTTGAACTATCTTGGGGTTCGATTGAACCTACAATAGAACGAAAATCAGTTTCGATAGACCAAGGCATTTATAGCGAGTTTGACATCAGTGACTTTATACTCTCCTTGATATTGATGTCGAAGATCCTCTCAAGAGTTTTATAGAGATAACTAAGGAGGGAACAGGGTCAGGTATATACTCTAGAGATATAGACCTACACGTGTCACTAAGACTTCCGGATACATGCAGTGTGTTCTAGGCAGAGGTTCTGGCCGTGCTCAAAGCTGCGGAGTGGATCTACTTGATATGGGATCAATATCCAACAAGAATATCGCTATCTAAATTGATAGTCAGGCTGCGCTAAAGGCGCTAGAGTTCTTCATCATTAAATCTGAACTAGTCAGGAGCTGCCGCACAATGCTCAGAGCATTATGCGCGCAGAATCATGTCAGATTATGTTGGGTATCCGGTCACTGTAATATTGAGGATAACGAGAAAGGGCTGACGTTCTGGCCAAAAATGGAGCAGAGCTTCCACAAATTGAAACTATTGAGGGCATAAGACCCCCAATAGCCGTGGCCAAGAGAATTTTTCTTCAGAAAATTAAAAATAGGGCAGACCAAAGATGGTCGGATATAGTAGGGCACAGGATCTCAAAGGCCCTGTGACCTAAGCAAGATCGGAAAAAATCTGTAGAATTATTAAAGCTCAGAAGATCAAAGCTACGATTGGCAATAGCGATACTCTCCGGGCGCTGTCTTCTAAGGAAGCACGCTAGGAGATTAGGTTTAACAGATCCGGTCACGTGCAGGTATTGCGAAGACTTACATTCGTCGCAGAGGATATAACTCATCTTGTCTGTGAATGTCAAGTTATTGCTCGGTACAGGAGGAAATACCTTGGAAGATACTCCATCAACAATTTGGAGGAGGTTGGCCTCGCAAACAAAATTTAAACAATTTATAGGTTTTGTAGCGTCCAATTGTCAGCGGAATTCAGGTCACCTAAGTCACCTATCAGCTGGTAAAAGTGGTTTGCAATATCCTCAATACCGCCTGTGACTCTATTACAAGGTTTCCTTGATCCTTGTTGTTCATCTGTATAGGACTCTGTTCGGGTATTGTATCCTTGGCACGTTCTTTTTAACTTTTAGTAAAACTTCTTGTAGTACCTACCACCTCTTTTTTTCCCATTTCATGGAGCTTTTAATGCTCTATATTTTTGCTCCCTATAAGCCGATGTTTTTTCATCTTTTTTTGCTCATAGAATTAACGAGTCGCTTTCCTCCTCTGCAGCGCACGTATATCGTTGGCGAGTTACTTAACTCTGGCAGGCACCCTTCATGAAATCAGGGGTTTATCGGGTTTAACCCCAGTACACTAGTGATAACTTCTCGATATCGATCCCACCGTTGTCGACGATTAATTGCGCTCCAAGAAAACATTTCAAAAATCCCTGGCAAATGTATCTACATGCATTTTTAAACGTCAAACCTTCTTTTCTGCCACCAATGCCAAAAGTAATAAATAAACCTGATACCAAATGCGACCGAAAATCCATATCCCCACAAAACCACTTATAGCACGCTTTCGTCAAATCCAATTTGAAGAGTGCCTTTCCTCCCCCCCATCATGCGACCATAGTGCACGACGACGGTGTACCCGCCCTAAGGTTAGTAAAGTAAACCTCATGACGAAGTAAGCAATCGGAAATAAGCTCCCCGGAGTGCCGCCTTAATCGATTTATTGGCCCCGAAAGTTTGATCGAAACAACCAGCGTGCTAAGGCACGCTGTTATCCCGCATGTTCCCGATGTAGATACCACCCCTTGTTTAAACACAATTTCTAATCAGTGAAATAACTTCCTTTGCAATCTATATATTGTTATCTCTCCGCAGAAATCCAAATGAACATCATCGACAAGACTCGGTGCTGCCAGCTTCAAAGGAGCGCAATAGATTCCGCAGCATCAACTGGGAGAGCTATGATCCACTCCATCAAAAGTACTTGGAAATTGGTAAGTACCTACACACTCTGTGTCACACTTCATTGAATCGAAATATGTATCTATATACAAGAAGGCACACATGCCACCATAAATATCCATATACGGGCACATGGTCTGATATGTGAACTCCTCCCGTTTGTCCCTCTTTGCAGGAATGAAGCCACGCATAAAAAATCATTTTCGAGCCCATCAACTATCGATTTGGTTGCGCCTCATCCCAGAGCTACATAGAACCGGCATGGAGGATGTTATCGCACGTCACAATCTATTCAAAAATCACGACGATATGGATCTGTACGAGGGCCCAGTTAAACCGGATCCCTTTACATCCCGTTTGCTGATTGTCGAAGATGCTATCGGCAAAAAGGGCAGCCGCAGCAATTCCTCCAATGGATACATGTCCGGGGTGTTGGGTGGTAAGTATATACACACACTCATGTACTCGTAGGCTAACAACAAAAAAGCGGAACAATAACTCACCAATTGTCACAGGCATTTACAAGAAGTGTGATTTCTGCGAATCCGTCCTTGACGCGCAAAGGACTCGTACTTGGTTGATTTCTAGTCACTGCTGGGCCGATGGTGAATTATTATACTTGAAGCCGGCGTCGGTCGCTCGCCACAATTCATCACAAGGACGATGAGATGGTGACGATGATGATGATGAAATTGTGAATTGTCCCACATAGGCAGTGGGCGTATTTGACGAGGTCCACTCGCTGGTATGCCCGCATGTTTATGGAGAAGGCGCACACTTTATAAACTTTATTTTTTCTTTTCTGTTTTTTTCTGTTATCCTTATCCCCCTTCTGTCCCAATAGTACAGTGACCGAAAGAAAACGTGGCGGAGCACCCGCCGCCGCCGCGCCGTTCTCTCGCTTCGAGCACTCTGAAAGGAAGATAAACATTTCACTTTGAGGGTGGCATTCGCAATTCAACGAGATGAAGAACCGTTGAAGAGTTTCTCCATTCACTTTGATTTTGTTGTTTTTCCTTTTGTCCTTTTTTTTATTTTTTAAAAAACTCATAGAAGAAGAGGAAATGTATATCTCAGTTGGTGCTTCCGTATGCTGCTTGAGCAGAGCATACAAAGGTTCGTCGATGTTTGTTGAACTTTTCCAAAGATCGAAAACGAGAAAACTTTTCAACCCAATTATCTGCTTACTTTGCTGTTGTGTGGAAAAGTTATTTTAAAGTTACAACGTGCTATCGCTGCACTGACGAGAAGGACGTTGCATGATTGAGATGACTTTGCGTGCGGTTGGTTTGTAGGTAGAAGAGATGAAGTTGCAAATGCATTGGAGCCATGATTGCAACCTTTATGGACGGCATTCCTATATACTGGTGGCAAAGCAATTTCTACTACGATCCAAAATTATAGCTCTAAAGAAGTCTTATTGGGATGGGATCTTCAATTAACTCAAGCTCGTGTAACTTTTCATCTAAAACCTTTTCTTCGTCCTTGGGACGGAATGATTCATTGCAAAATCGACTTGCGATGGAGTATTCGCCTTATTGATGTATCGGAAAATGCGGATCATAGAGGATAGTATAGGAATAGCTTCTAATAACCATTCTTCAGTGTGGTAGGTATAGGTATGGCAGTTTTGAAAAAGTCAAGTATAACATACTCTATGCCGTTTTGTTACTGCAACTTATTCGATCTGGTTATAATGAAGTTTGTTGAAGAGCAGAGTGAAGATCAAACCTGTGGAGGCAATTAGTTATTTAATACTTCGACTCCCTTAAGGAAGTGGAAGAAGGGTTTTCCTAGAGCTCGCTGTTTGTTCTGGTCAAACGTAAAAATAGTAAATGAGAGTTCCTTTTTCGGTTTCGTCGTTTTACAACTCCGGTCTAACATCAGCCTTAAATGTGTGGCACATTCATGTTTACATGCAACCGCATTGCATTTCCTTGTCGCTCATGTTATCGGTGCTTCTTCTTGATGGTTGAAACAGTATCCTGCGCACATTCCTGTTTCTGTTGTTATGTTTTCTGGTCTCAACTCTACCATTCTTCGTCGTATCGCGGGCAGTGAAACATTACATGCTTTGAGTCTTCAACAGCTCTTGTACAACATGGGCAAAAGGGATTGACATCGTGGCCAAGTCTGAGCAGATAAACCCTAATCCATAGCCTGTGAATTTAATTCTCCATGTTTTCAGTTGATCGAATCATCGATTTTGGCTATGATTCTGTCCGTCCATCTTCATTTGTCAGAGCGGATGATTCCTTTTCTGCTGCCATTCGTCTAGAATTGCCATACTTTGTGGTCATTGTTGTCATTTTTGTTCCGGTCGATGCCGTTCCTTCAATAAGGTCAAATGGTACCATGCTAACTATGAGGCACACTGCATCGTGGGATAGGACATAGTTCTAAAGGAGCTAGTTACTCTAAGGGCGCTGGATACGGTCGGCTTAGGCGGGGAAACCTTTTCCGCCATTCAAGTTCGACTACCTTTTAGTTTTGCATTACAACTGCATAGGCTTTGTCCTATCAGCGGTTCGGGTCTGCTATGTTCCACAGTTTGGCTAAGTTCACTTTTTACTCACTTGAATGACATATTTAAGGTTCCTGTGGGCTGTAACGAATCTTCCATGGGCATGGAGCTCATTATGGTTCCTAAGAGCGTTGTTATAATACTGTCGTCTTGTGCGATAAGTTTGCACCCACAATATTTTCGTTCCACCAGTATACTGGCGGTCGGGGCGTTTTTCTTTTTCTCGTTGTAAGCTCTTCTCATCCCCGCTGTTAGTTGGTCCGTTCCAGATCCTACTTGACGGCAAACCTCCTATATTTTGAGTAGGGTAGGTTCTGACACGTTATTAACGGATATTGTCAAAAATTAGGTCCAAACTATATGTTATGTAAATTCTACTTTATTAAGATTTAATCTTTTACAAGAACAACTTTAAGGGCTCTTTCTGGGTCTTTAGCCACTAAGTCGGATCTCAATGCCACTCCCATATCGTCAACTGCAGGTTCGTAGAAGAAGTTGCAATAACCTGCGTTTGTTATGGGAAGAATTTGTAAATAAATACTTTAAGCTAAGAAAACGCAAATTACCTTTGGGGACTCTAGAGCAGTTGTTATTCCAGTCTCGTCTAAATTATAAATTCGATCGAGTCCAAGGATAAACTTGGAGTCTACATTTTTTAAATTCTCAAAGAATCCATGAACAGCGACTTTTGTGAAACCACGAAGGCGAACCGCGCTTTTATTTTCCTACTTTCGTAGACTTATTTCACTGTTTCGACACATAAATCCTTGCAGCCAAACTTTTCCAGCCATTTTATCTCGATCCCTATAAAGTTAAAGCATGATGCAGACGTAAGCATTTTTTGAAATAAGTTGTAAGCTCGTTTTCTTGTTGCTTAGAAAGCACTTGAGAGCCTGAGTGCTTACTAGTAAACATTTAGTCGAAGGAGGCAGTTTTTGAATCGCCTATTCTTGAAAGACTAGATAAAATTGTTGTTCTTTTTACGCCATATTTTTTTTTAAGGCACTTAAAGCAGTTTCCTTTTTTTTCGAGAACAGCTTTTACTGCTTCTTTCATGGCTTGCTCGTCAAATGTCTTTTCAGGATACTTTTTTTTATACATTTTAGGCATTTTTAATTGAAACCTATAAAATTTTAATATACAAAAAAACTAAAACTAAGTAAAACAGTGAAAAGAGGAGGTTTCGATAATTTGACTTAACTTCCTAAGCGAGACGTGTTGAAACCTCCTTCAATGCATGCATTATATTTACGCTTTAAAAAAGTTTATTATTTTATTCTTCCGTAAAATAATTAAATAAAAACACTATTAATCCTACATGTCGAAACCTCCTAGCCTTACCCTATATCATCTTTGCTAATGTAGCTGCTATCTTTGTTACCTTTTCAATAGTGTATTGAAGAAAGATATAAGGGCACCTAGGTTGCCGAGGCGAGGGTTGTCTCCACAACAATTTTCCTGCTGATGAATAGGTACCGCACTTCTGACTTCTGATCCGTTCGTTGTAACCTCATGAAAATCAGCCCTTGATGTATAGTTTTGATCGTTTCGTTGAAAGCTTGAATTAGCTACCACTTCAATAGCTATGTCGTTAGCAAAACCAATTTACCATTGCCCCATGTAGTCATTCTCATTAAATTCCACAATAAAGGGCTGACCCAATGCGGAGCCCTGTGGAACACCGCCAATTAGGTATTCTATACTGCTTCAGTCCATCTTTAAAACCCTGCATAAACAGTCTATTTGTGAAGTATAGTCCGTCAGAATCATTTATATAGGTTAGCTAGCAGACACCCTCTCGAATGTTTAAGGCTCTCTTCACATCTACTCCACAGTAGTTCTTGTTTTTGCTTGAATCATCTTCCGTCGATGGCATCCCTTGCTGTGGTGACAAATTTATTGACAGCGCTTTATTCGGAATCCAAATCCCAGCGTCGCGGTCTGAACTGAAAGTTTGGTCAGTGATAGACTTTTCTGTCCTAGAACTTTAACGACCAATGAGGAGTAACAAAAGGTTTTTGAAAAGGTTCACAACGAATGACATTTTGATTCTATACATAGAGGAAACATACACCCCTATCGTGGAATCCGTCGGAATTGAGTTTCACTTCACCTATTCGATTCCCTTTCACTTTCTACTGCTATCGTGGAATCCGCCGGAAACGTTTCCTTATCGACACGTTTTTGGGAAAGGTAGTTTGTAACGAACGGCTGGGAAAATGCCTATGCTTTTACCGAAGTAAATTGGCGGAAGCATACACACGCAAACAGATATGCACCAATGACCGAAAAAGCCTTCGGTTGGGTAAAACTTGGCCTCTCCAATATATAACCCATATCGGTGAAAGCCTAGTCCTAGGTGGTATAATGTAGTCTAGCATAACTGTAAGCAGCCGAACCCTCCCACTACCCTTATCCACCCTTATGACCCAAGGTCACAGGACCCTTGAGTCAGTCCAGGCGGACCAATAGGAGGGGTGTCCAGGCCTCCTGTGGCTCAGACATGAACGCTTTCTCCACGCGCTAGCTCATCGGCGGGTGGGGATCTTGCCACAGGCCCTAGACTGGGGTTACATTGAGATTTTACATGCCTGAGAGAAAAAGATCTAAAAAACGACGCGTAACCGTACATCCCTAACAATATTGATTGCGAGGCCCGAGTTTTGTCTAATTCACCATGATCTTCCTAAGCGGGAGAGAGAGGGAGAGAGGTAGATGTTAATACTCTCCAAGAGCTGGCCCACCCCTAACTAAACCGGAGTTCAGCATCCATGGCCATCGATACGCTCCATTTACGATGACCCCTAAACCGAAAAGTGAGTATCTAGCCTCTACTGGAGTCTAAGATACCCCTTCATAACCCTTTTAGGTCCTAACGTATATATCTTCATAATCCATCCCACACATCCTCTCACTAATTTAACAACCGCGCATATTCGTAAATCTTATCGAGCACATTATCTTAAAATTGCTAACACGGCAAAAGAAAATCACTAAAATGACAACACTAACAAAAATTTCGAAGATCGTAAACCATATACAACGCCGAAAGAAAAAGAGGTTTCTTTTAAATTCTCAAATTTTAACAATGAATCCATTTATTTATCAACGCAGCCTAAGATTAACTAAAATTAAATTAACAATGATTGCAGCTTATATTCATATACCACGTAGGTCAATTAACAAAAAATATCCGTTTAAGTTTACTTCAAAACAATTCATCTGTAGTATTACTTTTCAATGGTTAATGCTTCTTGATATATTATTGCGTAACGTAGGTTAACAATTGTTAATTTTCTTTGCGCACAACTTAAATAGTTCAGTACAGATGTACGTTCATTCGTACGAGTAATATATACATAATATGTGTATAACTCTACAATCAGCGAATTGAAATAATTTTATACTAAGCGCTCCCTACTTGCTTTTGTTTCCTAACTTCTTATCTCTTCTGGTTACTGGTTCAATCAAACTACTATATCACTTGTTCAAATGAAATTCTTATAAAAACTTACCCCAATCTATTTTCTGGGTTACCATTAAACCGGACTCCAAGGGGTTGGACTGAGGTGCACCACTTTCCTTCCTTGATGTTCTGTACGCTGCTTTTAGCAGAAAGATCGACGCACTAAACTAAATAAATAAAAATTGCATTTGAACGTAAATGATTTACAAATCACTAAAAATTGACCAGAACTTAGCTTTTTTTCTCTTTAGTACTGCAAACAGAGCCCTCTAGGGCCAAATAGAAAAACAAAAATGTATGTTGGTTGGTTGGTGTTTCTGCTGATGAACTTGCTGCGACTGTTGTGGATGGTGACTCTGCTGGCGAAAATTATCTTTTCAGGCGAACGTTGGCTTATGCAACTTATGCACCTGAGGCCGTGACTGTGAGCTAAGGATTGGCGAACGAGCCGGTGTCGATTGGACTGCGATCTGCGAATAAGGGTCGCTGAGATGACACAAAGCGAACCAATACTGTCGATGAGACCTTTTTGGATTTTGTATGCGTCTCGGCAGGTTGGAATTTCGCACGCGATGATTTTGATTTTGCGGCCAGTCGTGTGATGGGTTGTTCTGTCGGTTTTTTTTGCAGGTTTTACGATGGGTAGGATGAATTGACTTTTGTGGACCGCGTGGTTAGGTGGGAATGGCGAATCGCGTGGTTACTTTGTTTGCACGGGTGGGCGGGACGAATTTGTATATAAATGTAGGTACTTTTAGTTGCCAATAATTTTAGGACGTAGAAGCTTTATGCGCTTTTCACCAGGCACTTTTTATTGTTTAAAAATACTTTTAGGGTACATCAACTAGCTGGATTCGTTGTGTCCCGTTTCTACCGCCACCGGTGTAAACCACGGAATTTAAAAAAAAATATATAAAAAAAAATCATCCACCGCCACGTCCGATCACTACCATGTGTAAAACCGATCTCTGATCACAATCAGCCGCTAGACCAATATCAGCCTAGACCATCGACAAATCTTCTATGTCTATCTCGCTCACTCATGCATGCTCAGTGTATGACCCAACCTTCAATCTCATCTAGCTCTTTTGATTTTATTTATAAAATTTACAATTTGATCTCTAAATTTAAGTCCCGATTTTAGGCGTGGATTTCAATTATTATATTTGAAATCAAGATAAAATTGATGGAGCTAAATGAGAATAAAAATGTTGCCATAATCTGAGCGAAAAATTACGCACTCACCAGCATAGCTTCGCTCATTTCCCAGGAAGTTGATTTTTTCGCGCAGTTCACAAGGCCAAGAAATAGCGAAGTCAAAATAGTGATTTCCTTTTCCTCTTTCTGATGCCGGTTAAATTTGAACACAAAACTAAACTGCAACAACAATGTTTGGACGATTCCCTACAAAACTTGATAGTTTCACCAGCATTTTGCGAATGAAAGTATCAAGAAAAAGAATCGACAGATACCCTCGACCCACCCCTGAACTAACTTAAGAGTCTCATGTTCAGACTGAGCCAGCCGGACCAATGCTTGTTAAATGAAAACAAATGTGTCTATATGCGCAATGAAGATAATGAGACAAGAGTAAGTGCTAGCGCCTGATATCTTTCGAATGAGAAACCCCTAGTCTTTTGCCAGATATGTCTACCAATTCGTAAAGATTGTTACCAATAATTTTCTGAATTCTGGCTTTGATGAACTTTGGACAAAGCTTTGCATTTAGTCCTTTCTTTGCATCACTTAGAACAAAGTTTCTCTTATACACTAGGTCTCCTACTTGATACTTAATCTTGGCACTGCGAGTATTGTACACTCGGGCGTATACTTGATGTGATTTTTCTAGAGAGTCTTTAATGTGCGAATGCAAAATATTAATTTTAGCTGCCTTCGGAATAAGATCAATCTCGGATCCATTTAGCCCTTTAAGCTTCCTTAATAATTTGTAGTCACTGCCGTGCTCGATCATACGTTGACCAAAGACTGCTTCATACGGGGACATTTCTATGGCCGAATGAACCGCTGTCCTTAGGGCACTTCCAATGTGTGGCAGATGTAGATCCCAGTTTGATTGATCTGTATCGAGATATGACCTAATGGCGGAAAGTATGGATCTATTTACGCGCTCGCTAGCATTGGCCTGCGGGGAATACGATGCGGTTTTCAAATGATTTATTCCGAAAGATTTCATTAAATTACCAAACTCAAGGCTCAAAAACTGTTTCCCATTGTCTGAGAAAATAGTTTCAGGGACACCAAAAATAAGAAAAATCTCATCTCGCAGAAATTTTATTGCAGTTTCAGCGGTCGCTCTTCGTAGGGCTTTGATTAGTACAAATTTCGTAAGCTGATCCAATGCTACAATAATATGCGTATTTCCCAATTTGGAACGCGGATACGGGCCTAAGAAATCTACATATACATGCTGAAAGGGACGGTCTACGGTAAAAGCTTTACCCATAGGTGCTCTGAGGATGGTGTTTGGAGCTTTCGTGGTTTTGCACACTTCACAAAGGGAGATATACCGCTTCACCTGAGTTGGCATATTAGGCCAGTAATACTGGTCTCGCAGTCTAAATAGGGTCTTAGCGATGCCCCCATGAGAGGCCTTCGGAGGACAATGGGCTAGAGAGATTAGGTTGTTAGTAAGCGCTGCCGGAACCCATAGCTTCCATGACAGATCATCTTGGAGTGGATTGCCAGTGCTGTGTTTCATTTTTTTGTACACGTAGCCATCTGAGACCCGGAGGTCAGGTAACTGATCGTTGTTAGCTTGAACGTTGTTGATAACTTGGAGATAATCTTCCGACTGAAACGCAGGGTCCGTTAAATCTATATGCAAAACGTCATGCATTCCCTTTGAATTCGAAAGACCGGATTGCAATGCCTCAATTTCATACGCACGTGAAAGCGCATCAGGCACAACATTCAGACTGCCTTTCCGGTGCTCGATTTCAAAGGTATAGCCTTGCAAATCTAAGCTCCAACGAGCTAACCTGCCTTTCAAGTCTTTTAAGCCCATCAGCCACTTCAGACTGGCATGGTCTGTGATGACTTTGAACTTATACCCCTCAATGTAAGGCCGGAATTTATGTATACCCATCACTGCCGCTAAGCATTCTCGCTCTGTGACCGAGTAATTTTTTTGCGCATCATTCAGTTTATGCGAATAGAAGCATATGGGACGTTCATCGCCGTTTTCGTCCTCCTGACATAATACCGCTCCAATGCCAGTTGACGAGGCATCACAAAGGATGACGAATTGTTTATTATAGTCAGGATTAACTAGAACAGGCGCTGACGTCAACATTTGTTTTATAGAATTAAATGCTTCGATTGCATTTTCGCCGAAACTGAATGCAACTCCTTTTTTTAAGGTATCCGATAGGTGAGAAGCTAAGGAAGAAAAATTATTTACGAATCGCCTATACCACCCGGACATTCCTAAAAATCGTCTTACTTGGCGAGCAGTTTTAGGTATAGGAAATTCACTTATGGCAGCTACCTTAGCAGGATCTACTTTTAAAATGCCGTCTCCTACGACAAATCCGAGATATTTCAACTCCCTATAACAAAACTTGGATTTTTCTACATTAATCGATAACCCTGCCGCTTTAAGTTTGTTTGCGACAATGGACAGAAGCTCAATATGCTCCTCAAACGTCCTTGAGAAAATTAGCAAGTCGTCCAGGTAGACGAACACCCGCTGTCTCAATTCATGAGGGATGACCTTATCCATGAGCCTGCAAAGACGCTGAGGCGCATTACAAAGGCCAAAGGGCATCACTTTGAATTGGTACAGCGGCCTACCAGGGACGGTAAACGCAGTCTTCTCCCTTGAACTTTGCTCCAACGGTATCTGCCAAAAGGCGTCTTTCAGATCCACACTCGAAATGAAATATGTATCCGAAAGACGTCCTAGCAACCCTTCTATATGCGGCAGTGGGTATGCATCCTTTTTAGTGACCCGGTTAAGCTTTCGAACGTCCAAGCACATACGGTTCTTCCCAGTTTTCCTTACTAGAACAACTGGGGAGCTCCATGAACTTGAACTTTCTTCGATCACGTCCAAAGAAAGCATACGGTCCAACTGCGCATACAGGAGGGTTTGTACCGCTGGAGATACGGGATAATGACGCTGTTTTATTGGCTCCGCGTCCCCAGTATCAATTGTGTGTTCCTCTACCAGCGTCCTTCCTAAACCAACTTTCGCAAAGGACGGGAACATACTAATAACTTCCTCCAACTTCCTAGACTCATTGTCCGACAAATCATGGGCTAATGTGAGAACTTCGCTTCTTAGAGGAACGTCGCCTGATATATCCAAACTAGAAACATTTTCTAAATTAAAGGTTTTTACAGAAATCTCAGAGATAACACTTGGGGCTATTTCAAACATGCGCCAGAAATCTACACCGAGGTATAAATCTTTAGTCAGAGATGGAACGACATATAGAGTTATGTCTTCGTTTCGATTTCTGAACTGCATTTTGGCGTTAATAACACCGACAATATTTTGCTCTTTGCCATCAGCTGTTGTGACAGCGGATGAAAATTTCTTAAAAGGAATTTTGTTGTTTAATAAAAATTCTACACCACCTGCCCCTAAGCAACTAATACAAGCGCCACTATCTAATAACCCTAACCAATCTCGCTCAAAAACCTTTACAGTGACATACGGCCTCGGATCAGTCGTGGAACATTGCAAAGTCGTAGCGGCTATAGCTTGATATCGCCGCTTCTTGCCTACGAAGCGTTTCCTTACCTTTATTATCTTTGCTGACCGAGTTGGTGTTCCGAAGATTCTATCTCTCGTTTGGTAGTATTTCGTAAGTCGCTCGTGAAAAGACGGTTTCTGAGGGCTGATTTCTTTTGCAGGTGTAGTAACAATCGCTGATATTTTTGTACTAGACTCTTCAGGACGCTTAAGTATTGAGATAGGAGAGTTTTGGATTACATTTGGTAGTTTGCCGGGTTGGGATTCCGTGAGCAATTCTCCCCGGTTGGATGATTGCTCCTTTGAGAGTTTCCCGCACAAGTTGGACACTGTGGTGTAGTCGTATTCTCTCTGCCACATTTGTAGCAGAAAAGGGCTCTCTGTGGAATAGCACAATCAAAAAATGTATGCCCAAGCTCTTTACAATTCCAACATTTCAGCGCGTTCGTATTTCTTTGACGAAAAGCAACGGCTTCGACTTCACCTGATGAACAGGGGATGGAATGAATATCTGTCTGTTCAAGCTCGTTGATATTCCGACGTGACATGAAAGGTTGTTGCATCCTAGGTCGCTGGGTGTCATGTTCATTAATGAACTTTTCAATTGTGCGACACACGTGCACCATTTCGGGGATATTATGGGTGCTAAACGTTATAAGATGTTCACCTATCTTGCGATTCACATTCTGCTTTATTGTTTCAATTATCTCCCGGTTCGACTTCGGGACACGCAATCGAGAATTGAGCTGCAGAAGGTCTGCGAAAAACGTATCGAACGGCTCATACTGTCCTTGCCTACGGTCAGACATCCTTCGCGACAATTCGAAGTCAGATTCTAAGCTACGATATTGCTCTATTAACGCCAGACGAAGAGTGGGCCAATTTACACCAGGATTACTCTTAAGGTAGGTCCAGAACCAAGTTTCAACTTGTCCTGAAACAAAATGGTGGAAGTTACTGACGATGTCACACCACGTCACGTTATATGATTCCTTTAATCTTCCAAGACGGAAGAGGAAATCATCCACCGTCATCTTAACGTTATCGAACTTAATTCCCCATTTGTGATAATTGGGAAATCGGTTAAATGAATTCGAGGGCGAAGAAGTCGGAGCGGGAATGTCTTGGCAAGGGGTTGGACCATTCAGATTAATTCTGCTGAATTGTTCTAAGAAATTTTCGACATTGCTACTCCGCGGCATATTCACTGGATATACGACAGGATTATTTCTTGGTGGAACGTTTGGTGATGGATTCGAATAAGGAGGGATAAATTCTGCCCGTCTATTGACGTCATATTCAGTTTGGGGAACACGCAAGTTAGGATCGGGGATGTTATTCCGATGGTTAGAATCTTGAGGTGGCAACGGAGCTGATAATGCTGCTTGCACTAGGGACGCTATTTCCCGTTGGAGTTCTAAACGGTTCTTGTCGAGTTCTTCTCTGATGAATCGAAGTTCATCAGTACGGTTAATGCCGACTGTAGCGGAAACGACATCTTGGACGTACTGCTCAAATTGTGCGCTATCATTGGCGTCAGGCATTCCTTCAGGAGCACGAGTTCCTGACGAGAGTGGTTGCGGTCGATTCTCTTGCTGATTGGCCAAACTTGCCTGAATATCATCGTTTTCCCTACTTTCGGACATATCGTCTATCCGCCTTGACGCTTCTGGTACTATTGGAACTTGTTTGCGTCCACTTCGTAACGTATAGCTACTTTGCACGTCAATACGCCGACTTGGGCCAGGATTTGACATGCCGAATAATCTTAACTAATATCAAATATCTATTGGAAGCTATGAATTCAAAAATTTCAAAACTATCTTATCAGAAGGGTAAAAATATTAAATGTAAAAGGATCAAAATTAAATCAAATTCGAAAATAGTTGCCTTGCAGCCAACTAAATAATTCAAAATCTTAAATACTATATCAAAAACTTTATCATAATAATTGAGGATGTGTAGGACTTAATCTGGACAAATACGAGGACAAAAGAAAGTAACTAAAGCTCAAAATCTCGCTATGGATAATAAATGTTTCAATGTATATAAATTGTTCAATGTTTGTATTTACTGCTGGAAGTGTGAAATACATTTTCGTTTTTGTTATGCTGTCTTTGTTTTGCAATAAGAATAGTGTAAGCAACATGAAGCGACAGACATAAATGGGGAAAAAGTTCAACCCATTTACCGGACTTAACATGACTGCAACACTAAGGCGAAACTACTCTTCAAATCTTGAATTTACGCAACTTTCGTAAATGAAGAACAGATTTCATTCATATACAGGACATACATTCGTCGACTTGAAGTGTTTAGACAAAGTTAACCTAAACTATTTAGGCCTACGCAACGGACGTAAATAAGGACAAACGTCTACCTATCTACCGGACATAAGGACTTTCAGTTCGGAAACTAGCAAATTGAACAATCTATAAGGCACTTTAACAAACTCTAAAAGGACTATCAACCGTACAACAGATATGAATAGGGACTCAGTTTCACCCATTTACTGGATACGTTGAAGCCACAAACTAAAATTTGGGAAACAAATATATATATTTTTTTTATATGTGAATTATATTGACAAAACTTCGGGCCCCACGTTGGGCGCCACCTGTAACGAACGGCTGGGAAAATGCCTATGCTTTTACCGAAGTAAATTGGCGGAAGCATACACACGCAAACAGATATGCACCAATGACCGAAAAAGCCTTCGGTTGGGTAAAACTTGGCCTCTCCAATATATAACCCATATCGGTGAAAGCCTAGTCCTAGGTGGTATAATGTAGTCTAGCATAACTGTAAGCAGCCGAACCCTCCCACTACCCTTATCCACCCTTATGACCCAAGGTCACAGGACCCTTGAGTCAGTCCAGGCGGACCAATAGGAGGGGTGTCCAGGCCTCCTGTGGCTCAGACATGAACGCTTTCTCCACGCGCTAGCTCATCGGCGGGTGGGGATCTTGCCACAGGCCCTAGACTGGGGTTACATTGAGATTTTACATGCCTGAGAGAAAAAGATCTAAAAAACGACGCGTAACCGTACATCCCTAACAATATTGATTGCGAGGCCCGAGTTTTGTCTAATTCACCATGATCTTCCTAAGCGGGAGAGAGAGGGAGAGAGGTAGATGTTAATACTCTCCAAGAGCTGGCCCACCCCTAACTAAACCGGAGTTCAGCATCCATGGCCATCGATACGCTCCATTTACGATGACCCCTAAACCGAAAAGTGAGTATCTAGCCTCTACTGGAGTCTAAGATACCCCTTCATAACCCTTTTAGGTCCTAACGTATATATCTTCATAATCCATCCCACACATCCTCTCACTAATTTAACAACCGCGCATATTCGTAAATCTTATCGAGCACATTATCTTAAAATTGCTAACACGGCAAAAGAAAATCACTAAAATGACAACACTAACAAAAATTTCGAAGATCGTAAACCATATACAACGCCGAAAGAAAAAGAGGTTTCTTTTAAATTCTCAAATTTTAACAATGAATCCATTTATTTATCAACGCAGCCTAAGATTAACTAAAATTAAATTAACAATGATTGCAGCTTATATTCATATACCACGTAGGTCAATTAACAAAAAATATCCGTTTAAGTTTACTTCAAAACAATTCATCTGTAGTATTACTTTTCAATGGTTAATGCTTCTTGATATATTATTGCGTAACGTAGGTTAACAATTGTTAATTTTCTTTGCGCACAACTTAAATAGTTCAGTACAGATGTACGTTCATTCGTACGAGTAATATATACATAATATGTGTATAACTCTACAATCAGCGAATTGAAATAATTTTATACTAAGCGCTCCCTACTTGCTTTTGTTTCCTAACTTCTTATCTCTTCTGGTTACTGGTTCAATCAAACTACTATATCACTTGTTCAAATGAAATTCTTATAAAAACTTACCCCAATCTATTTTCTGGGTTACCATTAAACCGGACTCCAAGGGGTTGGACTGAGGTGCACCACTTTCCTTCCTTGATGTTCTGTACGCTGCTTTTAGCAGAAAGATCGACGCACTAAACTAAATAAATAAAAATTGCATTTGAACGTAAATGATTTACAAATCACTAAAAATTGACCAGAACTTAGCTTTTTTTCTCTTTAGTACTGCAAACAGAGCCCTCTAGGGCCAAATAGAAAAACAAAAATGTATGTTGGTTGGTTGGTGTTTCTGCTGATGAACTTGCTGCGACTGTTGTGGATGGTGACTCTGCTGGCGAAAATTATCTTTTCAGGCGAACGTTGGCTTATGCAACTTATGCACCTGAGGCCGTGACTGTGAGCTAAGGATTGGCGAACGAGCCGGTGTCGATTGGACTGCGATCTGCGAATAAGGGTCGCTGAGATGACACAAAGCGAACCAATACTGTCGATGAGACCTTTTTGGATTTTGTATGCGTCTCGGCAGGTTGGAATTTCGCACGCGATGATTTTGATTTTGCGGCCAGTCGTGTGATGGGTTGTTCTGTCGGTTTTTTTTGCAGGTTTTACGATGGGTAGGATGAATTGACTTTTGTGGACCGCGTGGTTAGGTGGGAATGGCGAATCGCGTGGTTACTTTGTTTGCACGGGTGGGCGGGACGAATTTGTATATAAATGTAGGTACTTTTAGTTGCCAATAATTTTAGGACGTAGAAGCTTTATGCGCTTTTCACCAGGCACTTTTTATTGTTTAAAAATACTTTTAGGGTACATCAACTAGCTGGATTCGTTGTGTCCCGTTTCTACCGCCACCGGTGTAAACCACGGAATTTAAAAAAAAATATATAAAAAAAAATCATCCACCGCCACGTCCGATCACTACCATGTGTAAAACCGATCTCTGATCACAATCAGCCGCTAGACCAATATCAGCCTAGACCATCGACAAATCTTCTATGTCTATCTCGCTCACTCATGCATGCTCAGTGTATGACCCAACCTTCAATCTCATCTAGCTCTTTTGATTTTATTTATAAAATTTACAATTTGATCTCTAAATTTAAGTCCCGATTTTAGGCGTGGATTTCAATTATTATATTTGAAATCAAGATAAAATTGATGGAGCTAAATGAGAATAAAAATGTTGCCATAATCTGAGCGAAAAATTACGCACTCACCAGCATAGCTTCGCTCATTTCCCAGGAAGTTGATTTTTTCGCGCAGTTCACAAGGCCAAGAAATAGCGAAGTCAAAATAGTGATTTCCTTTTCCTCTTTCTGATGCCGGTTAAATTTGAACACAAAACTAAACTGCAACAACAATGTTTGGACGATTCCCTACAAAACTTGATAGTTTCACCAGCATTTTGCGAATGAAAGTATCAAGAAAAAGAATCGACAGATACCCTCGACCCACCCCTGAACTAACTTAAGAGTCTCATGTTCAGACTGAGCCAGCCGTTCGTTACAAGTTTCACTGTCAAACGGCTGTCTTTCATTTGTTAACACAAATCTGTGTAGCTGCATTCGCCGGAGGCATATAAAAAGTGTGTTTTGAAAGTGATTTCAATAAAAAATAAAGTGTTTGATATAATAATTGATACGATAGCTCCATTTTTGGAAGCATACGAGGAAGAACGAAATGAGCGGTGTTCTCAGAGAAGAGTACGAGACAGGTTAAGAGGAGCAGTGAATTATTTCATGGAGCTACCGGATGAAATGTGTTTTTAGAATGTTTTTTTTTTTTAATAAAGTTCAATATTGCACAGATTTATTACAAATGTTCGGCTTAATAACGCAGCTTTTTTACATGTACATTTTCTTAAAAAAAATCCTCACGATCTGCAGCAAGTAAGAAAACCTATGAAATCCGCAGAGATTTTGTTGCGGGTAAGAAATGTCATTTTGTTTGGGAAAAATTCGATTTGAACGTTTTCAACGATACAGTGAAACTCATTCACATTACCCACACGGGGAACTGTTCAATTTGCGGATTCGACGATACCAAAATGTTTTTTCCGTGAATAATTCCCCCCGGCGGATTCCACGATAGGGGTGATAAAAAATTATGGCTCGTATTTGTTCTGTTACCATTTCGTTTCTATGACTTACCTATTGTTTAGATGGGCGAACTTTTCCATGTTATTATTTTTGTGGTTTCGATTAGAATAAGTTATGTATAACTTCTTGCTACAGGATCTAAGTGGAATATTTTTTCCCAACACTATCTGTGACTCTAGTGTTTATGCACTTGTTTCACCACGATTAGGCAAAAAAATCAATGCCTATAGGCTTTTGGACTCCTGGAGTATAGGATCTATCAATTTGATCAATTTCGGAGTTGAGGTTAATTTCATCAGGCCAGGCCCCGTATGTAGGTTTCGAGACTCTTCAAACTACCTATTTTAACAGCCATTCAATGACAACGCATAGGTATCCCTTAAGCAGTTACAACCCGCGTCTAACAAGGACTCATCTAACCAGTCAATTGTAATCACTATATTCACACATTTTAGCTTCATTTCGGTCGATTGAAACCTTTTAAGCTATGCAAGGTACTCACACAGTTATTTGACTTCAGTCAGTATAGTAATTTCATCCCTCGCACTCCCTTCTATTCACATTATTCAACCCCTTCGGCGTAACGGAGGAATATTACATCAAGTGCGCACAAATGCTCACATCGAATATGTTATTTTATTCTGAAAGCCTTGTCTATTGTACGACAACGACAACCCTTTTATGACACACTTTCCATCTCAATGCAGCCAGAAGGAGAATAACAAAATTCCATATATAAAAGTCCTGCCTCTCCCTCACAAGAATGCAATTAATTTCGCACACTCAATCGAACTTCTTCTTCTTCCATTTTGCAGGTATCACAACGGTGGAGCCGAACGTATTCACCACATGCATCCCCCTCGCTGGGAACTACTCGGGCACCGTTTTCGCTCCAACGACTATTGTTAACGCAACCACCGATACGTTATCTGGCTTCGAGGCAGCTGGTTACGCCGCCTACTCGACAGCACTGAGCGTCACAATAGCAATCGGATGCAGCCTGCTCATACTGAACGTGCTAATATTCGCCGGAGTGTACTATCAACGTGACAAGACCCGGCTCGAGGTGAAGACCCTGCAGAAGCAGTACCAGCAACGCGGAATGCACCAACAAGTGGCTTTCGATCCGATTAAACATGCCCACTATCATATGGGCCACTCGCAGAGTGCGAATGTCATCGTCGATGTGGAAAACCACGATCAGGGCGCAATCCTGCTATCCGGCGATGTTAAGCCACCGCCCCACATCTGCTCGAACACAATGCAAATCAGTGGCAGCTGCGGCATCCAGACAACGAAAATGCCAACGAATGCGAACGCTGCAGATGTCGGTAATGTCAGTAATAGTGGTAGTAATGTCACGTATGCCGTAAGTAGTAAGCAGCAGCAGCAGCAGCACCAACAACAACAGCAGCAGACGCCTTCATCGCGTGAACACATGCAACTGAAAGGAGCGCAAACTTTCGGCAGGAACGTCGGCGGTGGTGTGGGTAATTTGAATAGTTCCCTGAATATGAGTGGTGGCGGTGGCGGCGTTGGTATGGCGGGAGGCAATACGAACAGTGCTTATAATCCGGGAATGATGACTCTGCCAAAAGTGGGAACAATGCATCACTCGAACTCAATGAACTATGGGCGCAATTCGACGGGGATGGGCGGCGGCGGTAGTGGCGGAAACAGCAACAGCGGTGGTGGTGGTGGCAGCACCATCGTCAATAATGCTGGAGACTGCATGACTTTACCTAGGAATTTGTCATCTGCATCACGTCACAGTGTGGGTGAGTACCGAATCCTTTTTTGCATATGCATGACATAATTTGCTTCTTCTTTGGTTCTTTTTATTTCGCCGTAATTCCAAAGCCCAATTAAGGAAGGAATTGCGTAAAAGAGGAATGAATATGTTTCCTTCTTCTCATCGTTACTGAATTTTTAGTGCGGAACTTTTTATTTTATTACAATGGCCTTATGGAAACAGAAGGCGTGTTGTGCGTATATTTCTCTAGCGGTTAAGCTATCATTTTTATTTTTAAAAAATCCAGGGAATGTCCGCCAGGGCAAAGGGACTGGGACTCGTGTATGATGGGTCGTCGTAAAGTGAATTCGCCGCTGTAAAGAGCAAATCCCGTACGCCATAAAAATTAAAGTGAAAAGTCCATGTTAAGGCTGAGAGATGCGAGGATGAAAAAAAAATATTTTGCAAAGAATTTAATTTTTTTTTTTCTTTTTGGAAAAAACAATCTTCTTAACAGAAATATTTTTGCAATGCCAGTTGAAATCTGTTATCTAGGAAACGAAATTGCCATGGCGCCCAAATGATAATTGCTCTTAAGGGATGCGGCGATGCGATGGCGTGTAATAGCTTAAGACCGGTATTTGTCTGAAAAGTTAGGTACATACTATAGGTACATAGGTACATACATACATCGTACCTACCATACTCGTCCTTACTTATTTATTCGCTTGGCAGTAGTTACTTCTGTATTTTATTTTAAAGTCGCAGATTCTTAAAAGAAAGAAGCGAGTTCTCATCATTTTATTGTTCTCAAATTTTAAGAAGTTTCAAATTTTATTTTTTTTTATATCGCAGTCTTCGTTGTGATGCGATTTTTATTGAAAGCTGGGGTATAATCGTCAGTACCCTCTAAGAAACAAAAACTTTCGAAAGTTTCACTCCGTTTTTTCTTTTACTACTTTGGGCTTAAAACTACTAGTAGTGATCAGTACTTAACAGGATTGCTGCTGTATATTTAGCTTTACCTTAACAATATTTGAATACGTACGGATTTAAATCAACCCACTGGCTCTATATCTCAGTCATAAGACCGATACTCACCTAGGGGATAATTGCCTGGTGGACATCCTTGGAGAAAGCCATAAATCGCCATAAATCTAAACAAGGTCCAGCGCACAGCTTGCATGTGCACTATGCACAACTCCTTCTGCGGCACTGGACATATTGTTTTGTCTATTACCCCTTGATATATTTAGTAAGCAAATGACAGCCATTCGCCTTAAAGCTACCTCACATTGGTCAAGGAAAGACTTAGGCCACGCCTCTATTCTGAAGAACTTCGAGATCTCAACCGAAAACACTGACTACACCACCCCGTGCGTCGCAAAATTTTGACAAGAACTTTCTCATCACCATCCCCTCCAGAGCAGTCTGATATGAGAAAACTTTTTCAGAAGATGAATCAGTTCACTTCTACACTGAGGACTGAGGGCTCAAAACCAAAGACGAAGTTGGTGGGGGCGTTTTTTCCGAAAGTCTTAATCGTAAGCTCTTCTTCCGTTTACCAAATTAGTGTAGAATGTTCCAGGCGGAAATAATGGCGATAAAAGAAGTCTTACCTTGGCTCAAGAAAAACCTGATATCCGTTTAAGATATCTGCAAAAACCATCAAACCTTGGATTCGATCTCTTTAACTTCTCTAGTAGCCCTGGACTGCCGATCGCCTCTTACGGAGGTGGCCGAACAGTTCAACATTCACCTGATTTGGGTGCCGGGGCCTAGAGACATTCCAGGGAATTGTAAGGCCGATGAACTCGCCAGAATAGGAACAACTCAACCCATCCTGACGGACAAAGGCATCTTAGGCATACCAATCGCTACTTGGAAACAAAAATTGAAGCTGGATGCTAACGAGAGTGAATCTTAGGTCTCATTACTGGACACTGTCTGATAGGAAAGCATGCTGTAAGGCTAAGCCTTTTCGAAAATGACTTTGGCAGAAGCTGTATGGATGAGGAAGAAGAGGAAACTATTCCTCCCTTCTTTGTTCCTGACCAGCTCTCTCTCGTAGAAGGAAGCTTCACTTGGGTGGCATCCAAAAGTTTGGCATGTAAACCGTCAGGCCTAGCATCTTTGTTAGTCTTTAGCTTATTCTTACTTTGTTTGGATAAGGTGGATGGAAGTTTTGTCTATTATCGTCTACTATAGTGAATGCTAAAAGCGGGATTCTGGGTCTTCGTCGTTATTATAGATTCTGCAGAAATAATTTGTCCTCATTCTCAGCCCTGACTGTGATTCTACTTACTACGAGGTTTTTTCGGTATTCCTACAGCTTGCTGTTCGGAATTTTCAACCCTGTCAAGTACATACATTGTTCATGGAATGGAGCATATACCTAGCATCTGTCAACTAGCGAAAATTTATATTACTCCATGCTTCCCACTCGTCTCTCAATTTTTTCGATCCTCCGTTTCTCCTGATCTTTCTTTCTTTTCCTGAATCCTGAAACCTCACAAAAAAGATGTTCCTCCTGTCTTTTTTGCTCATAGTCATAGAGCTCACGAACAGGTTTAGTCGATATCGAGTTATTAATTGACATGGTTTATGGCTAGCCAATCCTTAGCTCTTTGTAGACTGACGTGCGTTGATTTCTATAAAGATGGCTCTTTATTTGGTGCCAAAAATAAATACCCTCATCACCATCATCTTAAAAGCATTTTCAGCTTGAGAGCTTGATAACGAAGAACTTTTCGGATATCTACAGACGACACAAAGGAAGACAGTTAAGCATTGTTCGATTTAAAAACCCAGTGTCAATATATAGAGACTCTAGTCCCCAATAATGTCGGCTAACTTGTACATATTTGTGAGTTAGAAGCTTACTTACTTTACTTTTACTTTTGATAACGCTCACAGTCCAGGATGGACCACGGCGTCAACCAAAAAGCCCCTCCAGCCAGCCAAGTCTTCGTCGCTATATAGCCCGTAAACTCCTCTACCGATACAAGGTTAGGTTAGGTTAGGTGGCTGTCCTAAAAATTGGACACACTTAGACAAAATGTGTATGTCCATTATGACACCACAGAAAGGGGAGGAAGGGGGAAAGTCCGTCAGGGAGTGCAAAGACGAAGGGTGACCGAAACTAGTCTAGACCCCTATCTATTGCCTCTGACGATCATGTTTAAAAATATCGGAACGAAGTTGACTGATGTATATGTATAGTCAGCTCGTCCAGGTGGCGGTTAGTCTTCGGCGACGGCGAAGGAGTGACCGAATCAGTCTAAACCCCCTCTGATAGCCTCTGACAGTCCGCTTGTAAGGAGGGTAGCTGTTACAGATCGACGTGTCATGGTGAGGATGACCGATGTACTCAGGTCCTCTCAGTGGCGTTATGTCTTCGGGAAAAAGGAAGGTGACCGATACAGTCTAACCTCCACTTGTAGCTTCTAACAATCCCCTTGTAGGGAGTGTGGCTGGTACAGATCTACTCTAAAACTTGTCGTCGAAAAGGGTTGACAGTTTGTCTTCGGGAAAGACGGATTGGTATTTTGTTTCAATAGAACTTGCTGATGCAGCAGATATCGGTTCGAGACAGGTCGCTCAGGTCTTCGGAGAAATAAGCCCATATGGTGAACCCATTTGGTTTGTCCCATTCTGCGGACATACTTATGCCTATCAGACAGTGTCCGGTTAACGCTCCGTAGTGGAGCTAATTTTGTATATCGATACAAACTGCACGGAAAATCACTCAAAAAATCTTTCTCTCAAATCATGCCAAAAGGTTTTCATTAGCTTTCGATAAGGTCCATACTTCTGCACCATATACAACAGGACCGCATTGACTAAGGTCTTGAACAGTATTTCCTTTGGTTCTGTGGGAGAGGAGGGCTTTATTACTTATTAGATGCCTTATCTTAGCTCGAATAAACAACGATGGGCAAGAGTGATTCTTCGTTTAATTTCTGGGCCGATGTCGATTTACTAGGTATGTAATTGTAGAGCCTATAGGTAGACAAAGTCTTTAACAACTTCGAAATTATATCTGTCCATTGTGACGTTTTGCCCAAATCGCCGATTGAGAATCCTCGTTTTGTCCTCATTAAGAGCCAGACCCATCTTTTGAATTAGAAGTATGTATCTAATAACAGACACCCTTTGGCTGGGCTGCGGTTATAGGATGTCCATCAAGTCCATTCACAACACCAACTTCGGTGTTGTACCTACAACCTACCTATATATAGGCAGCTGTCAAATAAAGTTGTTTTAGATAAACTATCTATCCGTTTAATTGGCCAGGTCTTCTGTACAATCTCAGTGTAGAAAGTGGTTATTGGACTTGGTCATCCATGACCAGATACCAGCCCCAAGTGAACTCTTTCATTTAATCTAATTAAAAAATGCATCTAAATTATTTTCCTGTTTAATTTTGCTTCCTATTTATTGTAAGCAAACATCACTCGGATCCGAACTGACTTTAAATGATGCCTTCACATAAGTTTCCTCAAAGTTATGCAAACTATTATCGGATTCAAATTGCAAATGGATATATAGCACATCCGTATAATAGGATATAAGAAGAATGCAAATAGTCGACCTTATACCCGCCCAAAAAGTCTCTGGCCAGCTGGTTTTCAAACACAAAGCAAAAATTCCAATTGTCATGCCATTGGATGGAGTGCAAAAACTTCTGCCTATGTCTAGGTGGCCTCCGCCTCCTTCCTCGCCTTGATTTGGAATGGAAATTTTCAAAACATCATCCGCACCATTTTGTGTGTGCGATACAAACCGAAAACCGAAACCTCATTAATTCACAAGCCCAAATGTATCTCGATCTGTTGTTCGCCTATAAATCATGGGTTTTAATTAATTTTTGAGTATCTGCGTGTTGGAAATCCTGCCAAACACATTTCATTCCGCCAGATTACGAGAGCATTTTCCAAAAACTAAGCACATCGTTACAATTGACATCCGATTACATTCAAAATTACGCGCCCTCTACGGTTCAGTGACGACGTGCACGAATACCGCCGGTGTATATCTATGTGTAACATTTGAACGCACCATCCTCGTTTTAAATGTACGAATTTGTGTATCTCTATCTAACTGACAGGAGCTGGTGGCAATTGGGTTCGAGCAAGGTCTGTGGCATATCCGAATGTAATGAATTTTAATCTCATCCGGAATGAGGTTTCGGACAAATTAATGCAAATACATGTTTATGGCTTGTCGGTTGAGTTCATTTCGGGGGGGGGGGGCGGTTGTAGTTGGGGGGCGTAGAAAAAATAAATGAAAACAAAAACCGAAAATACCCACCTACACCTACACATACAGGGGTAGGGGTAGGGGCCTGGGGGCTAGAAACACATGTATCAGGAGCTGAATGACATATATCCGCAACCATGCCCGCCTCATGTACCGTCAATAAATATTCTATCATGAGGAGAAACACTCAATCTACCCCCTAATCATATTCAATATTATTAAGGTACACGAGTACCTACCTACGGCTGGGTTATACGTTATACGTTATAACGTAACCGTATCCCGTAACTGTGTGTAAATTTTTTTATATGAATCGAAAGAAAAAGGCTTTCGCTTCGCCCCCAACTAGAATGGATGCGGGCTTGGGGCTGAATGAATAACAGATTGATTTTACTGACAACCATTATCTAAAACAATCCTATTTACCAAGCAAAAGAAGCCTACAACCCCATGGCAGACGATAATACCACAAAGAATCAATTTGTTACGCACCGATGTGCATATACTCGTATATTTTGCTCCTTGCCTCAAGGATATGGTTGCGGTACAGTAGCGTGGGGGTAGACAAAGGTGACTCCTACAACAGAAAAATTGTTTTTTTCTTTTATACACGCGGGGGTAGTGATTTTGTGTGTTCCTTTGTGTCATGATGGGCATACAGTGTGTCGGTTCACAAGAGTCCCGTACTCAACCTTTTGGGGTGCTAAATTGCTTATCATACTGTTTAGGGTTGTCTTGTTCGTTTAGTTCTCGAGTTGAAAACCCTTATAAGACGATGGTGACGAGTGGGTTTGTTGTTTATTTTTTTTTTTTCTTATGTATGTTACGGTATCTGGATAGCTCACCACACACCTACCTATAAAACAAAATTTAGTCCTTCAAAGAGCAGGGTTGTAAACAACCAAAAAAGAGTTATAAACAAGACGTTAGTTGTTGATTTAGCGCTTGTTGATGTATTGCGGCGCCGCAGGCTGGCAATGGCAAGGTAATTAGAACCAGTCGCTGAAAACCACATGCGGTGTCCTAATTGAGAGTTTTCACTTAGCGACTTCGTTGTTGTTGTTGTTGCTGTTGTTATTTGTTGGCATTTTGAGTGGGCAAATAATTAAAACGAGGCAACCATGCAAATGGGCCATTAATTCCATACTTCGGAGAAGCAAAAAAGAGTCAATTGAACCGAAACCAAGCCTAATGCTTGAGTAAATTGACTGAATAAACAGGATTCAAGGTTAATTGGTTGATTATTGTTATGAAAAATTGGTTAGCGCTTGTGCGTAGGCAATCGCACATAATCCTTTTGTTTATATTGTTGGAAAACTTCCTAAATGGGTCTGCTTGAGATAATCTCTAAGATAACAGCTGCTGATCGATTAAAAAGAGGTTCTGCAAATGTCCTTGGCATGGTAAATTCTGGTAAAACAAAGATGTAACAAGTTTGGGATAGGAAAGCTGAAGTACGAGGTTTCCAATTGTCGAGCATTTAGGTGAGCTTTTGTATTAGGTAGGTACCTTTTATTATCTAAGATTACAATTAGCCTAAGGGATATGACCTTTGTGACAGCTTTCACCGCCAGAGTTTAAAGACAATTCTTGGTTGTGGTCATGCAAATCGTTTTTGCCAAAATGCAGCTTTACACATTATGGGTTGGCATTTATGTACCTGCCCACATACTTTCCGTATTTGGGGGGCTTTTTTTAAGTTCAAATGTGATATACAATATAGGCCTGGAGCATTAACGGACTACTACATGAGAATATGCACTTGGAATGTCTTTGAGTTGCAGAATACAAGTGCTATACTCAATAGCTTGATTTTAGTCCTCAAGGCAATAAATAGGGTTATAGGTATATGAAAAAAAGAACAGATTTACGCATCAGTCGTCTAAGATGACTGGGGCATGTAGAGCGAATGAACACTGACGCTCCAGCCCGTAAAGTCTTCGATTCCTTCCCGGAGGGACAACGCAGTAGAGGACCTGAACCAACTTGGAGAGCGCAACTGGAAGCGGTTAGACAAAGATCGTGCTAACTGGAGAGATGTGTAGTTTGAGGCCCAGGTCCACCCCGGACTGTATTACCCCCAGTAAGTAAGTAAGTAAGTAAGTAAGTAAGTAGATATAAGAGTTGCATGGATGCGAATTCGTTGTGTGAATTTGGCGATAAGTGATGGCCTGGCTCCGATCCGCTTGAAAGCTACCTCTCATAACGTAAAACCTTTTTATGTGCCCCCACCAAAAAGTCTGAGGACCCTACAGTCGGGATAGTCGTATCTCGTATGACATACCTTGCGGAGCTTTAGGAGCACGTCCTCTTAACGATGTAGGAGATGTACTCTTGCACTTGCATTCTAAAGCCGAAAAGGCTACCATATTAGCCTGCCGACTAATCACTATAGCACTAGATTTTGCAAAGCTATGCATCCTCTCTGCAACCTGCCTCTCTCGACGCAAGCGAAACGAGATACAAATCGACAAAGTGCTTCTCGATGTAGATAGATTGATAGATTTTAAGTCATGGGGCTCTAACACTACGGCCTCTCTAAAGGAGGCTATTGTGCCTTCTCTGGTAAGGTCCTAGGGCCATCTTTTTACTCCGGAGACAGTCAGCAACACAAGTATCTTCTCTGGCGGTATGTCAGCAAAGATTTCCTGAAGTATAACGATTTCTTCGCCAAGGATATTCTTTCTGAGTCGAGCTAGAACCGGACATTCTATGATTATGTGAAGAGAGCATTCATCACTCTCGATGCATACATAGTCTACATGTAGGGTTCCAGTTCCAGTTCGTCTGTTGTGGGGTACGCACTCGTCGGAACTTTTATAAGCCAAAATTCAATAAAACTCAAAATGTCTTGCAATTCGTGTAAAAGTAAAGTTGAACGTGCCGAATTAAAAGTTGTTTGCAGTGACTGCAACACAATTTTCCATGCTGCATGTGTAAATATTTTGCCAGTAGACTTGGAATTTATGAAAAAAGACAACAAATCTTGGCGATGTGTGACTTGTGTAGCAGCGAAACGTCGCGATTATCTTTCTGGTACGGTTCCTGTGTGTGTCACAAATGAGATGAATAAACATCAGCAAAAAAAGCAAAACCAGCTGCCCATTACATCTCTACCACAAATCTCATCAGCGCGACCGTCTAATATTACGCTAGAAATGATTTATTCTGAAATTCTAGCAGTAAAAGAAATTCAAAGAGTTCAGATAGAAGAACTGCAAGCCAAAAACAAAGAGTGCGAACAAAGAATCGTTTTGCTGGAGAATAGAGTACATTTCTTCGAGCAGCAATTGGTTGCCAACACCGTCGAAATCCACAATATTCCCTTCGAAAGCAATAATGTCTCGAACATCGACTTGTCGCTAAAAGTTTTTCGTGATGGGATGAATGTAGGTGTAACAGAGAACGATATTGACTACTGTTACACAAAAAAAATTGTGAAACGTCACCAAAACGCTCACACCAACGATTCACAAAGCTTCATCAATATTCTTCATGTAAGACTTACAACGCGTCATTGCAAAGAAAAAATAATGAGAGCAAAAAAAGAGAAGAAAGAACCGCTAACAACAACTCTACTCGACTCCAACGCGAAGCCACAGAAGATGTACATCAACGACTGCTTAACCTATCGGACTCGTCAGCTGTTAAAAACTGCAACATCTTTGAAGATATCAAAGAACTATAAATACGTTTGGACTAGGAATGGGATAGTGTACATGCGTAGGAACGAGGGTGATAATTTTGTTAGAATTACTTGTGCTGACGATTTTCTTAAATTATGAATTCTGTGTATAATGTCCCTCGTCAAAAATCCAATTCATGTAATTATCCAGATCTTCTTTCCAATTCCAATGTTACATTTTGTTTACATCAAAATATTCGTAGTGTTAGAAGTAATTTTGTTTCACTGTTAGCTCATATCAATGCACCAGAGAATTTACCAGTAGTAATTGTATTAAGTGAAAGATGGATTTACGAAAATGAATTGAGTTTATATAAAATTCCAGGGTACTTGTCGCCTTTTGCAAATTGTAATGAGTCTTACCAAGCTGGGGGAGTTATGGTTTATATAAAAGATGGTTATACGTGCAATAATTGTTCTAAAATTACTTTTTCAAGTGCTGATGTTGTGAAGTTGTCATTAGACTATATGAATGATATATACACATTTCTTTGCATATATACTAGACTGCAGGAAATCAGTAAGTCTATTTTTATAAATGATTTAGATGGATTATTAAGCCTATCGAAAGAAAAAATTTGATTGTAGTGGGTGATATAAACATTAACATTTTAAATCATTCCGATAATTTTACAGAGAGCTATCTTCTTCTCATGGCGTCTAATGGGCTAAAAAGTGTTATTAACGATCCAACTCGAGTTACAGACTCTACTTCAACTTGCATTGACCATATATTTACCAGAGTACACAAAAATTTTAATAATATTTTGAATGGTGCGGTTTATGACTACAAAATTACTGATCATCATATGATCACTCTTGATTATCAGATGATTTCTAATCCAAATAAAATCGATCTCCCAAAAACTAAACAAATCATCGACTTTAGGACATTGAAAGAAAGATTAACATACGAATTTTGGGAACCGGTGTATTTAGAAAATAATCCGTCTTTTGCCTTTGACTTATTCCTCGAGATCTTACAAAAACATGTTAAATCTTGTACTAGTGTATCGTTTATTTCCAAACGAAAAAAACATTTAAAACCATGGATGACAAACTGTCTCCTAAGAAAAATAAAGACTAAAAATCGTTACGCTGTTAAATCTGCAAAACATCCGCAAAATATTAGACTAAAAACGTATTCCAAAAAACTATGCAAAAAGACTCAACAAATGATTACAGAAACACGTAATAATTATTATTTCACTATGTTTGAAAGAGCAAATGGCAATTGTAGAACGGAATGGAGAGTCGTAGACAGCATTTTAGGAAAACAAACAGAACCTACGGAGATATATGATCTAGAATAGAAGTTGATGGAGTCAAAATATATGACTCCGAAAGTATTGCGAATAAGTTCAATGAACATTTTACTGACATTTCGGAAAAATTAAAGCCATCTTGACACCACTGAATGTCAGGTCCGATAAATGGAATTGTCACGCCGACTTTAGCCAATGAGTCAGCTGTTTAGTTGCCAGCAAAGCGCCTTTAGGCTAGAACCTAGTAAAGGATGACTAGGTTTTTCTTTGGGACTAGATGGCCATGTATGCTTTGCTTCCAGGACCAGCTTCGATTGTATGACATGATGAGTCAAAAGCTTTGAGAGCTGCTTGGCTGTCTGAGAAGATAAATATAGTTTTACAACGCGTGTACTAAAACTTAGATTAGATTTAAAGACTTCAGTCTGGAATATATGGACGAGTTTTTGCCAAGGCTGACTGATGAATAGTTCGTGTGAGGCGAATATAAATATATATAAATGCCAGATCCAGTCCCTGATTCCACTTAGAACCGCCTGATGCATACCTAGGTCAAATCGTGATGGAATGGGTTTGTATTTTTCCCAGCCCTCCTTTGGATGAATGAGAATAGAGAAGTTTTTGTGGAAGCCAGATTTCAGTAACATGTCGTCTAGAAACATGTCTACTGAATGGGCTTTCAGGTTCCATAACGTCAAGCAAAGACAGATGACCTCCATGGAAGAAATAGGGATCAATGCTGTTCGAATTGAAGAGACAATAAATACCCAGTCTTGCCTCCATTTGAATGTGTATTTGAATATGTAATAGACTCATGATGACATTCAGTGCAGTACTCGATGTAAGGCACGGATCCAAGTTTTTTTAATTCAATGTCGAATGTACTTCAAACATTTTTGGATGCTGACTTTAAAGATGTACAACTCCCCAGCTTTTCGTATCGTATCGATTCTGACTGTAATTCATTTTCGGCAGAGCATCGTCCTCTTTGGCCGGAGGAGGAGTCCACACAGAAATAAACTGACGCAACAGCAGTGGTTAGCAAGGAAGCACCTCGAGTTCACCAAAACTGGTAAAGAAGCTCCTTGGTTCCACAACCAAAAACTTTAATGACCATCCGCCAGCCCCATTTGCTCGCTTTTCACAGGTAGTCTTTGTTTTTCCATCAAGATATAACCAGTCAATAACCGCCACTTGTAGATCCGCTAAAGAGCTGAAACTTGCCGATTGCTTCCCTTTTTTGTCCTCTTTGGATTCTCTTCTTACATGCGTCCCCTGTTCCCTGTCTGGTTGCTAGAGGCTACTTGCTCGTTAATGATTTCTTGGGTTGATGTGTTATCTTATTGTAAGAACATATAGGCTATAATTGTTCCTCTACGTTTGCAGTGAACCCTTTATGTAGAGTTGGCCCTCCGACAGTGTGCGTTTTTGCGGTCTTTGCAACCGAGTTGTGGTGTTTCTTTATCATTTTGTAGCCGTTTTTTGTCTTTCTATTCTTTGTCCCAAATTTGCTTCTACCTTTGACATTCGCTCGTTATTCTAGAAAAGGAGCTTAAGTTTCAGAATGGACTGTCATTGCATCACTAACCTTCGAAAGAAATGATAACAGCTCCCTGTCGACAGCGCTTCCAATTCGCAGATCCCGAAGTCGACATACCCATCAAGATGATCGGGCGTCTAATCCATTGGATTCAATGGGTTTCGATTCCTGGGACATATGCCGAACTCTTTGATGAAGAACGCCCGCGTTGCATCAAACGAGACAAGTTCTGAACGAGACTTCTGATGTCAGAAAAATATGTATTATATATAAAAATATGCTCTGTCATGTGAGAGAATTCAAAAAGTTCTTTGTGATATTTTAGATATCATTCTTTGAAGAATTATCCGAAATTTTAGAGGCCACTCGAAGGGTGATAATTAAAAATCTGTTCAATTACTTGGATACGATTTTTAATGATCGTACCTCGAGTACGATGCCGACCAAGTACGGTAGGTATATGGAGCAACAAGAAGCGAAACCCAACATCGACAAATCGAACAGAACGTCACGTTACATATTAAAACGACAACTTATCAGAAATTCAAGCGAGTATACCTCCTGTCAATCTCTATACCTACTTCTTTGGGCGGAGAAGAAATCTATGTTGCCCTCTTCCCAATAACTAGGTTGGTAGATTCTAGACCTCAGTTCTATTCTCAGTCCTGCTCTACGGATCTGATGCACTTAGTTATTCAAAACCATCCCTGGCCGCTTTGAAAGAAAAACTCTTCGTATAGAATATTTGATCCCGATTCGTCGATTCAAACATCGAGTTGGTCACAAAAGTGCGAATCAGTCACTTATAAGATGGCTGGGACATGTAGAGCAACACTCTGGCCCACAAAGTCTTCAATTTTAACCCAGATGGTCAATGGGATAAGTGAAAACCTTGCTTATGTAGTAACGGCCCGGATTCACCCACAAATAAGGATGGGCCAAATACAAGTTTCTTTTTACCTAAAAATGCAATAAAATGAACAAAATTTTTTCCATGTATTATGGCTTTTTTAGTAAGAGAAACATTCCCATTAATTATGGTACATAACGTCGTTCAAGTGCCTGCCATCGTTGTAGCGCATTCTGTCACTCCAATTTTCAAGGACCTTGTTGATTGTTTCGGGCTGTAGCTCACGGATTGCTTGGATGATATTGGCCTTAAGTCCTTGAATCGTTTCCGTATTGTTGGCATAACATCGGTCCTTCCTCGTTTCCCACAAAAAAAAAGTCCAAAATCGCAGTTCCGAGGCGGCCAATTGACATCGCCAAGACAGCTGATAACACTATTTGAAAATTTGTTGCGCAAAAGATCGATTTTGGCATGGCGCGCATGAACCAGAGATCGTCCAAATCCATGTCTTCAATTTCAGTAAAAAAATAAGTCGGTTAACATGGCTCTGTAACGCACACCGTTACGACCTAAACGTTGTTACCAGCCTAATTTTCGAAGAAAAATGGTCCAATGATGCCACCACTCCACAATCCGCACCAAACTGTCACTTTCTGTGGATGCATTGGCACCGAACGACGACGGGGACCATGCATGAGTGTTGTCCGTGTCCGTATACCGCAATCTCACGAACTTTTTGCGTACAGCAGGTGCTTTATTTCGGACAAAACTTATTTTCAAAAAACGCACTGTTTGGGCTACACAGCACTCACTTTGGAAATACGTTTTCAATATTTCCCAACGTTGTTCAAGCGTACAACGACTCATTTCGTTTCGCGGAGGTATGATACTGACTTTCTGTCAAGATTTCGAGCGGGAAACAGCTGTCAGTGTCAAAATAACCTATGCTTTAAAAAGAAACCACTAGATTGCCCATCCTGTAAAGAGCCACTTAAGTAGATAAGTTGTTCATTCAGAACCTGCCACCCACAAATGGAGATCCTAAATACGGCCAACATCATTCCCAAATAGTTTCGGCTCAGTTTTCTACCTATTTATTTGTCCACCAAGAATGGTGAGTGTTTGCAAAAAATTCCAAGCCCAACTTACGTAAGTTACGAGTTCATTGAACAACAAAGTTTTGTGCGACCCAGTCGTGCACATAGTTTCCTATGTATTTTACTTTCTTTACAGCCTTGGTCCCCACTTCATACACCCCTAAATCCTTCGATATTCTTCAAAAGTTCAAAGCTATGTGCGGAACATCAAAGGACATCCCTTCCATTTGCATGAGCGAACGTATACTGACGAATAATACGTTTGACCGCCTTAAGTTGAATTAGTCTACTGACGACCACAAAATCCCTGCGTAATAACCTTTTTCGTATTAAAAGCCATCCCTCTCTAAAACATATATAAATATTTGTAAGTACATGTCAAGAGCTCAGCCATCGGTGTACTTCAAGCCATTAACTTTTATCATCCACTCTAAGATAATCAACAATTAATCGCATTTAATATGTACTCAAACTTCAACTCACCAATCCCCGTATACCGAATCAAAATCCTGCTCGAGCAAATCGATATCTCTTTCTCTCTCACTCGCTCGCTCTTCAGTTATAGTACAGAGATTATACAATTCCATTTGCCAACCCAGCACTGTTCCATCATCAAGTGGTGCTATCCGGCAGCTATTCCACTATCCACTTTACAAAACCACTTTAATCCGCCTCCCACTTGCCCACATTTCGCATGCACACAAAAAACGTTTACACTTTGGAAAATGTTCACTAATAACCATCCTCCCTTCAGGATCGAGAATGGGCTGGGGCTCTGGGAAAATTTCCCTTTTTCCTCGAGAGCAGCATTAATGATTGCTATGCTCGCCCAGAGGCCCAAGCATATAGTATCTACTACTGGCAAATGTTGCTTATTGCTCCGGCAATATCCGATTATATGTTGGGAAGAGTGAACTTCACAATAGCAATTCCCCAGCACAAAGGACGAACGGGCGAAAAAAAACAACATAGGACCAACCATTATCGTTTGTCGATTACCGAAATCACAATCATTGCTCTTAATCCTTTCAATATTAGTTCAATTTCAATTTGGAGATTGAAAAATAAATGAAACGAATTTTTGTCGTGCTGTACATCAAAGGCCGAACGGAAAGGACCTCAAGAACACCAGCTACAGCGTCAATATCCGAAAGAAAACCAAACCAAGCCGCAAAATGGCCATATGAAGGAAAAAAAAAAACTATACACAGCTCCTTGGTGGCCCTTTGTGCCGTTAGCGTCTGATATGTACTTGGCGCACTTGATCCCCGCAATAAAATTGAGTTTCCGCTTACATCTAGAGACGCAGCCATATTGCCAAAGGAGAAGGAAGGAAATTCCCTCGACACAATGGCTGCTTCTCTATGGGCACCATGACTATGAGTGTCGGCGCTCTGCACTGTTCCGTAGTCATCGTTATGATAAAAGGAAAAATGTGTACATGTATGAAAAATCCATAACAGCGCAACAACTGTGAGAAGGCTCCTTTTTATATGGATGTATAAGATCGTGTGTGTGTAGCGCGCTCGATGCTAAATTGGATGCCAAACAATTTGGATAAATTCATCAGCAATATTATTTCGAGGAAAATTCACCCACCCGACGCTGCCGCCCCTCGATTACTGTACAAGTACGAGTATCTCATCTCGTTTCAGATTGTTCGCATTGAATGCAGATACACCAAAGTGATTATGAGCTTCAAGGTTGGCAGCAGTATCCGCAACGCTCCATCGGGCGCGCGCGATTGAGAAAACGATTTTCAGTTACAAATTGGTTTTGGGGGGAGCTATACGATTACCGGATTAGAGAGCCCGGTTGTCATGCCAATTACCCCAGACCGAAGCCCATCGACGCACAATAGGAGAACATGGACGAAGCATAAGACAACTTTCCCGGTTATGGCAATGGTGGCACTTATTATTCAAAGTTTATTTGGCATGGGGACCGGGGGTCTCCATTCAGTGTGCTTGCTCTATTGCTGCTTCGTTCGGCTTCTCAAAGGCTTCTCCAAATGGTTCAGAACACTTGGAATTGTGATAAATTGCGAGAACTTGTCCAGCTGCTGCGGGCTAGTTGGATTGTAATATGTTTCCTCTTCTAGAGGGAAACTGAGTTGTTGTTAATTGTGATGGCTCTTGGTTTCGCCTCCCCCGAAGCGGTGTTTTGTGCGATTACCCAATTAGGATGTCAGATTCACAATAATTCGACGATTCTGATGGAGCTTACGGGGTTCAATGAACACTTTGACAATAATTTCTATGAATGGATGTAGTTAGTCTGTTTGAGGTTATTTTTTTTGCTCTTAAGGTCTTGTTATGGCGGGCTTTTGTTGGTCGGGTGAAAGGCCGTTGCACTGGAGGGACAAAAAACTGCAAATTAAGTTTGGAAAGTTATTGGCCCCAATCATGACTACTTCAGTTTGGACAAAATCTCTCCCTGTGGTGATTTGGATTCAAATGAACTGGCGTTCAATTTCGCAAGGAATTTTTTTATATTCATGAATGATGAAAGTTGATGGCAACAGGGAACACGTTGTGGTGGCAGTGAATGGTTGAGATCATTGACCAAGCAGGGTAGTAAATTGAGTTCAAATATGGAAAATATATATAAGAAAATTGGTTACAAATTATACAAGCTATCCGAACTGACGACATGGGAACCCATCAAAGTAACGAACTTAGGGATGCCCCGAGTTTTATGAAAAGCTGTTCAAAACGTATTTCTATTAAAAGCTTTTAAAGCCCACTCGTGTGGGAAAGATATCTTGCAGAAGCTCTAAATTCGACTCGCCCATGTCCTCGAATTACTGACGCGCTAGAGTCCGGGTTAGACTTGGGCCTCAACACCAACACGCCTCTTCAGTTAGTCCGATTTTAGGTTCCGAGTTGTGCACTCCAAATTTGGGTGAGGTCAGCTTCCACTTGTGCGAGCCACCTTGCGGCACGGCAAATTCATGATGTGACGACGACGATACGAGCCGTGTGCGGAAGGCCTTAGTCAACTGATATCTACGTACTTTTATGACCAAGTCGATGTCGCTGTACAGGTCGTAGATCTCGCTGTTAAATCTCCTCCTCCAAAGCCCGTCAAGGCAAACGGAACCGAAAATCAGTCGAAAAACGACCAAAAAAATCTTCAGCCGCCTTTGTTAACACCATAGAGAAGGAATTTGGATGATGAGGGTCTTTATACATAAAGGGTCCGCCATCTAACGTTTTTTTTTTTCAACTAGTGCTTATTTCGCGAATGATAACACTTAGCTCATGTCTGATTTGACAGATAATTAGTTTTATCCTTCCGCTGAACGAATATGGTTGTGTATACGCTTGAACAACGCTGGGAAATATTGCGACATTACTTTGAAAATCATGGTAATGTTGCAGAATGTGTGCGAAAATTGCGTACGGATTTTGGAAGAAGAGAAGCACCGTCAGCTCCGTATGTTCGTTATCTTGTGAAAAAAGTGAAAGAAACTGGCATCCTCTTCGATAAACCAAAGCGTGAAAAGCCAAAAACAGTGCGTATACCCAAAACGAGTCACTGTTTGGTGCGGATTTTGGTCCAGAGGCATAATTGGGCCATTTTTCTTCGAAAATGAGCAAGGAGTGGCCGTTACAGTCAATGGCGATCGTTATCGGGCCATGTTGAACGAATTTTTGTTCACAAAAATTGAAGAGGAGGATATTGGCAACATTTGGTTTCAACAGGACGGCGCTACGTGCCACACAGCCGAAGCTACACTCGATGTTTTGCGCCCTGTTTTTGAAGATCGCATTATCAGCCGCAGAGCTGATGTCGTTTGGCCACCGCGGAGCTGCGATTTGACACCGTTGGACTATTATTTGTGGGGTGCCGTAAAATATAAGTGTTACGCCGACATGCCAGAGACAATTGACGCTTTAAAGGACAATATTCGTGAAGCCATTGGTGAAATACAGCTGCACACAATCGATAATGTGCTTAAAAATTGGACCGATCGTGTAGGCTACTGCATGGCCAGCCGAGGCAGCCATTTGAATGAAATTATTTTCCATTATTAACCGGAAGGATTGTACTTTCAATTAAAAAAAAGAAATTTGAGAAAACAGTAGTTTTTTTTTATAGCATTTTCAAAAAAAAAACCAGTAAGACAATTATCTTCGACTATGCCGAAGCTCAAATACCCGGTACTATATTATTGTAAAATGAAAAAATATTTTAGTATTAAAAAATTATATATTTGTATGGGAGGTGTGGGTACTTTTTATTCGACCAAGCTCATTTTTTTTCAAAAATTTTTAAATATTATTAAAACAATATGTGCAAAGTTTAAACTTGCTATCTTTACTGTAGCTATTTAAATTTAATTTTTAACATAGAAAGCTATATAAATATGATATTTTTGTATGGGAGGTAGTAGTAGTTTTCATCCGATCTTGCTCATCTTCGAACTTAGCCTCAGTTTGGTGGATAAAAGCTTACATACCAAATTTCAAGTCGATAGCTCTTAAATTACGGTCGTAATCGTGCGGACAGACAGACGGACATCGTTAGATCGACTAAGAAAGTGATGCTGATCAATAATATATATAGTTTGTAATACCTACAACGCCTCCTTATGTGCGTTACAAATGGAATGACAAAGTGAATATACCCTCACCACAGTGTGGTACCGGGTATAAAAAGTTATTTGGCGGACCCTTTATATAAAATCTCCTTAGTGTATTTTGACAAGGCCTTACCAATCAGTAAGGTAAGTTCGTATTCCTCGAATTATAGTGAGATTTTTTAAGGAACAAGCAGCTATTATTATAGCGCTTCTTACAAAATTAGAAATAGTTGGAGCAACAGGTTCGCATAGGACTTGCCTAAAGGTCTAGTGTGACATAACCTTTAGACTTAGATTATGGAAGTTTTTATTTTTGGAATGAATGAAAGGGCAGATCTCTAGATAGACCCAGGATGAGATGGTTAGATCAAGTCCATAAACTCTCCTCTACCCGTATGGGAATTGCCCTTGATTATTTGGACTCGATGGCGGAGGATCGAGAGCTATGGAGGGTCCACTTGAGCATGTATGAAAGGGACCTTCAGTCTATGCCAAATTGACAAGCTTTTTAAGAACAATAATACTTTTGGATATTTGAAAGACATTCACTAATGATGGCGCAGAGAGAAAACATCCCTTAATTTGTAATTTAGGGATTGAACCTAAGGACCCCTTGCGCAGTTGTTCAGAACACTTACCACTGATGTATTTTACTTGCTTAAAGGTCTGCTTAAACCAACGCGAAAGCGGGACCGGGATCGGAAAATATATTGCGATGGCAATATAGCCCACAGTTTCCCTCGCGAAATTCGATCCCGCTTTCGCATTTTTGCGTTGGTTTAAACAGACCTTAATTCTATGCTGTATTCTGAAGCATCCGTCCATAGAGTTTATATACAATGACTCCAGCCATGTTCAGTGACTAGCCCTAAGCCTAACCTACATTATAGTCGGGAAAGAAATACCTTAGCTAAGACATATGCAATGATTGCCAAATCTGGAATAAGGGATAGTTCTAGAAAATAAAACTGTTACTTCTATTCCACAATCAGTCAACATGATGGCTTTGACCAAAATTTCAAGGAGCACCTTCATTTTGACTTCACGTTAACCAGGAAATGCGCTGAACGGTCATCTAATTACTTTTGCCCTTCTGCTACAACAGAAAAAGTAAACATTGGAAGTCGGTTCCTGGGGACATATTTCCAGAGGACTTCAACAAACAAAATTTAACTGGAGAGCTTATAGCATTTTGGGGCTTTTTTGAATCGTTATAGGTTCGTTTCGCGCGCCGAGAGAACAGAAGTACTTAAAAATAAAACATATTGTTGTCAAAAAACCATTCTAAGTACGAAAAGTAAAGCAATAAAGAAAATGTCCAAAGGTCGCCGTAACCCGTAAAGTCGCCACGCCCACTATACAAAAAATAATGTGAAATGTTTGTTTCTATAATACTTTCGATGGGCGCCACCTTCCTAAAGCAGAGCACCAATTGGAGACATTTTTTGTTGTCGCAAAAAAATGTTAAATGTTAAAATGTTTTGAATTTGATGTTGCTCAGCCTCTGGACAGAGTAGAAAGATGAATGATAGCTGTAAAGACTCAGTGAAGCATTGCCTAAAACTGATTCAAGCTTTTTGGAATTGATGTAGATTTATGAATGTTATATCAAGAAAAGTCTATAGTAAACCATTTTTCACCTTTGGAGGTCGAATTCTCAAACAACTTTTGTTTTCTATGTCCAAGGATATGGGCTGGGGCATGCCGTTTAAATTGTCGACTTTATTTTACACTTGCTGTATCCACCCGACCTTGCCCATGCCCAGAAATCGAATGACTTAAATACGTTCCATTCTATAAGGACAATGCACATCAATCACAATATTACAACTTTAGCTACTATATTATGAGTGTTAGTTTCCACTGTTTTATTTTTGTGAGAGGTGCCACGCTCCTTTATCCGATCCCGGTCACATTTTGTAAAATGCTTCCAACAGGCAATATACCTCCATTTACCAAATTTTAAGGCTAAAGCCGTCCTAAATGTCAAAATAAAGTGTTTTTGATAGCTGCGCCCCATTTTCCAATTTAGCTCAAATTTCGTGAGTCGCTTATTATGTCCTTCTTCAGGTACCCGGTTTGGTTTAGTTTGGTTATGAAATTGTCAGCTAGGTAACGCCAACACACTTAGACCACCATAGGTCCATTATGATACCACGAAAAACGGAATACGTGAGATCTCCCTACGAGTTGAACCATTTTGAGCTCTTTATAAAGCGTAAGAGGCTTTAAATGTCTGTTTTTGTCAGTTCACGTAAGTCGTTGTAATGGAAGGCTCCCAAGTGAAGTTTCCTTCTACCGGAGAAACCTAGACAGGAACAATGAAGATCAAGGTCCTTTTCTTTATCCATATAGCTTCTGCAAAAGTCGTTTAAGGCGCACTTTCCTATTAGGCAATGTCCGAAGTAATGGCACCTATTGTATTGCCGATAGACATGTAGTGCCACTTGTCCAACTAAGATTTGCAATCTCGATCGGATCTAGCTTTAATTTTTGTTTGCAAGTAGCGATTGTTATGCCCAGTGTGCCTTTGTCGTTTGTCCGTCAGGATGGCTGTAGTCTTTCCTATTTTAGCGAGTTCATCGGCCTTACAATTCCCTGGCATGTCTCTATGCCCCGGTACCTAAAAAAAAGTGAATGTTGAACTGGGGCTACTAGAAAAGCTGTAGATTTCGAATCCAAGGATTTGATAGCTTCTTGGCTGTCTGAAAATTTGCAGATATTTTTAACGGGTATCACGTTTTTCTTGAGCCAAGATAAGACTTCTTTTATCGCAAAAATTTCCGTCTGAAAATATGCAGATATTTTTAATGGGTATCACGTTTTTCTTGAGCCAAGATAAGACTTCTTTTATCGCCAAAATTTCCGCCTGAATCTACAGTAGTTTGGTAGACGGAACGAGATCTTAAGATCAAGACTTTTGGAGAAAACGCCCCCACCAACTCCGTCTTTGGTTTTCGAGCCGTCAGTACCTATAGAAGTGAATGGATTCATATCATCTGAAAGTGTATGCTCGTTAAAGATTGTTCTGTAGGGGATGGTGACGAGAAAGTTCTTGTCAAGTCAACATTTTGCTACGGAGTGGTGTAGTGAGTATTTTAAGTTGAAATTTTGAAGTTCTTCAGAATGAAAGCATGGCCAAGTTCCATCCTAGGCCAGCTTGTCCACAATCACTATAAACCAACTTCTGTCCAGTCAATATAGTCTCCCGATCAATGACAATCAAAAACGCCCAAGCTCCATGTTAGATTGAGGAAGTATCCTTACAAATGGCATCTGAAGATTGGGAATATTTCATTAAACTTCATTATACTTCAAAAGGGTCTATTCTTTCATCGATTGGCGGGCTCTCAGTCCTGTTTTTCCAGTAATTGCTATATTAATGGCCGATTCTATTTCTTGTAGTACATAATTACACTACTTAAAGTTAACCAATTTGATTTATTTTTTTACCAAATTGAAGTTTATCATTCGTAGATGTGTCGAAAAGAATAATAATTTAAAAACATTATATGCAAAATAGGTAAAATAATATTTTTAAATTGCCTTAGTTACAACAGCCACACTGTACACAAAGAACGTTGCTAATACGTTCTAGCCGAAATCTGTATGTCTCGATTAACGTTGCGTTGCCTTAATATATTTCTTTTGCCGTTATTTTACATGATGCGTTGAGTTTAAATGTATGTGAGCGAGCCTAGTTGGAATTATTCTTTGATTACTTGTCCGAAGTCCCACGGGCCGGATACTAACGAGTCCCTTCCTACTCATTAAGCGTTTAGCACATGCTCGCATAATAATTTCCACTTAAAACCAACAATCTATGTCAATTGCTGTCAAACATCACATATTCATTCATTGGTCTCGTATAACAATAAACAAGCGATATCCTTAAATTAGCTACCATAGCCAGTGATACTCTTGAAAACTTTACCGTGAATAATAATTTATTTTAATTATTTCATGAGTCGTAAATTTCTTGCAAAATTGCCAATTAAATGGTAGAAACTTTAATTGCAACCCCCTTTGGATTATTATTGCACCCCCATCCCCTTTTATAGCTGACTCTTCATATGTTTCATGTGTTTGTTTCGTTATCATCATGAATCCTTTTTTTGTTTTGGTCGTCTTTCAGATGCTCAGCACCTACAGAATAAGCACCAACCCAACGGTAGTGTCATGGGTGTACATCATATTCGGGCACCGAGACCACCAATTCGCACCGCATCCTCTGGATTGGGGGGCGTTGGCAACGTGTCAGAACAGACACAAACGAGCAGTGTAAACAGCAGCAGTAGCAGTGGCAGTGCTGTTGGTGGTGGTGGAGGTGGTTCTGGTGGCAGCAACAGCAACGTAGTTGGAACAATGAAAAATCAACACCACCACCAACAGCAGCATCAGCAGGATAGCATTGGCATGACAACGACAACGGGTGTGCATCTACAGCAACAAGTGCCACAGGCGGCTATCGACGAGATGAGAGTCTGATAGGTGACGGTGTTCGAACTAGAATTATAGTCGTCTTGGTAAGTGTTATGTACATCTATCCATATATATATATATACACAAATTGGAGTTGATCCTTTTCCTGATGTGTTCATATCGACTGGTAGAGTTCATTTTTCATAAAGCCATTAGGATGCATCAACGTTTCTGTACGTACGACGGTCGGTCGGTGGTGGTCTTGTCAACTAAAGATACATTTGACAGATGTCATTATTATTTCCAACTGTCACTTTTATAATTGTGCAATGAAACGCGATTTTTGCGTCGCGTCGTGCGAAACTAAGCGAAACAATTTCGAAAACCGATTTTCCAAAACATTTGCCATTAGCTCTGTGCAATGGAACACGAACACATTTCCGCCTGACATACGTACATGGGACATGTCAAACGCCTACTTAGGCAGGTTTCGCATACAATCGAACTGAGCGACAATCAATCGACATCGTCAGTCAACAAATCTTTCACTTCAAACCGAAACTTGAGTCAATAAAATCAATTCCACGACATAAATAAAATGCGGGTCGCGTACAGAGCGTAGAGAATAAAATATTGTGCCATCAGATAGCGCCAGCGTTAACCCTATTTCGGTTCCGTTAACCGGTTGCCCCCTTCAGATTTAAATTAAATATTCCAATACCCAATTGATTCGGGGATGTCAAGGGTGAAGCTGTTTGGTGTCCTTTTCGATCTTTAAAATGAGACCTCCCAGTTGAAGAGTATCTGATGTGCGTATGTTCTTCCTCGGGGGCCTGAGATTTTTGCATTTTTTCTTTCTTTTTTTTTTTTTTTTTGAAAGAAAAGTTCTCTCTTAAAGTGGCCTGTATACCACTTGAAACTAAATATTTATTTAGCTCAGTTCTTCCCTTCATAATTCGCTTCCATACTCGATGATGATGAAATAGCATTTGCTGGGAAAACATTGAAAATCCTTTTGCTATCTCTCCCCACAGGCATGTGTTTGTGCATATTTAAAAGTTGTTCGGTATCAATGTGGGTCATTGGTCAACAGAACTTGTCATGAATGAGGCAAAATTTCAAGCAGTCTTTGCAGAGTTTTCGTCCTTCAAGCGGTTTTCTGATTTATATTTGTGTTCTTGAAACTTTAAAATTTAATTCAGAGAAATTTTCAAAACAAAAACTTGAAATCTACAAATTTCATCGAGTGTTTTTTTGGGCTACACGAAACGGAACGAAGAGGAGGTTTATGAATTGGTTTCCAGTAGCTACAGAGAATTTTTTGTGTTGCGTTTGGAATGGTATTGGAGAAAATTCACTAACTCGTTGACTCGTTGACCTTTTGAAAGAGCTGTTTGCATTTTGTCGAAATATTTCATATGTCGACTGACGAGTCTCGAGTGTACTCAATCAGTCTTTGATAAACTGAAAAGTGAAGCAAGGGGGTTCACTCATGGAATGTTTAGTGAATAAAATGTTCTAAAGGATAATAACTGCAAAAATTGGACTTGTGTTTTTACAAGAATGTAGTGAAAAGTAAGCAGATACTCAAGATTTATCATGATTTTTAGAGTGAATCTCTAGATTTTAAGGCCACTGCGAAGGAAAGAATATATGCAGCCAAACAAAAGCGTATTTTAATTGCCAACTTGCGGCATTAACAGGGCAAAGGATACCTTTAGAAATGCGTTTCGAAAAAACCTCCAAGAGCGGAGACCATCAAGTTAGTTTTTAATTTCTTTAAGCCAGAAAGCCATAGACATAAAAAATAGAAACGCATTTTTCCGCGGAAGCATTGTATATCCGATAGAGCTTATTTACATTCTTAGGCGACTCTACAGTTCGGAGTGAATCGATGCCATAACTAACAAGCCTCTCCAGTTAGCACTGTCGCATCTTTAAAGTCGGGACCGGGAGAGGTCTCATTCTCATCTAACTTGTACGCGCCACTTAAGGCGAGGTCGTAAACTACTGTGTTGTCCCTCTAAAGTAGACACGAAGGCTCTACGAGCCATAGCATATGTGTCCATTCCTTCTACATGTCCTAGCCAACTTATACGACTGCTCCGCAATTTCTTTACCAGAAGTCCAGAACAATGTCGAAGAACAGAAGAAACTCCTACCGTTCGTCGTTGAATTCTCCAAACTCTTTCAAAGCAAACAGCACTGACAATTTTACGACAATCTTTCTCTCGAAGCGACCGAGAATTATATTCACCAAGTTTCAGCGACATTAATCAGGACTTTGAAAATCAGGGTCTTATCCAAAATCTCCTTAGTTTTTCGAGATAGGACTTTACTACTCTAATTGCCTCTTCAGCACATCGTTACCGACCTTGATATCGACCGAACGAGTTTTGCAGGGATGTCAATACCATACACGGCTCTGTATAGCTCGCCTTTATAGATGTTCTCATAGGCGGCTTTGAAATCGATGAAAAGATGGTGAGCATTGATTTGGACATCTTGGGTTTTTCCCCATAATCTGCTCAAGTAAAATGTAATCAACGGTGGACTTTCCTGGCACTTATAGGGGCCAATCAGGTTTTAGGCGTTTACACAATATATCAGATAGAATCTTGGATGTGACGTTAAGGAGACTGATACCTGTGTATTGGCGCAGTTACAGGAATCTTATAAAAGAAAGTGTCCGAAGTGCGATGTAATCCCATAACTCGAGATTGGCAGAACCGATTTTGATGATTTATACTTTGTTGGAACGGTATTTTCTCAGTACGGGTTTTAGAAAAAAGAAAAATTGGACAAAGGGGCGTGGCACCTCCCATACAAAAAAAACATTCAAAATCTTATATCTCAAAAGCCACTGAATCGATTGAGTTCAAATTTACATACAATCTTAGGTATCGGCCCAGGAGTATTCCTGTGAAGATTGGTCAAAATTGGACAAAGGGGCGTGGCACCTCCCATACAAAAAAAACATTCAAAATCTTATATCTCGAAAACCGCGCAATCAATTGAGTTGAAACTTACAGACAATCCTAGGTATTGGCCAAGGAGTGTTGCTGTGAAGATTGGTCAAAATTGGACAAAGGGGCGTGGCACCTCCCATACAAAAAAAACATTCAAAATCTTATATCTCAAAAGCCACTGAATCGATTGAGTTCAAATTTACATACAATCTTAGGTATCGGCCCAGCAGTATTCCTGTGAAGATTGGTCAAAATTGGACAAAGGGGCGTGGCACCTCCCATACAAAAAAAACATTCAAAATCTTATATCTCGAAAACCGCGCAATCAATTGAGTTGAAACTTACAGACAATCCTAGGTATTGGCAAAGGAGTGTTACTGTGAAGATTGGTCAACATTAGACAAAGGGGCGTGGCACCTCCCATACAAAAAAGATCTTCTATGGGGTGAAAATCGATGACGTTGTAACTCGATAACCGCTGGGGCGATTCTCATGATTCTTTTTTTATTTTGTTCGTATTGCTGTATTTCAGGTTTACGCAGAAATAAAATTCCAGAAAATCGAACCGCTGAAGCTGAACCACTGAAGCTATCCGCCTTCATTCCGATTAAAAGAAATAATTGAACAAAAATATCAAAATAAATCTTGAAATATTTAAAATAACTATTTTAGGCAGAACAACGTTTGCCGGGTCAGCTAGTTTGATATAAACTGGACAAACGATAGTGAGATGTCATTCATCTGACAACAACCTACCAGGTCTTCGTCGTCATTATTGAGTCTGTTGCCCTCGTTATCTCTATAGGTTTCTGTACGTGATTTTCAGCCATGGCATCTTTTATCTTTTGGTAAAACTTCCGCAGGTACATTGTGAGTATCATCTCTCAATTTCTTCGATCGCCCGCTTCTAATGATCTTTCTTTTTCTCCTGATAAGCCGATGTTTCGTCTCTTTTTCTCATAGAGCTCGCGAGCAGCTGTAGTCCTTTTTCACAGCACCGCTTTATACGCTTCTTGTTTTACTGTGTTTGCCAGTCGAAATTGTTCCTCAAATGAGGGGCAACTTGGTGTGGTGGTCGAGTAAAAGCCAATACATCAGTGGCGGCTAATGATAACTTTCTGTGATGCTGCCACTTCAGTCTTGCCTATTCCTGCGTTCAAATCGCCTATTTCAATTTTAACGTCGTATTTCGTTTATTGCTTGTAGGTCTTTTCGAGGAGCTCGTATAGAACTGTCTTTCGAAGCGTTGTCCTATTATTCTGTGGGGCATGAGCTCATAATGTTGATGTTCTCGAACTTTGCCTCTTGATACGGATTAACGTAAGACGTTCACTAACATGCCTTTAGACTTCTAGCCTAAGTCTGACAAACCCACATTCAAAATAAACTCTGATGTCGCTGCTTACCACACTTTTTCATCCATTTTTGTCCGGTCCATCCCATCGCACTTTTTGGATGGCTTTCTACCTGCTTTATAGTAGTCCAAGGGCTCGACTAATTTTTCGGCTGCACTCAGTCTATTCAGTGTCATTGTCCTTATTTCGTTTCGCAGCAGTAAATCTGTTCTTAACTGAGCCTTGTAGTTGCTTCATAACTACTCACGTTTTTCCGAGGGAGGGAAGTAACCCCGACGAACAACCCCCAACTGGAATAGAGAACGGGGCTTCAAGTGACCCACTTTGAAATATGATGAGTGTTGCCTTTGACCCATTAAGGTTTCACCCGCCACCAGCAGTATTGGAGGTCCCTAAATAGACCTATGATCCGAACATATCAAAGCAGCTCTAATAGGGATGTCAATAAATAGTTCCTGACTGAAACTACAAGCCACCGTTGATTCCATCGAGGAAATTCATCCACTGTTCCCGATAAAATTTGAAGTTCTTCTTTCTTGCTTCTTGCGCTTCCTCTGTCAGCTGACCATAACGGGAAGTAAAGTAATGCATGTCTTATGACATCCGGTCAACGACATGCTGCACACTTTTCCATCAACCATTGTTCAAAGTAATTTCTGATAAATGTGCATTTTCTTCCCGGACACAATTATTTCGGTTGGAGATAGTTTGTCGATTTGAGCCTGTATGTTGTCTCTAAGCTGTTTCGAAATCAGTGCAGTCTCCTTTTCGAATGCAATTTTAATCGGTCAGCAGTATCGCGTTGAGTTGATGCAGGACTAGGGTTGGACCAGAAATCTATATCAGTAGATTTTTTAAAAAGTTTAAGAGGAACAATAAGAGCCGCAAACAAATCACAATCGGTTTTTTCAGGGTCGGCAAATTTTTGTTTGTATAAGCTCTGGTCGGAACTTCCATCAAATCCCCATTTAAAGATCATCTCATATCAGCCTCAAGGGCGAACCCATAGAATTCGTCGCATCCGTTTCGTCGACGGATTGACGTAATCCGTCGCCGCAGTCCGCAATTGGAATCTTTAAAACAATTTGGAATATATTAAATTCGAAAATATCCACAAAATTAGTTGATTTAACTGTTATCTGCAGCATTTGATAGTTTCTCTCATTATTTTAATATTTCTACCAATGAAAGTGCTTCCTTTCACGCTGTTCCAACTGCCAACTGATGCGACAGATAGAAAAGTAGAAAGTAAACCTACTTTATCCGTCGCATCCGGCACGTACGTTGCTTATGGGACACCTTCCATAAGCTGCTGTGTATTCTATCAACCTGTCAGTCGAATACGTTGCCGCAACGGATGCGACGGACTCTATGGGTCGGGGCTTTCAAGTTTAAAAACAGAAAATACTTCAGCTGGAACCACGCTCACAATTCGCCGAATGGAGTGGTTTAACAATGATTGTAGTTCCACTTCTGCCGTAGTTTCAGTTATGACAATGTTCTTGGGATAACATTCCTTTTTTGCTTCCAGTACACGGTACACGGTAGTAAGGAGGGTAAATTTCAGAATTGAATTTGTTTAGGCGTGGTCATCGCACAACACTTGGGACCATGAAACATTTAAATTAAAAGAACTTGTCCCACATTTGGGTTTATACAAAAACTTTATTTAATATTAATGCGACTTGTCGCCACAATGGTCGAACGGATGTCGTCAAAAGGTCGTCACAAAAGAGAGTGAGAAAAAAATGAGATGCGGGAGGCTAGCCGCTTTACAAGAAATAAAAATGAAGTTGGTTGGGGTTTGCGTTTGACATAATATGATATGAATGAATAAGAAAAAACGTACTAGATGTACTAGATTTTAGACTGTGGTTTTTTTATTCATTCATAGATGGTGTCAACAGAATTCATTTGGCTGGCTTTCTTATTAACTGATAGATATGTATGTTTGCTCAATCGCGCATCCAATGCCAATGCAATAGGGCTTTGGTTTCTTGGCTTCTGCATATAGTTGTCTTTTCATTTCTGTAGCCTTTTTTGGTGATCTTATTGCTTCTTTCAATATTTTCGCAGCATCTTTATTTCCGGCTGCTCGCAAAATAGTCTCTGCTAAAAAAAAAACTCTGAACTTTCTTGCGTACTCAGTAAGTGTTTTACCCTACGCTTTTTCATTTTTGAACTGCAATCGCTGAACTCTTTTCGAGGTTTTCCTTTTAAGGAAGGCCTTGGTTCAGATGAGGCACAGTTTTTTATGAGCAATGAAACATACTCATTTAACCACGATTCCTTTTTCATTAAGAAAACAGTGTTAGTCCTATTGCAGTCTCGCACTTTTTTTGTTACAATCGAGCAAACATTTTTTTATAATAGAGTTTTTTGCATATTATTTTTCAGTTGGGATATCTTAACAACTAAAGTTGTCCAAAACAAGGCTTAGCATCTCATGTTTCCTTCCTCCGTGCTTGGTCTTCTTCCAGAATTCAAATAATTCCATTTATGATATATATGAGTTTGGTCTGAAACATATTGTCATAACTTTGTAATAGGCAGGAAAAAAAGGTCCTAAAAATTTTGCAACTTAATACTTCAATATTTTTCCAAAGTATAGGTATCTAAAAGCAAAAATTACTCACAAAATTACAAAAAATTCGAGTTTTGAACTACTGTGCTACGGTATCCGGAGCTCCCTCACCTCACATATACAATTTGTGTGATCCATCTGATGTGAACAAGGCGGTTGTGGTTTAACTATGGGCAAGGTGGTATGGTGCACGTAGCGATGGGTCTCAGGCTCAACACCTTAAAAAAAAATTGTCCAATGCGCCACGTCTGACAAATATCTCAGAGTATAGGTAGGTATCTAAAGGTACTTGCTGATGTAAGAAAACTTCCCAATTTAGCCATACGAATTCAACATGAAAGTGCAGTCATGCATACTAACCACTGAACCACCGCTCCCACTCTGCAATCTGCAGTGCATACTCATTATTCGTAAAATTTCCAGTTCCTTTATGGATACCCCTTCTCTTTGCTGCATGTATCTTATTGCAAATTAAAATTATTGAATAATATTTACCCATGAGAGCCATGACCGACCAGGACGAGGACAACCCATCCCCATCCCTCTGTCTATAATGGACGTGTTCGATTTTTACCATGCGCCGCAATCCTTCGTAATTGCCACAACAAATTAAACCGTCTATTTAAAGTTTGCTTTCCATCTATCTAAAAGTGTGCACAAGGCGAAGGAGAGAATAAAAAAAAGTTAACTCAACTGCACTTCATCTTTTGCTTCAATCTAAATATTATTTGCATCATCGAGCGCTTCTTAGGAGCGTAATAAATTTCATTTACTCGCTCTCTCCTTTATAGTGCAAGATTTTTTTTTCCTAGCTCTTTTTTATTTTCCACTCTTGTCTATATTTGTGCACCCAGTTTCTCCTTCGTTTCCCTTTTTTCCGCTTTTGTCGTTTTTGTTCGTGATTAAATGAACAAAGTTTAATTTGAAATTCAGTTTTATCTCGCAGAATTATGCATAAAGCAGCAGCGAGCATTCTGCTGCTAATGCGACGCTTTGCTCCCTTTCCCTCGCACTTGTCCTCGAATCGAGTCAAAACAAACACAAAAAAAATTGTAGGTATAAGTGGGCGTGGGGAGACAAAATTTTCATTTTTTTTTCTCCGTATCTCATCAGGCAAATGCACAATCTAGAAATAGGATATAAAAAAAACACACACACTATCAAGCGAAAGAAAGTATCTATTTGAATATTCATTATCCTGTGTCTGCCTTGATTGGCTACGTTTTTTTTTCTCACTCTCTTGTCTTTGTCTAATTTTGACTTCCTTTTTGAAGGAAAGAAATCATCATCTCGTGCATATATACATACGTGATATCCTTTGACGTGTATAAAGCACGACTTGCGATTTTAACGCAAAACAAAGGAAAAATCCTTGATCAACGTGTCGGTGACGATGATTTAACGAATTATGATGGAATGATGTCAATAGGAGCGGCCGCACCCAATCTCTATCTCTTGTTCGATGGAAATCTCTTAATTCTGTCGAAAACACCGGTGCGGTGGTGGGATGTGGTGATTTTGAAATATGTCATCGAACCATTCTGCTCCCTCACCCTCACCGCAGAACGTCTTTCAATATCTATATTCGCGGTGCGAACAGGTGTGGGCGATAATGGATTATGGGAGATTTTCCCTTTTTCCTTATTTTATTATTTTGAACGTAAATGGAAACGTTTGAAATGGAAAATATTTACACACGGAAATGAAGACACAGATGATGATAAAGTGAAAATTTCTATTTGACAGGATCCCATCTATTCTATATTACTCAATAACGAAAAACACTTCACTGTTGGATGGTGCGTTACGCGTTCTAAAGAAAAGAAGGATGTCGTTAGTTCATTGAAGTAAAATATTTGCCGCCATTGAAATACAGTAGAATCCCTCTAAGCTGAACCTCCTTTTAACTCGAATTTCCCTTTAATTCGATTTTGTGCATCCTGTTTTTAAATTGCCTTCCGTTTTATATAGAAAATTCATCTTCTAATTCGAAAATCCTCTAAATCGAAAGTCTCTTTAACTCTAATACATTCTTTCGATTATTGACCTTTTTTAATCCTTTTAAGTCGAATTTTTACACTAAGGAAAAAAAAATCTAAAAAAACAAAACTTCCTCTCGCGCACACAATCGCAAAATCTGAATCTGACGTAACCGTTGGTGTCTGTCGGTGAACTGTTCTCCGACCTACGCCTACCTACACAAGGTATACACAAGGTATTTTTCTAAAAATATACCACAAAAAAAATTGCAAGGCAAAGGCAAGAAATTAATACACTTGGTAACTCTCAGACTCAGAGTTTTCCTATAACTGTCAGTCGTGGTGCTATCTTATGACGTCGCGTCGGTCGTAGGACGGACGGTGTGCACAGGTCGCCCGCACGCGACGTTTCATCAGCTTTGAGCTCCTTATCAACTCATCTCTGCTTTGAAGAGCTCACACGGTAGGCTATCCGCCCCCGCAGCTTTGTTCGACTTTAGTTTGGATATCGCTATTCTCACTTCGTGTAGGTGGACAAGATTGTTGGCTATCATCGTCCAGACTGAATGGGTCATTCTCCTTGACAGCGGTTTGTTGATCATCTCCGCCGTTTAACAGTCTGCAGAAGTGCTCTTTCTTTCAGCACCGACTGTGAGTCTACTACTGTGTTCCCATGTTCATCTCTGCATTCTTCTGTTCGGGCCCTGTATCCTTGACTGGATCTTTTTACCCTCTGGTAGAACTTTCGAATTGAATTGAGTCGACCGCCCGCTTCCCATGCTCTTTCTTTTGGATTGGGGACACGATCCCGAAAATCCAAAATCCCGCAAATCCAAAATCCCGAAAATCCAAAATCCCGAAAATCCAAAATCCCGAAAAACCAAAATCCCGAAAACCTAATATCCCGAAAACCCACAATCCCGAAAAGCCAAAATCCTGAAAAATGAATCCCTCATTTTCGGGATTCTTTATTTTGTTTTGAATGTAAAATAGACAAGTGTTTGTCCATTCCATTTACCGTAATAATGTTTTGTAATGTGACGCTGCAATTTGCAATGTGCATTCAGTTGTGCTGATCTCATATAGTGTGATAGCTGACCGACTAGATTTTTGCCAGTGAACATCGTAATACAAACTGAGTAGAAAAAGAAAACGTTACGGACTTGCAGGTAGTCCTGCATATTCCCCTAATTCTTAAGTTTGCTAAAATGAAGTAAATTTCTTTCACTTTTGAGGTTATGGCATTCCTATATAAACCAACGCAGCGTTGCCAGAAATGTATTTTCGTGTTCAGTAGTCACCTCGAACTAAGCTCAAAAAGTTGAGGCTGTATGTCCTCTTTCTGAGGGGCTCATGTAAGACCTCTGAGACTCGTTCAGTTAGTCATTCCGACATTGCTATTTTCTTCGTTGTCATCACTCCAGCTATAACAAGTCAAGCGCGGGTGGGAGAGACCAGTAAACCAAGTAAACAAAGTCTTTTCGGATATGTGCCTAAAATGCAGTGCTACCATTAACTGTGCCTTTGACATTGGCTTGAGAGTTTCGCACAATTTTCTCAGGTCTAATGTTGAGGAAGTTACATATGTCAGTGCAACAGCTTATCTAAAGGCTTCTAACTTCAAAGGTCTCAGTGAAATATTGTTCCCAACTTTCATGGAGTAGCACAGAATGTCAAGCGTAGCCATAACAGGTGAACTTCGCAGCACCCCTATACGGCAGCGCTGGGCACTTTTTATTAGCATTTTAAGCATCTTGTGGGAAACAATGCCCTACGGCTCACAATGTTTGCCTACTTGAGGGGGACAGTTTTAGACATTGTACGATACTAGCACAGCTACTGCCGGACGTATAGGTTCAGACTGATGAAATCCACCATTTGGTAGATTTAGACACTCCGTTCGATGTATCATTTCCGGAAAGGTATGAATGACAAAGGGAAAGAGTTAATAAGCAATGCGACGTCTATACAGACGGCTAAAAAAAAACCGAAGTCACAGGAGCTGGCGTCTATTCCGTAGATCCAAATCTGAAAGTGTCTATACGACTACCGGATACAAGCAGTGTCTTCCAATTAGAAGTTCTGGCTGTTCTTAATGCGGCCGAGCTAATGCGGATGAGATCTATATCTAGAAAGATCGTAAAAGATATAGGGAAATTCTCAAACTAGACAGGGAACAACTCAGTACACTGGTCGTAAGATTGTTAGGGAATGTCTTCTTACAAATATACTGATAGACTTCGATACTTGCAGGTTCTGTAATGACATTCAAGCCGAAGAAGATATAAAACATAAGTATACTGTGTGAATGCGAGGCAATATGTCGCAGTCGAAGGAAATTTCTGGCCAGGTATACTTCTTCCAACATTTGGAGGAGATACACCATAATAACTACAGAGGGCTTCTTGTAGTTTGGCATTGTAGAAGGCATTGCAGTTAACTAAAATTGATTCCCTGTATTCGCAAGGGGCTCTGATGATGCCTAATGCTGTATGAAACCTCTCTCACATAACCCTATTTAACCTAACCTAACCTAATGGAGTAGTAGCGAGCGTTCTGTATTCTCATTCTCATTCAGCACTATTTGACGAGTTTGGCAGGGATGCCACAACCGAACATGGCTCTATATAACTCCTCTCTATTAAATGCTGTCAAATGCGGCCTTAAAATCGATAAAGATATGGCGAGAATCGATCTGGCATTCTTGGGTTTTTTGGGTTTTCTTCATCAGGATCTATCGTTGTGTGAATATTTGAAATATTGTCGACTTACCGGACCTAAAACTGTGTTTGTAGTTAAAAAATAGTGTCCGAAGTTCACAAAGTTCGACAGACAGGATCTTGCACTGATGCCTTTATAGTCTATATGCCAAAATCTTTGAACGTTACAAGAAAAGTTCCTTACGTCGAGCGGAGTATTGTCTGGTGACTGTTCCTTTTAAAAGATTTAAGTGAGCGTTGTCGAGAAGCTCATAGACACAGTCTTTGGTAGCATCACCTTGTTATTATATATTGAGGGGAAATAACGCATATCAGGCTAATGCTAGCCATGATGTGAATTGTCATAAGACGTTCGCCAAAGTGTCGAAAACTTAAGATTTCTTGCCAGTGGGCAAGTTTGTAAAAAATCCCAAATTCACCCTTTTCACGGCAGCAGTCACCATAGTAGATGTCACGAAAGGACTTTATTTGCCTGGCCCTTGTGTAGGCACGACTTGGAGGAGGTGATATCTGCCTTGTCAAATAGTGCCTAATCGGGCAACCCCTAATCTTTAGGGCCAGACCTTAAAGGGTTCACCCACTCGAATATTTGTCACTGAATTTTAAAATCCCTATTTTAAACATTTTTGCTAAGTACAGCTGAGAAGTTTGATTTTTTTTTCTTAAATTCAGCATTCTTTAAATATAATTTTGAAGGAGACACCTCATTTTTGTCTTTGTCCCCAACATCAAGGTTTGTTTTTCTACACCTATACACACATACACATGCCGTTTCAGATTGTTTTTCGAGCCAGCAGGTATTTTGGTTAGCAACTTTTCGAATGACAACGCTTGTCCTAGAAATCGCCGATGCGTGAACCTCCTCATTTCTCCATTTTAACCTAGAAAAACAACTCATCTAGTGCACAACGTACATACTTATACTTATATGCGAACCCCCGTGTATTTGCTATAGGTACTCTATTCCCTGTTGTCATTGAACAAAATTATACCTATCATCGCTCTTAAAGCCTCCTGAGGCCATCGCATAGCAACCATACTTTTCTGTCACGAACCAGTTAATGCATCTTGTGTATAAGAAGCCTCCTCTAACATTGAAAATTCATATTTTCCACCCTGTTTTCCATTGGGGCCTACAGTGGGACTCGTACTCGTTCGACCTTGGCGGTGTATTTATCCCTTGAAAGTAGATTTCCTCCACCAACACCTCGGCCTCTTGAATGTTGAATTTCTCTAAAGATATACTCTTGACAAATGTTCTCCTGATGGGTACCTACACCAGGCATATGTGTATGCAAAATAAAAAAATAAACACCCACCACCATAGATATGCTAGTTGTATACATTTATACGCACTCAACCATTCATACCATCACGGATCAAATTTATTCGAAACTTGCTATACGGAATGAGGTTTTTTTTCCAAACCGAAACAAAAAAAAAAGTATAAAAATAATAATAAAGGATTCACGAAAGGATTACGTTAGCAACTTTGGTTCGCTCCTCTGGGCTTGTTATTCAAAAAATTAGTTCGAGGCGCAGCAGAGGAAAGAAAAAACTTTCGACATAATTTGTTTTCCAATTCATTGTGTGGAATTTTCTTCTTTTTTCTGTTTTGGTCCTGCCTGCCCCAACCCTCTTTCACCTGATATTCATTTGATGTGGTTTATGATGACGATGTTGGGGTTGGGGCGGCTGATACATATATACGCAGGTTGCAAAATAAAAAAATATTTAAATGGAATGTGTGCATACGGAATAATGAACGCAATTCAACGGAAAAGGACTAGATTTTTTTAATAAAATAAAATAATTTATTTTATGTCTGACTTTTCGTATTGTCATTGAGAAATTTCCATGCCAGCTTAAATTAGTGAGAAACGAAAATATTTTATGAAATTGAAAAACTTTTTGGAAATATTTAACGCAATTGAAATTCAGGTTTAGGTATTCCTTTTTTACGCTTTGTTTTTAAATAGTTAAGTGGGGGGGTTTTTTAATTAAAATGTTTTGATATTTATTATAAGGTATATACATATATGAAAACTATTTGTGTATAGATATTTATCTGCTTAATTGTTTTGGATTGGTAATGAAATTCAATGGAATCCAGAACAGGAATTCGCGCGAGTAGAAATTGTTTAAAAAATTGTGGCTTAATGTAAACGCAAAAGTTTAACCAGGTTTTCGAATAGTTTACCTACTCTGAATTTTGTTTTTTAAGATATAGAATGAGTTTTTTTTTTATTAATTATTCTCTTCACAGTTGATGGTTCTAAATCACTATGACGGCCATATTTTGTTCGAAAATTGCGTACTGTTGCTGACAAACTTTCATTATTTTTAAAATATTTCTCACCAATGAAAATGCGTTATTCTTTCGTATAGTGGTCCATTTTTACTAACCCCGAACTATCAGCTGTCAGCTGTCACCTGTCACATTGTTATCTTTTTTTCGTTGGCATCACTGTACTATAAATGGCGAAAAATTCAAATGTTGCATGAATTATGGGACACCCTTTATTAGAATGTTGAAAAGAACTGGCTTCACTTGACCAGTACAACATTATCCTGATTTGAGTTCTAGGTCATACATCAACGTTAGGGCCGGATGGCCATCTCTGGAAAAATCCCTCTTCGAATCCTTCGAGGAGGTCTCGAAGAGTATCATTAAAGAACTGATAACCTTTTCGAATTCCACAGGCTGGATCTAAACTCTCCACTTCGACAAACTTAAACAAGATTGCAATACTTATTATACAACTGCCATTAACGGTGGACTCTTACCCCCAGTTTCACACTGAAAGTTTAAACTAAAGTTCAACTGAACCTGAACGTGAGTTTAAATTTGAAGTTCAACTCGTCCGGTTTCACAATATAATCTAAACTTCAGTTCAATTGAACTCAGTTCAACTAAATTTAATGAATGAATTTGATAGTATTGTACAGTACTTACGACTTTTCTAAAATCGTTCCTTGTCTTTGCTTTCAAAGAATACGCAAAACAACGTCAAATATTTATGTTTTTGACAATCGGCTGATCTGAAGTTTAAACGGCAGAATACTGTAGTTTAACTTAAACTATAGAATGAACTCTGTTCAAGGTTTAAACGAAATTCTGAAACAGTATTAATGGTTGAACTAAAGTTTAAACTAAAAGTGTAGTTTAAACTCCCACTGTGAAACTGGGGGTTAGCGTTACTTTGTTGCGGCCAGTTTTAAAGCTGGAAAAGATACTCTGTGAACGAGAAATAAAGAAGCTTTAAGGACTATTGACATTAGAGCGACCAACTACCTACGAACGAACGAATATTCGCGTGTTTTGACAGTCCGTTCACATGAATACTTTTCATGGTCGCGGCGCGGCAGTTCTCGAATTTCAGCCATCAATTTCTAATTTGAGGTTAAGTTCGCAGGAATGTTTTATTCGCTAGTTTGTGGAACGCGGTTTAATGATGTGGATTGTGAATAAACTTTGACAATTCGCGCCGTGGGTGTCTTTGTTAACCGCAAAAAGTTTAGAATTCGAAATTACTTTGTTTAAGCTGTTTTTAAACTTGTTTTCTTAATACATTTTGACAGGATAACTAATTATTCTACTCTTCGAATAGTAAAATGTCCAAAATGTAAAATGTTTCCCCCTTTTTCTATTCAATATCTACAAACCTGGGACCACCTTTTTTTTTTTTTTTTTTTGATTTCGAAAATTACATTGTCCGTAAGCGAATATTTTGTATTCTATTTCGAAAGCCCAAATGTGCAAAGCATTGAAATAAGGAAAATCTGATTCCACATCAAATGGTTATAAAATACCAGTGTTAGTCAATTTGACAGATCTCAAAAGAAAAATAATCAAGTCTGAACAAAAAAAATACAAGCCGAAAAAGTATTTGGTAATATTGTTTGCATTTCGAACGAAAAGCAATTTCGAATAGGCTTGACTTTCCGAGCGAAGTAGAGAGTATAGGTGTAGTAGGTGCTCTGGTCGAACACTACCTTGCAATAGGTGTATTTGCTGTCAAAACCAAAACATAGGGAAATATTTCAACATCAGGAAATTGCACACGAATAAAAACTGAAATTTTTTCCGGCCGATTAGAACATCAAAATTTCATTTGTCATTTTTAAATTTCGACTTTCCATGATTTGGAATGGAAGTGCTGGGTTTGGTGGGCATGTGATTTCAAAAGGACGGCGCGACATGTCACACAGCACGCGAATCCATGGACATATTACGAGGTGAATTTGGTGAGCCATTCATCTCACGTTTTGGACCTGTGAAGTCTCTCGTCTATACCGATAAGCGAGCAACTATTACCGCCTTAAAATACAACATAACTAGTGTTCATGTTATGTTGGAAAATGTATGCCAAAATTGCATTTACAGGAAATTATATTCAAAAAGTAAATGGCAAGAATTGATTTGTCGACCCTAACTCAATTTTGTAAATTTTCGTTTTTTTTTTTTTTTATTTTAAAAATCAAACGCCAAAAAATGCACCCTATATGAAGATCATCACACAACAGCCTACACCCGAGTTTCCCAAAGTGTGCTCCGCGGAGCACTTGGTGCTCCACCATGAAAATCCAAGTGCTCCGCGAAAAGATGGGAAAAAATATGAAAATTCTATCAGACTAGCTAATTTTGGGCTTCTGAAACTACACAGTACAAAAATGCGTAAAAATAAATCGTGTACCTACTCCAGAACTTCAGAGCTATCAAAATGGAAATGAATCCATGGCGTTGATAGCGAAAAGATTTGGTTGTTCTACGAAGCTTGTTTTCGGGGAAATACTAGAAGTTTTGTGCGCAGTAGCGCAGTGGTTAGTGTGCTGGACTACTGTGCGGGGGATCCCACTATCCAAGGTTCGATCCCCGGAAAAACCCAAATTACATCTTAAGGTTTTTTTCTACTGCGCCACCTCTCGCGAACGTCTGACAAACATCCGAGAGTATAACTGTCATGAAAAAGCTTCTCAATTCAGCCGTTCGGACTCGGCATAAAAATTGTAGGTCCCTTCCATTCGGCCCAAAAAATAGAAACTCACACAAACGAATGGTTGCGAGAAGCTAGGCCTAGGGTGTCTACCGCCTGTTGCGCCACCTATTTATTTATTTTTTTTTACTAGAAGTTTTGAGAACCGCAAAAGAAAGGAGATTGGACTCAAAACTACTCCAAAGAGAGGTTTGCCAGACAAGTAGAGCCAATCCATTTTTAATGTCCATAAAAATTAGGGAGATTATTGCACCTAAACTCCATTAAAAACGCACTGCCTTGGCGCTGAAGAGCTTTTCGAAAACATTAAGGAGGTCTCCTTCCATTCGTCCCAAAAATAAATACTCACAAAACAAATGGTTGTTGAAGCTAGTCCTAAGGTGCCTATACAGACCTGCTGCGACAAATTTATATTCATTTTTATATTCATTTTTATGAACAAAATTTCAGCATCAGTGGCAAAGAAAGGGTGTCCTCATGCACCTCCTCATCAGCGCATTATCTGCACAGGACATCTGTTCTGATTCCCATTTTCTTGCTATGATATTTCAGCATATTGTGTCCGGTAAAACCCACAAGAGAGGACAATGACTTCTTGTTCAATCGTAAGATTGTCTCAGTTTTCAGTTTGTTATAGATTGACCACATTTTCCTGGTTAGGCCACACGATTCGAATTTCCTCCGCATCTTTCATTAGTATTTTGTTCCCAATCATCTGTCTGAGATTACAGTGGGGAATCATTACTGTGGTGTCTGCCTGGTTTAGTTCAAGGGAGGACTCCATTCTTACCAGCTGCCAGTCAGTTTACCTGTGAGTTCTATATGGTTTTGGAAGTTAATGTTTGTCACCTTACTTTAGGAGCTTTAAATTTGGAATGTTTATTAAATCACAAGCTTTAGAAGATCGTTTTGCCAAATAGTAAAGCATCAAATTTTCCTGAAATTAACAAAATTTTAAATGCGAAAGTAACTCGGTCGGTTTTCTGTCTGTTTGTTACCTTTTCACAACTAAACCTCTGAATCAAACGTTATGTAATTTGACAAAGAGATAGTCTAGGACCTGTAGAAGGACATAGGTGAATTTTTATATTGAATATTGACGAGGAAAGAGAGTGAACAAAGGGTAGTGTAGTCAAAAATAAATTTATTTCTACGGAAGAAAATTTGGAATATGGACTATGTATTTCTTGACAATTCGGGACATTGATGGGCATTGTCAAAGCATTTTGCGGGATTGGAAAACGGACATCTCACATACAATAAAGCTTCTTAAAGCAATATACATATATATATTGACATTTATTGGAGCTTTAACCTTGAAATTTGGTAAATGGACGTTTATTGGCTGTTGGAAGCCGTTTACAAGAAGAAAGGGGCGTGGCACTTCCCATAAAAAGAAAAAATACTAAAGATATTACTCGACACTATTCGGGGCAACATTTGTAAACTGCTGGTCATTGATGTTCATTGGCCGGACAGAGCACTTCGCAAAATGTAGGCTGCACTAACAAAATGGGGCGTGTTAAAGTTATTAAACATATTATATGATGAAATTTAGGGAAGCTTTAGAATTTTTCAAAATATGAGCGGGACTGGAGAAAAAAAAACACTGCAAAAATTATTTCTTGACACTCATGGGAGTGTTTGATCTGCATTGTCATATAAAAGCAAAACCTTTTCTGAGCACTATAGCAAAGCCGGGCGTGTAAGTAGAGCTAGTATAGAAAAATGTAGGTATTATACCGATAGGATTTAGGACCTCAGCGATAATACCGGAGGTAGTAGGTCAGTCATCCTGGCAATTCCTGATATTTGTGTTATTGGTAGACTGGTTTGGTTTTTGGTTTGGTTTTAATTGCACTCACAGTCCCAGGTGGACCACGGCCTCAAGTTTCGATAAGTTCCATGCTTCTGCAGCATACAGCAGGACCGGGATGATTAAGGTTTTGTACAATATTTCCTTCTTAACTCGAAGAAACAGCTATTGGCAAGAGTGATTCTTTGTTTGATTTCTCCGCCAATTTCGTTTTAGGGGGTAATTGTAGAGCCTAGGTAGAAAAAGTCTTTAACTACTTCGAAATTATATGTATCTGTCAATTTTGACGTTTTGCCCGAGTCGCCGATGTTGAGAGTCCTTTCTCGATGACAGCATGTATTTTGTTCTTGTTGTTTTGATTAACAGACAGACCGATCTTCCCGTTTCAATACTTGCAAACGCTCCACTGACAGGTTGCTGAGTTCTCCCGATAATGTCAATAGTTGAACGGACTTGCAATATTGTGCCTCTGATGTTGGCTTGTGAGTTCCGTTCAAATTGCTTCAAGAACTATCTTAAAGAAGTTACATGATAGCGCGTTGCCTTGTTTTAAACTTTTTCAACATCAAAGGGTTCCTTAGGGTTCTCACTTTAACGGATATTTCTCCATCATCATCCAGCACAGAGGGACGAGTTTGACAGGGATTCCGAAATTTAACATGGCTTTGTATAATTCGCCCCTACATTATGCTATCATATAGGCGACCTTGAAGTCGATAAAGATGGTTGACTTGTCTTCCCTGGCCTAAAACCGCACTGATATGGGCCGATCAGGTTATTAGCGAAAGGTTAGGCGTTTGCACAATATAGCCGACAAGATCTTATAGAGTTGGGAATGCATTGGAAAACTTTAAAAATTGTCAACATTGACTGTCAAAGTTATAACAATGGACATCACCAAACCTTTTCGTTTCCTAAGCTGCCTTTTTACTTTCACATATATATTGTCCTCCACATTCATTATCTTCAACTTAGGTTAGGTTAGGTTTGTAGACTGGCGAGGATTTCTCCGTGCCACACTCAGGTCAATACTGACCCATTGTGATGCCCGTAGGGGAAAGACGTTGTCCCTTACCCATTATAACCCTGTATTCAAATTACTTACTGTGCTGCTATATACAAACCATCGTTTCCCGTTATGATACCTACGAGGGTGGACAGGGATTTTCTATCCTTCCGCATTAGGTATATTCTAGGTTTTGGTTTCGTTGAAGGACGGCCATATCATTCTTGTGGTATTACAAGTATTTAAGGCGGCCCATCTAGCGTTCGCCTCTCCTGTGGGTTTTTCCCTGCTTCAACCTTGATTATGTGCAAGGCGGGATGTTCACAGAGGGATCCGTTCTGCAACAGCTGTCGAACCTTTGTCTTGCTAATTCGTCTGCTTTCTCATTGCCTGGAATTCCTTCATGTCTCGGAAGAGCCTTGAGTTCTTCGCAACAGCACTTCAGAAGCTTCGATTTTATTTCTGGTGCAGTTATGGCTTTTATTGCTGCCTGGCTGTCGATAAAGAAGGTAATACCTCCAGGTATTATTGCTCTTACCAGAGACTCACGGGCTGCTGTTGTCACTGCCAGGATGTCTGCTTGACGTTGCTATGGTCGGGGAGGCGTATCGATTTTGATTTACCCAGCGATTTAGAGAAGACACCTGAACCTACCTCAGTGTCCATTTTCGATCCGTCTGTCTCTGTAAATACGGCTATTGTTTGTATGCTAGGTACGAGTCCGTCTCTCCATATTCTTCCCTGCTGGGATAGGCGCTAGACAAGAGGCTTGTAAACTCTAGGTAAGGCGGCATGTAGTCCGTATCAGATACATGGCCAAAATATTTCATCGAATGACCCGTTTCGTTCAATTTCCAGTTCACTAATTGGCTGATTCTCATTGCACTAATTGCGGGCGATAGTTGTAAATGACTAGCGGAAGCAGGTTGATGATAGCCTCAAGTCCTCCGGTTGGAGTTGTCCTCGTCGCACTAGTGGTGCCGATGCACGCTAGTCTTTCAACATTCGTTAACGCTTTTAGGTAAGTGGCTTAATTGGTTGCCGGCCACCAGACGAGACTGCCATAGGTTAGTATAGGTCTTACTTTAGCCGTGTACATCCAGAGCTTAATTTTGGGAGATGGTCTCCAGGTTTTCCCGAAGATTCTGCTGCAGGAGTAAAAGGCTATTGTGGCTTTTTTGATTCTTTCATTGGTGCTCAATTTCCAGTTTAGTTTTTTGTCTAGTATAAGTCCCAGGTCCTTTCAGAGATTTTGAGGGGTGTCCCTCCAACAGAAGATGTAGCAAACTGTGGTATTTACCAGTTCAGTTCAACTTAAGTAACCAGATGTCAATGCTTTAAACAATTTTAAAATGTTGTACATATTTTTAAATGTTTTAATTTAATTGAAATTTTCGAAATAATTTACTAAATCTCTTGACACTTTTTTTCCATTTCAGTCCAGAAACAACATTTCGATCCCCAACACCTGAAGATCAATCAATAGTTTCTGACTGCTCCTACAATGAGTGCTGTACACAACAGCAATCACATCAAATGGACCGCAAGGATAAACCTCAAAAGTCACATAAACAGAAGGAGCAGCTACAACAACAACATCATCAGCAGCAGCAGCAGCAGCATCAACACGCTCCATCTCCAATGGAGAGGACACTTCAAAGACGTCAACAACATCACGTACGATTCCAAGACGACTATAGTATGGAAGATAATTTGACTGATACTCCATCGCAATCATCATCACAGACATCTTCAGGTGGTGGTGGTGGTGGTGGTGTTGCTGCTACTGCTGTTGACGGACGACAACGTCAACAGCAGCCATCACCAATGCAACAAGAAACAACTTCTAGAACCGAACACCAAATAACAAAGTCAAACCGAAAAAGGCAACAAACCACTGCATTTAGTAGATAAACAAGTCCCCCTCCCCCAGGAAACTTTTGCTCAATAACAACAACAAAATGTGTTCAAATGAGAGGAAAACAAAAAGTTTTGCTAATACAAATTGAAGATGAATTCCATTTGCTCAGAAAAGACTAAAATACAAAAAGAAATAAAGAAAAAAGTTACAACACTACCCTTAGGTATTATCGTAGGTATACATCTCTATAATATACATTATAGACCATTAAATTCCACCCCCTTATATGTTCATTGCACATTTACATCGAGTCACATTTTTCTGCGGCCATTATCAAACAAATTACCACAAGGACTTGTGGAGTTTTTTTTTTTTTTTATTTATCCCTTTTCGAGGTTAATGGCATAAGAGTGTCAAAGCGGATGTCAAAGTTAATGGTTATGCTGGAAATAAACGTCAAAAAATTGCAATCGTTTGATGTCTGTTGTTAAGTGTCATCGGAGGGTGTGATTGCGTGATGGCAAAAAAGAAAAAAAAAAACCCTAAATTCGTCAACAAAAGTGTCACTTTGGAAAGAGGTTTAGTGGAGTGGAGGAGACCTGTTTAAAGTTTTCTCTTTTTTTTCTGTCGATTTAGTATGACGTAGGAGTGGCTAAAGTTTTGCCTAGTGCGGCAAAAAAATGTCTACCAAAATTGAAGTGTTAGTAAAAATAGTAACGCCGCGGATAATCACATTTTCGAAGGTAGGAACGTTCATATTAGATTTAGAATTGAAAGTGAAGTGCTTCAGTAGCTAAGGACTAGTGAGTTTATGATGAACTAGTATTTATCCGAGGCTTTGATCCCGTTAAAGAAGTACCTAGTGTGCCTTGCTGCACGCGAGATAGGATGGAAAAAATGTTCCCCCTACAAAGTGAATTCCATCTTTCCCGTTGACAAAAAATAATTATAGCAAAATTTCCAAAATCGGAGAAATAAGTTTTCTCTATTTTTTATACAGAGTACACAAACCGAGTTAACAAATAAAAATAAAAAATTTGAGCCACAAATTTCTTCTAAAGCTTCTGTTAAACATGTCAAAAATCGTGTCAATTTTTTGTTCTAAAGTTTTGTATAGGTAGACAAAATCTTATGTCGTTCTTACTTTGACCATAAAAGAAAATTTGTTTCAAAATGTCGGCTTTCTAGTTCTTACCGTTTCGGCTGGGCGTTGATCACCAATCGCCAATCAGTCAGCATAAACTGTTTTATAATGAGAAGACTCGACTCTGTATCTGGATTCAGTTGTTGTTACGCCCATGCCTATGATTCCGTGATGAAAGATGATGCCTATGATTACTTACTTACTTACTTACTTGAAATGTGAAAGATCAGAAGGTTTTATTTTTCGCCCATCTGAACAACTACTGGTGTGTCATTCTATTCTTAATGGGCCAATTGGTCAACATGGCAGATAAATTATAATAACTTCTGGTATATTTCATATTATGATCTTTTATGAAAGGCCATTTGCTTTTCGTTCGCTTCGAGTTCGCGGAAGAAGATTTCATTCGCTGGCGAGATTATCACACGCGATACATTTTTTCGTGTGAAATGGTTGCTGTCGCGGCGAATGACAGTGGGAAAATGTTCTGTGTACACCCACGCGGAAGAGGAATTGAACTTTTATTTATTTTCTGTAAGAAATTTTTATATCAGAACGAATTCTTTACTTACTATAACTTCTCATCGGTCACACAAATTTTTCTCTGGTAAAGTAACGCCCCCGATGACGATTTGCTGATTTTCAAAGCTATCGCAAAATCTATTGTCGTTTTCACGTTTAACGTGTTAAATAAAATTCAAAAACAAAATGTATCCTTGGTTCCTTTCTATAAAAAGATATCAATTCTAGAAGTTAGCCATTCCTTTGTCTTTACAAAGACAAAGAAGAGTTGTCCTGAGGTAGCTAGGTAGGTGTGCGAGTAGCAGATGTGGTAGTTGAGAAAAATCCATGTAACAATATGTGCAGCACAAACCAGAGATGTGATGTGCAGTTTTGTGATGTGCCACAAATTCAAGAGGAGAGTTTAGACCCAGCCTATGAAAATCAAAAACCCTGAATCGATCAAGCGATATTAGCACTTTTCGACATTCTTATACCTATACTAATTTTTAGGTTATATGAACTGAGGGGATAGACTTGAACCTTGATAGCAGCTTGACTGTCAATGGCCGCGTCCAATGTGCTTAGGCACTTAAATATTCTGGTGTCACTTTACAGAAAATCTTGCCTAACACCCGAAACTTGCTTAGACCAATCAGAGGCTGTTGACTAGCTAGGCAAAAACGTAATGAATATGTCTATCTTTTGCTTTGGAACTATATTTGTGTGCATGTAGTTTGTCTTTCTGGCAGGCCTTGCGGGTAGCAAGTAGTTCTGCCTGAAACACACTAGCCGTATCCGGAAGCCTAAAGGATTTTGAGAAAGACTCAGAAAAAAACACCCGCACCTACTCCACAGTCCATAATCCAACCGTCCAGTCTGTGTAGATTTTTAAATTCGAGTCCTTGTTCACCCGTCCGTCTTGCCGATCTAATCTTGAAGGGAATTCTATAGATACTTTTAAATGGGTTGTCCTGAACTTCTACGAATATACATATCGAATGTCGGATTAAAATTTGTGCTGAGAAATAAATTTAAAGGAAGTGTATAAATTCCAAAAAATAAACTTTGTCCTAAAAAGTCTTCAAATATACAGAAATCAGAAACATTACTCAATATAATTGCTTATTAATTTAAACGAATTTTATTCATATTATTTTTATTGTAGTGATTCTGGAACTTTGAGGACAGTTCGCTAGATCTCCTAGTCCCAGCAAACTTGTCAACTCATATTTCATACGCTTTGAGCTCCCTGGAAGATGATTTTTTGTACCCGCAAGTTCTTCTCAGAGTTCCCAGAGTCTCCCAGCAAACTTGGCTGGCAACTCATATTTCATTCGCTTTGCAACGTGATTAAATTGACCATCGTTTTAATTTGACATTAGATTCGAAGATAGGGATATTTGACTGGAGTTCCATACTGAAGACAGCATTCCAAAGGCGCTGCGGGCTTTACTTATTCTGCTATTAACATTTAGATCCGTTCCTCCATCGGACGATACAAAAATGGCTAGATAGTTAGTTTCAGAATAATCGGCTGATATGCTGAGAGCGGCCAGTGTGCATTATTTTGGTCTTGTTGCAATTGATGTCAAAACCAGCCATCTCCCCAGTCCCCATTCACTTGCAGTGATTGGCACATCTCGTTCATCCCGCTGTTGGTACTTGCCAGAAAACAAATATCGTTGGCATAATCCAGGTGGCTTGGCCTCTCAAACGGTCTCCATTGTCTCTCAGTTGTACCTACGGTGGCAGTCAGTACATCATCTATCGCCAGTAAAAACAGGATTGGCGACAGAATATCCCCTTGTCTTACTCCCTGTCGCACATCGAAAGAGTCGGAAAGCTGTCCATTATGAAGAATGCCGCGTGATAAGACTCCTTGCAATCTTCGGGGGAATCCCTCTCCTATCTAAAGATTTCCAGAATCATTCGCGGTTGACTCGGTCAAAGGCCTACGAACATAAGGTAGAGCGGTGACGTAAACTCGGTTTACTGTTCGACAATTATACACAGGGTGTTGATGTGATCGACACAGGACTGACCACTACGAAAGCCCGCTTGATGCCTCTTGAGCGTTTTTTCGATCCTGTGCTTTGTCCGGTCGAGAATGATAGTTGCCATTATTTTTGGGAAAACAGACAAAACGGTAATACCACGCCAGCTATTGCAGTTCTTAAGGTTTCCCTTCTTTGGTATCTTAACAATAACTCCATCTTTCCAGTCCCTGGGGTATTCTTCGTCTTCCCGTATATAGCCTGTATTAGTGGTAGCAGTATACATGTTGACTTTTAATAGGTTGATCGCAGTTTTGATTTCTGCAGCTGTTAGGGGGTCCGGTGTCAATACCCCTGTAAGATCGTCGCATTTCTAGCTGTTGGAAGCTCATCGTTGGACTCAGCTTATTCGATTCCTCATTTAGCAGGGCACAAAAATGGTCCCTCCATCTTCGCAGTTGATCTTCGATTGTTACCAATAGTGTGACGTCCATATCCAAAACAGGATGGTTGGTGTGGCTTTCACGGCCAACAATATCCTTGGCGATTTTGCACAGCTCTCTCGTATCTCCTCTTCTTGCAGCACTTTCCGCAATTTCCGCAAGTTCGTCCAATATTTTTCTCTTGTCACTTCCAGCGTTCGCTCTTCTCTCCTTTCTGACATGACAGAGTGATTTCCTCCATCGTTGTTGCAGAAAAACGTGGTCTATTTGACCCAGACCCAGCATATTTTCGTTTTTCTTAGTTGTTTGAATGTCATGTGAAACATCGCGTCGTTAACGTACCCTTGTTTCTAGATTTTCGACCAAAAGCTCTGAGCCCCTTCGTTCAATTACTGTGAAAACGATTGGTTTAAATTATGCCGACAGTTTATTTGTATTAACAAAGTTTTTCAACCAGACTAAATTCCCGACTGCTATCGAATTTTCTTTAGCATGCCGTTTTTTCGTCCGCGTATTCAGCCCTATCGAGGTATCCGATCGGAACGGAATTTTTTCCGCTACGCATACTCCGTCGGAGACTGAAATTACATTCGATTTATCAATACTTCACTGCAAATCGTAGTAAACAAATTCCGCAACCAATTCCTGTCGGAGCATATCGGAAGAAAATTCGTACGAAACTGTCAAAAATATCGGTAAAAACGCACTAGATCGCACTGAAATGCCAGTGTGCCTTGCATATTTGTCGAAAAGAACTTCCGAAAAGCTGTTCGGAAGAATACCTCAAACAAACAAAAATCCTCCGATTCGTATTCGTATGAAATCGGAGAATTTTCCGATCGGATACCTCGATAGGGCTGATTGTTTTTCATTTTCCTTCTTAATTTTGTCATGTAATTCTTAAGCGCTTTAAAATTTAACGATTCTGTTGTGGCCAAAATGGTGTGGATTATTTGTATACCATTTTCGTTGCAAAAGTCTCTGAATTCATTGCTTGTAAATTGTGTACCATTGTATCGGCCGTTATCGTACACAATTGACATCGCCAACATGGCTGATAACAGGATTTGGGAATTTGTGGATGCATTGTGCATTGGCTTCTCGACAATAACGTGCGGGTTTTCCGAGCCCCAGATGCGGCCATTTTTTTTGTCAGAAAAGATGATTTTTCCAATTCCAGCTGCTCTAAGGCCCAAACTGCGATAACCAGTGATGCCATTCTGACCGGATTCCGGTCATATCTGACCGAAATCTCTTTACTCTGACCGGAGAAAATTTTGAAATCCGGCCTAACCGTTTTTTGACCGGAACGAAAAACGATTTTAACCGGAAAACTCTTTTTTGACCGGAAAAATTAAGTTGCCCTATTCTGCTCCGGGAGCAGGATAATAAATTATCTTATAGGCTAATTTCTTGACGTTTTCTTTTGCTAGAATGTTGAAGAGGAAATTAAACAATGAATTTGAATTAATTAGAGTGTGAAATTCGATAAATCTCAGATTGGAGTTTGGTGAACTACTCTTTTCAAGTGTCAGAAAATTATCCGAGAATAATTATTTAATTATGTATTTAATTATTGACACGGCCTTAGTACATGGCCTGGCCACACACATCTTCTCATGACTTTCATTTCCATTAACGATTTGGCTATACACAAAAACCAGGCGTCGTCATTGCAATGAAATAAAATTTGGCACGTTGACGTTTTTGACGTCCTCACTCTATCAACGCAAATATCAAATGAAGATTTGTATCTTCTGAAAGTGGATTTTCTGTGCATTTTCTATGCTATCTACCATTCTCCTTTATCTACTCACTCAAAATCTACCTGTGTCGCTGGACACGACGTTCATTGGAAGGCGTGTATGATCATGCACTAAAAGTGTATTTCAGAACTTAAAAAATGTCATATAAACTGAAAAATTAGTTTCAATAAATTTTAAACAAACGAAATAAAAAACAAGTTCACAAACTCAAGATTCACATATTATAAAAACGTTTTCTAAACATCGATAATGCAGCGCTAACATAAAAATTCGTAAATTGTATAGGTAGGTATAGGTATTTTCTATTTTTGACCGGGTTTCAGGTCAAAATTTCTCATTTTAACTATTGACCGGATTTTTTGACCGGATTTAGAAAATAAAAATCCGGTCATTCGGTCAGATTTGACCGGATTCACTTTTTTTTAGTGGCAACACTGGCGATAACTAAGCGGATCGTCATGCGCCTTCGATTGATGAGTCAATTGGACCTTGTAACCGAATAATCCGAGATCTATGTGCAGAATTCTCCTCAGGTCAGTGCGTGAAATGTTGAGCTCTCGAGATCTATGGCGAGTTGATGTTCGTGAATTGAGTCTCACACTCTCGGCTACAGCAGCTCGTCTGTGCGTACCGTATGACGACGGGGACCATGAGTGTTGTCCACTAGCATACCAGTCTCATGAACTTTTTGCACAAACTTGCTTACAGCAGGCGCGGGGGGTGCTTCATTTCGGCCAAAACTTCGCTTTTCAAAAAACGCACTGTTTTGGCTTTGGACTTGGAAATACGTTCAATATTCAATATTTTAATATTTCCTAAAGTTGTTCAAGCCTAAAGCCACTCATTTTGTTCTGCGGAGGTATGATACTGACTTTTTGTCAAGATTTCGAGCGGGAAACAGCTGTCAGTTTCAAAATAACCTGTGGTTTAAAAAGAAACCACTAGATGGCCACCCTGTAAGTGTATATATATGTTTTACTGTTTACACACAACATATTGTCATTGATGATTTCTTGTAAATTTGCATTTGTTTAAATTTTATTAGATATTCTACTCATACTTTTAGCTAGAAATGTTCGACATATTTTGCCAAAATCAAGGGGAATCCGTAAGACCCTAATGAGCCTCACTCAAAAGCCTTAACTTCGACATCCCAATGAGTTTAATATGATTTTTTTAATTTAAACCACGTATATACTGATTCAATATCCTTCCAGTCTGTGGGCATTGTACATATATGTATGTATATTGTATACCAACAAAAAAATATATATTACATGAAACAAAAATAAAAAAAAAAAACAAAACAAAATTTTCAAATCTTTAGACTGCACTTAAAGTTAAAACTAAAAGAAAACAAAATTAAAACAAAAACAAAAAAATCTCTTGTAAATATAATTAGAAAGAATAGACAATGTAAATAACTTTTTTTCATTTTAAAATTTGCGAAAATTAATTTTAAAGAATTTCCTAAAACAACTGAAGAATACCTATCATCAAAATAGACATTTATATTCTTTTCTTTTTGTAATTAAAACAATTAAAAAAAACGAATCTATGTAATAGTTATAAATAAAAATAAAAGAAAACCTTTATAGCCAATTTCAATTTCCTACAAAACCCCTAAAAAAAAACTCCACAGTAAAACATATTCAGCAACAAAACTACGGTGTTTCATAAAAACATAAAATTACAAAAAACAATTAAACCAACAAAACGTACATATTGATCGATAAAATTGAATACCAAAAATGAAAATAAAAATGTTTTAAGAAATTCTAATCGACTTATAGATAATAAATTTAAATTTAGAATAATTATGATGAAAATAAGAAAATGTGGTACTACTTTAAAAAAGTGAAAAACAAATTAGCAAAAAAAAAACTATAAATGTAATACACAGAAACAAAAACACACGTAAGAAAAGAAAATTCATTTTTAAGAAGAATTTTAAGAGTTTTTAATGTATATAATCATAACACATATAGTTTGTAAGTTACTTAAATATTAATTATAGCAACAAATTTAAATTACAAACAACAACAACAGAAAAAAATCTTAAACCTACAACAAGAAAAAAAAAACGTAATCGTAAAAATTAATAACAAAAAAAAAATCGTATAAAACTAGTGTAACCTTACATTGAATAGAAATTAATAATAAGTATACATTAAAAAAACAAAACGAATCGTTTCAGTGAGTATAAATAAAAATAAAAGACGAAATAGAAAATAGACGGAGAAGAACACAAAAAAAAACAGTGAAAATATTACATTATAGTGAATACAGTATATAATTAATTTGTTTTGTTAGATTTTCCACAAATAAATACAACAGCTGTTTATCCTTTTTGTTACAAATCAATATAAAGAAATGAAAGAAAACTTTATTTTATGTTAAAATTGTTTCTTAACGATCAAAACGATGAACGTAGAAATATATATGATGATTACTATAATTACGTACATTCACGTTGTTTTTTTTTATCATTTATGGACATTTCTTTATAATTAAAAAATAATAAAGTTGCAGTCAACAAATTTATTCACTACTGAGGAACTGAGGAAATATGCCAAAAGACTTAAGCAAGGCGCGCACTAAAGTCGTAAGGAAGTGCCGTGGCATTGGCGTGGTGACCAAGTAACAGGTTTAGCTATTTATTTATTTATTTATTTATTTTTTATTTATTATAATTCATCTACAAGTTTGAAAACTGTAGGACAGAGAAGTATACAAATATTTTATTTAAAAAGTGAAAATGTACAATAATTGGTTTTTAAACTGAACTCTTGACATAGATAAATCAATATTTGAATAAACGCTGTTGAAAGCTAGAATGGCTCTTGTCATGGGCTCTTGTTGGCCGTAATTTGTTCTATGATTTTTTTGAGAGAGAAGATTACGTATCCTCAAGGATCGCGTGGGTGCATAGATTGATATCATCGAAAGCAAACTAGAACATCTTGTATGGAAAATAGCAAGTCTCGTACAAACATTATATCGTGTATTTGACGACGGGATTTTAAAGATTTAATACCAAGAAGTAAGCATCTTGCCTTATAATTAGGAGAAAATTCCCAATGCATTTTATAAAAAACGTATTTAGTAAAACGCCTTTGAATCTTTTCTAGGCGATCAGAATAAGTTACAAATAATGGATTCCAAATCACGTCAGCATATTCAAGCAGTGATCGAACTAATGCAGTGAATAGCGAAAGTAGAGCAAATGGATCTCTGAAGTCTTTTGCATTACGCTTTATGAAGCCAACAACTGAGTTAGCCTTCGCGACAGTATAATCAATATGACATCTAAATGAGAATGTCGTATCGAACATGACTCCCAAATCTTTGATTTTCATAAGTCTATTCAAATGAGTTGAATTTATAGAGTAATCATATTCAAATGTAGATGCAGATCTATTAAAAGAAATCACTAATATTAAGTTTTAAACTATTGGCATTGCACCAATCAGCTATACTATCCAGATCCGATTGGATCAAAGAACAGTCACTAGCATTTTTAATACATGAAAACAGTTTTAAGTCATCTGCATATAGTAAGCATTTACTATATTTGACTGTTGAAACGATATCATTAATAAAAATAATGAAGAGCAGTGGACCTAAATGACTGCCTTGCGGAACACCCGAAGTACAGCTAATACTTTTCGAGAGCGATGTTCCAATTTTTACTCGTTGAGAGCGACCAATTAGAAACGATGAAATCCATAGAAGCATTTTAGAGTGGATTCCAAAAGCTTCTAGCTTTTCAAGAAGAATTGAGTGATTGACTGAGTCGAATGCTTTACTAAAATCGGTATATATCGCATCTACTTGGCTTTTGTTTTCCATCTCATTTAGAACATAAGATGAAAAAGAAGCCAAGTTAGTAACAGTAGACCGACCAGATACGAAACCACGCTGAGCATCAGACAAACATTCTTTCGTTAAAAACTCAAGTTTATTTTTAACGATGCTTTCAAAAAGCTTAGGGATAGCTGAGAGCTTACAGATACCGCGATAATTCTCGACATTATTTTTGTCACCAGCCTTATGGATAGGGATCAGAAACGAAGTCTTCCAATCATTAAGAAATGTTCCCTCATGAAGAGAACGGTTTAGAATATTTAACAGTGGAGTGCACAGACCAATGGCACAGTTTTTCAATATAATTGCTGGTATGCCATCAGCGCCACAATTAGGGTTTGGACGGAGAGACTTAAGACCAGACAAAACCTCTTCATAACTTAGTTCAAGAGATCCAATATTGACAAGATTAACAATATTATTTCTATTACTGTTATGAGAATTGCTATTGGTATAAACCGATTCAAAGAAAGAAGCGAAAAGTTCTAAAGTAGACTCAACATCAGACGATTCTACGCCATTAAAATGCATTGTGCCCGGAATCCCAACTGATTTACGTTTGGAGTTTATAAAATGCCAAAAGGATTTATACTGTCTTTTTTAATTTTACTTTCTATAGAAATAATATAATTTTTATGAAGAAACTTACTGAGGTAGGAAAATTCTTTACGTAATTTACTAAATTTGTTGTAATCATTAGTATGACCAGATTTTTTAAATGCTTTGAAAGCCCGGTTTTTCAAATTTTTTAGCTGATTTAATCTTTTATTATACCACGGAGGCTTGGATAATGCTTGATTGTTGGAAATCGGAACGTATCTAGCAAAGCCATCATCAAGTATTTCAACAAAGCGCTTGTACATAGAATCTAAATTGATGTTGGACAATTCATTAAACCAATCTATATTATTAAACAAATTATTGAGTTCAATAAAATTAGCTTTAGAAAAGTTAAAACGGTTAAGATCATATTTAAAACTAACACTTGTATATAATGTATATTCAATATTCATAGAATTCAATTTCAATAAATAGTTCTTTATGGTTAATAGATTCAACTAGTAAAGAAAATGGTACTTCTATAACAGTCGCTTTTAATTCGTCGCAACAAACAAAAACTAAATCTAATATTTTTGAAAGAGAGTTCTGAATCGAATTAATTTGACTTAAATTTAGCGAATTAATAAAATCAATGAAAAAATATTCATGAGTCTGCTTAATATTATTAGCAATAAGGAGTGATTCAAACCACGTCCAACTAATATTTGTGAGATTAAAGTCTCCTAAAACACAAACATTTTCCAATGCAGCACAATTGTTATTAACAAATTCAATGTTTTCCATATATTTCTGGTAACAATCAATTTTACTATTAGGGGTTACATAACTAACTACAAAAAACATGCGCTTTTTACTAATATTATTTATAACAACTGAAAAACCTAGTTGTTCCACATCAAGAACTGGAAGCTTGAGTTGTTTCCCATCAAGATCAATACGAACTGCGATGATGATTCCACCTCCACGGTCAGCAGCTACTTTACATCGATCAGATCGGAAAACATCATATAACCGTTCATCAAATATTTCTTTCGAATATATATCGGGATACAGCCAGGATTCAACAATGATGATGACATCGTAGTGTAAGTGACAAGATTTATAGAAGAGACTGACAACCTTATAATATAAGACGATATTTTAAGAACTGTTGAATCGGTGGCACAATACGTTGTTTGCACAGTCTGCAAGTATTCAGCCCTATCGAGGTATTCGTTCGGAACAGAATTTCCATCGATTTGTACGAATGAGAAGTTCCATTCGAAAGTGTTTTTTGACACGACATGACAGTGCCCTGTAAGGAAGCCTGTGACCAATCGAAGCTGACTTTTACTTAATTGTAGTAGTTGTTTCGTTTTTTTATGGTTACTGTTTGGCATGACATTTTTGGCTTGCCAGTTTCCTTCGGTGTCCCTCCAGAAATGGAGCTTCTTTTCTTCCAGTCAGGTTTTCAAACTACTTTTTCTAGTTTTAATTGGTAACCCGGCATCATGATTTGGGATGCGGATCCTTTTTTGGCTAATTCGTCTGCTTTTTCGTTGCCTTCATATCCACTGTGCCCTGATGGCACACATATCTGGTGGACTTTGTTTATGGTGGCCAGTATTTGCAGGATTTGAAGCTAGTCCTAGAATGTTCTTATTTGTTATAGCCCTTTTTAGATTCTCTCGAATGCAAAGCTATATTGCATGTACATATTTCGGCCTGAAATACGGAACTCCTTGTATCCATACTAGCGGATGTGCTTCATATGTGATGATAGTGTGGCGTATGGCCATAATTATTAATTGAAGAGAGTATTTTTGATTTTACCGAAACTTAGTTCTTGTTTGCTCTCTTTTGTTCTTTTCTTCCGGCTTACTCAGGGCTTGAGGGTGGGAACAACTAAGTTCCTATGAGAATGTGAGGGTTACCCCTGTTGTGGAGATTAAAAGAGAATTGACCTGAAAGAAAATATAGGTTTAACAAATCATGATTATGTATTTACTACTTAAATTCAAACTCAAATACATAATTCTTAACTTAGGACGACAGAGTACAATTTCTATATGCTAAACACTTATAGGTTTTTTATATATATGGAGTTGTGGGTTGGACGTGATGCTTCTCTGGAACTCAATAATGACTGTGATAGGGACTGTGATAATTAGCTTAGAATTTTTTTGTAAGTAGACTATAGCCGTTTTTTATTATCAGCTATGATCCATATAGATCATCGATTTACATGCACTTACAACAACAACATGTGATCCTGCTTTTCATCGAGATCACGAAATATGATCTGAAAATTAATTCAACTATTTCTCGTTGTTGTTTCGTGGCGTTGTTTATTTCATTCACTAAAGGTTGGTGTCCCTGTAAATTATAGCCACACAGTAATGTTGCCAGACCAAAATGTGAACCACAATTAACAACACAAAAAATCAATTAGCATTTTTTTCAAATTCGAATAACTTACTACTCCGACTTTCGAGATGTTTTGTTTCGCTATATAGCACAGAAACATAAATGGAAATATTAGCAGTACAATACGGTTAATTATGATGCATATTTGAACATAACATTTGAACATAGTTTCCCCAAAAAAAATATTCAATGCTAAATGTATGCAGATTTGTATCCATATGGTAACACCCCTACACAACAAGCGAAATGTCAAACTCAAATATGAGCAAGTGCAATGGAAAAATCATCGCATTGTGACGTCACATTGTACCGTGTGGCTGCAAGATGGCTGGTAGCAATACGAAATTTGTCATAATTGGTATTGGATTTTATATGTGTGTTGCCACAACTCAATCAATGATCCAGTTTGTTTTATTTTCATGATCTGATCCGGATCAGATCACGCTGATAATAAAAAACGGCTTATGTCTCACTTAATCTAAGCTCTATTTAAGAGAAAACTCTAATTAAACCCAAAAAAATCTAATAAAAGCTCTGACTTTCTTATACCTTAAAGAAATTATTCTTATTTTTATAAATCCAGGTCTTAAAGTAAGATCACTAAAAAAAAACAGTTTAAACTATGGCACTTAATTTATATCTATACGGAGTGCATATGCTTATGCCTTCAGAACTGATATTGAAATGGCAGACATTCTTTCGATCGTATTATATATTAAACTAAGTCCACTTCACGAAAGTGGTTTTATTTCCCACTAGGTGGGAACTATGTCCCTCAGTGGACTTAGTGGACTTAGTGGCCTTTGTACTAGATTCTTCGGTGCTAGCTAGAGATGTGCAAATAAAATAATTTAGTACGTGATTAGCTAGATGTTTCAATAGGTCTAGTTATTGCCGTGTACAATGTACATCCACAGTCCAAAGGAATATCCTGGACTTATCAATAGTCTTGGTAAGGTGAGAGGTCCAAGTATGTTTTTCATTCAGTATGATTCCTAGATATTTGACTTCCGTTGAGAAGTCTTTCTTCTCTTGGTGAATGCAACTATGGTGCTTTTCTTAGGATTGACTTTGACGTCAACTTTTGTGCACCATTCAGCAAGTAGGTTTAGAGCCCTCTGGAGGCGATTCGAGATTGTGTCTTCGAGTTTACCTCTTATTAGGATAGTTATGTCGTCTGCATATCCTTGGACATAGAAACCGTCATTTTACTGAGAATAGTAAGTAGTTCATTTATACTACCATGGACCATAGTAGGGGTGATAGTACTCCTCCCTGGGGGCATTCTTTCGATCGTAGCTATTATACTGAGTTTATTGCTGCCTAATGAGGTTTTTATTGTTTTGTCCCCTAGCATGCATTTTATCCATTTAAAAGTAGTGTCGACAATTCCCATGTTTTGGATACCTCTATATATTTGTGAGATATGAGAATTCTGTATTGTCAAATGCTCCTTCTATAGCGCGGGAACAACCGACCGCTAACTCTTCGTCTCTTGGAGATTTTTCAATTCTTGAGGTAAGATTTTGCACGGCGTATGTTGTCGATTTCCCGGGTTGGTAGGCATATTGATATTGGTGAAAGGGGTTCGTTTGAAGTGCCCCATCTCTGATATGTCTGCCCAGGATTTGTTTCCATAGTTTTGAGAAAAAGGAAGTGAAGCTGATTGGTCTATATGACAATAGTTCGGACGGCCTGCGTCCTGCTTTGTGTATATATTTGACAACTACCTCCTTCCACCTTTTAGGCTAATGTACCCTCACGCGTAGCTAGCCCCGAATATGTTAATTAAACCAGGTAGCAGTTGCGGAAATGCCCTTTTGTAGTAGAGCCGGAAATATTCCATCCTCTCCAGGGGCTTTGAAGGGCTGCAAGAAGTTGATAGCCCAAACTATTTTGCCTTCATGAAAGATTAACTTTGATCTACTTTTTTGTTCCACCAAGGGGTAAGTTGATTGCCTTTTGTTTTCCACCGCCTGGTGGAATGCAGTCGTAATTGCTGTATGGAGATTTTCGCAGTTCGTGACAGTATGTGTCCCAATCTGTGGATTCGGGAAAAGTCGGAAATTCTTAACAGGCTGAGCTGTAGGCGCACATTTTGATATTTCGAAAACCATATCTTAGGTATTGGGCCTGGAGTGTTCCTGCAAAGATTAGTCAGCACCTCCCATACATCTATATTTTTCTATATTTTTTGTTTTGTTCATATTGCTGTATTTTAGGTTAAGGCAGAAAGAAAATTCCAGAAAATCGATTTATTCTCATTTTTCGCATTTTACGAAAGAACATTATTAGGTAAGACCTAGGGAATACAATTCTTGTGCAAAGGCAAAGCCGTGCGGATACAGCTAGTTTATTACATTTTTGGGGCCCGAAAATAGGACTTTCGACGACGTTCGATGCAACTTTTCTGAATGAGTCGGCTTGTAGATTCACCATCAATGTAATTCTTTTGAAGAATATTTTCAAATCTTCCCCCATTAAACTAAACACCAATAAGGCTTGGCCTTTACAAGAATCGATCCATCTTACTAATTGCTCCTCAGCTTTAGCCGAAGATGTTGGTAGCTGCTGTAGACTATCAGCAAAGAGTGGGATATGTAGTTTTTATTAATTTAATTTTGTACACATATTGTAGGTACGTATCCCAAAGTGTCCTTTTCTACACAAACTATAGCAACAAATCCATTTGACTGCGATACACATATATACCTACTAATTGTTTCTGGTGAAACCCTTTTGCAATCCTAATTTCTTCAGGACCATATGTTGCATAATGCTTATAACACAAAAGCCGTAACTCAGATGAGGAGATAATGGCCATTCCCGACAAGCTTTCCTGCAAATTGCAATTTCTCTCATTGAACCTTAAGCTCCAAGGAAATTAGAGACTGTTTGTGTTTCACATGAACCCCATAAAAGTTTTCCTCTAATCACATAAAACGTTTCACCCGCCGCCGCCGGTCGTCTCCTTTCGCACTGTAGAAAAAAAACACACACACACATTAAAACCCCGCCCTCTGTCGTACTAATCATCCGAAAACTATTCGGTCCTTCTTATAATTATTAATCTTGCTATCAACTTAAATTCCCAATTCTAATTTGCCCAGTCAACGGATAACGGATACCATGCTGGGATGGATTTGGCTCAGAATCCAGCACCCCCATGTTATGTATATAGGTACACACAAAGAGCTCAAAGGTGAAATGATTTGGTAATTTCATAAAATTCTCTCAGTTCTTCGGGATAATACCTGTGGGATGTATACAGCGTTACGGACATGCATTTAAAAAGGACGACGACAGGTCTTATGGGGAAGAATCCTTCAAAGAACAGAGAGGCAGACACAAAGCTAGATCAGACTGAAATAAAATGGACATAAACCGGAAAAACTCTGCACAACGTGGGAGGGGGAGAAAAAACAAAAAAGTACTGTTAACGACTCCTCTGAACTGCCGAGTAGTGTAGTGTTTTGTTGTGTTGCGAAAGGCCTTAATAATACACACGCACACACAGAGTGGCAAACACCCGCACCGCATCACATCAGAGAGAGTCGACCGCAAGCTCGTAGTTAGTACGATACGGTACGGGTACGGTTGAACTATATCCCCATCCCCTGTCATTATTAATATGAGCGCCTTGGGACAGACAGGACACATAGCATTCAGCTATAGCAGAGTGAAGAGAGCAGGTCTTCCCGCATCCCATGGTGGACGGTTCTAAAAGTGACTTCAAGCACTACAACTACCTACATCTACTAGAGTTATTAACAACGCCACAATTGTTATGGTTATGTTTCCGCAACGAGAATCAAAAGGTCCTGGCGATGATCATCAGTTGGTCGGATGTGGTGTGGGCGGCAAGTCCAAACCAAGCGATTGGGACAAAAATCTACATAACCCCATTTCCCATCAGCAGATAAGAATAACCACGTTGTGGGGTATACTGAAATGAAACGGCAATGGTAACCTTTGTTTGGTCCGCTCTTCCTCCGCATATATACCTTTGGAGTTTATACAGTTGCAAATCTGTCTGTGTGTGAATGGAGTAAGTCAAACTGGCCAGGACAGGGCTATTAGCACACAATAGGAAATTATGACATCACTTCCTCTTCATTGGCAAATTGATATTTTATTTTTGTCCAACTGACGCTTTGAATTTCAAAGGATAAAGTAACCACCTACATGTACACGTAATAATAACCTTTACATTATACAGGATATAATTCATTATTAACCACATTGGTCCCAAAGGGGGGGGGTGGTATCATATCTCTCTCTTGTCAACCCTCAACTCCCTGGAAACTTATATATAGATATACACGGGAAAAGCAGTACACAAAAAGGATGTGTGGCTTTGTTTGACAAAACTTCTTCTACAATTAAATAAAGTCGCCCTTGAGGGGGTACATAAGTACAACCTAACACCCACAATCCACACATGCTTTGCTTATATTCCGGTTTGAATTTCACATCTCTCGCACTCGTGTATAGGCAGGCTTGCGGCTTTTGTGGATACTCGTTCAGGTCATACACCCTTTCAAGGATACATACATATTATTATAAGAAATATTTAAGAAGTAGCTTTGTGTGCCATCAAATATTTATTAAGAATGTTATTCAAAAGCTAAGAACGTTCCCGGTGCTGCCTTAATATGTGTGCGTTTGAATGTGTGTTATGCCATGGAACAATTGAGAAACTAATAATGCCTCTGCCTATATGGTTGGAAGGATATTAATGGTAGAGGGACTTGTGCAATTAATTAAAGTTTGCCCATTCCACACGGTTGGTTCGGTTCGGTTGTTGCTGTTCTGTCACTTGGTTGTTTTTGTTAATTATGAGTGCAGCATAAATGATTGCCGTATCGGCAATTGACATACTTTGTTGTTAGAATATATAATGGAATGTTTTAAAATATGCGTGACCTGGGTGTATCCTTGAAAATGATATATATGTATGTAAGAAATATTGTATCTAAGCTGCAACTGCAAGACCGAGCCGATGACATCTAAAAGGTTTTTTTGTATTATAGGGGCCATAAAGACGTGTCCAGCTGCGTCCATGAAGGTTCTATAACTCCTTCGCATCTTGTGGTAGATGAATGTGCAAGATAGATTCTAAGAAACCCCAAAGAATCAATAGGAAGAGCAAAATGCACAAATCGAAGGAATTCGATCCACAACCAAACCACTCTTGGCCTTTCCTAGAGAGGAAAATTTCAGACGAATTAAAACCTCAGCAACGAAAATATAATATTGTGGGCGCAGTGGCTCAGTGGTAAGTGTGCTTGACTACTGTGCGAGGGGTCCTAGGTTCGATCCCCGGTAAAACACAATTTAAATCTTAAGGTTTTTTCCACTGCGTCACCTTTCGCGAACATCTGAGAAACATCTGTCCTGAAAAAACTTCTCAATTCAGTCGTTCGGACTCGGCATAAAATTGTAGAAACTCACACAAAAGAATAGGTGTGAGAAACTAGGTTGCGCCAACTATTTATTTATTTAACGAAAATACGAGTATTTCGAGCAATAAATCCGCAATTTTCAAACTGAGCATTCATTCATTCATTCATTTTCAATGGTCCGCTTATCCATTATGTGAGTCGCGGGTGCAGGTTGCTCAAGTAGACCCTCCTTGACTCTAAATCATCAAGGTCAATCCCCGGACTGCTCCGTCCGGAGAAGTAGCTGCTCGACATTGAGTTCCTCACGCATTCTGGTATTTCTAATTCGATCTCTACGGGTCACACCAGCAATAAAACGGAATCGCCAGCTTGTATCCGCGATCTAATTCTTTCCGTCATTACCCAAACCTCATGGTCATGAGCATGTCGATAGGTAAGAGTTGGAAAAAACGCTGAATTAAAGATTTAGCTTTAACACCAAGTTCAGTACTCCTAATAACAGAATGGCCGAGTTGTCTCAAAATGCACCTAGCCAGACCAATCCTATACAGGAAAACTTAGCATTGCTCTTCCATCACTCGTGAATAAGACCCCGAAATACTTAAATTTCTCCACTTGATTCAATGGGACTCCAATAACATGCAGAATGCATTGAATAGGTGTTCTGGAGATAACCATCACTTCAGATTTGTTCACGTTTATTTTCATCTCAGCTTCAACACAAACGGCTACAAACCAACCGATCGAGTGCGCGTTGAAGTTCATCAGTCTGAGAGTACCCAAGGATGACCAAGTCATCAGCGAATAGCAAATGACTTATCCTCAGATCTCCCAATTCGAAACGTTCTTCGTCAAGACTGCGCTGTAACAGCCAGTCTATACATGTAATGAAAAGGAGAGGTATTGATTTAACGCCATTTACCCGAACACAGCTTTTACAGTTTATGTAAAGAGATTGAATGGCTCTCAAGAGAGAACCGTCAATTCCATACTCCTGTAATACACTCCAGAGTTTACCTCGAGGGACTCGGTCGTATGCTTTCTCCAAATCTACGAAGCATGCGTAAACTGGTGTTTACTCTTCTGAGAGTGAATAACTGGTTGTGCTTCTGCCGGGACGAAAACCGCACTGCTCATCTCCTACTCGTGACTCGACCACAGCTTGGCAAAGACTCCTGTGATATACTCCTGTAATTGGAGCAATCCCTTTTATCCCCTTCCTTAAAAAGGGGCACAATCACCTCAATTCGTCAATCGCCGTATTCCCAGGCCACTTTAATGACACGAGAGAGCCATTTAACTCCCTCCTCTTCTTGAACATTTCTGGCCGCATTTCATGAACTCCGGCAGATTTGCCGGCTTTTAGCGATTTGATCGCCAAAGTGACTTCTTCTACCGTGGGACTATTCCGCCCTGCTCAAGGCGATGGATCAGTCATCCTTAATGACCTGGATTAGATTGAATAATTCAAAAAAGTGATCGCACCATCTGCGCAAGATGTCCTCCTCATTGGAAGAAGTGTACCATCCTTGGATTTGACTCCTTCAATAATTTTCCACTTCGTCTAAGTCTGCCAGAACACCTTGCTCTCAGATCTGTGGTCACGGTCTAATTTCTCGCCGAACTCCTTTCAAGATTATCCTTTGGCAGAGCGCTTCTGCTCCAAACACTTGGCTGGCTGGATACAGCTTCCGTGCGTATGGTCCGGTGGCCACCACTCGGACACAAACCAGGAGAATAGACCACCAGCTTCGGCCAAAAATGAGAGATTCATAGAGCCAGTTTCAAAAAGTTATTAGGCGGTTAAGTATGTGTGGCATGTTAAAGTAAATGGAGGGCGAATTGGTCACGCATACACTGGCACCTAATAACATTTATTTTTACAGTTATTTACAGTTATTTCTGTGGTACAACACATATTCACAGATAGAAAAAGAGGCGGCGCTACTCATTTCAAATTTGGCTCTATGGAATTCTCTTTTTTGCCCGAAGCTGGTGGTCTATTCACTCAGATTCGACTGATCTACTGATCTACCGATCGATTTGATCGGGCTGTGCTCATGCCATGAGTGGTAGGTTGACAATATGTTGGTGTTGTAGTAAGTTGGCACTACGTTCACGTTGCTGCGTATGGTGAGTTTCGTCGCTGAGATGTGGGTAGCGGTAGCTCTGTGTGTGTGTGTGTCTCGACAATGGTGGGTTGATCGGTAGTGGTAATGGAGCGTGGTGATTGGGTTGGTTGTGTGTGGGCGTCCTGGTTTATTTACACTCGCACAGTATGTGGCGAAAACAGCTTCGGTACACCCTTCAGGCCTGGCTTATCTAAAGGGCGCCATATTATAGGGCGCCATCCTAAGGCGTTTTGTCATCTTTGAGTCGTCAGTCATGTCCAGGTGAAACTATATAAATATTACCCGCCCCCCACCACGCGGAGGTCAGCTACATGAGGGGCGTCATAACGGACTTAACATAATTAAAGGAAAATTAGAAAGAATCAGTATAATATATTTCTTGACATTATCAGACATGACTTTTTGGAGCTTAAATTAAGACCATTCAATTGGGACCAGTGCAATATTTTCTCCAAATCTTCGTTTACGCAAGAAGTGACATGCTTTATATAATATGTAAGACCGGAAATACAACTATCTATCATCTAAGATGAACAATTCAAGTTCATTTACGTACATAGAAAAGAAACAAGGACCAACTACAGAACCTTGAGGGATACCTGGAGAAAATCTAATAAATCTGAAATCCAACTTGAACTGCTTGTCTTTTAATAGGTAAGTAAGAACAAAGTAACTAAATATTACATCGTATAGACGGTTTAGCAAATCTTATAAATATGACTTTCATTTATTAAAAACAAGGGGCCTTACCAAAAACCATTCACGTCTCACTAAATTCGACTTTAACTAATATCGAAACTAACTTTAATTCCAACTTTAACATTTGAGCCTACAATAACGAAATTAATCGAAAGTTTTACTAAAAAGAACTTTAGTACCAATTCTAGTACAACGGGAGTTAAATCTAACAAGATGTTTGGAAAACTGACAGTTTTATTCGACTAAAACTAAAGAATAGCTAAATTATAACTAAAGAATTTCTAGTGAAAATTAAACATGGATGGAAAATAGTCATTCCTCCTTTAAATGACACTATTATGATGTCATTTATACTAAACCATGATTTGGACTTTGACAGAATCGAAAGTAAGAGTCGTCATTCGAGTTAACTCGAACTTGGTTGCATTAAATTAGAGTCTAAATTTGGTTATTAGTTAGGCCCAAAGTTCATACAGCTGCAGTGAAAATTAATTACATTATTATTGTATTGAAAAGAGGACATTCTAGTATTCCATCTTCGAATGTATTATTTATTTATAGGTACAAATTGTATATAGTTATACCTTTTCACCGAATAAAATACATTTCCCGTTATGCTTACCTTTATAATGATGTGTTCATAAAAAAAATAAAAATCTCACAAGAAACAGAGCTACATTGCTTTTCCTATTTCACACAAGATGCTGGACTAGATTTTTTGTTTTTTCTACCGCCACCTAGTGATTGACTACTACAAACTCCATACACCGCCATCTATGTGCCACAAAAATCCCTCCAATCCACCTACAACATTTCGATTTTCCTTCAATGGCCGATAGAACTTAATGGAATCGAAACGAAACACACTAGTTCATTGAAAAATGAATTTAGCGTAACCAGCCCTGAGCAGAGCAGCAGCCCATTTGTCTCTGTGTAGTCGTCGGTCGTCTAATTGTCGAACTAGGACAAAGCACACTCAAATCGAGCAATGGGTACCGATTCCCATTGAAAAAAATAACAAAAAAAATAAACATCCACCCAAGGAAAACATTTAAAATTCAAAGAAAAAAAAATCAATTCAATCGCAATTAGTTTTTCACCCAAAATCCGCGAGATAAAAAATCGTCTTTATCTCCTCCACCATTCATCCGCGAGAGCTGTGCGTGTGTCTGTGCCATAATAATCACTCAATCGAAATCGTGAATTTGTGCATAGAAAAAAAAAATTTACCTTCGCCGAGGGAAGAAAAAAATTCTCCCAAAAGTAAAAAAAAATCTAAAATTCAGTGAAAATCAAATTTTTCCAAAAGGAGAAAGAAATAAATATTTTCTTTACTTGAATTCTTTTTTTTTTCTCATCTCTTCGTGTCTTTTCGTTGTAGGTAGTTTTTTTTTTTCTTTCGCCTCTATTTTTTTTGCGTGTGTGTAGTTATTTTGGAATGGAATTCTCGTCGATTTTGTTCCTCAAAGAAAAATAAAATCGACGAAAAATAAAAAAACAACAGAAGAGGAAGGAGCACAGAGCGATAATACCAGTGTAAGTGCAAGAGATAAAAAAAATAAATATGCATAGATGTTTTTCATACACTAAAAACTACTAAAAACCGTGAGAAGGATTGTGGTGTGTGTGTGAGTGAGTGGATTTTTCTTGTCAGAGAAGAAAACATTTTTTTATTTTCCGATTTTCAATTTGGATTATGAGAAGAAAATAAGGAAAACTCTTGTAAGTGTATTGTTTTTTTTTTTTTTTTCAATGAATTTTGATGTAATATTTGGGATAAGTGGCGACTCGGTGAACATGTTTTTGTTGATATAAATCAGTGTCGGTGTAAAATGAAAATCCAATAGGAATTACATATTAACATCGCCCAAAAAAACCAACAAGGAACATTCAACTCTTTTGTTATTGTTATACACTTGTGTTTTGTGTATATGAATATACCGTGGGCATGCGTGTGTGTGTGTGTACTTTTCATGGATTTTCACAACTTTCATTGTCCACAAAACGATCGGAATGAGTATTTTTCGTTTTTTATTTGTCAATATGCGTTCCTTGGAGGGGGGCGACATTATTTGCATATTAAAAATTTGTTTATGAATAGACTTTGGGGTAGGATAGTGAAGTTTGTTGGTATTTGTTTTGTAGCTGTCAAGTGATGAGAAAACTGAAAATTAGTATCTACACTAGTATGGCCAACGGTCGAAGATTTTTTTTGCGAATTAACTTCTTTTAATCAAAATTTATAAGTAGCTTGTACTAAAAACTGCCTGATTTGATAATCATAAGGAAGTATGTATTTTAGAATTGACTTACGTCAAACAGACTAATCTATCTGACGTATCTATAATTTTTATATTTTTTTGGTAGTGCTACTAACCTTCTGACAGTTGGCGCAGGTTGGTAGAGACATCTCTGCACTGTTTTGTTACCATCTAGACATCGAATGGAATTTCAATTACCTATAGAGTCGGGAGCTATAACTAACGCACTTGAGATTTGGCTTTATCACTGGATAAACCAAATGTTGTTAAACAGAGTTATTAATTCAGAATTTTGTACCTACTGCAGGTTGAGAAGTTCAGTGTAAGGCGGTACTCTGTAGTAGTACCTACTTTCACCGCAGCAATGGCTGATAACATTGAATACTTCGTAACTACGGTCCTGGACTTCAATATTAAGTACAATACGAGTATCCACAACCGACAGCAAAAATATACACAGACTTAGAGTAGTGACGGTGTAGGAGCCGGAATTTTCTCATTTAAATTAAATTAAAAAATTATCTGCCCTATCGAGGTATACGCCGGAACGGAAAATTCTCCGATTTCATACGAATACGAATCGGAGGATTTTTGTTTCGAGGTATTCTTCCGAACAACTTTTCGGAACTTCTTTTCGACAAATATGCAAGGCACACTGGCATTTCAGTGCGATCAAGTGCGTTTTTGCCGATATTTTTGACAGCTTCGTACGAATTTTTTTCCGGATTTGCAGTGAAGTATTGATAAATCGAATGTAATTTCAGTCTCCGACGAAGTATGCGTAGCGGAAAAAAATCCGTTCCGATCGGATACCTCGATAGGGCTGTATATTTCAGGTATAAGTGAGACGGTGACATCTCTAGGAAATTACTCGAATCACCAATAGGTATAGATCCAAAAGGCTAATGAACTTTCGTAGATCTTTAGATAAGAGAATATGCAAGTTAACGCTGTGCTGGGTTCCTTGCCATTGAGGCTTATACCCGACCCGGCAACTGTAGAGCAAACAAACTACCCAGAGACGAAACTAAAGCGGAACCTTAGTTAGCTATCCGTAAAATGCATTCGTAAAAATACGAAGTTGTAGATTAATTGCTTATTTTTTTTAGATGAACTGACTTTGTAATTCAAAAGCAACATTTTAAGACAAGATTGAGTTCAACGATTAAGTTAAAAAAAAAAATAAATAAATAAATAGGTGGCGCAACAGGCGGTAGACACCCTAGGCCTAGCTTCTCGCAACCATTCGTTTTGTGTGAGTTTCTATTTTTGGAACGAATGGAAGGGACCTACAATTTTATGCCGATTCCGAACGGCTGAATTGAGAAGCTTTTTCAGGACAGTTATACTCTCGGATGTTTGTCAGACGTTCGCGAGAGGTGGCGCATTAGAAAAAACACTAAGATGTAATTTGTGTTTTTCCGGGGATCGAACCTGGGATCCCTCGCACAGCAGTCCAGCACACTAACCACTACGCTACTGCGCCCACAACGATTCAGTTTAAGTGCTCCAAAGAAGCAAAAAAAATATTTTTTCGGTTGCATTTTACTGATAGCTGATTTTACTGATGTCCGAAAACGAGGTGCCTATTCGGTCGTTGATTTTGTGCTGAATGACGTTGACCAATGTGCGGGCCACGGCTACTTAATCAACATAACGTAATCATATTTTCATTAAAAACTGTTTATAAAGATAAAAGTTAGGTACCTACAGCTACAGCATGATGTCCGAAAATGTTATAGGTACTGCAGTTTAAAGCCTTTGCCGCGAGCGAAGCGAGACACATACCCCAAATTGACAATATAAACTTTGACATTTCGTTATGTAGTCGTTTTGCTTTTTTCGTGATAAATTCGACCTTTAAAAAAAAATAAAACAAAACGAATAAAATATAATATCGGTGGCCGATTGTGGCGAATTTCACTAATCATTTAAATTTGCAAATTGAATTACTAATTCCAAAAACTTAAATATGCATTTTAAACAAAACAAAATATTGATAGGTAACTATTTTGTTGTCAAGTTGTCAAAATTGTTGTTCAATTTAGGACATCGGTTTAGCAAATTATTTGCCTTGTTTTTTTTTTGACAATAGGTAGATATGACTTTTTATAAAATCTACAATCATCATGGAACTGCCAAACCCCCAACAATACAGTTGTCTGGCAATAATCACAACAGGGCTAGGTCGAGATCTTATAATTTTTGATTATTTTTCTGTTTAATAAAGGCATTAATTAAAGTAGCTTTCACAACAAATAGACTATTTTTCAATTTAGAATTTAGAAAAAAAAACTTATTAAGCTTAAGATTTTCTAATGACATCTCTGTCAAATATTACAAAACCAGTCCTTCACAAATTGAATTTTTATGACTTTTCAAATGTACCACTTCTTTGATATTAGAACTGAAGCGATTATATTTTAGATGACTATGGACACTTAACTAGTCAAACAATCGGGAAATGTATGTACTCAATTTGCCTCTAATGTCAAATTAGAACAAGAGGAATTTCACTTCTTTATTTCTTATCATCGTTTAACAAAGTACATTCGGAATTTTCTACCAATTTTTCTACTACATAATTAGAACTGCATGTCACGAATATGTTAACTTCCAAGGGTGCTTCCCTTTTAAACTATTTAGCGTAGAGAGTGACAGCTTTGGGCAATGCCACCCAGTGCTGCCAGATGTTTTTCCCCAGAAATCGTAATTACTAGCTTTCAAAATCGTGGAAATACGATTTTGTTGGAAATAAAAAAAATAAAAATATTATAGAAAATATACGTTCAACAGTAGCAGATTACTTCGGAAGTGATAAAACTTCAAAAATGAAATTTTTCATTAACGGAAATGGTAAACTTTTATTACCATGCTTTGTTTGTAAAACGTTTTTCCAAAAAAATGTTACATCTATTGAAGATCGAGGTGCAGAAAAAAGATATTCAAAATTGAGGTTTCTTATCTCACGAAATTCGGCATCGGCGTCTTGAATATCTTTATTTAGAATTAAATTTGGAAAACTTTTGAATAATGGATAAAAATAATCTACTTTTTTTCAATTATGTTTAGTGGACTTAGAAGGGTTAAACTTTGAAGCATTTTTTTGTTTGAATGCTTCAACATCGTTCCTGTTTAGATTTAAAGAATCCAATTGGTCTTGAACTTCTACACAGAGATACAATTTGAAACAATATTCGAAGGCAATTTAAATTCATCATTAAAGTATTTTATGTTTACCACCTTTAAAATATCGGGTTTAAGAAAAAAATCTAAAATTGTAAAAACTAATTGCTTCACTTCATAATACATTTTATGTATTTGTGGCTGCTCGTTCACCTTCATATTTTCAGAAGATATTTGGAAAATTGCAAATGAATTTTTGTATTCAATAAATTTGAAAAAAATTTTGGAATTTTATGCTTTTTTAGCTCAAAAATCTTGGAATAAGTTTTAAGCCCTAAAATCGTAAAAATACGATAAATCGTGGAATCTGGCACCGCTATTGCCACCCTAGCTGCTTTTCTCTCGTTCCAATTTTATCGTGCGCCGTGGGTATAGGTACAGAAAAGCAATAGAACTGTAACTATACACGCAGAGCCTGCTACCAAAAAGGAGTCTGTGTGATCGCGCGAACTGTTTTATTTGGCATTTGACTTGGAGTGCGGGGCTACCCGAGCGGTCTTATCCTGAAAAATGTACGAACAACGAAAAAATTGCCTTCTCGATCGGCGTTGCAGCCGCACTGGTAGTCAATCATATTATCCTATTATGAGGTTGGCTCGCTCTTGGGAGTTTCTGCTGTACCATATCTCGGTATTGGAGTCACAGTTGTCGATCTTGAAGTCCGATATCGTTGCCGCTGGAGAATCTCGTGTCTGTTTCGATCAAAATAATAGTTTTTGCACATTTAATTACTTCAACTGATTATAGATAAATTAGAAATAAAGTTATTTGGAGACCGCCATTGGCTGCATTTTATCGCGATCAAAGTAATAAGTAGGTTTCATGAAAATGAATTATATGTTCTATATGATAACGAATTCCACTCTAGCAAAGCTTTTTCTAAGTTGTGAGCACTTAGAAAAAGTAATTTAGATATTAAAGAATGACAATTTGTGACAGGTAGATCATTCTGGAGGATCAGGAGGATCGAGATCAGTCGGTCTTTAACTAGGTGTTTGTTCCAACTGTTACCTATGGTCAGGTGATCATGTATAAAAAACACCAGAATACGTGAGGTACTCACAATGTTGAGGACTTACTTCACGAAGCGTTTCGCTGGTTTGGTTATCTTAAACGTACATTATGTCTCCGACTCGTATTCCAAGACGTCCTATGGAATTCATGAAATGAGACTAGCGTTCTCTAGGTAGCAACAATATGAGACGGTTACATCAAGTCCATCATGGGGAGAGCCAATTTAGAATCAGTGCCGGAAGATGGTCCACGTCCACATAACCATCCGCGATTTCAAAATTTTCGGAATTGAGACGAAGTGAAATTGTTGTGTTCCACAAATCGATTTTGACGATTTCCAAATGATTTCAAATCGATCTTGATCATTCGAAGTAAAATAGTGGAACCAAAAGGACGCGATCAAAAATGCAAGTAAAACATTCAAATTTTATTAACAAACAATTTTCCAAAATAAAAACACTTTTCCGATATCCAAAATGACAGATGTCAGCTGTTTACAATTTCACGAAAATTGATTTCGAACAAATTTAGGAGTTACCGAATCGCTCGAAATGCAAAACACTGAAAACAAATTCACTCGATTTGCAATTCCGATTTTGAATTCATTTCTCTTGATTTCTGGAATCTAGCTGCAAATAAGATTTTTACGTAAGAAAAATTGGAAAAAATTTCGAAAATTCAAGAAAAGCGGAAAATGTTTTTATTTTTGTATTGAGAAATGACATACAAATTTGACAGATCAGAGAAAAAATGTACGGAAAAGAAGCTAAGCGACATTAAAAAATTAAATATCGTGAAAAATAAATAAATTTGCTAAGCAAAAACATAAAATTAAATTCCTAACTAGTTTACAATAATAGAAAATAAAGAAAAAGTGTTGCATTGGGCGTTTCATTGTGCTGTACCCCAATGGTACAAAATGGTATAACCATGTACAAAATTCTTAGTTTAATTTCGTGGGGTTTTGAAATCATCGAGTATGCATTTATAACCAGACCAGTTACATCACTGTTTCCTGAATCTTGTAACACCTATAGCATAGACTCAACCACTCAAGCTATTCCTCTTCGCGAATGGAGCATTTTAAGCCGCTAAAATATTCTGCAATATCGCAGATGATTATCGAGAAAGTCTGTGATTAATTTCGGTTAGTTGGATCCGCTTATCCCAGGTTCGATCCCCGGAAAAATGCAAATTACATCATAAGGTTTTTTTTCTACTGCGCCACCTCTCTCGAACTTCTGCCAAACATACGAGAGTATGGCTGTCCTGAAAAAGCTTCTCAATTCAGCCGTTAGGACTCGATATTTTGTCCCGGGTTTGGCTCCTAAAAAGAAGTAACTAATATAGAGAAAAAATATATGTATTAGTAAGAAAAGATTTTAAATGGTTCACTCTCCGTCTTTCAGATATAAATAAAATATGAATAAAAATTCATTTATTCATTATTTTTAAACCTATGACAGCTTAAATTAGTTACTTGCAGAGCTTAAGAAAAGATGCTGTCAATCAATTTTTTTTTTTTTTTTGTAAATATTGCGCCGTAAATACTAATAACCGTTTTTAATGTCACAATGGCAAAAATGTCCATATAAAATTATCTATTTTGACCGTCAAAATTTAAGTTGAAGGTTAATTATTAATAAATCCCATTGATTTGTACGAGAATCTACTACATTTTTTCCTGCAAAACAATTGTAAAGTCAAAAGTAAACAACATGTTATCATTGTTGTTTTTTGTTATCTAATTAAATATTTTGTCTTAGTTACACTTTTTTTATTTAAGTTCTCAAAAAGTGGTCATCAGTCGATCGTTTGATTCCAAATTGTCCATAAATTAGAAGGTAACTAAAGTCATATGATTCACAATAGTGCCGAAAGAAAAACATCTTCTTACACTTTATAATCGTCTCCGACTCCGGTTCTTTGTTATTTTATTACATTACAACTCAGTTACCCTTAGCACATCACAACAATATATGAATTTTCTTTGTGTAAAACTATAGAAACGCCAAACACAACCAAAACTGTTAGAAACCACCGCAATCAACCGATTCTTTGTCAATCTTGGGTATATTGTTTATCGGTGTGGGAAGGCACTCACTTATGAATGAATGAATGAATGAATTTGCGTAATGTTATAAAATTGTCATAATATCCCAGAGCAATAACAAGTGAATTGTCTTAGTCAGGTGCTGCAGCTTTAGGAGGTACATTAGGTGGGGGCATGGTTGAATACCTTTTTTAATTCGCCCGAATAGCTACAATATAATTAAGTAACTATATTTATCTATATGCTATTAATAACAATTTTTTTTGTTCATGCCAGCCGGTAAAATGTATCTGATATAATGAATCAATAGATACGCGTGTTTTTCACAGATTAGGTTGTTCACCAACACTACTGGAATATTAGAAAAAATATATATTTTTTTTTATTATTTTTGCATGCACTCAATTGACAGCAAACAGTGTTGGAAATGGTTTATAGAGATCCAAGTCAAAACGGCTAGTTTGTTTGAATTTAATGATTTGAGTCATCATGCTATGATTTTCATTGTCAATGGCAGATATATGGTGACAGTGGGTGTTCATTGAAGGTATTTCTTGAATGAGTTTTATTATAGGAAATGAAATTTTCGTTCGATGTGTCAAATTTCATATTTCCTTAATTATATCTTAATTACATACATACATTATATGCATTTTAATTAACTGAAATTCTGCATTTTAATATAATAAAACGTCAAAAAACTATGCAATAGGACATGCAATAGGATGCTATATAATAGCATGATCATTTTTGACACTTAACCCACCACGATAGTGTCAGAAAATCGTTGTCCAATTTTCTGACATATTTGAGTGTTAAAAAGAGGAGTTCACCAAAATATTATTTAAAACAAAGATTCATTTCATTTCACGGTTTTAATCAATTGAAATTCAGTGTTGTAGGTACATATTTCCAAAAGACCCCACGAAAAGTAAACGTCAAACAATGGATAATGTATAGGAAAATTTATTATCTTGCTCCCGGAGCAGGATTATTTTTTGACAGCTAAAAAATCGTTTTCCACCACGGTAATGTCAAGAAATTATCGCAATGGACACACGGGCTTAAATTTTTACGAAAATGGTCAGTTTTCCTTAAGCCGTCAAGTGACAATTAACAGAAAAAAAGGAGCAGAAAATTATTCGGTTCTGTATAATCTAGTAAATTCTGCTTGTTTTCGTTGCTCGCTCAGCTACACCAAACTGAAACAGATTCGGAAAAACATGGCTGCCAAGGTCAATTTGTATTTCTTTTGTAGTTGTGTATAAAATAATTGTGTACCTATTTTTTTAACGAAGTCTCTGTTTCTCTTTTCAAATGAAAACTTTTCTTTTTCTTTCATTTTCCTGCCAGAAACAGAAAACATATAAATATCCAAAAACATGACTACTACAACAATAAATAGAAATATAGATATTTCTGTCGCTGGCATACAAAAAACAACTATTCTAGACTTGTTTACGTTTATTTTCTAACACTAGACGAACATTTTCTGTCGCTAAATTTTGTTGCGGAAAAAAAACAGAAATATTCTGTTGTTTATTGTTTCTGTCGCAAATGTACTAGATTCTATTTCTATTTCTGTTTATCACTTGACAGCTTTATGCCGTGTGCGCATAGTGCTAACATGCAAAAAAAAACTTCTGAGAGCTGGATAATTTATGACACTTTCGTCGTTAAAAATGTAGATCAAAAATTATGCTCTTCTGAAAGCCGCATAGATCTCATTGGTCTGGTTTTCAATCAATAGATCAATTTGCCCCACCACATCGGGGCGAAACGCATTTTTGGAGTAGGTAGAGGCCAACTCAAATGTAAAAATGTTCAATGTGTGCTTACGAAATGTTTGTTTTATAAGGTCCCTTTTAAATTTATTGCATAGGCATAGTTCAGAGTAACAAATAAAATTGTACTAAATCGTTACAAAGAGAAATTGAGAATAATGTCGATTTTCATTGGTCTTTTTCCGTGTTGCTGTCAGATTTCAGGGGGTCAATTCTCAAAAATTCTCGCATACGTTTATCTGTCAAAATATCCAATTTCATGCGAAAGACTGAAATTTGCAATTCTCAAATTCCGCATACGAGAATTTCTCTTCGAATGTTACTCGTCTGCTTTTTCTAGGCGGATTTGCTTCTCGCATACGGAATTGTGAGTTTGACAATTTGATTTTTTTAATTTCTGTGTGAAATAATTCATTGTGAAGAAGCAAAAATAATTAAAATGGAAGGAAAACAAATGAAGAAGGTTCTTCAGTAGTTACATTTTGATCTAAATGATCAATCATATGAGTAGCCAAGAAATCGATGAATTCCTGTGCCAAGCGCTTGTTTAACCGAAATAATTTCATAAATTTTGTGTCGAAAAGTTCAAAATAGTTTTGGGGTTCTCGGATATCTCGATTTATTTGAAGTTGCTCCAACTGCTCCATTGCCAACTGAACAAATGCTAATCTCATTTCGCCCAATGTAGGCATTGTAAAAACACAATTAATTATTAACTGAAATTAGAACCAATCACACACAATCGCAAAATGTTTTTTTTTTCGTTTTTGTTAATCGCAAATCAAAACCCACATCCACAATATTTCTTAGCCAATTTGAATTGAATTTTTTTTTTTTTTTTCATGCTATTCTTTGCACAAAAAGTAGGTACCTACATTTCGACGTAAAATTCTACCTCATGCGAGAGGTGAATACAATTTTCGGAGAGGTGGAAAAAACTTTGAGAAGTTGCCTTTGACGAGTTGCGTTAGGCTGAAAACACACCGGATAAAGCAAAACGTGTTTTCTTGTTTCGTGAAACAAGAGAACACGGTTTCTTATGAGACAACACACGCCAGAACAAACGAAACAAAACATACGTTTTTGTTTTGAAGCGTTTCGGTTGCGGTTGTCGAAAATACATGCCATTGTATACGAGCAACACACACCGAATGCAACAAAACTGTTTCGAATCAGCGTCGTTGTCGATAATTGCATACTTTCTCATGGCGCAACACACACCAAATGAAACGAAACATAAAAACCAAAGCAAAACAGAAAAACATGTTTCGTTGCCGATAGCTCTTGTTTTTGCAAAACAAAATTTTGAGTCCGTTTTTTTATTATTTCTTCTTTCATTGCACCTTTCAGCTTTATTTGCTTCTATGTTTATTCAGTGCCCAAATTTTAAAAAAATATGGACATAGATGGAGAAAAATTGATTTTTTTAATTGAGGTAAGAACAAGCCCTATCTACAATTAGAAAGATAAGGAGCATTTTGTTTCAGATTATATGGGTGCACCCAACACTCTCTACTACATATGTAGTTGCTTCCTTTTGCTCAATTGCTTGAAAATTGAAAACGAGATTGGTAAAACTTTATAGGTAAGGTAGGTACTTGAAACACATTCAACATAGGTATGGGGGACATGCTGCCCCACTGCAACCCCCTGCTTGGGTTTACTGTCTTGATATGTATTTGATATTTTGGGGTGGGTGCGAGGTTTTAGGGGTCATGGGCTTAAAGAACGTTTGCATTAAAATTCGGCTTTATTTCGCAAACAATGATCGGCTTTATTTCAAAAGTGAAATATGGCCGAATCTCAAAATTCGGTGTTATTTCGCTTTCATAATGGGCGTTATTTTACGGTACCCTTAAGTACCTATGTATAGTCTGTGTATACAGAGTGTCCCAGTTAAGAGGTATAATCCTTTCAGTTCAGATTCCAGAAGTTCCGATTGATAAGTTGATTTTTATAAAATGTATTCAACACATGAATATGCGGAAAAAGTGTTTATCTACATGCTCTGCAAAGGAAACGTTTCATTTGCAAGATTGAAGTATAGGTACCAACGACGATAGGTACACCCTGTATGTAGACTTCCTAAACAAACAAACCAAACCAATATAATAAACAAGGTAGGTAAGTGTACAAAAATGTTAACATCTAAATATTCAGGTGACAGTTTATCATAGAACTTAGGCAGAAAATCTTGCCTAACACACGAAACTTGCCCAGGTTTGCGAGCAAGTCGGCCAATCATAGGCTTTTGACTAGCTAGGCGGCAAAAGCGTATTGAACGCGGTCAGTAATTTATTCAAGAGTTTTATTTTATGTCGATTTCCATTGGGCAACAAAAAGCAGATTAATTTTTTTCAGATTCAGACCAGTTTTTCTGCTCTAGAAATCATCCGTCTGTCAAATTCGTTTTCCATTGGTCGAAAAAAAAAAAACACTTTTTTTAAGATTCATATCACTTTTGCGAATCTCGATTCGAGAGCGAGATTCACACATACTTTCACCAATCACAAAACAAGAGACATTTTGTAATTTGTAATTTGTAAACACAAAAACTGCAATAAAAAAAAATAGCTGACTGTCAAATAACACACCAACACAAATGCAAAAAAAAGTACCTAATCTCATTATTTCATGTTCCATTGGGGCAGGAAAAACCTGGACCCCAATTCTCAAATTCCGCATAAGGTTGAAAACACACCGGATAAAGCAATACGTTTTTGATTCTTAAATCAAGAAAACGTTTTTTATTTGAACACACACCAAGGGAAACAGAATGTAACAAAACAAAACTTTTTGTTGTGTTGTTTCGGTTGGTGTGCGTTGAAATAAAACAAAATGGAATTTGCGAGTTGGGACTTGCCATTAGTACCTACTTGTGAATACGTGCTCACGGTAAATTTTCTAGTTTGAAATATGCAAACAGGCACCTCTATCTAAATGTGTTTACAAATTTGAAATGCAATAAAGCCGACTCGGAATCTTAAAATTCGGCGTTATTTCGCTTTCATGTTTCGTTCGGCGTTATTTCCCGGCACCGTACTTAAGCTCGAACTATATGGACTAATAGGAACAAAACTTAGTAAGAAGATTTGAAAACTCTCAATTAAACTAAAATGCACAGGGCTAGTGCGGATATGTTTTGGCCAAAAAGTATTATATGACTAAAACATTGTGTTTTCACATCGATGGGTGTCAAAATCAACATCAACCTATTGACAGTTTAATCATTTTAGTCTCAAAGTTTGACGACTTCATTTTTTTTTTAATTTAAATCAAAATTAGGAGCAATCGGACCAAATATTTTGTAGATTCTATCCCTGGTTCGCCTAGGTAGATTCTATTACCAGGTTCGGTCATTCAAAAGGGATTAAGGTCCGTTCCACTGTTTTTTTTCTTTTTAGTACACTGCATAGCTTTAAAACCCCTTTAGGCCTGAGTTACAAATACGAGCATGATAAGTAATGAAACCTAACCTATAAGTTGACTTTAACAACATTTAACAGCATTTCCAATAATCATTTTAAGTATTCAACTTGAATATTTTGATGGCCACAATAGGTAATGTTATATGGGAACTTTCACCATTGTGAATAATTTCGTAAAAGTTGGCCTGATTATCAGTACCTACCGTTCATTTACTTCATTTACAAATATACTCAGATAGATTATTTGAAAGTAATGTCACCCACATGTGTGGCATTAACTCTTCTAAAAATAGCCAAGAACCTACATATATAGCGGCGGACAACAAAAAGCTTCGCAGTCATAGTCCTACTCCTATCACTTGACTGAATTTATGTTTTTTCTCTCAGCTTGCTAATTTGATTGGTGTCCTAAAATTATTATGTTTATCCTATATCTGCCTTTGATGTTATTGAAAGGTTCGGTTGCTAGAAGAAAGCAACAAAGTGTAATCAATTGTGCTTCAATGATTTTGTTTAATGTGGTTTAACAGAAGGTAGCTACGTCTATCGAATAAATTTTACTAGGGGCAGGGGTGGTATTCTGTAAGATAAAAATGTCAATCGTTTTCGTTTGCACTAACGTTTTGCTTCATAGAACTTCGAAAACGAAAGGAATGTTTTTGGTTCCTGTGAAAGGAAAACAACAATAGCTTTTTCATTAACGATTTTCACTTTCTTTGATTATTTTATCAGTTAAATCCAATTTGTCGTTATTTCTAAGAATTAAAGGTCTGCGCAAACCAACGCGAAAGCGGGAGCGAATTTCGCGCGGAAAACGGTAGGCTATAATGCCATCGCCATGTATTTTTTGCCCGCTGCCGCTTCCGCTTTCGGGTTTCGCGTTGGTTTGATAATGCCTTAAGGTGGCAAAGAAAGAAACATTTCTGGAGTCAGTAACGGTTTGCACTACATAAAAGCTGTGTATCTCCAATATGGCAGTGCTGCTCATGGCTACTTTGTTTGATATTTGTTTTAATTTCTCGCTTTTAATCAATCGAAATCCAGTGTTTTAATGTTATTCCTCTTCTACAACATAACAAATCCCAAAAAAACGTCAAAAAAATTAGCCTATAGTTGACATCTGAAAAATTCGTTTTTTACCACGATAGTGTCAGAATTAGCCGAAGATAAATCATTTAGCGCAATTGACACACGACCTTAAAAATCAGGAAAAGTAAAATGCGGAAAAACATATTTTTAGTTGCTGCTGTCAAAAACAAAACTTTCTCGAACTGTGAAATGAAAGTATGCAGCTTTAACTACAACTATTGAGGGCATAAGACCACCAATAGCCCTGGCCAAGAGAATTATTCTCGAGAAAATTAAAAATAGGGCAGACAAAAGATGGTCGGATATAGTAGGTCACATCAGGGTATCAAAGACTCTGTGGCATAAGCTAGATCGGAAGAAATCTGTAGAATTTTTAAAGCTCAGCAGATCAAAGCTACGACTAGCAATAGGGATACTCTCCGGGCACTGTCTTCTATAAGGAAGCACGCTAGGAGATTAGGTTTAACAGATACGGACGCATGCAGGTATTGCGAAGAGGTACATATTACTCATCTCCTCTGTGAATGTCAAGCTATTGCTCGCGGTACAGGAGGAAACACCTTGGAAGGTACTTCTTCAACAATTTGGAGGTGGTTTGCCTCACAAACAATTTTTAGGTTTTGTAGGGAAATTAACTGCTTGGGCGAATTGGTTTAGGTTTTTGACCAGGGATGGCGATGGGCCCAATATGGTGCCTAGTCCACTGTGATGAACTCACACCCTATTCAACCTAACCTAGCCTAACTACAACACTCAACACTTAAACGTTTGCGTTATCGGTGAACATTTAGGCGGATGTGGCAATTCATCTAGTCAAAAAGCTTAAAACATAACATTTAAGAAGGCCGTGCTATCAATCCCCGACGGATCAGTCCACATCTGAGGGAGCAGAGTAGGAACCCACCTTACCCGGCGTCTCCACGAGCAATTTTTCATAGAATGCCATATAGCATGCCATGAGAATTGCTCGTGGAGACCACAAATAGTATTCTATGAAAAATGGTATTCTATCTATTGCTCAGCTCATAGCTTGCTATCGATAGTATTCTATGGGGTGTGCTTTCTTTGTCTAACACATGTGTTTTTGTGTGATGCAAAAACCAGTATGTGGTTTGTGGTGTGATGACTATGGAAATAGTAAGCTATGAAATGCCCACCGTACATTCTATTGCATACTATCATTATTTCTTTCTATGAGAAATGACAGATGGCAATCTATGAAATATTGCTCGTGGAGACGCGGTGTTAAATACTGCTCACATTTGGAGAGTGGTATCAACTAACTTCGTGTGCATAGCCGCAGGCAGTCAGCTAGGATTAGGAACGACCGGGGTGGACCGAGGGTCGTTTCATTGGTTAATATCGTGGTCCTTCACTGACTGTAATCGTCATCTTAAGTAAAGTAATGCCAGGTTTCATAGTACACAGTTGAGTGTAGGTAACTAAAATTACACTTAACAGTGTGGATACAAATTGGACATTATATGTGGCACTATAGAACAGAAATCGACCCTTGAGTAGAATTTAAGTTAGTTCGATAGTTAAGTGGTCACTTTATGAATCCGGACATAATCTGTTCTGCAACTACAAATTACACTGTATGTATCTAGCGTGCCGCGATTTTCATGAATCAATTCCAAATTCGAGCATCATCACGTAGAGTTGAAGGCAGTGAGTGATATCATATGAACTGCTTGAAAATTCGTTTAGTGACTTTCAGGCCGGATGTCAGACGGGTAGATATAAGTACCACATGTTCGATTTAGTTGTATAAGTTCGACCATCAGAAGTCCGACGATTCTTACTCGAGTAAACCTACTGCTACTTATCACCGAGAGTTCTATGTCCTCATAGTGCAGATCACTCTGAGATGACTTAACCATGGCATCTAGTAAATGTATATGTATGTATGTAATGCTACTCGTCAACAAGTTCCTATGACAAAAAAAAAAAACAATTGTTCTATCGAGTCAGAGGATTATATCTTTTTTCTTTGAATTATTCATATATACATACAGCTTAAATACATCCAACAAAACAAAAGATTTATTAATAGCAGTACTAAACTTGTTTGCGATATGGACGCGTGTTCTCTTACTATAGGGTCACATCGCACTTCACAACTTAATTTCTTTGCGCGGCCATCACCATCGTCCGCCTCCACAAGTCCACAAGCACCATCGTTATCATCATCACCATCGCTACATCTGTACAACAATTACCTCATAGCCATTTTATATACATATATATGTACATAGTTAATAAACACCAGTAGCTGAACAAGAAAGAAATATTCCCTACCGAACCGGTTCGAGATACATTAATTTGCTCTACGTGAGATACAACAATAAGAATGAGATAAATACATTTTTACTACGCACACGTCTGTGCGACTATTATATCCGTCAAAATACGGCTGATAACCTTTACCTTTGTAGAGGAGAGAATGGTCAGCAGCCTCAGCACTAGCACATTCGATTTATGAAATTCATGAAGCTCAGCAGGCGACTCGGCGCAAACGAAGAGCAGATGAGTTAACAAAATAACAAAACAGCTTAGGAGCGGCTATCTTGTATTATGTACCTGGGCGCTGGGCCTTCTAATTGAAGAGGAATGACAACAAATGAGCTTCGAATTGGACGGCAAGGGAAAAGACTCGAGAAAGAGGTTTTCTTTTCTTTTCTATCGTTTGAGGGCAAACACGCGGTCGGAACGAGTAAAAATAGACGAGTGTTGTTGTAGATACGGCTTGTATTTGTTTAGGTTGTTGGGTATAGATAGATGTGCCTTTTACAGACAAGGTCTAGTAGTAGTATATACTGAATGTGGGCAGAGGCATAGAAAGACTGACTATAATGCAACATGGGTGTTAGTCGTCGTCACCGCAGCATGTATATCAAATTTTGAGGCGATTTCAAAACTCTAACCTAACATATGCCAGCACGAGCACCCACTTAGGCCAACGATCCCGATGTGGTAATTGACAAAAGCGATCGGAAAACGCTGAATGCAGCTGTGTGTCATATTGTTTAGCTTCAGATTTTTTTTTTTTTGTTGGCTACCATGTTCGAGTGTTGTAATAGAAAAAAAAACTGTAAACCCAAATTATAAGGAACCCAGTTTATAAGGAACCCAAAGTCAACCCATGATTTTTAATGCTCTTCATGAGTTATATGATATTCGAGGGTCACGTATCGAGAGGGTAACTATATAGTGGTGCCATAACACGTGCTACACATGGGACGAATCAGTTTTTGTTATTTGAACCCGAGAGTCTAGGATGGTTCTTATAAATGGTCCTTTTCAACACAGTTAATTATATATGCTGACCCATGTGAAGTGCTTTTGAAAATGAGGACTTAATTATGTCCCTTTTGTGTGGGTACAATATATAACTGCGTACATTACATAGTTAGGTAGGTACCTACCATAGTCATCAGTTGTGACTCTTTTGCATTCTTTTATTATTATTTTTGAGTTATTAAGGGCTTCGTGTCGATTAGTGGACTCATCACACGACTTGGACGTGTCCTAAAGCATTTATATACATCCATGCTGCCACCAACATGGGTTACGTTAGGTATAGAAGTAGGTAACTGTCGACATGGCAATATATACACGTACGATTCACAATGGACTTAGGCCTAGGTGATTTAAATTGAACAATCGACCAAATTTGTCAAAATTGTGAAGTATGAGGATAAAGAACGACTACCTCTTCATTGAAGTTAGAAACAAATTCACAGAGATGTCAAAAAAAGCAAAGAAAAGGTGAAGCTTTGACATGTGCTTTTTTCAACGTCATGCTTTAGAAAATTGTCCGAAACGCCTCCAAAGACAATACACCAGGGCGCCATGCTGCAAAGGCTATATACATGCAATTACATACATACATACTAGACTAGCATACGCCTATGACTTCGACATCATTCACAAAACACATCAAGCTGTCACTAGGCGCATTTTTTATACGGGACAGAAGCGGCAACCATGGGTTTAGTCGTGAACGAGGGCAAAACCCAGTTCATATATCCTGTCAACAAGAAGGAACTCACAACATCGACAACTCGAACGGAATTTCCTAATAGACTGCTATAGCCTCGAGGGGACTTTGTCTACACCGGCTCCTCTATATAAAGTTTGTTCAGAAATCGATTGAAGAATTCCGCTGTTTCTCTGACATTTGTCAAGAAATACAAAGGAAGCTCTGTTTGGACATTGTCAATGGTGGATTTTGAAAATTGAGATTAGACACCGAACTCTACTACCTCTACATCGACATCGGCCTGGTCAGAATATTGCTATAATCAGTCGTCGAGGATGACTGGGACATGTAGAGCGATTGATTACTAATGCAACGGCCCGAAGTGTCATCGAAACTGGGGGACAAAACAGTACAAGTCCTCGCCTTAGGTGCGGTGAAATGGGAACTATAGTTAGCCAAAGACTGAACTGAACTGGTCAGTTAAAATTTAATATTTAATTTAAATTTAAATAAAAATTTAATTTTTCATAAAATTTTAAATAAATGAACGTGAGTTTTTAGCTTTTCCGACAGCTAGACTTAAACTTGTGCAAACCAGTTGCATTCATACAAGCGAAACCCGAGCAGACAAAGACAATCAAAAGCAATATAATACAAGGGACAACCAGGAGCAGACCAAATACAATACTAACTGTCTTGTAAAAAACAGTAAAAATAAAACATATCTGAAGAGAACTTGTATGCCTGTTTTAGATTTACAAACTTAGAAGACAATTGATAGTGTCATGCTACTGCTCAACTTCTAAGAACTGCTGAATTTCTTAAATTTCTAGTGTACAACAGTAATAAAATACATATTTTTGCATGTATATAGCCTACAATTTTTTCTCTTTATTAATTTTTTGAATTCTGAAAAAAAAGACCAACCACAATTTTATTTCTAAAAAAAAAAAAAATTTGAATAAAGTATTGTCACCAAAATTGCCAAGTGGACCGCGAAGTTTTGAAAAATGTAAAAGTAGTCTGTCACCTGAGAAAGTTTGCCCACCCATGCGATACACCAAGCAGTTTAAGTTTTTATACCAGTCAATCCAAGTTGCACCCTTCTGTCTAAACTATACCTACTTTCAAGTCAAAATTGCGCCAGTCAGTCCAAATCACACCATTCAGTGCGAGCTACACCAATCCGTTAAAACTACTACACCAATCAGTTACAATTACTACACCATTCAATTCAAGTTACGGCCGTCCGTCAGTCGAAATTATTCTTTCAAGTCCAAGTTACGCCAGTGACTGCAAGCTACACTCCAAGTTACACCAACCTGTTCCCAGTTACACCAGTAAGTAACTGGAGCTACACCAATCGGTTACAATTACTATAGCAGTCAGTTAAAGTTACGCCCGTCGGTCGGTCGAAATTGTACTTTCAAGTCGAAGTTAGACCAGTCAGTCCAACTCCAAGAGTTCATCATCCCCCCGCTCAAGTTACATTCAAAAGCAAACCGAACATCTAAGCCGAGTCATAAAAGTCCTCCGGCATATATATGTTGGGATTTTTTTTAATGTTAAATAAAAAATTCCTCAAAATTTCATGCATTGTGAACTCTCACTGAAACGGTAGGTTTGCCCGAAAAGTTACATTTTTACTGCACTTGATTTTCCCTTCTCGAAGTAGGTAGGCATATATGTACAAACAGAATCCTTGGCTGGCAACAAAAAAACAAGGCTCGTCATGACTCACCATTACCACACACAACTAACGCTTCATACATTTGTGTAGCGGGTTGACTTTGTCTCCCAGTCTCGTGGAATACACGAGTTACCCCCTGTGCAGACTTTACCTCTAGCCCTCCTCTGTTTATATCAAGCATGCAATTCCTTTAAATCTGAATATTTATATTTTTTTTCGCATCCTTTATCGGAATTGCAGTATACGCGGCATTCTTCGCCATCTCTCTCGTTCGTTAGTAGTTTCTCGCATAAAACATCCCATACCTCTATACCGAATGCATGCATGCAACCACCCGGCACCCACCCACCCAGTCATTCATTCACTATACCTAGACCTACGCCCGTTTTGAGCTACACACTACAATTGGCATAGAGTAGTGCGCGCCCTTATAGATGTTCATCATTCTAGGTGAGAGAAAAAAGTGAATGAGAGAGTTGTATGCTTTTTTCAAGTTTTTTTTCTGATCTTGTGAAAGTATGTGTGAGCTTGTATCCATTTAGAAAAAAAAATCTCCCCTGGCAACTGGTAGGCCTTGTCGGACGGTTGACAACGTCATCGCATCCCCATCTTCGTCATCATCATCATCATCATCCATCTCATGCATCCTTTATCAAAGTTGAAAAATAAAGGATTAGTTGTGCAGCTAGCCAGCCATCCATCCATATACACCACCCAACCTACCAAGCCAGCCAGAGCCAGGTATGCAAAAAGCTCACTGCTCTTTGAGGAATGACTTTTCCCTCGCACATACCGTCGCACACCCAGTCCTCTCGGCTGGATGAAGGAGTCCACCACACATTTACACCCATCGAAGCCCCCCTATACATTGTGGCGGGAAAAATGTAAAATTGCTCCCTCAACTACATGTAGAGGTATACATGTGGGTAGGGTATATGCAATTTTTTTTATTTTCTCCCCCACCGTCGTCGATTACTTGTGTTTTTTTTTTTTTGTTCTGCATCCTTTTTTTGCAGCCTCTATTTTGCTTTCTTCAAGTGTCATTAAGTCGAGAGAGAGACCGGAGACGGAGGGTGACCCGGGGAAAGCAGATGCAGTATGAAACAAAGAGCGAGAGAGAATTACGATAGAGGGTGGTGCCGTGGGGGTAGGGGTACATAGAGTACAGGGTGGTGGTTGAGTTGAGGCTCTAAGTGAGAGAGGGCCTTCTATGCACTTTCTCTTGAATGTTTGCCATGAAAAATGAAATGCAAAAATAAATGTTTGAGAGCGCGCGCAGTGTTTGCCAAAAGGTGGACAAAGAAGAAAATCCACAGAAAGGAAGGAACTGCAGGAAACCATCTTCGCCTTGTCGTGTCGGTTTGATTTCTTGTTGTTTTTTTTTTTTTGCAACTTTGCCACTTTTATTGTTTTGCATCCAAGACGAGATGGCGCGGCGCTCGGTAGCGTCGAGAGAATCCACGTTCTTATATTTATTTTGTTCGTTCTATTTTGTCTGAGTGTGTGTGTTTTCGTTGGTGTGCAATCTACATGTGAATTGTTGAATTTCAGTGAGAAAGCATTTTACTCACCAACTGTATCTTTTCAAACACAGGTCATAACATTTGTGCGTCTGATTTTGTGCATATAGTTCACAGTGATTCGAATCGTAAACAACCCCTTGTCCGGACAGAAAACGGACACCTATCAGGCGACAATTCTCAATGCTGAAATTGTGGGTGGAAAAACAACCACCCGGAACGCCATCAACGCCACCGGTAGCAGCAGCAGCAGCAACACCGTTAAAAACAATAACACCAATAGACCGGGATACCATCAGCATCGAGCGTCACCATTCCCCGTACAGCTTCAACCAACTGCTGATGATACGGACCAGTGTGATACAGAAGATGAGGTGAGTCATAAATACTGTTATTTTGTTGTTTGCCAATCGGAGGGTGGGCTGGCGGCGTAAATGGAGCGAAAAAGTGTAAACGGTGTGTTTTGTATTTCAAGGTATACGTGTACAAGTATTCTATTCCATTTTAATCCCGTAAAGTGGACTTCCCGCCATTTTTTTGTCAATTGTTTCCTTAAATTTAAAATCGGTGTGAGTTTAGCTTTTGATCATTGTTTACTCACAAAATACATTCAGGTAGGGCCTGTCCCCACAACTTATTTTTTTGTTATGTGACATAGGGCGTCAATAACGCTTGCGCGTTATCAGGCTTGGAGTTTTGCAAAAGCGTCAATAAACCACTGCTCATCCCCCATCCCCCATTCAGTGTTTTGGTTCAAGGGTGATATCTGATGCAGTTGATGGTACTTTGGGTCTAGTTTGGTTCAAAAGAAGTCGAGTACCGCTCGAAAACTCTGAAATGGTTTTTCATTTGGAGTACCAACAGATATAACCTCACATTTGCAACTTCCAACTTTAAACACAAATTTTTCAGCATTTCATTTCATTTAGTTTTCTCAAGTTTAATTTACTTATTAACTTACTTACGCCTTGCTTTAATTCTCAGACCAAATTAAGTCCATTGTGCAGAGTCGGTTATAAGGGCTACTTTTGGAATCATTTTGAATTCTTGAGGAAATCCCGGTATTTTGTCGATATCCATTGACGAAACGGATCCGCATGTTCCTCGAAGAAGTACCTACTCTCCTCCAGCGTCGGCCAGCAAAACGTTAACGATGCTTCAAAATCTTATTTACAGATTGATGACAGTTAATGACCAATTTAGAACTTACGATTGGTAATTCGAGTGCTTTTATGTCTGCCTGTTTCTCGGTGTAGGTAACGAGGTCCGTTTTCGATATCCATCTCTACTTCAGCAGTTCAGTGGCTTCACGAACCAAACCTTAACATATGCCTCAAAGCCACTATAGTTATTTGGTAGCCTAAAAGACTGGTTAAGGGAGAATTAAACTGAGAAAAATCCGGCTCCTAATACATGCGTATTGGCCTACTGTCGTAGATATATAACCAGTAAATTATTTTCGGACTGATGACTCATATGAGGCCCAAGATCCCTTTGAATGAGTAGAGTGCGGCAGCGGCCTTTTTAAAATGTTCGTGCAAGTGTAATTTCCCACCCAGTTTCCAGAATCAGGCGTAGGTAATTGAATTGAATTCTCAAGAATAACCAGTCTTTCATTCACTATTAGCAGTCATAGCTGCAGTGAAAATACTCGACCTTGCGGAGTTCTGGGTTGCATTTACCTTCTCAGCTTACAGCAGCCAAGGTCTGAATTAACAATACTGGTTCACAACATTTATGGTTGTTCCGCAATTCGACATAGCCTTACATCAATCTTCAGGTTTTCAAGTGCTTTGTATTGTTGAAATTCCATTCGATTTCTAGGAAGGCTATTTATTGACGCCATCTATGAACGTGTAAGAAAACCAGAGTCTACAAATCTAGTACATCTATAGTACGTGTTTTCTTATACTCATTCATAGATGTCAAACCCCAACCAAATTCAACGCAACAAAACGGCTAGCTTCCGGCATCTCGGCCTTTTTAAGGTTCCGTTTCCATAAGGAGGAACCTTATTGTTTTCGCTACGATGTCTGTCTGAATCCACTAAGCGAATTTTGTTCCTAGGACTATCTCAAGAACTAATTGACGTAGAAGGCTAAAATTTGCACACAACATCAGGTCGTATAACCCCTAGTTAAACAGCAAATACCAATGATAAATTGACTTGTTTTGGAGTACATAATTAGTAATTTGATGAAAAAAATATTTTCATTCATACAAAAAACTGATTAATTTTGCAAATGAAATTTTGTTAAGAGTGTGTGTGTGAGTGTGTTTTGTTGGTCGAATCTGAGTTGAGGCTGTATAGGCATTCCTGCATGCAAAAAGGTGTGGGATCTGTAAAAAGATTGGCCTACCCTATATATAGAAATGTGCGGAACGATACGTTTGACCGTAAAACTTAAGCCCGTATTGAAAAAAGGCCGGAAATGCAATCACAGCATTTCGAAGTTGACCGTAAAATAAAAGCCTGTAATATACAGAAGCCCGTAAATTAACATTTTCAAAAGACCCGCTCAGACAATTACGGTCTTTTGTTTTCAGGGCTTTTGGAAACGGGTGAAACCCCAAAATGTGTCTATTCATTGACAAACATGATGCTAATTAATTTTGACTGTCAATTAAAAACAAAGTGAAATTTTGTTCGACAATTCAGCTATTTCCACTTGTCCTGACATGCTCTGTTTTTCGCTATTTCCACTTGCCAATTTTCTAGTTGGCATAAAAATACGTCAGTTGCCAATTTCAAATCGACATTACCTCACTCAAACCTGCGAAAATCAAAAAATGTTCCTTCTCCGTGATTCTCATGAATTCGCGAACCTTATAATATGTGATAGAAAATGCAGATTTTTAATTAGAAAGCTTACAATGTTTATTTATTCGGTTATGTTTGGAATAGTACCTACATCGGATAAATGGCCGCCACGGCTTTGTTGGCAAGTACGTACTTTTTTATTGAAATTTTCTATGACCGTTTCCATAAATGTGACTGAATTTCATTAAGACCTTTGACTTCTAAAAAACCCATAGAAAAAAGTCCAATGGCGTTAAATCGCGAGATCTGGATGGCCAAGGCACTAAAAACTGGGTTATCATGTCACGATAACGAACACTATTAATTGTTACTGCTTGACCAGCCGCAAACAGTCACGCGTTGTGGATGCATTTGCTTCTCAGCAATTACTCGTGGGTTTTCTGAACCCCAAATGCGCAGTAGCGCAGTGGTTAGTGTGCTGGACTGCTGTGCGAGGGATCCCAGGTTCGTTCCCCGGAAAAACACAAATTACATCTTAGTGTTTTTTTCTACTGCGCCACCTCTCGCGAACGTCTGACAAACATCCGAGAGTATGACTGTCCTGAAAAAGCTTCTCAATTCAGCCGTTCGGACTCGGCATAAAATTGTAGGCAGTGCTGCCAGATTATGGGAAATTTCCCTTTTTGAGGGAATATTTGTACTCGAAATGAGCTAAAAGGGAAAAAGGGAAACTTTCCGTTTTCCAGAACAAACAAAAGGGAATCTTTGAAACTTTACCTTAATTTTCGTGTTCAACTTCGAGAAGACAATTTATTTTATACACCTGACTGCGTCCATGAACAAGCGCTTGCATTGACACAAAAAGAAAGAAGTCCTGGGGCCAAATAACGTAAAATGAAAACGACCGAACGATATCGTCTCTGTCTATTACCACAGATATGATAGAGCTATGTTCACTGTTTAGTGAAAACGTAAGTGGTTTTCGTTTCGTATTTTACAGAATCCCACCCCTGTTTTTTGCAATAACTATAATGAAGAAGACTGACTACCCTATCCTAGCCGATAAAAGCGGCACGTAGACCTGATTAAGATCTACATATTATACCATACATTAGAAAGAGGATTTAGGCTAGGAGGTTCTCCACTTTTTTTGCACAGTTTATGATACTGCTGCAGATGATTTTTTTATCTCTTTCGGGTCCAGTTGGTCCCTGGAGAAGATCTTCCTTCCAAAGTCGCATATAATGTTGTTTCGTTTTCTCTCGTACATAGCCTGCTCTCCGCTGAGTTGGCAAGATTTATTTAGCTTAGGTAGTATTGTAACCCATGATGACCTATAAGGAATCCTATACAAGGTTTCTGATATCATGTCTGCTATGGGCATTGTTAAACCTGGGATATTCTCCCATTATGAGATACATTTTGTATGTTCCCAGCCTTTTATGGCTATGTTTTTAGGGGGTATATCAGAAAGATTCCGGTCCCGCGAAAGGGGTTTTGGAGCATATTCTGGCCAAATCGTCTGCTTTTCGTTTCCTTCGAAGAATTCATGGCCAAGTTTCAAGACTAGCTGATAAAGTCTCGATTAGCCTATGAGGAACTTATCTGCCAGATCGGATAGTGATATCTAACAGATAAAGTCTAGGATAGCCTATCACCCGGTTCAAGTGCCTGTTAAAGCCTTTAGGCAAATATTTATTATAAGTGGTTGGAAAAAATATAGTTTCAGATAATTTTTTCGTTGACGAGCGTAAATTGCAGCCACAACATGGATTTATTTGAATTTTTAGAAAACTAATTTTTACATCAGTCTCTATACGAAAAGTAGTTGGAACAATTTGATCATGAACCCTAATAAATATTCATAATACATAAACACTATGACAAACAAGTTGTAAATAAATAATTGACAGGCAAGAATCCTAGAAACTAATATCACAGGGATTTTATTGCCACACTGATACTCCTTTACCTGTGTCGAATAGCGTTCTGTGTCACATAATATTATCCGAAACTTTTTCCGGAACCTTTGAAGCTGGCCCTAAGCCTTTGAAGGGTGTCGAAATAGGCATAGGTTAGGTTAGGTTAGGTTGACGGGTTGGTAGAGTAGGGTGAACCCTACTGTACCTCACTTAGGTCCTCGTGGACCCATTGTGATGCCCTTTCGTGGGGGATTAACCATTGGTGTTGGGTTGGTTAGCTACGTGTCCATCCTTCATATATTTACTCGACGCCGTCCAGCCATCCTGATGTCCTCAAGAACCTGTAAAGATCGGAAAGTGAGATATCAGAAAGTTCTTGTAGGTCATGGAAGTAGTAACTTCCAAGTGTTCTGTTCCTCAAGTGACAGAGACTCGGGCAGTGACAGAGGAAGTGAGGTGTGTCCTCATGGACCTCTTCGTCTCCGCAGCCTCTACATATATCGTCATCTTTGAGATTTAGTTTCATTGTATGATTTCTTAGGAAGTTATGCCCCGTTAGGGCCCCTACCAGCTTAGACAGCGATGACCTGTCAAACTGTAGAAGTTTGGTGGTTCGGCCACTGTCGTACTCTGGCCAAAGCTTCCGTGATATTTCACAGGTCGTTAGTTCTTTCCACCTTTTGTTGGTTTTCATACGAATCTTGTTCTCGACTCGTTCTCTCAGGTTGCAGAGTGGGGGCTTGATGGACTGTAATGCTCTATCCTGGTCCATTGTAGATCCCTCTCTCGCCAGTTCGTCAGCCTTCTCGTTGCCGGCTTTGTCACTGTGTCCAGGGACCCAGCAGAGATTCGTAGTGTGCTGCGAGCAGAGAGCCTTGAGCTCTTCGCGGCAGCGGTGAACTAGCTTAGATTTAATTTCAATAGCAGAGATTGCTTTTATAGCCGCCTGGCTGTCAATGAAAATGGTAATATCATTACGCGGTATTGCCAACAATGACACCTGTCGGGCCGCTTCCGCGATTGCCAGAACTTCTGCCTGGAAGACACTGCTGCTATCAGGGAGTCTGATTGAGCATTGTATGTTTAGTTCCGCTGAGAATATACCGGCACCGGTTCCACAGTCCATCTTTGACCCATCCGTGTAGATGGATATCGATTTCCTCTTAGTGGGTTCATTTGTGGTCCATTCATCCCTACTCGGAAACGAGCAAGAGAATGGTCTATCAAAGTTTAGATGGGGAGACATATAGTCCGAAGTGACAGCGTTCCCAATATATTTTCCTAGGATCTGTGCATGGCCAAAATTGCCTGGGTTCCAAGTTTTAGTTTGGCTAATCCTTAGGGCACTTTTGGTAGCAGATTCCTCCATGTATAGGTCTAGAGGAGTTAGATTAAGAATTGCCTCCATTCCAGCTGTAGGTGTGGTTCTCATTGCACTGGTTGTCCCTATACATGCTAGTCTTTGTATTTTTGTCATTGATCTGAGATTGGTCACCTTGCCTGCGGCTTGCCACCAGACTATACTGCCATATGTGAGTATTGGCCGCACGATTGCCGTGTACATCCACAGGATTATTTTGGGGTTTGGTCCCCATCTCCTGCCAAAGATGCGGCTGCATGCGTAGAAAGCGTTAGCTGCTTTCTTCACTCTTTCATTGACATTCGGTTTCCAACTAAGTTTCCTATCGAGGATAATTCCTAGATATTTCGCCCTATCTGTCACCTTTAGGGGTATTCCCTCAAGAGTTGGTGGTTCGAATTGTGGTATAATTCTTTTGTTTGTGAACAGAACAAGCTCAGTTTTCTGGGGGTTAACCCCAAGGCCACATTCTTTTGTCCACATACTGAGTATTCTTAGTGAGCTTCCTAGCAAGTCGCTTACGGTCGGTAGAAACTTTCCTTTTGCAAGCAGTACCACATCATCTGCATATGCAGTTACCGTGACTCCCATATTTTTGAATTTCACTAGTATCTCGTTAATAACCAGAACCCAGAGTAAGGGGGAGATGACTCCTCCTTGTGGAGTGCCTCTCGAAGCGGTTACTCTCAGGTCTGTGTCACCTAGTTTCGCATTGATGTTCCTTTCGCTAAGTAAATTTACAATCACATTAGTGAGGGATTGATCAACGTTTGAATTCTGTAGTGCTCTCTTCACTGCACACGTTTTAACATTATTGAAGGCGCCTTCAATGTCCAGGAACGCAGCTAGTGTATATTCTTTGTCTTTTAATGACTTCTCTATAGTGCTAACGACCTCATGCAGTGCAGTTTCCACCCCTTTGCCTTTAATATAGGCATGTTGAGCTGAGGAGATCGCATTGTCGTCTAGTTGACTGCGTATAAAGATGTTCATTAGTTTTTCAAAGGTTTTTAAGACGAATGATGTCAGGCTTATTGGCCTAAAGTCTTTGGCGGTAGAGTGGCTGGCTTTCCCCGCCTTCGGGATGAAGACGACCTTTACGTCTCGCCATGCCTTGGGAATGTAGCCGCATTCCAGACTGCGAATAAAAAGTCTTTTTAGGACCGGCGTAATTATGGTCTTAGCTTTCTGGAGCATGATTGGAAAGATCCCGTCGCTTCCAGGGGATTTGAACGGGGAGAACGTATCGATTGCCCAGTTAAGTCTTTCTTCAGTTACCAGTTCTTTTGGAACTGCCGCTATTGTGGTATCAGATCTAGACTGGTTTGTCTGAGTTGTGGTACAACCTGGAAAATGGGTCTGTAGTAGCAGACTAAGAGTCTCTTCGCAGGATTGTGTCCACGTTCCATTATTGTCTTTCAGATAACCAGGAACTGCGGACTCTTTGCACAAGATTTTACGAAGTCTGGCTGACTCCGTGGTGCATTCGATGTCACTGCAGAACGTATGCCAGGCTATGCGTTTAGCATTAATTACTGCCTTTTTGAATTTCCTCTGGCCGTCCTTGTATATGTCCCAGTCTGTCTGCGAGTTTGTGGCCTTAGCCAGATTGAAAAGGGCTCTGGTTCTTCTTCTAATTTCAAGTAGATCCTTTGTCCACCATGGTGCAGATTTCCTATTCTTCAATGTCCGTAAAGGACAGGCCTTATCGTATGCCTTACTTAGAACTGTGTTTAGCATTTCGGTTGTGGCATCGATTTCGGCCGGTGTCCCTATTCTTTGTAGACTTAGTTTCCTGCTACTCTTCCCTACTTCTGTTAGGAATATATCCCAGTTAGTCATCCTGGGGTTTCTGTATTTGCCCAATGGGGCAATTTTCTCGTCAATGAGGAATTCTATAATTCTGTGATCAGAGAAGGATGGTTCCATGGACACTTTCCATTCCCGCACAGTAAGAGTTTGTGAGTTGCTGTAGAGGGTTATATCTAAGACCTCACGCCTATTCCTCGTTATGAAGGTTGGTTCGTCGCCAACGTTGGCTACTAATAAGTTATTTCTTATAATAAATTCTAAAAGGGACTCACCTCGGTCATTGATGTCGGAACTACCCCAGAGTGTGTGATGGGAGTTGGCGTCGCAGCCTAAGATTAAGTCCCATTTTTCGCGCTCTGCGGTTCTTAACAATGAGTTGGATAGATCGGAAGGTGGGTTGTCCGATTCATATGGCATGTATATTGCCGCCAGTATCAGCGCACTTTTTCCTGCCCTGTCCCATTTAACAGCAGTTTGGTCGGCATCGCTGAGGCTAGGTAAAAGAAAAAGTTTAATCTGTTTTCTGGCGACAATACATGTTCGAGACTTACCGTTGTCAGATGTTCTGTTATAGATCAGTAAGTCTTTAGAGCTCAGCCCTTTTATTTTCCCCCGAAGGATCCAGGGTTCCTGTATTAGGGCGACATCGATTTTCTTGGTTTCCATAAGGAGAACCAGATTGGCGCTAGCCGCCTTACTGTGATGAAGATTTATTTGTACTATCTTCATCACGGGCAGCCTTTTCTACTCCTCTCTTCTTTTCATCATCCGCCAAGAGCCTTAGTTTACACCGCGTTATGCCTACGCGGACCTTAAACTCATGCTTACGTAGCAGGGGCAGTGATTTATGGCTCAGGAGTATTGTCACATCCATGCCATTTTCATTGTATTCGCCCGTTTCCAGGACCTTCCACTCCCTGCTTTGAAGTTCCGGATTGAGGAATTGCAGGTTGCGTTCTATCCTGTCTGCGGGTAGATACGGTCCCCGAATGTGAATTCGGCCTTTTGGTCTGGTGATATTTAAGATCTCCTTCCTGTCAACAACGCGAAGTTCGGCATTTGGCCAAGGTGCGCTAGTTTTACTGACGAAGGTCTTCAACCATTCCAGCGTTTCTTTATCGTCACATTCTATGACTTTGAATCCTTTGAAGGTGGTTAGCTGTCCAAAGAGTGGAAGCTTGCCATCTGCCTTCACGATGGCTTCATTCACACCATCTAGGATTCGCTGTTCAACGAGTTCCCATTGGCTAACGGTAAGTCTTCGCTTTGGATTACCAAGGTCGATTATTGCGACACGAAGACTTTCCTTCACCTGTTCTGCGTATTTTCGTTTTTTGGCCTGCCTACCTACAACCGGGGAGATTGTGTCATCATGCCTACCTCTTTTAGAGACTCCAGGAACGTTCTCGGATTTGGACGAATCCTTATCTGGGACAGTTCCAGGTAGCTTGGGATCGGTCACAGTCGAAGTGAAAGGCAAGCGGCATTTCGCCCTCGCTGCTTCCAATCTCATGCCGGCTCCTCCAGAGGCACGCGCCCTAGGCTTGCTCAATTCCTGTTTTTTAGCTAACAGAACCTTCCTGGAGCAGCAGGGTGCCTCCTCAGCCTTGGACGAATCCTTAGCTGAGCTGACGCCCTGTTTTTCAGGTTTTGACCTACTCAAAGCGGAAGGCAAGAGGCATTCCTCCCTTGGTCCAGTCAAATTCCCTTTCTCAGTCAGGTTCCGTTTCTTTTCCTGTTGGCTGCTGCGCCACGCACCGACAGTAGACTTCATCGTCTCTCGGGCCCTAGCTAACATAGACGTCTCCCTCTCCGTTAAGGAACTGGGGGTACGTCTCCTAAGCCTATTGAGCAGCCGACGTGCATTCCTACGCAATTTCAGTGGATCTTCTACTGTAGGTGTGCTGGACAGCTTGTTGCTTTCCACCATGCTCGCCGCAATGACAACTGAGGCTTCGGTTTTGTCCAAACATTCAGTGTCCTTTGGTTTACATGGCTTATCCACAACAGTAACTGCGCTGTCCAAGGTCGAGTCTGCCTCTCCCGGTGAAACAATTCTGTCCCCTTTGTCTGCTTCGTCTTTCGCGGGGTCTAATGCAACAGACCCGTGCCCCGATAGGCTACGGCATATCACAGGCATTGGTGGTCGCATAAGAACTCCCTCGCTCGAGATTCTTGGGGAGTCAGTTTTCGGTAGGGTATTAGCACAGGGCTCATCACCTTCCAAAGCCTGACTTTCCAAGAAGTCAAGAGCGTTTTGAAGCCGTCGTTTGTCAGCGTCTCCTAGTTGTTGTCTTTTCTGCAGCTTCTTTATCGTCATTTTACAGTTGACAACTTTTTTCCTGATTGAAGCTGTAGACGCTATGGAGAACATGGATGAGCTGGCGATGGAGCGATTGTCATCTTCCTCAAGAAAAAGTTTCTCAAGTCCGAGGTCAACCGTTCCCTCGCTTCCCCCAACCGAAGCAGCTTTACTGGTTGACGGTTCTTGGAGTAAGAGGTTCTCTTCCTCCTCCGTCATATTCGTCGTCTGAGAATCGGCTTTCCTGAAGGTCTTGGTGCCCGATTCGTTTACACCAGTCCCTTTGTTTGTTGTTTTTTTAAAAGTATCTATTTTGGACCCACGAGTAAGGGGGAAGGAGAGGTCATTCTGTACTCACCCCCTGTATACAGAAAAGGGGAATTGGATTGAAACTAGAGGTCCCCAGGTATCTAGAGTTCACCGCTAAAAGACACATAACATGGTGCCATACATCCCATGGGCACGGTTGTTCACCCGGGATTACGGGGTTTATCGAGTTATTCCCCTCTAGATCCGTTATATTTCGTTTAAAGCAGTGGCACCTCGTGCAGGATGTGGCTCTTCACCACGTATAACGGTCTTAGGCAATCAGTTTTGTCGAAAGCCTCTGGTCTCTAGACTGAGACCTCGCCACCGTCGAAATAGGCATAGTGGAATACTGAATACACCAAGGTTTTTCCGCATAGTTATTGAGGCAGTTTTGTTTGTTTCGTAATTTTTTTAGTTTTCCTTTGTAAAATATGTGTGGGAAAATCTGAGGTATACTTTTTTGAGCCAGGCGAGGGAAAAAAAGGGATTTTTTTTGGCACTTGCGTGGGAATTCTTATGACAAAACACTGGCAGCACTGATTGTAGGTCCCTTCCATTCGTTCCAAAAATAGAAACTCACGCATAACGAATGGTTGCGAGAAGCTAGGCCTAGGGTGTCTACCGCCTGTTGCGCCACCTATTTATTTTTTTAAATGCCACAATTTTGACGATTAACGAAGCCATCAAGATGAAAATTAGATTTATCACTGAAGATGATTTGTTCGAACAAGCCTTCATTATTTTTAAAATATTGCTCAACAATGAAAATGCGTTGTTCTTTCGTATAGCGCTCCATTTTTACTAAAACCAACTGTTAGCTGTGACAGTGTGACAGTGTTATCTTTTTTTTCCGGTGGCATCACTGTAGGTACTCTTAAAAGACGCAAAATTCAATTTTGTGTGAATTATGGGACACCCTTTATTTATAAAAAAAAAAAAAATTGAAATATTTTTGTCTTAAAATACCTACACTAAATTCTTGAAAATATCGAAAGACAAAATCTAAAAATCGATTCGATTTTCAACACCAACGATTTTAAGGTATTTTTGAAATTTTTTTTCCAATATTTTGTGTTTTCGAAATTCGGTGAAAAGTATCCAACCCACCAATCATTTATGGAGACTTATTTACCGGCGTTGGAAAAATTTGCTGTCATTTCAAAGGTCTTAAAAGAGTTGATTACTATTTGCGTAAAGTATAAAAACCGACAGCTAAGGAATCCTAGATGGATGTGTTGTCATTAATTAAGGCGCGATTTTTTCAACTTTCATCAATGTTTCTCATCAATCAAAGCACGAAATACGGATTCAAGTTCATATTTTCTCCTTAATAGAATTTCTATGGCATATTGTAGAAGAGGTAGTATATATAAACTTGGCATTCAAATTCAATTAATGACGATCATGACTTCGAAAAACCTTCTTCAACGTTGTTAGACCAGAATTTTCATAAAATTATATCGTTTATAGTTTGCTGCGAACTCTTCATGCAATATACCAGCCAGTAGTTACATCCTCTTGGCCTGCAATAACCTAGCCCCATTCCAATCATTTACCCCTTGCTATAATGGAAACATCATAGAAATCTTTAAGGACATCCAACGGTTCGTATATTTTTGCTGTTTTTTTTTTTTTTTTGCCTGCTTTCTCCCTGTTGCTACGTAGCAAACAATACCGAACGAAGGAGCAAAGCAAATGTGAACAAAAATAGAAAGGGAAACTACCATAGAACGCTGCTTCTATTCCCGCGCGCATTCAAAGCTTCTCCAACTTTTCTGTGTGTATATTGCTCTTCGGGAGCTCCTTATAATGGTTTGAGGTTCGGTTTGGGGATGACTTTTAATCATCCCTAGATGATTTTCGTTTTTTTTTTATTTATTTTTTTTTTTTATTTAATTCTCCAATCTATACACACATACACATGGAGAAATGCCTATAGATTAACAATTGATAAATTTTCAATACCGAGATGAGCACACTTGGACTATAGAAGTATATTTGCATCATTCAGCAGCCGAAGAGATGAAGTACCGACTGCTGGCTCACTCATATACACAGTAGAGGCTCGGTCGCAGTCGGATTTTTGCACAATACAAGGGTGCTGCTGCTGTTTGCTGCATGAACACATCATATAGCTCGAACAGCATCGCTGATATGTGGTGATGGCGATGTCAGTAACCCCACTATAGAGGAGCCCATCATAGCACGACACGACCGTGCAAATACTACTCCCTGTCCCTGATACTTGTATGAAGCCACAATGTTATGTGATGGTGTAGAGATGCGGAGAGATGCTGTGAATCACTATACGAAAGAAAACACAGCACAACACAACGCCAACGCTATGGCACGCGGTGATGTTTACTACTTCTCATACTCTCGTGCGTCTTTGTTTTCACATAGAGAAAGGGCTTGCTTCTTCTTAGACTTGTTTTTTTTTTATTTTTATTGATTTGTCTGCTTTCTGTATTCTGTTTTTTATCACCTTATGGGCTTTGTCGTATTCGTCTAAATTACAAGCCGCCTTTTTTTTCGGTGCGTTAGAAAAGGGCTGTGAGAGGGTGGAACTTGTTTGTCTTGTAATATCTACGATTGGTTGGAGAGATCCAAAAAGTTGAGTCTTACCAAAAAAGTATCCATCGATTTGATGAATCACGTGTATTCTCTGATTCACTGCAAATCAGGGAATCGGTAGATATATGAATCACAATTAAGTTGCTACTCATGTTAATTGGTGTCTAATCCGAAAGACACAAAGTAGAAATTAACGGACTGGGAGACGGTTATTGGAACTCAAAGGAAATAATTGGTTTAATGAGTTCTTTCCATAGATACTTAAAGGTATATTTATATCCAAATGATATATACGACGCAATAGGTTCTTTTAGGACAGACCGTAGGTCTAACTTCTCAAGACCGTTTGTATGTTTGCATTCATTTGTGGCCTCTAACTGAAGAGCGCTACAAAGAAATATTGCCGAAAAATCGATAGGCCCAATACACTAATTTGGATTTAGAAATAAGCACTCTACCATTGATCAGGTGCATAGAATCACAAATAAAAATCGAAAAAGCATTTGAAGAGGAAAAGTGTGCTCAACAACATTTCTTAATATAGCAAAAGCTTTCGATAAAGTCTGGCACAAAGGTCTGATCCACAAACTACAAAGGCAACTGCCAAAGCAATATTCGACAACTCTAGAGTCATATATATCAGATCGATTATTCAGAATTAAACAAGAGTCTGAGTACTCAACATTAAGAGAAATTAAAACTGGTTTTCGACAAGGCAGCGTGCCAGGTCCAGTTTTATACCTTCTATTCACTAGCGATTTGCCTGAAAGTGGCGAAACCACTATAGCTACTTTTGCAGATGACACAGCTGTCCTAGCTGTGGGACAACTGTCGAATTAGCAACAAAAAAGCTTCAAAGGGCAATAGACAATATCTCAGATTGGACAAAAAAATGGCAGATTAAATGAAACGACCTTAAGTCAGTCCATAATAATTTTACGTTTAAAAACGTACCATATATTTCAGTATACATACATGTAGTGTAATACTCAAATACAGCTAAATATCTAGGCATGACTTTAGATGCTAAATTTCGTTGGAAAGCGCATGTAAAGAAGATGAGAGACGAGTTGAACATGCGATACTACAGTAAAATTTTTGGGAGATATTCATCTCTGTCCAATTACAATAAGTTATTGCTATACAAGCAAGTTCTAAAACCAGTATGGACCTACGGCCTACGGGCTCCAGTTGTGGGCATGCACATTGCACATGCAAAACAAATTTGCAAACAATTCAAGTTTTCCAAAATAAAGTACATACTAAGGAACATAGTTAATGCAACGCAACGCTGATCTACATAGAGATCTAAACATTGAAATGGTTGAGAAAGAAGTTAAAAAAGTTGCCCAAAGGCACAAAAGTAGACTTCTTAACCATGTTAACTTAGAAACAATAGAACTTTTAAATACTGACAATCTAATCAGGAGATTAAGGCGGGTAAAACCTCTTGATCTATAAGAGTTGGCTAAGACCAAGAAAGTAGGTATCTAATATTTTGAATCAAAAAAGTCTCTATAGAAATCCGACAAACGGAGGGTTAAAGCCCCTTATGTTACGTGTTACGAGTTTATTTTTCATATCATCCTCTTCAAAATATTCAACCAGTTAACCCTCGACTCGTGTCAAAAAAAATGTTATTTTGTTACTGATAGCGTTTATACGGCCAAAAAAGTGACAGAAACAGTAGAATCTTCGGAGTACGCATTGAATCCTTAACGCGATATATCTATTGCAAACTTATTTCCAAACCTGTGTTGCCGAACCAGATAGAAATTTGAAAAGAATTGTCAGAAATATTGCACCAACAAAGCCTATAGTATAGCTACGTAAATTTGGGAAGATAGTTCGTCATATGCCACTAATATAAGTTGTTCTCGTGTTCGTCTTTTGGCGTTCAGCAAGAGTATCCTCAGCCCGTGACTATTTTGTGTGGTTTTTGGAGAGGCCAAACATTCAACGATGGCAACAACGTTGCGCATAATATCGCTTCAGAGACATGATAACCCATTTTGGTGGAAATTAAGGAATTGAAATTCAATGATCTTTGGTTCCAGCAGGATGGCGATAATACGTGCCACCCAAGACGAGCAATAATCGATCTTTTGTGCACAAAGTTCTATAATCCTGTAATCGTAGTCGTAGCTGTTATGCTGATAATCCAACTATACAATTCAGGCTCACGAGCAATTCGTCAAATTGAGAGTGCTCCAAACCATCGAAAGTGTACTCTAAAACTAGACTGAGAGGAATCTACTGCTGTTTGACACAATGGACCCTACTGATGGTCTAAGTGAAGCAAACGCCTGAAACCCTTCGTAAATAACCTGCGATTGGCCCCCATCTGTGCGGTTTGAGTCCAAGAAAGTTCACCGTCTATAAAATGTATAAAATGTTGATATATCTCAAGAAGGCCATATCGATTCGATACTCATCATCTTTTCATTGACTTCAAAGCCACCTACTTGTCAGCATCTCTATAGAGAATCCTTACAGCCCACTAAGGCTGCATTCAAATTTCCGTCGTTGTTAACTAAATGAGCAACACCATTGACAGTTATGACTGTTAAAAGAGGTGAAATTCAACAAAAGGACCAATAATTATTGTCGAGATTGGGATCATTTAAAACTCAAACCCCCAGTTTCAAAGTGAGAGTTTAAACTACACGTTTTGTTTAAACTTCAGTTCAACAATTAATTCGGTTTTACAGTTTCGTTTAAACCTTGAATAGAGTTCATTCTATAGTTTAAACGTTTAAAGTTAAACCACAGTATTCTGCCGTTTAAACCTCAGATCACTTGACACAGTGACATTTAAATTTCAAAGCTGCCGATTGTCAAAAACACAAATATTTGACGTTGTTTTGCGTGTTCTTTGTGGGCGCAGTAGCGCAAGGATTAGTGTGCTGGACTACTGTGCGAGGGATCCCAGGTTCGATCCACGGAAAAACACAAATTACATCTAAGGTTTTTTCGACTGCGCCACCTCTCGCGAACGTCTGACAAACATCCTAGAGTATGACTGTCCTGCTAAAGCTTCTCAATTCAGCCGTTCGGACTCGGCATAAAATTGTAGGTCCTTTCCATTCATCACAAAAATAGAAACTCACACAAACGAATGGGTTGCGAGAAGCTAGGCCTAGGGTGTCTACCCGGCTGTTGCGCTACCTATTTATTTATTTATTTTTTGCGTGTTCTTTGAAAGAAAAGACATGGAACGATTTTGGAAAAGTCGTAAAAAGCTAAGTATGTACTGTACAATATTGCAAAATTCTATTCATAATATTTATTTAAACTGAATTCAATTGAATTAAAGTTCAGATTACACTGTGAAATCGGACGAGTTGAACTTCAAATTTAAACTCAAGTTCAGGTTCAGTTCAGTTCAGTCACCGAAGCGCAGGGAATAGTAGATGATTTAAGCAGCATTTCCAGCAACTGCTAAATGGGCATCATGTAGAGAGAGTGATAGGGCAAGAAGAGAACCCGCGTCCAGTCAATGAAGAACTAGTTCCACCACCTAGTATAGAAGAAGTTGGCCTAGCTATAAAAAAGCTTAAGAACAACAAAGCCGCAGGCTCTGATGGTTTACCAGCGAAGCTCTTTAAATACGGTGGTGATGTTTTGGTAGGGAGCATGCACCGAATCATCAACCAAGTATGGCTGGAAGAAAACATGCCCGATGACTGGACTATCAGCTCCATATGCCCCATCTACAAAAAAGGCAATCCTATGTCTTGCAAGAACTATCGAGGCATATCCCTGCTTAATGTTGCATACAAGATCCTATCCAACGTACTGTGTGAACGTCTTAAACCGTTCTGCAACACACTAATCGGCACGTACCAGTGTGGCTTCCGGCCCGGCAGATCGACTATAGACCAAATTTTCACACTGAGGCAAATCCTGGAAAAGACCAACGAATTTCAAGTCGAAACTCACCACCTATTCATCGACTTCAAAGCCGCGTATGATAGCATACATCGTCAGGAGCTCTATGTGGCGATGGCCGAATTCGGAATCCCGGCAAAACTGATTCAGCTGTGTCGCGTGACGCTGGAAAACACGCGCTGCAATGTGCAGTTTGGAAGCAGCTCCTCCGATCTATTTCAAACTTGCACCGGATTTCGGCAAGGAGACGCGCTGTCATGCGACTTCTTCAATTTCGTACTGGAGCAGATAGTGCGCAGGGCAGGTGTCAACACGGAAGGCACTATCTTCAACAGATCCGTACAGCTACTGGGCTATGCGGACGATATTGACATCATCGGTCGTTGGCCTTCAAGTAAATGAGAACAAGACTAAGTACATGCTATCAACAAACAAACAAGCATCTGTCCACCGCCTAGGACAAAACGTCACTATTGATAGCAACAACTTCGAGGTAGTTAAGGAGTTCACCTACCTCGGAGTAAACATGAACTCCACGAATGACACCCTAGTGGAGATCCGGCGAAGAATTACCCTAGGAAACCGTTGCTACTTCGGTTTGGCAAAACAACTGGGTTCAAAACTCCTAACTCGAAGGACGAAATGTGTGCTCTACAAAACCCTCATCCTGCCAGTTCTGCTTTATGGCGCCGAGTGCTGGACGATAAGCAAGAAGGGAGAGCTGATACTGGGCTCCTTCGAAAGAAAAATACTTCGGCGGATTTTTGGTCCTGTGTGCGAGGAGGGCGAATGGAGGAGAAGATACAACCGCGAACTCTATGAGCTGTACCAAGATGTGGATGTAGTCCAAAAAGCCAAAACACGTCGACTACATTGGCTCGGCCACATCGAGCGAATGGATAATAATGCTCCAGCTAAGAGGATCTTCGAATCCCAGCCCCCAGGTTCGAGAAGACAAGGAAGACCGAACCTCCGTTTCAAAGACCAAGCCATCGCGGATGCCAGAGCACTTGGTCTCGATAACTGGAAGCAGCGTGCCCGGGATCGTAGAGGATGGAAGGCTGCAGTGTCTCAGGCAGAGACTCTTCACGGGTCGGGAGCCCGATAAGTAAGTAAAGTCAGGTTCAGTTGAACTTTAGTTCATAGTCCATAGGGTCCACGTCAAAAAAAAACCTATAGGATGAATTATTATTAAAAAAACTGTCAGTCAGTTGACAATGACAGATGATTTCAGATTTGTTGTTCCATTTGGCATATGCGTGCAATTACTATTCGCATTTGTGTTTTGATTTCATCAAAAAGAAGTTCGATTAATTCCGAATCACTTTCGTCGTTAGATGAATCGGCTAATTTTGTTAAAATAAATCTCTAATTTCTCATAGATTACTACAAAAGCGTTCCCTAACCTTTTCGTAGTTTCTCGCCCTCAGAGAGAAATTTCATTCCCACTCCACTACTGCCATATGGCAGTCTTTTCCATTTTTACTACAAAAGCAAAGGAACAAACATATACATACTTACTTGGCTTGATTTTTCGGCTATCTCTAAACGACAACTAAAAAAACTGATACTTGACCAAGGTAGCTCAATAAAATCTCAAACACATCAAGTGAGACAGCTCGGTGAATTTTAAACATGACTGACATAAAATCGGTTCCAGATTTCAAAAATGAACTCAATAAACAATAAATAATTTTTGTTGCTCTAGTTAAAATAGTTAAACTTGGAATGCAGGCTTATAACAAATAATGATGTGTCAAACGGAAGAGAATTTTCGAGTTCTCGCATGGGAACGCTATTTTAAACAAACTTCCAATACCAACAGTAAATATTTATTTCCAAATTAAAGTTCTTGCTCGTAATAAATAATGTAAACAATGTAATAAATAGCCCTAGATTAATGCATCTTTTATTAGCCACACATGATGTACACATACTTTATGGCTGTTTCCTTCTATTTTGGAGTAAGTGCCTCACAATTCCTGTTAATAGTTGCATCACTCCATCTAATACGAGCTTCAATTAGCACAAATGTATTTGATGCAACCACATCTATTTTTCGAGTTCATGTATTCACTAATTATGCATATTTGTAACTCGATTGTGTTGCATTATCCAACCAAGACCATAGTCTGTTTCATTGGCCATGTGTGTACTGTACGTCATCAAGATTGCGGTCACAAGTGTACTCATTCCCATTGGGCATTGGCAATCGCTACGCTATCTGCCTCTATCGCTCACGATCATTATCAATTTATTTTAATTATTCAAATGCGTTGACTTGACTACCGCTGTTGTTTGGTACTGGTACAGTGGTACAGGCCGTTCGCTTATCAAAACGCATATAAACTCGGACATGGTGAATTTGTAAACTTTATCTGAACTGAACGCGCAAGGCGCAAGTATAATTTTCAATTTCTGTATAGCCATCAAACGCATGGTGGTGTTGGCAGGACGGGGGCAGACCATGAGCCCACAATGACAACAAGCGCAGCGCGTATGGGCGCGCAAATTGTGAAATTCAATTCAACTCCAGTCGAGAACTGGTTGGTCTGGTAATGGTGGAACTGAAATATTGTTACGCCGAGTAAATTTCCAAACGTCGTCGTCCCACGCATTTTACGAGAGATTTTCTTTTCCATTTTCCAGATTTCAATTTCATTGTTCGATGTTGTCTTTGTGGCGGTAAGACCGCGGCACTGTTGATTTTTATTATGGTTACGACGCGTAGAGTTTTCTTTTCGATTTCTATTTACAATTTGGGCAGGTATTATGGAAATGAGTGCACAGTTTGTTTGTTTAGGACGTAGGTGGTTAGTTTTCTTTATTAACAACGACATTTGTGAGATTTTAGTACATACATATTGTTCGGAAATATATCGTATTTATTTCAATAATTAAATTAATTATCCTAAATGTTAAATTTCTCTTTCTAATTTGTTAAAATCGTTTATAGTTGATTGATTTATTATTTTTAATTGAATTGCCTACATTTTGAAGTTTACACTATGAAACGTAACGTAAGAACTTACATACAATTTCTCTATTTTCTTGCTCTCGTAAAATACTGGTTTTGCCACTTGATTGTTGTATTTGGCATTTTTTATGTACATGTTTATTAGAATTTATGTTTGTGCAATGGGCAAGCTCGATCTCTCGTCCACTTGGATTTCGATCGTCAGCCTGAGCACAGCTAAGTACCATACAAATATACCTACCTGCGGACAATTATATTTTAATTTGATGGTTTTTTTGTTTGGTTTCTCTTGGGTTGATTTCTTTTTGCTTCCCCAAGTGCTGGTCCTTCAATCTCGTCGTTTTCTTCGCTTATTCCCCAACATATTTTTGGTCCAAATCGAGCCGGATTCTGGGTTTGAATTAAGATTACCCATTTCTGGAATCTCTTGGGAAATACAGACATTTGCATTAATCTATTTCGTCAATTATTAACGGAGTTCGCGTTAATTAGATTTGCCATTCGTCGTTGCTACAAGCATTTCAATCAAACAAATTGATTTAATCGGACTATACAGTGTGGACATTTCGGTTTTGTGGATATAGTCGTTCATTTTTTGATCACGTGGTGAATAAAATCTAGCTACTACGTGTATATATATACGAACTTTGAAATTTGCACGTGCTGATTGATAACTCATATTCGTATACTTACTTCCCTATTTTTTCGTACTTTCGTGATACAATAAAAGACTTATTCGATAAAAAATGACCTCAAATAATATTTCGGTTTTACGAGCTATTCGCGGAAATTTGAAGGGTTCGCTAACTAAATTAGCCACATTTTCCGAAAAGATTACGGAATCAATCACCGTAGAGGCACTCGAAGTACGCGTGGAAAAGCTTGATGATCTGTGGGAAAAGTTTTATTCGTCTCAACAAGATATGTATGCATTCGTTGGGCTAGAAGGTTACATTGATCCTGAACCTGAATTTGAGGAGTTCGAGTCCAAATATCTTGTAATTAAATCGGTATTGCTTTCATCTATTAGGGAAAAAAAGAAGCCTGCAACAAATTCAATGGAAGTTGATCAGTCAATTAACACACGTGCACCTGTCGGTTCGCAATCAATCGCAACAAGTTCGGTAATGCATATAAATGACCACCTTCCCAAATTCCATATCGAGCCATTTTCTGGGAATTATCGCGACTGGCCATCTTTTCGCGACATGTTCGAAAGTTCGGTTCATCACAAGGTGAACTTATCAGCAACACAAAAATTTCAATACCTTCGTTCGTCTCTTCGCGGCGATGCTTTAAATTTGCTCTCTCATCTCCCATTGTCTGATGCTACCTATGAACAGGCATGGGAAAGATTGGAGAAACGATATGACAGGCCACGTTATATTATAAATGGTCTTCTCGAAACATTCATGCAACTGCCATCAATTCAGAGCTCAAACGTTAGAGTTCTGCGCAAGATTTCGGATTGCGCTGATGAAGTTTTACGTGGTTTAACTTCTCTTAACTCAATGGATAGAGATCCATGGATGATTTACACTTTAATAGGCAAGGTCGATCCAGATACCCGACAGGCTTGGTCTGCTGACAGTGTAGACTCTGACTATCCCACTATACAGGAATTTTTAGACTTTTTGGAACGCCGGTGTGAGGCGTTAGAATCGTGTCGATCGCATGTTCGTGAACCCGGAACAAATCGGAAGACTGCGTCTTTGAAAAGTATGCATGTTTCGTCAGAAATACATTGCCCTAAATGTAGTCAGTCTCATGCTCTTCCTCAGTGTCCGGAATTTATTAGCATGGGTATAGAATCGAAAAGGGAATTTGTCAAATCCCAAAGACTTTGTTTTAATTGTTTGCGCCGTGGTCACAACTCTGCTCGTTGTAAATCGAAGTTTCGATGCAACTCTTGTAGTTCAAAGCACCATAGCCTTGTACATCTCGGTACAGGTAATGCAAATATCGCTAGCTCTTCATCGGAAAATACTGCAACATCTCGTCCTCATTCATCTAACTCGAACCAGCCATCCTCGTCGTTTAACTCAAATCATCTCGTAGCTCATCACTCCATTAATTTCTCCCAATTTCTGCCAAAAACATTACTACCTACAGCGGTCGGTAAGGTAAAGAATTGCAATGGAAAATACCAACTAGTCCGCCTCCTGATCGATTCGGGATCGCAGGTATCATTTATCACCGAGTCTTGTGTCCAAAGACTCGGACTTAAAAGAACAAATGCCCGGATACCGATAAGCGGTATTGGCGCAACCTGCGCAGGAACATCCCGGGGTCTAGTTTCAATGGCAATTTGTTCACGGTTTGATTCATTTAGTATCCCGTCCCGGTAGATACCTATATTCTATCAAACGTAACATCAGCATTGCCATCCATTTCGTTTGACGTCAAGGATTGGGATCATATTTCAAAACTCAATTTAGCCGATCCATCGTTTAATCAACCCAGCGCTATAGACATTTTGCTTGGAGCAGATAGGGTGTGGGACATACTATTAGGTGAAGTCGTTCGTGGTGCTAATGGGTACCCCATAGCACAAAAAACAGCCTTTGGCTGGGTATTAGCAGGACAACTGTTTTCGGGGGTTGACTACAACATTCAATCTCATCACTCTCTTCTTGATATCGATTCAACTTTACAGGCCTTTTGGACAATCGAAGAGGTTGATCCGAAGTCTATTGTCTCAAAAGAAGATAAGGCCATTGAAGACCACTTCGTTCATACACATCGCAGGGGTAAAGATGGAAAATACATCGTTAATCTTCCCTTTAAACAACCACCGGTTTTCGCGGACACCCTCGGGGGTGCGGTTTCTCGATTGTCGGCCATGGAAAGAAGGTATCGAAAAGACGAAGCGCTTTTTCGTTCTTATTCCGATTTTCTTGAGGAATATTTAAGACTTGGGCACATGCGTAGAATACCGTCGTCGGAGGTTTCTAAACCTAATGTTTTTTATTTGCCACATCACGCGGTGCTAAAGCCTGACAGTGCAACAACGAAGCTTCGTGTTGTTTTCGACGGTTCGTTTAGAGATGCGAGCGGTAACTCTTTAAACGATGCGCTTATGATCGGACCACCTATCCAACGCAACCTTTTTTCCGTCTGTTTACGATTCCGTCGCCACAAATATGTTTTCACTGCCGATATCGTGAAAATGTTTCGGCAGATTTGGATAGCAGATGAAGATACTGACTACCAAAGGATCGTTTGGCGAAAATCGAATACAGATCCCCTTGAACATTTTCGATTATGTACAGTGACATATGGCACATCGTGTGCTCCATATTTATCGGTGCGTGTTTTACAACAAATTGCTTGTGACTATCGTGAAGAGTATCCTGTTGCATCAGAAATACTCCTTAATGACTTTTACGTCGATGATGTTGTGTCAGGTGGAGACTCACTCCCTGATGCAATTGAAAAAAGAAACTCCTTAATCGAACTTCTTTCAAAATGTGGCTTAGAGCTAAGCAAATGGCAAAGTAATTGCAAAGAACTTTTGTATGAACAAGAATCAGTTCAAAGTGAAAACGTTTCGTTCGAAAGTGAATCGTGGGTTAAAGTACTCGGCTTATACTGGAACTCTAAGGTCGATTGCTTCTCGTATCGTATAAATCTAACCCCAAGCGAACCTATAACAAAACGTCAAATTCTGCGGGAAGTTGCTCGAATTTTTGACCCTCTCGGTTTTCTCGCCCCCTCGGTAGTACAACTCAAAATTATATTTCAACAATTGTGGCATTTAAAACTTGACTGGGATGATTCTCTACCTGATTCCCTTGTTACACAATGGCGAAAACATCGCCAGGAACTTCCTGATATCGCTAACCTGAGCATACCTCGTTACATAGGCGTTGCTAATGCTACACTTCAACTGGTTGGATTCTCGGATGCCTCAGCCTCAGCGTACGCGGCCGTCATTTATTCTCGCTACATTTCACCCGATGGAACCATTGAAACAAATATCGTGGCAGCTAAGAGCCGAGTAGCTCCAATAAAACAGCTTAGCATTCCTCGACTGGAATTGTGTGGAGCGCTATTACTCGCACGACTGTTAGCTACTGTTCAAAAATCGTTGGGCATAGTCTTCTCAAATATTTATGCTTTTTGTGACTCTCAAGTGGTTCTTTCTTGGTTCTCGTTCCCCCCTCGTCGTTGGGATGTATTCGTCGGAAATCGGACAGCTGAGATTTTGAGCACTATAGATAGAAATAGGTGGTTTTATATAAGGTCGGAACAGAATCCAGCGGATTGTGCTTCGCGCGGGATAGCACCGTCGGCTCTCGTTCAACATCCAATCTGGTGGACAGGTCCTCATTGGTTAAGACAGAGTGAGGAACATTGGCCAATCGAACACCATTTGCACGAACATCCAGACTGTAAATTGGAAGAGAAAAAGCACTTCCAACAATCGTGCCTAGTCGTCAACATCGAACACCCTTTTCATCAACTATACCCTAGAGTATCATCTTGGTATCGCCTAATTCGAATCGTCGCCTTTGTCTATCGGTTTATTACGAATAGTAGGAAATTATCGCGGGAAAATATACCCACAACACTTCAACTTCGCTCTCACGAAATTTTTAATGCGAAATGCAATCTCATAAGATGGCTACAGCATCTTCATTTCGGAGATGATATTGCATACTTTGAAAACCATGGCCATTTCAAAAAAGGTTGTCGCATTGCTAATCTATGTCCATTTTTAGATGATCAACATATACTCCGAGTGGGAGGAAGGATTCTTGAAGCTAACGTCGCGTTCAACGTCAAACACCCAATCATCATACCAAAGCAACATCCAGTGACACAATTGATTGCAATTGACTTCCATCAACGCATGTTACATCCGGGAGTATCCGCATTGTTCGTCCTAATTCGGCAGGAGTACTGGATTATCGGCTGCAGGAATCTACTTCGTAAGATCACACATGACTGCGTTCGTTGTTTTCGCCAAAGGAAATCTACTGCTACACAGGTCATGGGCAATCTTCCGGCACCTCGCATCCAGACAAGTAGACCATTTACTCACTGCGGCTGTGACTACGCGGGTCCCATTTCAATTAAAGTCAAAATCGGTCGGAAAACTCACTATACAAAGGGATATATATCGCTATTCGTCTGTCTGGCTACTAAAGCCATTCACTTAGAGCTTGTGAGTGACTTGACTACTGACGCATTCCTCGCAGCTCTTCGTCGTTTTATCGCGCGTCGTGGGAAACCGTCTCATATGTATTCGGACAATGGTACCAATTTTCGGGGAGCGTCAAAACGACTATCCGATATGCACCAACTCACCTTGTCCGAACACCACAACTCCATAGTTGCACAGTCTCTTGCCCGCGACACAATCACCTGGCACTTTATCCCCCCATCAGCACCACATTTCGGCGGATTGTGGGAAGCGGGGGTAAAGTCTGTAAAACAACACCTTCGTCGTGTTATTGGTTCTGATGTTATGAATTTCGAAGAACTTTACACCCTTCTCACCCAAATTGAAGCCCTTTTAAATTGTCGTCCTATATGTCAAAATAATTCAGATAATGATTTAGACCCATTAACTCCAGCTCATTTTATTATAGGTGAATCATACGCAGCTGTTCCTGAGCCATCGCTTGAAATACCACAAAATCGCCTATCATGTTGGCAAGCAATACAGGCAAAAATCAATGGGTACTGGAAGCGCTGGAGTATGGAGTACCTGACTTCGTTACAACAACGTTCTCGATGGTCGCAACCCGAACGAAACTTGCAGTTGAACGACTTGGTTGCCATCAAAGACTCGAATTTACCACCAGGGAAATGGGCAATGGGACGAGTCATCACCATCCATCCAGGCAAGGATGGCCATGTTCGAGTCGTAACCCTACGCACTGCTAATGGAAATCTAGTTCGACCAATTCATAAATTGGCACCACTCCCCACTAGCTGAAACTATGTTCCAGGGGCGGCGGAATGTTCGGAAATATATCGTATTTATTTCAATAATTAAATTAATTATCCTAAATGTTAAATTTCTCTTTCTAATTTGTTAAAATCGTTTATAGTTGATTGATTTATTATTTTTAATTGAATTGCCTACATTTTGAAGTTTACACTATGAAACGTAACGTAAGAACTTACATACAATTTCTCTATTTTCTTGCTCTCGTAAAATACTGGTTTTGCCACTTGATTGTTGTATTTGGCATTTTTTATGTACATGTTTATTAGAATTTATGTTTGTGCAATGGGCAAGCTCGATCTCTCGTCCACTTGGATTTCGATCGTCAGCCTGAGCACAGCTAAGTACCATACAAATATACCTACCTGCGGACAATTATATTTTAATTTGATGGTTTTTTTGTTTGGTTTCTCTTGGGTTGATTTCTTTTTGCTTCCCCAAGTGCTGGTCCTTCAATCTCGTCGTTTTCTTCGCTTATTCCCCAACACATATTTCTCAAATATATTTGATTGTATATTTCATATCTGTGCACAACTGTGTATTCCATTTAAGCAGTATCAGTTGGTAAAATAAAAAAAATCTATTGATTTGGGTCAAAAATAATATTTTCACCTTACACTACCTACTGTTTAACTTAGGTCGTGTGTCAATTGGGTCAAATAATTATTATCCTCGGTTTATTTTCTGACACTATCGTGGTGTAAAACGAATTTTCATCTGTCAAAAAATGACCCAGCTTCGGGAACAAGGTAATAAATTAACCTGTAGGCTAAATGTTTGACGTTTTCTTTTGCTAGAATGTTAATGCAAAATGTAATTAGACAAATCTATCTTTTTAAGATTGGGGAAAGTTAAACAAGAATAATTATTTATTATTTATTTATATATTTATTTGATACACGGCTTTAGATTCAAATTTTTGACAGCTCGCGACTCAGCTGTAGCTTCAACCGCAGACGCGCATTCTGGTCGGACCTTAAAGGGATTAAATGGGTTTATGCCCAAAACACATGTGCAGAATTTCGCATGCAGTGGAAATAGAACACACAAATTCAGCATGCGTCGCAGTACTGCAAGTTGTCTCTATTTCTAAATCCACTGTAAACGACAATCCGCGGTACTAATAACCATTTTTAGTGTCCAGGCTAACTTGCGAAGTCACAATGGCGACAATTTTCATATAAAATTATTCATTGGCCACGTTCCATTGACCGCTAGTCATCTAGCACATAATATCCCTGATGGAGGAACGCTGGCGCTAGAGATCTAGCGGCAGCGGCAATGTGACATTATAACCAACTCAAAGTCGTATTACATATTTCATCTTCATGAGAGTCAGAAATGTATTTTGTGCCACCATACCGTATATTTATTAATACACTATAATTTACATAAACAAATACAATACATATTAATTACACAAAAGTTGGAATTCCCATTTTGCACCAAATTGGAAATATTTGACTTCTGCGCTTTCACTTTTATTTTGACAGTTCGTTATTTTTTTCATTCTAGCAGTTCATTTTGCGTTAGATTGAAAAATTTCCCAGAAAAGGATATTTCACAAAATGTGCTAGATATCTAGCACAAATTCTGAAATGTCAGTTTTTTTATATGTAGTTTGGCATGCCGCTAGTCATCTAGCGGTCAATGGATCGCGGCCATTGTTACCGTAGATATATTTATGTTGAAGATTAAAAATGATTGGTAAAGCCCAATGCCACCACTACACAAAAAAACCAACATTTTCCGTGTTTGGCATCATTGTATTTTGTCGTTTATTTCAAATGTTTTGCTTAAAAATAACACCGGCTGACTGACGAAATGGAGGAAAAATGAATAGAATTTTTTAAGGAAATATATAAAGCTAGGCTAGGTAGTTTATAGGCGCTTTCTTTTTTTCCTTTGAACAAATGCAAACAAATTCCAATACGATTGAAAAGCAGATAACAGCAAGATAATCAGGCCTATTCTGCAAAATCTTTTATCCATTTTTCCTGTTATTCTGTTATGAATTTCCAAAAGTTCGAACTGTCAAAAAATCTTTTATGGTGTCTAGAATTGGTATTCTGCGTGCAAAAGTCTTTTATGAATTCTGTTATAAATCATAACAGAATAAAAGACAGAATTTTGTGACTTTTATCATAAAAGATTTTTATTAATTAGAAAGTGTTTGATTGAAAAGGATAATTTATATAATTTTTCGTCAACGAAATGTTTACAAAAGAAGACAAATGCAATAAATGTGTATAAACAAGTAGGTATGTACATAATTGAAAATATTTTAGAAATTTATATTTTTGGTTTAGCCGAAAACACCGATCACTTTGGCTGGACTGGAACTAGTATTAAAAAGTAATCCATTTGAACTTCCTCATGTGCGTTTTGCTTAGCTCTTTAGATTGGATAAGCTGAATGCTAGAATTCTAATGAACAAATTGGCACAAATTACGCAAGACACGAATAAGACCATTATCATTTCAAATTCAGGTAAATTGTATTTCTAATGATGTGGTGACGATGTAAAGTGGGATTTTTATTTCAAGTTTCTCGCGACACTACATTTTTACGGATACATTTCATATCAGGCATCAATAGGAAGCAACCAGATTTTTGGTTTATCGCAGCCCAGTAGGTACACCAAGAAGGATTCAGTTGTTTAATGATTTGAAGTAGAGTTTTCTAATTTGGATTTATTACACAATTATTTAGTTTGGAATAATTCAAAACACACTCTTTTCAGCCTGCATTTTAATATGTTTTTTGCACAAATTTATCAGGTGCCTACTATGCATACAAAAAAAATCCGGAGGTTTGTTTTGACGATGTACCGGACATTCGCATGCATGCATGATTCAAATTAATGTCAAACTGTATATAAAAATAATGAACACAGCGTTGCCGAAGTGGCACAATTGTGCCATTTTGGCACCCTGTAGTCCGATTGGCACCTTGGCACCTTCAGTTCTCATTTGGCACCTTATGAGCTTGATACATTTTAATACATAGGTAATATTTAAAAAAAAGCATTTCTTAAAATGTTTAAATTGATTGAGAGTGCAAGTCATTTTCTCTTTCATCTGCGAACACTTATTTGTATTTCATATTCACTGAATTGACAAATGTACAAGTTGGCCTGCGATATCTGGTGGCGAAGAAAAGAACCCTAACAGACATACAGGGAATCTGTCATCGGTAAGCGGTACGTGTATTTTTCTACTGGTAATTTATTTATTTTATAAATGAAAAACTATTTTAATCGATGTAAACGCCCCTTCGGTCTAAAATTGAAGTGTTGTTAATGAAAAATAAAATAATCCCGGGTCCATAAAATATGCTCAAATCGTTTAAAAGTCGAATGAAAAACTGTTTTGGTTTCTTTTGTTTTTTTTTTTTTTTTGATTAGACTCTCTTTTAACTGTTTAAAGGTCTTTAAATTATTGTTAATATTCCATTTATTGTGCAGCATTATCCCAAATACCAATAGCGGACCCAACTAACCGGGATTAATCACAGACTTTCTCGATAACCATCTGTGATATTGCAGAATATTTTAACGGCTTAAAATGCTCCATTCGTGAAGGGGAAGAGCTCGTCAAGGGTGGTTGAGTCTATGCTATAGGTGTTATACCAGATTCAGGAAACAGTGATGTAACTGGTCTGGTCATAAATGCATCCTCGGTGACTTCAAAACCGCACGAAATTAAACTAAGAATTTTGTAAATGGTTATACCATATTGTCTATATGAGTTGCATTGTGGTACAGCACAACGAGACGCTCGATGCAACACTTTTTCTTTATTTTCTATTATTGTCAACTAGTTAGGAACTTATTTTTATGTTTTTGCTTAACAAATTTATTTATTTTTCACGATATTTAATTATTTAATGTCTCTTAGCTTCTTTTCCGTACATTTTTTCGCGGATCTGTCAAATTTGTATGTCTAGTAGGGTTCAAATTGTCGCCGCTAGGGTACACCCTCCATTTCTCAATTGAATCATTTTTAACAACATAGAACGCAGCCATTGTGTATGAAATCTATTGTCGTTTTCGATTGGTAATCCAGAATCGTCCGGAAGCAATCCGAACGCTTCTGAAAGCGTTCGATTGGCACTCAACTGACAGTTCTTTTACTGAAAAGAAGAGAAATTCAGAATCGCGGAGAGTTCTTCCGGACGCTTCTGGATTACCAATCGAAAACGACATGTAGCATTCTCGAAAACGAGGTAAGATGTCAGCGCTTCAGTCAGCGTCTGTTGTTACGTTGTTCTATTGGTTAATGAAAAAAACCTTAATAAAGTCATTTAAAAAAGACTGAAAAGATTGTTTTTTTTTTTTTTTTCAAGTAGTGAAACATACATATCGTGTGTGTGTGTGTGTGTATCTACGAATTCATACACAAATAATCGTAATGATACTAATGCGAAATTATATGTTTCTTGTGTTTTTAAATATCTCTCTGCCGTTGAAGGGCTGGTGGCACCCAATTGGCACCTTTGATTACCGTCAATGGCACCTAAGAACATTTTTTTGCGGCAACGCTTATGAACATATTACTATTTGTTCTAGAGCTCTTACCCATATTGCGTGAGAACCAGATTTGAAGCGTTTCGAGCATTTAGGCTTAAGCTTGCGTGCTTCTTCATTTTGACATGTTTGTATTCTCACTGTATGCCTCTAAACTATAATGTAAGCTCAAGCGAGGCGTTTCTGTTTAGCAGATGCCTAAATTGTTGTTTTCTTACAACAACTAATAACTCCTTAAACTGCCTGAACACAATGAACTCAGTATAGTGCACTCGCCTTTGCCGTACCTTGTGTTCAGGCAGTGACACATCACGATTTTTTGGTAAAAAGCTCTCAATTGCTATGTTTTTCAAGGAAATCTAAAAATGTGTCAGCAGTTTTTAATTCAATTGGCGGTTTTTTTTTTTCACTGTTCAAAAAGCTCTCAATTGCTATGTTTTTCAAGGAAATCTAAAAATATGTCAGCAGTTTTTAATTCAATTGGGAGTTTTTGTTCACTGATTTTTATGAAAATCAAGCTTCCCGGTATTATTTTTGTGGCAATGCTTCAATAAATTATCATTTTTATTGCTAACGGCAAAATTAAAATGGATTTAGATCCTTTTGTTTGCAGTTACTCGTCGTAACCAATGATACATAAAACCGAACTAATCAATGACCAAAACTAGAAACGATATTCGGTGCGCCCTAACTTTCCCCAACTGTTTCTTTGTACACCCGATAAAGTTGAGGGGATTGTGTAAGTTCAAACCTACGTAATCTATTCGAAGAAATGGCTGCTTGAATGCTTGTACGTGAATGTGCGAATGTGGTCAGTTCATATCAGATGATAACCCAACGATTTGTGAAGTTTTTTTTGCCAAAACTATATCAACATTTGTTTTTATTTTCATTTCAGATTCCAGCTTCCGTGATAAGCAGTGTCGGCACAATCAACTATCAGCGTAAAAAACCCTTATCTTTCTCCCCAGCTTCAGCGGTCACAATCGCGACCACAGCTGCTGCCCATGAGATCTACGTTGTGTCACCGACGCGAACTGCGACGCCAACAAAATACAAAACAACACCAATAACGAATGGTGGTGGCAGTGGACGCAATTCGACGACCACCTGCTGCACAGAAGTTGATGCCGGTGATGCTGCGAAGATGGTTAGAGCTACGTCGGCGTCGACAACAGTTCTCATAACAAATCAACAATTAGTTCAATCGCACGCCCAAAACGTTAGACATCGTCTTCCGTCACCAATCAAAATGGTGATACCGGCTACTAGCCAACATCAGCAAGTGTTGCATCAGCAGCAACATCAACAACAGCAGCAGCAACGGCAACAACAACAACAGCTCCAACAGCAGCATCAACAACATCAGCTGCAGCAACAGCAACAACAACACGCTCACCATCAACAACAACAACAACAACAGCAACAATTGCAGCAGTCTCAGCATTTGCAACAGCCGCCACCACGATTACATCCGAAAAAGCGAAAATTCGATCCAGCCGAGCTAGAGAGAATGGATCATCCGAAAGTACAGCAATTGCTGCTATCGGAGGTAGGCAGCGCTGGTGGCGGTGGCAGCGGCAACGATGCTGGTCCTATGACGCTGAAGAATGGTACGACCAACATAATAGTTTCTACTCCCAACTGGCAGTCAACTGCTACTTCAGGATCTAATGAAACGTACATAAGATCAATCCCCTCGATGGTTGTTAGTCCGGCCACTGGCGGGACTCAAAATATTGGCCGTCTTACCAATATGGAGAGTCCCGAGAAAAAGATCATCATAGCGAGGTGAGTAGAGTGTGGCTGTTCGATCTGAATCCTATATTGACTTGATTTTGTTGCAGCCCTCAAAATGCTTACAAATTCCAAAACCTACAGACTGTCACAACAATCAACAGCAATAACAATCGATCCAACTCAAATACGCATCAACAATACAATATTCTTTACCAACAGCATCAGCAACAGCAACAACAACAACATCAACAGAACAACACTTCAGTCGGAGTGCTAGATTTAAGTGAATGGACCAATACAAGAGTTTTAGCAAAGTTAGGCAATTACTACGCATCGGGAATCATTAGGCCAACAGAGAGCACCGCACCCAATTCTGTTTGCGTTGAGTTCGATACGCCCGAAAATTGTACACAATTGTATACGGATGTCTTGACCACGGGACGATATAATGTGATTCTGGATGCAAGTCCTCCAGCAGCAGAGGTATGTATGAGATGATTTATAACCAGCCGTATTAGTTTTCTTTTGTTCGCTGGGCATTCAATTTGATAAGAATTTTGTTGTTGGTCATTGGGGGAACTTGACCTCTTCCTTGGAATATATTTTGTACTCCCATTGCGCGGGAATATCCGTTGCGAGCTCTGCATTAATTGAGGATCGAAGTTTTGCCTTTGATCCCTTAATTGTTAGTTTGGTAGTGGGCTTTTTTCTAAACCACTTATAACCTATTTTTAATGCTTCTATGACTTATCGCTGGCTGCGGGTCAATTGAATGAATTTCGCCTATCCCTCTTTATATCTAAATAAATTTTCTTTTTTTAACAGATTAATTTGGACACACGAGTCTGCGTGCGAACACAAGTCGAAGGCAGGCCTGGCTGTGTCTTTATCGAAGGTTCCGTGACTGAAATCAATCAGAACACCAAGCAGTTTTCGGTGCAAATCGGTGAAACCAACTCTGCACAAATTGTAGGCGAGTATCTTTGGCAAACTTTGCGTTTCTATTTCGATTTGTTTTTTAGATAAAGACCGTCAAACGGGCTGACTTACGTCTACTGCTGCCACCATGGTGGGATGAACTGAATGAGGTTTCAACCGGAAAACAAACGTACTCATCGTCGTCACGTAGTAATAGCGTTTCCGGACAGCAGCAGCCAAATTCTGACATTTTAGAGGGCAGAACTGGCCAACGAATCATCAACAAAAGCGGTCACATTGTTATCAACAACTCGGAGACGAATATAATCTACACCAGTCGTGGCGATGTTCTTCACAAGACGACTACTCATCCCGTGGCCTATGTTACCACACGATACGAACCATGTGGCAAGATCACCTCTTCCGGTGGACATCACACACCAACGGCTGTAAGTAACATTGGTGGCATTAATAGTAGTACAACTACTCCACTGCAAATACATCATGTACTGCCAACTCTACAGCACAGCGAGGAGTATTACCGCACCACGGCTACATCACCGTTCCAGTCATCGAATATGCTAAGCAACAACGAGGGCACAGCGACCAGTGGTAGCAGTGGTGGTGGTGGTGGTGGTGCTAATGGTGGCCAAATTCCTGACATCATTGTTTCGCAGAATTTGGCGCAGAAAGTGCAAAGCCCCTCCACCGAGGAGATGCATCGTCGACAGAGGTCATATGATGATTATGAGTCTGATGACGAATTGAAACGTGTCGAAATCAGTGGCTATGCCATGGACGGCGATGCAGAGAAACTCTCGGGCGGTAGCAAAAGGAGCAGCATGCAAAGTCGAGGCAGTACTTCAAGTCTGCTCGATCAGAGGCTAACTCCACGATCTCATCCAGCAACTCCAAGGTAATGACAGCTCTGTTAGTTGTGGTTTGTTATGTTTTTGGAAATTGTTTCGTTTATAGATCTCAGGCGACAACACCCCACCGATTTAAAAAGGGCGATGTCGTTCAATCGGAATCTGGTGTACGTAAGAAATTTAATGGAAAGCAATGGCGTCGATTGTGTTCGAATCAGTCGTGCTCGAAGGAATCTCAACGAAGAGGTTATTGTTCCAGACATTTGAATCAAAAGGGCAGCACATTGCGTTCCACCGGTCCAAGTCGATTCCCAAGGTAAGTCGTGGATAGTAACGTAGTCGTAGTAATTAAAGTAAATCATTATTTTAGTGATATAAGCAGTCGATCGAGCAGCAAAACTCAAGTGGACGAAGAGACTTCCCGTGATTCGGAGACTTCGCCGAATTATCGAGTAGCAGGTCGGTTCGATCAGGAGGAGACTGATGTTGCCAATATGCTCGGTAAGTGCTATTCGAATTGTATAGTAGCGAGTTTGCTTGCACGGTGTTTCTTCTTCGTAGTGATTATAGAATATACACTATTCTAGAATGTGCCTGAGAATGGCTTTACAATATCAAATGCGTTCTGATGTAGGCAATGGATCCTTGCGACTTGCATGGTTCAAAGCTGTCCTCTTCTATTGATGGCGGGGCGGGATAGACCCAATTAAACACAAATTAACAGCCCTATTATGGCTATCAAATATCAATTAGTTGATACTTGATAAGATCTATCAATTCATAGTTTGGTATTATGAGTATCAATTGATACATTTTACCTCATTGTAAATACTCATACTCATACTCTTATCGAAATTTCATTGAGAATGGGTTCTGTTTTGACGTTTGACGTTGATTTGTAGTTGGTTTTTGTTGTATGGCTGACTACTAGTTTTGGTTAAATAATGTTGTTGTTTTTTATAAACAAAAGTTGTTTTTTTTCGCAAATCAAAAGAACGAACAACACTTTTGATTGTGCAATGCAAATGCTAAAGTTATTCCCAACGCTCAGTTGATAGTTTCCTTATTGAGTAAATAATTTTAAAATCGCTGCTACGCGTGGTTTGAGTACATTTGTGATGTCTACCGAAGACATTTCGCTCTAAAGTCGTTATTTAACAGTAAAAACGAGGATATACATGTTTTAATTTGATGCACCGAATATTTGATACGTATCAACGAGAAATTTGTGGTTGATAGAAAATTTGATGAATATCAATTTTGTTGATAACCGTAATACCAAGTTTATCGATAAAACTATTCACAATAGATCTTAAATCTAATACAATTCACAATTCATCAAAAATGTTGATAGGTTGATAACCATGATACAACAAGACAAGATATGGCATTGCGCATGTCGTTCATTCTTGCTGTTCATCGGAATTCATCTGTCAACCAATTATGACGTAGGCTGTGCACATGATACAACAAGACTATTGGCGCGAAAGTACAAATTAGCGATTTCGTTAAATTATTATTGTTATTAATTAAACAAATAATAGTACATGTGTAAAAGGGATATTTGCTCTGTATTTGAGTGCAAATATAATTAATGAAAAACAAAAAGAAACATTAGAAACATCTCCATACATTTCCTAAGACAAAAAAATGTTTTAAGGCAAAATAAAGATTATCTTTAAACGATGAGACCCAATTAATAGAAAAATAAAGACTTTATAGTCTGCATTTTGAGAAGGATAACTTTATAAATATTATTCAATATGAAATGGGTAGGTAAACTGGCACTATAAATGCAGTTGCATTTATGCTTAGTAATGCACTTTCTTTGGTAGGATTTCGAGTCTGCAGCTTATGGGTGGTCTCCCAAAGCCATCTGGAGCTATGATGATACCAGTTAACGCAACTATATGAACCACTTAATTTATTTATCTGCAATAGCCGTATCAAAAACACACTTCTTCCGCTCGCGCATGCACTTTTGCATTCGCTTCCTTAATCGCCAAATAGTGGTCGAAAAAACACAAGAACACGAAAATATAATAAATAACCAACTAAACTACTTGTTTTTTAAACATTTTATTCACATTCGATTCAAAATACAAGTTTTTTTTATCAATTTTTTTTCATACGACGCGTCGAGCAGAGCTGAAAATATGTAATTCTGCGACTTAATTGAAAGGAACAACTAAAAAAAAGACACATATACGGACGATAATTGTTTTTCCAAACACATTCACAGAATTCCGAAACTATATCTTCTATATTTTCCACTTTATTTAAACATTTAAAGGAACAACGCAACTCGTTCCATATAAAACACACGTAATTGCCAAATGTCAAAATGAACATCGGGCTCTGATGACGTATATGCGCAGAACAAATCGAAAATGAAAACTTCATTGCGCTATCTTGTCTTGTTGTATCATGGTTGATAACCATAATACCGATTCATTCATTTTGTTGATACGTATCAATTATTATCAAATATCGTGTTGATATTTGATAGCCATAATAGGGCTGTAAATCATGTGAACTTCTGTAAAACATCCGAGACCCAAACTGTCTTGGAAAAGCTTCTCAATTCAGGCATTCGGAATCTGCTTGCAATTGTAAATCCATTTCCAAAATCCCAAAAGAAAGCGCAATGAAAATAAAACAATTTTTTTAATTTTTTAAGGAAGTTATTTTCAACGAACAGCTGTTTAGCTAATGTTTGGAGAGAAAAATTGAAGAGCAGCTAAAACTTAAAAGATCGCATGAGCTGCGTACTAAACTTACCAAGGGAAATATTTCCATCGGAATTTATTCCCGATACCGCTAAATATTTATAAAGCGTCTTCTTTTGCATAACCTGCAAATGAAAGGCTATGTAAATCACATATCAGTTTATGTCTATTTGTGGAAATATTTTCTGAATAAAAAAATTAAACAAGTTCGGCAACATTTTTTTATGAAATATAATTATTTTTGGATCGACCTGTACCGACAGTTGAAATCTTTCTATCAACTCGATATGTTCGTCGTTAAGAAAACCGCACATGCGCATGCAGTCTGACGTTTCAGTGAAAGCGTGTTTTGTTGTCATGTCAAACTGAAAACAAATTTTCTGCATGCATTATTACCGCTGTGTTTATTATTAAAATATTATAACAAATTGTGAATAAATTGTATAAAATTCATGAATATTTTATTTTAATGACCAATATGAATGTGTTTCAAGAAATCGACATTGGCACTAAACTCTATCTACAGTGCTTAAGTAATTGTCTATTAAAATTGCGCCTGCAAAGTAATTTTGCGCTTCATTTTCTGTGTGTGTTTTTTTTTTTTCTAGTGTCCCTGAGCAGTTCCCGGTCGGCGACACCATCATTCTCCTCGCCTGTTAATCACGGCTCGTCACCTATGACCACAACTCATTCACCAGTAACAGTATCAAATCGGCAGAATTTCTTTACACCCATTGGTGGTCCAGCCCCACCAGAATCAACTACAAAATGGAAGAATTCTCCTAGCCCAGTACTGTATAATGTCAGCTATTCGCAAGTGATACGACCTGAATCGGTAAGGGCTCAGCAACCAGCACCAGCGGCACAGCAGCAGCAGCAACAACAACAACAACAACACCAACAACAACTACAGCAGCCACAGCCTCCGCAACCACCTCAACAGCAACAAATTCAACAGGTAAAACAGGTGCAGCAGCCTATGCAACAACCGCCACCGCAATTGCAACAGCCACAACAGCATTCATCGACAGTTCAACAGCAACAGCCACAACAACAACAACAACAACAAATACACCACCAGCAACAACAACAACAACAGCAGCAACCTCCAGTGCAAACAACGACTGTTGGACACGCAACCAGCGTAATCAGGATCTCACCAGCATCGAACAATTACCAGTCGTTTCATCCGGTAATTGTGGACGCAACACATCTGGTACCGGTGTTGCCCCAGGGAACAGCTGTTCCTCCAACGCAACCGTCACAACCGCAGCAATCGGTGGTCTCTATAATAGCGCCACCACAACAACCAACTGAGAAATCGATTCCAAAAAACGGTAATAAAGACCACAATACTCGTATAAATCTGTGGAATCTAATTTTGCCCTTTGTTTGCTTTCAGGGATTAACCAGGGGTCGACATTTCAGTGGCACACGCTCCTGCCATTGATCAATTCCCCCGCGAAACAACAATCAACAACGGCGACACCAACCGCAGCTACAGCGACATGTTCGGTCCCAATGGAATCGCCTGCGAGCGTTAAATCAGCTACGGAGCCAGCACCAGAAGAATGCGAAGATGAGGTGGACGATGATGTGTTTGAACCATCGGCGCCAATTGCAGCACAGCAGCAGCAATTTAATTCATCTAGCAATGGTGTCTACAGATCTGTCGCCTATAGCACTGGGGGAGTAGCAATGGCTGACAGCAACACCTGTCGACCACCTGCTGCAGTCACAGACTTGGAAGCAGCTGAGACTGCTGCAGCAGCAACTGCGGCCGCCAAAAGGCGATCACACTCCCTCAGCTCGCTGCAGAACAACACAAAGGAACCCATGAGTCCCATGACGAAGGTAATTATTGAAACCAACAGTCCATAACCTTATTCACTGTTTCCTGCATTTTTCAGAACAAGATTCGTCGTCCGATGAACGCGTTCATGATCTTCTCGAAGAAACATCGTAAACTTGTGCATAAAAAACATCCCAATCAGGACAACCGTACGGTAAGCAAGATTCTTGGCGAATGGTGGTACGCTTTGAAGCCGGAGGAAAAGGCCAAATACCACGAGTTGGCGAGTTCTGTGAAAGACGCCCACTTTAAGCAACACCCCGACTGGAAGTGGTGCTCCAAAGATCGCAGAAAATCATCAAGTTCGACTAAAGGCGAGGCGGCACGTATTCGTAATGACTCAGGCGAAGGCCAAGATTCGTCGCTGGACGAAAAGAGCCCAAACACACCAGCTGACGCACATCTCCCTGGTCCAGACATTATTCCGCTCACCATCGCTGCATATAGTACGGAGGAGCCGCCTCAAAACAATGGCAACTACGTCAAGGAAGAGATGGAGGTGAAGACGGAAACTGTTAGCGAAGACCCGCAATCTGACGATGAACATGTATGAATCAAGGTGTTTCCGTCAATAAATTGACGTCTCATTCCGTTTTCTTTTTCACAGATGGTGATTGCTGAAGAGCCATCGAATCCTCCAGATTCTGGCAAACTTATCGACTTGAAATGCCGCGAGCGAGTTGCTGACTCTGACATGGAAGACTCTGTCTTCGATTATAGGACAAACAATGAAAAGGTAAGTCGTTGCACCGAGTTTCATTTTTGAAAAACGCTTTAAATGGTTTCTCTAGCACTCCGAGGCACTCGACCAACAGCGGAAACATATGGTTCATGAAAATAATAACATGTTGTATGCCAATAGCTCCAAAGAACAGCAACAACAACAACAACAGCGCCAAGAACAGCAGCAACAACAACAACATAACCAACAGCAATTGCAAAACGAAGCAGCTGCAGCACAATCTAGAGCTGCAAACTCATCGACAGCTGCTGCAAACATGGAACGGGATATAACTCTCAAGCCAAAGCCGATCAAAGCTCAGCGTCCAATCGAGAATAATATGCTCAGCTATCAGCAAATCCCAATGTACTCATACAGCAGTCCAAAGAATCCCATTGGGGTGACACCGTTCCAACCAACTGGTAAGTCCAAATAAAGATTACATATATTGCTGCATTGGGCATAAGCTAGAACGCGTTTCAAACCACTATGGGGTGTGTCGGCGCATGACTCTGAAGATTACATTCGAAGGACTTGTTCCTCCACCTCGACATCCAACAGATTTTGACTCGTTTTTCGCCATAATTTACGCAAGCATCTTTGGAAGGTATCCTATGCGATTAACAGGCAATGAGTCGATGAGTCTCATAATTTACTTCCTACGGCTGTACGAAGTGCTCATAACTTTTGTTTTATTCTCATTTGTAGCTGCAGTTGCTATAAATTTTGTTCTCTCTTCCGTAGGTGGCGCCTTTAAAACGATGCCCATCAGTCCGAAGGGTACAAAACTAGATGAACAGCCTGGCAGCGGTGACAACTCCTCCACCACGTGCAACAATAACAACTTCATGATTAAACAGGAAGAGTGTGATAAAAAGATCAAACAAGAACAAATGTCACCATTCAATGTTAGTGGTGGTGGTGGACCAACGATTTTCACCTTCAATGTGCCAACTAATCTAAACCATTTGAAAGGCTCCACATCAGACTTTGTCAGTAGTCCGTTGGCTGGTCCGCCCAACAGTGGCAATTCTCTGTCCGAGTCAGCAAAAGGTAAAGTAAAACCAGAACAAAACGATGCCTTCGAACAAAATAAGTATCAGTTGTCAACTAACAATACCAATAACAATAACAATACTAATACTAATACAGTTGCACGCAATAGTAGTCTAATGTCAAATAGCTCATCAACGCATGAACATAATAATCATCATCAGCAGCGATATCATCAACAACGTCATGGTTCTATCACTAACTACCTCCAATCACAACATAATCATTTACAAAATCATAATAATCAATCTAATCCCCCCACTGTCATAACCTCGACTAACAATTGTCCTTTGATCCTTAACAATCTATCATCTGACCATGACGATGCACATGAAAACACGACAACGACGACCACCACACATAATGACCAACAACAACAACAAAATATCAATGCAGTCTTACCATCCACATCTGTACTGTATGATGCATTAGTGCTTGACGCTCTTGATGGATCAACCCTCGAAGACGAATCTCTTGTCCATCAATCGGACCATCAGCAGATCCAGCAACAACAACAACCGAAGCGTCTTCACCAGCAGCAACAACAACAACAGCAACAGCAGCATCATAATCATCGACCCAAGGGAACTGTCCTTTTGATACAGACAAAAAATCCATCAATCGCAACAAACTCTCATGATAGTTCTTCTTCTTCTTCTGCTTCCCTATATTCTTGTGCTATTGGTGGTGGTAATTCTAATGGTGTTGCCGATGGTAGGGTAAATAATCGACCATCTACTAATCATTCGCTTTTTAATAATAAGATCAATAATGGTACAAGGATTCTAACCTCTAACAATATTAACAATAACATTAGTAACGATATACAAACAATGAAAAAACTCACACTCAGTACTAAACCCGATGACAAAAAACAATCGATTCTAATGATTAATTCGACTGCGTTAAATGCAGCTTCCTTGACAGCGATAGCATCATCTGCTTCCTCCTGCTCCTCCTCCTCTTCGTCGTCGTCATTGTCATTGTCATCGGCATCGTCCATTTCGACGGCTTCATCAGTTTCCGTGCTACCAACAAGTGCAGTTTCATCATCGGTTATGTCAACCACTCAGATCCTAACCACAACAACTGGACAGAAACAAATTATGTTTGCTTTCAATAATTCAAATCATCAGGTGAGTTTTTGCAATCAACCAACCGGGCATCGTTATATTAATAAAATTCTATTGAACAGGTTGCATTTCTACCGATGCAGAGCAACGATGAACAACAACAACAAAACAAAGTCACACCGAGTTCTCCAAATATAGTGCCAATGAATAATAATAATAATAATGCGGTCACACCAACAGTGCAATATTTGTTTAAGAAAAACTGTCAACAACCAACGCAACAGAATGTCGTTCACAATACGATACTGTTGCCGAGTTATAGCCAAGGTAAGAGATTTATCAGCTATTATATCAGCTATAATACTTAATTTAAGCCTAACAATGTTTGTATGACATTTGCCTACATTACTTTGAATTAGACCAGAAAATGAAATGGAGGGCTTTACGTGCAGTGTCCCTTATAGAGGCAAACAATTTTTTTTTTGGAATTTTTTTACGCATACCCTTTACTTTTTTTTTTAATGCCAATACTAACTTCGATGCAAAATATTTTCCTCCTGGGATGATGCTAACACGTGCCGACTAGACGGCAAAGTCAACATAGAAAATCTGTATGAAAAATAAAAAAAAAAATTCTATGGCATGTAAATATTTCATTTCAATCTCAAATATTTATTAAATAACTATACAGAACACTTGAATAATAATAATAATAAGTAACAAAAAGGAATTATTGCGGATATTTTCGCTTTAAAACTTCTTTCTTGCAATCAGGATATAACTCCCTGTGCTCTTTCACACAACGAAGAAGGAATTGTTTTTGCTCTTCTTCAGCTGTCAAAAGTCCGTGAAAATCCTGCATAAGCTTGACTGCTCTTTCGGCTGTATCATTCACTGCTTTAAGTGAAAGAACCATCCTCTTGCCTTCTAAATAGGAAACATTGTTCTCCCACGAATATGGACTTTCTTGAAGAAACGTTACATTTATTTTTAAACGAGAAAATAAATTTAGACTCTTTGCCGACACAAAATCATCCAACGTTTTGTCTAAATTAAATAAAAGAACATTTTCAATAATTAAAAAATATGTAGAAAACATTTATGAATAGTAAAATTAACTTACCCTGCATTGAATTGCATATTTCTTCTTTCGATGGAACATATCTTTTAAGAGAATGCGATTGACTCTCCTTATTAAAGTTAGCCACCATATTTTGTTTTGTGTCTAAGTCCACAGTGTCATCAAATAAAGATAAAACCACAGCCTCTTCGGTCAAATAATATAGATGCTGACACAATTTTTGAAAGGCTGCTTTCGAAATCGACTCGTCTACTTTTTCATAATCCTTCAATTTCTTCAAAAAGGATAGGTCTTGAAAGGGTGCTTTTACTGCCGAACTGCACTGCAACCATGGTTTAACGTAAACCATTACAATAAACACACAGACCTCTTTTAATCCGTCACTATCTTTTTTAGTCAATTTAAGTTGTGACCGTAGCAAAAATATTTTTAGTGCATAAATTGCTCTTGCCATCCATCTCGCTTGATGCATTGCACCTGGGGGCCTGATCTTAAGTTGCTTACCGACATCTCCTCCTAAGAATATTATCGAAAGTTCAGTAAGTTCGCGGTAGTCATTTCTGATAATTGGCTTTCGTAGCTCGGCAAAGTAAAAACTTAGAACTTCAGAAATTTCGAGATCATTAAAATTTTCTTTTACAATGTCAGCACAGGTTTGAAATTTGTTTGAGTCAATATTCTGCCATTCATCTCGAAACTTTTTAAAAAGAGGTATTTCTGGACTTATAGTGACTTGCTGGACCTTAATTTCGAAGACACTTTTAAGCACGAGCTCATAAATGTGATGCCGACAACCAAAAAGGACCAACTCTCTTTCCAATTCCTGTTCCAATGCTCCATTAAAGCGACCTGTGTTAGATGCAGTTGTATCACAACACATAATCTGAACTTTATCATCCAAGTTCCAGTCCTTAATTGCTCTAGAAACAGCTTTAGCTTGTTCTTTACCAGAAGAATTTTCCAATTTTGGCACAGATAGAAGTTGTTCCGCATCTCCAAAAGTAATAACAATAGGATGTCGTTCTTCCTTAGGACTCCTTACGTTCAAGCCAGGTAATAATTTTCCATCCCAGTGAACAGTAACGACCTTCGGAATATTATTTTGAAAATCGGTTTTAATGTTTTCTGCCCTTTCTTTTCTAATCCGTGTCCGCATGCGGTGAATCGAGGACTTATTGATTGGAAAATCTTCAAAGTTAAGCCCTAGAGCCTCCACTGTAGCCTGAAGTATATAAACAGAGTCTCTTATGCTCAACTGACATCTGTCTAATGCTGAGACCAATTTTGGAGTAACAAAGTCCTTTCTTCCTCGTTTTGAGGTTGCCTCAGATGATGGTTTAGGAGCAGTGGGAAGACCTTTTTCGCTGCTTTCGTCGGAGCTTGTTATTATGTCATGCTCTTCAGGAATTGAATCCTTCAATGACGCTGAAGAAGTAGATGGTATTTCCGATGACATGTACTTACTGCGTTTTTGTTCTTCTTCTAATCGCCTTTGTCTTACCCTATCTTCATTTTCAGCTTGTTTTTTATCAACCCCTGCTAAGCAGCCCGGTCGTCCTGGCTCTCTCTGACGCTGTAAAAAAACTCTGTCCTCTTCTATTTTAATTTTTTGAAGGGCATCAGCATGAGCTATGTCAAATATGTTATCCAAATCGTCCTTGAAAAATTCTTCTCGTCGTTTATGCACCTCCTGGGTTTTCTTAGAATTTTTTTGCAATTCTCTCCAAGCTTGATACAAATTGATAAGCTTCTTCACAGAATTGGGCAGTGCTTTTGTGGGGATTCTTGCCTTTTCCCAAAAAATCGAACACTCACGAATAACAAGATTTGCGCTTTCGCTGACTGTCAACTTAACTTCGCGCATATTAAAAAAGAAAACTGCAAGAACTTGTCGATTTGACGGTAATTTAGCACCCTTTATTTGGTGATTTACATCTCCCACTAAGTAAATGCTTTTTGTATTACTTCTTAATTGAAGTGACATCTTTAACTAATTAAAAAATACGTGTTTACCGTTCAAAAATTAAAAATGCAATAAAAATTTGCTCAGGCACGTGCTACTATGTCAGCGTTACTTGTACTGAAATTTTTCGATCCAAGTCGGCACGGGTAAAAATGCTCCAAATGACCTAATTTTTTTTTTTGAATATGTTTTATGATAAAATAAACGAAATAAGAACATATGCGTTTAAAAAAAAACAAGTCAAAAAATAAGGGACACCCTTAAGCCCTGTTCAAACCGTACGGCAGCCAATGAGACATCAGGAAGAAACTCGAAAGTTACCCTTCCAGTCCCACTGGCGTTCCATCTCTGTTGCCACACAGACGAAACTTTATCATGCAACAAACTCTTCCATTCACGGGCACTCAAGCCAGCCACCTGCTCACCACTAACCCAGTCAGATGATGACAGAGGTAAGCCCTTCTTGATCTTGTAGGCAATTCCTTTACGAATCACCTCAAGATCCAAAGGGGGAACCCCCAGCAGCACCTGTAGGGCATCAGTAGCGGCGGTACGGCATACCCTGAGCGAACTTAGCAGGATTACTCTCTGACAGGAGAGAATCATGCTTCGTCCAGCCACTTTCTTGACGACGTCACCCCATATCGGCGCACCAAAAGTTGCACAAGCAACAAATAGTCCACCGTATATAGTGGTTTGAATTAGACCAGTTAGACTCTGTCAACATTATTGTTCGTTCAACCATATTTCAACCACACTTCAAACCTAACCATAAGTCACAGATTCAGTTATAGCTGGATTTTGACCTGCCTACATTTTAGTGTCTCCTGAATTAAGTTTCGCGGGCAACAATTTTGCGCTGATTCGATTTAAAACCATGACCATGTTCAATTTATTTCATATCTCACAGAAGTCTCTTTTTCACGAATTGTAGAAGTTAGTTAGGTTAGAGGGGCTGTTTGAATTATATGCAATGTTCGCTCACAAGCCATTGAGGCCCACTGATTACCCTTTTATAGAAGTACCTGATAGGACACGCAACTAACAAAACCATTGAGATCTGTCGATGAATCTTATTAAATCTGGTAGAAGTATCGTTGCTAGATCTTCCAAGTCGTCAAAAACCGTGCTCCCATGCAAGAGTAGCTTTTCGTCTCTGCAACTACTGCAGCAGTCATTTGTAAAGATAGTCTGTCTTTTGGCCATGTTTTCAATGATTCAGTGTACGGTTATTACTCCGACGAGAATTCGGATTTGGTTCCTATCAAAAGATGTTAGGAACTTTGATCTTTTAGTGTGACTTGCGGGCCACAAGCCGCTAGTACATACGGAAGTATTGTTTAATCGTTCTTTAGCCAAGTTTAATGTGACATTATCAATTACGCTCTTATCTGCGTTGAAAGCTGATTGTACTTGTCTGTCAGTACCACACTTTGGTCCTCATGGACCCATTGTGATGCCCTTTTATGGTTAATCATTGGTGTTAAAGGTGGTTAACTTCATGTCCCTCCTTCACCCAACACCGTGACATCATCACTTTCTGAGACATCAGAAAGTTCTTGTAAGTCGTGGAAGTAATAACTTCCAAGTGTTCTGGAAGTTATGACCCGTTAGAGCCCCTACCAATTTAGACAGCGATATCCTGTCGAACTGTAAAAGTTTGATGGTCCGGCCACTGTCATACTTTGGCCAAAGCTTCCGTGATACTTCACAGGTCGTTAGTTCTTCATTTTGTATTTCAATTACATCTTTCGGGCCGCTCCCGCCATTGCTAGAACTCCTGCTTGGTAGACACTGCTACAATCAGGCAGCCTGATTGAGCACTGTATATTTAATTTCTCCGAGAATATACACGCACCGGTTCCACAGTCCATATTTGATCCATCTGTGTAGATGGATATCGATTTCTTCTTAGTGGGTTCATTTGTAGACGATACATCCCTACTAGGAAAAGAACAAGATAATGATCTATCAAAGTTCAGATGGGAAGACATGTAGTCAGAAGTGACAACGTTCCCAGCCTATTTCCCTAGGATCTGTGCGTGACCAATATTACCTGGGTTCCAAGTATAAGGTTGGCTTTACATTATTGCACCTTCGGTGCTCCATTTATAGGTCTAGAAGGGTTAGATTGTGAATTGCGTTGATCGCTTTAAGTGCTGCTTGGCTGTTCACACAGGAGGTGATTTCCATTGCTGGTAGATCGGTCGCTAAGACTGTTTGAATCGCTTTCTTAACCGCGTATATCTCTGCCTGAAAAACGCTGCACTGATACCTTTTATGACAGAACTCGCGGAGAGCCAGTCGTGCATGTCCGATATACAGACTTTAAATTTCTTGTCAAAATCATACCTTGGGTTTCTTGTAGTCCGTGAGTGGCATAAGTTTTTTCTGATCATAGATATGAAGGATGCGCGATTGACCGAACTATTCGGGCCTTCAAATTTTGTTCATCTTTGGCTGCCACGTTCTTAGTCTACAGCTCGATGGCTTGTAGGTTTAGCAACGTTGCTAGGTCTAGTTGTGTCAAAAGACTCTCTGTTGTAACATCCTACAACCTTAAAGCCTTTGCTCCAATCGCTCCATCAAAGTCGCAGATATCTCTGTTGCCTTCTTTAACAAAGGCTTTAAGTATATCGGCTTCCACTCTAAGCCAGTTATCTACAGACAGCTTGCCATCGGGGCTGCTGCAGTCGATACTAGCTAGAGTTAGCTCTTTAGCAGTCTTAAGAATAGATTTTAAATTCTTAGCCACATTGCCTGTTACTTCGTCAGCTGAGCGTATTATTTTTGTAGCCGACCGTGTTGCCAGCTTTTAGACTTGGCGATTTGTTCCTTAGGAATACTGCCTGGCTTACTTGGTGGTGCTAATTTGGAAGTTGACGGTTTTGATGTTGAGGGAGTAGGGTTCGCCTCCTCATTAGGCTGTTCCTTGGCCCTATCGACATTTTTAGCTTCACCTTCACAGCTGACCGATGAGTCAGCAGTATTGACTGTCAATGGTACGGGATGTGCTATTTTGCAATAATGTTTCTCGTACTGCTTGACCTTGTTGGCATGCTTCCTCATCAGAGCCCTGTCTCTGTCAGAGTGCTTAGTACCATTTCTGGTGTTCTTTTTCCTTAGAATCCTGACCGAGCATTTCTATTTTTGTAACTGACTCTGGTTTTCAGATATCAGGTTCTTGGAGTCTTCTTATGGTCGGTCCTCTAAAAGTATGTTCTCTGTCTCAGAGTCTATAGATAGAACGTTACTAGACTGGGTGGAGATCATCTTCCCCAGTGCAGTCATGTCCGGCCAAGGTCTCTCCAACAGAGTGATAGCTTCCATGGTGTCACTGGCAAGTAACTAGCTGCCTTCAAACCCTTTACTAGCAGTGTGATCTTCTATGAAAGTAGGAACCTCCAGACTATGTGCCCCTGCCACATACACCTGAAATAGTCAAATCGTTTCGTTGTTGTCCTTACATGTTTGGGTTTCTTCGCATTAGTTAGTTCAGCTACATTCTAGGATGCATTGCCCGGTCCCTACACCCAAACCACACCGTACTCTGGTTAGCTCATTTAAAGCATTTTGTATCAGTAGACTATTAAACACCAAACTCCAAAGAAGACGGGACGGAACGCAACCCAACTCTTAAAGAGGAAAGTAAAGCTCTTGAAGCGTAGTATTGCTGCAAGCAATTCCTTGATCATCTTCATTTGCAATGTACCGTCTGTTCATTAAAATGATCACGGGTGTATGACATGACGCTCAATTGATCTTTATATTTCAATAACTTTTTTCAGAAACAACACCAATATCGCCTGGCTACAAATCACTACCAACGACACCGCAATCCTCCGGTGATACCAAAGGAAGCCTACCCCAATCAGATTCCGATGCGGATAAGCAATATAACGACAACGATCAAGAAGACTCTGAGAGTCAACAGTTTGTATTGGCTCCGACGCCAGCGCAATTGGGTCGCGCACCGCTTCAGCGACGAAAAAATATGTGTAAGTAGCGAACATTCTCTGCTCCTTTGCAAAATCTCCTTTCTTACAAATTCCCATTTGTAGGTAAAAGTGATTCGATATCACATACGGCAGCAGCAACAGTCACATCAACTGTAAACTATTCCACAGCCAGCAGTGCTGATTCTACAATCGTGACGACAATAACACAAACTGCCGCAACCCCGACCATGTTGTTGTCCACAGCGCTCCCCACACCGACATCATCTACCCCTAGTTGCGACGAGCATCCAAAGTTTCCACAGAAAACGAATTCAACAAAGAAGAAGAACGACGACATGGACAAGTGAGTTGAATTATCATCTCCGTACATTTGATAGAATTACAATTTTTTTTTTATGAAATCTAGTGTCCTTAAACAAGTGGACTTTGAAAAGAAATACCAAGCTCTGCCACAATTTAAACCAGAAGATTGTCAGTCACCAAGTGCTATATCAGTGCCATCATCGCCACGCGTCTACGGAACAAATTATAGAAAGAAGAATCCTGTACAGAAGATTCGTAAGCAATTTACCTCGATGAATCCCTGTGAACCATTATCGACATGTTCTGTTTTGCTTGCAGACAGCGAGGATGAGTCGACAGATGAAATGTCGATACCAACGCCCACACAGCGTTTCTTTGGACCCGACTTCAATATTGATCAATTGAGAGGTGGTAAGTTATTTGAAATCTGCCCGCCAAATGGCACAGTATGATAACATATGACATATTTATAGAATTGGAATCGAATCAAACAGGCAGATCGCCGAGGACACCACAAACGCCATTGCAAAGTGCTCGATCCGATGCAAGTGAGAAGGGTCACAGAAAAGTGCTGGAACAGCGGCGTACCCTTGTAATGCAATTCTTTAGCGAACACGGAATGTTCCCCTCAACGCAAGCCACAATTGCGTTTCATGTAAGATTGCCAATTCGCGGGGGCCTTTAGCGAATAATCTTCAATGGCTCTTTTTTTTTCTTTGCAGACTAAACATATTGACATATTTCCGAGAAAGCAAGATCTGCAGTTGAAAATACGAGAAGTGCGACAAAAACAAATGGGCAGCTTCACACCACAATCAGCTGGTCCGGCAACACCAAGCGAAACAAATACAGGTAAGTGATGTTAATAAGAACAAATGTACATATTATGTATTCTGTGCTCTGTGCAGTAGCATCAATCCAAAGTATGTAAATAGGAAACTGTTGTTCGACATCTAGTGTACCTCCGTCCACTGCCACTTCTTCTTAGTCTTTTCAACTCTTTTCACCTCGTTATAAAGCAGCAAAAACATCCAACTAGTTTCCCTCTTACCCCAACAGCTTTTCGGAAGCTGCCAGGTTCCGCTCGCCCTCTTCATCTGGACATTCAGAACAGAAGGGCGAGCTTTTGTGGCCAAATATGTGGAGATATGTATTTTCGATGGCCGCCGTGCCTTGACAAACTGCGTTGCAGTCCCTCGCGTTCTTTTTTGTCCATACCGCGATGGTGGGAGAGCAGTTTGTGCGCCCGTCTGCTTTTTGCCTTAATATCCCCAATTGCTACAATATTATAGATGTTACCCTTTCTTCTGATTTTACCCTCCTTTACCTTTTCGCGCATATCTTCCTCAGATGCAGTGCTCGGCAATGGGTCCCGATTCTTTTAAGTCGTGGGAGTTTATATGTTTCTTTGTTTGGGCCAGAAACACAAAGCAGTTCTACTGCTATTTCATTTAAAGATACGCCCAACTCTTTTAGAATATAAGATAATCTCACTAAATAGTCCTAAACGAAAAACTACGATATGCCAAGTCTTCTTGGCATATCATGCCCTTTAGGTTAAAAATAAAAAAAGAACAGCAAAATGTAGTAAAAACAAAAATGTATTTATTTATTTTGTATTATCTTGCACTTCGCGATTAACACGATCGACATAAGTACGCATAATTAAATTCCACGAATCAATAAACCGATCCATACACATGGATGCACATCGTTTTTCGGAAGTTCCAAGTGTAGCTCCAGGTTTAGCTACGCAATGAACAAAACACTTTTTCGTCATCCTTGTGATAAATTCCTCAGCATGTGCAACATTCATTTGACGTTGGTATTCTTTTAGAACTTCTTTTTGTTTGTCGGCAGGAAGGTTTTCAAATTTATTAGCCATTTTTAAGTTTTTTTTTTTTTTTTTTTTTTTGATATTAATTATTAGGTAATACTGCAAATTTAATAAAAATGAAAATATTTTAAAAATGTGTAGGTACTGCTGTAAAAATTGACTATGAGAAATGAAATGATTCCGTGACGTACCTACAAATTTTTGAATTTGCTGGTAACTTGATTGTACGAGGTAGGTTAAGTGCTGAAACTGAGGAATTTTGAATAATTCATTGACCGGCGTGTTATGTGGTGAATTAGGGGGGATGTGTTAAGAAAACTATAAACAAAGTGCTGAACGCTGAACCACACATGAACATGACCACAAACCACAGCGCACTTTAACTTAGCCGTTGAACTCAATCTTCTTGGTCTTATAATGTTGCTTTTGAATAATTAGTACGTAAAACTTTTCCTGTTCAACCTCTCAGTCCACCTGTCTAACGACAAAACAAATTTGGCCTAAGCTGGATTTGAAACGCTCGAAGAAATTGATCTCTCTCAACCGTTTGCATATCGGCACTACAATAGGTGTCATTACTGGGCACTGCCTGATAGGAAATCATGCCGTAAGGCTATGCCTTTTCGCAAACGACTTTTGCAGAAGCTGTATGGATCAGGAAGAGGAGGAAACTATCCCTCACCTTCTTTGTTCCTGCCCAGCTCTCCCGTAGAAGGAAGCTTCACTTAAGAGCACTTACACTTCACTTACAACGACTTGGGCGACCTGACAAACACAGACATCAGAAGCCTCTTACGCTTTATACAGAGCTAAAATTGGTTCAACTAGTAGGAAGATCTTATATGATCCTTTTTCGTGGTGTCACAATGGACCTATGCTGGACTTAGTGTGTTGGCGTTTCCCAGCTGGCAGCCACTTTCAACCAACCAACCAACTTCTTCTTCTCAGTCAATTCCACAACAGGTTCCACTGAATTCATATGAAATGCTGGGGTTAATGCCCAGTTGCACAGTCAGAGTTTAAACTCTGGTTTTGGTTTAAACCTTCGTTCAACAAATTTTCGGTTTCACTGTGTTCGTTTAAACCCAAAGTGGAGTTCAACTCTCGGTTTAAGTTAAACCCCTGCATTCTGCCGTTTAAACTTTCCTTTCGCATTTTGAGGTTTATTTTGACAGCTGCTATTTCATACAGAGATATGAGAGAGAGAGAGAATAAAATAGATAAATTGTCTGGGTGCTACACTTCTTGAATTTATATGAGTGAAAACCAGAGTTATGATTAGTTTCAGCATTACTCGGTAACTGTTAACAAATGTCATCAGAATATTTCAATAGATTCCCAACCAATATACTTTTCAAGGAAAAACCCTTTTTTCAAGTGAACAATGAACATCAGGTAGATTTTTGCCCAAACAATGTAGACAAGCGTAAATTGTATTGAGGTTTTTCAATACAAATTAATTATTTTAGTGTGTGGAAACGACGATTATTTTTTTTTTGTAATGCTACCAGTGATTTCTTTAGATTCTTGGCTGAAACTAGACACTACCTCTATGCTTTATACAATGCAATTTTTTGTCCGATTTTGAACACACTTCTCGGGACAATGCCTGTACATACATTTGAGCTTGCTCAGTTAAAAGGTTTCGGAGTTCATACCATTTTTGTATACAGATCTAGATTACTTTTTGTTAGAAAAAAGTATAATCGGAACAAGATAGCGCAGATTTTCGCAGAAACACCAGCAAAAAACTGTGCGCGTACCTATTACCAGACAATGACCCTAATTATAGGCTCATAAAACCCTTTCAATATTCATTACCATTACTGGCGACGGGTGATCGGATATGGTAAAAACCTAGCGAGTGACAATGTTCAAACATGTGTCAAAAATAAATCAATTCACCTCGTTAATACCAAAATACATAATGTAATAATATTGCACACATTTTCTTTTATTTACAAATGGTAAAATAGATAAAGTAGAGAAAAGCAATAACCATTTATTTGATCAAAAGTGCGCTGGTAAAAAAATATCCCCTTAAGGGAAATTGTTCTGCGCTTCCACAACTGCGTTTAGTTAACTGGCAGATTATTTTGAACTGTGAAACTGAACAAGTTAAACCAAAAGTTTAAACTCTCGGTCAGGTTTAGTTAAACTTCAGTTTAAACTCTGACTGTGCAACTGGGCATAAATGTTTCACTTTTGTTCTGTATCGTGTTCTTACGGATGGACTTTTCTGATGGCTATAACGCCATAGGTAGTTTGAGATTTGAAAATTCGACTAACTAGCTATTAGATGAAAAAATGGCTTTAGTGGACATAATATTATATGATAGCGTTTGACAGAATAGACGGTAGACGGATCTGTTCCAGTTTAGTTTTATGTAGCAGAAATGAAAAAGTTTTCTGTTCTGTTTTGGTTTCTGTTCCAGTTTCCGCTCTTTGTCACTTTCCGCCTTTAGTACATTTCTTCTTCGTCTAATTCTAGTACATTTTTACTTTATAGTTTTTGTTTTTATAGAATAAGAAACTTTCAAGTTCAAGTGGATTTTTCTTATGAGAGTTTAAGATTGCGGTCATTGAAGAATGTCTCTACTATTCCTATCCTAGGTACGCGTTGATCGATGCGCAGAGGTCTTGAATGTTAGTAGGACCTGCTGCTAGGATTGTGCAATCGTCTGCATATGAGATTAAGTATATGTCTGCCGAAGGTAGTGGTAGCTTTGAGATGTAATAATTAAAGAGAAGAGGGGACAGTATTCCGCTTTGGGGCACTCCTTGTTTGGTTTTCCTGTTTTTTTTTTTAGTTGGAATTCCCGAAGTCTACCCCGAATGTCTGTCTGACGCTGAGGTAGTTTGCAAGCCGGTTGATAGAATTTGGTAATGTTGACTAAAGGATGCCCTGGAGCAATAAAGCATGGCTCACTGTGTCAGAGGCTTTAGACAGGTCTAAAGCCACTGAAGTGTTCCCTTGATAAGATCTTGGTTGATTTATTCAATTTCTGATTTGACTGGTGATAGTATTTAGGGCTGACGTGTTGCTGTGGATTTTGGGGAGTCCATGTTGGTGGTTGGTTGATCGGTGAGAAAAAGGGCCTCATTGTTTTTTGCGACTGGAGAGAAAAGAGAAATTGATCGATATAAGTTGGCTTGATCTGGTTTTCCCGATTTGAGCAGTGGGATCAGTCTGTTTTGTATTTTATGCCTAAGTCTCCTTCCTAGGTGTTTCAGCATTAACATTAGACGCTTTCCCTCGTCGCCGGACAACCCCAGCTTGTCCAAGACCAAAAATCGTCTAACCTATCAGCAACACCCGTCAATATACGAAGTTATCGTCGTCGCTTTCCTTGCGAATGTGTCGCGTCGGAACAAAAATCTTATTTAATTTTGTTTACATATCTCTTCACGCCAAAAATAAATGTATTTCCAATGAAAAAGTGGAAGTCATCAGAGTCTTTAAGCCAACTTTAATATAAAATTCGTTGTTCAAAACAAATCAATCAATCCTAGTTTGTTTATTTATTTTTTTCTGCCTAGGGCGATGGCACAATTTTAACGGAATGTAGAGTCAGTATCCACTTCCACTGATCTTTCCTCGAAAAGTTAGCATGAGTCACATAATAACAATATATAGACAATATATGACAATCTAGAATAAAAACCACAATTTTGTTTCATTACCTACACAGGGTCATCAGTTGATCATCAACAGCACACAAATTATGAGTTAAGTCAGCAACAGCACCATCAACAAAATCACCAACAGCAGCAGCAACAACAACCAACTCAACAGCAATAGAAACCTGCATGCATCATCGCCTACCTACAATAAAAAAAACTAGAAGTGCTATCATATAGTTTTCTAAATCACCAAACACACTACGACTTTAAAGAAGGTAATTTTGTAAAAAAACAAAGTCACTCATAAAATTGTATAACACACCTACCATAAATTGTTACAAAGGAAACAACAAAAGTTGAATATACAGTTTTAATATTGTTAAAACAAGACCTTAAAAGAAAACTTAAATTTTTACAAAAAAGTGTGCCTAAGGAAAAAAATTTAAATGCAAAACGAAGAAAAACTAAATTACAATGTGGCAACGTTTTTTCATAATGTTAATTTTATTAGTATGTATTTGTATTCGTTTAATATATATATATACTATTTTTTTTTTAAATTGCAATTTTACCAACAACATAAAAAAAGAGTCGGATAATGAATTCCATTTCCCCTTCGATAGTTTTAATAAATTTTAATATAATTTTATACAAATTTATATAACCGGGGGAGAAAAAATGAAAGTTTATCTCTCGTCCCCGTCTGAATATTTATGGCAAGTTATTTGAATTATTTTATTATTTCGAAATTTTTATCTTGTTACAATGTATTCTATTTTTATTAATTTAAACATTTGTTATAAAAAAAAAACAGAAACAAAGCAAATATCAATCGTATTTTACATATATTTTATTTTTGTTAGTGTTTTGTTACAAATATAAGTTAAAATTTTAAAGAAATTATTATTATTTTTTATAGTAAACTCACATTTTAATTAGAAAATAATAAAACAAATCTTAGTAATGAAGTAAAATTTATGTAGATTTTAAATTGTATGTATTTAAACTGATTGTGTTAAGTTTTTTTTTTTTATTTTTCCTTTTTTTTACTGTATATATGCAACAAATTAGTATAAATATTTGCACGAGAATAATTAATATCTATTTCTTACTTTTATTATAATTAAATACAAAATCAAAACATGTTACATAATATACTTTAATACTTTATAGAAGTTTTTATTTAAAAGAAACAAATATTTTGTAAGAGAAAATTCTTACATTTGTTGCAAATATATAAAAAATATATATCATACATCTTTTTTTATAACATTGTTTGTTTTTTATTATTTCATTTGAAATGGATTTTATTTGATTTTCAGTTTTATGCGAAATATTCGACCGACATTCTAGTTATTTATGGAGGATGTGATTTTTTTATTATATAGATCCTTTATTCTTGGGTGGGGCAAAGGGCGGCGTCTCCTCAAACCAGCAAGGTGGGATATCCCGCCAACGCGATGTATTTATTTCCCGCTCCCACTTTCGCTTTTCGCGTTGGTTTGAGCAGTCCTTATCTTGGAGAGTTCCATACTGAGGAGAGGGCAACATTCCATAGGCGCTGCGGGCTTCACTTATAGTGCTTGTTTTTTCGTTTGCTATTATACAAAAATAGCTCCTAAGTGCCATTGAAACAACAAATATTAACAGCAAGAACGGTTAAGCAGGAAGTCGTTTTTATTCAAAGCATTTTGATTTTGATACTCGTACCGATACGATATGCAGTGCTTTAAATCTAAATCTAAAAGACCATTCACATGAGAGCGAACGAACGAATTGCCTAACTGCAAACAAACCACTTTTTAAGCATTTATAAACAGAAAAACACAAATTACCATCTTCAGGTTTTTTCTACTGCGCCACCTCTCGCGAACGTCTGACAAACATCCGAGAGTATGACTGTCCTGAAAAAGCTTCTCAATTCAGCCGTTCGGACTCGGCATAAAATTGTAGGTCCCTTCCATTCGTTCCAAAAATAGAAACTCACACAAAACGAATGGTTGCGAGAAGCTAGGCCTTGGGTGTCTACCGCCTGTCGCGCCGCCTATTTATTTATTTATATATATAAACAGAAAATTGCACATTTTATTAATGTATTAAGAAAATAAGTTTGTAAACAGTTTAAATAACGAAATTTTGAATTCAAAACTTTTTGCCGCGAACGCGAACACCGTTGGCGCGAATTGTCAAAGTTTATTCGCAATCCACATCATTTCATTCGTGTTCCACAAACTAGCGAATAAAAAGTTAAGACCATTCACATGAGAGCGACCAACTACCTACGAGCGAACGAATATTCGCAAGTTTTGACGGTTCGTTCACATAAACACTTTTCTAGGTAGCAGCAGTTCGCGAATTTCAGCCATCAGTTTCTACCCACAATGTCAATTTGAGGTCTAATGTGTATGGCCCTTTAAAGGACCATTCGAAATCCGCACGAATTCAATATGTACCTTCAATGTTTGAATTGAATATCTTAATTGCGGTCTGGCTCACGGCGAAGATACCAATTTTCCATTTTAATTCTAGATTTATATAGAAGCTGCTCACATGTCTCCTATTGGCAAGAACTTATGCCTGGGTTCTGGAAGACACTGAATGAGTTGGCGATGATATTTAGTTTTATTGAAAAGACCTTTCCTCCCACTCCAAAGTCATTGAACCGTCTTCGAAGATGAATCTTTCGAAAATATTTGTCCAACTCCCGGAGAGTTAGTTTGTTTATATCCAAGCTGCAAGCAAGCGCACAACAAGCTGCAAATGACGAAAGCGTACGTATGAAGCGCGGCAACGTGGACAGTAGACCTAAGACCAGCGGTATAAAATAGACATCACAAAGGAACCGACTTCTAGGAGAATGTCAGTTGTTTGCTTCCAATACAATCTAGAATAAATCTACATTGAAATTCGTACTATCAAAAAACTTCAATATTTTTATCCGACATTTGTTTTTTTTTTTTTATTAAGAATTATTAAAATAGATAATGATCAGTCTATTTAATTTATAAGTTTCTGTTTTTAAAAAAGAATGGCATTAGTGTAGTGGATATAGTCAGTTTTGCTCTCTGCCACGGACCCCTTCCATAACCCTACACCAAAAAAGGGGGTTCTGTTTGGCAGTATAATGCAATCCCCTTTTTTAAATATAAAAATCTGTTATGTATTAAAACTATCACTAAAAGGAATTATTTTCCAGAAAAGAAAGCACACTTTACAAACTACTATCAATATGTAAAACTACAAGTTTGTAACAAATAATACAATATAAACAAAGAATACAAGAACAATTGTGCCAATCATACAAAAATTACAAAATATTTGTCATATAGCTTCAAGATCGCAGGGTTTGAAAAAAAAACACAAACATATTTTTTAAACAAACAAAATAATAATACGTAATACATAAAAATATTGAACACAAATACAATTTAGTAAGAAAATAATTAAATTAACGTTAAAACAACAAAATATATATATAATAAATTGATATACATAATTGTATATGTCATAAGGTAATAAAATAAAATCTCTAATAGTCAACATAATAACCATATCCTTCAACATTTTATTCACCCTCTTGAGCTACAAAAAATTGTGTACGAGCGATTGTGTTTTATAATTTGAAAATGTCCATTTAAAATGTTAATCTTTCGAAAGCTATAACCCAAAAAAAGTTGTATTTTTATTTAAAACATATTCTCGTTCGTATACAGCTCAGATTTTCTGTCCTAATTTCGAAAGAAATATCTTCCTTCCTTATTTCCCTTTCAATCGACTTTCTACTTCTATACTGACATCCTTGACCTTCAAATTAAACAGAATAACGAAAAAAAAATTAGTAAAATATAAAAACAAATAAATATAGAAATATAAACACAAACAACAAAATATACAATATCTATATACAAGAAAATATTATGGGACTCAGGTTGCTCCGCAGCGATTCTCTTAGAGAAAAAAAAATAACAATAGATACATTTCACCCACACATCCTCTGGTTAAGTTTACCATAAAAAATGGTAGTTACCTAAACTTAGTTTGACATTTTCATCAATTTCCATTTTAGGTCAATTAAAATTCAAGCCAAATCTGTAAAGGTCTTATCTCGTATGGTTTTCAAAGAGTTGTAATTTTATTTTTTTAAACAGGCAGTTCCTGAATTGATTTATTAATGTACATCTTCAGATTTACTTTGGAAAATAGTACTGACTGGCTGGGTGGTAGTTCAGACCCTTACTTCACACATGGACTCTTTTTCGAAATCTGACTATGTTTTTAATGTTTGAAAATGGCGCCCGTAAAGTTTGCGATTAGAGAACAAAAAACTGGTGTCAGAATTAATTGAATAGGACTTTTCAAGAAATGGTCAATATTAAAAGATCCAGTTTCAAAAACGGACGTATTCCTGATCGAACTTTCAGGAAAGCTACAAGTAGATCGGTCCAAGGTGTCCGATTAAACAAAACGCAAAGGGGATAGATGGGGATCTTAAAAAATAAGTGGTATGTACTCCATCTGGGAGAATACATATTCGACATTGCTAGGGTGTCTACACGCCTGTTGAGCCAACTATTTATTCACCCCTATTGTCGTCGTCGTCTGTCGCAAACGACTGGCGACGTTTGTCGTGTCGAGTCGTTTGGAATTCTGTATTGCGTAACTGAAACGACTCGACTCTCTGAACTCTCACATCCCACATATATTCCACAAACTATGACACATGGGATTTGACATTTCAGTCGACGAATTCATATTTGGTCTGGTGTTTTGTTTGTAGATGTAAATGTAGAAATTCCCTTTTATTTGTTATCTCCATTCTGCAAAATAACTATAATTGTCTTTTTGTTAACTAAAAATTAAGTACACATACTTTTTTTAACACATTATCACACAGTCGTCCACAAAATAGTCGACGACAGAAATGTATCATTTCCACGACAAACGTCGTCACAAAACGCCTCACGCAATACCGACGATCGTCGTCGAAAAATACAATCCACATTTTTTTGACATTTCAGACGCCATTTGTCGATCGTCGCCGCGACAAAAGTCGTTTATTTTCAGTCGCCAATACCAATCAGTCGTGTCGTTTTTTTTTAGAGTCGTAAACGACGACGACAATAGGGGTGATTTTTTATTTTAGATAGCTTTGTCCGCAAAGTGGGGGTATATACGACCGTTTATACCTATCAGCAGCCTATGTACGTTGTACAAAGCGATTTTTCAAATGATCTATCTATCTCGGTTAAGGATTAGACTGCATAGTCGAACTCTTTTTAATTGATGAGATCTTTTGCCAGACAGAGGTTGCCAGAGCTCTGTACTTTCTCGTAAAATTTGTCCCAATTTGCTCTTTTGGGCTTTCTGAACTGTTTCCTAACAGGAAAGTTCAAATGCAGGTCTTAGAGGATCCAGCAGTGATCTGTTAGTGATGCCTTCCTATTCCTAGGCATTTCAGTTTGCAACTTGGGATTGTAACAAAGGTTGCAGCTCAGTGTAATAAGAGTAGGATCCCTTACCGATTACAACCAAGAAGTTTTGAGTAGAGAAGATAATCAAACAGCCCCGCCAATAGCATTTATATCTGGGCTTTAGCATCGCCACCTAAGGGCAAGTTTATCTTATCTTCTTCAGACGCGGTTACTAGCGCCTTTCTTTGTTCTGGGACATATACGTTGACGCCATTGTCCAACTCCCCTTACCTCCGCCACCGACACTGGCAGTACCTACTTGATAGATATCCGTATCTTCTCGGATAGCAAAGCTGCGATTAAATGCCTGAATTCAGTCTCTACTAACTCTACTTCAGCCTTAGATGCACGTCTCTCAGGCAGATGGCGGAGCAGTTCAAAATTCACCTCAGCTGAGTGTTGGGGCAAAGAGACATTTAAGAAAACTGTAAGGCTGACGAACTTGTCAAACTCGAAATTACACGTATCGTACCAAATAAGAGTACCTTAAGTATTTTGAAAGTGGGATGCTATCAAAAGAACAAATATTAGGTGTCCACCACTTGTCCAAGTGGCACGAGATGTCTAGCGACAAAACAGATTTGCCCAATTCTAGAACTTAAACGTTCTAATAATTTGATCTCTCTTGATAGAAGGCATATCAGCGTCAAAAAATATGTCATCACGGGACTGCCATATATAGGCAGCAGCAGCAAGTCTTGGCTGAAATGAAGTTGTTTTTTTGTACGAAAAGGAGAAGGAGACAATTTTCCAATTTCTCTGTATTTGTCCAGCTCTCTCAAAAAAAAAAACTCCATATGGCAGCCTTTTATTACAATGATATAAACGATCTAACAAACCTAGACCTTCTAAGTCTTCTATGCTTCATAAGAAGTTCAAACTGGTTCAAAGAGTAGGTGGAAACCTTTTTTAGATTTACAAGGGACGTTTTAATGATCTTAGTGTATCGGTCTTTTGTCGACACCTGTTTGTTATTAAGCCATGGTACTTGGACTAGAGCGAGATCCAGCGTTTTGATCCGCGGGCAGAAAGTTTCAATTGTTTGCACCACCTTAACGTCTTTTTCCAATGTTTCTTTCACCCATTCCAAAGAGGCCATCTCTGTAAATTACCGTTTGGTTTTGACGACAAGAATGTTACACATATGTGCGACCTTTAGGTTAAGACACGCCTGCTTCTGTTTCAGCTTTTGTATGCCAGATTTCTCTTCAGATGGTTCAGCCAACAGCTTTCTCCACCGAAATCTCCTCATCAGTTGAGCTGGATTCTAGAATTTTGGCGAGATTTGGAGGTTGTATGGCTTCCTAAGGTGTTTATAGTGCTCACTCATGGTGCTTATGGTATACCCTCCCCCCTATACTACCTTCATCTCTTCGCCTGGGCACCTGAGTGAGCTAATTAGTGGTTGATTTTACCCCCACCTTTCATCCTTGGGCAATATACACTGACTAACACCACCACTGCAATTAGGCTTTGGCTTCATCTCAACTATGACCTCGAAAAACTAACGATTGGTACCGGGAGTTTCCCTTATCCAACGCTTAGGAACTTACCACGTCTTGTAAGTTTGCTACAATTATGTATTTTGAATAAGAGACTAAGATTCAATTCCGTACGCCCTTGAAAGACTTTCTTAATCGTTTAACAATCCGGCGGGGAGAATTATTCACGGAAAAGAATATTTTGGTATCGTCAAAATCGCAAAGTGAACAGTTCCAAGTGTGGGTAATGTGAATGAGTTTCAATGTATCGTTAAAAACGTTCAAATCGAATTTTTCCCAAACGGGAAACTGTTCATTTTGCGATTTTGACGATACCAAAATATTTTTTTCCGTGAATAATTCCCCCCGGCGGCGGATTCCACGATAGGGGTGAATGTCTTCAGTAGTTTGGTTAGCTGATCAAAATTTAACTTTTCTTGCCGAAGACTGAAGAAGACTTATAAACCGATCGTTTTTGGACGTTTCATTTTTTGGTATAAGGTAGTTGTGAAGGATACTTTTATTTAAAACATTACACTCTTTAGACAAATTATATAAGATAAGAACTTTATGGTAATTTGGCTTGCACTCTACGACAAAAGTACTTAAGGATATACTACCGTATACAAATACAAAATACAAATTTTCGGCATAGATGTAAAACACAAAAATACTTTTGGCAACTAATAACTTTTTTTTTGGAAAGGAGTTATATACTAAAAATTATTATATAAAAAAAACCTTTCGGTCTACAAAATTCTAAAATTCAGGTGTAAAACAAACAAAAAAAAGAGCAAAACGTTTATAAAATAGATAAACGAAAAAAAAAATACATATGTATCATCTTAAGTGCTTTTAATAGAAAAAAGAAACCAAAACAAAAAATGTTTTTTTCAAAACAAATGTAATATTTTTTCATAAAAAATATTTTTTAACAAAAATCATACATAGAAAAGTGAACACACTTTTCTATAGTTAGCGAACTTGCAAAAAGCAAGAGAAATAAAAAAAAAATCTCTGTTCGTAGAAAAAGAATAATAATAAAAAAAAAAAAGTTTCAATGAAATTGTCCGTTTTTTAGAGAATTTATTATACTAAGTATTTTTATTGTTGTAAATCGATCACCCTATTTATCGCCCCTATTTACAAAACATACACGTTGTTACGAGAAATCCCTCAAAAAATATATATTTTCCTTTCAATGAGGCATAAGAAAAAAAAACAAACAAAACCATATTCAGCGGACGCAAATTATAATAAAAATTTATAAAGTAAATTTAAATTATAAACAAAGAAAACAAAATAAAAAAAAAACATATTTATTTATGTAAAGTTACATAAAATATAAATAAATGAATGAAAAATAAAAATAATGATAATGAAAACAGAAACAAATACCATAAACTTATTAAAATGCTTTAACATAATAACTATATTTTTCAATAGATTAAATTATACACATTTTTTAACGAACATGAATAAACTTAGCGAAATACAAAACAAACATAACACATACAAACAAAATACATCATCATAATCAACTTTGCAGCATAATCACCGCAATAATATATCTTTCTCTATTTCTTAATTAAAAATCGTTTTATATCAAATATTGTTTTGTTAAGTTAAATCATTTCTGATTTGTGAATAATACAAAAATGAATTATTACAAAAATTAAACAGAAATATTTTGCAATTTATAATATTTACATATATTAATATAGTGCTTGATATTTATTTACGTACAACACAAAATACAAATTAAATTATTGTTCTTAGAATTATTTAAACAAAAGTGAAAACATAATTATTAAGTAAATAGAAACAAAACAAATGAATATTTTCATTTTGTTACACTTTTAAGTAGTTGTAATTGAAAATTGCAAATATTTTGCAATAAAAAAAAACAAAAACACGCAAAACAAAGCAGATTTAGATTAACTTCAAAACAAATATGGTTAATAGTAATTAAAATTATTATAAAATATATAATGGTTGTTGTTATTTTTTTCTTTCGCATGGGCTAAGTTTTGGACTGAGTGGCAGTGATAGCTAGAGCATTTGAGAGTCGAAAATCGATTTTTTCCGAACAAAATAACATTTCTCAACCGCCACAAATTCATTGCGGGTTTTCATTGACACCCAGAGCGCGTTTTCAAACACAGCCGTGAAACGCGCTCGCGCTCTTGTGAAAAATTAAAGATTAACTGCTAGGTTCCACATTTCACTTTCACTTGAAATGAAATCGGAAATGAATTTTTGTGTTCTACATTTCACTGTATTCGATTTCGATTTCAACATTTTCGGAATTGAGACAAACAGCTAGGTTCCAGAAATCGAGTGAAATGAAATCGAAATTGCAAATCGAGTGAATTCGTTTTCAGTGTTCTGCATTCCGACTGATTCGAAATCACTTTTCGTGAAATTGCAAACAGCTAACATCTGTCATTTGGGGCATCGTAAAAGTGTTTTTATTTTGGAAAATTGTTTGTTAATAAAATTGTGTTGTCCGTGTGGCTTAAAAGATTATTTTTATTATAATTTTATTATAAACATATTGTAGTGTGGATTGAAAAGTACTACTTATTGACCACAACGCCATCTAATGGAAAGTAGACGAACTTATTCAACGGAACTTTGAAACTTCGAATCTTCCAAACTCAACAAATGGTGAATGGTCTAAAACGAAACTAGTACATTCTCGATTGTTCCGGTTGGAGTATAGAATATTCGAGAAGCTTTAGTGGGGAGTATAAAAAGGGTTGCGAAATCCGACGAGGAGACAGTTTATCTTTAAACCGTGTAAAGCAAAGTTGGAATAGTATCGGTAGTGATTTAAAATAAGTGGAAAAGATTGTAATAAGTGGAAAAGATTGAAATGAGCGGAAAAGTTGATTTTAAGTGATATTGTCTTGTAATAAAAGTGATTTATTAAAGTTTAGTAAACAGAATAGTGTTTTATCTTTTCGAATCCCAGCCGAATGTAACATTGGTGTCAGAAGTGGGATAAAACTTATTCTGTGCGAAGTGTTGTGAAAAGAAAAACAGTGAACTAAATGGTGAATTAAAAGAAAATAAATAAAGTGAAGTGAATTTGAATTCTTACAAAGTGTAGTAAAGATTAAGAAAATAGAAAAAGAAAAAAAAAAAAGTGAAAAAGAAAAAAAAATAGTGAATTAGTAAAAATGGTTCGTACGTTGGCATTACTACAACTAAGCATAACTCAGTTGAAAACTGAGTTGGAAAAACGGAATCTCTCCACAGCTGGGGGAAAAAGTGACCTCATACTTCGTCTGCAGGAAGTTGTCGAAAACGAGGGAGGAGATCCAAAATCCATGCTATTCGAAGTGACAGAAGAAAAAGAAGAACAAGTAAGTACAGGCGTTGATTTGGCCGCTATGATGACATTACTTCTTGCGAAGTTCGAAGAACAGAAGAATTCTATTCTGGAAGAACAGAAAAATTCTCTAGAAGAACAGAAGAATTCCATTGTCTCTGCACAAAAAGATTCCGCCGATGAGTTGAAGAATGTTCTAGAAGTAAAATTCGACGTGATTGATAACAAATTAAACCAGCATGAGACACAACTTGAGAAGGTAGAAACAAAGTTTGACGATATCAATCAAACATTACAGAAGCATGAAACAAACTTCGAGAACTTAGCAAAAGAGCATGAGACAAACTTCGAGAACTTGGCTAGGGAACTGGATAAAGTAAAGAAACAGAAAGCCCGAGAATATTCTGCTGATTGCCCTAGAAGGAAGGAGATGCAACCGCCTGTTTTCGATGGTCAAACATCATGGCCAATTTATAAGCGGCAGTTCGAATCAGCTGCAATGACCAACAGCTGGGACGACGAGGAAAAGTCCATCGCACTAACGCTAGCACTACGAGGCACAGCTGCAGAGTTGCTTCAAACTATTTCTGAAGAAAAGCAACGCAACTACGACGCATTGGTGAAGGCTATCGAAATGCGCTTTGGTGATGACCACATGCAGCAAGTATATAGGGTGCAACTGCGCAGTAGAATCCAGAAGCGGGGAGAAACGCTCCAACAGTTGCAAGCGGATATCGAACGCCTGGCGCATTTGTCGTATCCCAATGCCGGCGAGGATCTCATCAACGAAATGGCTGTAGAGGCGTTTATCCAAGCCATAGAGGACCGACAACTGCAAATGGCTGTACGAATGGCTGGAAAGAAAACTCTCCCTGAGGCACTGGCATTTGCCCTGACCATGAAAGCTGCTGACCAAGCATCACAAGGGTTTCACCGTGTGAGAGAGATGACAACCGTCGAATGCTCGTGCCAAAGGGCAAACGTCGTAGAACAGAACAGTGCTCGCAGGGGACCGATTCGTTGCTGGAACTGTAACAAAATTGGACATCTACAGCGACAATGCAGAGCTCCACCCAGACACACTAGTTGTCCGTACTGCAGCGCTAGGAGTCGTAATGAAGGGGCATCTGAGCGTCCAGTGGATGACTCTTCTCAAAAATCATCAGTCGGGAAACGTGTAAGAACCAACTTCGCGGGGTAGAAGTTGGTTTCTGGAATCGACGCCCCCAGGACCACCATCCAAGTTTCCCAAACCAAACGAGGTAACAAGAGTTTGACAGTGGAAGCCCATATCGACCAGAAAATGTATGTGGCCACCATCGACACCGGTGCCACCGCTTCCATTATAAGGAGGGACATCGTTCGCCAATCATGGCTGCACAACACCAGCAGCTACTGTCTAAAAACAGCAACTGGAGCAACAGCAAAGGTGTATGGAGAAGTACTGCTAACAATAAATCTTGCGGGATTAGTCTTCTCCCATACCTTCCTAGTGGCCGATATATGTGACGAATGCATCATCGGAATCGACTTTATGAAGGCACATGATGTAGTACTGGACATCGGCTTGCAAGTACTAAAGTACAGGAACGTCGAGATTCCCATGATTTACGGGGACGAGCATGTCACAGCTCTAAGGACAGTCATGAGTGAAGACGAGATATTACCACCTTCTTCCGAAACACTTATTTGGACAAAACTGGAAGGTGATCCTGGGAGCCACCGATTCTACCTAGTTGAGCCAGATCCAGAAAATCATTATCAAAACTACGTCGTTGGAAAGATGCTTGTAGAACCTAAAAACAACATGGTTCCGGTACGAGTCCTAAATGTCGAACATAGCAGCCTGAAACTAAAGCAAGGGGAAGTGGTCGGTAAGTGCGTACCAATTACTGCGGTCACAAAATTATCCAATGAGGGTCCTACCAAACCTCTTACATCCACGGAAATGGCAGAGATAAAAAGGAGTATATTTGGACAGTGTGAGTTGAATCAGGAGCAGCAAGAAATGGCGGGGGAACTAATCAACGAGTTCGCTGATATATTTGCTTCGAAGCGCGGCGAGTATGGTCGGACACATCTCGTACAACACCGAATCGACACAGGAGACGCAAGACCTATTCGTCAGCCTCCCAGACGACTACCATTGGCTAAGCAGACGGAGGTTGCAGAAATGGTGTCGACGATGGAAAAGGAAGGACTGATTGAAAGTTCGAAAAGCCCATGGGCGTCACCGGTTGTACTGGTTAAGAAGAAAGACGGCAGCACGAGATTCTGCGTCGACTATCGTCAGCTGAATAACGTCACCAAAAAGGATAGCTACCCTCTGCCAAGGATTGACGATACCCTGGATACACTATCCGGCGCTAAATGGTTTTCCACTATTGATTTGAAGAGTGGCTACTGGCAAGTGCAGATCCATCCCGAAGACCGGGAGAAAACAGCTTTTACAGCAGGAAACGGGCTCTGGCAATTCACAGTAATGCCATTTGGACTGTGCAATGCTCCAGCCACCTTTGAACGGCTAATGGAGCGGGATTTGCTGGGACTAACGTGGAAAACCTGTTTGGTGTACCTAGATGATGTCATCGTGGTGGGCAAAACGTTTGAAGAACATCGGGACAACTTGAAAGAAGTGTTCCAGAGACTGCGAAGCGCGCAATTGAAGCTGAACCCGAAAAAGTGTGCTCTTTTTAGACCAGAAGTGAAGTATCTCGGGCACATCATCTCTTCTGAAGGAGTCAGGACTGATCCAGAGAAAGTCGATGCAGTGAATAACTGGCCGGTTCCCAAAGACAAACATCAACTGAGGAGCTTCCTGGGACTTGCGACCTACTACAGACGCTTTGTGAAGGACTTTGCCGGGATTGCCAAGAGCTTGCATCAACTGACAGAAAAAGGAAAACAATTCAAATGGTCAGGTGAGTGCGAAAAGAGCTTTGAAAAACTTAAGCAGCAACTGTGTGACGCCCCCATACTAGCATACCCCACTCCTGGAAAAACATTTATTGTGGATGCAGACGCTAGTAATGTGGGAGTTGGAGCCGTCCTTTCCCAGGTGCATGATGGCCAAGAGAAAGTAGTTTCCTACTTCAGTAAAGTTCTCTCGAAGCCAGAAAGGAACTACTGTGTAACCAGACGGGAACTTCTCGCTTTAGTCCTGGCGACAAAACACTTCCACAAGTACCTTTATGGGAGCAAATTTATTCTTCGCACCGATCATGCGTCTTTAAAGTGGCTGCTGCAGTTTAAAAATCCTGAGGGACAAGTCGCGAGGTGGATCGAACGGCTGCAGATGTATGACTACGAAATACAGCATCGAAAGGGAACTCTTCACTCTAATGCAGATGCTCTCTCCCGCCGTCCTTGCAAAGCCGATTGCAAACATTGCGTGCGTCAGGAGGAAAAAGATGCCGTTTCCGTACAAAGGCTGAGAGCTCAGCCCATGGACGGCTGGAGTGCGAGAGAGATCCGGGAGGCTCAAAGGGAAGATCCGGATATCCAGCCGATTCTCGCCTGGAAGGAGCATGAGGGAAAACCAGACTGGCAGGAGATATCCAATAGGAGCCCCGAGCTGAAGGCATACTGGGCACAATGGGATTCTCTTCATGTGCAGGACGGCATTTTGAGAAGAAGATGGGAAAGCTCTGATGGAAAGTCGTTCGTGATGCAGCTTATTGTTCCCAGGTCCAAAGTAAGTGAAGTACTAAAGGAACTACATGATGGAGTATCTGGGGGCCACTTGGGAATAAATAAGACGCTCGAAAAGGTGCGAGAGCGATTTTACTGGATCCACTCAAGGGATGATGTAGGAAACTGGTGCAGAAAGTGCGTAACCTGTGCGGCCAGCAAAGGCCCGAGAGTGAAAACTCAAGGCAAAATGCACCAATACAATGCTGGAGCCCCTTTCGAAAGAATTGCAGTTGATATTGCCGGACCGTTTCCTGAAACGATTAATGGAAATCGTTACATCCTCGTAGTTATGGACTACTTCAGTAAGTGGCCAGAAGCATTTGCCATCCCTAACCAAGAAGCCAAAACCGTGATAGAGCAGATTGTTTTCAACTGGGTGAGCAGATTTGGTGTACCATTGGAATTGCACTCGGACCAAGGCCGAAACTTCGAGTCCAAGATTTTTCAAGGAGTATGCCAGTTACTCGGAATTAAAAAGACGAGAACAACGCCGCTCCATCCGCAATCAGATGGGATGGTAGAACGCTTCAACAGAACCTTGAATGAACACCTATCTAAGGTTGTATGCGACGACCAGAGGGATTGGGATAAACAGATCCCAATGTTTCTACTAGCCTATCGCAATGCTGTGCATAACACTACGGGGCATACACCATCTGAAATCCTGTTTGGTCAAACAGTCCGGCTACCTAGTGCGTTGATGTTCGGATCTCCCACTGAGGAACCCAAGGATGAGGACGATTATGTTGCGGACCTCAGAGAAACCATCAGGGACGTGCATCGAAAAACTAGGGATAAGATCAAAATAGCCAGCGACCGCATGAAGACGAGGTACGATGCCAAAGCAACCACTACAGGATTCGAGGAAGGAGATCTGGTATGGCTCTACAATCCCCATAGAAGAAAAGGTATGTCGCCTAAGTTGCAACAAGATTGGGAGGGGCCCTATAGAGTAGTCAAGCGAATCAACGACGTGGTCTATCGAATCCAACGAGGAAGAGGTAAACTCAAAGTTGTCCATGTGGATCGTCTTCACCGTTACATTGGGGAAAATGTTGACGCATTTGTTCGGGACGAACAAGTTTAAGAGGGGGATATTGTAGTGTGGATTGAAAAGTACTACTTATTGACCACAACGCCATCTAATGGAAAGTAGACGAACTTATTCAACGGAACTTTGAAACTTCGAATCTTCCAAACTCAACGAATGGTGAATGGTCTAAAACGAAACTAGTACATTCTCGATTGTTCCGGTTGGAGTATAGAATATTCGAGAAGCTTTAGTGGGGAGTATAAAAAGGGTTGCGAAATCCGACGAGGAGACAGTTTATCTGGGGTCATCGCAACTCGTCCGGTAGCAAGTCGTCCGACCCAAGACAGAAACCAAAAAGCCACCTATGTTTCAATTCACGACATAAACGCTAACCTTCAAATCACTCACCTTTATTGTTCGAGTTGTAGTGGTTCGATGGGGTGTGGCTATTTTTTTTTGGGAAACGCTATTGGTAAATGGGGTACAAAATCGTTCATTTATAAACACGTGCACACATGCATGTATTCATATTATGAAAAAGGGAGTAGGTGCGATATATGGAGAGAGAAAAGTTGTAATAGAGATTTTAATGAAAGAGGGGAAAACCCATGGCTGGGAAACGTCAAAAGTAATGTCGATGAATATGATGTACAAGTGCTGCCACTTATACATAATTGCAAAAATTCGGTAGATTGAAAGGAAAAACAGAGAATTATATTTATATATTCAATTTTGTGTTATATCCATGTATTGGCAGTAAAACTGTTCATATCCAAATTTAAATGTTAAATAACTTCTAAACAGATAAAAAATAAATAAATAGTTGGCGCAACAGGCGTGTATACACCCTAGGCCTAGCTTCTCACAACCATTCGTTTGTGTGAGTTTTTATTTTTGGGACGAATGTAAGGGACCTACAATTTTATGCCGGGTCCAAACGGCTGAATTGAGAAGCTTTTTCAGGACAGTTATACTCTCGGATGTTTGTCAGACGTTCGCGAGAGGTGGTGCAGTAGAAAAAACCTTAAGATGTAATTTGTGTTTTTCCGGGGATCGAACCTGGGATCCCTCGCACAGTAGTCCAGCACAATAACCAATACGCTACTGCGCCTTCTAAACGGATACATAAATATATTTTCCTTTTAATTATGGAATAAAGACATCAAACATTTTAAATAGACAAAAAAAAGTTTTCTAAGTTGTCCCATTTAGCCTTCGTATGTTTTTTTTTTTTTTTTTTCAATTTGCACAAAACGATAATTCATCTACTCATGAAATAAATCAATTGCAAATGTCAGCGTATAATTTGACAGCTGAGGAAAAAATAATACCACATTTGGGTTACCTATATTTAGGTAATCAATTTTTTCTAAAGTCGGATGTAGTCAAATTTCCTTTTAGAAGTTGGTACAACAAAATTAAACTAAACTAGTTTCAAGTTCAGAAACTCGTGGTTAGGGTTTGGTTGATGGCGAGGGCCATTTTTGCCGACATTTGCGGTTTTTCGAAGACAATTATTTTTCCATGACTAATTTTGGATATGTTCGTTCAGGAATCAATTGGAAATTTTTGACTAGTATGTTACCTAGGTACATAAACGACTAAAAAAGTTAACTAGAGCTAGAAGCAAAAAAAATAAGTACATATTACACAACCCATATTAGGAAATCAAACACGACTTATTTTTGGTTAAAAAAAGTTAATTATAATTAACGCATTAATTATTTTTTTTATTATTTGTAGAAGTATGCATCATACCTAGGTACGCATTTATATGTCTTATGATGCCTCCATATAACTGAGTATAATCTTTATAAATAAAGTTTTTAGGTTTAGAGTTATTATAAAGACTGTATGAAGTTTATAAATAAGGTTGTAGATATAATATGTAATAGAATCTTTATCTGTGCAAAGTATAATTCAAAAACTTATAATAAACTGTGTTCGTATTATTTTATAATCTGAAATCGATTTTTTTAGAATAGCTATCAATCCTCGAAATTAATACATAATGTATTCTAAATCGTAGGAAGTGCTTTATAAATAGTAGTGAAAATGGATTTTAATTTTATGCTATGGCCACACTGATTTTTCGAATTAATTTGACACAACAGCTGACAATTTGGTGATTTCACAAATTGTGTTTCGTTTTTTGCTTTTTATAAGCATTTAAAAGCCTCTGAGAAGAATCTCTTTGGTGAATTTAAATACAATTGGGGTGTAAATTTACTTAGAATAGTATATTTGCCATACAAATTATCATTGGCGTTGTTTTCAGGCAAAACAAGTTATGAAATTCAAATTTTTCAGTGACAGAACAGCTGCGTATGCGCTGTCATCTGCTGACATTAGACATGGGCAAAAGCGTCATCTAGGTATTAATCACATGCAACTTTTCAAAATAAGTACAAGATGAGGACTAGTCCCTGTACCACAACCAAATAAATTTAGGAAAAATTTTACCATTGTCAAACGCATTTTTGTTATCATTCCACTGGAAGGACAATACAGAAAACTGCTTGATGCAACCTTATATTGCAGCACTGTTGACAAATCAGATTGTTGGTTTCCAGATTAATTCTATTCACTACACTCACATTGTGTGGGTGTGTATTCGAATGAGTTTATGAGTTTTTGCAGCGATGCCAGATGTTAAATTATACTTTTTGATTTATTTATTGTTTGAAATTGAATTTTTCCACATTAAAAAACAACAATTTTACACATTTCAACGACGACTCTTATTAAGAACCTGAAAAAATTAGCCTGTGGGAGAAACATTTTTTTAATATTTATAGGTAGCATTTGCTCCCAGCGTATAATAATAAATTTAGTACTGATTTAAATCCATTTATATTAATTGTTATGTTGCCTTCAGATAATAAAATGCGACATCGGGTATGAAATAAGCACTTCATTGCTGACATATTTAATTTAGTTGTGTTTGATAAACACCTACCTAAGAGCTGAGTTATGTTTTAAGGAGCCTTGCTTTAGTTCACTTAGGTATCTAAAATTTTCGAAATTAAAAAGACTTAAGAGTGTTTACAGAAAAATATGTTTAAATAGTTATATTAGATTCGTTCGTATAATTTCAGCATAGAAAAATGAAAAATTTCAAATCTCAAAAATCGACAGAGAAATCTATCAATTTCAAGAGAAGTACCTGACCGGTTTCTTAACAAAAAGTTTAAGAAATGTCATTTTGACATTAGGCGTATTTTTTTGGAAATCTATAGCTAGCTCACTTTTACTTTTACATGCAAAAATGGTATACTCACTTTTGGTTTTGTTATACTCACTTTTGGTTTTACATGAACAATTGTTATACCCACTTTTGGTTTTGTTATACTCACTTCCCAAAAAAATACGCCTATTATCGTATAATAAACGTTAACGGCAGAATCTACAAAATAAATTGTAATTTCATTTTTTATAAACGAAATACCTATTAAAGTTACCATTTTGAATGCGCCGATATGTTTTAGGAGAACATTTAATTACAACTTCTTCCTCTGACATCAGGCATATTTTTTTTGGGAATCTATAGCTAGCTCACTTTTACTTTTACATGCAAAACTGGTATACCCACTTTTGGTTTTGTTATACTCACTTTTGGTTTTACATGCAAAACGGTTATACTCACTTTTGATTTTGTTATACTCACTTCCCAAAAAAATGCGCCTATCGTTGAAGACGAAAATTAATAGAGTTTTATTTGTCAAACTTTTGAGCTGTCACTTAGTTGTCAATTTTCATTTTTCAGTAAGAGTTGTGTTGGATTCGGGGAGTAGAAAATTACGAAAAAGTGAAAGGAGAGGAAATGGATTTCTTTCTCTTTTTTTTTTTTTTTTTTTTTTCAATTTACTCAGTACTGATAAGATGCCAAATAAAAAACACGTCCGATCCAGATAAATTATTTATTTAAAAAGGGCAGAACAAGCGCAAAATAGAAAGAAAGATAGCAGATGTATCTTATACATAAAAAGAGATGAAAATACATCTGCGAGTATTAAAGTAGTTATGGTGCAAACACAATTTGAGTTCACTGTCTTAACAAGTACGTGGTCGCAATCGCACAGTTTCATTGCAAATTTTTAATAATTTTACGTTTGCAAAAAAGTACACGAACAAACCTATTATTCATTCTGTTTTAATCTTTATGAAATTAATGAAAAGATTAAAAATTAAGTTTTCCATTTATCTCACAATACAAAACGTGTTTGAAAAACCATTCACACTGACATTTGTAGGACTCGAAACATAATTACCCAATTGATTAACCAATTTGATACAATACAAATTCGTAAATTGTAATATATGTTTCCTAATTTGTTTTGCTGGGATAAAACATGCAAATTGTTTTTGAGCCTGAAAATACAAAATCTACTCGAATGTACACGACATACAAGAATATAGAATTTTCTTATATTTCGTGTGTGTTTAGAAAAAAAATGGTAGGTATGAATCGTACATAATTCAATCATTATCGGAGCAAAGTGTAAGTAATTTAAAAACTTCTAATAAACAGTGTTCTTATTATTTTATAATCTGAAATGGATTTATTAGAATAGCTATCAATTCTCGGAATTAATACAAAAGTATTTTAACTCGTAGAAGTGTTTCGTAAATAGTACTGAAAATTCATTGGAGTTTTATGCTATGGCCACACTGATTTTTCTAATTAATTTGACATAACAGCTGACAATTTTGTGATTTCATAAATTGTGTTTCGTTTTTTGCTTTTAATAAGCATTTAAAAGCCTTTGGGAGGAATCTGATGGGCGAATTCAAATATAATTTGGGTTTAAATTCATTTAGAACAACTTATTTGGCATACAAATTATCTGTGGCCTTGTTTTCATAAAAAAACAAGTTATGGAATTCAAATTCTTCAGTGACAGAACAGCTGCGTATGCGCTGTCATCTGCTGACATTAGACATGGGCAAAAGCGTCATCTAGGTATTAATCACATGCAACTTTTCCAAAATTCGTCCAAGATGAGGACTAGTCCCTGTACCACAACCAAATAAATTTAGCAGGAATGATACCATTGTCGAACGCATTTTTCCATTGTTCCACAAGAAGATACAATACAAAAACTGCTTGATGCAACCTAGTGCTGTTGACAAATCAGATTGTTGGATTCTAGGCAGGGTTACCTTCGCCATTTTTGTAAAGTGTCCAAAAAGGTGTCCGCGAGGTAAAAAAGTGTACCATACAAATTTATATTAAAACAAAACTACATTAGGCGTTTTTTTTTGGGAAGTGAGTATAACAAAACCTAAAGTGAGTATAACAGTTTTGCATGTAAAACCAAAAGTGAGTATACCAAAACCAAAAGTGAGTATACCAGTTTTGCATGCAAAAGTAAAAGTGAGGTAGCTATTGATTCCCAAAAAAATACGCCTCATCGACGAAGAATCGAAATCCACAGATGACGAGAAAGAAGAAGAAGATGACGAAGATGATAGTAATTGCTCCAAAATTAAGTTCAGGTCCATTATTTACGTTTTTGTTCTGAATAATTGCTTTTCACGAGGCTTTTCGTAATTTTGTTTGAAAACAAATTCTGAAACAGCTGTGCAAGGTATATTGGTATTAGTGAGAGTATTTGTGTAAATCTCGAAAATTATCGAGATCTGCAAAAAGCGATCCTAATCAAAAAAAGTTTGATTTTTTGTGCCAATGGAACATGAAAAGTGATCCGGATCAAAAAAAAAAGAAGATTGATTTTATGGCCCAATGGAAAACCACATAAGGTGACCCAAAGGTAACCCTCATCCATAGAGCCAGTTTGAAAAAAGTTGCTCCGCCTCTTTTTCTATCTGTGAATACGTGTGAATGAGCAAAAAAAAATTAAATCTAATTGGCGGGAGTCATAATAAGGTGTTGAATTTTTGACAGTAAAAACAATTGAAACTAAAAATGCGAAAGTGATATTTTTTCCAAAACATTTCTAATAGTTCAATGTTGTGAAATTTTCAATAAAAAAATGGAAGCGAAATTATACGGTTTTTCTGCTTCCCAAAAACGAACTGTCCGCGCAGTCGCTCTGTGCCTATAGTAACGGCGTTGGACTAAACCTCAGCATTGCCCGAATATGTTCTGAACATTTTGTCGAAGATGAATGGAAATTGCAGGATATTATCTTAAAGGTACCCCTCCATAAAAGGAAGCTGAAAGAAGGAGCAATACCGACACTAAACCTCTCACGCACTTTGTCAAGCCAGAAATAGATGCCGCTGTGGTTTCCCCAAAGCCAAGCCCAAGACGTACCAAAGCACGACAGGAGTAACTAAGAAAACGATCCATTTAAAAAAAAACAAGCTAAATTATGCCCTTACAGGTCTTACCCATTGAGTCTACCTGTTCCCGAAGCAGAGCGGCTGAAAAGATAACAGGAATCTAATGTCGTTGTCGGTTGGTCGTCCAGAACTCTCCGCGATTCTGATTTCAAATCCAGAAGCAAATTTATTTTCTTTTCAGGAGAAGAACGTCATTCGAACGCTTTCAGAAGCGTTTCAGAAGCGTTCGAATTGCTTCCGGACGGTTCTGGACGACCAATCGAAAACGGCATAAGAGTTCATTTGAAGCGACTAGAAAAGCGCCTACGCAGGCCGAAGCAGGTCCAACTACACTACACTGACGTTATTCCCAGTGAAAAGGTACCTATTCCTCTTTGGCAACGAAACCATCCGGAGTTCAAAGTAAATCACTCAACAACAACTTCAGCTGGTCTCGGCGGACTGCCATCTGCCATAGAGTTGAAGCACCTATCGCATAAACTTGGGTGTATTGAGTATGATGACTGAAATAAAGTGAGTGAAAGGCGAAATTGTGTTGTTTTAATTTATCAGCAGAAATGAAAATGACAAAAAACAAAAACGATAGCATATTAGCTAACATTATTTATTTGTCACCAGTTTTTTTTATTTTCTCATACAAAACGCTGTACGACTTATTGATGTAGTCAATGAACTGCGGCAAATTGAGCATTTCGCAAATTTACAGAGCTAATTTGCGTAGTCCCAGTCCCACTCCAGATATCACCGCAACGACTGTGACATTTATTTACTTCAGAGCTCGTATGATGTCCTTTAGCATCAATTTGGGCATCGAAGTTATATTATATGTTTCCATTCACTGAGGAGTGTCCACTGCGTTGAAGGCGATGGAAGTGAATCTGATATAATACAATAGTCGACTTGATGTGCACCGTGAAATGGAAAATGCCATATCTTTAGGGATTCTGAAGTAGTTTCATTTGCCCTTTTGTAAATATTTGCGCCATTTTGCCGACGGACGGTTTGGTTTTCCGCACGTAGTTTATCGAAGCTTTTTAAGACGAGCTAGGTGGTAATCCGCAGTTGTTTTAGTTCTGAAAGAGGTCTTTTATTGTCAGTCCCATTTTTTAAGAGTATATAGGTACACTTCTTACCTTTTAGCTGTTTGTTTTTGCGAAGTGTCTATTCGCACGTTCATTTTGCGTAAGTTCTTACTTACTTACTAAGGCGTCACCAAATTCCAACATCTGAATCCCTCCCACAGACTTCTTCAAAGTGAAACAAGCACTTCACTAGTTGAGGTAGCCATGCACTCTTCTGCCAAACCGAATAATTTACTTATTAATTGATTTATTTATTACACACAATTTTAGTAGAAAGTAGAAATCAGGAAAACGAACGCGAATTAGCGATAACGATGACAATTTTGGTCGTGACAGTAATTTTTTGATGGATGGTGGGTTTCGATCAGCTGATTGAAGTATCGATAGTAGAATGGGTGCGTTCGAAAAATTCAATTTAAATTTAAGTTTTTTTTTTATTGCATCAAAATAAATTTTTTTTTTCATCCGTATGAATTTATAAAAAATCGTGATATTTTTTAAGATTTACACGGACTTTCACTTATACCAATGTGTATGACATACTGCTGAAGTTTTGAATTTAATTTTTCCCATTACAATTGGTTTTCTTGTTAAATAGTCGTGAGATGTGCTCAAATAATTTGGATTAGGTATCGGTAAAGGAAAAAAACACATTATTGGCAGCTAACTCAATACAAACTAAAGTGTGTTAAATTCGGTTTTTATGTTTGATTGAGCAGCTGATATTTGAAATTTCAGATCATGGTACAATAGATACACATAAATCAGGTCGATGTGCCGCTTTTATAGCCTAGGCGATTCAGAAGTTGAAAAAATTAAAAATTCTTTGGTTTTCACAATGAAACCATAATATTAGGTCTGTTTTTTCCACACTTATCTCAGTGAAGTAAAGCAAAGTACGATTTTTTAACACGCAATTACAACAACTACGAACTGTTTGACACTTTCGAAACTCTATATAGTTGTTGTAATTGCTTGTTAAAAATCCTACTTTACTTAACTTCACTGAGATAGATGTAGAAAAAAACAGACCTATTGTCTCAGCTCAGCTAACTCGCGTCAAATTCGAGACTGGCATTTTAATTAAGACTTAAAAAATGGTCCTTCATAAAGAATTTTTGCTCATATACCGCAGCTAATTAATGAGTTAAGGCAATAATGCCTAAAACACACGTGCAGAATTCACTGCGCAGCAGGATTAGAATACACAATGTATGTTGTGAAACAAATGTAAATTCTGCAGCCACCGCAGCACTGCAACATGTCTCTATTTCTAAATCCACTGCATAGCAACGTAGTGAATTAAATTAAGTAGACTTGACAGCATCGATTTTTTAAATTCAGCTACTGATGCATACGAGAAAAAGAAAGACGGGAATTATTTGTCGTCTTTGTTTCACTCACGTATTTTTCCCCTCATTGCCAGGAACCGCTGCAAATTGAATTTTGCACATGTGTTTCATCTGCAGTACTGCATGCAGTGAATCATTCAGATTTTCTGCACATGTGTTTTGGGCATAAGCCTAAAAGTATACCAGCAATTCCTATAAAATTATGCATTTGGTAGAAATATTCGAAGAATATAACAGCTAACTGTCTCATAAAGTGATCTGCCTATTTTTGAGGCGGATAAAATATAACCCTCTAGTTAAAGTAGGAGAACTGTCAAATTTTCAAATTGTAAAGTTTTTACAAATACAAATACAAATACAAATAGTGTTTCCCAAAAATAAATAGCGCATATTGCATATAGCTAATTAAGCATATTTATTTTTTAATTTGGCATATTCGTTATAAAATTGCTGGTAACACTGCCAACCTATATCTATTAAAATACTGATACTACAGTAGTCCCTCGATAATGTGAATTACCGATAATGTGAATTTCTCTAAAATGTAAATCGACAAAACTTTACATGGTCATCTCTATAATGTGAACTTCCGAAATTTTGAAACTCTAAAATGTGAATTTTTTTGAAAGTTTTTATATTTCTCTTGTTTCTCTTGCTCGTTTTGCGTTCGACATTAAGGACTACAATAACTTTTATTTGTCTTTAAGCTGTAAATACAGCTGCAGGTTATAGAGAGACAACAACTGCCATTTGTGTAGGTATGGATGTTATATGATCAGTTCGAGTTTCTTTTCTCGTTTAGTGTGTAAAATAAGGTCAATTGGTACTTAATGGCATTTTAATTGCATAGATTTTACGCGAACTAGATGCTGAACATTCTGGATTTGCATTATTAGCTGAAAAGTATGGTGTGCCAAAGTCAACAATTACAGGAATAAAATTAAATTCGAAGAAGCTGTTGGACCTTGTCAAACAAACCGAAGTTTAAACAAAATTTACCAAAAATTGATAATATCAATAGGTAGGAGGTATCTCTATGCCGATATAATTTTTTTTGTAGGTATTTTTTGAAATGAATAAAATTATTTTATTTTCTTCTAAATTAATAAATACTGAAACTGTGCTTTAAAAACCATTTGTGTTGTTTTTAATGCATCTGAAAATCTTTTCAATCAGTTTAGTAAGTACTGAAAAAAGTTCCAGTAATGTGAATCCCTCTAAAATCCGAAAACGCCTTGTTTGTTCACATTATCGAGGGACTACTGTATTTCCACTACTACCGCTTAACCTTCAACAATAATATGTATAATAATTCCATTTCTTATTTTTCCTAACATGAAGCATTTCCCACCTCACCCACACATACTACCTGCGATTACCTGTACTTGCGATAGTACCTACCTCCTACACCAACAAAACATTCCAAATTCAATAAGAGCATCCATTTATAATAACTTAACCCAGCCCCCATCGAACAGTTTTTTTGTCATTTTAGTAAACGCAACACTAACCCCCAACAATAAACACGCTCGACTGCGACACGTTCCACTAAGGGTGAGTGATGCGAATATTCGCTGTCGTTGCAAAGTTCAGATGTAGGCGGCGTTACTTGTCTCCGGATGACTTGCCACCGGACGAGTTGCACCCGACCCAGTTTATCTTTAAGAGGCCTCCAGCCATATTGTAGAACATAAAGTGGAACTCAAAGCGCCATCTATTTTTGATTTGCGAAGCTCTTATCATGGTGTGAAACCACTTTTCGTCATCCATTTCATTTTTAAAATCAATTCAGGAGGCGGACCTTAGGTGGGATATCATATACATATAATGCTTGGTATGAATTTATTGATCGTATGGGGGATGTTTGGTTTTGGTTGCTGAGAATTGCATTCAAATGAATGTTAGAGTGAGAGGGAAATGTAGGTTCATCATCGACAAAGAATCCATTCTTCATTGATTGCATAATAATTGCTTTCAATGTGCAAGGGAAAATTAAATCAACGATAGAGTAGGAATTTTTCACATATATATTGATGGTATGCGTGGTTGGGTACTTTTGGCTTGGCAAGGGAGATGTGGACGGGGGATAACAACGTGAAGAGAAGTAATACCTATAAAATTGCAGATCGGATACATGACAAGGTAGATATTTTGTATTTCTTTGACTCGTGGATTTTTTGGTAAGGGTAGTTTTATGATTCTAAGGGTATAAAGGGGATGTGGGATAGAGGCATGTGAGGTTGTAAATGCACTAGTGGGCTAGGTAATGGGTAGGAATTAAAATCACACACATCGATCCCATATACATATGTATCTAAATCTACATAAGTACATACATAATTATATTGTACTAACTAAACCCTCAAACTCTTACAAGAATCGAGCTCCCAAAAATCAACATACCTATCTACATATAGTTATACATATGTATATTAATTTTGCTTTCTATAGTATGTATGTATTCCCTTTAGCAGAACTCACAATTCCACCTCTTGTTTCATCCCCCCTCAAAATGCTGGTGTATCTTTTGCTACTTGTTCTGGCGATGTTCATTCCAATTCTTTTCCTCTGTCCCCTTCTTCATACGACAAACCAAACACCTACCATACCATATCTCATAAAAGGTAAGACAACGGCAACAGCGCAAACAAAAATTGCATAATCTTTGTAAATGGCAACAGCGCAATGCTGCTAAATTTGCCTTCAATAACATCCATTTCAGCCAACCCACAATTTCACCGCCTCCGTTTCGTCTCTTTTCCTACCAACCCAAAAAAACCCATTATCTGCTTTACACCTAATCACGGTGTGACCGGCAAGCACTTTTCAAGATACAAATTTGCTACTACTTTTAGCAATGAAATGGAAAGAATTTCTAAAAATCTGAGAACATTCATCGTTTAAATTAATTTATAAATTTTGTTATGAAGTTTAAGCAATTTTGTTTAAACAAAGAAATATATTTTCAAAAAGAATTTATTAAATGAAGCAACATATTGAAAAGTTCTTCTGTCGACCCCTCTCTCATTTTCATATTTTTATTCAAGAAGCAAAAATTACTTGAATCCAATCCAAGCAAAAATCACTTTGAATAAAGAATCCCCACCTGCTTACACACATATCAACGCACGCATCCTTGATTATCCATTTAGATCACACTTCAGACTTCACGCCAAACCGGTTTCATTTATAACACGCCTCTATGCAGTTGACAATAAACTACACATTTATCCCTTATAGCTTGGGATCATTCTGATTGGCTATTCAATTCAGAGGACAGAACTACCGCCATCTAAATGAGAAACTTGGAACTTTTTTCTGAGAATGTGCAGCAACTATGACACATACAGTGTATTTTTCTTGAAAAATATATAAAATTTAAACTCAGTATTTTGCAACAAAATACATGTAAATAAATAATTTTTTGTTTCTATGCAATAGCTGGTATGATACTTTATTGTTTTGAGTAAAAATTGCATCAAATATAAATCAATATATACAGGAAAAATGTTGTTCATTTTTTCAAATAATTGTTTGTTTTCAAACACTTGTTTTTTAAAAACCATGGTGCAATTATACGATTTTTTTCTTCTTAATTGGTGTTTTGCATATTACCTTTTAGATGGACTAGTTATCTTAGACTGTTTCGAACTCCATCATATCATTCGTTGGCAAACAAAAAGTCGGTTTTATGCCAATTTTCCCAAACACAGCTACGAATTCTTTCAATAAAAGAAAAACGAGATATCGCTTACAAACAAGCTTCATTGGATTCCAAGGACAGATTCTGTTCTTTCAAATGCATCCTACATCATTTCAATCGCTCCAGTAATTACTTCTCTAGGAAGGAAACGTAATGCAAAACACCAATTAAGAAGAAAAAAATCGTATAATTGCACCATGGTTTTTAAAAAACAAGTGTTTGAAAACAAACAATTATTTGAAATAATGAACAACGTTTTTCCTGTATATATTGATTTATATTTGATGCAATTTTTACTCAAAACATAAAGTATCATACCAGCTATTGCATAGAAACAAAAAATTATTTATTTACATGTATTTTGTTGCAAAATACTGAGTTTAAATTTTATATATTTTTCAAGAAAAATACACTGTATGTGTCATAGTTGCTGCACATTCTCAGAAAAAAGTTCCAAGTTTCTCATTTAGATGGCGGTAGTTCTGTCGTCTGAATATAATAGCCAATCAGAATTACTCCCAAGCTATAAGGGATAAATGTGTAGTTTATTGTCAGCTGCATAGAGGCGTGTTATAAATGAAACAGGTTTGGCGTGAAGTCTGAAGTGTGATCTAAATGGAATCAAGGATGCGTGCGTTGATATGTGTGTAAGCAGGTGGGGATTCTTTATTCAAAGTGATTTTTGCTTGGATTGGATTCAAGTAATTTTTGCTTCTTGAATAAAAATATGAAAATGAGAGAGGGGTCGACAGAAGCACTTTTCAATATGTTGCTTCATTTAATAAATTCTTTTTGAAAATATATTTTTTTGTTTAAACAAAATTGCTTAAACTTCATAACAAAATTTATAAATTAATTTAAACGATGAATGTTCTCAGATTTTTAGAAATTCTTTCCATTTCATTGCTAAAAGTAGTAGCAAATTTGTATCTTGAAAAGTGCTTGCCGGTCACACCGTGATTAGGTGTAAAGCAGATAATGCAATGGTTTGTTTGGGTTGGTAGGAAAAGAGACGAAACGGAGGCGGTGAAATGGTGGGTTTGGCTGAATGGGATATTATTGAAGGCAAATTTAGCAGCATTGCGCTGTTGCCATTTACAACGAAAGATTATGCAATTTTGTTTGTTTGCGCTGTTGCCGTTGTCTTACCTTTTATGAGTTATGGTAGGGTAGGTGTTTGGTTTTTCGTATGATGAGAGAAGAGGGGGACAGAGGAAAGGAGTTGCAATATTATGAACATCGCCCGGAGAAGTAGGAAAAGATACACCAGGTTTGTGAGGGGGATGATGCAAGGGGTGTGCAATTGAGGCTCAGTTGGAAAAGAATTGTAGGTTCTGCTAAAGGGAATATTATAGAAACAAAGTTATAGGTACATATATGTATGTAAGTACATTATGTACTTTATACATTCACTGGACAATATGCAGGATCCTATATATGTACGTATTGAGGGTTTGTGGACTTGTGGGTGATCGATTGTTGTAAGAGTTTGAGGGTTTAGTTAGTACAATGTATGTATGTATGTATACATTATGTACCTATATGGGATCGATGTGTGTGATATTAATTGCAACCCATTACCTACCCCACTAATGCATTTACAACCAACCTCACATGCCTTTATCCCACATCCCCTTTATACCCTTAGAATCTCCAAAACTACCCTTACAAAACAAATCCATATGAGTCAAACAAATACAAAATATCTACCTATTGTCATGATTGTATCCGATCTGCAATTTTATATTCCTTCTCATCACGTTGTTATCCCCCATCCCCATCTCCCTAGCCAAGCTAAAAGTACCCAACCACGCATACCATCGATATATGCGAAAAATACCTACCCCATCGTTTTTTTAATGTTCCTTTGCACTCAATGTCATTATGTAATCAATGGAGAATGGATTCTTTGTCGATGATAACCTACATTTCCCTCTCACTCCAACATTCAATTGAATGCGATTCTCAGCACGAAAAGAAAACATCCCCTCACACACGATCAATAAATTCATACCAAGCATTATAATGATATCACACCTAAGGTCCGCCTCCTGAATTGATTTCAGAAGTGAAATGGATGACGAAAAGTGGTTTCACACCATGATGATTTGATTAGAGCTATTTTTGATTTGCGAAGCTCTAATCATGGTGAAAAACCACTTTTCGTCATCCATTTCACTTTTAAAATCAATTCAGGAGGCGGACCTTAGGTGGGATATCATATACATATAATGCTTGGTATGAATTTATTGATCGTACGTATGGGGGATGTTTGGTTTTGGTTGCTGAGAATTGCATTCAAATGAATGTTAGAGTGAGAGGGAAATGTAGGTTCATCATCGACAAAGAATCCATTCTTCATTGATTGCATAATAATTGCTTTCAATGTGCAAGGGAAAATTAAATCAACGATGGGGTAGGTATTTTTCACATATATATTGATGGTGTGCGTGGTTGGGTACTTTTAGCTTGGCAAGGGAGATGTGGACCGGGGATAATAACGTGAAGAGAAGGTAGGTATACAAATTGCAGATCGGATAGATGACAAGGTGGATATTTTGTATTTCTTTGACTCGTGGATTTTTTGGTAAGGGTAGTTTTATGATTCTAAGGGTATAAAGGGGATGTGGGATAGAGGCATTTGAGGTTGTAAATGCACATATTGGGCTAGGTAATGGGTAGGAATTAAAATCACTGTTAGGTAATCCAATAAATGCCAACTTACCCTAAAACGTAACACATACACTAATGAATTATTACATTGCTGAATTAGAATATTCTCTCATATCTTATGTACTCAATCACTATATAAAGCCAGAGTTACTCTAAATAAATCTCATACCTTTTATAACGAGTTAAGAGCCGTGTTTAATTTTTCCCTAACAAAGGTTATGGGCCCAGATTCGCATACCGGTGAACTTTTTAAAATAAAGTAAAGGAAAATTATTTTTTTTTGTTCAAGTTGGTTTCGTGGTTGGTTAAAATTTTAATAACTTAACATAGGTAATAATGAGTTCGTTCCTCAACATTGAAAAGCTCGACGGCCAAAACTACGACGGATGGAAGATCCAAATGCGAAGCGTACTCATTCATAATGAACTTTGGCCGTACGTTAGCGGCACCAGCACATTGGAGGCCCAAACTGCGGAGAACCGAGCAGCTTGGAACCAGAAAGACGAGAAGGCGCTTGCAACGATATTCCTGTGTGTAAAAACTTGCCAGTTGAATCACATTCGGAATTGTCGGACTTCAAAGGACGCATGGGTCAAGCTAGAAGCGCTTCATCAGCCTACTGGTCCAGCACGGAAAGTCACGCTGTATCGAAAGCTCTTGTCATTGAAAATGACGGAAGGTCAACCGATTTCAGAACACATGGATGCATTCTTGGATGTGGTTGAAAAATTGAAAGAGATAGACGTAGATCTCAAAGAAGAGCTTTTGTCTATCATTCTTCTCTCAAGCTTACCGAAATCTTATGAAAATTTCGTTGTAGCGATAGAGACGAGGGATGAACTGCCGGACCTAGCCAAACTAAAAACGAAACTGAGCGAAGAGGGACAAAGAAGAGATAGAGACAAGAAGGAATCAGATGGGGAAATGGCCCTATTGGCGAAAGCTAAAGGGAAACAACCACACGTTCAACGACAAACATACCAGCAGAACAAGTCACGCGACAACAATATGACAAAAGGTAGATGTTTTAAGTGCAACAAAAAGGGACATTTTGCTTCTCAATGCAATGAAAGAGACAAATCTTGGTCTAAGCCAACAACTTCTTTTGCTTTGTTAAATTTAATCAATTCCGATGAGTTAAACAGAGACACCTGGATTCTCGATAGCGGTGCAACATCTCATTTGTGTTCGAAAAAAAACTTTTTTGTAAACATCAGCGCGCATAGACCCCTTTTACACGCAGAATTTTTTCACTCATGACTCTTCTTAATTCTCTTTTGGGCACTTATGGTGCATTTATACGTTCAGTGTTTTCACTTTAGTGCCTTGATTGTCAAATTGTCTTTGTTTCCTTTTTTTCTCATTCGTCGCTCGCGGCGCAGACCGCATACAGTTCGAAAATAGAGCAAATGCAGACGTCTATCGCGACTGAGTACGGTTTGAGAATAAAGCAACGCTGAAAATAACGAAAGAGAGCGAAAGAGAATACAAGAATCGGATGGGAATTCGCGTCCCATCAGTGTTCGGCTATCCCCTGCACTTTTCATCCCCTTTACCTACACATTCTCGACACTAAAGTGAAAACACTCTGCGTGTAAAAGGGGTCATATAGAACCAATTGAACTTGCCGCGAATAAATTTCTTCATAGCACGGGAAAAGGTGACGTCTTAATTGAAACTGCTTTTTATAAAATCAAACTCCGCGACGTTTTATTTGTACCCGAGTTGAAAACAAACTTTATTTCAATTAGTAAAGCGACCGATAATAATTTGAGTGTAAACTTTAACCGGAATAAAGCAATGATAAAAGACGGGAGCGGTAATTTAATTTTGTGTGGAGAAAGACAGGGCGATTTATATATCGTCAAAAATACATGGAGTTGTAGTAAAGCGTTTATATCAAAGGCCGTGAATTATAGTGAAATCCACAATTGGCATACCTATGAAATTCGGTCACTTGAATATTAAGAGCATGTCACGTTTATCGAAAGAAAACATGGTGCGCGGTTTTAACCTCACAAATATTCCTGAGAATATCGAGTGCAATATATGTTTAAAAGGCAAAATATCACGCCAACCTTTTTCAAAGGAATCTGTAATGAAAAGTGAAAATATTCTAGATCTGATTCATAGTGATGTGTGCGGGCCTATGCGCGTTCGTTCCCTCGGCGGTGCGGTATATTTTGTGACTTTTATAGATGATAAGTCAAGAAAAATTTTTGTAGAATTTTTGAAAGCCAAATCTGAAGTATTCAAGGCATTCAAAAACTTTAAGTCTAGAGTTGAGCTCGAAACGGGTCGCAAAATCAAAATGCTTCGATGTGATAATGGTCGCGAATATTTGGGAGAGGAATTTGGTAATTTTTTGAGTGATCACGGTATACGACGGCAGTTTTTCGGCTGAATACACACCCCAGCAGAATGGAGTTGCCGAACGGGCAAACCGGACCCTTGTTGAAATGGCCCGATGCATGCTGTTGGACTCTGGTCTCCCGGAAATGATGTGGGCAGAGGCAATAAATACTGCGGCCTATATAAGAAATAGATCGCCGACAAAATCCCTTTCATCGATGACCCCATATGAGAGGTGGAGCGGTAAGAAACCTAATGTTTTCCATTTTAAATTATTTGGTTGTTTAGGTGTTATGCTAAACAAAAAGCCTGGGAAGTCAAAGTTTCAGGCAAAAGGAGTCGATTGTCAAATTTCTCAGCATGCCCAAGTATAACAAGAACCAAGAAGTGCCGGAGTTAAATCAAACATTTTTTATTGACGATAAGGCAGCATTCGAAGTAGCGAAGAATAATAATGTTCAAAACGAACCAGGACCCGATGTTAATCAACTAAAACAAAATAATAACGATGAAGACGAAGATCATTTCGAAGACACAGTCGAAGAAATAGTGAACCAACCAGATATCTATAGTTTAGACTCAGATCAAGGTGCAGAAGAGGAAGGTGGTGGTGTGGAACGTGATGCCTTGATACCAGGTATTGTCACACGGAGCAAGGCAAGAGAATTGGAGAAAGATAACATGCTTTTCTATTTCAATAAAACTCATAAAATCCCGCAATCGGTTAAAGATGCGCTACATTGCGAAGAAGCCAAACATTGGGAGCAGGCCATGAAATCGGAGTATAAGTCTTTGATTTCCAATGATACATGGACTCTCGTTGATTTGCCACCGGAAAGGAAACCAATAAAATGCAAGTGGGTATTTAGCTTGAAAAGGGACAAAGCCGGCAGCATCGAAAGGTACAAAGCTCGTTTGGTTGCCAAAGGTTGTACACAGAGGCCGGGAATAGATTTCGATGAAACGTTTTCGCCAGTAGTCCGCTACTCGACAGTGCGACTTATTTTTGCCCTATCCGTGAAGTACAAACTATATCTTCACCAAATGGATGTCACTAGCGCATACTTAAATGGATGGTTAAAAGAAGAAGTGTACATGTGCCAACCAGATGGCTTTATCAGTCAAAGGTACCCTCAGCGTGTCTGCAAATTGAACAAAGCGTTATACGGACTCAAACAGTCAGGACGTGAATGGAACAACAGGCTGGACGAAGTTCTTAAAAATATTGGATTCAAGAGATGCAGCTACGATTCTTGTGTTTACACAAGCAACAAAAGGGGAGAAATCAACATCCTGGCTATTTATGTCGACGACATTTTACTCGCTTGTTCGGAGAGGAGCCGCATGAGCGAAATAAAGAACATGATTCAAAATGAGTTTGTGGTAGTTGATAAGGGCAAAGTGGGGTATTTCCTGGGGCTGGAAGTCCAGCAAAACGAAGCGAGGAAATACATCAGTATCTCACAGAAACAGGCGATTTCATCTCTACTCGAAAATTGCGAGCTGAGTGACTGCAAAGGACGAGGAACACCGTTAGAGCCCGGTCAAAAGTTTACCAAGTGTGAAAGCTGCGCCGATTGTCAACTCGCTGATCAAAAGGAGTACCAGGGTTTAATCGGCTCACTCCTGTTCATTGGGCTGGCAACTAGACCTGACATCCTACATTCGGTCAGCAAGTTGTCCCAGTTTAATGCGAACCCGCATATGCAGCATATGCTTGCAGCAAAGCATATACTCAGGTACTTAAAAAACACTACTAATTTTTCTTTGATTTATAGCAAACCAGACGATCCGTTGTGTGGGTACTCCGATGCTGATTGGGCAGCGAATCATGATCGCCGATCCTACACTGGTTATGTGTTTCAACTCTCTGGTGGAGCTATAACATGGGCAACAAAAAAGCAACCTACTATCGCATTATCCAGCACAGAAGCGGAATACATGGCGCTGACGGCCGCAGCCAAAGAAGCGGTCTATTTAAGAAACCTTATTTCTGAAATTGGTTTTGCAGCTCTTGTAAGTAATCCGCTGACAATTTTCTGCGACAGCCAGAGTGCAATTTACCTTGCGAAGAATCCATCGCATCATGAACGCAGTAAACACATCGATATACGATTTCATTACGTAAGAGATGTCTATGAAAAATCCCTAATTGTCCTGAAGCATATACCAACAGATGACATGAAGGCTGATATTTTAACTAAGAATTTAATGAAAGTAAAGCACATGAAATTTGTAAATCTTTTAGGCATAAATTCTTAATTTTATTTTCTTATGAAGTTTTTTGAAACCTTCTTAGATATATTCTGAACTACATATATATTATATTAAATTGTTTATTTTTAAGTTTGTATTCATTGAGGGGTAGTTTGTTAGGTAATCCAATAAATGCCAACTTACCCTAAAACGTAACACATACACTAATGAATTATTACATTGCTGAATTAGAATATTCTCTCATATCTTATGTACTCAATCACTATATAAAGCCAGAGTTACTCTAAATAAATCTCATTCCTTTTATAACGAGTTAAGAGCCGTGTTTAATTTTTCCCTAACAATCACACACATCGATCCCATATACATATGTATGTATCTAAATCTACATACATACATAATTATATTGTACTAACAAAACCCTCAAGCTCTTACAACAATCGAGCTCCCACAAATCAAGAAACCCCCAATACATATATATATTGAATCCTGTATATTGTCCAATGAATGTTACATACCTATCTATATATAGTTATATGTATATTAGCTTTGCTTTCTATAGTATGTATGTATTCCCTTTAGCAGAACTCACAATTCCTTCCCAACTGAGTCCCAATTGAACACCTCTTGCTACATCCCCCCTCAAAATGCTGGTGTATCTTTTGCTACTTGTTCTGGCGATGTTCATTCCAATTCTTTTCCTCTGTCCCCCTCTTCATACGAAAAACCAAACCCCAACCCTACCATAACTCATAAAAGGTAAGACAACGGCAACTGCGCAAACAAAAATTGCATAATCTTTCGTTGTAAATGGCAACAGCGCAATGCTGCTAAATTTGCCTTCAATAATATCCCTTTCAGCCAACCCACCATTTCACCGCCTCCGTTTCGTCTCTTTTCCTACCAACCCAAACCAAACCATATATCTGCTTTACACCTGATCACGGTGTGAACAGCAAGCACTTTTCAAGATACAACTTTTTTACAACTTTTAGCAAGGAAATATATAGAATTTCTAAAAATATAAGATCATTCACAGTTTAAATTATTTGGTAATTTTAGTTTTAAAGTTTAAGCGATTTTGTTTCAACAAATAAATGTATTTTTAATAAGAATTTATTAAAAAAAGCAACATCTTGAAAAGTGCTTCTGTAGACCCCTCTCTCATTTTCATTTTTGTTCAAGAAGCAAAAATTATATTGAATCCCCATAAAACAAAAATCACTTCGAATAAAGAATCCCCATCCCCACCACTGCTTACACACATCCTTGATTCCATTTAGATCACACTTCAGACTTCACGCCAAACCTGTTTCATTTATAACACGCCTCTTTGCAGTTGTCAATAAACTACACATTTATCCCTTATAGCTTGCGAGTCATTCTGATTGGCTATTCAATTCAGACGACAGAACTACCGCCATCTAAATGAGAAACTTGGAACTTTTTTCTGAGAATGTGACACATATATGGTATTTTTCTTGATAAATATATAAAATTTAAACTCAGTATTTTGCAACAAAATACATGTAAATACATAATTATTTTTTTTGCATCCGATAGCTGGTATGATACTTTATTGTTTTGAGTAAAAATTGCATCAAATATAAATCAATATATACAAAAAAAACGTTCTCCATTATTTCAAAAAATTGTATGTTTTCAAACACTTGTATTTTTAAAATCAGGATGAAATTTAAAGATTTATTTCGAACAGATTTGCGTTTTGCATATTACCTTTTAGATAAACTAGTTATCTCAGACTTTTTCGAACATTGTCATAGTCATTCGTTCATCCAAAAAAATCGGGTTTATGCTAATTTTCGCAAACACAGCTGGGAATTCTTCCAATAAAAGAAAAACGAGATGTCGCTTTAAAAAACAGCTTCTCGTTCGCTTTCGATCTGGTGAGTCCTGGTGGTCCTGGTTTTCTGAAAATACTACGAGATATAAGAAAATATTAGTCCTGATTGGACTGTTGTAAAGCAGAGGGTTTTTTTAATGGGCAAAACCCAAAAAAATGTATAACCTCGTAAGGCAAGCTAAGGTATACGAACATTTCTTTAAATATTTTTAATTAACATTTTGGGGATTTTTTATTTAGTGGATTTTTAATTTGAAGATTTTGCACTTTTGTATTATGTAGGTACCCCCCAAGATGATCTCATTTTTTGTTTAACTAGCATTTATCCGCGACTTCACTCCTCACTGATTCCCCCGTTAATAACTCGGTCGCTAATCTGCCCTAGCGAGGTACCTATCCGTCGGAACGGAAAATTCTCCAATTTCATAAGAATCGGAGGATTTTTGCTTCGAGCCTTCGAGGTATTCTTCCGAACAGCTTTTCGGAATTTCGTTCCGACAAATATGTAACGCACACTGGCGTTTTGCGTTTCAGTGCGATCAAGTGCATTTTTACTGATATTTTTAACATCTTCATACGAATTTTCTTCTGATATGCTCTGACACGAATTGGATGCGGAATTTTATGGCAATTTGCATTGAAGTATTGATAAATGAAAGCAATGAAGAAAAAAACATTTTAACAAAGTAATTGGTTCTATTTGTTGCCTAAATTTGTATTTCCAGCACGAAATAACATCGGCCCTATTGTGATTGTCGATCAGTGATCGTCACGACAATTGTCGATTGATTTTAGCTATTCTTACGCACCGCACACAATTTTTTCACTTCCAAGAGAAAGCATCGACCAGACATTTGTAATCGACTACAAGCGACTGTTAAATCGACAAATAGCAATCGCAATCGACAATCAAAGTTGTCGATCAACGATCAACTATCGACACTCACAATAGGGGCCATCATGTTGTTATTCTTTCCAAAGACGGAAACCTCGAATGTGACGGATAGGGACGAATTTATTAATTTGAGCACAAAGACTAACAGCTAGGTTCCAGAAATCGAGTGAAATCGAAATTGCAAATCGAGTGAATTGGTTTTCAGTGTTCTGTATTTCGAGCGATTCGGAAACTCCGAAATTTTTTCGAAATCACAATTTCACTTTGTCTCAATTCGAAAATTTTGAAATCGAAATCGAATACAGTGAAATGTAGAATACAAAAATTCATTTTCGATTTCATTTCGAGTGAAATGTGGAACCTAGCAGTAAGTTTGAAATCGATCATCTGATCATCTGATAAGAAGTTTCCCATATTAAATTTGACCCCATTTTCCCCCTTTTGCAGTTCGAATTTTTCCAAATCGCAGTTCTCACTTTGAAAAAAAACAAATTTATTTCAAAATGTCAGCTTAAGTCAGGACTAACTGGGCCACCAATCCCAGTTAGTCCTGACTGAAGTTGACATTTTTCAGAAAAAATCTGAAATCCGTGACAAAATCTGGAAAGCCCTAGGTATATTCAGCCCTATCGAGGTATCCGATCGGAACGGAATTTTTTCCGCTACGCATACTCTGTCGGAGACTGAAATTAAATTCGATTTATCAATACTTCACTGCAAATCGTAGTAAACAAATTCCGCAACCAATTCCTGTCGGAGCATATCGGAAGAAAATTCGTACGAAGCTGTCAAAAATATCTGTAAAAACGCACTTGATCGCACTGAAATGCCAGTGTGCCTTGCATATTTGCCGAAAGAAGTTCCGAAAAGCTGTTCGGAAGAATACCTCGACGGATCCGACGGATACCTCGATAGGGCAGATTAATTGAAATCGACATAACTTTTGTGCCTTCTTGGACGTTGAGGGCGCCTTCGATAATACCGGCTATGACTCGATCGCTAAGGCAATCAGAAGCAAAGGTATCGAAGACCCGACCAACCAGTGGATCAGAGCCATGTTGGAAAGGCGGATAATTACATCCTCCTCCGGAGGTGAGTCGGTGTCTGTGACAGCAGCAAAAGGCTGCCCTCAAGGGGGAGTACTCTCTCCCCTCTTGTGGTCACTAGTCGTCGACAGTCTACTAGTCAGTCTGCACAGCCTAGGCTTTAGTGCCATCGGCTACGCTGACGACCTAGCGATCATCATCAGCTCAGCGCTACCAATACCTGTAGGATGCAGAACCCACTTCTACATGTCTCAGAATGGTGCAATTTGGAAGATATTTCCATAAATCCTAGTAAAACCATTCTAGTGCCTTTTACAAGGAAGAGATTGATTAATCTTAACACTATAACCGTAAACGGCACTACCTTGAGTTATTCCAATGAAGTCAAATATCTCGGAATATGAAGCTCAACTGGAGCTCACAAATCAAGCCCGCCACAGAACGTGCCACTAGAGCCATGTGGGCCAGTAGGCAACTGTATGGCAGAACTTGGGGTCTAAACCCCAAAATGATACACTGGCTGTATATCATGATGGTAAGGCCCATTATCACATACGCGGCAATTGTCTGGAAAGTTCTTCAACGGACAACGGCAAATAGACTACAAAAACTACAGCGTATTGCCTGTCTCGGCATCACGGGTGCGATGCGCACTTGCCCTACTACAGCATTAGAAGTTATTATAGGGCTTTCACCCCTACATATATTTATTAGGAAAGTGGCAGCTAGATGTGCTATTAAGCTACAGCTAGAATACAAGTTTAAACCAGCTGACCATGTGGGACACCTGGAAATACTTAACTCAATCCCAAATATGGACATGTTCTGTTCCACCCCCGACTTTATGGTTAGGGAATATAGTTTTGGGAAATTATTCGAGGTAGAAATACTGGACCGCACGAAATGGGACAATGGTGTCCCGAGACTAGATCCCAAAAGTTTGGTCTGGTACACTGACGGATCGAAAATGGAATCTGGAGTTGGTGCTGGTGTCTCTGGACCCAATACCAAAGTCTCGATACCTATGGGAATGTGTCCCACGGTTTTTTCAGGCTGAAGTCCACGCTATTGAGGTCTGCGCCGTTTTAAATTCCAATAAGGGAATCAAAGGCGCCACAATACAAATCTTTTCAGATAGTCAAGCGGCCTTACAAGCTCTCTCGTCCAACACGATGGACTCAAAAACAGTAAAGTGCTGCTACGATGCCTTACAAGTCCTATCTAAACACAACAAGGTTAAACTTGGTTGGGTACCTGGTCATCAAGGTATTGAGGGCAACGAATCGGCGGACCAACTAGCTAGGGCTGGTTCCGAATCCGCGTTCTGTGGACCAGAACCTTATTGCAGAGTCAATTGGACTACAGCTCTGGGTATAATTAACAACTGGGAACATCAACTCCGTCTATGCCACTGGGAAAATGTCCCGGGTCTTAGACAATCCAAAAGTTTAATTAAACCTTACTCCTATAAGGAAATCTTCAACTTAAATAAGGATAGTATTAGAAGGCTGGTGGGCTTTCTCACAGGCCATTGTGGCTTGAGATATCATCTTAACAAAATGAATTTGTGCCCGGAGACAGAATGCAGATTCTGTCTTGAGGATGACGAATTCCCCGAACACATTCCCTGTGATTGCCCGGCACTTCATTGGTTAAGAAAACGTGTCTTCAACAGGGAGACACGTACACCAGCAGAGCTTAGGAACTCCGCTACTAAGGACATATTGGCCTTCGTTAAGGAGGTCACACGTCTATTAGAATAACTAAATCCCTTAGATACAATAGATCTTTTTAGGTCGCAGTGTCAGCCAAATGGGCAGGGAATATATAAAAAAAAAAAAACTTTTGGCAAGTTGGCACATAATACAGCGAGCGTCAAAAGTGAGTCAACACCAATGCTGTTTTCTTCTATCTTTGGAGTTTAGAAAACTTATTTTTTTAATTTTTAGTATTTCATCTCGTCGAAATTCAGTCCGTTTTCTTATTGCTATTTTGCTATCAAACTTTTTACCTATTGTTGGATTTTTAGACATGTTTCAAAACATTAAAGAAAAGTTTAACAAAGAGCATTGGGGTTTAATCAATTTTGCCGCTCAGTGTACTCGTATCTTATAGAACAAAAATACACACACTTTTGAAATGCAATAAATTTTTATTTAGATAATAAAATCATATCTAATGCAACGGCTATTTGTTTATTCTGGAATGTCAATGGAAATATCATCTGAACCTCTGAATCCCCCTTGAATACTAATGTCAGCACATCCTTTGAAGTTTTCCTGAGCTCCACATCCCAAAGCGCCGCTTCCATCCTCACATGTTCCCCAATTGTTACCTTAACAAAAGTTTTTAGTATATGCAAATAAAAAGCGTATAGTGTAAACGTCAACTAACCTCCCCTATAGTTCCATCTCAAAACGCAGTGCTTGCAACTCAAACCTTCCGGAAGAACTATGGTCGAATAGATCCATCCACGCGTTGAGCCAATATAATGCTTATCACTTCCATCGGCTAACTTTAAAACATTTTTGTCAAAGCAATCATCAGACTCTATGCCGCCAGTCTTGTCCAAGTTGCATAGATTGTAATAGAAATATCCCAAATGGTTGGCATTGAGTGAGACTCCCACAGTCACTGTACGTTCATTCACATAAGTTTTCGTGATGACTCCTTCGCCGAAAATTCCACCTAGCTCGTTGTCTCTTGGCTGAGGATCAGCGTAATTATCTCCACACCATCCACATTTTCCACCATTACTATTCCACTGGACCTGCAAATGTAATTTATATTGAAAGGATATGTTACCCTCTTTAATAACCACACTAAAACTTACACCAAATCCTCCACAATAAACACCATTGTCATTGTAATTGGCTGGTGCCGAACTATTGCTACGCCATCTAGACGAACGACTTGGGGGATCTAACATCATTCCATGGCCGTGAACTTCGTTGAATGCAACGAGGACCACTATGAGAATAGCAAACTTAAACATTCTACAATAAAGGATAACTAGATGTTTTAAGCAATTAAATTCGCGACACGAATAATGAAGCCTCAATGGTTAGCCAAGGCTTTTATATTAAAAGATCGGGCTAATCAGTACGTTTTTCATTGGTTATTTATTGTTGTGGTGCAATTGTGCAAAATAGTAACTCAATCCTTATCATACTAACCGGTGGGGCTAAGAAATCTAGAAATCTAACATTTTATAATTTTATTGCCTCCAGCAATCTATGCATCATAGGGGTAGTTAATACCCTGAAATTTGTTTTTCATTAAGGTCGTAAATTAGTATAATCATAGCTGCATTATGACCTCAAAGTCGATAAGGGGCGAAAAGATCCATCAGATTGATAAATATTGATAACACTCGTCGAAGGAAATTGCGTAAACAAAGTGCAGCATATTTGGACTTATGATCCAACATCAACAATCCTTCTACAACGATTTGATTTGAACATTTTGTTGTCTTCTTTAAGGTAAATGTTGTTCTTCTTTACTGAAGGGCCAGTGGGCGTTGTGATGAGTCCGCCAATCGCAATGACCTCATCATGAATATTCATGTAAGATCATTTATTTCGAAAAGTCCGAATTATTCGAAAATACATTTAAACGTTTTTTTAGTGGATGACTGCAAAGTGATGTGACGATCTCTTCCAGTTCTGCCTCCATGAACAACACATATACCCCTACACACTCCCTAGCTACACTAAAACAGTTCAGACCAACTTCCTTCAAGAATAGGCCAATGGACGCCAAGGCCAACAAAAACAGCGAACCCGAGAGACCAAGCGCTCATAAAAGGGTCAGAAAAACAAATTGGCGAATTAAAAGCATCCAAGCACGACAACAACATACGTCTGGTGCCATGAAATAATGTCTTATGCAAAAAAGTCCAAAACATAATTTTGGACTTTATTGCACTTTTGAAATTGCAATAAAGTCCAAAACGAGTTTTGGAAGGCTAAAAATCTCGAAAAGTTTTTTTTTTTTTAATCTCGAAAGCAAAAATCTCTAATGTACAAAAATCTCGAAAAAATCTCGAAAAAATCTCGAAATGCGGGGGGTTCCAGGGTTGCACCATGCCCCCCATACGCATCTCACTTTTTAACACCATTTTTAATATTCGGCCCTAGCGAGGTATCCGTCGGAACGGAGAATTCTCCGCAACGCATATTCCGTCGGAGACTCAAATTACATTCGAGGTATCCGAATTCGGAAAGAAAAATTAAAATGCGACAACGCATTGATTTGACATGATGTTGTTTCGTGCTACATCGGGGTTTTCCTATTAAGTGCTTGTTTTTTCGTTTGTTTTTGCCCTGGAAACACAAATTAAAGCACCAAATACAACCAATTACTTTGCTAAACTGTTTTTTTCTTTATTGCTTTCATTTATCAACACTTCACTGCAATTCGTAAACAAATTCCGCAACTAATTCCTGTCGGAGCATATCGGAAGAAAATTCGTATGCAACTGTCAAAAATATGAATAAAAACGCACTTCATCGCACTGAAACGCAAAACGCCAGTGTGCAGAGGACACTACCTATCTTTTCCGTAAATTTCAATCAAAATCAATTGCTGGGAACTGCAGAAATATTACCTCGGAAGGTACTCACCCCTATTCCCGTTGTCGTTTGTCATGACTCATGTTTCGTGTCGTTGTAAAACGATGTTCGAATTTTTTTAAACTTTTGTTTACCAATTTTATTTCCATTTATTTGTGTTCGCCATCTTTTCAATTCATTTGTCTCAAAAAAGTTAAAAACACCGACTAAAAACCAAGTGAAATACTAGTCGTTTACGACAAACGCCAACGGGAATAGGGGTGACTTCTTCGACAATTTAGCGGAGGTTAGTTTCTTAAAGTAAATTAAACCCATTTTTAGGTTCTGTAAGCAAGTTAAGTGTTGGTTTACGTTCTGACCGTGAATGTGACCTAAGGACAACGATTGGCTGGCTGTGCTGCCTAGACTTCTCTGATGAACTCATAACTCTATTCTATACAATCTAAGCTTGCCTTTTGATTACGGTCTTGTCATTTTTATTCAGACTATGTCACTTCAATTTTACTTTTGTTTGTTAAAGAATAGACATTGCCGAATACTAGTGTCAAATATATTATATTCAAAGTAAAACCTGGTTAAAAGTAGGTATTCGTTTCACGAAAAAGTAAAAGTGTTGTTTTGTGCAGAAAATGTGGAGGTAAAGCGTAACTTTTCATAGGATTCGCCGACGGTATAACAATATTGGCTAAATGTATGAGCTGATGGAGGTAATTGCAAAGGCATCCGTCAAACAATGGCTAGAATCGAGGATCCTCAAATCGGCAGAACACAAGGCGGAAGCAGTCGAACAAGAGAAATTTTCATATATTTACTGACGAAGCCAACGCATAGGAAACGAAAAGAAACAAAAGCGCTATTTCGGTGGTAAAGTGGCAACAGCGATGGCACATCTCTGGGAAAGGGTCTAAGCTAGCGGGCGTTGGTTAGGTTTACTGAGTAAGAATCTCACACTACCGGAATTGTACAACGGCGACTATTGAAGGATCCCCTCCTCTTACTAAAAAATAACCAGCCATCTACACATAAATTACTTCCAAAAATGATCACGCATGCGGCACGCGCATGCTGCATGCATAAATAGATCCCGCATTAGCCACAACCATAATCTCACCTCAATCAATTTCTCTACGTCACCATCGACCCTAAAAACAAGATAACAAAACATCACAAATCAAACCCAAAACAAAAGATAACAAACATTCATTCTCGCACACAACCAAACCAAAATAATCATCCCACTCCAAACTCCAAAAGGCAATCACCTACCACAACCACAAATACACACCTACTCAGAGATAATACACCTGAGGCACACGCCTAAACACGGAATCATGCATCTCTCTTTAACTACGAATTCCCATGCCCAATCGGCCTAGTAGGGGGAGTAGGGGATGGTGTAAACGATTTTTAAAAAATGCCTTCCACTATATAATTGGTGCATTTACTGTCAAAATGTATCCAACACAATTTAACTTTGAACCATTGGCCTTCAATTTGAATTAATTGTTTGGAGACATGTCAGAAACAATGTAGTAATTTTAGGCTTTTAAAAAAAAGGTAATATCGTTTATATGTGCCCCACTCATGGGGTAAGTGTAAACAAATTTATGATTCATATGGTGTAGATATAAACACCATACAAAATTATTCAAATCGGTGTTGAAGACGTATCTAGAAGCAGAACGAGATGTCCCGGGTTGTATTGCTCGACTGGGAAGAATGTTATATCGCTTCGCGATACGATAGAAATAATATCCTCCATTAGTGGATAAAATAATGAAGTTTATGGTCTTAGATGCAGACTTTCAAATGTTATGTCGAATTCTAATCGGCTATGTAGTTGAATTGTTTTTCCAACGTAATAAATTGGCCGCCCCTTGTGGTCAGCATTGACCAAGACTAATTAATTTTCGTCGTTTACACCTGCCCCAGTCGGTCTTTAGGAGCAAAACATTGTCTCGTAAAAAAATTGGTTAATCAAACGAAAACTTACCATAATAATACAAAACTTCTATATTGCAGCTACAAAAATATACACTTACACTTTAAAATAGTTAAACAATTTTCTTGAAATTCAGAACTTAACATTTTTTCCAAATTTTACTTTGAGATAGCAAAAACCTTCTCATTTGAATAAAATGTCAGACTGATATCGCAGCTTCACGGTTATTACATAGTGTGTTCGTGTTCATATTTCGTAAGTGTTACCAAATAATATTTATTGCTACATAGTATTGGATAGAAGCAGTATGATTTGTTTACACTTGCCCCGCGTTTACACCATCCCCTACTCCCCCTACCTACTAATAGAGTCATTGCTTGCGAGCCGAGTGCAGTATGTTCCAACCCCTGCGGGGGACAGTAAAATTCTGCCACCGACACCGAACATAAAGAAGAACGTATCAGAGGCAAGGATTGCGAGTTTTAGATTCAATACGTCTTGCTATCAGAGTTTCTCCACCACTTCTTCTTTTTACTAATGAAGTTTGTACAGCAATGTTGCCAGATTTTTTTTTTTTTTTCAAAAAACTGTAAATTCAAAAAAAAAATTATTTTCAACCAAAAACTGTAACCTTTAAAAACGAAAAGATTTTTGTGAAATAACGTTTATTTCTTTTTTCAAATTTTATTAAACAAATATAACTCAAAACAATTCATTTTAAATAAAATAACAAGCTTAAATACGATAGTATACTAAGATTTAAATCACATTTTAATTTATTCTTTCAAATCTAAAATTAGAAATTTATAATTTGTACTAGGAGGTAATTTTAAAAACTGTAAGCTTGTCTAAGAAACTGTAATTTACAGTTAAAACTGTGAATATGGCAACAGGTACAGCCTCAGTCTTAGTCTTAGTAAAACTGCATTTGATCCTATTACCCAGTTTAATACCGAGAATTCATTCGTGGTGAGTCCTGGTTGTCCGGGCTTTCTGGGAATACGACGCGATATAAGAAAATATTAGTCTATTGGACTGTGTCGTAAAAAAAACGGAAAATAGGTTATTGTAATTGGACTCTAGTAATTTTATAACTTCGTATTTTTTTAAACACAAATTACAATTTAATAACAGCTGTCAAATGACACTCGAATACAAATTCAAAAACCAAGTGATTTCATTTTATGTTTAACTAGCATTTATCCGCGATTTCGCTCCTCACTGAATCCCCCTTTTCACCGAGCTAATTTCTTATATCGAGCACAAAGACTGATTTTGAAACAGATCAGATGAAAAATAGGAAGTTTCACAAAATTTGACTCGCTTTTCCCCCTTTTCGAAGTCGAATCTTTCCAAATCGCAGTCCTCAATTTGGAAAAAAAGGAAATTTGTTCCAAAATATCAGCTTTCTACCATTTGGCCTGGGCGTTGATCACCAATCGCCAAATCAGTCGGAACTAACTGGGATTGGTAGACAGGAAAAATCTGAAAATCCCTATAATTAAAATCGACATAACTTTTGGAAAGTTGGCACATATTATGTTTTATCGAATAAAAATACACACGCTTTTGAAATGCAATCAATATTTATTTAGATAATAAAATCATATCTAATGAAAAGGCTACTCGCCTATTCTGGAATGTCAATGGAAATATCATCTGAACCTCTGAATCCCCCTTGAATACTAATGTCAGCACATCCTTTGAAGTTTTCCTGAGCTCCACATCCCGGAGCGACGCTGCCATCTGCACATGTTCCCCAATTGTTACCTTAACCAAAGTTTTTAGTATATGCAAAAAAAGCATACAGTTTAAGTGTCAACTAACCTGCATTATAGTTCCATCTCAAAACGCAGTGCTTGCAACTCAAACCTGGCGGAAGAACTAAGGTCGAATAGATCATTCCTTTCGTTGAGCCAATATATTGCTTATCACTTCCATCGGCGAACTTTAAAACAGTATTGTCAAAGCATCCATCAGACTCTTTGCCGCCAGCCTTGTCCAGGTTGCATAGATTGAAATAGAAATATCCCAAATGGTTGGCAGTGACTTGGACTCCCACAGTCATTGTGCCTTGATTTACATAAGTTTTCGTGATGACTCCTTGGCCGTACCTTCCACCTAGCTCGTTGGCTCTTGGTCGAGCATCGGCGTAATTATCTCCACACCATCCACATTTTCCTCCATTACTATTCCACTGGACCTGCAAATATTTTATATGTATTGAAAGGATATGTTACCCTTTTTAATAACCACACTAAAACTTACGTTAAATCCTCCACAATAAATGCCCATGTCATCGTAATTGGCTGGTGCCGAACTATCGGAACGCCACCTAGACGAACGACTTGGGGGATCTAACATCATTCCATGACCATTAACTTCGTTGAATGCAACGAGGATCACAGCGAGAATAGCAAATTTAAACATTCTACAGTAAAGGTTAACTAGGTGTTTTAAGCAATTAAGTTCCCGACGCGAATAATGTAGCCTCAATGGTTAGCCAAGGCTTTTATATTGAAAGACTGGGCTAATCAGTAAATTTTTCGGTGGTTCTTTATTGTTGTGGTGCATTTGTGCAAAATAGTAACGCTCACCGGTGGGGCTAAGAAATCTGATATTTTATAATTTTATTGCCATCAGCAATCTACGCATCATAGGGGTAGAGAATTTTATTTTTCAATATTAGAATTTATGGCAATTCAAAGATTGTAAATTAGTATAACCCTACCTGCATCATGACTTCAAAATCGATAAGGTGCGAAAAGATCCACCAGATTGATAAATATGTTTACAAACACTCGTCGAAAGAAATTGCGAAAACAAGAATCCAAGTGCTACATATTTGGACTTGTGTTCCAACGTCAACGATCCTTCTAGCTTCTACAACGATTTGAACATTTTGTTGGCTGCTCTGTATATACGTACGTACATTTTGCCATTCGCGGATTTTCAAAATATAGGAAAAAGATTTTCTAATTATAAGAAACCCTACCTCATTAATCAACTCAAAACAAAAAAAAAATTGTGTATTTTTGACGTCTTTGAAATATTATTTTAGGGTTTCAAAGCCATCTCCATTTCGAATGGTATAAACACGTGACTGGTATTCTATATTCATTGTCGAGCAATTCAGCAAAATATTTTATATTTTTAATTTGATTACATTGACTTCAATAGATACTCTTGTGGACATACAACACTAGTCATTTTTTCATTCGAATTCGAATTTTCGATCTTTTCTTTTGTCGATTGCCAAAGTTGGTATTTGGTACAATCCTACAATATGTTGCAGAATTCAGAAGCAACAAGTTACAATTCAAAATCACTACAAAAAATCGGGAATCAAATTGACTCAAGATCTGTTAATTTCGAATTTTAGTTTCGGAAATTATGCTCGCGGTCGTACAATACGCCAAGGTCGCAAAGAGACTGTACGATGTATATATTGAAATATTGAGCTCTACGTAGTTTTTGAGACACCAGATTTGTTGCAGCAAACAGGGATGTTTGAAAAACTTTGACTGCCTTGTGGTCCACTGAAATTATTTTATTTTTTTCATGTCGTTGGTTTTTTAAAGTCATAATCGGCCAGTTAAGAGCTCCTTCACAAGGGCGTTCTGAACGAATTCCCGATTGATTATGTACTAATATTCACCCCTATTCCCGTTGGCGTTTGTCGTAAACGACTAGTATTTCACTTCGTTTTTTAGTCGGTGTTTTTAACTTTTTTGAGACAAATGAATTGAAATATTGGTGAACACATAGAAAATAAAATAAAATTGTTAACAAAAGTTTTAAAAAATAGTCTCAACATCGTTTTACAACGACAAGAAACACGAGTCGTATACGACAAACGCCAACGGGAATAGGGGTTATCAGTAAGTTCGAAAATTCTTACAAAGCATTTACTTCACTGCATATTGTGTCCTTCCCTTGCAGTTTCTGTCAAAATTTACAAGAGACAACCGTCATGTGGTTTATATTTTTATTTTTTTTTATTTTGAACTTGAATGTAGAATTAGAAAAACGATTTTTGGGGAAAAATGTACAAAAGCTAAAGTAATTTAATAAAAACAAATTCACATAAATACAAAAATAAGTAAAAACTATGGCCTGGGAGGTGAATGTTTGACAGAGCTTATGCATAAGTGTATAACCTATATTGGATTACAAATTAATTGCTCTGTATTTCAGCTGAAGATGAAGTTCCATCTACCTCTACCTCCAATAATGACCACAACGAGTTGGTATTCGTGCAAACGTTAGAAACAGTAGTAAAGATTCTGCTAAGCAGATCGCAAGCCTCAAGTATAAAATGTTTTAAATAAAAGCGCTGCAAATAAAATGTACGATTTGATAATGAAAAAATTCTTAATTTCGTATAAGTATGCGGCATACCCGCATACCGTATGCGGGTATGCCGGATCAAATTATTAAGAAGGTGACAAATTTATTTTATTTAATTTTTTTTTCACGAAACTTGTAACTATGCATTGGAGAGAAGGGTCGCAATTCTTGCTGGTGAAGCAATGAAGCAGCACAATACAAATGAAAAAAAAAACGAAACAATAATAATTTTAACTTTAAATTTAAATAAACTCCCGGTCTAAGGCCGAAGGGAAACCATCTGGATTCGGAGTCCAAAATTTTGGCGAAAGGACTCCTTGACCACCCACCCCATCCATGTAGATACGTTGGCCAAATGATATTGGTATCGTTCCTAACTTAAAAACGTCCGCATCTCCTCCGCGACCTACGCCATCTATGGGTTGTTAAAAATTAAATTAAGCCATCATGTTTCCAATTTCAAACAATCAGATTTTACATATAAGAAACACGATTATAAAAAAAATTTATTTACAGGTTATAATAGGACTAATGCTTAATTATTGATTATAGATTAATGAAAAAAATTTGAATTTAAGAAAAAAAAAAACAAAAAAACTATTTACCTTGAAATTCCAACGATGTCCGTGCGCACGAAAATCTTGATTTCTTGTTAGGTTTTAAGTTAAATTCAATATTATGATGTAGGAGTAGGTACATTATCAATAATCAATAATAACTAATGAAAACAATAATAACAATGCAAAAAGAAAATAATTACTAACAAATTAATAGATTAAAGGGATAATCTAATTTTGATATTTATCAATTGTTGAAAATGAAAGTTAACGGTAACAACAATAACAACAAAAAGAAGAAACAAAAATCTTAAAATAGAATTTCTTTTAGGTTAAAAAATAAAAAAAAATAGAAGGTAGTGCGGTCGATCCGATTACGGTCTTGTTAATTTTGTTTTTAATTACTTGACTTTTTGCCCAAATTCGGAAAAGGGATTTTTTTGAGATTTAATTTTGTTTTGCTGCAAGCTGCAATCAAGGCTTTTGAATTGAAGCCTAAAACTTGTTCGTTATGAAAACGTGTGTTGTTTTGCGTAACAAATTCAGAATCCTAAATTTTTTTTTTTTTTTAAATATCTACTTCTTTTGGGAAAGGCGAACTTATAACGCTTCAACAGCGCCCCGAGATGTTTGCAGATGTATGTTAGTTCTGCACTTAAATTGCTGCAAATTGTATACTTCTGGAAATATATCTCCAGGAAGTGAGTTCCAAAGTTTGCTTGTCCTGTAACAAAAGGAGTTTTGGAAAGTTGATGTCCTTGCGGTTGTCAAGTATACTGTATGGTCATGAGCATTAGCAGCCTGTCTTGTCGGGCGCCCAAAAGTTGCATTTCGATGGATAATGTCTTTGAGTTCCTCGGAACATCTACCATGGAAGTACCTATAGAACCAGCAAAGGTCAGCGACTTGTCTTCTGTGCACCAACGGTTGAAGATTTGATGTGAGTGTAGGGTCTCCAATAAGTCGAACTGCTCGTCTCTGTATGCTGTCAAGTAGGTTAAGTGAATGTTTCGTGGCAAAGCTCCATATATGGGAACAATATTCCAGGCCTGGTCTAACCTGAGCTTTGTAGAGAAGGAGAAGTTGCTTGGGGCTAAAGTACCTCTTTGCTCTAAATAGGTAGCTCAACTTAGCGGACGCCGGTCTTGCGATATAGGAAATGTGGTCCTGACATGTGATTCCTGAAACTTAATATAAATTAAAACATAACATTTTAAATAAACTCTTTACCTTTCGATAGGCTAAATTGCTGCTATCCATGAAATGGAATGGGGATCCTTTTTTTCCTTTTTTTATTTATTATTATTTTTTTTTTTTAAATTAGAAGTTCAACCTTATTTCAGTGACTTACTAAATTATTATGACAAATATATATTTATTATTAATAACCCCTTGATTATATTATTATTATTATATCGCTAAAAAAATTTCAAAAAAGTGGGCTTTCTGAAAAGGATACGTAAAAATATATCAGCAAATAGATTGCCGCTGTATAGCAACAGTTAAACTCAAAACATGGTTATGTAGGAAGGCATTACATTTTTTAATTAATTTAAATAATTTAATAAATTAAAATGTTCAAATCGTTGCAGACGGATCGTTGACATTGGAACACAAGTCCAAATATGTAGCACTTGGATTCTTGTTTTCGCAATTTCTTTCGACGAGTGTTTGTAAACATATTTATCAATCTGGTGGATCTTTTCGCACCTTATCGATTTTGAAGTCATGATGCAGGTAGGGTTATACTAATTTACAATCTTTGAATTGCCATAAATTCTAATATTGAAAAATAAAATTCTCTACCCCTATGATGCGTAGATTGCTGATGGCAATAAAATTATAAAATATCAGATTTCTTAGCCCCACCGGTGAGCGTTACTATTTTGCACAAATGCACCACAACAATAAAGAACCACCGAAAAATTTACTGATTAGCCCAGTCTTTCAATATAAAAGCCTTGGCTAACCATTGAGGCTACATTATTCGCGTCGGGAACTTAATTGCTTAAAACACCTAGTTAACCTTTACTGTAGAATGTTTAAATTTGCTATTCTCGCTGTGATCCTCGTTGCATTCAACGAAGTTAATGGTCATGGAATGATGTTAGATCCCCCAAGTCGTTCGTCTAGGTGGCGTTCCGATAGTTCGGCACCAGCCAATTACGATGACATGGGCATTTATTGTGGAGGATTTAACGTAAGTTTTAGTGTGGTTATTAAAAAGGGTAACATATCCTTTCAATACATATAAAATATTTGCAGGTCCAGTGGAATAGTAATGGAGGAAAATGTGGATGGTGTGGAGATAATTACGCCGATGCTCGACCAAGAGCCAACGAGCTAGGTGGAAGGTACGGCCAAGGAGTCATCACGAAAACTTATGTAAATCAAGGCACAATGACTGTGGGAGTCCAAGTCACTGCCAACCATTTGGGATATTTCTATTTCAATCTATGCAACCTGGACAAGGCTGGCGGCAAAGAGTCTGATGGATGCTTTGACAATACTGTTTTAAAGTTCGCCGATGGAAGTGATAAGCAATATATTGGCTCAACGAAAGGAATGATCTATTCGACCTTAGTTCTTCCGCCAGGTTTGAGTTGCAAGCACTGCGTTTTGAGATGGAACTATAATGCAGGTTAGTTGACACTTAAACTGTATGCTTTTTTTGCATATACTAAAAACTTTGGTTAAGGTAACAATTGGGGAACATGTGCAGATGGCAGCGTCGCTCCGGGATGTGGAGCTCAGGAAAACTTCAAAGGATGTGCTGACATTAGTATTCAAGGGGGATTCAGAGGTTCAGATGATATTTCCATTGACATTCCAGAATAGGCGAGTAGCCTTTTCATTAGATATGATTTTATTATCTAAATAAATATTGATTGCATTTCAAAAGCGTGTGTATTTTTATTCGATAAAACATAATATGTGCCAACTTTCCAAAAGTTATGTCGATTTTAATTATAGGGATTTTCAGATTTTTCCTGTCTACCAATCCCAGTTAGTTCCGACTGATTTGGCGATTGGTGATCAACGCCCAGGCCAAATGGTAGAAAGCTGATATTTTGGAACAAATTTCCTTTTTTTCCAAATTGAGGACTGCGATTTGGAAAGATTCGACTTCGAAAAGGGGGAAAAGCGAGTCAAATTTTGTGAAACTTCCTATTTTTCATCTGATCTGTTTCAAAATCAGTCTTTGTGCTCGATATAAGAAATTAGCTCGGTGAAAAGGGGGATTCAGTGAGGAGCGAAATCGCGGATAAATGCTAGTTAAACATAAAATGAAATCACTTGGTTTTTGAATTTGTATTCGAGTGTCATTTGACAGCTGTTATTAAATTGTAATTTGTGTTTAAAAAAATACGAAGTTATAAAATTACTAGAGTCCAATTACAATAACCTATTTTCCGTTTTTTTACGACACAGTCCAATCAAGACTAATATTTTCTTATATCGCGTCGTATTCCCAGAAAGCCCGGACCACGGGCCTGTAACACAATACTACAAGTACTTGTAGTACAAGTGAATTTATACAGGTGTATCACATTTCTGTAACACGAAACTACTAGTCGACTGGCACTTCTACAAGTGTAGCGGGCAAATAATACAAGTGGGAAATTTCGTGATTATCCTGTTTCCGTAACTCAGAACTACAAGTGTAGAAAAAAAATATATCTCACTTGTAGACTAGTAGATGAAATCTTACATGTGATTTAAGACTTGTAGAGGTTTTATTTAGGTATAAATATGCAATCTTTGTAATTAATTATTTCAATAAATTTGATCATCGTGATTGTGTCCATTTTTTTAACCGGAAAAGAGTGTCAAAAGTACATTTTTTGTATATTTATGATCCCTAAGGAAATGTATAGCTAACTTCAAATTCTTCTAAGAGTTCTCGAAACACGGTATCGATGTAATACTAAGAACACCATTTCATTATTGTCAATTGTCACTTTCACTAATATATTTATCACATTTGAGTACTATTTAAAAAGTTGAGAAAGAAAGTCGTGAAATCCTGAGTTCATGGTTTATAGTGTTTAACAAATCAAATAAACATAATGTACTTCTTTGATTCTGGTTCGGATAGTGATGATAGTGATAGTGATTTTGAAAATAACAGTAGAATTAAAATCTATAAAGAAAGGATAAACTTTGAAATAGAAGAGCACTTGTTTTGCGAAAAATTTCGTGTCCAAAAATCTGTTGTCGAATATCTTGTAGAACAGCTTTCGCATATGTTACGATCGTCAACTAATAGGAGTAAAGCTCTAAGCGTGACAGAAAAACTTTTGATTGCTTTGCACTGGTTCGGTTCGGGATCCCAGTACCATACCATAGGTGACATTCATGGTGTTAGTAAAATGACTGTCGGCCGATGCATTTACGAAGTAACTTCAGCAATCAATGAAGTTGAATTTCAAAGACAAGTATGTTGGCCAGAAGATGTGCATTCTGTTATTCAAACCTTTTTTGAGAAAGGAGGTATGCCAGAGGTTTGTGGGGCTATTGATGGTATTCTTATAAACATCGATGCTCCGGCGAATAATGAAGCCGCTTTCGTCGACCGCCATGGAAAACACTCCTTAAACTGCATGGCAGTTTGTGGACCTGACCTACAATTTTATTACATCAGTGCTAACTGGCCAGGGAGTGTCCACGATGCACGAGTGCTACGTAATAGCTCATTATATCATAAAATGGAAAGCGGGTGGCGTCCTTTTTCGAATGGCGTTATTTTGGGAGATAGCGCTTATCCTTTGAAAACATGGCTTATGCCACCTTCAACATCAAGTTCTGATAACGGATCCGTTATCAGATACAACAGAGCTCATAAACGAACACGGCGTTTTAGAGTGTGCGTTTGGCGTGTTAAAAGAAAAATTTCCATGTTTAAATCACCTTCGAGTTAATCCGGTATTTGCTGCTAACATATTTAAGTGTTGTGTTACTTTATGTAACATTTCTCGTACTGTCAACGGTGTTAATCTTCCTGAAGAACCTACTGCCGATAATCCCGTAATGGAAGAAAATCCCTCAGCCGAAAATATTTTTCCAGCACCATCCCGAGAAGCCCAACAAAGGCAACAACAACTTTTGAATTTTTTTAACCAAAAATAATATTAGTAATAGATATTTATTATAGAAATTTAATTAACATTTTTGAACAATAAAACTTTAAAAACTACTCATATTAATAATCAATTCGGACGAATTATTTTCGTCATTCGATTCTTCTTCATTGGGAAACTCATCACTGTTATTTCCTGCAAAAACTACGCCATCGCTTAAACTTCTAGTAAAGTTTGAAGGAGCATAGCCGAGCTGCTTTTCCAAAACCGCAATTTGTAGTTTGGTTTTGTAATTCAGTAGCTGAATGTGTTCAACCATTAATTTTTTCTTTTTAAGAGAAAGAGGAGATTCGCAGCAGGTTCGTCGTTTTCTGCCTAGAGATTACAAAATGAGTTGTAGATATAGAAGTATGGAACAAGCGAAATTGCTAATAAATACCCGTTATTTTTCTTGTTGAAAGCGGATTCGCAACAGAGGTATTATTTGCAGTCCCTGATAAAGCAACACTGGAACTTGAGGGTAAAACTAAAAACAAATACCTACACATTAGAATATAATGTAGAATTCTTACACACTAACCATTAACGGTATTTAAAGATTCCTCAACTCCAAGCCCAATTATTGCTTCAGACTCCCGCCCAACTATGTCTATAACAATATTGTCACATGCATTCAGCTTGCATTCTCTGCCCCCTGCAGCACCGGTTTTTTTGGAGTTGTCTAGTTTTGCCTAAAGATGAGATATAACCTTTAGTTTGGCCTTTATAAAATTGATTTTTGTATAATACTTACAACAGCACTTTTTCGACAATTCTGCCAAAACACATCTCGCATGTAGGTCCACTCTTTATTTTTAGGGATAATATTTAAACTTTGGCCTAAACTAAATATTTCCTTCCATTTTTTGCTTTTTATTTCCTTTGTTAACACATCGGAAAATGCACCAAAAAGAATTTTTTTGTTTTCCCGTATTTTAACCAGCACGGCAATTTTTTTTTCAGCGGAGTCCTTACTCATTTTGATGCCTTCGCTTGCTTATTTTTTTTTTAAATGAAACTTGTACATAGAGTCTACAAGTCGAGGGAAATTTTTGTTTCGTACAACTGTAAAGTTTTTTTTTGTGTTACAGAAATAATCTACACTTGTGATACTAGTATAGTCCTACAAGTAACTGTAGACCTGTAGACTTGTAGTTTTGTGTTACAGGCCCCGACTCACCACGAATGAATTCTCGGTATTAAACTGGGTAATAGGATCGAATGCAGTTTTACTAAGACTGAGGCTGTACCTGTTGCCATATTCACAGTTTTAACTGTAAATTACAGTTTCTTAGACAAGCTTACAGTTTTTAAAATTACCTCCTAGTACAAATTATAAATTTCTAATTTTAGATTTGAAAGAATAAATTAAAATGTGATTTAAATCTTAGTATACTATCGTATTTAAGCTTGTTATTTTATTTAAAATGAATTGTTTTGTGTTATATTTGTTTAATAAAATTTGAAAAAAGAAAAAAACGTTATTTCACAAAAATCTTTTCGTTTTTTGAAGGTTACAGTTATTGGTTGAAAATAAATTTTTTTTTGAATTTACAGTTTTTTGAAAAAAAAAAATCTGGCAACATCGCTGTACAAACTTCATTAGTAAAAAGAAGAAGTGGTGGAGAAACTCTGATAGCAAGACGTATTGAATCTAAAACTCGCAATCCTTGCCTCTGATACGTTCTTCTTTATGTTCGGTGTCGGTGGCAGAATTTTACTGTCCCCCGCAGCAGGGGTTGGAACATACTGCACTCGGCCACAAACAAGAGAAGTATACAGATGTAGAATATGGTGCATATCGAGTTTAATTCCTTCCCCTATTCTAGATGACGATAGCTGCTCTGTTTTTCGATTATTGTATGATCATAGCGCAACATGCATTAAAATTGCAATTGCCAACCGCTCCCTACAACAAAAACCAGTTTAACGTTCCTGAAAAAATATGAAACCAGCATACACCATACAATACTCATAGTGTTTGTCGATTTAATAGTTTTTAAATCGAATTATGATTTCGTCCCAAAAAAGGCAATTTCACAAATCAGCGGATATTAAAAGACACACTTTCTCTATTATAAATATAACGCTTTATTAAATATATCGAGCAACCGTTCAAAGCAAAGATACCATAGTTTGTCATAGTGTTGTTGCTGGTGTGCCTCAAGGATCAGTTTTGGTTCCAATTTTGTATAATATTTTTATGTCTGATATTCCAAGACTCCCTTATTGTGAATTAGCTATTTTTGCGGATGACAAGGCAATATATTCTTCGCATGAGTTTAGTCTCAACGTGGAGACAAACCTGACAAATGCGATTCAAATATTGCTAGGTTATTACAATTGCTGGAAAATTAAATTAAATGCCGAGAAGCTGCAAGCTATCTTTTTCAGCAGAAAACGAAAGTCTTGTTTTCTTCCAAGCAATCCGCTAATTGTAAATAACACAAGAATTGACTGGGTCCCATCCGTGAGATATTTAGGCATATATCTGGATACAAAACTCACATTTAAAGAACATACCGCTAAAACAATACAAAAAGTGAATTTAGCAATAAACATGTTATACCCATTTATTAACAGAAAGTCTTTACTGAACAAAGCCAACAAGATCATAATTTGTAAGGTAATTTTTCAGTCAATCCTCTTATATGGTTGCCAAGTATGGGGTAATTCAGCAAAATGTCATATTAAAAAACTACAAGTTTCGCAAAACAAAATTCTTAAAATGATGCTTAATCTTTCCCCGCATCATTCAACCGCTGATCTTCATACCAGAGCAAATGTTGACTTGATTCAAGAATTACAAAGTTAACCACCAAATTTATCCGCAGCTGTGAGATCTCTGAAAACCCACTTATCAACCAACTAAATGTTTAACCATGTTTTTTTTTTTTTTTTTTGTTCTAAATGCTTCTTGTATCAGGAAGTTTTATTTGTTATTTATTATACTTATTATTTGTTATATATTATTTATTATTTTGTTATTTATTATTTATTATTGTTATATTATTTATTATTTGTTACTTTTGTTGTCTACTATTTGTTATTTATTATTTAATACTTATTATTTATTTATTTATTTATTTATTTACATTTATTTATCTATTATTTATTATTCATTGATTATTATTTTCCCATTTCAATGTACCTGCTTAGCTTAAATTTGTTATTTATAATTTATTCACTACAATGTACCTGATTATTTTTTAAGGTTTTCCTTTTTCCTTTTTAATTCTATTTGTATTGAAGGTTTTTAACGTATTTTTCCTTCAAAGTATATCATTCCATAATATAATTTTTGTTTTTAGTCATGATTTAAAATTAATTGTTCAGTAGAAAGATATAATATAAATATCAAATCTCTGTATGTAAACTGCGCGGTGGCCCACCAAATGTAAATTTCAATACGAAAATAAATTATCTATCTATCAAAGGTACCACCAAGAGAAGTGAGTTGCAACACAATAGCTTAGAGTATTACAGCTTACAAACAATGATAATTTTGGGTACATACTAAAAGCGGTAGTTTAAACTATGTATATTGTCATCTGATTTTGAGGAGTAATATTTTGACTTCATATAAATTCGTTTATGTATCTACCTATGTAATAAGATATGACAATATAATGCGTTAGAATACAGTGGTGTATAAAAGTAAGTTTTAAGCAAACATAATTAATAATTCATTTATAGCAGTTAGAAATTAAGAAATTAACAAATTAAACACATGGTATGAAATCCCTTCAACGTAAAGCAAGAAGCAAGCAAGTCAATGAGTGGTGTACCTACCTACCTATCTACCTACATATGAATCGCAATAAAAAATTTATTTTGCGTTCCCTTTTTTTTCTCAATTTTCTTTTTATCTGTTTAACTTGTGTGCTAAGGATATTGTTGTTCTACTCTCTAGGTTTCCGTCTTTCTGGTCCTGAATTTGTTTTGGTGGTGAACTATTTTTGCTTTCTTTCTGTATGATCACGGGGCTTGCTTGGACTTAAAAGAACCTCTTTCACTTGTGTTGGGTATTTAAAAAAATGTCTGCTTAAATTTGCTTGTCGCTGAGCGCGACAAGAGTTTATGCAACATTTTAAGATATTGAATTGACAAATCTGAAAAAGGGGCAAAAAAGGCAAGCGCATTCACTAGCATACGTTCGCAGAACTGGATTTGCAATGAAAACAAAGTGAATCAAGAAAATACAAACCCCGTGAATCGTGATCATATAGAAATAAAAAGGGCAAACATATTTCACCACCAAATCGAATCAGTACAACAACAATATCCGCAGACCGCAGCACACAAGGTAAACACGGAAAGAGGAAAATACATTTTTGTTCGAATCATACACCACTCATTGACTTCCTTCACACTGCAGGCGTTTACCAGGGGCCCAATTCCGCAAGCGTGCATATTTCGCCCGTGCGCACAGTTAGCAAAACTCACCGTCACGACTCGTTTACACAATTTCCAATTCACGTGATTCCGCAAGACACTGTGAGTTTTTAGGCGCTGAACGAATGCTCTTTCTTCAGCTGAGAGCGCTGAATTTAGTTACTTATTCCATGATGGAATAAGTATAAGGTGGTCTCGTCGGCAAAAAGTAGTCCCTTAACGACACGTTTTTCTCTTTATTCAGCGTAGTAAGTGTACGTTAACAAAGCGTTAAGGGACCAAAAAACGAACGAGTCGGCAGCCGACGAGACCACCTTATACTTATTCCATCATGACTTATTCCATCATGGGTTTTCCTTTGATTATTGCTTTTTTATATTGCTCGCTCTGCCGCTCTCATATTTTGTTCGTCCATTCTCCGTTGTTACTTTTGCGGTGTGCTCACAGTCATGCCATTTAAACGCACGCTCTGAAATAGAGTGAACAAATTTATTTAGTTGTGTGCACACACAACATCTCACAAAACAAATTCACCCTTGCGGGTTCGGAATAAGATAGTGAACACAATATTTCGTGCACACAATGAAACTCACTCTTGCGGAATTGGGCCCCAGGTATTGTATGTAGCATGATGGAATAAGTATAAGGTGGTCTCGTCGGCTGCGGACTCGTTCGTTTTTTGGTCCCTTAACGCTTCGTTAACGTACACTTACTACGCTGAATAAAGAGAAAAACGTGTCGTTAAGGGACTACTTTTTGCCGACGAGACCACCTTATACTTATTCCATCATGGTATGTAGTAGGTATGCTGGTTTTTGGATTTTAGTATGCTGGTTTTATATTTTTTCTTGAACCAGCTTTTGTTCCATCATTCTACATCACAAATTTTGTTGAGGTTACTCGAAGACATACCAAGTATTTGTAGGTATAATACTGCTCACAAACATTGCGGGAAAAAAGTGTACGCCTTTTTTGTGAACTTCACAGCAGCATTTTTCAGCATTCGTAGAGAGCAGTACCGGGCAGTACTCTTTAAGAATGAATGATTTTTTTTTATAATTTTATCAGTTATTGTGACGGTTCCCATTTTTCGGAATCTTTACTGTCTATTAAATCTTTTGACTTTTGAATTGAATTTACGTACCCGTCATTAAAGCATTTCTTTTCTTATGTTTTATTAGATTTAGTTCCAAAAACTTCCTTTCAGCAGTCGCGCTGCTATGTGGAAATGATAGGATCGAACCAATAAAATCTTTTATTAATAGAAACATTTTTTCACCCAACGTGTTTTTTTGTTTTAAAACGTGGTTCCAAAATTCTGTAGCTTTGAAATATTTTCTAAATTAAGCAGATTTTGCCATTCTTCATCTAATGACTCCTCATCGATACCTAGCAGAAAATTTGGAAATTGAGTCATTAGTGGGACAAGACTTGAAGCTAATTGCTTTGGATCAATGCCTTGCAATGCAATGCAACAAAAACGTTGTCATTGAAGTTGATGCGAAACAAAATTTGTTTGCAGAGTTCTTTGTAATTCTCAGCAATTATCCTTAATATTTTAAACATAAATATAGAAACCAACAGCCACAAGTAAATAAACAACGTATTGGTTACTGACAGCACAGTGTCATAGCTGAGATCGAATGACAACTGGAATGTGGGCGCGCTCAGTTCACAAATGCATTTCACTGAAATTAGGGCAGAGACAGAATTTTTATAAAATAAAACCAAATAAAACTATTACATATTTTAATTCGTATTCTTAGATACATTTGTTGTTTTGGGTTGAGCAGTATAATTTGCTTTTGGGGAGTACGCAGTATTGGATGAAAAAATCGCAGTATAATACTGCTATTTCAGTACTGGCAGCCCTGATAGAGAGGCTCTGTTTTTCAAACTATACAATCCCGGAATCTCTTCCAAGATAATCGGAATTTTAAGAGCCCTTTGCGCAAAATATTCAGTTATATATGAGTTTGGGACGGTGAAAATCTCTCTGAGGAATTTAGCTCTTCAATAGCTTTAAAGCGTGGGCGCAGCACGTGGGCCCAGCAGAATAACAACTCAGATGCTGAGTGGTTATTGTGCTGGGTTATTGTGCGAGGGTCCCAAGGTCGATTCCTGCAAAAAAAAAACAAAATTACATCTCGCAATCATCGGACAAGCATCCGAGAGTATAACTGTCCTGAAAAAAGCTTCTCAATTAAGCCGTTCGGAATCGGCATAAACGAATGGTTGTGAGAAGCTAGGCCTAGGGTTTCTATCGATGACCTGTTCCGACGGATACCTCGCTAGGGCCGAACGTGTAAGGCAGTACAATTGGATATAATCTACGAAAATATATTCTTCAAATAGCCATATGAAGTTTTAAGGTAATTCAAGGATATATTGCCTCAAGAAGCACTAATCGCCGCAATCAGCTCTTGATTTTGTTAATACTGATTGTTGCCTCAATAAATTTCAGAGGAACGTCTTCTGTATTCTGATCTTTAAAATATCCTAAATCGAATGGAATTTTTGATATTTTAGCATTTTCCATTTTGCAAATTTTTAATAATGTTCTCAATACAGCTCTCTTGATGAATATAAAATTTACCATTTTTCTTTTCAACTTGAATTACAAGACACAGTTTTAAATTTCACAAATCAATCAAAATATTTTCTTATTTCATCTATTGTTTCCGTTACCAACTGATTTTCTTTGACTGATTTTGACTGATTGATTTAATTCGACCGCCTTTTCCTTTAACATAGAAGCAGCAATCTGTATTTCCCCTTCTGAATCCACAATTTATTGAAACCGAGCTAATTTTTTGACTCCAGTATCTTGCTGATTGCTTCAAACCATAAATACTTTTGTTTAATTTACATACAAGATGTTCTTTGCTAGCCACTTGATATCCTTTAGGTTGTTTGATATATATTTCTTTTTCCAAATCGCCATTTAAAAATTCAGTTTTCACGATTTCGCTCCTCACTGAATCCCTCCATTTCCGGCACTAATAACTCGAGCGCTAATTTCTTACATTGAGCACACAAACTGAGTTTGAAATCGATCAGATGAAAAATAGGAAGTTTCATATACAAAATTTTACACCATTTTCCTCTTTTTGGAGTCCAATTTTCCCAAATCGCAGTGCTCAATTTGGAAAAAAAGGAAATTTGTTCCAAAATATCAGCTTTCTACCATTTGGCCTGGGCGTTGATCACCAATCGCCAAATCAGTCGGAACTGGGATTGGTAGACAGGAAAAATCTGAAAATCCCTATAATTAAAATCGACATAACTTTTGGAAAGTTGGCACATAATGTTTTATCGAATAAAAATACACACGCTTTTGAAATGCAATGAATTTTTATTTAGATAATAAAATCATATCTAGTGATAAGGCTACTCGCCTATTCTGGAATGTCAATGGAAATATCATCTGAACCTCTGAATCCCCCTTGAATACTAATGTCAGCACATCCTTTGAAGTTTTCCTGAGCTCCACATCCCGGAGCGACGCTGCCATCTGCACATGTTCCCCAATTGTTACCTTAACCAAAGTTTTTAGTATATGCAAAAAAAGCATACAGTTTAAGTGTCAACTAACCTGCATTATAGTTCCATCTCAAAACGCAGTGCTTGCAACTCAAACCTGGCGGAAGAACTAAGGTCGAATAGATCATTCCTTTCGTTGAGCCAATATATTGCTTATCACTTCCATCGGCGAACTTTAAAACAGTATTGTCAAAGCATCCATCAGACTCTTTGCCGCCAGCCTTGTCCAGGTTGCATAGATTGAAATAGAAATATCCCAAATGGTTGGCAGTGACTTGGACTCCCACAGTCATTGTGCCTTGATTTACATAAGTTTTCGTGATGACTCCTTGGCCGTACCTTCCACCTAGCTCGTTGGCTCTTGGTCGAGCATCGGCGTAATTATCTCCACACCATCCACATTTTCCTCCATTACTATTCCACTGGACCTGCAAATAGTTTATATGTATTGAAAGGATATGTTACCCTTTTTAATAACCACACTAAAACTTACGTTAAATCCTCCACAATAAATGCCCATGTCATCGTAATTGGCTGGTGCCGAACTATCGGTACGCCATCTAGACGAACGACTTGGGGGATCTAACATCATTCCATGACCATTAACTTCGTTGAATGCAACGAGGATCACAGCGAGAATAGCAAATTTAAACATTTCTACAGTAAAGGATAACTAGGTGTTTTAAGCAATTAAATTCGCGACACGAATTATGAAGCCTCACTGGTTAGCCAAGGCTTTTATATTAAAAAAAAAATGGGCTAATCAGTAAATTTTTCGTTGGTGCTTTATTGTTGTGGTGCATTTGTGCAAAATAGTAACTCAATCCTTATCAGACTAACCAGTGGGGCTAAGAAATCTAATATTTTATAATTTTATTGCCGCAAGCAATCTACGCATCAAAGGATAGAGGTGAGAAATTTATTTTTTATTATTAGAATTTATGACAATTTTAAGGCTATAAATTATATAATTATAGCTGCATTATGACGTTAAAATCGATAAGGCGTGAAAAGATCCACCAGATTGATAAATATTGATTACACTCATAGAAAGAAATTTCGTAAACAAGTGCAGCATGTTTGGACTTATGCTCCAATGTCAACGATCCGCCTACAACGATTTGAACAATTTATTGTCTGCTCTAAGGTAAATGTTGTTCTTCTTGATGGTTCTCAAAAGCACCCGATATTTGATGCTTCTCCAGCTGTTCTATCCAAGCTTTGGGCTCAGCCAAAAGAAGAAGAAAGGCAACGGATTAGAGCAGACAGACATCGAAGATAGAGAAAAGGGGAGCATCGTTCCAACAAACCGGGAGGAAGTGCAAATCCCAGAATCTATTATTCCTTATAAATCAGTAGAAAACAACAAACAACCAACAACTGGCCACCGTTGGACACATCTAAAAATACATCAGACACTGATGCAGCAAACTCTTCCGCCATAGTCATAGAAGGTGCAGCCGCAGAAATTCCTGAAGCGAGCGACAGACATAGTCCACATGGGGAAGGAGTTAAAGCCCATTGCGTAAACTGCTCCAAAGACCATCCAGCTAACTATAAAGGCTGCGAAGCCTGGCAAGAAATTTGAAACGAATAGACGTAAATTGATTACGGCGGCGAGGGAGGCTAGAATTGCCACCAGTGTTTCGAAGAGGCCGCATAGGGGTTCTGCTAAACTGACTTCCTCTAAAGTTTCTTTTGCTCGCCTTTTGAGAGAGGGCCATCCAAATTCGCACCAAACGTCTTCGATTCCTACTTGGACCCCCACCTCGTCGGCCATGCCCCAACTCCTCTAGCTTCTTTAAGGTCGCTGCCCTTAACAGAAGCTATATAAGCCACTTCCTGTATGGACGTTTCTATGTACTCTATACTAAGAGAGATTGAAGATTTCGTTAAGGAGTTCAATAACTCAAAAGCAACGCTAGAAGAGAAAAGGCTACACTTTTTAAATATCCTCAACAGGATTATAATAAGTAAATAATGTCTTTAAACCTATTAACACACAACATTTCGTCCTTGTAGATCTTCTCAGATATAATAATTGCTATAATGAAATCACCTTTGTTCAGGAAACTAGGCTTAAATCCAAACATAATCCAATAATAGATTATTCATTTCACCCATCAAGGGAATTGAGAGATGATGGGGGTCCGGGCTGGCTATCCTCAATAAAAACAACATTAAATACTTTCTTTATGAATTTAACTCTTCCTTCGGTTTTTGCTGAAATAAAAATCAAATTTGCGGGCTGTATGAAAAATATCTTGTTGGGTTCCATCTATATTCCAGGCAACAGCTCTCCTCCACTCAGATTGCTGATCTGAATAGGATTAAATTATTGGCCGATTCCTTCGATTGCTGGATTATTAGGGGTGATCTGAACGCAAAGCACCAGAGCTGGGGAAATTCTATCCTGAACTAGAACTGGGAGAACTAATTTTAATTGCTGTTAGCCTCTATTGCGCCTTCATTTATTAATCTTAACGCCACACTACCCCTTCTTTTCCCAGGGGTCTGTCATTTCTGGATCACTCTATAATCTCCTCAGAATTAATTAACCAGTATAACCCAAATTTTCTTATAAACACAGCTCCCATCTTCTCTGATCACTACCCTCCGACTTTGTGGATTAACTTCTCAAATCTTGAGACAATTGCCCCCACACAAACTTAAATAGATGCGTCAATAATATGTCTTGGCCAACCTTCCGGAGGACAGTCGAGATTAAGCTTGACCTCGTCTTCCCCCTTGTAGACGTAACATTGATATCGATATCCTGATTAGCAAGTTTAACAGCACAATTGTGGAAACGGTTGATTCTCTCTCAACATTTCGTCCTTTTGAGTTAAAAAAAAATTCTCTATAGGGTAAAAGCTAAATGGTAAAAGCAGTTCAAAATAATATTTCACAGAACTTATAATATATCGAATTTCGCCGAAAAGCCCTAGAAAACAAAATCACGCTCTTGAAAAAAATTATTCAGGATAAAGTCAGGATCTGGGTCAACAAGCAATTCAAAGAGAAGCTTTCCCAGATAAAACCTGGGCCTCATGCATTTAGAGAAGCTCACAAATTCTTAGGGTCTAAAAGCAAATTCACAGGCCCCAAATTGTTTATAAATATGGCCACCAGATTCATGGGGATGCCAATATTGACGTCTGACGATCAGTTTAAAAGATTCTTTCAGATCGGGTCCAATCGATTTGCCGTACACTTAGGCCCGGTGCAAACATGCGTTTTCTCCCTGCGCGAGCCTGCCGCGGGTCCGCGTTTGCCTGTTACAGTACTCACATCTAAATTGGATGGTGCACACAAGTAGGCGGACACGCAGCGAGCCCGCGTGTCATTTTTACGGGTAATAAGACCCGCAGCAACACGAAACGAGAACCCGCTTCGGGCCCGCGCGTGAAAAAAACCCAAATGTGCACCGGTTCTTAAGAACTCGGTTCCTCATCACATCTTAAACTTCGGTGCAGCGGACCCTGTACTCTCGGCGCAAAAATTTGTCACCTCTTTCGCTAAAGTTCAGGAAATCTTAAAACAATTGGGTGGGAAGAAATCGTCTGGGCCAGATGAAATTTCTAACTTCATTCTTAAAAAAATTCCCAACGTTGCTATACATTTTCTGGTTATCGTACTAAACAATTGTATCAATAACGGTTACTTCCCTAAGGACTCGAAGCTGGCTAAGTTGATCTCCCTGCAGGAATAACTTAACTGCCACGAGTTATTATATTGAATTCCTATCTGATTTACAATTCGGATTTCACAGGGGACACTTCACAGTCCATGGTCTCCTGAAGGTCCATTACAGACAGCCTCAAGGAAAATAAATGTACCAGAGAGACGGTCTTCAAAATCTCCCAAGACATCTGGTTAACATGCTTATAAGCTTCCTCTCTGATAGAGAATTCTTCGTTCAAATATAAAACTCAAATTCTGTTAGGGCCGGCTCCCACAGTGGCGTCCTCCAAGATTCCATTTTGGCCCCGAGACTCTTTATTCTTTTCATGCACGATTTCCCTCATACGCTGTTCGAACATAACACCATATCTTCCCAAGCAATCCTAAGTACCATGGCCTTTAGGTCTTTAGGCCCTCGTGAATGATTTCGTTCACTAAATGTTGAAATTGTCTTTTAATTGTTGTCTTCATTCTGAAAAATAACTATACTCTGCCTTTTAATTCATTAAATATTATAAAAATATACTTTTCTTTAACACTTGATCACGCAGTTCGTCTAGAGTCGTTATTGACAACGACAACGACAATAAGGGTGATTATCACGCATGCGAAATGCGCGTGCTCCATAAATAGATCCCATTCTATCCACAACCCTAATCAAACTCTCTACGTGACCTGACCATAGCCCCTAAAAACACGATAACAAAAAATCACAAATCAAACCCAAAACAAAAGATAACAAACATTCCTTCCCGGACACAACCAAACAATTAAGCGTCATCATCACACTCCAAACTCCAAAACGTAATCACCTACCACAACCACAAATACACACCTACCCTGAGATAGCACACCTGAGGCACGCGCCAAAACACGGAATCATGCATCTCTCTTTAAACCCGAATTCCCATGCTCAATCGGCCTGCTAAAAGAGTCATTGCTTGTGAACCGAGTGCCGTATGTTGCAACCACTGCGGAGGACAGTAATATTCTGCAAGGATTGCGAGTTGGAGGTTCATTACATCTTGCTATCAGAGTTTCTCCACCACAACAACAAAAACATGGTTCCTGCTTGGACTGAGTGTTGATCAACCATCGCCAGCCAATCAGTTAGGACAAACTGGGTTTGGTGGGCAGGAAAAATCTGAAATCCGAGAGCAAAATCTGAAAAGCCCTATAATTGAAATCGACATAACTTTTGGCAAGTTGGCACATATTATGTTTTATCGAACAAAAATACACACACTTTTGAAATGCAATCAATTTTTATTTAGATAATAAAATCATATCTAATGAAAAGACTATTCGCCTATTCTGGAATGTCAATGGAAATATCATCTGAACCTCTGAATCCCCCTTGAATACTAATGTCAGCACATCCTTTGAAGTTTTCCTGAGCTCCACATCCCGAAGCACCGCTTCCATCTTCGCATATTCCCCAATTGTTACCTTAACCAAAGTTTTTTAGTATATGCAAGTAAAAATCGTACAGTGTAAACTAACCTGCCCTATAGTTCCATCTCAAAACGCAGTGCTTGCAATTCAAACCTGGCGGAAGAACTAAGGTCGAATAGATCATTCCTTTCGTTGAGCCAATATATTGCTTATCACTTCCATCGGCAAACTGTAAAACAGTATTGTCAAAGCATGCATCAGACTCTACGCCGCCAGTCTTGTCCAAGTTGCATAGATTGTAATAGAAATATCCCAAATGGTTGGTAGTGACTTGGACTCCCACAGTCATTGTACGTTGATTCACATAAGTTTTCGTGATGACTCCTTGGCCGTACCTTCCACCTAGCTCGTTGGCTCTTGGTCGAGCATCGGCGTAATTATCTCCACACCATCCACATTTTCCACCATTACTATTCCACTGGACCTGCAAATAGTTTATATTGAAAGGATATGTTACCCTTTTTAATAACCACACTAAAACTTACGTTAAATCCTCCACAATAAATGCCCATGTCATCGTAATTGGCTGGTGCCGAACTATCGGTACGCCACCTAGACGAACGACTTGGGGGATCTAACATCATTCCATGACCATTAACTTCGTTGAATGCAACGAGGATCACAGCGAGAATAGCAAATTTAAACATTCTACAGTAAAGGTTAACTAGGTGTTTTAAGCAATTAAGTTCCCGACACGAATAATGTAGCCTCAATGGTTAGCCAAGGCTTTTATATTGAAAGACTGGGCTAATCAGTAAATTTTTCGGTGGTTCTTTATTGTTGTGGTGCAATTGTGCAAAATAGTAACTCAATCCTTATCACACCAACCGGTGGGCTAAGAAATCTAATATTTTATAATTTTATTGCCGACAGCAATCTGGTAGGGTAGGTAGGGGTAGAGGTAATACCCTGAGAATTTTATTTTTCAATATTAGAATTTATGGCAATTTATAGATTGTAAATTAGTATAATCCTAGCTGCATTATGACTTCAAAATCGATAAGGTGCGAAAAGATCCACCAGATTGATAAATATGTTTATAAACACTCGTCGAAAGAAATTGCGTAAACAAGTGCAGCATATTTGGACTTATGTTCCAACGTCAACGATCCGTCTACAACGATTTGAACAGTTTGTTGGCATTATGCTTTAAACACTATATAATGTTATATATGTACATAACTAAAAATAAATATTATTTAATTTCAATTATACGTTCGATTTAATGTACATTATACTAGACTATTGGAAGTCTTTTAACAGAATGGTAATTTAATTCATTTTTAATCAAAGCTGGGAATTTATTAAACAATATATTGCCTTCCTACATAACCATGTTTTGAGTTCAACTGTCTCTATACAGTGGCAATCTATTTGCTGTTTATATTTTTACGCATCCTTTTCAGAAAGCCCACTTTTTGTTTACATCATCTGCAAAAATTGTGCAATATTTAAGATCTTGACATAATGCCATTTACGTAGATTAGGAATAGCAATGGACCTAGTGTTGTTCCTTGTGGCACTCCGAATGAATTAACTGCACTATTCGATAAACAACAATTAATTTCAGTTCGTTGAGTTCCATCACTCAAATTTGTTTGAAACGGGTTACGCTTATTTCGCAAAATTCATTTGGCTTTTCTTGTTTTGCTTTAGTCGTTAAATATTTCGTTTATTTCGCAATCTTTAGTCATTAAATTTTTCAATCATTAAGACATTACCATTGGGCGTTTTTATCTTTTGCATTTGTTTGAAATAATTTTTGATCATTTCGCAAAATTCATTTTGCAATTTGTTTTTTGACCAGTTCTTTTTTTTGCAAACTATTGTTTCGTCGTTTTATTATTTTCCAGAATGATCGTTCCGCCGTTCATAAACACAGACTTATTTTTTTATCGTTCATGAATCAGTAGGTATTGTGTCCGTTAAAATTCCTACAAGGGTGGAAAATGATTTTCTATCCTTCCGTATGAGTCTCATGGAAGATCTGGCTTCATTGAAGGACTGAAATTATTTTATTTGTTTTCATGTCGTTGATTTTTGAAAGACATAATCAGCCAGTTAAGAGCTATTTCACAAAAGGATTCTGGAGCCGATTGGTTTTGTACTAATATTTTGTTATCAGAAACATATTTAAATATTTTTGTTTATAGGTAAATTTATCACAGTTCATGTTTTTAGGTAAAAGTTGTTCTTCCTTACAGACGATATGGTAGAAGGGACAGGGCCGTTGTGATGAGTACGCCAATGGCCATCATAAGATAGTTTATTTCAAAAAGTCAGAATTATTCGAAAATATCTATTTTATTTGTGTATGACTGCAAAGTGATGTGACAATCTCTTCCAGTTCTCCGTCCATAAACAAGACATATCCTCCTACAAAAACAATTTAAATTTCTACCGTTTTACTTGGCAAATTCACTCACGACCAATAGGCGTCTCTAGCATTTTATTATGAAATCCAAGATCCATTTTGTTTCACTTATTTTTCGCTTGGAACCACCAGAGCTAGTTATGTTGCTAGTTATCCTGCCACAAATAAAAGGCGATTCTATGAAGTCTTAAGGTCTGCTCAAACCTCAAACCAACGCGAAAAGTGAAAGCGGGAAATAACTACATGGCGGTGGCGGTATAGCCGTTTCCGGCGCGAAATTCGAAATTCGTTATTTTGAGCAGACCTTTAAAGAACTCGTAAATAAAGCACGGATTTGAAGAACACAAAAAGTCCAAATGCGGCTGGAACCTGGAAATGAAGAAAAAACAAACGAGATGAATAGAATAAAATAGACTAGACTTTATTTATATAAAAAAAATTAGGCTTACAATAATTTTGTTTGTTTGGCAAATGGCAAGTCTTTTACGAAACCGTCGGTTGACAGAATAAAATTAAAAGTTAATAGGTAGGTACAATAAATTTAGATTTAGGAATTGAATTTAAACAAACTTTACCCTTTTTTATTAAAAAAAAAGTTAAATTATAATTATAAAGTTTGCGTTTAAATGTTGTTTCCGTAATCCATTGCTGTTCGATTAAATTTGTAGAGCTTCATCCAGCCCATCGTTGCGTTCAGATTTTGCACTACCTGTGCACTGATGGTAGCTGCAAATCATAGGATTCGCCGACGATATAGCAATATCGGTGACAGCTGACAGCTAAATATGTATATAGATGAGCTGATGTAGCTAATTATAAACGAAACCATTGCATATCTGCCAAACAATGGCTAGCATCGAGAAGCCTCGAATTGGCAGAACACAAGACTTATTAGTAGCGTATTGTGGCTTACACTTTCAAGAATGTTGCCTGAAGCTGAACGACCAAGAAGTAGCAAAAGATTGCTATTGGCTAGAGTTGTTAGCTCAGCAATGATCTACGCAACCCCAATCTGGGCGGATGCATTACGCCAGAGTAAAGATGAATCGACCACTGATTAATATAGTATGTACCTACAGATTGACTGCACTTAGATAGAGTTGTATGTATGTACCTACTTGTAGAACAATTTCAAATGAGGCAGCGTACTTTATTGCAGGAATAATCCCTATTGATATATTTACTGATGAAGCCAATGCAGAGAAAACGAAAAGAAACTAAAGCGCTATTTCTATGTTAAAGTGGCAACAGCGATGGCACACCTCAGGGAAAGGGTCTAAGCTGGCGGGGGTTGGTTAGGTTTACTGAGTAAGAATCTCTCACTACCGTAGACTATTAAAGTTTCCCCTCCTCTTACTAAAAAATAACCAGCCATCTACACATAAATTACTTCCAAAAATTATCACGCATGCGGCACGCGCATGCTGCATGCATAATCCAAAAATAGATCCCGCATTAGCCACAACCCTAATCTCACCTCAATCAAATTCTCTACGTCACCATCGCCCCTAAAAACAAGATAACAAAACATCACAAATCAAACCCAAAACAAAAGATAACAAACATTCCTTCTCGGACACAACCAAACAATTAATCATCACACTCCAAACTCCAAAAGGCAATCACCTACTATACCACAACCACAAATACACACCTACCCTGAGATAACACACCTGAGGCACGCGCCAAAACACGGAATCATGCATCTCTCTTTAAACCCGAATTCCCATGATCAATCGGCCTGCTAAAACTAAAAGAGTAATTGCTTGTGAGTTGTGAGCTGAGTGCCGCATGTTCCAACCAGGGTTGTCAGATTTGGCGATTTATCGCCAAACGGGCGATTTGAAATTTTATTTGGCGACACGAAAATCGGTTTGGCGACACCCCCTAAAAAAGGCGTTATTTTTAGATTTTGGCGATTTACATTTTTTTAACCAAAATCCTCATATTTTTTTCTTTTTTTATAATTTTCACTCAAACCTTACATCTGCGATGACTGTGACGAAATATTAAAATTTGTAACGAATGAAGACAACTTTAAAGCTTGGAAAGATATTGATTTAGGGTCGGATTTAAAGAATCGCGATAGAAAACAGTGGTAGCACAGAGCATTTGAATGAAGTTAAGAAGCAAGTTAACGATTTAATTCTTGTTTTACTAAGAGCAATTCGAAAAAGATTGTCTGACTGCAACACACCTTTTGTTTCTTTGGGATATTTTTCACCAGGCATCTGTTTAAGCCAACTGCGATCCTGTTTTAAAAGTCTGCTTGTAAGCTTGATTCCACTCAAAATCTTCCAACTTACTGAGGCTCAGTGGAAAAAATTAATTTCTGTCAATTAGTCAAATGAATTTTATTTAGAAAGAGTACCCGAAGAAGACGTTTTGAAGTTTTGGAACAAGGTGTACAAAATGGCAAAATACCTTAGGACAGCTAGAGTTCCACGAGCATTAAGCATTTGCATTAAGTTTTTTTTTTACGTAAAAATTACGAGTTCATTTGATTTTTATGGTTTTTGGATTTGGAGACTGTACAATTTTGAAATTTGGCGATTTTTTGGCGTTTTATATTTTACGTTTGGCGATTCCAGTTTTTAAAACCTGACAACCCTCCAACCCACAAACCAGAGAAATAGACCACCAGCTTCGGCCAAAAATGAGAGATCCATAGAGCCAGTTATTAGGTGGTTAAGAATGTGTGCCATGTTTCAAAGTCCGCAAAAGATGTAAAATGTCCCTCTAAAAGCTTGACCTAAGACTAGTACCGGTTTAGTCTAAAATAACAATAAAAGAAAATAGGTACTCAGTTTATAGCTTCGTTCCTGATTTTCTGGGAATACGACGCGATATAATAAAATATTAGTCTTGATTGGACCGTGCGTCGTAGAAAACGAAGAGGGTTTTTTTATTGGACAAAAATCTAACAATTTTATAAACACAAATTAGGGAAATTAATTTTCTTTGTTTCTTATATTAAGCCCACAAACTGAGTTTGAAATCGATTAGATGAAAAATATGAATTTTCCCATCAAAAATTGTGACACCCCTTTTCCCCTTTTTGCTGTTTGAATTTTCCTATATTCTTACTGCTCACTTTGGCCATAAATTGACATTTGTTTGCTTCCTACCGTTTGGGCTAGGCGTTTAAATACTTCTCCCGGGAACAGCGCCCGAAATGCTTGCAATCAGTCAGGACAAACTGTTTTAAATGTTGGTGCCTTGTTGGGCAGGAAAAATCTAAGGAAAAATCTGAAAATCCAAATGAAAATCGACATTACTTTTGGTAAATTGTCACATCTCTTATCGAACAAAAATACACACAATTGAATTTCAATAATTTTTTATTTAGATAATAAAATCATATCTAATGAAAAGAGGCTATTCTCCTATTCTGGAATGTCAATGGAAATATCATCTGAACCTCTGAAAGATCCGCCTTGAATACTAATGTCAGCACATCCTTTGAAGTTTTCCTGAGGTCCACATCCAGAAGCACCGGTTCCATCTTCACAATATCCCCAATTGTTACCTTAACCAAAGTTTTTTAGTATATGCAAATAAAAATCGTACAGTGTCAACTAACCTGCCCTATAGTTCCACCTCAAAACGCAGTGCTTGCAATTCAAACCTGGTGGAAGAACCAAGGTCGAATAGATCATTCCTTTCGTTGAGCCAATATATTGCTTATCACTTCCATCGGCAAACTGTAAGACATTATTGTCAAAGCATGCATCAGACTCTGAGCCATAAACGTCCAAGTTGCATAGATTGAAATAAAAATATCCCAAATGGTTGGTAGTGACTTGGACTCCCACAGTCATTGTGCCTTGATTCCTATAAGTTTTCGTGATGACACCTTGGCCGTACCTTCCACCTAGCTCGTTGGCTCTTGGTCGAGCATCGGCGTAATTATCGCCACACCATCCACATTTTCCACCATTACTATTCCATTGGACCTGCAAATAGTTTATATTGAAAGGATAATGTTATTCTTTTTAATAACCACACTAAAACTTACGTTAAATCCTCCACAATAAACACCGCTGTCATCGTAATTGGCTGGTGCCGAACTATCGGAACGCCATCTAGACGAACGACTTGGGGGATCTAACATCATTCCATGACCATTAACTTCGTTGAATGCAACGAGGATCACAGCAAGAATAACAAATTTAAACATTATACAGTAAAGGTTAACTAGGTGTTTTAAGCAATTAAGTTCCCGACACGAATAATGTAGCCTCAATGGTTAGCCAAGGCTTTTATATTGAAAGACTGGGCTAATCAGTAAATTTTTCGGTGGTTCTTTATTGTTGTGGTGCAATTGTGCAAAATAGTAACTCAATCCTTATCACACCAACCGGTGGGCTAAGAAATCTAATATTTTATAATTTTATTGCCGACAGCAATCTGGTAGGGTAGGTAGGGGTAGAGGTAATACCCTGAGAATTTTATTTTTCAATATTAGAATTTATGGCAATTTATAGATTGTAAATTAGTATAATCCTAGCTGCATTATGACTTCAAAATCGATAAGGTGCGAAAAGATCCACCAGATTGATAAATATGTTTATAAACACTCGTCGAAAGAAATTGCGTAAACAAGTGCAGCATATTTGGACTTATGTTCCAACGTCAACGATCCGTCTACAACGATTTGAACAGTTTGTTGGCATTATGCTTTAAACACTATATAATGTTATATATGTACATAACTAAAAATAAATATTATTTAATTTCAATTATACGTTCGATTTAATGTACATTATACTAGACTATTGGAAGTCTTTTAACAGAATGGTAATTTAATTCATTTTTAATCAAAGCTGGGAATTTATTAAACAATATATTGCCTTCCTACATAACCATGTTTTGAGTTCAACTGTCTCTATACAGTGGCAATCTATTTGCTGTTTATATTTTTACGCATCCTTTTCAGAAAGCCCACTTTTTGTTTACATCATCTGCAAAAATTGTGCAATATTTAAGATCTTGACATAATGCCATTTACGTAGATTAGGAATAGCAATGGACCTAGTGTTGTTCCTTGTGGCACTCCGAATGAATTAACTGCACTATTCGATAAACAACAATTAATTTCAGTTCGTTGAGTTCCATCACTCAAATTTGTTTGAAACGGGTTACGCTTATTTCGCAAAATTCATTTGGCTTTTCTTGTTTTGCTTTAGTCGTTAAATATTTCGTTTATTTCGCAATCTTTAGTCATTAAATTTTTCAATCATTAAGACATTACCATTGGGCGTTTTTATCTTTTGCATTTGTTTGAAATAATTTTTGATCATTTCGCAAAATTCATTTTGCAATTTGTTTTTTGACCAGTTCTTTTTTTTGCAAACTATTGTTTCGTCGTTTTATTATTTTCCAGAATGATCGTTCCGCCGTTCATAAACACAGACTTATTTTTTTATCGTTCATGAATCAGTAGGTATTGTGTCCGTTAAAATTCCTACAAGGGTGGAAAATGATTTTCTATCCTTCCGTATGAGTCTCATGGAAGATCTGGCTTCATTGAAGGACTGAAATTATTTTATTTGTTTTCATGTCGTTGATTTTTGAAAGACATAATCAGCCAGTTAAGAGCTATTTCACAAAAGGATTCTGGAGCCGATTGGTTTTGTACTAATATTTTGTTATCAGAAACATATTTAAATATTTTTGTTTATAGGTAAATTTATCACAGTTCATGTTTTTAGGTAAAAGTTGTTCTTCCTTACAGACGATATGGTAGAAGGGACAGGGCCGTTGTGATGAGTACGCCAATGGCCATCATAAGATAGTTTATTTCAAAAAGTCAGAATTATTCGAAAATATCTATTTTATTTGTGTATGACTGCAAAGTGATGTGACAATCTCTTCCAGTTCTCCGTCCATAAACAAGACATATCCTCCTACAAAAACAATTTAAATTTCTACCGTTTTACTTGGCAAATTCACTCACGACCAATAGGCGTCTCTAGCATTTTATTATGAAATCCAAGATCCATTTTGTTTCACTTATTTTTCGCTTGGAACCACCAGAGCTAGTTATGTTGCTAGTTATCCTGCCACAAATAAAAGGCGATTCTATGAAGTCTTAAGGTCTGCTCAAACCTCAAACCAACGCGAAAAGTGAAAGCGGGAAATAACTACATGGCGGTGGCGGTATAGCCGTTTCCGGCGCGAAATTCGAAATTCGTTATTTTGAGCAGACCTTTAAAGAACTCGTAAATAAAGCACGGATTTGAAGAACACAAAAAGTCCAAATGCGGCTGGAACCTGGAAATGAAGAAAAAACAAACGAGATGAATAGAATAAAATAGACTAGACTTTATTTATATAAAAAAAATTAGGCTTACAATAATTTTGTTTGTTTGGCAAATGGCAAGTCTTTTACGAAACCGTCGGTTGACAGAATAAAATTAAAAGTTAATAGGTAGGTACAATAAATTTAGATTTAGGAATTGAATTTAAACAAACTTTACCCTTTTTTATTAAAAAAAAAGTTAAATTATAATTATAAAGTTTGCGTTTAAATGTTGTTTCCGTAATCCATTGCTGTTCGATTAAATTTGTAGAGCTTCATCCAGCCCATCGTTGCGTTCAGATTTTGCACTACCTGTGCACTGATGGTAGCTGCAAATCATAGGATTCGCCGACGATATAGCAATATCGGTGACAGCTGACAGCTAAATATGTATATAGATGAGCTGATGTAGCTAATTATAAACGAAACCATTGCATATCTGCCAAACAATGGCTAGCATCGAGAAGCCTCGAATTGGCAGAACACAAGACTTATTAGTAGCGTATTGTGGCTTACACTTTCAAGAATGTTGCCTGAAGCTGAACGACCAAGAAGTAGCAAAAGATTGCTATTGGCTAGAGTTGTTAGCTCAGCAATGATCTACGCAACCCCAATCTGGGCGGATGCATTACGCCAGAGTAAAGATGAATCGACCACTGATTAATATAGTATGTACCTACAGATTGACTGCACTTAGATAGAGTTGTATGTATGTACCTACTTGTAGAACAATTTCAAATGAGGCAGCGTACTTTATTGCAGGAATAATCCCTATTGATATATTTACTGATGAAGCCAATGCAGAGAAAACGAAAAGAAACTAAAGCGCTATTTCTATGTTAAAGTGGCAACAGCGATGGCACACCTCAGGGAAAGGGTCTAAGCTGGCGGGGGTTGGTTAGGTTTACTGAGTAAGAATCTCTCACTACCGTAGACTATTAAAGTTTCCCCTCCTCTTACTAAAAAATAACCAGCCATCTACACATAAATTACTTCCAAAAATTATCACGCATGCGGCACGCGCATGCTGCATGCATAATCCAAAAATAGATCCCGCATTAGCCACAACCCTAATCTCACCTCAATCAAATTCTCTACGTCACCATCGCCCCTAAAAACAAGATAACAAAACATCACAAATCAAACCCAAAACAAAAGATAACAAACATTCCTTCTCGGACACAACCAAACAATTAATCATCACACTCCAAACTCCAAAAGGCAATCACCTACTATACCACAACCACAAATACACACCTACCCTGAGATAACACACCTGAGGCACGCGCCAAAACACGGAATCATGCATCTCTCTTTAAACCCGAATTCCCATGATCAATCGGCCTGCTAAAACTAAAAGAGTAATTGCTTGTGAGTTGTGAGCTGAGTGCCGCATGTTCCAACCAGGGTTGTCAGATTTGGCGATTTATCGCCAAACGGGCGATTTGAAATTTTATTTGGCGACACGAAAATCGGTTTGGCGACACCCCCTAAAAAAGGCGTTATTTTTAGATTTTGGCGATTTACATTTTTTTAACCAAAATCCTCATATTTTTTTCTTTTTTTATAATTTTCACTCAAACCTTACATCTGCGATGACTGTGACGAAATATTAAAATTTGTAACGAATGAAGACAACTTTAAAGCTTGGAAAGATATTGATTTAGGGTCGGATTTAAAGAATCGCGATAGAAAACAGTGGTAGCACAGAGCATTTGAATGAAGTTAAGAAGCAAGTTAACGATTTAATTCTTGTTTTACTAAGAGCAATTCGAAAAAGATTGTCTGACTGCAACACACCTTTTGTTTCTTTGGGATATTTTTCACCAGGCATCTGTTTAAGCCAACTGCGATCCTGTTTTAAAAGTCTGCTTGTAAGCTTGATTCCACTCAAAATCTTCCAACTTACTGAGGCTCAGTGGAAAAAATTAATTTCTGTCAATTAGTCAAATGAATTTTATTTAGAAAGAGTACCCGAAGAAGACGTTTTGAAGTTTTGGAACAAGGTGTACAAAATGGCAAAATACCTTAGGACAGCTAGAGTTCCACGAGCATTAAGCATTTGCATTAAGTTTTTTTTTTACGTAAAAATTACGAGTTCATTTGATTTTTATGGTTTTTGGATTTGGAGACTGTACAATTTTGAAATTTGGCGATTTTTTGGCGTTTTATATTTTACGTTTGGCGATTCCAGTTTTTAAAACCTGACAACCCTCCAACCCACAAACCAGAGAAATAGACCACCAGCTTCGGCCAAAAATGAGAGATCCATAGAGCCAGTTATTAGGTGGTTAAGAATGTGTGCCATGTTTCAAAGTCCGCAAAAGATGTAAAATGTCCCTCTAAAAGCTTGACCTAAGACTAGTACCGGTTTAGTCTAAAATAACAATAAAAGAAAATAGGTACTCAGTTTATAGCTTCGTTCCTGATTTTCTGGGAATACGACGCGATATAATAAAATATTAGTCTTGATTGGACCGTGCGTCGTAGAAAACGAAGAGGGTTTTTTTATTGGACAAAAATCTAACAATTTTATAAACACAAATTAGGGAAATTAATTTTCTTTGTTTCTTATATTAAGCCCACAAACTGAGTTTGAAATCGATTAGATGAAAAATATGAATTTTCCCATCAAAAATTGTGACACCCCTTTTCCCCTTTTTGCTGTTTGAATTTTCCTATATTCTTACTGCTCACTTTGGCCATAAATTGACATTTGTTTGCTTCCTACCGTTTGGGCTAGGCGTTTAAATACTTCTCCCGGGAACAGCGCCCGAAATGCTTGCAATCAGTCAGGACAAACTGTTTTAAATGTTGGTGCCTTGTTGGGCAGGAAAAATCTAAGGAAAAATCTGAAAATCCAAATGAAAATCGACATTACTTTTGGTAAATTGTCACATCTCTTATCGAACAAAAATACACACAATTGAATTTCAATAATTTTTTATTTAGATAATAAAATCATATCTAATGAAAAGAGGCTATTCTCCTATTCTGGAATGTCAATGGAAATATCATCTGAACCTCTGAAAGATCCGCCTTGAATACTAATGTCAGCACATCCTTTGAAGTTTTCCTGAGGTCCACATCCAGAAGCACCGGTTCCATCTTCACAATATCCCCAATTGTTACCTTAACCAAAGTTTTTTAGTATATGCAAATAAAAATCGTACAGTGTCAACTAACCTGCCCTATAGTTCCACCTCAAAACGCAGTGCTTGCAATTCAAACCTGGTGGAAGAACCAAGGTCGAATAGATCATTCCTTTCGTTGAGCCAATATATTGCTTATCACTTCCATCGGCAAACTGTAAGACATTATTGTCAAAGCATGCATCAGACTCTGAGCCATAAACGTCCAAGTTGCATAGATTGAAATAAAAATATCCCAAATGGTTGGTAGTGACTTGGACTCCCACAGTCATTGTGCCTTGATTCCTATAAGTTTTCGTGATGACACCTTGGCCGTACCTTCCACCTAGCTCGTTGGCTCTTGGTCGAGCATCGGCGTAATTATCGCCACACCATCCACATTTTCCACCATTACTATTCCATTGGACCTGCAAATAGTTTATATTGAAAGGATAATGTTATTCTTTTTAATAACCACACTAAAACTTACGTTAAATCCTCCACAATAAACACCGCTGTCATCGTAATTGGCTGGTGCCGAACTATCGGAACGCCATCTAGACGAACGACTTGGGGGATCTAACATCATTCCATGACCATTAACTTCGTTGAATGCAACGAGGATCACAGCAAGAATAACAAATTTAAACATTATACAGTAAAGGTTAACTAGGTGTTTTAAGCAATTAAGTTCCCGACACGAATAATGTAGCCTCAATGGTTAGCCAAGGCTTTTATATTGAAAGACTGGGCTAATCAGTAAATTTTTCGGTGGTTCTTTATTGTTGTAATGCAATTGTGCAAAATAGTAACTCAATCCTTATCACACTAACCGATGGGTTAAGAAATCTAATATTTCATAATTTTATTGCCATCAGCAATCTACCCCCCTACAATCTACCCTCATCCTGCGAATTTTATTTTTCATTATTAAAATTTATGGCAATTTTAAGGTTATAAATTAGTATAATCATAGCTGCATTATGACCTCAAAGTCGATAAGGCGCGAAAAGATCCACCAGATTGATAAATACTGATTACACTCGGCGAAAAAAATTGCGAAAACAAGAACCCAAGTGCAGCATATTTGGACTTATGTTCAAACATCAACAATCCCTCTACAACGATTTGAACATTTTGTTGTCTGCTTTAAGGTAAATGTTTTTTTTTATTCTTTATTGCCGGCCGAGTGCCGATGGTAGAAGGGCGGAGTGATTAGTCCGCCAATCGTACCGACCTCATCAGGAGCATATTAAGATCGTTCATTTCGAAAATACTTCACATAGGTACTGACTGACTGTCACATTTTAAACTCGTAAGACAAGTTTACTGGAGGCTTATATTTTTAGAATTTTGTATTTTCAGTTAATAATTTTTTCCAATGGAATTCAGTTTCAATTTTTCAACAAAAAAGTTAGTACACACTGAAAGAAAGAACAAAATTGCCAACTTAGGACTAGTTTCAAGACTAAGCGTTAGCCGGTTCAAGTAGCTGTTAAAGCCTTTATCGGGAAACTTTCTATTATAAGTCTCTGTCGGAATGACTGACTGAACGAGTCTCAAAGGGTTACATGAGCCCCTCAGAAAGAGGACATACAGCGGATGAATCCACAAGATTGAATCAACGGTGTTGTCAACAGTCGAGATGGCAGATACCTTGCGTGAGCTACTCTGACATATTTGGAGCAAAGGTCTGTAAGGATTTTCAGCACAGGGTGCTGAAATAGAGATGGTGGCGGATGAAACCTTTATGGGCCAACGGCAGCACTCATATCCCCGAAGTGGGTTACTGACAACGGAGTATCCGACCCGCTGTCCTAGGGTCATTTTAGGGCCTTGCCCTCCAGGTTGGGGGTTGTGCGTGGGGCTAACTACCCAACCACGGAAAAAAATAATGGTTACGAAGCAACCAAAAGCCTCGGATACGGATGGATTTACTGTTGACGACCCTGCAAAACGAAAAAAGGACAATGACTTTCGGATCTGCACGTGGAATGTTCGAACCCTGAACAGACCGCGTGCAGCCGAACAATTAGCGGAGGCCCTAGACTGCTACAATGCAGATATCACCGCCATCCAGGAAGTGCGGTGGGATGGGCCTGGCAAAAGAAGGATGAAAACCTGTGACATCTACTACGGTGATTGCTACAGAGAACAGAAGCAGCGTCTATTTGGATGCGGATTGGTTGTAAGCGGCAGACTTAGGCAAGAAGTCTTGAGCTTTCGACACGTTAGTGAACGCCTTACAACTATCCGCATCAAGGCTAAATTCGCCAACATCAGCCTGATATGCGCTCACGCCCCCACAGAAGATAAAGACGATGCTACCAAAGAATGTTTTTATGAGCTCCTCGACAAAACATATGAGCAATGTCCTAAGTACGACGTTAAAATCGGTGATTTTAACGCCAAAATAGGAAAGGAGGACATCTTTGGTAACACAATCGGAAAGCACAGCCTACACGACACCACGTCTGGAAACGGACTTAGGCTAATTGACTTTGCTGCGGGACGTAATGTTACTATAGCTAGCACACGGTTTCCTCACCTCAACATTCATAAGGGGACATGGCGGTCACCAGATCAACAAACCGTCAATCAAATTGACCATGTTGCGATCGACGCAAGGCACTCCTCCAGTATTCTAGATGTCCGAACCTTCCGAGCGGCCAACATAGACTCGGATCACTACCTTGTTGTAGCCAAGGTACGTATGCGGATATCCCAGACACCACAACAACGAGGAAATACTGTGAGGAGATTCAACGTTGAACGGCTACAAACGCAACAAACCGCCAGAACTTTTGCCGATCGCGTTTCCCTCAACCTCTCGAGAAGTCCTTTGCAGCCTTCATCAAGTGCTGAAGACCAGTGGCATCGATGCCAAGAAGCCGTCAGAAAAGCCGCAACTGATGTGCTCGGTTTCACCCGACCACCACCACGAAACCCTTGGTCTGATGAAGAGTGCCGGCAAGCACATGCAGCGAAGCAACTGGCCTACAAAGCGGCGCTGCAGAGAAGGACGAGAGCAGGTCGTGAGGTCTACGAGCAAAAAAGGAGGGAAGAACACCGGCTTCTCCGGAGGAAAAAGAAAGAGCATGAGAAGCGCGCGATCGAGGAAATAGAGAGGTGTTACTCCAGGAACAATGTTCGGAAGTTTTACCAAAAGGTAAAAAGAACGTGTCACGGGAACAAGACCCGAACAGAGACCTGTAGAGACGATCAAGGAAACCTTGTAGTGGAGTCACAGTCGGTGCTGAGGACATGGAAAAACCATTTCTGCAGACTGTTAAACGGCGAAGAGGACATAAATTCCGCTGTCAGGCAGAATGAACCATTCAACCTGGGCGATGAAAGCCAAGACTTCTGTCCACCTGACCAAAATGAGGTACGGATAGCAATATCCAAGCTGAAGTCCAACAAAGCTGCAGGACTGGACGGTTTATCGGCCGAGCTTTTTAAGGCAGCTGGAGATGACTTGGTAGAGAGCATACACCAACTCGTTTCTAAAATTTGGTCAGAGGAAAGTATGCCTAATGAATGGAGCCTCAGCATTGTTTGCCCGATCCATAAGAAAGGCAAAGGAGACCCTCTAAACTGCGCCAACTATAGAGGCATCAGTCTCCTTAACATCGCTTACAAGATCCTGTCTGCCGTACTGTGTGAACGCCTGAAACCATTTGTCAACGAACTGATTGGACCCTATCAGTGCGGTTTCAGGCCCGAAAAGTCCACAACCGACCAAATATTCACACTACGACAGATCCTGGAGAAAACCCAAGAAGTCCAAATCGATACTCACCATCTATTTATCGATTTTAAGGCCGCATATGACAGCATTTATAGAGACGAGCTATACAGAGCCATGTCTAGTTTTGGCATCCCTGCCAAACTTGTCAGATTGTGCAGAATGACGATGGAGAACGCCCGCTGCTCCGTAAAGGTCGGAAACAATCTCACCGAGATCTTTGATGTCAAAAAAGGATTTAGACAAGGTGATGCGCTGTCATGTGACTTTTTCAACATCATTCTTGAGAAAATTGTGCGAAACTCGCAAGTCAACACCAGGGGCACAATTTTCCAAAAGTCTGTGCAACTACTTGCATACGCTGACGACATCGACATCATTGGCAGAACACAGCGAGCTGTCACTGGTGCGTTTGCAGGTATCAGCGCAGAAGCGGCAAAAATGGGTTTAGTGGTGAATGAGGGCAAAACAAAATATATGCTGTCAACAAGAAGGGACACACAACATCGAAGAATCGGACAGAACGTCACGATAGACAGCTATAACTTTGAGGTAGTTCGGGACTTTGTCTACCTCGGCTCCGCTATTAACTCTGAAAATGACATCACATCAGAAATCAAGCGAAGAATTACACTTGCCAACCGCTGTTACTTTGGCCTAAGAAGGCAATTGATTAGTAAGACCTTGTCGAGAAACACCAAGGAGACTCTATATAAGACCCTCATCATCCCAGTCCTGCTTTATGGCGCAGAATCATGGACGTTATCAAAGGCGGATGAAAATCTCCTTGGTCGCTTCGAACGCAAAATTCTTCGAGTGATTTTCGGTCCCGTTTGCGTTGACGGGTTTTGGAGGAGGAGATTTAACAGCGAACTCTACGAGCTGTACAGCGACATCGACCTGGTCAGAAAAGTACGTATCAGTCGACTAAGATGGCTAGGACATGTAGAGCGAATGGACACCAACGCTCCGGCCCGAAGAGTCTTCGATTCCAACCCGACAACGCAGTAGAGGAAGACCTCGCCTTAGGTGGCGCGCACAAGTGGAAGGGGACCTAAACCAACTTGGAGTGCGCAACTGGAGGCGGTTAGCCAAAGATCGTGCTAACTGGAGAGGCGTGTTGGTTGAGGCCCAGGTCCACCCCGGACTGTAGCGCCATCTAAGTAAGTTAGTATCTATTATAAGTATCTGGAAAAAATATAGTTTCAGAGCATTTTTTAGTTGACGACCGTAGGATTGCAGTCACAAGTGTCCTTATATAGATTTATTTGAATTTTTAGAAGACATATTTGATGAATATTACACGGCCCCGTAGGACCAAAGTATTTTGCAAAAGACCAAATTATTTTGAAGAACTTGAAGATGAAGGTTTAGGAATTCGATTCGGGGTTTACCAAAACGGCTATAATAAATATTCTTAAATTAATAAAAAGTCTGGTTAAGTTTCAATAATAAACACAACCTAAACAAAGACAAAGGAAATGACATGTGTATCGAAACGGTAGCATTACCATTGGTTAAAACAATTAGTGGCACATTTTTCTACTTGACGATGAAACAACAAAAAATATCATCAACCTTCGATAACTACCCGAAACTTTATACGGAACCTTTGAAACTGACCCTTAATATTCGAAGCTAACTTGTTGGGTAACTTTTTGACTTAATTAGGTACTTACTTCACTTATTCTTGATGGCATCAAAGAAACACGATTTTGACTTATTTTAGCCCATTCTTCTGGATGATCCTTTGAAGCTCTGATTTTTTTTTTAATGTCATGTTTTCTTATTTCCCGCATTTAAATACAGCGATTGTGAAGGTTTTAGTTCCCTACAAACATTATTATACAGGAGCCAATCTTTGACAATTCGCGAGGTAAAGTTGGTGTCATTATTTTGTTGGAAAACGAATAATCCCTTACAACCAAGTTTTTATGCACTCTGATGGAGATTACTTTTTAAGGACGTCGAGGTAGCCGAAACGATTCAAAGACCAAGTTAACCACTCCATATGGTGCCATATGCACCCCAAAAACCATCACCTTCTTACACCACCGTGTTTTCTAATCCCAGCCATGTTATTAGGATCAATTCGGTTTTTTTTAACTCGTCCACGTCCATCACAGCCGTGGATGTTTGTTTTACAAAGCCATTTCTTTTCCGATATGATTTTTGGCAAATTCAATCCAACCTAACGGATGGATTTATTATTATCTTATTCTTACTTTTTTCTTATGCTACAAGAGTTGTGGCCGACCTCCAAAGAGTGAAACCAATCTCTTCCTCACTCCCAACTAGGCGCAGGACATAAGTCCCGAATTCTTTTTTCGGGACCTATGTCCCACTTTAGTGGGTCATAAGTTCCTAATTGAATTGGGGACCTATGCTCCACTTTACCTATGTTTTTTTCACTTTGTTTTATATATATAGATATAGCTGTACCCGCCCGACTTTGCCCGTGCACAGATGTTCTTTCGTAAAATGCGAGAAATGAGAATAAACTGTAACTTTCTTTCTGCCTAAACCTGAAAAAATACAGCAATACGAACAAAACAAAAAAAGGCTCATGAAAATCGGCCCAGCGGTTATAGAGATATAACGTAATCGAGTTTCACCCCATAAAAGATGTTTTTTGTATAGGAGGTATACGATTTTGAATGTTTTTTTTTTTGTATGGGAGGTGCCACGCTCCTTTGTCCAACTTTGACCAATCTTCACAGGAGCACTCTACGGCCAATACCTAAGATTATCTGTATGCTTGACAGCTTGAGCTCAATCGATTAGGTGGTTTTCGAAATATACGAATTGGAATCTTTTTTTTTTTTGTAAGGGAGGTGCCAGGCCCCTTTGTCCAATTTTGACCAATCTTCACAGGAGCACTTCAGAGCCAATACCTAAGATTATCTGTAAGTTTGAGCTCAATCCATTCGGTGGTTTTCCAGATATACGATTTTGAATGTTTTTTTGTATGGGATATGCCACGCCCTCTTCACAGGAGCACTTTACAGCCAATACCTAAGATTATCTGTAGGTTTGAGCTCAATCGATACGGTCGGTGGTTTTCCAGACATACGATTTTGAATATTTTTTTGTATGGGAGGTGCCACGCCCCTTTGTCCAACTTTGACCAATCTTCACAGGAGCACTCTGTGGCCAATACCTAAGATTATCTGTAAGTTTGAGCTCAATCGATTCGGTCGTTTTCGAGATATACGATTTTGAATGTTTTTTGAGGTGCTACGCCCCTTTGTCCGATTTTGACCAATCTTCACAGGAGCACTTAACTGCCAATACCTAAGATTGCCTGTAAGTTTGAGCTCAATCCATTTGGTGGTTTTCGAGATATATGATTTTGAATGTTTTTTTGTATGGGCGGTGCCACGCCCCCCCCCCCCCACGACCACCGTAATTACCGACATTATAAAAAAAATCAACTAAATTGGTTGAAATTTACGGGCTACAGAGGGAAACATACAGTTTTTTCCACTTTGTTTTATATAGGTAGGTACATAAATATAGAGATTATTGCTTTTATAAAATAATTTATGTAGGTACAGCTACACTTCGATGTTAGATATCTTCTACACTTTATGTACACTAGCAAGGACAGCTATTATTTTCCTTTCATTTTCTTAAAGCATCTGCATTCTGCAATTAACTTACTTTAAATGGCACTGCAAGAGTTTCAAAAATGCAATCTATCTGCAAGGCAAGCAGACTATTATTGGGCTAGTCCTGGCAAACAACGAAATAAGAGGGATAAAGTGAAGAACCTAAAGGCGTAGCCAAAAAAAAATGTTGAGCAAGGGAGGATCGATTTGGGGTGTGAAAATTAAAAATTCGCGCGAATTTTTAATTTTTTTGGTTACGCCTTTAGGATTTTTGATCCTCCCTTTCTTTGCTATCTACGCCTCTGGATTATTTGTATGCCCAAGTTTATTTCTCTTATTCTGTAGAGTGCCAGAACTTACCAGGAGATATGCATCATCTTGAATAAATTAGAAAAATAAAAAGAAAAGGTGCCACAAAAATTAAATATGTATTTCCAATTCAGCAAAAAAATTAATCAATTTTTTGTAGTTGTTGGTTTTTTGGTACCGTACTTCATTTTCGTTTGGGCCATTTTTCAAATTTCATATGCATCCATTTTAAACTTCTCAAAATGGTCAAATGGCAAAATCGGATATGCAGTGGAAAATGACAAAGTCTAAATAGCCTAATGTTAATTTACCAAATTAAAGAATTTGGCTTTATGTCACCTTCACAACACGACATATACCCAGATTTACAGATTTGGTCTTATGTCGCTGAGCCTAATGTCACGGCACCATAGCTCTACGAAAATATGTTTGCTGGGACATAAGTCCCGACTTTTATTTAAATAAAAAAATATAAAAAAATAAAAAGAATTCGGGACTTATGTCCCTGCGCCGTTCAACTATGCTTGCATTTACCGATGAGTGATGCTGATAACTGATAACATTGCCCGCGTTCCATTGACCGCTAGATGACTAGCGGCATGCCAAACTCCATATAAAAAAAACTGACATATCAGCATTTGCGCTAGATCTCTAGCACATTTTGTGAAATATCCTTTTCTGGGAAATTTTTCAATCTAGCGCAAAATGAACTGCTAGATTGAAAAAAATAACGAACTGTCAAAATAAAAGTGAAAGTGCAGAAGTCAAATATTTCCAATTTGGTGTAAAATGAGAATTCCAACTTCTATGTAATTAATATACATTGTATTTATTTATTTAAATTATAGTGTAATAATAAATATGCGGCATGATGGCACAAAATACATTTTTGACTCTCATGAAGATAAAATAATATGAACTCAAATTGGTTCTAATGTCACTTTGCCTCTGGTGCTAGAGATCTAGCGGCATCAAGGGATATTATGTGCTAGACGACTAGCGGTCATTGGAACGTGGCCAATTACCTTGCAAAAATGACATCAGTGCAGAAATCAACCGAAGTATCACTTTTGCCACTTGCTATTTTTTGAGGCTAGGAACTTAAGAAGGCATTTACAAAGAGAAAGTTACTTCGATTGATATTCGGTCCAGTTTGTATTTATTGCGTGTGGTAGGTACACCAAGATTAAAAAACAAACGTAATTAAAGGGGCCATCTAGTTGTTTCTTTTAAATCATAGGTTATTTTGACACTGACAGCTGTTTCTTCTAAAATGAGGCTGGGACTGGGAACAACGTTTCAGTCAACGGTGCGCGTTAACCGACCATGTTAACCGACGTTTTTTTGCTGCAGTTGAAGGCATGGATTTTTGCGACCTCTGGCTCAGGCAGAATGGCGCGTCATACCACACAGCCTATGCCACAATCGATCTTTTGTGCACCAAATTCTCCAATCGTGTTACCAGCCGTCTTGACGATGTCAATTGGCCGCCTCGGAGCAGCGATTTTACCCCTTTGGACTTTTTTTTTAGGCGGAACCATGAAGGATGAAGGACCGATGTTATGCCAACAATCCGGAAACGATTCAAGCACTTAAGGTCAATATCATCCAAGCAATCCGTGAGCTACAGCCCGAAACCATCAACAAGGTTTTGGAATATTGGAGTGACAGAATGCGCTACTGCGAAGCCAGCAAAAGCAGCCACTTGAACGACGTTGTGTTCCATAATTAATGGAAATGTTTGCTCTTACTAATAAAGCCATAATATGCATTGTAAAAATGTAATTTTGTTCATTTTATTGCATTTTTAAAAAGAAACTTATATGTGGCCCACCCTGTACTTAGCTATTCAGAGACGTTGACCTAATCAAAGAGCTTAAAATGCAATGGCTGACATATCTAGGTCATAATGGAAAACAATGCAATATAGCCCGACAGGTCTTTCAGTCTACTACTGAGGGACAACGTCCCAGAGGAAGACTCCACCTTAGCGTACAATTGGGGAGAGCGAGAAACCTCAACGAATTTGTTGTTTGTAGGATGCATCTTGTTATGGACGGAGCTGTCTGGCGAAGCTTTGTTGACTGAGTTCGATACACAGTTGGGGACTGAGACTGTCACCGTTGATAAAGACAAACTAATAATGTCAGCTTTAGGTTCTGACCCTTAAGGTTTCCGAAGGAATCGTTATGGTGCCTATATTGTAATGATCTCACAATCCTACACAAATTAGCCTTGCCTAATCGAAACGAAACAAACTCCTAGCAGCTTCCATTCCACCACTGTTTCAATTGAATTATGTACCTATGTAGTTCTGTTAAATAAAAACCCATTTCATCTGACAGCCCGCAAAGGTTGAAGAGTCCCCCTATAAACTTAACCTTAAGACTAATAGCGGTTTAGTCTAAAATAGCAATGAGGCGTTATCTCTCTTTGCTATATATCTACCGGCGAGTGAGTAACCACTGACTCAAACTAGCCCAAGTTTGCGAGCCTTTGCAATGATTCAACAGTGCACTTCGGTCATTTATGTACCAGAGACTCAGTTTATCGCATCGTTGGTTATTTTCTGAGAATACTGCGCGACATAATATTAGACCTGCCGATCAATTTGCATGGCGTTATGTTATGACTAACTTTTTGCAAGCTGGCACAGCTCTTATCAGAAATACACACAATTTTGTAGCGCAATAAACTTGTATTCGGATAATAAAATCATAACTAAGAAAAGACTATTTGCCTTAAGATTCTGGAATGGCAATAGAAATATCATCAATTGACTGTATAACAGCACTCTCCTCTTCAATCGCTGAACCTCTGAAAGATGCCGCTTGAATACTTATGTCAGCACATCCTTTGAAGTTTTCCTGAGCTCCACAGCCCATAGCCCCGCTTCCATCGTCACAATATCCCCAATTGTTACCTTAACCAAAGTTTTAGTATTATGTATAATGCAAATGAAAAGTGTACAACTAACCTCCCCTATAGTTCCATCTCAAAACGCAGTGCGAGCAACTCAAACCCTCCGGAAGGACTACGGTCGAATTGACCCATCCTGTCGCTGAGCCAATATATTGCTTATAGCTTCCATCGGCTAACTGCAAAAGATTTTTGTCAAAGCAATCATCAGACTCTGAGCCAGCCTCGTCCAGATTGCAAAGATTGAAATAAAAATATCCCAAATGGTTTGCAGTGACTCGGATTCCCAAATAAGCTGTATATGTATTCGCATAACTTTTCGTGATGACTCCTTGCCCGTAAGTTCCACCTAGCTCGTTGGCTCTTGGCTTAGCCGCAGCGTAATCATCTCCACAATATCCACATTTGCCACCATTTTTTCCCCATTGTGTCTACAAATATATAGATAATTATGTGCATTGAAAGGATAGACTATCCTTTTAGTACTTACGCCATATCCTCCACAATAAAGAGCGTTGTCATTATAATTGGTTGGAGCCGAACGATCGGTACGCCATCTAGACGAACGACTGGGGGGATCTAACATCATTCCATGGCCCTGAACTTCATTGAATGCTACTATGATCACAATGAGAATCGCAAATTGATGCGATATAAATTTAAACATTCTACGATAAAGGCTAACTTTGTTGAACTAGATGTTTTAAGCAATAATTAAAACCGCGACACAAATAATGAAGCTCCTCTGGTGATACCCAAGGCTTTTATATTAAAAGACGCGACTAATCAGTACATTTTTTCTTTGGTTTCATTGCGGTGCCGTAGTTGTGCCAAACAGAAACTCAGTCCTTATCAGTAAGACGAGGGGAAGAAGTCTAATATTTTATAGTTTTACTGCCATCAGCCATTTACCCACCATAAAGGGTAGGTAATGCGCTGAGCATTTTGTTTCTCATTGAATACATTGGAATTGGTGGGTGGAATGACAGATTCATTCATGGCAATTTTTAGGCTATAAATAAATTATATTTATGTAGCTGCGTTATGATTCAAACATTTCTAAGCATTAGGTAGGGCATTAGGTTTTTTTTATTTCGGTGGGAAAACATCCGGTGGAATTGTTAAATATTTTAACGGTTATCGGAAAATTTTTGAAAACAAAAACGACAGACTGTGACATCTTCTCCAACTCCAATATCAATTTCAAATGGTTTCCCTCCAAATTCTAAGCACTGACTTGTTCGTCTTTGCAGACTTCGCTTCGGGCTCTAACGTCTAAACATATCCTTTTTACATTTCGTACCTCATTCCTGGAGTGACATCTGCTTATCGATTCAATCCCTCATTTCTTGTTGTTTCCCTCCTCCACCTTTCCCAAGGTGTCCATAAACAATTTTCTATCGGCCCTTGTCCTTGTCTGGAGCTTTGTGGAGATATTCTGCATCTTGCTTAGCTGCATGAGTTCAAAAGCATAGGTCATTGAGCCATAGGTTTCTTTCTGGTATAGTCGTCTGGTGGAGAGGTGGCACGGGCACCGGACTTCGGGAGAGATTAAGGAGAACGTTTTTTCTCATTGCTGCACTGTACTTGTTATCCGCTAGCGTGCCTTGAAAGCTACTATAGATAGTGGTTAGAATCGATGTTGGCACATTTGAATGTGCAGACGTTTAAAATATTGGAGGCGTGGAGGATTACGTATCTAAAGCTCAAGACTTTTTGCCTAAGTCTACTTCCAATGTCAACAGTATAAAATCGCATAGGCTTGTGAGGCTTAAAATTACAATACCTGGTACTGCGATGAGGGGATGATACGATTTTGTCAAAGTTATCCCTGAATGCGATAAAAGCTTGAATAATGCAGAAATGCATCGATTCCAAAAAACCACTGACGATAAAAATTGGTTGGACTCTTACAACATTTTTAAGGTTAAATGTCAGGTTTTTGATCTTTCATCAGGGGATATTTTTTGATTGGGTGGAATAGGTGGCGATATTCTAAATCGCTACAAGTAAAAGTGGCTAAATCGATTCAGAATTTGTTCCTGATTGAGAATATATATATATGTACTTTATGGGGTCTCCGATGACTCCTTCTGGGCGTTACAAATGTAATGGCAACGTGAATACGAGCCCAAACGCAAAATAGTTGGTCTACCGAAGATAAAATAAAAACATGTGCTGATTCTTGAATTCTTTCCAACTAGACCACAATTTTTTGTTGATTATATAAAGATTTATTTATTCTTAATAGATAAAGGTGATAAAAAGAAGGCGTCTTCATTGAAATAATGTTATGGAGTGAGCTTATAAAACAGAATAACTTATTGAAGACTTTTTACGACGCAAAATAGTTAGTCTACCAGTCTTTATTTTCATTTTACCACTGTATTACTGCACCTCTGGCATTGATAACAGCTTCTAAGTGCCGTGGCATAGTGTCAACTAACTTTTGACACTTTTCGGAGCCGAAAGTTTCCCAGATATTTGTTATCTTGGCCTTTAATTTTGGAAGTGTCCGAGCTGGTTCTTGTCGCAGTTTTTGCTTCATTTTATGCCAAACGGTTTCGATTGGTGAAAGGTCAGAACCACGTCAGGGCTGCTGGAAGGCCATTACACTAAAAGAATTCCTTCAGCAGTTAACCACGCCATTGTCGATCTATCAGTATGGCAAGAAGCACCGTCCTGTTGGGAAATATAGTCTCCCTCACTTGGTCGAAGACGAGTTATTGGTGAAAGAAGCTCTTCTTCTAAAATGTCTTGGTACTTGGCAGCATTGACCTGTCCATTGACAAAATGTAAATTGTCCATGCCACGCCCAGACGTGCATCCCCATACCATTAGAGGTGCTGGGAACTTGACTGTTGCTTCAGGCAGTCTTTGTGAAAGGTTTATTTTGAATTTCTTACCACACGTATGCGTTCGTCATCAACGCAGACGAAGTCCAGTTTTTTTGCGTTGTTTAGCCCACTCAAGTCGTTTTTCTTCTGCTTAGGTATCAAAAGTAGTTTTTCTTTTGCCTGTGTTTTTAATGAATTGAGAGCTTTATGTTTTGTAAAATTCAAAAAACCTTATAAAATTCGAAATGCTTTTTTGAATTTGTTCTCTCCATTGGACAGTTATTGCTGCAGTAGTTTTGCGCTGATTTTCTTTTATTATTTTCTTTAAAACCCGGCAATAACGAGGTATTGCTATCGGTGGACGCGCAGTTTTCTTACTTGTCTCAACATTTTCCAATTTTTTGAATTTTGTAATAATGTTCTGAACTGATGAGCGTTCTGAGAAATTTTATAACTCGACAATCCCGTTTTTAATGCCTTAATTATCGATTCTTTTAGGACTCGTAATAATGCAACGCCACTCGCCATGGTGAACATGAAACTGATGCCTACTTGCATAAAAACAGAGATCATTCAACAACAAATAGGGTTTATGCCATTTTTTTCATAACGGTTCACCAAAACACTATTTCAATAGTAATAGACCAAGAATTTTGCATTCAAAAGAGAGTAGACCAACTCTTATGCACCTATCTTTGTTTGAGATAGAGAAAATCGTAACGGTGGCTTTTTTAAACTTTGTTTCATTTAGCCTAATTTACTAAGAATAATTACTGTATTACATGACACACATTTTTAAATAAATAACTATTTACAACCACAATAAATTTAAGTATGAAAAAAGATTAATCTGTTTATTCAAAAATAGACCAACTATTTTGCGTTTGGGTCGTATACCTTCCTGAGGAGGGTATAAAAAGCTACCCAGATTGACAATTTTTAAACTTATTTTTCAATGCAAATAATTTTAAAAGCCTCTGTTTTGTATATTTTTATAAAGTTTCCAAGCCAAGGTTGCATTCAAAACGTCCAGAACTTCACTCATTTCCGTCGAAGTTACACGAAAGTGCCTCACACGACACAAAGGTTCTTTTAGGATGGGGTATCTTAGTATCTAGCAATGCAATGGTATAAATCCTCCCTCTTCTTGAGGTTGCAAAGGTTGTAGAAAATTTACAGATTGTGTCGATGAGGGATGATTAGTTTAACTCTTTAGGGGTTGGAAGTACGTACGATCTATGAGTGACGGTTATATTCATAGTTAACACATTGACTGCCAAGGCAATTTTGAAAAATTTTCTTGGGTTGCCAACACAAAATATTTCGTTATTTACAGTTATGGACAAATAAAACAATAATAGGATGCAATATTATTTATTGTCAATGGATCCTTGACGTCTAGGACGAATTTAGTCCTGGCTATCAGATATGATAGCCATGGCACCTGAAGAAATTTTAATGCAAATTCTTTCACTAGGGGCCATGGCTCATAATTGATAGCGACAATTATTAATTTTATATGCTTCCTTCTTTTCTTTTGAGATATATAACATCACCTTGAATTTATAATTTTGCTGTTTATACAATTTTATGACTTTTTATATATTTTTTTATATTATTATTATTATTATTATTATTGTTATATATTATTATTATATAAAATGTATAATATGAATTATCTGATTCCTAATGTTTTCCTTTTTATAAATTATATTTTTAGTTTTAGCTAAGCTCTTCAAATGTAATAAATTATTTTCTTTTTTATTAAATACAAATTTATAAGTTAATTATCTCATAAAATTGAGTTATTTTTTCCAAAATTATAATTATTTTTAGTTTTCCCTAAACTGTGGACATAAAACATTAAATATTCCAAATTTGCTCAAACCACAAACGTTTATCTCATGGTATGGTGCCAAGCAATTTTTTGTCATACGGATTTTTCGTAGTGGCTATCGTTTTTGCACGCCACAGCCCAAAATGAAAACATACCTGGCTATCATATTTGATAGCCATCGCACCCACGGAACTACCACTGGCTATTACATATGATAGCCATGGCAGTCAATGTGTTAAGTTGGCTGTAAATCGATCTATGTTGTTCAATGTCGATATTAGGTGCCATGTTTAAAAGTAGAGTTCGTGATATGCAGATTAGAGATGTAACGGATATCCGGTTAGTATCCGTTATCCGGCCTATCCGGCCTCTTTTCTGATATCCGGCACATTGCCGGATAGACTCTTGGTATCCGGCTATTTGCCGGATAGTCGTTGTTGTAGTAAAATACAACAAAAATCGTTTATCTCAAAACTGTTCCGATCACACTAGCTGAATTTCCGCGACTACGTTTTCCCCCTTAATTTGTTCATTCCAAATTTCAGTTCATTCATCTACCGTACCTGGCACATCCAGTTAACGCCGCGTCTCCCGAGCAACACTTCATAGCATAGATCATAGCCTACCATTTGTCATTTCTCATAGAAAGAAATAACGATAGTCTGACATAAGATGTAGCTGTAGGGTGGGCATTTCATACACATGACACATGAGTGTCAGACAAAAAAAATATAGCCCATAGGATAGGTACTATCCACAGCTAAGAGCTGAGCAATTTTTAGAAAGACATTTTTTATAGAATGCTATTTGTGGGTCTCTGCGAGTAATTCTCATAGCATACAGTATATGGCTGAGTTCTTTTTGGAGGATAAAACATGAGTGTATGCTTCGCAGTATGCATTTCTTCGGCCAGATATCCGGCCGCCGAATATCCGGCTATTCGGCCTTATTACATACCGAATATCCGGTATCCGGTATCCGGCTAAATCACTATCCGTTACATCTCTAATGCAGATCTTTTCACAAATAAAAATACATCTGAATATAAAAAGTGAGTAGATGATTTTAAGTGAGTAAAAAAAAAATAGGTACATATTTTCGTTGCAATCCATTCCTAACCTAAAAATCGATCTGTCTAGTCTGACACCGACTTTCATGCCCATGACCGTGTAGCTCTGACGAAATACAATGTGGGTGGGTTTAATTTTAACGTTTCAAATTTGAAGGTTTTAGTATAAATATTTTCAAAACTGATTTCGTGTAGTTTTATTAAAAAAGATTATCTTTAAGGAAATGCAAATTTTGTAGCAAAACTGTTAGTTCCTGACTTTGACCAATAAACCTTTATTTAACTTTGAATTATTGTACATATTTACCGCTCTCAAACATAAAAGTGTTTGTTTTAATTTCAGTTCCAACACAATCATAAAATTATTGCCAGCTATAAAGGCTCTGAGATAGAAGGTAGATTTTAAAAATTCAAATAAACCGCTTATTGCGAATAATTTTATTTTCTTTCATTAAAGTTGAATGAGAACAAAATAAATGTACTCACATAGATATAAACTAATGTACACATCATTAAGATAAATTTGAAAATTGCACTTACAGTGCGATTTAGACGACTAGATACTATTCTAAAGAACACATGTTATGTGTTTATTAATTTTGTGGAACATTTATTTATTTTCTTTGACTGTGTTGCGCGGTCTTTTATACGTTGAAGCTAGTGGCGCGCACATTTTCAGAATGAACTACTAGGACACGAAAGAAAAAGATAACGACTTCAACATTTTAAATATGATTTATCATACAATTTGTAACCATTTAAACTATCTTTATTATGCATGTACATACTTCGACTTGGCACTGACAAGAATACTCATCTCAGACTCAGAGCACATTATCCAGTCCAATTTGTTTTATGAATTTGAGAATGAGTAGTACACCATTAGTTAATATATCCGTGTCTGTCAGAATGTGATCTGCAGTGTCGTCGTTCTTGTTGCAGAACCTATACCTATTTTGATCAAGTTTTACCCGAAGTCTCGAAGGTTTGAAAAGCTCAGCGGCCATGCCGTCAGCTCATGCAGCTTTATTGCTTAAGTTTAGATAGGGTTACCCTAACTTCATGTTCAAACTTCATGTTCGTCAGGTTGACGGGCAGACATCCCTTATTGCCTGAAGCGAGATCTTAAGATCTTTAATAGTCTACGAAAGTGGTGTTTCCAAATTCCGACCACCGACAAGCTGGCTACAAAGTGTGCCTTGTTAAAATAAATAGGCACGCATTTCTTATTACAGGTTGTAAGAGCCATTTGGAAACTTTGCCAATTTTCCTTTCGTTCTGCCGAGTTAAACAACTAGGGTGTTTCAAATTAGTTTTGACAAATTATCGCTACGCCATGGTTAAACGAGCTCGAGGTACCACAACGAATTAATCGGCCCTAGCGAGGTATCCGTCGGAACGGAAAATTCTCCGATTTTATACGATTCGGAGGATTTTTGCAGCGAGGTATACGTCGGAACAGCTTTTCGGAACTTTGGGCAAAAAAAAAACGAAAAAACAAGCACTAAATAGGAAAACCCCGATGTAGCACGAAACAACATCATATCAAATCAATGCGTTGTCGCCTTTTCATTATTCTTTCCGAAAGCGGATACCTCGAATGTAATTTGAGTCTCCGACGGAGTATGCGTTGCGGAGAATTTTCCGTTCCGACGGATACCTCGCTAGGGCCGAATATCGATTTTAAATGCAAAACTAAAATTAATTCAAGTGGCACTCCTCGTTCAAGTACGTGGTAATTGGGCTCTAGGTTTCTTCGACTGCATTTCTGGTGGCATTCTACTGAATTCTACTACATAATCATTCCAATTTACCAGCAAAACAAAATAACATTTTATTTTTACGAAATCATTTTTTTTATTCATTAAAAAGGAGAGAAATATCTAATAATAAAAAAAATCGAAAAAAAGAGGATACTAATGAAATGATAATAAATTATTTTAAGTCTATCGTAAACAGTTGTAGAAAACGCGACGCCGAAAAGATACTACAAAAGAAAATAACACAAAAATCGACGCCTTTATGCCGCCACTCATCAGAAGCCATTGCATCTTCGAGACTTTGTTGATGTTTGTTTTTTTTTTATTTGGCGGTGATATTACTTTTTCAATCCTTGTACAAACTGTGTTATATCGTATTCCTCGTCGTATTGATTCTCTGCCCAGAGTTCGGGAAGATTCTCAATGACATTTGTCATTGACATGTGACTACCACCGGGTCTACTGGTTGATGCCTTTGAATCGTCTGTCGGAATATTTCTCTGTTTGTTTTCACTCAAGTTGAAGAGATCGAACAATTGTTCCGTGGCCATGGTATCCATGGACGCATTTTCCGAACTAACTACAGTATTAGCTGTAAGAATCTTGAATTTCTGTAATCCCATAATTTTCTCTTCGAGAGATTTTCTTGTGATCAGGCGGTAAACATTTACGACTTTCTTTTGTCCAATGCGATGGGCACGATCCATGGCCTGCAGATCTTTCATTGGATTCCAATCGTGCTCGACAAAGATGACTGTATCGGCACCTGTTAAATTTAAGCCCAAGCCTCCTACCTGTAAGTAAAGAAAAATATCTTTTAGACAATTCGAGTTGTGGTGGAAGTAAGTAAAATTGAGGAAGGAGTATTCCTTATAAGCTAGTAAGCACATCACGATCCATAAGAAAGGAGACACTCTGTTTCAACAGTCACGAGTGGACAATATGCAAACGCTAGTACATCCCTGGGAAATATTCAATTTGCACCACCTACCTGCGTTGTTAACAGCAAAACGTCAATGCTGGGATCGGCATTAAAATTATTCACAATCTCCTGTCGGCATGAGGCTGGTACACTTCCGTCCAACCTTAGATACGATACAGCTGGCAAATGTTTCTTCAGTAAATCATTCTCTACAATATCCAGCATAGCTTTAAGCTGGCAAAATATAAGCGCACGATGCTGATTTACACACTCAGTTTCCACTCCAATGCCACAGTCCAATAAGAGTTGTCTGTAAAATGGAAAATTCAAGTTAAAACATTTCCAAACGACCACTTCTTCGAACTTACTTCAGAGCAGGCAGCTTAGCTGAATGTTCGATATCATTTAAACAACTGTTATACTGAGCGAGCTCCTGTGTTATTTTCGAAAACTCTGGATGACTAGCACTCAGCACTAGTTTCGGATGATTGCAAACATTTTGCAAATACCTAAGTGCGTGGAATATGTGCGTCTTCTTGTTCAGATTGTCCGCTTCACTCAGATGCTCCAGGCAGTCTTTTAATTCTGAATTCAAATGGGTTCGACTAAAGTCTTCGTAGAGGCGCTCCTGCAGTGGGCTCAACTCGCACAGCAAATCTTGAGTAATTTTCGGCGGAAGGTCGGTCAACACATCCTCTTTCACTCGCCGCAGAAGGAAGGGTAAAATCTGGCGATGCAACGATTCCATAGCCAATACACCGGCTTCCTGTTCCTTTGATGAACTCTTCGAATCACGACTAGCTAGAATTGGACGACTGTAACGAGAGATGAATTGTTTTTCGGTGCCCAGGAAACCGGGCATTAGAAAATCAAACAAAGACCACAGTTCGAGGACGTTATTTTGGATTGGTGTGCCTGATAGAATTAGCCGGTGATTCGCTTTTAGCAGTTTAATGGCCTTCGAGCTCTTGGTCTTGCCATTTTTAATGATGTGCCCCTCGTCGAGGACACAGTAATTCCAATGCACCGAACTAAAGTAGTCGATATCCTTGCGGACGGTGTCATAGGACGCAACCACCAGATTACAACGACCGATCTTTGAGCGTAATTTCTCTCGCCCGCCGGGAAGTCCAACATAGTGCAGCGGTCGCAGGAACGGAATCTTGAGGAATTTCTCAACTTCATACACCCAATGGCCGGTTAGTGTGGGTGGACAGATTACAAGACTCGGCAACTCGGTGGACTTCTCTGACATTCGTTGGTGATGGTCACCCGCGAGGATGCATATAGTTTGGAGGGTTTTTCCCAAACCCATGTCGTCACAGAGAATGCCGTGCAAATTGTATTTATTGAGAAACCATAGCCAGTTGACGCCGGCTTGTTGGTAACACCGCAGATCGACTGTAATCGGAACTGGAACTTTGAAGTCAGGAATTGTTTTCGGTGCAAAAAGGCAGTCCAGGAATTCGCGATCGCGGGATTTTCGTTCTTCGAGTTCCTAAGGGGGAAAAGATTTCCGATTAATATTTTTCAAAGAGTGTTCTAGTGGTGCAATCTTACTGAAGATATCTCCTTTTTGCCGAATTTATTGTCCAGCGGCATCAATTGGATAAGTGTCGCAAAGCAGTGTGTCGACAGCAGGCGCACTGATTCGTCTGGATCGCTCATACAGCCTAGAAATTGAGAGAAGCGGTTGATTACAAGGTAACGAAAATGTGAACATTTTAAAGGAGCATTGATTTGGAAGAACAATTGAATGGTAAGCCACCGCCTGTTGTGCTTGGTCAATATCAAGTTCTGATTCTTTGTGCAGACCGTTTTTCAGCTCAAACTCAAGTAGTTGGCTATCGGGATGCTAGCGAGAAATGAAATGGATTGCCGCCGACCGTTGTAAGTCGACGTTCTTTACACAGGCGTAGCAGATGATGAAGTCACTTAATTGCATTAAGAACAACTTACTATAAGCAGGAATGCTACTGCTCTACTCTATAATTGTCTGCAAATCGATAGCCGAGCATTCAGAGAGCGACACTTATTTTTTTAAATGGAAATCGGAATTCCGGTCTATACTGCAAAGCATCTACACTTTCTTCGGTGACATGAACAATGCAAAACATTCAGAAATAAAACTATTACTTACCCAATAAGGGAACGACTAGAAGAACAACATAAGGAACCATTTTAATCTGCAATTTCTCAACCATTCTCTCTATCGCCTCGATAGCTCCCTGCCGGCAAATGACATTTTCCACTTTCTTCAGCAAGCTCATCAAATTTTCAACCACAAAGTTCATAGTTTTACAATTGTCGATATCAGCCAGTGTTGCGATACATCGTGCGACCATGTGTCGAATCTACAAGGAAACCCAATAATTAGCAAACATGATTAGGATTTTCTAAAAGAAAAATTCCACTTACCGCCTTCAGTGGATGCGTGACGAGTACTCCCAATTTCGGAAGCAGTTTAAAAAGCTCCCCATGCAGACTGACATCAATGCAGGGTGCAGCGATTTCAACAAGCTGCAAAGCCGTCATTAGATCATTAGTAAGCGTTGGATCGACCACCTTATTGTCTAATAAGTCCATCGTTGGATTAGCAATAAGAAAGTTCTCAATTTTTCCAAACATTATCTGCCAAATGATTGGCACTTTGGCATTTAAATTCGAACCAAAATATTTACAAATAAACTGAATGGTACAAGTTGCACCGATTCGTTGTGTACGACACAGTTTTGCTTCCTAGAAATAAAATATTAGAAACAATCTGTGCTGGGAAAGCGAAAGGTTCGTTGCTTACGTTGTCATCAACAATAGTTGATCCATTCTCAACGGGCGCTTCGGTAACTGTTGGAGGTCTTCCCGGACCTCTCGATGTACTGGCATTGTTTGCTTGTCCACCGCCGATTTTTTGCTGAATCGACAGTGTGAGTATTCCGTAGTAGGGGTCTGTGCTATTGGCTCCGTTTGGCTTGGGAGTCGATTTCAATGGAGCGTCTGGAGTTACCTGAAAAAGAAAGAATTATTTTTGTGTACAGAATGGCAGCACTAAATTATCTTAGAAAATAATTATGGCGAGGGTGAGTACTCAAAGCCGACGAGCAATGTTTATACTTACAACTTTAGGTGTAAACTCGTTATCACTCTTCAGCAATGTACACAGATTAGTGACTATTTTATTATTGGGACTAGGATTCCGATCACTGATTTGGTCTAATAGATAAACTAAAAACTCTGCAGACAACTGCTGCAGTAGCTCTTGTTCTTCGCGTTTGATTGACTCCATGAGTGGTTTAACCACCGGATTTAGTTTCTCTGGCAGACAGTGCATGCACACGATTGCACCGGCCAGGGCAGCTTGTGTACTAAAATAAAAACACATTATGAAAACAGACTTCGTTTGAAGCACATCTCATCGACTTACCTAATATCGTATGTGTTGCGTTCAGCATTTGTTTGCTGAAAGGAATTCTGCAGGCCCTTACGTCTATCTTCGAGCATATCACCTATTTTCGGCTTTAAATTATGTTTCAACTTAAGATTTTCAGTCATTGTTGTGCTTAAGGCTTCTATTTGTTCAAGCGTAAGAATTTTGGCATTATTGAAATCGTTTATGGGAATTTTGTATTGCTTGAGGGTTGCAATAAAGTCGTGTGCCTCTTGCAAAAGTCTGCAAGCAAAGTGCGGTTTAGAACAACAAAGAAATATAGAAAACGTATTGTTGAGACAAACCTTGTTAACGACACACCCACTTCGTCGTAATAAACATATTCCATGACACAATAGCGAAGTTTCTCCTGAAGTTTTGGACAGCCTGGTCGAACTGCGGCATCGGCTTGTGCCCAAAAGGCGATAGTCAACGCACAGACTATACGCTGGACCGCTGATCGCGACTGCAAATGGCCTAGTAAAACTTTGGTATAGCATTCCATTGGACTCTCTGTGGCTGAAGTGTATTCTACACCTGGTGCTGGCTGGACCAAGAAATGCGAAAGTGCTCCAAGAACGCGTGCTGCATTGATGCGAGCTCTGACGAAATTCCGCTCCCTTACTTCTATTGGTGTCGCTTCACTGCCGCCCAGGTAGAGCTTTTGTTGGAGGCCAGAACATCCACCCAAATCGTCGCGATTACGTCGTCTTTCGCTGACTTGATTGGGCACGGTCTGGATAAGAATATTCATATCGAACGCAAGGCGTGCCGGTTGCATGGCCAAACAAATCCAAGGAGAAACATAGGGGCAAGCGGCGTGTAGCAATGCCGACAAGTTTGCATAGTTGATGAGGTTCATCCAAACTTCTTTGGCGAGGCATTGTATGTCACGCTGTGGCTCCACCAATATTCTTTGATATATGTGGCGAAGTGCTTCTTGGAGCAGTGGTGATTGCCAGTCGATGACACCGAAATTTAGTTTCAAATTCTTCGAATCAAAACTAAGAACATCTTTGGCATTTGTTACTGGTTTAACGATACCTTGACCTGTCTCGCACTTAATCACGTTGCCCTGTGTGAGGGTTTTCAATGTGGTCAGAGTTGATTTACGCACAGAGCTGGTACTATGACTAAGAAATGGCCACAGTCGTGGAACTAGGGTTGACATTGGTTCCATTCTGAGAAGAAATAAAATGTGAAAACAAAATTCTTGTGCAACAATAAAACCTAAAAACAATTGCTACGACTGTACTTACTGAATCCACTGCGAGGCGTTTGGCAGACACAATATGGCAGCCAATAATCCCATAAAGCTGTTACAAGCCGATGTTAGCTCATCCTGATCGAGCAGCAAATCCCACAGCATTTTCACAATGCTGGACACTTGAATTGGATTCAGCAATTTGGGTAGCCACGACGCGACTGGTATCAAAGTTGATGCTGCTACCGCACCAACATCATCCACTGCGTCGAACAAACCAAATAATATATCAGAGATGGTGAGAGGAAGGAATATTTGCAGTAGATCCTCACGAACCACAAATATATACTTCAGTCCGAGCAGTCCGCCGTGACGGACTTCCCATTCGTGTTGTTTGATTAGCTTGAGCAGAACACTCACTGTCTCATTGACTTTGTCTGTGGGCATATCGCGGACAATTGTTCCCAAGACTTGAGCGCAAGTCTCCCTCACAGGCGCAACAACTTGATCCGAAACGAAGTCTCCAAAACGATCGAGAGCTAGAACACACAGCAGGCGTAGGGCTGCATCTTCCAGCCATAAATTGTGTCCCTTATCCATCTGAGAATAGAATAGATAGAAAAAACGTAACCAAAAGAACTACAGTTAGCCAAATTCTATGAAATTACCTCCTCTTGGGACATGTTTATGTATTTCCCTGCGCCATGCGAATGATTGTTGATTAGTTCGCGGAGTGCTGTTGCTGCTCCATGGCGTATTTCCCATTTCGGATTGAACAAGTCGAGATAGAGGCGCGCACAAAAACCCTCCAACGGCCAGGAGACAGCGTCAACCCATACGCCAGTGGCATCAGGCACAGGAGCTAATAAAAATGTCAAGTATTATCTCGATAGGTGATAATTCGTAGCTAAATCTTACCATTCATGCTGTAAAACAGTTCTGTGACTGCTCTATCACATGATTCGGGCTTTAGTTTCTTCTTATCCGGTTCATCTATGTGCATGTTGCCATTGCTGGACGAATTGCTACGGCTGAGATTGGCAGACGATGTGTTTGCAGTGTTGGCTGTATTTTGGCGGGCCTTCCTTTTTGCGCGATTAATTTCACGACAGCTTAAAGTCTGTCCATTCGATGATGTGCCAGCTGAGTGGCCAGCAATTGGGTTTTTATTAAGGATATGTTGAACTGGTACCTAAAATACAAATGAGAATAAGTGACAGATTAAATTTTAAAATTCAGACTGACGCCATCAAAAAGTCATTGAACAATCGATGTCATTGAGAGGATGTCTCTAAAATTGCTGCAGATTAATAAGACCTTTTGTAGGACAAATTCAGCACCTTTGATTTCTTCGTCTCAAAATCATTGATCTTTATGACCTTGTTATGAAGGAGTCTAGTTGCTTTCTTGGATATTGAAGGATCTTTCAACTACACGTCTTTTGAGTCCACCAATAGGGCTCTCAAAACCATGAATCTGTCTCCAATAATAGGAAGATGGATTATGGCACTGCTCAATGAAAGAGTAATTCTCCACCCGCATTGATGATGTGGAACTTTCGGCGTTAACAACAAGAGGGTGTCGACAAAGGGGCGTCCTCTCGAGTCTCTTGTGATCCCTAGTCATTGACGACCTACTCCAATCCCTGTCTAATCAAGGGATCGATGCTATAGGATATGCCGACGACGGTATCAGAAATACTGCAAAATGCACTATTCATCGTCCAAAGATGGTGTCACAAAGAAAGACTTTCTGTAAATCCAAAAAAGACGACCATCGTCCCTTTTACCAAACGTTGAAAACTAGATCTTCTAACTCGCCCCAACATGTATGGCGAAACTATTGAATTTTCAAAGGAAGCCAAATACCTGGGAATAATCCTTGACAGTAAACTATCTTGGAGCCCACAAATAGAACGTATCGCAAACAGAGCCACCAAACCCATCTGGATCTGCCTCCGAGTCTGTGGTAACAATTGGGGTTTAAAATCCCGGATGATATATTGGCTATATTCGCTTGTGGTTAGACCAGCGATTACCTATGCTGCCGTGGTCTGGTGGACAAAGACTAACGAAATCACTTCAGTCAAAAAGCTAGAGCAGGTCCAACGTATACCCGGAAACTGCATGACGGGCTGCCGACGCTCCACCCCGACCACTGCACTAAATATCATCCTAGGCCTATTACCTATTCAAGTTCACATTCAAATGGAAGCACAACTGAGTATCCATCGTCTATTCCATTCGAAAAACATCGACCCCCATTCCTACCATGGAGGTCACCTTTCCCTAATTGACACTATGGAACCCGAAGGAGCATTCAGTATGTTCCTAGACGACACGTTACCGATGGCTTTTATGGCTTCCATAAAAACTTCTCTTTCATAATCCCTCCAAGGGAAGACTGGGAAAAATACAAACCTACAAATACTCGTCCATATTCCAAGCTGAGGTCTTTGCCATTAACCATTGCGCTAGAATAAACTTAAGTTCTAATACACGTGGTAAAACTATATTCATCTTCTCAGACAGCCAAGCTGCTCTTAAAGCTTTGGGCTTATCTGTTATAAAATCGAAGCTGGTCCTGGAAACGTACAGGGCCATCTACGAACTTGCAAAGAAAGTCATACTACTACACTGGATTCCAGCCCAGTGGCTTCGCTGGAAACGAAACAGCAGACTCACTGGCCAAAGCCGGGGCTACAATGCCACTTGTCAGACCTGAACCCTTCTGCGGTGTCAATAAGATATGTTTCAGGAAACACATCAAGAACTTAGCTCTAATCGAATCAAATGAAGTCTATCTTAAAACACCTGGGCAGAACTGCACCAAACAATTATTCCCAAAATTTTCCCCCAGGAAATTCTACTTTCTTACTAACCTAAGAATCCTAACAGGTATAATTACTGGCCATGGCCTTATGAAAAAACATCTTCACCGAATTGGAGTCTCACCAGACCCCACATGTAGACTATGTCTGTAGAGCGATGCAACCTCTCTTCACATTCTCACGGAATGTCCGGCTCTTTTTCGCCTTAGAAAGAATGCCCTTGGCGAAGAACTCCTTAACTCAGCAAATCTCAGCTCTAGGACCCTACCAGGGAAGCCCAATGAAGGCTCTCTCGACTTAATATCTATCTATCTCTATACCTCCAACGCAACGACTAATTCGCACTTTTCTAACCACAGTTAAATGTCGCGGTAAAGCTCCTAGAGTTCGGTGTTAAATTTCAATCTCCAAACACCATCAACACAATCCTACCATTGCTAACTCATATTCCTAAGCCTAAGCTGAAGTTTTAACACCTAGAATGGAAAACAGGACCGAATTATCGCAACAACAAGTCAAAAATGTCCACAAGCTTCTCACAAAAACTACACCATTGCATATATGAATGTGTTATGATAACAGCAACACAGAAATCTATTTACAGATAACTCATTACTTATCACTGACAGAAATGTCTGATAATCATTTGTATCTGCCAGCTCCGTGTGATTTCTGATGTACTGATGACAGCAATTAATAGAAATAGATTCGATCAGTTATGAGAGTAGTTTTGTTTTGTTTTGTACATGCGGTTGCCTCTTAAGGGCATTTAGTGTTTCAAAAGCGATTTATAACATCAACCACAGTTGTTTGCAATACCACTAAATCAACAACACGCATTTAACAAGTATCAACATAATTATATCTTTGTTTGTATAAACATCAACACCACGTCCCCTATCCAATATATAATTATCAATAAGAAACAAAAGATCTTACCTTCTCATCATTAATATTGTAATTACTGGTACCACCTTTCACATCGTCATCTGTTATCATATCGGTTAAGTTCATACCCAGCCTTGTGGCTTGAGTAATTCCCAGCTTCTCATTCAACAGCGCCCGTTGTCGGCTCAAACGCTCTGTTGACTGGCTGGCATCACCCTCCTCATGAACATCAAATTCACTGCCCTCGGAGCCAATTAAACGTGCTCCCTTCTGCAGGATATGTGCCAAATTAAACTCTGCAAATGACAAAAGATTCGCTTCGGCTTTGATCTTATCCTCGTTATCATTATTTGTTGACTGGTGTTCCTTCTTCACCGCAATCGGACTCCAATCGGGCACATTCTTTAAGATTGCCTCTACTGCCTGAGCCGCAGCTATACGTGTGTCCCACGAATTACTGTGCAAATAACCAATCAATCTATTCAAGAGATTGTGCAATTCATGCGGATATAGTTTTTGAACTTCGCCTATTTGTTTCGCTGCAGCTCGACGAGTGACGGCCGATGAACCAGATTCAAGCAGAATAAACAAACGATCGAGTCTGAAATTGACATTTTCATTTAAACTGATCTAAGCAGAGATATCAATAGATGAGAGATTCTTACCTGGAAGTCATTTTGAATTTTGTCACTATTTGATTGTTAGTATCTTCTTCTGAAATAAGAAAAAAAAACAAGAAAATATACTTTAAGGTGGGTATTCATCATTTTTATCAAGATTCTCTTCTGTTCTGTGTGTGCAAAAGTAAGGAGAGAATATAATAAGGAAATTAATATGACAAGGATAAGGCCAGTGTTGGTGTAGTAAAATGAAAACCAAATTGGGGTGTATTTATGTACTTGACAACAACGCAATGCACTTATCAATTAATGCACGAGCCCATATTCTCGGCGAATGTGGAGAACACTTGAACGCGTCGTCGTAAACAACTATCAGGAATGATGCCAAATAGCAATAACATACATATAGTAATGTTGCGGGTGACTGTCGGTCATTTGATTACAAATATAGCTGCACTCCAGCTATATTTGATAATATTTATGAATACGACGACCCGTGGCAAGTTTTATGAGATTGTAGGCGAACTGAAACATTCCGTGATTAGTATTTTTATTGCTTCGTGTATGTCTTACTGTGAGGGTTTTTATTTTGAATGATATTATCATGCTCATGACCAACATCTTGGCGTTATGGAACAAAATCGCGTACCCACTTAAGAAGACACATTCTCTTGATATTGAGCAACATGAATGTACTTGACGGAACAAACGAATCAATAAGTTTCGTAACTCACAGCCATCGTGTTAAGGAACAACTTTCTTAGAATGGTCTGATCGCTAATGTTCACACCGATGAAAGGATAATTCCATAAGCGAATAACCAAAAACCAATTTGTCATCATTTGCCGTTGTTGCATTTTTTTCTATAAAGTGCGGCATTCTTAGCGCGACCAATCTGACTATATCATGATGCAAAACTCCGAGCCCACAAAATCCTCCAAAAAGCTTGGGAAACCCCAAACAAAAATAGCTAAAGGTTAATAGAAAATCCGATGATAACTTATCTGTCATATTGTGTAAACACCTAAGACATTTCAAAAGCAAACACTCAAGTAGATTCTGAAGAAACCCCGCTCCTAGGTATATCAATGACCTTTGATGTAAAAAAACTTATTCAGCGCTGTCATGTGATTTCTTTAATGTTACAATTTTGCAAAATTAAAAAGCCAAAACACGAGGTACGACCTATCCGAAGCATAGCATCATAGCATCAATTACCAGCATAGAATACGTCAAAGATATTGTAATTGGTAGACCACTTTGAGTAGTCACACGTGCATTTGCAAAAACAGAAACTATCAAGAAAAAATGACACCCACCATAGACGAATCGGGCAGTAAGTTCTACCTCGACTCTGATATTTCATCTGAAAAAGATATCTCAGAAATCAAATGAAGAAGAACTCTACTATGTCCCTGTTGCTTTGGGATAAGAGGGAGACTTTGCAGTTAAGGCCCTTTCCCCAGCAACTAACTGTATAAGACCTGACTATTTTCAGTCCACCTCAATGCATCTGAAGTCTAGACTCATTAAAAAATGGAAGAAGTTATCCTTGGCCGAGAGAAAAAGCTTCTCTTAAGATATTGCGCGTCGCTTGAAATGACAGGTCTCGAAGGAGAAGATTCAACGACGAACTATACGAGCTCTACAGTGGCTTTTGCACATTCAGAGGGCGTTTGAGATGCCTGGGAAAGCGAGGACTAGTAAAAAATTACCTCAACCAACTAGGAGTGTGCAACTGGAGGCAGTTGGGTAAGGACCGGGCTAACTGGAAAGCTATCTTTGTTGATGCTTTGTTTGGTATGAAAGTAAGTTAGCTTTGATTACTACTAGCTGTCTCAAAATTATCCTTGCTTGATTAATCCTAAAGGGAAAACTCAGCATTGCTCCTTCAATCGCTCATGATTAAGACCTCGAGCTGCTTTAACTTCGCCACCTGTTTTGTACTATTATTCAGATAGCAATCTGGCGTTCTGGAGACGACCGTCACTTTGGATTTGGTCACTTTCATCTTGCCACCACGATAGTGGCACACACACACACATCCTTAATTAATTTTATCTCTATAATTTAATGAACAAAGAATGTGGAATGTCCACGCATTGGTGTTTGCACAGACGGATGTCCACCAAAGTTGGGAAACAAAGAAGGATTTGTCAAACTTGTGCGCTAAGAAAATTAGAATGTTATAAGCGTTCACTGCATGATTCAGAGAGAATCTCTCATTTCCAAGTCTTTAACTCCAGATTATATTAATTTTTATGAATCAAGTTATCCAAGTGGTCAATTTCATAAGAGTCGACCAATGCATTTCAACTAACATTTATATCACACCGAAATGCGTTGGCTTTCGAAGGGAAAGCTTTTGAATCAACTCATACAATACACCTGAAAGCTTGTTCTTAAAGGTAAAAAAAAAACAATCTCATGGCTTTTCACTTCATGCGACGAGATTTATTGGAAAATTTAAGTCCAAGTTCCAAATTTAAGTTTTCAAGGTCTAACAGAGAATATCGTTATTGGCTGCCTACAGGCAAATAGAAGAAAAGAAAATTAAGCTGGAGGAAAAGAAAATCGCATTAATGGAGGAGAATAATAAAATGCAAAAAGTTAACACTTTTAGTTTATAATGAATAAAAATCTAAAAAAAAAAAAAAAAAATATCAAATGCCTGGCTAACTATTCAGTTTCGAATGCGTCTGCCTTCTTGCAAAATTTGATTCGTTAAAGAGAGTGCGGATCCACTATATCCACTTCGTAATCATATTGCGATTCGACATCCTCCAAATATGTGATTCCGACTTTAATCAATACATCGTGAAGTACAATACAGGCATTGATTATTATTCCTGAATTAACTGGATCATAAAATCGGACTCTCTAGGACGCCAGACACCGAAATCTGCTCTTTAGAATACCAATACATCTTTCGAGCCCTTGTTTGCTTGTGCGTTGCGATGTATCTATTCTCTGCTTCGGAAGTGGTTGTAAGAATTGGAGTCATAAGCCACGGCTGCAATGCATAGCCACTATCCCCAAGTAGCCAAAAGTTTCGTTCTCCTTCGTTGTACAGATTTACCAGTGTTGACTTTACTCTTGAACGTCGCCATACGTATGTATCATGTGCTGTTCCACCGTATTGTGGAAAATCTGCGCCACATAGGTACTATTTGAACATTAATCGAATGCCCGCCTTTTGGACAATAAAACCTTTGATGTGAGTCCCGTCCCGTCAACTAATCCTATCACACCCGGAAAGCCAAATTTTTCAAAGAATTTCGACTTGATAGCTGGGGATTCTTCTCTCCTCCACAGGAAGGTATATTCACTTTGTTATTACATTTGTAACGCCAAGAAGGAGTCACAGGAGACCCCATAAAGTATATATATTCTGAGTCAGGATCACATTCTGAATCGATTTAGCCATGTCTGTCTGTCAGTCTGTTTAAAACATGATAGCGTCCAAACAAATTGGCTTAGGCGAATACAATTTTGTGAAGGACTTCTTTTTACCGTCGTCAGGTTGGTATTAAAAATGGTCTATGTCGGTCAAGTAGTTCTGATACCTCCCAAACAAAACCAATATTAGATCCATGCGTGTATGTACATACTCACCCCTATTGTCGTTGTCGTAAACGACTCTAAAAAGAAACGACACGACTGTTTGGTATTGGCGACTAAAAATAAACGACTTTTGTCGCGGCGACGATCGACAAATGGCGTCTGAAATGTCAAAAAATTTGGATTGTATTTTTCGACGACGATCGTCGGTATTGCGTGAGGCGTTTTGTGACGACTCGACGTTTGTCGTGGAAATGATACATTTCTGTCGTCGACTATTTTGCGGACGACTGTATGATGTGTTAAAAAAAAGTATGTGGACTTAATTTTTAATTAACTAAAAGACAATTATAGTTATTTTGCAGAATGGAGATAACAAATAAAAGACAATTTCTACATTTATGTCGTTTTCGATTGGTAATCCAGAAGCGTCCGGAAGAACTCTCCGCGATTCTGAATTCAAATCCAGAAGCAAATTTCTCTTCTTTTCAGTAGAAGAACTGTCAGCTGAGTGCCAATCGAACGCTTTCAGAAGCGTTCGGATTGCTTCCGGACGATTCTGGATTACCAATCGAAAACGACATTAGTAAACGAAATGCAGAAAAATATTTCCCTTGGGTATACTTTACTTAGTATACGTAGACACGTATGTGCACCGTAATATGTGTCTGTCTTATTGTCATGAAATTCGAGTGCATTCCTTGTGCGATGGATATGCCATATGACATTGGATGTGTGTCAGGCGGATCTCAATTATTGAAACTCAGAATAAGAAGATTTATAGATGAAGTAAATTATCGCTTTGGGATCAATTGTTGTGTTTACATCTTTATCTAGGCTATTTTTTGCTTATTTTAAATGGTTCACAATTTTATAGTTGTTTAAGTTATTATTAATAGGTCTGTTTACATCTTACATCTTACAAATTTTTACTAATTCTTACGAATTTTTAAGCATTTGTACTAGATGTCGTTCCCTAATTTTAAAAATTCGTAAAAGAGAGCGGCTTTGAGAGAGCAAGATATTACCCCTCCACGGCAAATCTTACTAGTTTTTACTCAACAAATTTCTTTGAGTAAGAATTGAAACATTTGTCACTACTGTCAGTCGCCTGAAAATTGACAGATGATTTGAAATTTATTGTCCTATTTAGCATGCGCGTGAAACGACAATTTCCATTTGTCTTTTGATTTCCTGCGATATGAGAAACAAATTTGTATAAAACTGGTATCAGAATGTATGTAGCTTTTTTTCCCCTCTCGAATGCTTGTAGTTCAGTCAGTACCTACATCAAACTCTTCCACATACTTGGATTTATACCGGCAATTTAAGGAAAAACAAAATGCTTGTTTCAATTTAATGATTACTATAGCCCGTCGCAACTTAAGTGAAAATTTCTTCTCTTCACATTAGGGATTTTATTCTCTTAGCGACAACAAAACAACTTTTCCAACCAGAACTACAGTCAAAATCGCTTACAACGACATCGGTTATAACGACCAAATTCTCAGGTCCCGGCTGAGCTCCATTATAATCCTATTGAATAACAAATCGTTTACAACGACATTGCTTATAACGACCGATTTTTACCTTTTTTTGAAATAAAATATTGGTTACAACGACTAAAATCGACGCAGCTGTTGGTGCGACAGCATTTTTTTTTCTAAAACGGTAAACTATTTATGTATCTGTTGCTGCGATGTATCTGTTGCTGCGATGTATCTGTGTACATAGAATTTCGGATACATATGTTACAAAGCTCACCGTTTGTTGACATGTTATTGACAAAATTACTTTGTGGACATTTTTCTGTGTTACGAGTGGTAGTAGAAGTTTAATTTTATTCTGTTCGTATATTATGCTCGAATGTATGTATAGGAAATGTGAAAAAATGGATCTCTACTTGAAAACAGATTAATTTACATCTGTACCTTCATATCGGTTACAGCGACCTATCGCTTATAACGACCAAATTCGCTAGTCCCTTGAAGGTCGTTATAACCGATTTTGACTGTACAGCTAAAAAAAATATGTGCGCATTTCAAACAACAAACATACCCCTGCTTGCGAAGACATCTCGCTCGATCCATGATCGAGCCATGACCATGACTGATTGTCCACACGCATGTGCACAAGATACACATTTACCCACCCCAGAGAGGAGGGAAATTTGCTGGGTGTTGCACTTCTCAAATAGCTATGTATTTAGTAATGACAGCCAGAGTTACAGTAACTTTATTGAAATGGAATTTTCGGTATACTTTGTGATAAAGTAGAGAAAAGCATTAACAATTTCATGCGATCAAAAATACCTTAAGGGAAAAATTTCCCTTAAATAAAGTGCTACTGCGCATGTTGGGATCTTTCTTTTGCTTTGGGACGGACTATACAAAAGCGTTCCCTAACGTTTTCGTAAGTTTTTCTCTTTAAGAGAGAATTTATCCCCACCATAGCCATTTTGACAGTCTTTTCCATTTATACTACAAAAGTAAAGGAACAGACCTAATATAAACGTGAATGGTAGGTATGCATATTTATGAATGCAACAGGGATGAATTCTGTCTCAGAGAAAGAAACTTACGAAAAAGTTAGGGAACGCTTTTGTAGCCTTCTATATATATAAAAATGGTGGCAAAAATGTATAGTTAATTCATCAATTGAGAACGGCTGGACCGATTTGGCTCACTTTTTTTTTTTTCAGTTGTTCGTAATCGCCAGGAGAAGGTTCTTCTGAAAGAAAATCCGCAAACGGTACAAGCATTACGATCAATTGAAATTCAATGCGATAATTATCAATTCGATCATTTTTTCAGAAAATAAGTTTGCGTGTAAAAAGTGAGGTTATCCAATTGGGTTGCGGGCATTCAAACTCGCTTGATGTGCCAGGGACTCAATATACAGCTGAAGGTGGGATCGTTCATAATCATGTTGCGGAATCTGAATCATCCGAAGTTGTGCAACGGTACGCGGTTGTCCATCAAGAAACTGATAACCAATATGATTCAAGCGACGATCATCAAGGGCAAATTCAAAGGAGAGGAAGTCCTTATCGCAAGAATTCCAATTATTCCAACTGATCTTCCATTCCAATTTAAGCGGATTCAGTTCCCCGTTCGATTGGCTTTTGCGATGAGAATCAATAAATCGCAAGGCCAATCGTTGGAAGTCTGTGGGATTATTCTCGAATTTCCCTGTTTGCCTGTTCGCGTGATAGCAAACCGTCTTCGTTGTTTATTTTTGCGCCGGAAAACAAATCGATTGTTTATCACATCGCTGATCGCTCTCTACTGATTTCGATTCCATGCAAATAAATCACATTGAAATTTGAACTATCTGTATTTTATTATATCACTCTGGAGTTTATCTGAAGGCGTTAAATTGGGGCGAGACGAAGTTCGCCGGGTCCGCTAGTAATCTATGAAAAATTACAAATGCATTTTATTTTTCCATAATGATGTGACCTTTATGTTTTCCAATTATTGGATTGTGATATGGGCTTTAGTTTCTTAAGGCTAAAGCTCACCACAACCATAGTTCATAGATTGCAGTAGTAAAAAAAAGGTCCGATAAACGCAAAGATTTTGAGAAATGATTCGGAATAATTAATCGACCTTCTTCGTGATGAAATCAAAACACAAATGCAAATAGGAATTGCACGCATATGCCAAATACGAAAATAAATTTCAAAGCATCTGCGTAAATTGGCAAGTGACTGACAGGGGTTATACCTTGCTCTCTCCAAGCCGGCCTTTTTTACGAATTTTTCGAGTTAAGGAGCGACATTGAGTAAAAATTCATAAAATTTAATAGTAAAGGAGCATATACAATATACATATACCTACCGTCACCACACGATGCAAAGGAAGCAACACCCAAGTTTTTAGCAAAGTTTCTTGGAAATGAAAAATACAAAAATTGATAGATTTAAGGCCGAAAGGCAATAATTATAACGATATATGTAGTTAAGTTTATAGTGCTCGTTAAGAGCCAGTAAGCTAGAATAAGATAAATGTTAGTTTTAATTTAGATTTAATCATTTTTGTCTAGTATATACGTTAAAAAAAGAATGAATAAAAATGAATTTAAAAGTCAAAAAGTCAAAAAGGAAGCAACACCCTCTTTATAAATTGATACTGTTATTCACGAAAGATACTAGTTGCAACCGAAATTCAAGAAAGAGTTGAGAAACAAAAGTGTTGTCAAAAAAATACATTAGTATGATTTTTTACATCGATTAGGTTTATCGATAAATTTGTTATTTTTTTTTTTAGATAGCCTACCGTACCGTTATGATGATAGAAAAGCGATTGCAAACCACCGGCCTTTTACACACACACACTCACTCATACAATGTGTGATGCAAACAGCTCCGGTATAATCTTCAAAAAATCAGTTCACTTCGAGGGGTAAAAACAACTACGAGTAAATGTACTGTTATCAGTACACAATTATACATATATAAGTTTTTACCGGAATTGAAGAAAATGCGGCTAAAATTAGCCTGACATGACGCTGAAAAAGCGATAACAAAGAGCATCAGTTCTTTACTAGCGCATACAAGCTGGACTGTTTGAAATTTATAATAAATCGGTGACTGTAGTTAGGCATATGATTTAAATTACTACGTCAACAAAATTATGCTAATTTTCATATGGACGAGTAGGTATTCACAAATCACATCACTAACAAATAATATACAACTTGACAAGTTGAAAACTTACTTGAATACGATGGGCCCTGTCTGACCACCGAGAGACTATAATGCGTTGTCGATGTTCACAGTGATATCTGAATACAACAATGACGACGACTGACGAATCCCATCAACCACAGAGAAGTTCTAAACTCATTCTGAGGGTATAATTATTTTTTTTTTTATAATTGCATAAGCCACGTGGTTTGGATTTGTTGGATCCAGTTGGTTCGACAACAAAAGCAACTGTACGTTGTTTCGAAAATATATAGTTTATGCAACTGCTGGCCCATTTCGCATCTCAACCAACCAAACGTGTGTACGTGGCCATTTAAATAATTCTCTGTTATTAATTGCATACGTGGTATCATTTTATAAACAATAAAAAAGAACACCTGCGTACTTGTTTCCTTTATTTTAAACCAGTTGCACTCCTTGCCATGGCAATCCTGTGAGTAGCCATACCTACCCTTTTGCTAATTCGGAACAAAGACCTCTTTTGATAACGGATTCTTGAGGGATGAATGGGAATGTTTAAATTTGCTACCGTCTGCGTCTTATGGTGTTCATGTAACATCTTAAATTGGAAAATAATGAGGTCGACTGAAGAGCGACCAAATGCGATTGCAGGAGCAGGAATCAAAGGATGATTTCAAATTACAGCGAATTACGTAAGGGATAAGCAGAAGGTGTGCATTCACTTGTTGGAATCGGTTTCTCTAAACCCGTACAAGGAGGCCCGAAGGTCTTGCAAATTGGCTGTTAAGGTAAAGATGAAAAGTTAAACCATGATCATAGATTTGCGTGAAAGTGAAATGTGTTCTACAGACTATCTTTAGAGGTGGACTTCTTGCCGATGGAGCCAGCACATTTCTAAGTTGCATAGTGTTAAATCTGTGGTTGAGTCAAGGTTTAGGGATAAACTGTGTGGCTATCGTCCGGCCAAAAACACAACCAGAGGCTTAGGGGAATACCACTGGCGCAGCTATGTCTTCACATAATTTTCTATCACCGTTGACGTTACACTTCATCAGGAGTGCTTTTTATCTCCTCCCCTTTTCAATATTTAAATGGATGGACTGGTTTTATAGCGCAGCGAACATCGTTTCAAATTGGTAGACTTGTGGATAAATCAAGTCATCAGGTTTTTGCTAAAGAGCCTCCTTCTGTTATGAAGCTAAACGTGAACAAATGTGAAAATATGGTCGTATCCAGAAGTTTAATTGAATTAGGTGGAGAAGTTAATGTACCTCGGGGTCTTGTTCACCTGCGATGGAAGGAGCAATGTTCAAATTTCCTGTGGAATTGGTCAAGCTGGGTCAATTTTGAAGTGAGTTTGTTATCAGCACCAGGACCGAATTTGGTGCCAAAAACAACTAATCGGTCTTTAATTCGAAGATTGTTCAAACTCATAGCTATGCCCATGAGTTTCGGGTATTGACCGAAAGGTGATTAGAATAGATTAGATTGTGGGGTGGAGATGGTATAGTGAATCCCAAATAACCGCGACTACAAGTTGTGATGACCTCCAATTAGAAATTAGGAATGTGGCTATCTCTTTGGGTGAGATGGCAGACGTATCTCCTGTTAGAATTTACCTAGGTAACGTCGATGACGTGTTCCAAAATGAGATTTCTTTCTTGTATTGCTGGGGGGGCAGACTATGTGAGCAGTTACTTCTCCGAATGAAGCGGTAAATACATTCATGATTTGGTCAAGTTAGGCGCATGCCCTCAATCCGGCTTTCAAGACGTGCCATGCGACACCATACGATTAGGTAGACGGCTGTATCTATAAGCTCAGGATTAGATGGTTATAAAGTATGTGTTTTTTTAGAGGTCTTTTTCGAATTGGCAACACTTTTTACATCGACACCTGAGCATTTTACGCCCGCGACGTATGTAATGGCTGGGTAGACGGAATACTGCAAATGATGATGATCATGGAAGATCACTGGCGATCAAATGTTCGCCATTCTACAGATCCTGAAAAAAGAACCTAAATCACTTCCACGACGAACTTATAATCTATACAGCGACATCGACCGTATCAAAAAAAATCTCGGTGAGAGAAACACTTGCTCACTCCCCCTAATCCACTGGGATTACACTGGAGTTATTCCTTTACTGGCTACTCATGCAAACCACTTGCTGCCATTTATAAAGCTAAGAATGTTAGCGACGCTGGCATTATAATTAAGGAAATAGTTTCCTAAGTGGGCCTATTTTTTATTGGCCAGGGCAGGGCAATTGCAATGAAACTAAGTGATGGACTCATCCTCCTCTTCATCTCTACAGCTTTTGCAGAAGTCATTGTATGGCAAACCGAGCCTTTTCGCTTGTCTACCTAATATGCAGTGCCCGGGGATGATATTAACGACTCCCTAGATGCTGGATCTTTTAAGTCAAAGAAGCTCCTTGGAGCTGGTCAGGTGAGCCTATCAGTACAACAGTATCCTCGATGTTTCCATCTGAAACTTGTTCTGCTTGCTGCATCCACGTGAATTATTTGTTTAGCGTAGGAAAGTGGTGCATACATGTTGTGCATACCTATAGCTGTAATTTCTGCTTGGAAGACACTGCAGTGTTTCGGAAGACAGAAGGAGAGCCCCAGTTTCAGTGCATTGGACGTTAAATGTAACTAGGAGATGCCGATTGAATGGTCGATTCTAACCAAGATGCCTAACGCAGTTGAGAAAGACTTTTCTATACAAGTTGCCTTCGTTTCTGTTAATACTTTCCTCTTCCAAATGAGTCAGTTCCAGTAGCACCTTCATGGCTGCATTTAGGCAAGTTCTATTGGCTCTTGTAACATATATCTAGGCATGCCCGTCTTTGCATTTTGTTGAATGTTTTCCTCGTGAAACTATAATTGGATATTTTTTGCCCATGCAATCGGTCCTTATGTGATTATGGGACTCACAGTAAAATTGCAAATCCATCTGAAGTCCATAAAATTAAAATTAAGTTAAATTGACGAGTATTTGTTATAAGTGCTAATCACTGGCTCTCGCACGCAGCCAAGTTTGGTCCATAATACCCACAGCCGCATAGAGCAATAGGTACCGCGTTCGTTAATGACCTCTCGGACATCTCAGGCATGAAATGGAACAACATCATGCATGCAGCTCAAAAAAGACATTAAAACAAAAACAAGAGAATTTACACTTTATACGCAACAGGAAGACAAATTCATACAACGATACATTCCATACGAATCAAGTCAGCATGGTTGGAACACAAGTTATAAATATCACAAAAATCATAGGCGAATTGCAAATGGCTACAAATTGAATTAAATCGATAACAAATTTTATGTGTTCTCTTTAAAGACAAATAGGATTCCCTATGCAAATTCAACGATACAACAAAAAGCTTTTTAAAATCATTTACAACAATCAGCAAGTATACCATACGCCGTCCATATCTTTTAAATTCGTTCATAAGGAATGAATGCAAGTACATATTTCTCTACATATGTGGAAATAACTGATAAACACTTGATAAGCAGATATGTAAGCCCCGAACGCCTTGAACTTTATAATAATACAAAAAAAGCAGCTTCTGCAAGTATATTTTTGTGTACAATAATATAGACACTTAATTCATTGGGCTACAGATGTTCGGCAATGATTGGGAGCTATATTAAGTTAGGGAGATAAATAGTGATAATGATAAGCATGCCGATGAAACAATAAACAAGCTATTTCGCCTGCTACAACGTGGGGAGACTTTCTCTAAGACATTTATTTATTCCAATAAAAAGGTGAATCTTTGACGAACCAATGCCTTTGACATTTCAACACGTTAAAACGAGCAGTCTTTGACTGTGGTCAGCAATTACCAATGGCTACAATATAATCGGTTTTAACCTCTTTGTGGCGCTTCTCAAAACGGCTGCGGATTCCGATGGTCTTTGCATTTTCGGACAACTCGGGTGAGGAAAAGTTTTGCGCTATCCAATATCACAAAATCAACGTCGTTCACTTAGCTACACTACTCATGCGGCTGTTAGCTGCTCCAATGCAACTTTTCTTTTTCTACAGGAGCACAGGTCAGAAAAGTACGCATCAGTGGTCTAAGATAAGATGGCTGGGACATGTAGAGCGAATGGACACCAACGCTCCAGCTCAAAAAGTCTTCGATTCCAATACGGATCGACAACGCTGTAGATGAAGACCTCGCCTTAGGTGGTGCGCACAAGTGGAAGGGGACCTCAACCTCGCAACTGGAGGCAGTTAGCCAAAGAACGCGCTAACTGGTGAAGCGTGAGGCCCAGGTTAAATTCAAGGTTTGAATAATCCCATATAAGGAGCTGGACGCCAAATCACACACTCAACTTACTTAAAATACAGAGGCGAGAGGATCGATTTATCCGATCTTCTACACTGCCATCAAATCCACAACTGCTGGTTCACTAAGAAAATCGCGTATATTTGACATAATAAGAAACGGTCAAAGCCGTTTTAGCAATGGTATACTATCAATTATGGAAATAACCTTTCGGGTGTTTAGGCAGGCCGGACTAAGCAATTGAATGGTAAATGCAAAATGTTTAAGTTAGTACCTCTTAGTCTCACTCTCAGCAACAAGGCCAATAAACCGTCATCCAGTACTGCTTTGTTGGGAGCGCTGAGACACATTGCAGTAAAACAGTAAAACTGACCGAGACAGCGAGGTACATATTAGTTGACAGACACGTACTAACAGCTTTTAACAAAGTTAAAATGATGGTTTCGCATTTCGTTTGCTATAAACGAAATTGTTTTTCAAGGACCTACACTAACAATGAATAACAATGACAGCACTTCAGGCGAAGCAATTGCTCATTCTCTATTAAGGACAGCTTAGCAAAACAGTTCGGTTTCTTTGTGAAAATTGCACAGGATGCATGCAAACCTAATCCCGCAATCCAACCTAAGCCTAATGTAATGCATTAGTTATCTGTTACTTCCGCCGATGGATTGATGTGACTATTTCGTTCCAAAAGGCGTGTCCTTTCCTGTTGAGAAGTCATAAAAGTTCTTTGACTGCCTTCAGGCGATCTTTGATCGGGTAATGTAGACTTAAATGATGCAACTATTTAACAGAACAAAAATAAATGCTGGAATCGGATAATAAATCTCTAATTTTTGTATTCTAACAAGGAAATCTCTACCCCTAGCTTTGTGCCAGTTCTGCTGATAAAGGTTGGGCTTGTACATCATAGACTTGCAATTTGTTAAAACTTTCAATGCGCACTGGGGTTCAGAGCGCAAATAGCATTTGCTACCTCTTACAGCTACAGTCTACCTAATTTGGGTACATAGCACTGGGGAAAATACAATTTAAGACCACAGCAAAATATTTGATATATGTATATTTCGAGTTGGAATAAATGAACTGTCGTGGGAACTACCTACTTGTGGGCTGTTGTGCGCCTGGAGCTAGCGCATTGATGTAGTATCTCAAGCGCTCACTTGCATCAGACTCCATAACACCTTAAGCGCTGTTCGGCAGCTCGAGACTGCTGCAGTTATTGCATCTGTCTAAGCCTAGTCCAAATATGTGAATTATTGCTGCCTGCGTTGTCTCTAAAGCGACGTCATTATAGGCATTAGACGATGAGCCCAATTATGGTGCAACACAATGAAATTTTATAGCAAATCATCACTCAGCTCCCCAGAAATTGTGCTTCTGGACCGTTTTACGAAATAAAAAAGCAACAATTTGGGAAAATGTAAGTAGGTACTAGCGTCAATATACATATTAAAGCGCAGTTCAAATAACTATAGAGATTAGAGATATACTGTCTTATTCCACAGTCTCCAATAGGATGTAGGTATCCTATACCAATGCATGAAATTGTTATTCTTATGCCCAATAAGTCTAAGCGACAAATTGTACCTATGAAAACAGCAGGTTGCATAAATACAGAACCCGACAACTTACATGTACTAGGAGCCAGGCTTTTTCATTTTATAATAAATTGAACAACATCCTGACTTGTGATTACTTTTATTTGCTTGCAAACAGCTGTTGTGATGCTTTCTGCACCTAAAATGCAAACACTTGTGTGTCGATGCGATGTCGATCCTCCTAAGATAGTTGGTCTTGGTCAAAAGTCATAAAGAAATAAATAAAAACAACAACACCAATGGTAAAAGAAGAAAGAAAAAAATGCCAAGCTAAAACACAACTCCCTCCAAACAATTTATTTAGTAAACACCTGTCTTTCCAGTATGAGCAAAAGCAAATTGCGTAAGTCAATTATAACTGGACGCCTGAAAACTTATCGAATTATTTAAGAACATCTGGAACAAATAAAAATATTTATGACTAACATGTCCAAGCCCAGAGTCTTTGTTTGAATAGTATTACTAAATTAATTAAACAACAGAAAACAACAAAGTAAAAAGCACCCCGGGGATCGAAACCACTGATACAAAGTCAAACAATAGGGATGATAATAATGGTGAACGGAGGATTGAATAATTAAACTGGAACACGGATTACGCACCCCATGAATTCTGGGCTGGAAGGTCCACCAATCATTTATGCGAAAGTAGAACAAGATGTCAATCAATTATAAAAACATACAGACGAACATCTAACGTGCAACCGGCTCCTTAAAACTTGTACCAAAAATCTAGAACTAGTAGTTTCTCAATTGCATTGTCTGGGAACATGAATACACGCCTATTTGGCCATCTGTACAAACACCCAGCTAGCAACATTCCATTTGGTTTCACATTTGAGTACACACACACAAATATTATTTCAATTTGTTTGTAGGGCTTCAAGGCTTTTTTGTGTATTTTGCTCAATAAATTACGTGGGAATTTTTATCAAAATCCAAATTGAGAACATAAATTGCATGCGTGTGAAGGCAGGCAGGCCATCACGCAAATCGATTTGCTTCGACATTGCTAACGATGCATCTAATCAGCGTTGCTAGTGGTTTTTATTTTTTATTTTTTCGCTAGAAAAACTATGTAATCGGCCACAATACCCTGAAATTGTTTAAAATTTCCATTTAATGTAGTTTAGGGAAGGTTTTCTCGGGCATTTTCACAAATTTTACGCTTCCCAATTGGATGGAAAAAATAAAATAGAAAAAAATCGCGACAGGGGCAGATTATCTCGACACAGTGGGGTGTTGTATTTTCATGAGCGACAATAACAATTACCTTTGACTAGTTCATGTTTATTAATCCGTAAATCAATGGGGAGACAGTGTTTAATGGATTTCACAGCACACAAATTAACTTTGCCCGATAATTTAGACGACTATTTTAATTTAACACTCGGTTTTTTTAAAGAAAATCTCATATATGTATTAGAACAATTTCCACTTTTCCCAGGGAAAGCAGCCATCGTCGAAAGTCAAATTTATACTGTCAGCCATTCCTTCGGTGTAAGGCGATTTATGGCAACGTCAAACGGTATTGCCATATGAAAAATTAAATATTTTGGTGTTTTTCTTCATGTTTGGTGAATTTCTATGGATGCGTTCAGTAAGTGGATGTATTTGCTCAATAAAAAGTATAAATTTATAATATGCAAACGATTTTGAAAATTAAATAATTTTGGGACGGGAAGTACATACTACATATTTTCACAAGTAAACAACCTACCTGTTTGAATATTTTGGTATTTTCAGAATTTTTGTTCGTACCTAATGCAAACTTCGCTTGGCACCAAACAAAGAACATAAACAGGAAGAGAAACTGAAACAGAACAGAAAGCTTTTTGTTCTGTAGTAAATTCTGGTTCTGTTTGCGTTGTTCGTTCAGACTTCGCTGGCATCAACAGAAACGATCAATATAGACTTGTTTACGTTCTGTCGTCAAACAACAATTTTAACATCGCCAAATTCTGTTGCTGAAAAAAAATGTATTTTCCTAATTCTGTTTCTGTTGTAAATGTATGGGATTCTGTTCTTGTTTTTGTTCTTTGTCACTTTGTGGTAAGAAGCTTCAGTAAGGGGGTGTGAAGGGGAAGGGGAGGAGATAATAAGGGAACGAAGAGGAGAAGGGGTTCCACAGATTAGAAGAGTGGGGCGGTGTTTAGTTAAGGGGTCGTAGCCGGTATTAGTTTGGCGAACGTTACGACCATGGTAGGGCATTGGGACTTAAGTTGCCGATGTCGAAGGGTGGGACAATTCGCTTGGTGAGACAACCTAGAAGGGTTCTCGTTGGTAGATTCCTTTAAATCCTCACCGCTATAGTCGACGAGACGAGAGATAAATTCGGATGGCCGCAGTATTTTTGTTGTTGTTGTTATTTAGATAGGCCTGAAACAACGTAACGACAGTCCAAGGTTGGGAGCAAGACAACCCCCCCTTCCCAAAGCCGACGAGCTAGTGATCGTGCAACCACCAGCAGGCCTACGCTTTCAATGCTTGGACACCCATTCGCCTGCCACTGCCCGGATTGACGGAAGGACCTATAACCCGACCGTCATAAGGGTGGAGTATATGTTGGGTAAGGTAGGGGGATATTATTTGTGATTTATTGGGGTTTTTCCTTCGGCATTCGAGGAGCGGACGCGGCATCCTAAGACAAGGTGACCACGGTTCTCCGTTCGACAGGGTAGTGAAAGAGTCAGTTCAGCTACTCCGGTTAATAAATGAAACAACTTCGAATATTTCCCCATCATAAAAATTTGATTTAATTTAAATTTCGTTATAACTTGGTGCCTTTAGAGAATCCCGTGCCTGAAAGTAACTTAGCGCTATGTTGCTGATCCTGGTCTTATGGAGACAAAACAAATAGGTATCATTATTCCATATTTTTTAAACAATTTTTCCATGGCACACACAATAAAAATAGAGCTGAAATGAAAAGTTTCTTAAAGATATGCGTATCAAAACAAAACGAATAATATCACTGAACACAATATTGTTCAATCGTTTTTATTGTACGTGATCATACCCCTGCGCGAAAAAAACAATAATTGAACTTAAGTTTCATTTAAGCATTTTCATTCTTTTCGAATGGAAAACATAATTTGACTTTTCAGACTACAACGCGAAAAGCTATTGAAAGCAGTGAACACATAGCTTTATTTAAAATTTATTATGTATAGATATAATTCGAAATAAATGAACATATATACGTTTAATTGCAAATTTACGATTCCACCACGAAATTGACATTTGCAAAGAAAACAAAATGTAAGCAATCTCTACCCAGCCTCTAAATTCAAATTTGTATGTTTAAGTTACGCTACCTTATGCTGGATTTACATTACCACGCCACGCAATTTTGCATGACTTCAGACAGAGAGAGAGATCAGTTTTCCCACAGTCAAGGCTAATGATGTGTAAGAGTGAGACCACAAGTCTAACAGTAGTTGAATTTAGGCCGCCATAACTTTTTTATGGAGATTTGTGGTCTCACTCTCTTGCATGGAAAATTACGTGGCGTAGTAATGTAAATCCACCATTAAACGTTGCTTAAATTTGAAATTTTTTTATAAATAACGTTTTCCTGCGTAAGGCCATTTTTAGGGGTACGTAAAGTTAATACGGCTGTAAATTTCAATTAATTACTAGCGTGAAATTCGATAATTCTCTGTTTTAAGATTGGAGTTTGGTGAACTTATCTTTTAAACACTTTCATAAGTGTCAGAAAATTATCCGAGGATAATTATTAACCCAATTGACGCCTTAATAAGATGTTTCATAGCCGTGACATGGCCGAAAAATCGCAGTTTCAGAAGAGTCTGTATTGAACTCTATGTTTAATATTGCGTACACAATTGTAACGAATTTACATAACGGAAGATATGGACCACTTGGATAATTTTAGCTACATCTGCTTTGCTTAGCTTGACTTTGCTGAGATAGATATTCAATAAAACAATAAAGATGATCTTAAAACACGTGACTCGGGTCATGTCCGATGTGTTCCTGATCCGCTCAGTGCTCTTCTCAGAACGAATTATATAACAACCTTTTAGGTATCGTATAGGTAATACTCATTGACATACTATACATGGACTGCTAGCAGCCAATTTTTCGTTGAAGCAATCATAAGCACTAGCTCTTTTGGTTCACGTTGGAGAGGAACGAAAACACTCAAATGTCATCGAGCAATTCGTTCAATTTTGTTTGAGTGCTGAGTGTGCCATCTGTTATAAAACGTTCGAAATAATTTGAATAAGTCGTTATTTTGCTCAGTTGCAATGTTTCTACAATGGATGGCACTGAGTTCTATGTAAAAAAAAACAGCAATGGCGCGCAGAGGTTTCATACTTTCGCCGCACTGAACCAGAATGGCTAGTGCTTATTTTTGCTTCATCTTTCCTCACAGATTTGTATGAAACTGACATTTCATTAGCAGTCCATGTATACCGATTATGTCAATGGTAATTACTAGTTCAGAGTTAAAATGGTCCATTTCGTGAACTCGCCCTTTTGATTTTCCCTATAACAATTCTGATCAGTGCTTTATTCACCACGCTGTCGCCAAACGATTGAAACGGACAACAACAAAAACTTGTGCGGCATCACATCTGTCAAAATTGTACAATTTGTTGTGTGCGTCGATTTTCTCGTAATTCTCCGTAAAGTGTTTTTTTCACATCGGAAATAAAAGCCCAAAAATGGTTACATTAGGTCCGAAAAAGGACGGAAACCCTAACGTAGAGTTTTTCCAATCTCCAGAATCGCTGCAAGGTTTTGATACGATTCGTGTTTGGTTGCAAAAGAATTGTAAAAAAGTAAGTGGCTGCTTACCTTCCCACTGACCGAGGCACATCGTAAACAAAAATGGCGGTCTTCTATGGGAAATTTGGCTTGAGAAAATTTTATTAAAAACTAATTCACAAATAATTATTTTCAGTACCTCGCCAATAGTCCCGATCCGATAACGAGCCAATCGCTCTGCAATTTACTTATTCAATTTTTGCAATATGTCGAAGCAAAACTTGGAAAAAACACCACAGAACCAGCGACTACTCGAATACCAGTATGTATACCATCATGAATATCTTCCAATTTGTATGTAACCATGTTTTCCTTTGTAGATGCGATGCTTCTTGGATTTCAAACCAGGCGGTGGTCTGTGTGTGATATTCGCCACGATGTTTAGGTTCCGTGCGGAGCAGCGTGGCAAAAAGTTTGATTTTACAATTGGAAAGAACCCACAACGCAAAGATCCGAATATTCAGCTGATGATAGATATTGAACAAGCGCTGATCGAAGCCGATCTGTACCGCATTCCGTACATTTATATCCGCCCAGAAGTGGACAAATCTCTAGCGGCGCGTATTAAAGACATTCTGTCGACGCGACGTGTAGAAATCGTATCCGACGAGGAGGAGGAAGTAACCCATGTCATCTACCCCGTGGTTGATCCGCACCCGGATGAGTATGCCCGACCGATATTCAAGCGTGGCAGTCATATTATGCTTCATTGGTATTGCTTTCCGGAGTCTTACGACTCGTGGACACTCAACGCGTTCGATTTGCCCGAGAACGTTCCGGAAAATCCCGAATCACCTTCCGAAAGGTGGCGAGTTTCGGCATCTTGGATTCTCGACTTGGAACAGTACAACGAATGGATGGCTGAGGAGGACTACGAAGTCGATGAAAGTGGAAAGAAGAAAATGCACAAACATCGACTGTCCGTTGAAGATCTAATGTCGTGCTCCGGAGATGAGAAAAAGCGATCCGGAAATAAACAAAAGCGTCGACGTTCACCGTCTCCCACACAAAAGGCAGGCAAAAGGAAGCGTTCGCCGGCCGTTTTGCACAAAAAATCACGCAGCGGTGACGGTGACGATGATGAAGATCTTACTAGAGATATGGAAGACCCCATTGCAGAGCCCAACATCCAGGAGGTCATAAAGACCTCTGTTATGCAAAGTACAGCGAGTCCAGCACCTGCTTCGAAGTCCAGGGATAACGATATGATGCCCATTAAGGGAGGTACAATGACGGACTTGGATGAAGACATGGAACGTAGCAGTGGAGCTGGCCAAGTAATTGCACCGGCAGAGGGGGAAAACTCTCAAACGGGAAAAACAAGCGAGAACAGTAACACCCAGGAGTTTACCGCCAAGGAGGACATGGAAGACAATGTCACCGAGCAGACACATCATATAATTGTGCCCTCCTATTCGGCATGGTTTGATTACAATTCCATTCATGTCATCGAGAAGCGTGCCATGCCAGAGTTTTTCAACAGCAAGAATAAGTCCAAGACACCTGAGATCTACATGGCTTACCGTAACTTTATGATCGACACTTATAGGTGAGTTAAATATTTGTTTGTTCATCTTTGTAGCCGTTTATATTCTGAGAGACATTCGAAACAACCACTTGGTGTTGGCCCCTAACATCCTCAGCAAACAACATTTTATTTGAATTAGCTCAGTTCCAAGCCTAGATCGACACAGCTGCAACTGCCACTAAATTTAACTAATTCTTGCATTTCAGGTTAAATCCAACCGAGTACTTAACCAGCACCGCCTGCAGGCGCAATTTAGCTGGTGACGTCTGCGCGATCATGCGTGTACACGCTTTCCTGGAACAATGGGGCTTGATTAACTATCAAATCGATGCTGAGCTACGTCCCACGCCAATGGGACCACCGCCGACATCTCATTTCCACATATTGAGTGACACTCCGTCTGGTTTGCAGTCACTAAATCCACAAAAAACGCCACAGCCATCTGCTGCAAAGTCCCTGTTAGACTTTGATAAGAAAAAGGAAGGCATCAAGGAGGGTGAAGGTGAAAAGTCGATTCTACTAACAGCAGGTGCTGCTGTCAAAGTTGAGTCCATCGAAAATGGTGGTGGACAATTCGGCTTGAAGTTGGATCAGTATACAAAGAAGCCGGCAGCAATGAAGAATCGCACCGCGGCTAACATGACACGTGAGTGGACAGACCAGGAGACTCTTTTACTTCTCGAAGGCTTGGAGATGTACAAAGATGACTGGAATAAAGTGTGCGAGCATGTTGGTACACGCACTCAGGACGAGTGCATTTTGCATTTCCTTCGATTGCCCATCGAAGACCCGTACTTGGAAGACGATGGAGGATTCCTGGGACCACTTGGCTATCAACCGATTCCGTTTAGCAAGTCCGGCAACCCTATAATGTCGACAGTGGCATTTTTAGCATCCGTTGTTGATCCACGAGTAGCAGCTGCTGCAGCCAAAGCGGCAATGGAAGAATTTGCTGCTATCAAGGTAAGCGTTTTTTTTTAACGTCAAATAGCTTTAATTAACTTGATATGATTCTAGGACGAAGTGCCATCGTCAATAATGGACACCCACTACAAGAACGTTGAGAAACTCAATTCCACTGGAAAATTCGATCCGTACGCTGGTCTGTCCAACAGCGGCATCGCTGGTACCGGAGCCGACAAAGAAGATGAGGATCCTGCGAAGCCACCAGTGGCCATGATTATGCCACCATCAACATCTCAAGACGAGGAAATGAAAGATATTTCCAAGAAAGAAGTGACAGGTAACACTCCACCGCCACTTTTGTTTATTTTTATTTTGTTTTTCTTTCGTTGACCGCATGTCCTTAATTCCTAGCTGATTCCAGTAATCCTGAATCCCCAAATTCCGACTCTTCCCATCCTCCACCAGCCGCTGCAGAGTCTACTAAACCTTCCGCCTTCACATCTTCACCAGGTGTCGATGAGAAGGAGATTAAAACCGAGGAATCCTCAATGGAATCCACTTCGGGCAGTACAGAGGCAACAAACGGTTCCAAGGAAAACTGCGATGGCAGCCGCAAGCAAATTTTCAACGAAGCCAATCTACAGACCGCAGCCGCAGCTGCTCTTGCGTCAGCCGCCGTAAAGGCTAAACATCTGGCCGCATTAGAGGAACGCAAAATTAAATCTCTTGTCGCGCTCCTAGTAGAGACACAAATGAAAAAATTAGAAATCAAATTAAGACACTTTGAAGAGCTCGAAACCACAATGGAGAGGGAACGTGAAGGATTGGAATACCAGAGACAACAGCTGATCACTGAGCGTCAACAATTCCATTTGGAACAATTGAAAGCGGCCGAATTCCGTGCCAGACAACAGGCCCATCATCGCCTGCAACAAGAGCAACAGTGGCAAGGAAATGCCCCTCAGCCACCACCAGGTGCAGCTGGTTCGACCCCAATGCCTGGCACTACAGGTCCAACTCCGCCGTCATCAAGTGGTGTAGCAGCACCTACTGCATCTCAACCGACAGCGCAGCCACAGCTACCTGTTCCGCCGCAACCGCCAAGTGTATTACAAACACCGTCTGTGTTAGGTATGGACACTTAATATCCATTATCTCACCTGTTACATGTATCTTCCTTTCAGAACCACACACCCAACAGCCACCCATGCAGCAAGTTGGTCCCATTGAGCCCATTATGCCACCCCAAGGACCGCCGCCAGTAAATGCACCAGGTCCTCTACAGCAAACACCACCACAGCAGATGCAACCACAACAACAACCACCACCACAACCGGTTGTTCCTCCGAGTATCATTCCGATTCCACCATCACCATCCTCTCAGACCTAGGCATGAGCTTCGAGCACACATTGGCTATAGCGTAGTTTTAAGAATCCTTTTTAATAGAGTGCACACGCATACACATGTGTTTAGTAATGATTATCAGATTAATCTCTTAAATGATTTTGTTTTTTTTTAAATATATCCCTTCAACTTTAGCTACAGGACGAATGACGAACAGTAAAAATGTGTTTGCGCTAGTATCAATGTCAAATAACAACACAAATACAAATGTAGTTTATTAATTTATAGTGTTTCTGAAAGCTCATACGAAATATACCTATATAATAATATGTGTCTGCTAAATATCGTGTTTTAGTAATGGAAGCCTTGGCGAGAGTACAGAGTGGGGCTCTACTTTCTATTTCGTTCCGAAAGTCAATCCTATTCGAAATTGCTTTTCGTTCCGCATATAATATTGCTTTTGACATTTGGAAATTTTATTCCGCTTTCGAAATAGGGAGTACCAAATATTCGGTTTCAGAAAATTTCACTTTCGGAACGAAATACAGACTAGGGCCCCTGTTCACGTTGCGGATTTGACGATTCCGAAATATTTTTTCGGTGAATAACTCCCCCGCGGATTTCACGATAGGGATGCTTATTTAAAGGGCCCGTGCTGGACTGCGAAAACTCTCTGGTCATAGTAACATCATGGATTGTCTAATAAAAAACTCTTACCATCCCCAACAGATTGCGTCACCCACAAAATGATTTTCATAAAGCGTGTGTAGAGTAGAGGCGGGGACAGTAGTGTAGTCTTTTCCAGGCGGAATCAAAAATAACATCAGCCATTATAATCACTTGCCCAAGAGTATGCAATAGAAATATTCATGAAATTTCTGCAGAGCAGTTAACAGCCGAGTTTTATTATGCCCATGATCTGAACCGGATCAGATCAGCATAATAAAACAAACCAGGATCATTTTGACATTTGATAGTGGCTTACAAATTTTATGCGAGAAACGGAGTGGTTTGATTGGTTATTGGGTTGTCAATATTTTGTAAGCCACTTTTTTTGTATACACGAATAAAATTATTCGCCTAGAAGTATAATATCATACTATCTATTTGGATTATGAAAAATGATCCAGATAGAAAGTTGGATCACGTGTTGTTGTTGCGAATTAGTGCTAATTTGTGATCTGGTTCAGATCACGGGCATAATAAAATACGGCTACTGTTTCTAGTGGTACTGGTATTTTCCGTTGGACGATGAGTTCAATAGAGAAAAAGAGTAGGTACTGGAATGGTACCCAAAACGAATATATCTAGCGTTCTCGTTCTCTCAATATTTTAACACGTTAATTTAGAGAAATGCACCTGAAGCTAACACCCGTCTCCACGAGACATAATTTTACTCAAGATTCAGGTCATGGCATCAGTGTGTCTGGTGTAGATCGCGATTTTGTGGGCACGACATAATATTTCTGGACATTTTTCAATTTTCCTTAATTTCTTGTCATCTTTGCAGACATAAACAAACCCTGACTTATGTCGATTTCCATTGCGCAAAAACAAACACTTTTTTTAATTTGTCAAACGCTTGACAGGAAATTGATTTGTTTTGATAATTTTCGAGAGCACCCACAAGCGCACGAACCAAACTCTTTTTGCAAAATCGTCACAAATGTTGTTCTGGAATAAACAAGTCTATTCGTGAGGATAAATATTTTCTCATCTGTCAAATTGGATGTCAATAAAAAAATGTTGGGAAGTCAAAAACCAAAACCTCTACAAAAAACACATTTGGTTCGTTCGGGTACTTTTTTGCAAACGTAAAATTATTAAAACTTTGCTAAGAAACTGTGCGAATGCGACCACGTACTGAGTAAATTGAAAAAAATGAGAGAGAAATCCATTTCCCCTCTTTTCATTTTTTCGTAATTTTCTACTCGCGGAATTTCGACTTACTGAAAAATGAAAAAATGAAAACTGTCATCTAAGTAGCAGTTTGAAAAAGTTTGAAAGTTTGAAAAATAAAACTCTTTTTATTTTCGTCTTCAACGATGTCGGAGGAAGAAATTGTAATTGAATGTTCTCCTAGAACATATCAGCGCATTCAAAATGGTAGGTTTAATAGGTATTTTAGCTTATAAAAAATTAAAATCTAACTTATTTTATAGATTCTGCCGTTAACGTTTATTTTTTGAATGTCGAAATGACATTTCTTAAACTTTTTGTAAGAAAACCGGTCAGGTACTTCTCTGGAAATTGAGAGATTTCTCTCTCGATTTTTGAGATTTGACATTTTTCATTTTTCTACGCTGAAAGTACACGAACGAACCTATAGAACAGAATAGGTAGGTACCTTCCTACCCTATAAATAGCAAGAATTTTATAACATCCCCGTGCAAAATAACTTCGAATTCTTATTTGACAAATAAGATCAAATCGAAGATTACCCACCCAACCAACGGCTAAGATCCAACTGGATTAAAAAAAACTGAAATCTCATTCATTTCTCATATCAATTTTAGTTCTCAGCTAGATTCGTATCAGTTTTGCGGTCGTTCTGCTTTGCTGTAGTCTTGTACTATCCATAACCTACCCAGAAATTAAGCAAAAAAAAAAAAATGTCTACTACCGAAGGCAAGGTACGGTAATTTTCCATTCATAATTAGATGTGCTGAATTGCGATAAGAATATTAATTGTTTGCTTCTCTATATAGGTTATTAAATGTCGTGCTGCTGTCGCATGGGAGCCAAAAAAACCTTTATCTATTGAAGAGATTGAAGTAGATCCTCCAAAGGCAAAGGAAATTCGCATCAAAATCGTAGCGTCTGGCGTTTGCCACACTGATGCATACACCCTAGATGGTCATGATCCAGAAGGAATATTTCCAGTAATTCTTGGTCATGAGGGTGCAGGAATTGTTGAGAGTGTCGGTGAAGGTGTTACCAAATTTAAAGCTGGCGACCATGTCATTCCATTGTACATTCCCCAATGTAATGAGTGCAAATTTTGCCGGAGTCCCAAAACTAACCTCTGCCAGGCAATTCGTCTTACCCAGGGCAGGGGAGTACTACCAGATGGTACAAGTCGTTTCAAGTGCAAGGGCAAGTCATTATACCATTTTATGGGAACTTCTACTTTTTCGGAATACACTGTTGTAGCCGAAATGTCTGTATGCAAGGTATGGGGTGGTTAAGAAAGTGGTGATGAGTGCAGAATAGAAGTTGACAATTTATTATTTTTAGATCAATGAAAAAGCACCTTTTGATAAGGTTTGCTTGCTCGGATGTGGTATACCAACTGGTTATGGAGCAGCTTTAAATACCGCAAAGGTAAGTTGTTTGTTTATTTTTCCGGGTCACATCAGTTGGGTGGGTCCACAGAATTTTTGAGGTTAATTCATTTGATTTTTATTTGAACTTCTTTGCGGCACTGTAGTTTTTCATCACATGTGGTAAAATGTCTAATCAGTTTTCTCGCCTTTTTGCAAGTCATCGTCAACAATGGCTAAATATATATCATAGAATTATGCAAAAAATCTTGTCTAGATTTGCCAACAAATCGACCAATAAGAGGCTGTTGACTAGCTAGGGAAAAGCGTATTGAACCCGGCCAATAATCTTAGAATTTCCTAAACCGAAAGCCTTTCTTTTGATTCATTGCAGGTTGAACCCGGATCTGTTTGTGCTATATGGGGCTTGGGCGCTGTCGGCCTTGCTGTTGCCATGGGCTGTAGAAAAGCTGGAGCATCTAAAATTTACGGTATTGACATCAATCCAGCGAAATTTGAAGTAGCCAAAAAATTCGGAGTCACTGACTTCGTGAATCCAAAAGATCACGAAGGCAAGGGTCCCATTCAGAATGTCCTCATTGACCTAACTGATGGTGGATTTGATTACACCTTCGAGTGCATTGGCAACGTGAATACAATGCGTGCTGCCCTCGAGTCCACTCACAAGGGTTGGGGCACATCGGTCATCATTGGTGTGGCCGCTTCTGGACAGGAGATTTCAACACGTCCATTCCAATTGGTAGTTGGTCGTACATGGAAGGGTACCGCTTTCGGTGGCTGGAAATCAGTTGAATCTGTACCTAAAATGGTCGAGGAATACCTCAACAAGGAACTGATGGTCGACGAGTTCATAACGCACAACATGAAACTGGACGAGATCAATGAGTCGTTCGATCTCATGCATCAAGGCAAGAGTATTCGCAGCATCGTTGAATTGTAAAATGCTTTCGAGTAATAGATATTCACTTTTTATAATATATGTACTATATATACATGTGTATAAAATGAGTTAATAAATGCATTTCATAAAAAAAACCAACAAACAATATTTTAAAGCTACTTCAATTAAAATTAAATAAAAAAAAGGCGACAAAAGGACGAGCGTTGTGCTGTTCTCGATGAATCCATTGTGAAAATCGGGAACCTTGTGTGTGCGTGCGTCTTATTTATGAGTTGAACAACTCGTCTTGTGCTCTGGTTCGTTGTTTTAGTGTGAGAGGTGTTTCTTCACTCGTCTGCGCCAGGGAACTACTAAGTTCATCGATTTCCTCGGAGCCACTTATTGATTTGTCGTCTATGAAACTTAGTTCATCGTCATCGATAATACTACTGCCACTAATGGCGGCCGATTCAAAAGCCTTATTGCCCTTAGCTTGTCGGCCACTTTGAATGTTTGTTATCGAAATACCGATAAGTCGCATGTATTTGTCTTGGAGATTCTTCACCCATGTTGTATCTGACCAATGATACCAGCTCAAAATGAACACAATCATTATGAAGAATAGATTTGTGCTGATTCCTGCGAAAAGACGAACATTTCTGCGTCGTTAGAATGGAAACAAGATGGACCCGGGACCACAAGCGAAATGCATGACTTACCAATAACAGCAGACATGACAGGCCAATTGAACATGACATAGCGTAGCCCAGTGAAGTCGGCGCTTATGTGTAGCGTAACCGTGTAGAATTGAATTTTGTGCGACTGTATTTCCACATAGACATCAGTGACAGGATGCTGCCGCTCCTCAAGGTATCGCGAGAAGATTTCCACTGGCACCTTTTGAAATTCCTCCTTCAGTCCCAGTATGAACAACGGACTGAGTGCCCATGTGGATATTGTGCGGATGAGTGGCGATCTGTAGCGAAGCATTGCCGAACGGCACGAATGTCCGCGTAGTAGGGATTCAATATCGCGCATTTCGGCGCAAACCATGAACATGCCGAGCTCTTGATTCTGCGGCGATTCCGGCATATCAATTTCTATGGACACTTTGTATGCCTGGCCGACCATGAGCAGTTGTTGCTTCTTCGTTAAGGCCACATGAGCATGGGGGAAGGTGCATGGGCCATTGGTGTCCAAGCAGGTCCTGAAATGAGTCACTATAAATTACAGTCACAGGAAAAATCAAGGTTCTTACTTAAACTGCATGTGCACCGGTCGAATGTGCGACATAGCCGGCATATAAGCATAGTAAAATGCCACATACATGAAGACAGCACTCCAAATGATCAACACCACAGCAAAGCTAATGATGAACAACCTCATGGCCAGTTCTTTAACAGTGACAACTCCATCTTTAGTGCGTGCGCGGTAGTGATCGAAAATATTGAGGGCGAGGTTGAAAGCCGGTCGAAAGAAAAGCCTTCGCAGCAGGCCAAACGGATCAAAAAAGAAGAATGCAATGTCGAGCAGACCCATTGTTGTCTTTTCTTATTTTTCCCCACTACCCCCGAAGGAACTCGAACAAACAAAAGCAAAACAACTCTTGTGACTGACACAATACGAAAAACTAACCAAAAGCGGAGCTCACGGTCACGGCACAACGGGCGCAACTATATGATAAGGACTTGTTATCACAGCTAGTGACCAATAAGAATTCACACTCATGAATCGAAGTATTAAAGGTCAAAATATTACTGGGAGTTGATAAAAGTCGACACTACGTCATCGAGTAAAGGTTCGAATATCTTTTGAGTAAGATTAAATTCATTTTGTGTTTTTAGCAACGGATTAAATGGAAATGTATAAAAATAATTTTATTTGTGATAAAACGTATTTATCAGCATTCAGCAAGCCAAAACAAAGTGCATTGTAGATTTGTTCGATTTGGTGTTCCTAGTAATGTTATGATAAGGCAGTTTAATGATGGTATTACAGTGTTTTAAACTAACTCAATTTATAACACTCCTTAAAAAATTGATTACTTGATAAAACTGTGAATAGGGTGAAGGCGAAGGGCAATCATTGATAAGCATTTTATTATCTTTAGGTACATATTCACAGCAAGATAAGTAAACAAATACTAATAAGTCGTAGGTAGGTATGCCAGACATATTGAATCATTCGAATATTTTAAACCACGGCGAGCTTATCGTTACTGGCTTTTTTCGTTGTCGAACATGGAAAGTTAAGATAATTTTGATGATTGCAACACACAAATTATTCTTGAAGATTACGATTAATGTGTATGTGAGACTATTATTACAGCCTTTATTTGACACCGGTTACGTTGATTGAACGCATATAAAAAACTATTATGTATAAGATTCAAATCGATTGATATTTACCACTCCGCATTATAGCGACCAAAGTACATGCAAATGTTGATTAGGTCTGGCTGGGATTCAAAAAGATAAAATACTAAAAACTGGCCTAATATCGCCGTTATGAAAGTGCAAAAGTTTGAAGTTTTCTTGCACTACAAAAGCAAAATATTGACTAATATTTTGCACACCCCGACAGGCTCGGCAAAGTCATTAGCCCCATCAGTGTACCCGTTGAACCAACATGATGCGTTGGAGGTAACTGGTGTTTGTAGTAGCGATAGTTCACCCCGATTGTAGAAGAAGAAGTCCCCTAGATGTAGTTTTATATGATATGAGAGGGCTGGCCCAGATTCCGTAAAATAAAAACGATCGAACGATATCGTTCACTAAACCTGTCTCTATCATATCTGTGGCAATAGACAGAGACTGCTATTGTCGAAACGATATCGTTCGATCGTTTTCATTTTACGGAATCTGTCTCCTGACACGCGTGCATGGGAGGTTGTAATAAGCCTAATTGGGAGGATATAGAGGGAGCTAGGAGTTTGAAAAAATGACAGGAAGCAAGGATGAGGATGGGACCTTAGGATGGGACGTGTGAAAGAGAAGGTTAGAGTGCAGAGAGCGAGGAGCACGGCATGCTTGCTTAGCACGACTTAGCTCGCCGGACGGGGAGGTCCTTGTCCTCGCTACTCTACGACCTATTACAAAACATATATCATGCCATAAAAAAAAACTAACAGGTACTTACTTTGGCTTTTGTACCAGAAGCGGACGGACGTCCACCACTCTGATAGGCGCTGATATAATTTCTGATGAAGCCAAAGTAAAAACACAACCAACTCGGTAAATGGATTATAATTTAATGATAGAAAAAGAAAGATGCCATTCGGTCGGGCACGAACAAAACAAAACAGTGATGCCAATTCATTGATAAAAATACATTCGATTTTCAACACCCCCACTGAATGTTTTTTTACTTAAATTTTAACCCCACAGCTTTCGAACAGGTTAAGTGCTTCTTGCTGTCTAGGGCCTTGGTGAGAAAGTCCGCTATCATTTCATCAGTGCAGATGTACTTCAAGTTGATCTTGCCGTCTTCTATTTTATCACGGATGAAGTGATGCCTGACGTCGATGTGTTTCGTCCGTGGATGATAGGCGCTGGTCAACGCCAAACTGATCGCACCTTTGTTGTCACAATGGATTGTTGTAGAGTTTGGACAGGTTGAGATAAGTTCACCTTCCAAATTCTTGAGCCAGATTTCTTCTTGAGTCGCTGAAGAAACTGCCATGTATTCAGCCTCAGTAGATGAGAGGGCAGCAGTGGGCTGCTTTTTAGAGTTCCAGGATACTGCTCCTTGACGAGAGGTGAAAACGTAACCAGTGAAGGACCTCCTGTCTTCCGTATCGTTAGCCCAGTCTGCGTCGCAATATCCTTTGATGCTGCCATCGCCAAACTTGCTAAACTCCAATTTAGCATCAGCTGTTCCTTTGAGGTAACGAAGGATTCGCTTAACTGCAGTCCAATGTGCCTTTCCATAGTTATTGTTAAATCGAGATACAGCGCTTACGGCAAAACTCACATCAGGCCTTGATACCTGAGCCGCAAACATAATACTTCCGACTGCCTCCTGATATGGAATTTCTGTCATATCATTTATTTCTTGTTCCGTCTGAGGACACATGAGTTTTGTCAACTTTTGATTCGCATCCATTGGCGTATTAGCAGGATTACAGTCCGTCATGTTAAAACGCGCTAATATTTCATTTATATACCGCTCTTGATCAATTCTAATGATCCCTTTTGAACGGTCGCGAGTTATTTGCATTCCTAATGCAAATCGTGCTTCACCCATGTCCTTCATTTTGAAATTGGAATGGAGATATGACTTTAACTTAGTTTTAATACTTCTATCTTTTGTAAAGATTAAAAGATCGTCGACATAAATAGCTACCATTAGCAAATTCGCATCTTTTCCAGAATAATACACACAGGGATCAGTATTGGACCTCTTCAGACCGAATTGCTTTAAAGCGGTGTCGAGCTTTTGATTCCACAATCGACTGGCTTGTTTCAACCCATACAATGATTTTTTTAGGTGACAGACTTTGCCAGTATTGTCGGTGAAACCTTCTGGTTGCAGCATATAAATGTTCTCATTTAGATCACCCTGAAGGAAAGCGGTGACTGCGTCCATCTGGTCTATATCCAGATCATACTGAGCAGCCAAAGATAACAAAAGACGAATAGAACTATATCTTACTACAGGGGAAAACGTTTCCTCGTAGTCAATCCCTTTTCTTTGAGCACATCCCTTGACGACTAATCGGGCTTTATAGCGATATATATTTCCTTCGCTATCGCGCTTGGTTTTGAAAACCCATTTGCAATTTATTGCTCTTTTGTTTGGTGGCAAATCTGCGAGCTCCCATGTTTTATTTTCTCGCAGGGACGCAAGTTCTTCTGACATTGCTTGTCGCCAAAGCTCAGAGTCGGCTCTATCTAACGCTTCACTAATTGTTAAAGGATCATGCAACTCACCTGTCTTTACTGCAAAAGACATGTAGTCATCTCTTATCAAAGGTTTCGCTTTACGTTGACTTCTCCTTAGTTCAGGTTTTACACTGGAAGATTCTATTTCATTCATTGAATGTGGAATGATGTATTCACTTTCGGTCGGATCAGCAGGAACCTCGGATACATCTTCTAAAGCATTTGTTGTCTCGCTGCTTACATCTTCAGACTCGATCTCGTTCTTGCACGAACTGTAGCTGCGTTCACCCTCACTGTCGGAGCAATATTGTTCTACCTGGTTCGCTGAATCGCATGCAGACCCACTGTTACCTTCCCCCACTGAATCAGCAACGTCTGAGAATAATTCAGAAGAATTAATAAAATCGTATTTGTCAATTACCTCAACTGATGACAAGCTTTGATGTTCAAAGAACACAACATCACGACTGATGACAATCCTCTTCCTGTTTGGACTATAAAGCCGGTATGCCTTGGCTTCCTCACAGTAGCCCACGAAAATGCACGCTTCGGATTTGGGATCTAACTTCTTACGCCGCTCTTTTGGAATATGCACCATCGCCTTACATCCGAAAATCCGCAAACGACTCATGTCGGGAGTCTTTCCAGACCAGACTTCCTCAGGAACTTTTCCAGTAGATGAACTGCATGGTGATCTATTGATAATAAACACCGCCGCTGCAACTGCTTCAGCCCAAAGCGATTTCGAGACATTCGCATCCAAAAGCATACACCTCGCCTTTTCGATGATCGTCCTATTCATCCGCTCTACTAGGCCATTTTGCTGTGGTGTATATGGTGCCGAAGTCTGATGCCGAATACCGTATTTGCGCAATAACGTCTGAAAAGCACTATTGCAGTATTCAGAACCATTATCGGTGCGCAAGACTTTGATTCGCCTGTTACATTGGTTCTCGACAAGTGCCTTGAAGTCTTGAACACGATTCCGGGTTTCACTCTTCGCACGCAAGAAATAAACGAAAACCTTTCTTGAGTAGTCGTCAACAAAAACCAATATGTAACGTGCACCACCCATGCTAGTCACATGTATTGGCCCACATAAGTCCGAGTGAACCAATTCCAATAAATCACTTGCTCGCGTTCCTGTGTGATTGAATGGAAGTCTACTTTGTTTGCCCTTGAGACAAACTTCACAATTCAGCTTATTGACGGTGGGAAATTTCGCATGATTTCCAAAACGATCACTCAGCTGTCGAAGACTCACCACATGCAGATGTCCCATTCTTCTGTGCCATACGTTAAACTCCGCTTCGCAACTATTTGCAACAAGCACACGATCGCCGGCTGGACTGTCCAATTTAAATAATTCCCCATCATGAGACGCAGTTGCTACCAATTCTTTTTCACAGTTGTAGATTCTACAGCCACTCGTATTGAAAACTACTGTATTTCCTTTACGAACCATTTGGCTCACTGAAAGAAGATTTGTGCATAGTTTAGGAATGCAAAGAACTTCTTCTACAGTAACGTCTGTGCTATTTCCACCAGCAACCGGTAAATGTGCATTGCCCATACATTCTACCTCCAACCGCATGTTGTTAGCTATGATGACCTCCTTTTGTTGGGCTTGACTGACATCTGACAGCATATCTTCACTAGTACACATATGCGCCGAAGCACCCGAGTCAACATACCACCCACTGCGCTGCACTGCGCTGACCGCAAATGACGTGTAGAACACTCCTTTTGTGTTTGCTGGGGCACCCTTACTACTGCACTGTTTAGAGGGACAATTTCGTGCAATATGTCCATAATTTTTGCAGTCATAGCACCTTGGTCCTTTACTGATCCCACTGGTACTGCTGTTCGAATTACTTTTCTTTTTCGAAGTCCAGTTGCGCTGTCCCTTTCCGCCATAAAATGCAACTTTGGTCTCATTTTCATCCATTTTGACGTCCTGAAGAATTTTCGTCTTTATTGCATCGCCAGTGATAGGAACACCCGAACTCTCGATGCCCATAATCATCGGTTTATACTCCTCCGATAATCCAGCTAGCAAAAGAGTCCCAATCCATTCCTCGCTCACCTTTAGGCCAACACCATTGAGTTTGTGGGCTGTCGTTACTATTTGATTAACATAATCCTCGACAGACGAACTATCCTCCATCCTCGTGGTAATCAACTTTCTCAATAGACCCACCCTGCGTGTCAGTCCATTGTCCTGGAAAGCCGTTTCTAAATTGTTCCACGCTTCCTTAGCCGTTTTAGCGGATTGAACATGGACGAAATTGACGGATTCTATCAGTAGAATGATTTTCGCCCTAGCCTTAGTATCCTTCTTAGAGTCCGGTGAAGTTTCGCATGCAACGCAGTCCCAGAGCTCCTCATGCTCGAGGTATGCACGAACGGCAAACTTCCATGTGTCGTAATTCTCTCGGCCCTTTAGCTTCTCGATGGATGGCAAACTTGTGTGCGACATTTTTTAATGTTAGTTATGATCTACTATAGGGCTGGGTCCATAACCTGATATAATTTCTGATGAAGCCAAAGTAAAAACACAACCAACTCGGTAAATGGATTATAATTTAATGATAGAAAAAGAAAGATGCCATTCGGTCGGGCACGAACAAAACAAAACAGTGATGCCAATTCATTGATAAAAATACATTCGATTTTCAACAGGCGCTGCGGATGTTATTGCAGCGAGGCCATTTCCCACCCCACCTGGAAATCCGGTGGCCTTATATGTGGATTTCCCCGATATAGTTATCCGCTTCGACATCAGATCATCGCCTCGGACTTGACACCACCTTACCGCACCCCTGAAACTTCGCTCTTAACAAGCCATCATATGATCTTATCGATCACACAAGAAAATACCAAAACACCGGATATTTAACATATGGCGTGGATTCATTAATTTTATTCAGGATATTATCCAAAAATTACAAAAAAAAGAAAATAACATAATAAATAAATGTCAAAAAGAAACTACAAGAAGAAAACCTCAAAGAAAAAAAAATTTTTTTAAATTTATTAATTAGGTAGAATTTCGCCGCCCTCTACTGTAATTACCATTAACCCTGTTTCGGTTAACGAGAAAATAAAATTTACTTTGCCTACCTATATAGAGCTCTGTGTAGGTATACTTTTAGGGTTCCGCGAAATATCGCAACACACAAAACAAATTAAAGGGGTCGGAGAAAAGAACCTATTACAAATATTAGATATGAAACAAATACAAAAAAGAAATCAAATGAAAATCCTGATACCACGCACAAAAAAAAATTGTTTAACAATCTTAAAACTAGGTGTAATTGAAAATATATTGAAATATATATTGACTATAATATGTAATTATTAAGCACTAGGCAAACCGAAATTATTATTTATTTTTTTTTTCTAAATTTTTTTTTTTGAGTGCACTATGCAATATCTATTATCTATGGTTTTTGCACTAAGTTATATAATGTGATGTATAAAATAAAAAGGTCTGTACTCAGTACATTCACTTTGAAATTGTTGAAATTGACGAACTTTTGATTTTCGGTGCTCAAGGTCACCTTTACGCCAGAGAAGAACTTTTCACGTAGTTTGGTGTGGGGAGGTTCGATTTTGCTTCCTTGCCCTCACTTTTTCTTTGATCGGTTATATAAATTTCCGCAGATTATGGATTCGGCATAAATTTAGATCCGAATTAATACAGCGGTCCGGTAAAAAAAAATTAATGGGGCGGTCACGACTTTCAAGTTTCTTAGTCGATGACCGCCAAATTCACTTTGCGAATTGCAGATTATAATTTGCTGCCACCCCTAATATACACCAGTTAACACAAAAAAAAAAACCAGAAAGGTACTTAACAACTTTTTACACTAATTTACTGTCACTGCCTTTTTTTAGGGCTTTGTAATGTAGTTACTTTTTTGCTCTTCACTGTATTTTAGAATTTCGGCCGTGTGAACTCGCCGGCGGTTATTGTACCATGTCCAGTGTCCTCTTTTTTAAATTTTTGGCAACTGGATTTCGTTAGCGGCAGTAGATGGTGTGACTGTTGCACACTCAGCCACGGTGAATTTTTTTTTTGGTTTTGTGTCTTGCCGCTATTTACATAAGCGCACAATTTGAAATTTGAAATTTTTTATCGTTTTCTCTTTCTAGGTTTGAAGATAGAGGGCTCGAATTCGCTTCATACAGGGAAATTCCCTTAGTCGGGACTCAACCCATTTCGGTTATGGGGAAATTTGGGAACAATTAACAAAGCGTCACATCGGCTCGCAATACATTTGACGTTTGACAGACAGACAACCAATCAAATGGAACAAGAACACGACAGAGAAGGTAGGTTTTTCAATTCATTTTAGTTTTTTATTTCATTTACTATATTGCACATTTACTTTTTACATTTTTTTCTTGCTTCTAGGTGACCATAACAAGGTGAAGAATAGTTTCTTCCAGATAAGCCTGGAAGCCGGAAACATAATATGCTGGAACTTTCTTGAAGTAGCAGATTGGGTATAAAAGGAGTAGGTGGAAGCAGACAGTGTATTTGTGTATTTAAATAAAAGAAATTCTGAAAAATATGTGATTGATTTCTACTATAAATAGTAAATGCTGCCATTACTGGCCATTACTGAAGGTCCATAACAACGAGGATATAACAATTTCTATTAGTCGTTTCGGTCCCGAAATATCGTCTCCGACTTACAGGTTCTTGGTTAATGTTTCATTAGTTCTATATCAAGGAAGGCTTTACGTACATAATTCCAATAAACTCACTCAACTATTGAATGACCCGTACACCTAGTTGACCAACTGATTCTATTGTTGAATGACCTAGTACACCTAGTTGATAAACATGTCTGATTTTGGGAGAAAAAAAAGTGCCTCGAGCTGGACAACAGGGTTTTCGATCTGGTTGCTCAAAAAGAGTTGATGAACGCGTTTATACCCTAACCATTTAACCAAGCATCACTTGTTGGGCAACGCGTTGAACGCACTTGGTAGCTGACAGATTCTCACACCTTAATGAAACATTTCGAGTTTCGGTTCGACATCAGTTTGGTAGTGATCATCCTAGGGTAGATACAGAGCATTGTTTCTTGTTTAATTTTTTTTTTCATTCGATTTGTGACTGAAAGCAATACATACTTCGTTTTACATTGCTATAATTATAATTTCTCGTGAAAGAAAAAAAAATGTGGCGTTAATAATCCACATTTTCTTTCACACTTTCAGCACACTTCTTTAGCAACGCGGTGAGCAACGATGTCCAACGATCAAACGCGTTGGTTGGATAAAATTGAGGGTATCGTACATTAAAGTTGAATGTGTTGAATTCGAAATTGATAGGTTGGACACCAAGTGGACGAGCAGGTGTAGCATTTGCATACCCCAACGTGCTTAGGCAGTTACCTCTAACTATATTACCGACACCACAAATTGTTTAATCAGACAGTTCCAATTACACTGACCACACTCATTAACATACCTGCTTTACCATATAAGTGACAGTCTTTTTATTTGTTGTGTTGTGTTAATAAAAAAAAATTTCTTAAGTGAAAAATTTAGTATTTTCTCTTTGGAATAGTGACTAATATTTCATTGAAAAAATGTTTGTGTTATCGTCTTAATAATCTCTTATCAAATTAATACAAAAATTTAGCTTGCACTCAGCTAAATTCCATCATTTTATTCGCCAACATCAAAGAATAGAAAAAGCTTGCACAAGGGATTGCCCCACAAGGAACCGAAAGTAATGAGTAATTATCGTCACGGCTACTGTGGAATTGAAGTACGCGATATGCATCCGAGAATCTCACAAAACTTTACCTACGTTAGTTCCTGCGTAAAGTACATGATTTTTATGCTGAATTTCATATTTTGGCTCTTCGGAGGCCTACTCATGGGCATTGGTCTTTACGCGTTCAAGGAAAAGTGGGAGGCAACGGGCTGGGTGCGCCTCGAAAGTTTCTACGACGTGGTCTTGAATATATCACTGGTGATGATGATCGCTGGCATTGTTATCTTTGTTGTTAGCTTTGCTGGATGTCTCGGTGCTCTGCGGGAGAATACATGCTTGTTGAAATTTTACTCAATGTGCTTGCTTTTGTTCTTTCTCATGGAGATGGCCATTGCTATTATGGGTTTCGTATTTCCGCACAATATGCATTCATTTCTGGAGGAATCGTTTACCGATAAGATTATCCACACCTATCGTGACGATCCGGATCTTCAAAATCTCATTGATTTCGCTCAGCAGGAGTTTAAATGTTGTGGCCTGAGCAATGCTGGCTATCAGGACTGGAGCAAAAATGAATACTTTAATTGTTCATCGCCCAGTGTTGAGAAGTGTGGAGTACCGTACAGTTGTTGCATCAATGCCACCGACATTAGCTCGGGACTCGTCAATATCATGTGTGGCTATGATGTGCAAGGGCAGTCGGTTGCAGCGGCCAGCAAGCGTATCTGGACAAGCGGCTGTATCGAAATTGTACGCGTCTGGGCTGAACGTAATCTCTATGCGATAGCTGGATTCGCTCTTGGAATCGCTCTTATTCAGCTGTTTGTCATCTATTTGGCAAAGACTCTCGAGGGACAGATTGACCTGCAGAAATCTCGGTGGGCGGCGTGAGTAAAAACCTAGCAGTATATCGAACGCACTGACTACAACTGATATTAATGAGCCGCAATTGTTAATCAAAACAGAACCCACTAGATAGTGGCGTGTTTATTTTAATTTTTTATTTTTCGTTTTATCTTTTCTTTGTCAGTATGTTTCATTTCTTGTGCGTGACAAATTTTTAATTCAAATCAAGACTTAGATGAATTTAAAGAAAAATCGAACATTGCCATTTACAATGAGATGAACTGTTTTTGTTTTAGATATCTTCTCTCAAAAATTTACTATTGTTTGTGTACTCAGTTCTTCTTCTTCTTTATTCTCTTTTTTAAAGTGCTATTGAGAAAAAATTGTTTGTATTATTGTATTCACAATACAACTATATAATTAGATATGTATAATCAAACAAATTGCTACAAAACAACAAATTACTCATAATGGTACATATTTTTGTGATTTTATACACAATTATATTATTATAATCGAATATTAATACCTACAGTAAGGAATATACGTATTATGAAACCCAAATAACCGTTTAATCAGTAAGTAGTTGAAAAACTAAAAAAAAAAAACAGACAAAACAACAAATTATTCAAAACTTTATACATAAAAAAAAAATTAGAAATGTATTATCCTATTTAAGAAACCAGTAATAAAATATAAACTATTTAGATCCCGGAATTGGTGGAGTTTTTCATTTGTATGGAGGTTCTTTTTGTCGATTTTTAGGGCTAAATCACTTGAGAGATTACATATACATACACCAAATGCTAAGGAAAAGCTATTCGTTTCCTACAAACTTTTGAACTCATGGTTGGAGTCATTTAAAAAAAGAGATCGAAATTGTTCGTCTGTTCGGTAGGCTCTTGACAAAACAGCTGAACAGATTTGCCTCAACATTTTGGTCTGATGAAATGAACATCTGTTCAAGTAGCTTCTGTCTGGGTAAATGGCCAATTTTCCCAAGTTCAGACGTGATTATTTCATAAGCAGTGGTAGATGCGTGTATCATAACTCTCGGTTAATGCACGATTGGCTAATACAGCCAGTTTTACAAACGATACATGCAAAATTACGACAAAAATGTAAGCACCGTGTAAGATGTGTAAACATCAACTTTCGTCTGTGACTGGAGGATTACAAAACTTGAAATTAAAAAAGAATTAGAATCATATTGTAGACATAAACTGCCCTTCGTAATATTGCTGGGACGACTCACAGAGATCGACCCACAATGCGTTAGGTACTCCATATCGAGCAGTTATATTTGCGAAAGGAGCGGTCGATACTTCGGTGATTTGTTCATGTTGAATGTATGCCTCCGATTTGGATTCCAAGACGTGCTACGGAGTCCGTGCGATCAGGCAGGCGTCCTGTAGGTAGCCGCAGGGTGAGATGGTAAGCTTTCTTAGGCCTATTATCGGATGTTTAAAAGACGACCGCGAAATGTGGCGCAGTACAAAAGGCCTTAAGATACCAACACCAAATTTTCAGTCAAATTATTTGTGAAATGGTAGGTATTAACCAAGCTTACGATACCAGAAAAGAATATCCTGAAACACATAAAAAAAATACCCAAATACTATTTGCTAGACCGTTACTGGCAGCACACTCTTTATTAATTATTATTCATTTTGCAGTTACTGCAAAACTATAGAAACACAATATTTGAATATATAAAAAAAAATAATTTTACTACAACTTCAGAGAGACATATAAGATTTAAAACAAAAACATTCCTTGCTAAATTTTAGCAAAACTAAATACAAAAGTGTTTTTTTCACAACACCGCCACCCACTTTACAACTCAGTGTGATGAGACGGAAACTTCTTCAAAATAGCATGATACAAGTTATAAAATGCATAAACGGAAACTGTAACAATCACCAATAATGCACCACCAAATGCTACGCTAAGAAAATTCCCATCAATTATTCCGGTCGATGTGCGACGAGTCCTCGACCAAATTTCTTCAGTACTTGCTGGCGATGATTTTGGGGTGTTGCGTTCCGCCATTAGGCGTTTCATTGAGCTCAAACGCTCACGTAGTACTTCTACAGACTCCGAGTTTAGATCTTCTGTAAATTTAATAAGCATATAAATAATTTTTGTTTTAAATATTGAATAAAATAAATAAATATGCTTGCCTGATGCGGATTGAGACATTCTTTCTTTGAGATTTCTTGTTATTTGATATTTTTTTCTTGGGGATGCAAAAATCACAATCACACTGGGTACTCTCTGGGAAAATGGTAAATCCAATGCCTAAGAGTATGCAACATCCACTGCGCAGGAATTAAATCAATAAAATTGTGTGTAGTGTTCACAATGCGGGAGTTCAATGCTCTGGTCGGTCTAATTCACAATGATTACAGGGAAATGCGAATTTCCTGTTTCTGATGACCGTTACTATTTGAAAAAAATTTAGTGAATTAAAGAAAAAACGGTTAAACAGCAGTTTATTTGTAAATGGAGGTTTGCACATAGTGGTATTTGGTATTTTTGTGTTTGCAAGGAGTTGGTGATATATCATGTCATGACTGACGAGCTAGCATGCCTGTTCAGAGAATTTTATGTACAGAATGGTCGCGTTCCATTTAGTAGTATATACTATGAATGTGAGCGAATCAGGAGCTACAGCCCTATACTGTACTATACTTGGGTCCTTGTGGCCCATTGTGATGCCATTTTATGGGGGTTAACCGGAGGTGTTAGATATGGTTTGCCTTCATGTCACTTCTTGCTATGAATACCCGACGCCGCGCCGTTTACTCATCCTGATACCGTCTCTACTCATACGGTCAGTTTCATTGTATATATATATATATACACCCTAGGCCTAGCTTCTCGCAACCATTCGTTTGTGTGAGTTTCAATTTTTGGGCCGAATGGAAGGGACCTACAATTTTATGCCGAGTCCGAACGGCTGAATTGAGAACCTTTTTCAGGACAGTTATACTCTCGGATGTTTGTCAGACGTTCGCCAGAGGTGGCGCAGTAGAAAAAACATTAAGAAAAACCTTTTATTGTGTGGGTTATTATTATTAGACTCTGTCTTGAGAGTGACGAATTCTCTCTTCGCATATTCATAGAATGTCCGGCTCTCTTTAGAAAGAAAGAATATCCTAGGCGAGGAAATCGTTACTTGCTCACATACCGCCAGAGAAGATCCTTGCCTTCCTGACTGTCTCCGGAGTAAAAACATGACTCTAAGACCCTACAAAGGAAGGTACATTCGGCTCCTTTGACGAGGGTGCAGTGCCAGAACCACATGAAAGGTCTCCTGCCGTATAATCTAATATAGTTCTAGTTGATATTCTTAACGCTAAATATTAGGGAGTCTAAAGAAGTGGCGCCACCCGAGTCATAAAGATGGGGTGTCAACAACATATTTACGGATGTGAGAGCCTTTTAAATTTTTATGATTATCATATTGCTGTGTGAGCCCAGTGAATCGTGGTTAGTGTGCAATAGTCCAGAGCAGGCACGTAGCCAGGGGGGGGGGGGCTTGAGGGGCTGAAGCCCCCCCCGAAACGCTAAGCAAAAAATTAAAAACTAAAACTTTCTAATATAAATTCAAATCTTCCGAAACCATTCAAATTCAAATATAACTTTAAAAAATGCCATTAAAAAACAGGCACCAGAGCGCCGAAAAACTCGACTTCTAAGCCTTTGTGAAACGCAAGATTCATTGAAAGGTATGACAGTATTATTTCCTTTGTAGAGCTCTTCAAATGCATCTCAATAAGTCTTGAAGAAATAACCACCAGAACGTGGGCGATGTCTTCGAAAGCATCATCACTTTTGGCAGCGATCCAATAAAGTGATTTCCTAGTAAGCCTCATTGTATGCGAAAAACTATTCAATTTATCGCTACCCTTATCAGTTTTCCTACAGACCAAATCCTTAGACTTCATTTCTGCTATCGACCGCACAAAAGAAGTTCTGAATTCTCTTAAAAACATACGAATAAATGCCGAAAATTTGTTCAGAGAGGCTTTTCAATCCGAATCCCAAATTGCCGAGGACTTATTTGAAGTTGAATTAATAGCCCTAAGAACTTCATTGAAACAAACAACGCGTTCCAATCCAGAAACCTCTTCTACTGAAGCCTATTTTAGAGTGTCTATGCATAGGAAACATCGTTAAAACAAAATCTTACGGACAGATTCATGGTCAACGAAGACGTTCTACCATCATGTCATGTAAAATAAAAAATCAAGACGTCTTCTGCTTTGAAAAAAAATAATTTTAGTATGTTCGTTTAGGTGCATACGATTTAAAAAGTAGTAAGAATCAGTGAATTGGAATATACAGGGTATCCCAGTTAAGCAGTATAATCCTTTAAGGGAAGATTCCTGGGGCCAGATCGCGTAAAATAAAAACGCCACAATAGACAGAGACTGCTATAGTATGGAAACGACGTCGTTCGATCGTTTTCATTTTACGTGATCTGGGCCCTGAAGTTCCGCCGAACAAAAAATTGTATGGCAGGGGGGTCTATTTTCACCATATTTGCCGTTTTATTTTTTTATGGAATTTTTATCCTTGAGAATTTTTCTAAAAATTATGCTAAGCAACTTGAATTTGTAGTAAAAGCCGTTTTTTTGTCAGACAAAAATGGTCAAAAAGAGACTCGATATTTCTCTAAAATCAACTTTTTTCTTTCACAGAAACCCAGAAGAAAAAATCCATGGGTCTTAGGTAAGGAGATCTGGGTGGCCAAGGATTGGGTGAAATCAACCAGTTCACCGTTCATTAAAAGTGACGCTACTACTGTCACAAGGTGCTCCATCTTGTTGAAAGAACATCGCTCTTCTCTGAAAAAGAAGAACATCTTCAAGGAGCTTCGGCATTCGTTCTCTAAGAAATTCAAGAGAATTAACTGTTTGTGGAAGAACGTGTTTTCAAACATTTACGCTAAACCTCCTTTGAAATAAGAACACATTTTGAAGAAGTTGTTCAAAATAATTAAATTCTTACCTTTGAAAGGATGTTGTGTGTATTTAATGGGTCTGACCAATGGTGCAAATTGTGGAGGTTTGTAGCTTTATAACTTTGTTTGTGAATTGCGCTCCGTCAGTCCACAGAATGTTCTTGAGGAAGTGTCCGTACCGGTGCTAAATGGGAAGGGTGTAACCTATTACTTTGGAGAGTTCTGGGAAGTTCCAATTGCACAGCTTGTCCTCGGACCTGACTAAAGGCTTAACTTCCACAGCACGCAAAATCCCACCCTCAATTTCTGCCGCCGCTGCGTCTGAATGTCGTTTTTTTTATTTCGAGGAGCTCATCCGGTATCAACAAGGTGCTGATACGCATCAGTACCCGGCTACATGGTGTACTACGATTTGGGTATCGGCGTTGGACTTATATCTTGCCAACGAAGCGTTTCCATGGCAGAACCCGTTTACAAACACTATGTCCGCGTAATCACATTTTGAATACATTCTGTGGAGATCAACTTATCAATGTTAGGCTTTTTTTTCATATTCGACAATTAACTGTTAACCATTGCTCATAATTACGAATAATAAGGACTTAATTTTGTTTGACCATTTTTTTTTTTTGACAAAAACGGCTTTTACAACAACTTCTGTTGATCGTACATAAAAAAGTTGCTTGACATCATTTTTAGAAAATTTCTCAAGGATACAAATTTCATAAAAAAAATAAAAATTTATTAAGGAAACATTTTGAGAAAAAAGCATTTTAAGTAGAAAAATGTATCAACAAATTTTCAAAATGTTGAGTTTAAGGAGCCATAAATCTTTTGCAGCTGCACATAGCTATGTACCTTATGTATGTGCTTGTATGCGCTTCTAAATTGTCTTTTCGAAATGCACAAAACAATTTTTGGATCTCTAATAGTTTAGAAGTTATAGCGTTTTAAGTGGTAACACCTACAAATTAGAGGTCACATGCTTTGAAGGGCATAACGGTAAATATGGTGAAAATAGACCCCCCTTGGCATACAATTTTTTGTTCTACGGAACTTCACGAATCTTCCCTTAAAGAATTATTCTGCTTAACTGGGGCACCCTGTATATAGTTTTTTTGTTTAAAGAATTCCTCGTAAGATTTGGAAGCAAGCCCCCCCCCGAAACAAAATCCTGGCTACGGCCCTGGTCCAGAGTGAGGTATTACGCTCAACATACAGGAAAACAAGTTTTTAAAGTTTTTTACACTACTCCACCTATATATAATTATCCGAGACTGTACTGAAAAAGCTTCTCAATTGCACCGTTCGAATACGAAATAAAATTTTAGAACCCTTCCATTCGTCCCAAAAATAAAAAAAGAGTGGGTATTAGAAGCTAGGCCTTGCGGGGTCTGTATGATCCTATTACGCCAACTATATTTTTTCAGTATAAACAAAATGAGTTCTTTTTTTCTACGCAATAATTCTTTTGGAGGACATTTGAATTTTTCCGGGAGAAAACCCGGTTTTGTTCTTTACTTCAAGCGTACACGGTAGGAAGTATTTTGCTGTAACAAAATATATATACATGAACCCCCTTTTCATTGTGTTAATATTTGTCAAACCTCAAAACAAAATGTAGAAAGTTGTATATGGATGGTTTTCCACCCTAAACTTGGTGGAAGATTTTACTCCGTTTCATACCGCACGCACTTCTCTTCCCTTTTCCTCTTGGTTATCCGGGGGAATTCATTATTTATCTCGTGTACGCCGGCATATTATCATTGCTAAGAATTTTGTTTGTACATACCTGCGCAGTTCACTAGACGTTTGGCATTTTGTTCGCTTCGAGTGCCGGAATGAAGATTTTCTTATGCCCGAAAGTTCGTCTAATAATCACAGGTGAAGCAATTTTCTTGAGAAATTGTTGGCGCTGCTGCGAATGTGGATTGAAGCGCATAGGTTGCGATTCTCCAAAACTCACTCAGACGAACAAAATGCGAATGCATAGACTCATACTGCTAGGTTCCACATTTCACTTTCACTCGAAATGAAATCGAAAATGAATTTTTGTGGTCACATTTCACTGTATTCGATTTCGATTTCAAAATTTTCGGAATTGTGACATAGTAAAATTGTGATTTCGAGAATTTTCGGAGTTTCCGAATCGCTCGAAATGCAGAACACTGAAAACGAATTCACTCGATTTGCAATTTCGATTTCACTCGATTTCTGGAACCTAGCTGATAGAGGGTATATGCGTGCTCTCAGTAGAAGAGTATTCATTATGGCTTTAACTTTCTAATGGAGCCATCGCGATCAATGTCGCAACCTTCCATACTAGAATTAGTGGCCCATTTTAAGCGCTTTACTCAACTTAATTGGATTTCCTTACTTGACACTAGCTGTAGCCAATATGATCCTTGTCTGTTATCTAACTTTAGAATATCATAAAATGCCACACTCGTCCCGTCGTCCGTTTGTTTGATTGTTTAGGACGCATGAAGTCGATTTTGACGATTTTCAAATCGATCTTGATCGTTCGATGTGAAATAATGGAAACGAAAAGATGCGATCAAAAATTTAAATAAAACATTCAATTTTAAACAAACTTGATGAGCTTATTTCACAAAAATATATTTAAAACGGGGCTAAACATAAAAATACTGGGCAGGGTGCAATATTTATTCATTTTATGGAGCAGCATAAAGATCTCGCAAGTTGTGAGTTGTCGCGGAAAATTTGTGGGAAAATTAAAAAAGTTAGCAGAACTGTCATGGTCCACCACAGAAGGATGCGAGTGATTGCCATTTCACGAAAAGTGGAAAAAATTTAGGAGTTACCGAATCGCTCGAAATGTAGAACACTGAAAACGAATTCACTCGATTTGCAATAATTTCATTTCACTCGATTTCTGGAACCTAGCTGCATATCTTAAGGTGTTATTACGTGCCTTTAAAGGTTGGAATCTGGAATCTCTCGGTAGTCTAACACAGTAAGCACTACTCTTAGGTACTGTACCGAAGTATGTACTATCTTTCGTAGTCAAAAAAGCTGCGCATTGGACGTTTAAGATGATTAGAACATGTATGTAGTGCGAATGGACATCAACCAGTATTCAATTTAATAACAAAAGATTATTGGACGACGACCTTGGATGGTGCGCACGTGTAGATCAGCTACTAGTGTGCAGATGGAGGCAGATGGGCCGGGCGAACTGGAAAGGCACTTTATTTGAGACCCAGGTTCACCGAACCGTAGCATTACTTAAATAGATGCACCTTCCTCTTCTTCACAAGATAACAACAACCAACGAGTAATTACTTCAATATTTTGTGTTCTTTATTTTTAATTTCGTCTTACGTTAGGACAGAGTTAACGAAAAAAAGAAAAACAATTCAAAATGTATCTTTTCGTTATTCTTTTAGTTTGTGTACGTTCTTCCAAACAATTATATTAATAGCAATAATAATAAATATAACAAATATTAGCAAAAATAATAACAATCTATTGAATGTGAACAAGTTTTTGTTTCTCATTATCATATCTTTCTTCTTCGTCTTTCCCTTACAAAAGTACACACTGTATAACTTCAATATTTGTATAAATTTATCATAAATGTATAGCAAACTAGTAAATTTATTAAATTAAATGTTCATTTCATATTAACGCAGAGCACTCTGTGGCCGATGGTTTATATTCAATTCATACAGAAGAGGGAAAAATCAAAATTTACAAGAAAAAAAGAAAAATTCAGAAAAAAAATTACAAAATAAATACTAAAACTCTCATCAGCCTTTACAAAAAAAAAATACACGTACGACTTAGGCATAGATAGGTTCTCACATTATTACTGTAGATTCGTGCACTTGTTAGTTTTCATAAAGTTACGTTTAAGTTTAGGGGAAATGGAATTTTTTTTTTATTTTTTGTCGTTTTTTTTTTTACTTTTATCAAAAGCTACATTAGTTTTTTAGTTGTGATAAACATTCACATACGACACGCAATAGTCTCAAAGTTTCTCTGCACTCAATCTCACTTTCTCTTATCATGTTCTCACACTTAAGCTTTATGGATATAAAAAATATATTACTTGAATTTTTAGTAGCAAAACATTTTTTTTCAGTTTTGTTTTTCTTCACAAAATGTTTATAAAAAAAATGTAAGTGAGATAAGAAATATTGTTTAAGGCATTGGTATGTTGTCGGGTATATGTTCAAGGAAATTCGCTGGAAATTGTCCCTGTCTGCCGTCCAGTGTCTCTCCAAAGAGCCAGTCTTCGTTAATTCTGTATAGAACAGTAATAAAATCATTTTCCTGGAAAATAAGCAAAACATCAGAAATTAGCATTGAGTGTGAATGTGAATAGGGGATTCTTGTGTCTCACCTGAAGGATTAAATCTCCGGGTTCTCCGGCATCGAAGGTGTACAGACATCGCACTTGTTTTGGATTGTAGCTAGCTACAGTCGTGGTTGCTGTCCTTGTACTACAGTGGCTACTAGTAGCTGTTTGATTTTCCTCCTGGTGATAGCTGTTAGTGTACGAGGAAGCGCTGAATGAGACAGCATTTGCTGAGGCTGTCGTGGTCTTCGTTGAAGTACTAGCATCTTGTAGGGGGACTTTGATATCAATGTAGTTGATTGGAAAGATTCCTTCACAGCCACTTCGGTTACGTCCTCTCAGCCATTCATCGTTGAGTTTTTCCACAATGTAGATTTTCTCGTTTTCCTATGGAAACAAATTTAAAAATGAATAGTGAAAATGGAATATGCCAACAACAAACAATTTTTTCTGTCTAGAAACAGGCAATAGAAACACAGAAATACAATTACAAACTCAGACTCACCCTAAAGCTAAGATCACCTTCAACGCCCGAATCGAAGTCATACAGCGCAATTCCATACGGACTATCATTCGTACTCACATCACAATAGGTACCCAAACTCAGAGCATCCGCTTTACCATTTATTACGTCCAATATACTAACACCACCTGGTGGCGGTGGCGGTGGTGGACAATTTGGCATTGGCGGTGATGGCGGCGTACTAACATCTCCATCGGCCGACTGCTGTCGTGTTGCTCCGATAGCAAGATTGTACCTCGCCTGTTCCAAGGTTGGGGGCTTTGGTGCTTTTGGTTTCTGAGAGATTTTCGGTTTGATTATTGTTGGCATATTTAGAGTAGCAGGAGGCGGTAGCAAACTCTTGCCATTGCAGAGAGGATTATCCGTATTTTGTTGTATTCGATTTGTGGCCACATTGTAGTTCCTCACCGGCGCACTGCCTAGCGTTGTGTTAGCACCACTGTAGGCGTTCTCATTTGTACCGCCAAACGCATCCCATGGATCTATGGGGCTGGTTGTAGCACGGCTAGCACTGAAATCGTCTTCAAATCCCGACTCTGGTTGTGAGACACTGCCATTATTGGGCGAACTAAAGTTCGAGTCCGAACTGAAGCTGTCCACACTGACACAGTCACTGTTGGACTTTTGAGTGAATGTCGGAGAACTTGGTGGTGAATCAAAACTGATTAGCTGGCTTTCCGTAGATGGTGTCAGGGTGCCCGTTGAAAAGGAATACAACGAATTTGTGTGTGATTGACTGGAATTTATGCCATAGAGTGTACCGTTTTGTGCAGTAAGAACACCGGCTCGCTGAGATGGACGAGATGGCGCTTTGCTGGATTTCTTTCGACCAAACAAATTCGATAGGATGTTAACTGATTGTGCTGGTGGCGTTGTATAGCCATTACTTTTGGGTGTGGGCGGCCGTTTAGGTGGTGGCGGCCTAGGTGGTGGTACCTTCTTTCCACTAACCATCGGTTCGAATGGAGATCCATCCCAATTTGTGGTCGGTGCATAGCGAACGTTTGCCGCTGGAAATTTTCGTGTTATCGACGATGAGTTAGTTGTCGAATTGGACGCCAAGGAATTATTACTATTGCTACGATATATTGAGGAGGTGGATGCATAATTTCTGCCAATGCCGCCTTTTGTAGGCGGCGGTGGGAGTTTTATTGTTAACTTTGGTACGACGCCCCCATTTTGTTGTTGTCGCTGCTGATGTTGGAATTGTGATAAATTATTATTATTATTATTGTTGACGTTTGTTGGTGGAGGTGGTGCAGGGCGGGTTGGAATTGTCATACTATAATTTATCTGAAAGAAAGACCAGGCGAATTATTATATGAATTAAATTGGACTGCTTTTGTTTTTTATTTGTAAAAGAGAAAAAGAAGCAGTTTGCAAGAAAATAAAATAAATAAAGAAAACAAGATTTGTGCTTCTGTTATCGCGCGTGCTCTTATCGCTTGACAGAAATGTTTGCTCTTGAGAAAAATACACGCTTTTCTGATAATAATACTTTGCATACTTAGGTGCTTGACATTTATTTATTTATTTTTGTTATTGCAAGTTTAACCCATAAGCAAATCAATTCGGACTTGTTTGTGTTAGTTAACATTTATAAATTAAAGAGAAATTATATGGAGGAGAAGTCTACTTGTTCAATGGACTTGATAAGACTGCAATATGAAACTATTTGATACTCACTTCCTTGAAACTCGTCAACTACAAATAAGAAACGAGGGCGGTATTAAACCACCAACAGTGTCTGCATATAATCCAACTTTGGATAGTGATTAATATAAAGGACTGCTCAAATTTGTTTTCATTCCAAATGGGAAGAAGTTGAAGGTGGGTAAAAACTCACACGTAACATATCTTTGACATCTTTTGTGAACAGTCGAGACTAAAAGCCTCTTCTAAATGGTCAGATAATCGTACCGGCCATTCTATGATCCTTGATCGAAAGAAAGCACAGACTACTGCGTTCCTATAGATAAGAATTTGGTTTCTAACTTTCAGACGTCATTATACTCTACAAAGAGGAGTAGCCAAATAAGAATTCTATCAATGTCTACACCAATGGTTCAAAAACAGTTAAAGCGGACGAAGAAAAAGATTCTCCGTAAAATTGTCGGTCCCATTTGCTTTGAAGGAGGAGAGTTAACGACAAACTATAAGTTTACTTGGAATATCCCTATGACCAGGTACCCAGCAAAGGAGTATATTGAACGATCTCTTTAAGAGTTAAGCGCCATACCTGGCTATCAGTAAAAATCATGAATTTTTACACTTTCCTATATTTTATAAATCATGAATTTTTACACCTTAGATAGTGTCCTAGCTTCAGCAGTTTGCAAAAGTGATTCTTTTATTTTTTCCTGTAGGGAGGGCGAAGAATGAAGAAACACCTCCTCGCCTTTCAGTTTTCTTCAGCAGCCCCCGGAATTCGTCTATGAGAACGCGCTCTGGTTTTCTTCTGTCTTCTTGGTTTTAAGCAGAGATTCCAACCGTAATCACTCTCGATCATCTTTCCTATATTTTATAACCTATCTTCAATTCAAGAATGCTGTCTTTCATCAGTCCCCCTGCTGCATGTAAAAATGAAGCGTCGTCTACCAGTGAGACGCCGTAGTGGCACGTCGCGTGGTCTACTTTCCGCATCTTGTGTAGGTATGCATTAAAATATCCGTGTCCGTGCTCAGTCCATCTACCTCTTGTTTCAGTGTAGCTCCTTAGTTGTCATAGATTTTTGTGAGCTGTTTTGCTTCAATGGTTGCCGCTTCAGCTCCTACTTCCGCCATTTTCTTATTCACGAGCTTTCTCTCTGCGGGTATTGACCTTGTACCCGCAGAGAGGAAGCTCGGGTGTCAGGACGAGACGGCTGGTTCCGATACCGTGCGGTAAGAACTTGTGATGCGCCTGCTGCCATCTGTTTTCTGTACTTATTTTGTTTGAGTGCACCTGCCCATATTTGGCATCCATACAGAAGGACGGCGTTCGCAATTGTCATGAGCAGCCGTTTGCTTTCCCCTGGTCCTCCATGATTGGACCATAATTCTACTGATCTACTCACTCTAGCCTAGTTTAATTTCTGGTGAGATGTTATTATCAGAGTTTATAGGTAAAAAGTCCCTTACTATTCCAAAGTTATAGCCTGCTGATTGTGGCGTTCAGTCCGATTCGTCTAAGCTGGGTGTCCCTTCTTGTTGACAGCATAGGTCTTGTCGCTCGATTCTCCCCTATCAATTCTAAATCATCAAAGGCAATCCCCATACGCATTGAGGAGAGATTATGGACTTGTTATAACCATCTTATCCTGGGTCTACTTAGAGAGTTGGAGACATGCGTTTAACATGAATAAACAACTGAGGCTCCGTCCATGCTCACGTATTCTAGTGTTTCTAATACGATCTCTACGGGTCACACCAGCAATACAACCTAGGAATCTCATTCATTACACAAACCTTATGTTGGAACAAACACCGAATTAAAGACTTAGCACTGACACCAAGACTCTATCTCAAAATTGACCCAGCTTGACCAATCCTACAGTAAAACTCAGCATTGTTCCTGCCATCACGCGTGAATAAAACCCCGAGATACTCAAACTTCTTAACCTGTTTCAATGGGACTCCACTAACATGCAGAGTACAGGCGTTCTGGAGACGACCATCAGTCTGAGAGGACCCAAGGATGACCAAGCCATCATCGAAGAACAAATGACTTATCCTCAGATTTTCCAATTCGAAGCGTTCTACGCCAAGACTGGGCTGTAACATCCAGTCCTGTAAAACACTCAAAAGTTTACCTCGAGGTACTCGGTCGTATGCTTTTTGCAAATCTATGAAGCATGCGCATGCGAAATAAGGTGTAGCATACTCCCCGTCCGCAGCCTTCTCAAGTATCATTCCGAAAGTGAATAATTGGTCGGTTGGGCTTTTGCCCGGACGAAAACCGCACTGCTCATCTCCTAATCGTGACGCGACCATAGCTCTGCAGAGGCACAATCACTCCAATTTGCCAATCACTGGGAGTTTCGCCGCATTCCCAGGCCACTTTAATGACACAAGAGAGTTATTTAACTCTCTCCCTAAGGCCTTGAGCATTTCTGGCCGGATTTCATCTACTCCGGCATATTTGCCAACTTTTAGCGATTTAATCGCAAAAGTGACTTCCTCCGCCGTGGGACCATTTTCCGCCATGGGACCATCCTCAATGCCCTGGATTGGATTGAGCAATTCAGAAAAGGGCTCGCTTAATCTGCGCAAGATGTCCTCCTCATTGGACAGAACACAGAAATTCTTTGGATTTGACTCTTTCAATAAAATTCCACTTCTTTCCTCCAAGACGGCGGATAGTCTGCCAGAACACCTTGCTTGCAATCCGTGATCACAGTGTGATTGCAGTGAATTTGTGACACATTAAAAGAATGTTAATTTGGACGATGTTAACAATGGACGATCGAAAAAAATTAACAAGTGACTACTTATAAAGAGTCGTTCATTAGCTACTTGACAACTTCAAGCTTTCAGTGTGAACACACCCTTAAACCGATTACCGAACTGTCAATGTCAAAATATGCAGTAAAATCAACATTTTCATCATGGTGAATCACACGAAGGAACAACGTTTACAATTAATTAAAATTTACTACCGAAATTCCGAGTCGATGGTCGCAACTTTGGCGTTAACGCCAATTTTCGGCCGTAATTCTCGTCCCAGTAGACAAACAATTCATAGTCTAGTGAAAAAAATTGAGTCAGAATATTGGCTGGCTTGATGTTGCCGTGCCAGTAAGACAACGTTTTGCCCGAAGTCTGGAGAATATCGCTGCCGTAGAGGCGTCCGTTGCAAACGAGCCAAATTAGTCATTTTCACGGCCCGCGTTCTCAAGAATTGGACATCTCCCAGACCACATTATGACGAATTTTGCGTAAGGATCTTGGTGATTATGTAGTTCCAACAAGACGGTGCCACAAGCCACACAGCCGGTGCAACAATCGAGTTATTGAAGTCTTAGTTCTGTGAACGTTTTATCTCGAGAAAGGGACCGGTCAATTGGCCGCCGAGATCGTGTGATTTAACGTCTCTAAACTTTTTTTACTGGGCTACATTAAATCATTAGTCTATGCTAACAAGACGACGTTAGAGGAGCGCAGAGCCAATATTGAACGAGAAATAGCGGCCGTATCGGTCGAAATCTGCGGCCGAGTCATCGAAAACCGATGCATACGTTCCCGTGGTGGACATATGAACGAAGTCGAATTCTATTCATAAATGTTTTGATAGTAATTCCAGCCAATAAATGTTTTTTTTTTTTTTTTCAGATATCTCAAGTAGTTTGCATTTTATTTAAAAAATAAGTTGTCAAGTCCTTAATAAAAGAACCTGTACATAATAAGGGGCGTTAAGAACTGCCCCGTACAAAAATAATCAACCGGTTGTACAACGTACACCCTTTTCGTGGATATGTTGTATGTTATCTGACGTGTGCTAATTTTTGCAGGGGTGTGTTCAACATACTTTCAACGCTGCGCCGTCTGCCAGATAGGGTACTGCACATTCTTTCTGTAATCTTTTTTTTTTTTATTTGTAACTGCAATAATTTCTGTAACCGGAAACAATTAGATTATACGGTATTATGCCTGGTGTGATTTGTTTTCATATCACTTCAATGGAATCGAAACAACCAGCTGATTAAGAAACCAAACATAAACTTTACGCAATGCTCGCTGCACTTGCCCAACAAAAAGCTTGAAATGCTTACGCTGGCATCTCTGTTCAGGGCCATCAACCATTGGTTTTAACCCAAATATTCAATTAGACGAACGATAACTGTAGTTCAAACAGTTGCTTTGTTATAATAGACACATCTGAATTCATTTATCTAGTTCATTAGGCAAACAAAGCAATCTGCTCTTCTCATTAAATTGTGGCTTCATTATCAGTTATCACCTCGTGAATTGGCATGTTTAACTTAATTCCGCACAAGTTATTATCTAACTGGCCGTAAGTACCTATTCCACCAACAGATAGGCCGATAAATATTCTTGCCAAACAAACAATTTCAACAATCAACAAAAATGGAAACAGATAAATATTTTATTTGCCATTTTGTCTAAAACGAAAACGGCACATAAATTCGCAAAAACCCACACACGATGCCGACGGGAATACTGGCGCGAATAGTTAGCTATTCGTAAAGCGAAACATAAACAACGTTTCTGTTAACAAAAGATTCAAGGTCGTCGGTCGCCTGCCTGCATACATATGTACAAATAGAGTCAAGTGAACTACGTGCCACCACATTCACTGATAAATTTGCGAAAAAATCCCATTTGATAATGTTTCCGTTTGTTTGTAACGTGTTATGTTACATTGTCGCTCTAATTGTTTCCGACACCTTTTTTCTGACGCCAACCGCGGTGGCGGTGCCGGTCCCGGTGTTTGCGTGGCTTTGCCAAGACAAGTCAATTCGCCATCCCATCACCGTACTTCTATTGACATCATCTTCGTGTCTGATGACGACACCATCGAGTTGAATACATCTACAATGTACTTCCCTTGTCCATTTTTTGAGCGGACGCATATTTCATATTTTTATTCGCGTATACTCGAACCACTTGGAAATTGTTTAATTGAATTTGCGCGTCTTCGATATTTTATTTTTACTCTTCGCTTTCATTGAGGAAATTGATATGACGAATTCGATTACACTTACTGACGGCTGTTGCTCCGAGTTTTTTTTCGATTTGTCTTGATGCGTAGGACAAGTTAAATGACCTATGCTTTATCCCATTATGGAAATGCGGCTGCTTCCAGAGAAACGATTAAAATGTTCATCGTTCGTAACTGTACATGCGTACGGTGTGAATGGCATCGATTTGGCAGCACGTATTCTGTGATTGATTACGTTGGCAAAATGAATGAAAGCAAAGGTTTCGGCAGGCAACACGATTTAAAAGTGTTAATTGGTCTATCTTAGATTTGCGCCTTTTTATTGAAGTGCAATAAAGGATAGTGCTTTCTTTTATTTAGCAGCAACCGAATGAGTTTTATTTGGTTATAACTTGTTGTTTTTAGTGTATCATGCGGCGATGTGTCATCGGTTTTGAGTGATGGCGTTACGTAGCTGCAGTCTGCAATAAATAGCTTTGTAAATATTTACAACAAGTGCTGGGTGGTAATATAATAATGGAAAACTATTAAAATCGTCTCTGGCAATGTGGTTATATCTGTTATATGTATTCTCCAGGGGGAGTCGTGAATCATCTAGTTCGCCTACGTAATCGATTGATTTTGTCGAAAAAATACCACCTAGCGGTTGATTTTTATTCTACACGCCGATGCTTTACCTAAAAAAACAGGTCAGAGATCAGAACGTACTTAAAACTGGTAGTGCGGTCAGACAGACAAAGTTTAGAACAAGAATTTCAACCAGCCAGCATGCGTTTCGATAATAAATGTCAAAAGAGTTGTGAAAGAAAGCGATAAACGAATTATTTACTCGTAGAACCACCCAGTAAATGAATCACCAGTTAGTATCGACAAGAGAACGATTTCAGTGGTTTAATGCGTTTTTACGAGTGACCTAAAATATGGAAGAGTATAAAAGAAGCACATGGCAAATAGCACATTAAAGCGTTATCACTATCAACTTGATAGCCGGGTGCCTGGTACATTGACTTAAGATTGGGTAACCAACCTCTTTGGAAGGTCGTTAGTGGCAGCGGCAGACTAGGTCCAATTCTTTAGATGGAATCAGTGTGACTTCTATAGAGCTGCTTGGACATATTCGGATCCCAGGACTATTGCGTTATCCAATACTAAGCCAGGGTATTGAAGAGTTGGTGGTGAATGAGCATCACTCACATTCCGCAGTGGTAACCCGGTCCCACGTCCTAGGGGGCAAATATGAAACTTGTCCCCAAGTTGGGGATTGTTTTTTTCCTACCACGACCAAATGAAGTGCCTACAGTTTGACCAGTGTAATGACCGGTGATCGGCAGCAACTAGATGTGCTCAGCTCCACGTCTCAGAAACGACTGACCGCAGAAATGCGGATCAAGCTCTTTTATAGAGAGACAACAGATGTTACTCTTTGGCACGTAATTGACTTGTGTGATCAAGTTCTAAGCATAGGTCACTACAACCAGATAGCAATAATACTTTTTCCAATTGTTGTGTTTCAGCAGCTTTTAAAGTTACCAATGACATCCAGCTGTCAAAATATTCAGTAAGTTTTACAATAATTTCATCTTGCATCGTTTCACGATTGCCGAAGGTGCTAATTGGGCGCTGGAAATGTTGGCCGGAGATCCGGAGGCTTATTTTTTGGCACAGCGACAACATGCACTATAGCCTTTATTGGAACGAACACAATCCAAAAGTGTTCGACCATGAATCAATAGGCGTTTTTCTTTTTTAGTTCAGAGCTCGAGCATTATGAGCGCGCTCTGAACCGAGCATGCTCAGAGTGTTCTGATTTGTTTAAGAAACACACTTGAGCACATAGCTGTCATATGTATGGTTGTTTATTTGTTTTACCTTCTGTGCCAGAACAACAACTCTCGTTCTCGTCCACCACTTCAACTATTTTGTTTATCCCGTTTTTTTCTGTCAAATGTGACTGTAAAGTGCGTAATCACCTTTTTACTCAGTGTGCTCAATCAATTTATTCTTAGCTCGTAGAGCGCGCTCTGAACGTGTTCTGAACATTCTCTGAGCGAAAAAAGAAACACAAAATCGGAGCTCTGATGTCTCTGAGTTAAAAAAGAAACACGAACTTTATTTTGGACAGTTCACGCTCGCTCTGAACTAAAAAAGGGAAAACGCCTAATAGGTGCACTCAATGCGCACTGTCAGCTGCCAAAAACCCAAGAACCCCCAGAACTTCAGTTTCGTGTCAGTCACGAAATGTAACCCTAAAGGACCATTCACATGAGAGCGAACGAACGAATTGATAAAATGCGAACAAACCACTTTTTAAGCATTTATAAACAGAAAATTGCACATTTTATTATTTAAGAGTATAGGAAAATTAATTATCCCATCAAAATGTATTAAAAAAAATGTATAAACAGTTTAAATAAGGAAATTTCTAATTCCAAACTTTTTGCCGCAATCCACAACATTCAGATGCGTACCACAAACTAGCGAATAAAAAATTCGTTCTGACCTCAAATGAGAAATTCCTGGTATTGAAACCATTAGAAATTCGCGAACTGCCACGACAATGAAAAGTGTTCATGTGAACGGACTGTTAGAACTCGCGAATATACGTTCGTTCGTTGGTCGCTCTCATGTGAATAGTCCTTAAGACCTTGTCACTGAAAAAGTTTAATGTTTTGATGATTTAACACCTGTAATAACATTAAATTTGTTAAATTAATGATTTCAATGTTGAAAACACATTCCTTTTACGTTAGGTTAGATTAGGTTAAAAAGGAGTATGAGAGAGAGGTCTGTCAGCAAATGACAGCTACGATTTATAGCAAAATCCAGCACTGAAATCTTGCCGTGACTGAATACCTAGAGCTAGGGCCAGCTCGGCGAGCGTTCATCAATTGGCCGCCACGATCGTGCGACTTGACACCACTCTATTATTTTATCTGTAGCTACGTTAAGTCCATAGTCTACGCTAACAAGCCAACCATTTTAAACGAGCTCGAGGCCAATATTCGAGAAGCTATATTGTCGGAATAACGACGTACATATTGAACCGAGTCATCCAAAATTGGACTGACCGCTTGAAGCACTACCAACGAAGCCGAGGTCATCCTCTGTACCAATTTTAGAAGTATAATTATACAAATGGCGGAAAAATACGTATTTACTCTTGACAACCGGACGAAAAGAAATAAGAAAAGACCTTCGGATATGCACAGCGAATGTTCGAACACTAAACAGACCACGTGAAGTCGAACAATTAGTAGAAGCCCTATAGACTGCGATGGGTCGGACAAAAAGCGGATAAAGAACTGTAACATCTGGTGATTGCTATGAAAGGATCATTTTTAAACATAAATTCTCGAGCCTTGGTGTGGCTAGTGAACACCTTATGACAATCCGCATCAAGGCTAAATTCGCCAACATTAGCTCATACAGAAAAAAAGGACGAGGATACCAATGACGGTTTCTATGTACGAGCTCCTAGATCAGCCTATATTGCAGTAGGCCCTTCTTAGTTAAAGGAAAAAACTCATTCTTATCAGATCATTAGCATTTTCATTTACTGACACATCTTTGTGTTCGGTATCCCATCCCAGTAGGTAATGTTTTAGTTTGTCATGCTCTTCGAGAGAGCGATGTACAAGCTTCCATTTTTCTAACTGCATGCCGCTTGTACGGTCAATGAAAAAAGTAATATGTACCACCATAAGGTATTGTCTTTGTCATCATTACTACCTATTTACTGTTTAGCAGCTGTTGTCATTGCTATAGTACCTCAACCAGGAACACTCCGCTTTCGGAGTAAAATTCCGAGACAACGAATATGTAACAAAATTTTTCAAATAAAAGTCGTTACTATCATTCTTCTTCTCATTCACTTTCCTCACAGCATGATGTACTGTCGATGTCATGTTGGAATCTAATAAATTTTAAATTAGTTTCGACTCATTACGGTTTTTCTCTATAATACAAAAGTGAAGAAGCATCATAAATGCATGAGGAAAACGGGTGAACTCAAAACAACTTATACAAGGGTGTTAATATTGCACAAGAAGTTGATGTATCAAGTTATAATTGAACTTTGCCAATTATAACGTCTAACGAGGCGCACAATTCACACGTGAAACAACAACAAAAAAAACCGACAAGGAACAAGGTGTAGGAAGATTATTTATTGTCCAATGACTGTGTAGTTGATAATGGCTGTTAACTTTTTGAATAATGAATGTGCAGTCAACACAAACCTATTTAAGGGTTGTAAATACAGCGAGGGGAATACATACGCCGCCATATAATAGGTCAATAATGCTTCTGTATTATTTATAGGTAAATGACATTCTTTAACATCAAAGTCGTAGACACAATCTTAGACATGCAACTCAAAAAGTAGAGTTGCTGTGATGCTGCCATCAATAGAGTTTTAAAATAAGACTTGAACCTTCTGAAAGAGGATAAAACTTTACCTCGCAATCTTGAGGGGATAAATCTTCCAACAGGTCATTTTGTGGTAGTAGCCCACTTGCGTAGATTGTGTTGTTGATCTGCTTCTCGATTTATGTCACCTCCAGAGATTATTTTGTCAACGTACGAATCATCTTTGTAGCTCGTGAGCATTGAATCCGGTTCTCATTTACTAACTAATAGAGTGCGCATATAAATAAGAAGCAGACGCTGTCTTAAAGGTCATTGTTTTGAGCCTATATGTTTCGAGAACCTCAAATGGACAAAATATGAATTAGCGACAGATTTGGCGGTACATTTTTCAATGCTGATGTCGACCGCCAGGAAGGCAAGGCATGGTTGACCGAGTTTGTATTTCCATATTTACGTGGTAGACATACATTATGATTGGTTTACAATATGTTTTCGAAATGTGAGGCGATTGGGCAAGTGCTCGGAGAACATAAAACCATAGGAACAATCACCGTCAGGGTATTCAAACATAATAATAACTGGGGCAAACAACACAAACTCCCGAGAATATTGTATAACTTTTTTTTTTTTTTTATTTAGTTCAATTTCTTAAAATGCTAGTTGATACAATCAATTATAAATATACATAATAATTCAGAGCAATAAAGTGACTTGTCTAAAATTCAATTGGGTTAAAATTACTTTATTAACATTTTTTAAGAAATAGAATAGTAATCAGTCTGTAGCACAAAGTGACTAGAGGGGGGGGGGGTCTATTTTCATCCTATTTCCCGTTATAGCCCATCAAAGTAGGTGAACTCTAATTTGGAGGTGTTACGACTAATAACGCTATAACTTCTAAACTATTATAGCTACAAAAATAGTTTTGTAAATTTTGAAAAGATAATTTAGTAGCGCATACAAGTCCTTAAGCACTTCGGCTACATCTGGGCAGCTACAAAAAAGTTCTGGCTCCTTAAACTCAAATTTTTGAAAATTTTTGTTACAATTTTTACTTTAAATGTCTTTTTCTCAAAATTTTGACATTATAAATTCTCATTTTTTTTATGAAATTCTTATCCTTGAGAAATTTCGTAAAAATTATGTTAAGCAACTTTTTTACGTACGATCAACAGAAGTTATAGTAAAAGCCACTTTTTGTCAGACAAAAAAGACAGTTAGTTATGCCATCTGATGTGCAAGAATTTTTGTTATCAAGAGACATTATACATTTGTGGATTTCAAGGTTGAAGGTGAAAGGTTGAAAAACAAAGCTGTTATTTTGAGAAGTATCTTCAACTATATCTGCATACATATTACAATTGGAATTGTATTGCGGGGGATGTGGTTTTGATTCTGTTGCGATAGTAGCAAAAAATTTATTAAATTGATTAGCAATATGTACTGGGTCTGATATTTCCATACCATTCACATTAATTTTAGGAATTGTATCTTTTTCATTTCTCTTTTTAACCACTCTCCACTCATTTTTCACATTACCTTTCCAGTTTCGAAGTTTTTGCAAGCAACCCTCTGTCAATCCATGGCCTAGACGTTTTATATTTGAATTTTCTACTTTTTCAATAGTGGTGCAACTTTCAATATGAGTTTTAAGAGTGTTCAAAAATATATCGTAAGATACAGAGGGATTACTTTCTTCATAAACAGACTTACAGAATTCAAACATTAAGCACTCCACTAGTTTCGATGTTTAAATTAGTCATGCATCGGTTATTTTGTAGTCAAGTACTTCACCAGATAATTTATGTGTAAATTGAGAATCTAATCTTACAAAAATATGATCAATGCATGTTTGTGTTTTTTCTACGATTCGCGTGGGTTCCATAATAAGCCAAATGATGACATTAAAGCTAGATAATTGTCCGAGTCAATATTATTTTTTAATATATCTATATTTATATCTCCTACAACCAATAAATTTCGCGTCTTTACATCTCTAAGTAGATTACTTAATTGTTGTATGAAAACGTTTTTATTTAAGTTATTTTCATGCAGACGGTATATACACAAAACTAGTTCGGCGGTTGGAAAAAATCAGAAAGAGTTTCAAAACCTAAATCAGGGTATCATATGAGTGAAAGTCACGCCCACATTGTACACAGAGACGATCTATTCACATACATAAATGCATATATATGCGTATGCAAAATTTCTACATTTTTGTTTAGCAAAATTCCACCTGATAATATTTTGTTTACTTGTTTTATCTTATCTATTTAATGCATGACTTATCCATTATCAGTCACTTGTTTGAAGGAGTTGTTTTCTACATATTTTATAAATAGATCAATCCATTTGCATACCTTTTTAAGAACAAAATTGGCAATGCGTGTATAAACGGGAATAATAGAAAACATTTCTTACTTTTAAAGGCAAGAAGTCAGTGAAAAAAAAAAATAAAAATCGTTCAGATAACTCCGACTTTGGACGATAATAGAAGGCATAAATGACTCATCTTGTGACCTGACCAAAATCAAACATCCGATGGTCTGATTAATGGTATGAACAATAAACACAGAAAACGCTATAATCTGTCAATCGATGTGACAAATCATACGTGGCAGATACATACATATTTTACATTTAGTTGCATTTTTTGCCAATTACGACTAATTTTTGAAAAACGTTTGTATCAGCATTAATAACATCCCTGGTCTATCGTCGTTTTATTTAATGTCAATTTCCATTGGGCAAAAAAATCACTTTTTTTTTAGATTCAGAGCAGTTTTCTTTCTCTAGAAATCAGCTGTCTGTCAAAATCATTTTCCATTGGGCAAAAAAAATCACTTTTTTAAGATTCAGATCACTTTTGCAAATCTCGATTCGAGGGAGAGATTCGCACATACTTTCACCAATACCAAAACAAGTGACATTTGTCAAACTTTGAGGTTAGTTATTGTTAGGGGAGACTGGGTCACATTTGAATGGAAAGAATGGAATTTAAAAACAGCTTATTCACATTTATTTGTTAATATTTTCGGTTTTCTGTCACGCATGAGTTTAAATTATTCGATATTAGCTGACCCGACAGACGTTGTACTGTCAAATAAAAAAAAAACAGTAAGACAATTATCTTCGACTGTGCCGAAGCTCAAATGCCCGGTACTATATTATTGTAAAAAATATTTTAGTATTAAAAAATTATATATTTGTATGGGAGGTATGGGTAGTTTTTATTCGGCCAAGCTACCTAATTCTTTGTCAAAAAATTTTAAATATTACTAAAACAATATGTGCAAAGTTTAAACTTGCTATCTTAACTGTATCTATTTAAATTTAATTTTTAACATCAAAAAGCTATATAAATCCGATATTTTTGTATGGGAGGTAGTAGTAGTTTTCATCCGATCTTGCTCATCTTCGAACTTAGCCTCAGTTTGGTGGATAAAAGCGTACGTACCAAATTTCAAGTCGATAGCCCTTAAATTACGGCCGTAATCGTGCGGACAGACGGACATCGCTAGATCGACTAAGAAAGTGATGCTGATCAATAATATATATGGTTTGTCATACCTACAACGCCTCCTTATGTGCGTTACAAATGGAATGACAAAGTGAATATACCCTCACCACAGTGTGGTACCGGGTATAAAAATGTTTTGTGAATTTCTGAACAGCTATAGGGGAAAGTACAATAAAAGTGAGGAAAAAACGTAAACCAAAAGATTTATGTTCTAACATTAAATTTAATATCACTACGAGTTTCAAAATGTTTTATTAATTTATATTTCCAAAAATGATAAAACAAGACTTAACACTTTGCAGTCTAAAATAAACTTTAAAAAAAGACCAAAGAAATGAAAGATTTGTCTATGAATCTGACGAATGATGCTAGTAGATACAGAATACTCACTGTGGACAAAAAAATTAAAAGACCAACAGCATACATCCTAATAGTTAAAAACAAGAGTGGAAACTGGGCGAAGACAAACAAACAAAAGGCGGATCTATTTGCGGATCATCTTGAAAACGTCTTTCAGCCATATGAAGATATTGATTATTTACAACAAACGAAAGATATGTGCGAAGACGAAAGATTGATTTCAGCAGTAACCTCTAATAAGCCACTGAAATAAAAGACAACATTAAACCGAAAAAAGCTCCACGATTTGATTTAACTACGGGTGAAATTCTAAAAAAAAACTGCCTAAAAGAAAAAAAATACGTAAAGTATTAACAATATGGTTAAATCGGGTACTTTCATCGCGTCTGGCACGGACTTCGCTGCGTGTAAAACGTCTTGGACTTACATTTCTGTGTTCAGCAGAGTCTTCCCTAGACTTAGAAAAAAAAATTGGGTGGTTATGTCAAATATTACAAAATGGGTTTAATGCGCTACTTTGATCGCGTCTGGCAAGCATTTGGCTGCGCGCAAAACGTCTTGGACTCATAGTTTCATTTTTAAGATCTACTCTGTTGCTTAGGTCTATAATCAAGTGGTTATAATTATTATTACTATTGTGGAAAATGATGCATATTCAACGCACTGTCACACGCTTCGGCTGCCACGTTTTGCTGCCAGACTTTTATTTTTGATATACCCTTTACTTAGGCTACACAGTAATGAGAATATCTTTCGGTTACCTCTTAGACCGAAAAATTACTTCGGGCTCTTAGACTATAAGTTATGTTCCACGCATGTGGAAAGTCGCGGAAGTTATTCACCCCTATCGCCAATAATATTTCCCCGGGAATGTTTCCCATTCAGCAATTTGATTTGGTGTATGCGAGTTAGTATGTACCTACTGTAGTGTACAGGCATGTGTCTAATATTGATTTTGTATAGGAGGTACCAGAACTACTTGACCGACATAGCCCATTTTCAACTAGTCTACCCGCTACCATGGCACATCAATATTATATTATAATCCCCTTGTCGGGACACGATTGATCGTTTTGTGGTAGCACGTTTCCTCGAATTGGCAGAAAAAAAATATTGCACTTGAAGAAGACAGTATTGAAAAATAAACAGAAGACATGCCATTAAAACTGGAATGATCAAAGAATTCTGAGAAATGCATAGAAAATGCAATTGATCCAATCCCGTTGATTCACAATCGCGTCTCGCCTTTGCAATTCGCAATCCAATATTTAGAGGACAACATAAATTTCTGGTATCTATTTGTTATTATTTGGGCGCAGTAGCGCAGTAGTTAGTGTGCTGGACTACTGTGCGAGGGATCCCAGGTTCGATCGCCGGAAAAACACAAATTACATCTTAAGGTTTTTTCTACTGCGCCACCTCTCGCGAACGTCTGACAAACATCCGATTCAGCCGTTCGGACTCGGCATAAAATTGTAGGTCCCTTCCATTCGTCCCAAAAATAGAAACTCACACAAAACGAATGGTTGCGAGAAGCTAGTCCTAGGGTGTCTACCGCCTGTTGCGCCACATATTTATTTATTTATTTATTATTATTATTTTTTTTTATTTGTTAGATATTATTTATTATTATTATGCATGCGACCTCAGAAAAAGTCATCGGTCCATACACCTATGAAATGAATGAAGCTGCAATTGGAGATAGAGACCAGTTGGCTACGACAATGCAGAACTGTGGTTCCAACAAAATCGGGACACTGCGTACATTTTTGATTCTTCTTTCGCAAAAGCACTTACAGTTTTGCAGATGTTGTCAGTGTCATTACAGCGTAAGCAGGACTTTTAAAAAACCATGCGAGTTGTGTTGGCTTTCGTACAAGACTATTGCTGTTCGCCGTCGCTCGAGACATGGTTAAATAACGAAATGTCAGATTGAGCGACGACAGTATCATCAATCATCATATTAAAAGTTATATACGACATGTTGGATTGTATGCCTCTCTTTCCTCGCTGCAAAGGTTTTATTTTCGGATATTAGTGACATTTTCGTAGATTACATCAATTAGAGATAAGCACATTGCCCAAAAAGACACTTCGTTCGTACGTACAAAGTTATCGAGTTGGTATAATGTTAATGCAGTCATTGCCAATCTGCAAAACCTAACAAGACTTCAAAACCGGATACAGCGCTATATAGCTTATCTCTCTAAATACTGTCATATATAGCATCGACAAAAAGCTAGTTGGACCTCCGATTCGTTGGCTGCAATACATTGATAGGTAGGTACCCATCCACTTTTTGTTGGGAAATTTTTTCCAGGCAGAAATCTATGTCATTGAGATTTGCGCCATTTTCAACTCCAAAAAGGGAATTTAGGCCGCCAAAATAAAAACTTCTCGGATAGTCAAAAGCGGCCTTACAAACCCTATCGTGTAATACAGTGGACTCAAAACAGAAAAGTGCTTTACGATGCTCTGCAAGCCCTATCCAAAGACAAGGTGAAACTTGGATGGGTACCTAGCTACGGCTGAATTAAAATCCGCATTCTTTGGGCCAGAACCTTATTGCAGAGTCAATTGAGCTACTGCATTAAAGATTGCGAGCAATAACTTTGTGTAAACCACTGGGAAAATGTCCCGAGCATAAGACAATTTAAAAGAATAATTAAGCCTTACTCCTATAAGGAAATTCTCAATCTAAATAAGGAAAATAAGAGCTAAGGAACTCCGCTACTACCCTTGTCAATATGTTAACCGTCTCTTAAACCCCATTTAGACAATCATTTCAGTTTCAGTCAGCTATCAGTAAAACTGATGTATAAAATGTCCAAAAATTGAGCACCGAGCTGTATTGTAAGGAATTTTTGGGGCTGTGTAGGAAAGATCCGGTAAGAATTTTTAATAGAATTGTTACTGGGGGCGAAACGTGGGTTCATCATTATGACCCTGAAAGCAAACAGGAGTCTATGCAGTGGCACAAAATGGGCACAGGTCCCCCGAAGAAGTTCAAGGTCCCTCCGTCTGCTGGGAAGATGATGGCTACAGTGTTTTGGGACTCAAAGGGAATTTTGCTAATAGTGTACAAAAAAAAAAGGTGAAACCATAAACGCCACATCCTACGCATTAACTTTGCATCATTTACGGGAAGAAATAAAGAAAATAAGACGGGGTAAACTGGCTGCTGGCGTCTTGCTTCTTCACGATAACACTCCGGTGCATACGGCTCATGTTGCTAAGGCTGCATTGCGAGATTGTGGTTTCGAAGAGATTGAACACCCACCCATAGAAAAGGTAATCTCAAGATGTAATAAATGCATTAATGTAAGAGGAGATTATATTGAAAAATAAAAATATTTTTAATTTCATTCGCGTTTTTGTTCATGCCGATACCGAGAATATTTTGAACTCCCCTCGTAAATGCAAAAATTGAAGCGTTTCACTGCAACCGAAACTAAAACTGAAATTCTCATAATGAAAGCTCAACTGAAGATCGGACTGATGTCTAAATGAACTGCCTTTTTTAACTGAACTGATAACTGATCGTCCAAAGGGGGCCTTAGACTAACCCTATCCCTCTCTATGATACAATATATCTTTTTAGGTGCAGTGTCAGCCAATTGGACTAGAAATTTAAAAAAAAAATCGATTTGGGTTTGTAAAAAAACACTTGGCAAACACTTAATTATACTAAAGTTTTTCTTATGGGAGCTCTGCTTTAAAGTAAGGCTTGCGTTTTCTACTTTTTGCAATGGAACTATCACAGATTATCGCAAACAGTGGAAATTCAGCACAGTTAGCATTTAAAAAAACCTACTTATTCCGAATGTACCTACCTACCCAATATTTCATATGAAAACATCGGTCCGAAATACATACAGGTAAAAAATAAATAGGCGGCGCAACAGGCGGTAGACACCCAAGGCCTAGCTTCTCCCAACCATTCGTTTTGTGTGAGTTTCTATTTTTGGAACGAATGGAAGGGACCTACAATTTGATGCCGAGTCCGAACGGCTAAATTGAGAAGCTTTTTCAGGACAGTCGTACTCTCGGATGTTTGTCAGACGTTCGCGAGAGGTGGCTCAGTAGAAAAAACCTTAAGATGTAAATTTGTGTTTTTCCGGGGATCGAACCTGGGATCCCTCGCACAGTAGTCCAGCACACTAACCACTGCGCTACTGCGCCCACATACATACATATAGGTAGGTACAAAAAAAAAAACGTGCCTTTATTTTGCGCCATTAAACTATTCTCGGTTGCAAGCAAATGAAACTTGTTTTCCACCGCCAATAGTATTCTCTAATTTAGCCGACTATCCGGCATGTCTCCTCTTTGCATGCAGTCGTCTTGTTGTGAGTTGTCCCCAAAAGATCTAAACAAACAATGCACTTCATTGTTTGTTCTTTGTTCTTAATCTTCTTTCAGTGGCAATTAAACAACTTCTCATACAAATTTATTATTTTCCGGAATAGTCTAGTGTCTCTTCAAGAAATAAAAACAAAATATTATGTATAAATTATTCAAGCAGCTTAAAGTTGAATATAGTAGGTATATGTGCGATAACAACCAGGCAAACATTTTTTTTCAACAAACTTTCGACTGGGTTGTTAAACTAGCTATACAAATTAAAAAGTCCAACCGATTTCTGTTCGTTAACCAATTCTTTTCACTCCATGCATTTTGTTTAGCTGTTTCGATAATAGGTACTATGCGTTAAAGTCAAGTCGTCGAGTGTGATGTAAACTTTACGATAACACAGTGATTTGATGATTCACTGTTTGAAAGAAAGTAATTAGGAAGATATGCACAAGCTTATTGTACTTTGAAACGTATTTATCAAAAGAGTTATTTTCAGACAACAAAAGATATAAGGGAAAAAAAAGCCTCATTTGGTTGGTAAGGAAATTACAAAACGCACGAGGAAGGAAGGATTCGATGTTACTTCCTCGATTCGCAAAACAGTGAAAATCGAACAAAACTACTGCGCGTGTTTGTGTGTACCTAGTTATTTATTCAAACTTCCAGTTTTGTGCAGTTTTGTAAGATGTTTTCTTTTGTCCATCTTTCTGACGACATACCCACTGCCCAGTGGACATTAACATTATACCATGCAAACTTTATTCATGAGAATTCAAGAGTTTAATTAATATATTGACTATATAATTATATACAACCAATTTGACCTTGTTATTTATGGTTCTCTGCGTTTCTTAACCTTAAGCAAACAAAACAACAAAAAATAAAATCAAACCCAGAACACACTGTACACAAATAAAAAAATAATCAACCAACAGCGAAACACCTAAACGGCAGAGACACTATTTACTTGGCCGTGTTACCTAAGCCCCCCTGCTTACATGAATGCATTTGCTAATTATAATTTTTTTTTTTTTTTAATTTATCATTTCTACTAACCTGTGAGCGCTTCAATTGTGCAAGAAATATTCAATTTGTTTCTAGGTTTTTAATAAATTATGAAATGACAGGAAGTAAAATAATGGACAAAAATTCTCCCCGACACGGGCCTTTTCGACTCACTTATGGCGTTTTAGGGTTTTCTTGATATTTTTTTTTTCCTCTTGCACCTATTTAACACTTGCGAGTGAATTTCACGAGACTTGTTATGTATTATCACAATTAATTACGTCTTAAAAATGGCATCGAATTTATTAGAAAACAAAAAACACTTTAATGATTTGTAGAAAAAGTAGGAGTATTTTCGAGGGAAGAGAACAAAAATAATGGAAAGAAAAAAATTACACGACGACCGACAAACAATCAACCGTCAACGCAAATTTTTTTTACTTCAACAGCGCAGCGGAGCAAAAACAGAGCACTGAAATTTTTTCCGTTTTTCAAATTAGGTACAGTAGGAATGGAAAATAAAAGTGAGTCATGAAAATGGGCAGCTGTTTTATGGGATATAATTTGTAAGGGTGAGTGAGTTGATTGGTGAAATAGATTTGGAATTATGTAATTTGCTTTGAATCGGTTATTTAGTTTTTTTTTATACTCTTGTAATCGTATTTATTCAAATTAATAAGGGTATTCCTATGTCAAACTTTGACAGACTTGGTTGTTTGTTTCCAGAGTTTTTTTTTGGGAAGATCTCAAAATGACGATACGAATTCAAGTAAAAAAATAATTTTGATTAGGTACTTAGAAATGAAAATGTTTATGATTTGCAGCAAACGGAAAAAATTGAATTCAAACGCATTTTGATAATTTGGAAATAAGTTGAACAGCTGAGTTTGACAACCGATTGAGTAATGACATTTCCGAGGGGTGTTCACTTAAACCACTGCAGAAATTTATACATTTACGAGCTGCATAAATTTATCAGATTAATTGAATACCTACCCTTAATGAGGTGCATATTGGATAAATTAGTTTTCGAAAACGTCATTGTCGGAAGTGAGAAGACGAAGAAAAAAACTAGTTGTAGAAAAACAGTTTGAACGTTATGGTTTGGTTTGCACTGTTGAATGCAACAAAAAAGATAGCCTCTAGAGTTGGACTTCGCAAAATGCTTTATATTGGTCCAGGAACAAATTTATTAATATCGATGTGTTTTATGTGATTCAGGCGAAAGCATTTTCAAGTTGTAGGAGTGTTGTTTGCAAGAGATGTATAGAATAGAAATAGATCATTGGCATATTATACATGTACCTACTGAGAGTCGGCAACTTCGCGTTAGTTCCAATTAGAGCCAGCTCTCGTGGTTCAGAGAGGTGTAAATTGGAAGATTTTTTAAATAATGACATCTATTGCAAACAAAGACGAAACAATTTGAATTTTAACCGTTTTTCTTGGCAAATTGCCTCACGCCCAATAGATGTCTCTAGCATTCTGTGAAGAAATCCAAGATGGTTGAAATTTTGATTCACTTATTTTTCGCTTGGAATCACGAGCGCTAATTATGTTGGCGTCATTTTCTGGGCAGAAATTGTATGAACTGAGGTTTCACTAACGGTCTATATTTAATATGTCATGTAGGTATATATGAGACACCAGAAGTTTGAGATCTGAAATCAAATATGTATGTAATATGGTGCACAAATGTTTAATTTGTTGACAAAATGTAAAAAAGCAGCACGACTACATTGTGGGGATAGTTTTACGTTAGCAGATCTTGCAAATGCGGATCTGGCTCCTCCTCTGATCAATTCTGATTTGTTTGCACCATTTCATGCAAATCATGTCTAGAGACTAATAAAATCCGAATGGCTAAATAGGTATCTGCGATACTTTTGGTTAAGCCAGGAGAGCAAAGATATTTCTGTTAAAAAGTTTTTGGCAATTTGTCAAATGGAACAAACATGATAATTGTGTTTATGTTCCCAAGAATTTAGAGCCGATGGTAGAGATCGAGAATGGTTAAATGGGACATTAAAAATAAATGAATGAAAGACTTTTTAGTTTAGTTTAGGTTATAGCTTATAGGTGACAATTAACCATTCCATACGGAGTAATTCACTTAGAACAAATTAGGTCCATTGTGATACCACTAGAAGAGTTGGTTATTTGGAATTATTTTGATTTCTGGAGGAATTTCCGTATTTGCTGATATCCGTTTTGGCAATATCCGCAAATTTCCCGAAAAAGTATACTCCTAGTTTGCTTTCTAATCGAGGAAAGTTACATATTAATTGGGAAGGTGTTTCCTATTCCCTCTCATACATGCGACAAAAGCCATACTGTTCCTAAGAATAGTATGCGAACAAATCTAATGACTACCCCTTTTAAACTCACAAAAGCGCCATCTACCGATTAGTACGAGTAATCCAGGGTACACATGGTCTTTTATTACTTATTCTCAGCAGAAGTCTCGTTCGAATGCCCAAATACTTTGACGCATATATCTTCCAAAAAGACAGAAACTAGAATTTTTACATCTAAGTCTAAACATCTATTCCATTAAAACTATGCGTTGTCAGTCTTAATAATTTAATTCATTTAAAAGAATATGCAAATTGCTAACAGGTATGTACTAGTTTTGTAATACATAAATTATAACTATTAGATAAAATTCTTCTAATCATATAATGACATTAAATAGCTTCTCTTAATGTATCCCGGATTTTTTCGGTCCTCTCTATAATTTGAAGCTTGTTCGTCGGTATTGTAGATTGCTGGTAGTATTGGATCGTCCGCAAACTCCTCGTCATCCTCGTCTGCCTCAAACATTCGTATGTGGTTATGCAGAGTAATGCAAGTGCAGACTATCTTGTTAGCCACCTCTGGGTTGGGTGTATCGAGGTACTTTAATTTCTGGAATCTTGCCTTAAGATTGCTCAATGCTTGGTTTATAGTCACTCCAGCTCCACTTAAGAGAGCATTAAAACGCGACTTTGCCTCACTAAGATGGCCAGTATCAGGAAAGGGCGTCACTAAGTTCCTCATCAATGGATACGACGAGTTTCCCACCAAATGATATTCCCCCGGTAAAAGCGTGTCTATTTGACTACAGATGCTGCTATCTAGGAAAACTGTATCATTACTTAAGCTTCCGGGAGCACCTACATAGACGTCGGTGAATATCTTCCGATGGTCACATACAGCTAGGAACAAATTTATTTGGATTATATGGGCCCCTACGTTGTGTTACTCTTAGCGCTTACCTTGCAAAATGATTGAATGTTCAGATTTACTATTTCGGTATTCTTTTGGGTCACCTTTGGGTTGTTTAATATCCAAATGGCAAGCATCAATGGCACCCACAATGCCGGGAATATAGCCACCGGTTTTATCTTTAAACGCCTGTCGATGTGGGGTTATTTTAAACGTCTTACATATTATTTTTGAAATAGCTCACCTGAGAAATATCCAAATACTCGTCGGATGATGGCCATTTAACATAATCGGCAAAGTGGACAAGTATGGCATCCAAGATTTCGTTGAAGGATGCATGTGCAGTGCTCTTAGAGTAGTTGAAGCGACTACCTACAGACTCATAGGTGTCATTTGTGGTTACCATCGAAAGAGTAAATATTAGTTTCTTCTCCAGATTACGGATTCGACCATTCCGCGCCAATTTATTTAACAAATCCTGCGTTAATGGGTTTCAGTTTGATCATAGACATAATGATTAAATTACTGTTAAACTTACATCAAAACATCGTCGACTCATTTGAAACTGACTGCGGAATTCATCTGGTGAGTAGCTCAGTGTGAAGTCAAAGTAGTCACTGTTCCTTTCGGGTAAATCATGTAAGCCCCAAAGTTTTGGATATCGCAATATAATAGAATCCATATTGGTATTAACGAGTTGGCAGATCTGTTCTAAATATTGAGGATTTTAGAAGTTAGAAAATATATTCTATGGCAGTGGGAAATGGCTTACCAAACAGGATGTCATCATCGTCGGAATCACCACTCATGTTTCCTTAATTGATAAGTAGTTTATTGGAGAAAATAAAATAAGCACAAAACGGACCAAACCAACCAGCACGAAAAAATGAAACTCAAACAAAACAAACAGCTGTCAAACAAACATATGATTTTAAAGAGTGCGTTCAGTGGATTGTCACAAAATGCTGCGAACTCTTCTCCTGAATGTGTTTGAGTTGGGATTGGGACAACAGTTTGCATATAATTAAATTGGGACATACATAGGTACTAAAATATGATTAAGTAAAAACGGAATTATTATTACTTAGGCGTTCTTTTAGCAGCTCGTAGACGTAGTACAAAGCTAGTTAGGTATCATCTGAACTATCAGGAACTGTGCGAAATTGGTAAATGGTAGCTCGCTTCGCTCATTGTGATTTTCAATGTTACGTGTTGCAAGGCTATCGTCGAAACAATTCGTCATGCGATTATTGACTTACGGAATGAGTGCCCAGGATCTATAGATCTCATTCTACCCGTTGAACCAGCCGAAACTGTCGAAGAAGTATTCTCCTTTATGTAGTCGTCCATTCGTATAACAAATAAAACCAAACACAATTAGTTGTGAGAAGCTAGGCAAGCAAGGAAGTACCTGTTGTGCTCATTGTTTATTTAATTTACTATGGAAAGAAACTTAAATATAAGTTTTTGCTTTTACATGTTAAACTAATTTACTTTCTGACTCAAATATATGGTCGAATCAAAAACTTCTTAATACAATTATTGTGAAACTTAAAAAAAATAATAATATACTACAACAGCGCACCAGTGGTTTTCATTGCAGAGATAGGGTTTATGGATTAATTATAATTCAATCATATAATGACATCAAATAGTTTCTCTTTATATAGCCTGGGTTTTTTCGTTGTTGCCTATCATTAAGCAATTCCTCATCGGCATTGTAGACCACTGGTGCTATTGGGTCATCAGCGAATTCCTCTTCGTTCTCGTCCATTTCAAACATTCGTATGTGATTATGCAGAGTGACGCAGGTGCAAACTATCTTGTCAACCAGTTCGGGGTCGGATGTGTCGAGATAGCTTAATCTCTGAAATCGTCCTTTGAGAATGCTAAACGCCCGTTTAACAATCTTCTCCGCCTTGCTTAGGATAGTGTTGAAACGTGATCTTTCCTCATTAAGTTGGCCGGTTTCGTGAAAGGGGGTTACCAAGTTCCTCATCAATGGGTACTCGGAGTCTCCCACCAAATGGTATTCACCCGGAATAAGCTTATCAATTTGATTGCAGATGTTACTATTTAAGAAAACAGAAGTATCACTTAGACTTCCCGGTGCGCCTGCATAAATGTCGGTGAATATCTTTCGATGGTCACATACCCCTAAAAGCAAATCAAATTGAAACACTTGGGGTCTAACTCTGTCGCGGTAGATTACCTTGCAAGATGACCGAATAGGAAAAGTTGTTGTTGCGGTATACCTTCGAATCGTCTTTGGGTTGCTTAATTTCCAAATGGCATGCATCGATTGCGCCAACTATACCAGGAATGTAACCACCGGTTTGGTCCTTAAACGCCTGTATACATTTGTTATTTTAGACTGATTAAGGCTGTGAATTCACTTACCTTGGAAATCTCTGGATATTCGTTGGCTGATGGCCATTTAACATAATCGGCAAAATGAACAAGTATAGCATCCAAAATTTCATTGAAAATTAAATGTGCCATGCTTGTAGAGTAGCTGAAGCGATTTCCTACTGATGTAAAAGAGTCACTTGTGGTTAGCATCCAAAAGCCGAAAAGAAGTTTATTTTCAAGATCGTGAATCTGTCCGCTGTTTCCCAATTTGTTCATCAAATCCTGGTGAATTGATTATGTAGTTGCTTTCGAATGAGAACATGAAACAATAATACTTACAGCAAAGCATTCTCGACTGATGTGGAATTGGTCGCGAAAATCGTCAGGTGTATAGTCTAGCGTTATGTCAAAATAGTCACTGTTCCTTTCGGGCAAATCAGTTAATCCCCATAGTTTAGGATATCGTAGGATAATAGAGTCCATGTTGGTGTTTACGAGTTGGCAGATCTGTTCTAAATATAAATGGGATAGTTCGGGAACATTTTTCAAGGATATATATGAAATAATTTACCAAACATATTGTCGTCCTCGGAATCACTTCCCATCTTGTTTTTTAACTACACATAAATAGGTATAGAATAACAAAAATATTTATTTATAAAGAAACAAATCCAAACAAAACAAGTGAAGGAAGGCGCTTAAATGTCAAACCGAATCTAAGAAATGGATGTATTCAGCCTTTTATTAACAATTTTGTTCAGTACCTACCTAGGTAGGTAGGTACCTAACTAATCTATTTTGAACATTTTCGAACTCTTGCTTGATATCTTCTTCGAACAACAACACTGTTTTATGTGTTTAAATAAAATGACGAAAAGTCGATCTTAATGAAAAAGAGTCTCGTGATAGTTATATACTTTACTAATAAGTTATTGCACATACGAAAATTTGTCGACTCAGCGAGGAGTCTCAAGTTCAAACCACGCAAGTGTAGCTTCTACAATTTATTCATTTTTTTCTACACTGCGAAAGGTGGCTAACAAAAATGAAAGATATAGCACATAAAGGGTCTTGAGGCGAAATATAAAAGTAAATTACAGTTAAGCTACTTGCAACCTAATCAGCAAATAATATCCTAAGTGGCTCAATGGTTAGTGTGCTGGACTACTATAAGCGTGTGGTCGAAGGTTCGATCGCCGAAAAACACAAATTACATCTTAGGGTTTTTAGGTATAACTGTTCTGGAAAATGTTCTCAATTCAGCCGCGTTTGGACCTGTAGGTCCCTTCCATTCGCTTTAAAAATAAAAACTTACACAAACGAATGGTTGTAAAAAGCTAGAGAGCGCCTCTATAGGGTTGCGCAACTATTTATATATTCAGCCCTATCACACAAAGATACGCTAAGAACTACGAAAATATTACTTCACAAAATCCGAATAGAATGCACAGAAGCCTCATAACCTGCTCCCATTGTAATTTTCAAAATCAGCTGTTTTGTGTCAAACATCGGTCATGTGTGAAAATTATTAAAATGAATTGTGAGAAAACTTTCAAATAATAAAATAATTCTTTTTTAACAACAAATTAAAAATATAAATTGTTTAAAAATGGATGCAATTGCCTTCTTAATAATTGCTGAACGAACAGAGAGCTCCAGGCGAAAGCAAAGTCTGAAAATTCAGAAAAAAATGCTTCGCGACTTTTGTCTCTTGTGATCCCTTTGACTTAGATGAGCCAACGTACCAGTATAGTGAATTCAATTAGTTTTATGTTTTAAAAAGAATAATAAACCCTATAGATTTCAAAGAAATTTTCTATTGAATAAACCGGATTTAAATATATATGTATTAGAGGAGCTGGAACATGCGTGGGTAAGGGGTATGCTTTCGTGTTCAATAACTTCGATATGTGCCTTATTAGTTGTGTTTGCCATATTAAAGCAACAATAATATTATTAAGAACCAAAAAAATGGTAAATACTTTTTTTTATACAAAAGACAACCTCGTGTTTTCCAAAGTCTCCAACACAAATTACTTGTCAGTTCTCCGTTTCATTCGGATTCAGAGATAACTACATAGTTTAACGAATGTCGAAATTCGTAGCAGATTTTCCACTACGAATGGATTTCATGATGTATTTTTTGGGATTCGTAGCGTATTTTCGAGATCGGTTTCTTTCCTAGAAAAATCCAAACTTCTCTCTCTTTTTCGTGACATTCTCAATAAAAAACTTATTTCAAAAACTTATGATGAATTGCGCTAATGGGAGGACTTAAATAAAAAGTAATTTAAGCGTGGAGTAACTACTCAGAAATTTTACTTTTACAATGCGAAACAGGCTCTAAATGTACTTCTTCTAAATATACATATACATATTCGTATACCTCTTTATCAAACAAGGTTTAGAAAATATATTTTTTCCGACTTCGTCTATCTGTCAACTTTTTGCATTTTATACATTTATAAGTCCTGTCTCTGTCAAGGGGGGAACGGCTCGTTACTCGCTATTTTGCTGAAATTCTCGTCTACTGTAATTTTTTTGATTATTCGAATTGATTTATACCGATTATTTAAACAGTTTAGTCCTGCATTTACATTTTCTTACATTATTTGTTCGGTTTTCGAGATTTTAGTCGCTCTAGTTAACGTCATAATTAACACAACAATTCCATATAATGGATTTTAAGCCGTAGGTATTTATGATAATTGTAAAATGTTTTTGGCCTGCAGAAATGTTCCCACCAATTACAAAATGTGAGCAACACATAAGAATGAAATAATACAAATCTCCACTGAACGCGACCAACCAAACAAAAAAGCACGAAACGAATTCGAATATGAAACAAACATACCGGCGAAACTCTCTATTGCTAAAGAGCAAAAGAGACTGCAATGAACAATCAATTAATCGAATGCAAATTACAGAAAGCAAAACAATTTAAAATATACAATTTAATATTACATTTCATCTTAAAAGATACAAACTTACATCCATTTACTAGTTAAACCATAATTCCAATTCGAATAAAAATATCGCATATCGGCTGGCAATGCCTTTACTATATCCCTTTCATTCCAATCAATTTCGAATTTGCTCGCCCAATAGACCGAAAACGGGGAAACAACGAATACACACCACAAAAAAGCAATTCGACAAAACGAGCCAACCATACACCACACAATTATAGCCGCTACGCACCATCTGCTAAACAAAGAGAGCAATCGTTCACATCGCGCACATCAAGCAAACACTGCTCACTCCTTTTCGCAATTCTCATTTTTAAATGGCTTAAAGAAAGACGGGCCGTCGAAAAATCCGTGTGTGTATAAAATCGTGTAAATTAATTAAAATAAATTCATTTTTAGCATTTCTAATTAATAATAAATATAAATTATCCAACAAAATATCTATATATCCTATCATCTTGTAAATATATGCATAAAAGTATCTCTCTGTGTACAGTTAGTAATTAAAATCAAACAAAAGAGCGAAAACTTCCCGAAAACCAGCCACAAAAGTGAAAAAAAAGCGTGAACACCAATCGAAAAGAACTTCGCAATTTTGCCGCATTCTCCTCGACAACAAAAGAAAACGCGAAAATTTTGTTCGTAATTCGGTGCATTTTGTTCGGGAAAATTTGGTATTTCTTTTTTTGTTTGTGTGTGGAATAAAAGAAAAATTGCGGCACTCGTCTTCATCGTTATTCAACAAAAAAAAAAAAGAAGAAAAAACCAGAAAGACGAAAAAAGTGAAACGACAAGCAGCACACAACAACAACGTTTCCTCGAGCAAAAAGTATCCCCGGACAGTGAACAAGAAGAAGAAAGAACACACAGGAAGAAGACAAACACTACCAACACCGCCATTCAGCGAAGAAAAGTGAAAAGAAAATTTAAATCTCCTTAATCACAGTTAGCAAGTGGAAAAAAGCAAACAAAAGAAGAAAAACATCCAAATTTGCATTCCCTGCATGATTTGTTCTTCCGAATAAGATATAAAAGAATATTTCTCCCAATTGTGCGTGTTTGGAAAAACCTAAGAAAATTCGGCCAAAGAACAACATAGAACAAGAACACAAATCCTTTTCTGTCTTCTACTCCAGGTTCATCGCAAAATTCTAGATTGCTCTTTTTTTGTCCGTGTTACTCAACTGTGCTCGTTTTTTCTCTCGCTCACGATTCACCGAGAGACAAGTGCGATTAGTGTATGTGTGTGTCGGTCAGTTCAAAACCTGGGACATTACATATGTTGAACCCTTCTAATGCAAAGCACCCCTAATGTGCAACTCGCTCGCTCTGATTGATTTCGAAAAAAATAACAACTCTTCTCCGTCATCGCCGCGCCATTGTGTGGTGAAAAACGACAAACAAATTTTTGCCTGTGGTGTTTTCGTGTGAATGTGTGCATTGTTTGTATATTTCGAACTCAAAGAAGAAGAGAAAAATAAAAAAACAATTTTTCGCTGTAAATCAAATTTTTATTATTTCTCTCAGCTTAACGTGTAATTTTTGTAAATTGTCCGACCGACTTTTGTATAATTGTAAATAGAAATAAAATATACAATTTATTCGTGTAAAAGAGAATTATTTGAATATCAAAAGAGAATATAGTATTTGTTATGACGGTGTATATCTAATTCGTGCATGAGAGTGAAAAATCAATTTTTCGTAAAAAAAAAAATAATTGAAAATATAATTTTTGTGCTGTATCAGTGTTTGTGTGCGAGAAAAGGTTTTATTTTACCTGTCAGTTTTGCCGAGTGCATCCAAGAAGTGCAAGTAAAAGAAAAATCAGATTATTCGAAAATACGAATTTTCAATATACCGCATCAATAGAAGAAAGAAAAAAAAAAAAAACAACAACATCGAGAATATACCGTCAATTTTAGCAAAAGAGAGAATTTCACCCCGAAAAGAAGAGAAAACAAGAAAATTGTGAGTAAGTGTGCGTGAAAATGTTTTTTTTTTTTACGGATTTAGCGGTGGAAAATGCCAGAATTATTATAAATGAAAAAATATTCCTTATTTATTGCTTTATATTGTTTTCTTTTCCTCTTTTTCTATACCTAAAGTTTGTGCGGATATTATTTATTATGCAGACATGATAGGGAAATGCTTCCAGTCTCCACCTCCACCCTTTGGTACAATTTTCCTTTTGACACGAATGGTGTCGGTGTGAGGGACGTGCCCTCTTCCTGATAGCTTGTATATTTCAATTTCACCATGCATCTGTTTTGTTTCATAACTTTCTGCTTTTTCTTTAATATTTTTTTCTGTTTTTGGTTTAATAGTCGGCGATTCTGTTCGATTAGTATAATTATTGTTTATTTTTGTCCAGCTTTTGGTGTTGCGCCATTTTTATCACTTTGTGCGTAGACGAGTTAATTTATTGTTGTTGTTAAATTCCTCTGTCAAAATTGACGTAAACAGCTGTGGATAGTAATTCCGTATTTTTTGGGATACAATGTTTGGGGGGTTGTTTTTCATTTTAGTTGGATTTTTCTTACCGGCTAATTGTTTTTTTTTATACTGAATCATTTCAATAATTTCGTTCATTTAATTATTAGTTAGTTATTCATTCAGAAGAACGATGAAAAAATGTTTCAATAGTACCTAGGTCTACTTTTTTCCATTCTCACGATGAAGCTCAGTACGCTGCTCGAGCAAAATTTTAGCTACCATTCTTTCCAAAATGTAGCTCAGCTAAATTTAACCTCCAGCTAAAAAATCAAATTTTCGTTTTATCTACACTGTACAATGGTAGCTACCTGTGTGTCAAAATTTAGCGCGCGCCCATTAATGTTTCGGCACATTTTTTCAAGCTAAATTTTAACAAATCGCCGTGTTAAATTTTTGTCTGTTGTTGTGTTTTATGTCGTTTTCGGTTGGTCGTCCAGAACCGTCCGGAAGAACTCTCCGCGATTCTGAATTCAAATCGAGAAGCATTTTTCTCTTCTTTTCAGTAGAAGAACTGTCAGTTGAGTGCCAATCGAACGCTTTCAGAAGCGGTCGGATTGCTTCCGGACGGTTCTGGACGACCAACCGAAAACGACATTAGTGTTGCGAAGAAGTAAATTATGAGTTTTTGCAATAAATACATTGACGCGGAGTGCCTTGAAAGTGAAATATTTCAGGTCAGACACAGGAAAAAAGAAAATGAAACATTTTTACGTGTTCATAAATTTTTGAAGGAAGCTAGTATTTTCTTTTACACCATCTACAACGGACTATCTAAATGTCAAATTTAGCTAGTCAACTTTTAACTAGTGTTTGGAGAGAAAAATTGTAGTGCAGCATAAATTTAGTTTCGCTCGAGCTGCGTACTTAGCTTAAACGTCAACAAAATAGCCAACAGTAAAGGGTCAACTATAGATAATTCACATTTTTCGAAATATGTATACCTATCTACCCAAATTTATAAACAAAATTACCAGAAATAACTTTTAATGACATTCTGACATTCAAAAGTATAAAACGTGATTTGTTTAATCTCTTGAACGGACTGTTTTTTTTTTAAACAATGAATGGCTGAAAAATGAATTATTTAATGGAAAGACTTTTTTTCTGACGAATCCATTTCTATAATTCAATAATGTTGTTTATTTTGATGCACTTCCAAAACGTTAATGTTAGCGTACATTATATGGACACTATTCGCTTTGCTTCTAGCTTAGAATCTTTAGCTTTAGCTTATGCTCATCTTCTCGCGTTCACTCTGTCCGTAGTCCGCAGTGACATTTCATTTATTATTTTGTGTTCTTTTCTGACAATTTTAATAAAAAAATGGAAGTTTGAAATCCAATTTGACTTCTACCTTGTTTTGGCAGCACGTTATTTGTTTTTCATCTAGCAGTTTATTTTGCGCTAGATTGAAAAATTTTCCTAAAACGGATATTTCACAATGTGCTAGAGCTCTGACGCAAATGCTGAAACGTAACGTTTATAAATTATAAGAACTAAGTAAAAAAAAAAACAAAAAAAAAAAATTAAATATGTATTGTAAAAAAATTACTTAAATGGCAAAGTGCCAAATAAATATTAAACTTAAACTTAAATGTCAGTTTTTGTTTTATATGAAGTTTGACATGCCGCTAGTCATCTAGCGGTCAATGGAACGCGGCTAATGATACTAGAACTAGATAATTTTATAATTTATTTGTTTAATTTTTGACACTTGACATTTAAATTGTTTTCTATTATGTATTTTTTCAAGATTTGTTAAGTTGTTTTCATTAATTTGTTAAGTGTGCGCCGCCATTGTTGATGACCATTTTTATCACTTGTTTTGGCGCTAACTTCAGTCGATAAGTTCTTGCATTCTTGTCGGCAATTTTTTTTGACAACTTTCCGAGTGTGTGGCTTGTTTTCATAGACCCGTGACTTCTAAAAGAACCCCACAGAAGAAGTCTGAAGTCTCAAATCGCACAAAACAAAACATTAGGCGGAAAGGCATTCTTCAAAATGTCCATTGTTGCCCAGACTGTGTTAACAGTTGAAACTTCCTGTTGAAATCACATAACATCTAGTCCCAATTCATCAATTTGCAACAATAAAAACTCACTCACCAGTCAAAATAACTATGTTTCCCATGGCGTGCGTCGTCGAAAACATGAGGCCCGACAACACCCTCGACGTAAATTGCCCACCATGCCGTGACTTTAAGTGGATCTGATGACTCTTTGTGAATGATACGTGAACTCTCAGTGCGCCAGAAGCCGCAATTTTGTTATAATCTGTTCAGATAAAAATAGGCCCTGTCGCTTATGATGAATTTGGAACGAAAATCGTCCACTGCGTCGTTAAGACTCAGGAGAGCGTGAGCGTAGTTTAGACGCGGTATGCAGACTTCAAGCGGTGGCTGATATAGTGTCTGCACTTTGTAGGGGACCATCAGAGAGACCTTGTTGAAAAATACCCCTCAAGATCTCCTTCGGAAGCCCGATATTTTTTTTTTGATCATGCAAATGCTTGCTTTGTTAAAACACTCAGGGGTACAAGCTTCATTGTAGAGTTTATTATAAAATTCAAATAATCTATCTATCAACGAACTTCTGATCTCCGTTATTCAAATCGTAGAGGGTGAAGTGCGAAATTTATATACTGGAGATTAAAGCATGTGACGCGAGCGAAGCGACATATCCCAACTTTACGCATTTCACTTTTGACATTTAACCGTGTCTCGAACGACAAGACTGGCAAATAGCCACAGTCTAAAACTAAACATGGTTGACTTTGTCATTTCCTTTTTATACCCGGTACCACACTGTGGTGAGGGTATATTCACTTTGTCATTCCATTTGTAACGCCCATAAGGAGGCGTTGTAGGTATGACAAACTATATATATTATTGATCAGCATCACTTTCTTAGTCGATCTAGCGATGTCCGTCTGTCTGTCCGTCTGTCTGTCCGTCTGTCTGTCCGTCTGTCTGTCCGTCTGTCCGCACGATTACGGCCGTAATTTAAGAGCTATCGACTTGAAATTTGGTATGTAAGCTTTTATCCACCAAACTGAGGCTAAGTTCGAAGATGAGCAAGATCGGATGAAAACTACTACTACCTCCCATACAAAAATATCAGATTTATATAGCTTTTTATGTTAAAAATTAAATTTAAATAGCTACAGTAAAGATAGCAAGTTTAAACTTTGCACATATTGTTTTAATAATATTTAAAAATTTTTGACAAAAAATGAGCTTGGTCGAATAAAAAGTACCCATACCTCCCATACAAATATATAATTTTTTAATACTAAAATATTTTTTTTATTTTACAATAATATAGTACCGGGTATTTGAGCTTCGGCATAGTCGAAGATAATTGTCTTACTGGTTGTCTACTGCCAATGAACTCCATCTAGGATCTGATCGACACACCAGTATACGGACGTTCATATTAAGATGTTCGAAAGGGTATATTTCAGGGATCGAGCAGGTTACCACTCGCTCGTAAGTTTCAAATGCATTTGTGAAAGTTCAGGGGTATGCTACCATTTGATACAATTTCCCAGGTTTCTAGTTTTATACATTTATACCAAAATATGCAAAACAGAAAAAAGTCATCTTTATAGAATTGCATTAAATAATTTCCGCTTGACAGAGCAAAGAGCAAATTGACAGTCAATCATTTTTACCATTCTAGCTGATCCAATTTATGCAGCTGATTACTTTATTTTCCGTATTACGTATATTTATGTACTTTTTTGAAATTTAAAAAAAAAATCTAAATAAGCTTTTCTTTTCTATTTTTGTCATTTTAGAATTTGCGAACAAATCAACTGGAAACGTTCACAACTAAAGAAAATAAATACAAGGATCGATAATATCCAACAAGAATATTCACTCGTGATTAACGCGCGTTCATTTTCTCACCTCTGAGAAGTTCGGTTTCTGAATTCGAGTTCGCGTTCTTAAATTCGTCGAAATATACGTCGTGCGTCGTCGTGTTCGTGATTTTTTTTTTTGCGCATCCATCGTTTAATCAAGTGAATCAACGAAAGATATAAATCCATTGTGTTTGCTATAAGCAATCAACAATAACAACAACAAACAAAAGCGTTTGTGTTAATAAATTATATTTCTTGTGTCACGCGTTTAATAAAAAGCCGTCAAAATAGAGCTGTTAAGCAGTAACAACAATTACCCCTCGATCTCGATTTCGACCCACCATCACAATCATCCCCAACAGCAACACATGAAGTTACTGGGCGGTACTGATGACCGGATTGTACGGGAGCAGCCTGTACGTTCCCAAGACGATGCCGCTGTTGGATATGTGTTTCAGCGTCAGCCGCAGCACGAAGCGGAATTCGCTGCACAATTTGCCCAGAAGCAAAATAGATGGGCTTGCGGCGATGAACACTCCATTGATGTAAGTATACATACCTACATAGTGAGAATTAATTATTGTTTTTTTCTTTTATCATAAGTTTGTGTTACTTTACTACCTTTTGAATGAGCATTCGGGCTTAACGTAGTGTTTTCGTTGCATGCGATGTCTCATGTGTTCTTTGAGTAGCTATTTCGGGAATAAATCAGTTGAGCTGGTGTAAGCTGAGCAATGCGATTTGGAACCTCTAAGACCCTAGCAAGGCAATGTAACATCATCCCAATAGACGTTGTTATGATTGAAAGTATGTAGTTGAACATCGGTGACTTTTTTGTATCTCATGGAACAAAGCAACTCGTCTACAAAGCGTCGCTGCGCTGCAGAAAAGAACGAGAAAAGCTAGTATGCTCTATGACCAAAAGAAGAGCTAAAAATATGGTCTTCTCAGGAAAAAAAGAATGATCACGAGAAGTTATATTCACACCTCTTTGTACGGTACGGAATATTTGTCGAATACAAAGAGTCACAAATGAAATTATGATATTCTAATCGTTCGAAACAAATGGCAGTTTTTATTCGTGTGCAATTTCCTGACGTTGAAATATTTCCTTATGCTTTGCTTTTGACAGCAACTAAACCTATTTCAAGGTAGTAATAGACCAGACGACCTACTCTCGCTTCGCAAGTCATATCTATTCGAAATTGCTTTTCGTTCGAAATGCAAAAATATTCAGCCCTATCATGGTATCTGCTCCGAAAGAAAAATTCTCCGATTTTGCATCTTTTTTTGACAGCCACGCGTCAATTTCTCTCCGATGGCCTCTGACATATTTTAATCTCGGAAATGCACGTTCGAAAAACGGATACAATGAACGTAAATCCAGTCGGAGACTGGAAGGTAAATCGAGTCGCAGACTGAATTTGCGGTGCGGACAAAATTACTCTCCCAATGATAGTCTTGATTGAGTCTTGATTTTTTTCTTTTGAGATCTGTCAAACCAACAAACCCAGGTAGGTACCTATTTTAAAACCATTTGTTGTGGAATCAGATTTTCCTTATTTCAATGCTTTGGTATTTGGAGATTTCATTCGGCTTTCGAAAGAGAGTACATACCTACAAAATATTCACTTTGGAAAAATTCACTTTCGAAATGAAATAAAGAGTAGGGTCCCAGATTTGTATTGAGTAAACAAAGGGGGAAACAGAAAATTGCACATTTAACTATTCCATGAGTAGGATAATTAATTATCCCATCAAAATATGTTAAGAAAACACGTATTAAAAAACAGTTTAAAAAAAAGGGAAATTTCGAATTCCAAACTTTTTGCCGCGAACGAAAACACCCTCGGCGCGAATTGTCAGAGTTTATTTGCAATCCACATCGTTCGAACTTACAGCTAGGTTCCAGAAATCGAGTGAAATGAAATCGAAATCGAAATTGCAAATCGAGTGAATTCGTTTTCAGTGTTGTGCTTTTCGAGCGATTCGGAAACTCCGAAATTTTTTCGAAATCACAATTTCACTTTGTCTCAATTCCGAAAATTTTGAAATCGAAATCGAATATAGAACACAAAAATTCATTCCCGATTTCATTTCGAGTGAAAGTGAAATGTGGAACCTAGTAGTATATAAAGAACAAAAATTGAGTCAGAGTAATCCAGCTTAAGCCAACGTACGTTTTTGTTCATCAGCAATATGATAAGTGGCACAATGAATGCGTTTGGTGGTGTTCTAAAAGATTATTTTTGAAAAAACTGAGCGGCCGAATAAACTGCGAGACACATACAATAAAATTTTGTAGGGGTTTATGTGTTATCTAATAACGTTAAAACAACTGATTTGATTTCTATGGAACTTTTTTTGAAATGGTTTTGAAGAGTTCTAGAAGGCTTTAGGCTGTGTCTTTCATTTCCTAGGCTACTTTTTGGTAACGATTTTGACCAAAATGTATTTTTTTTTTCTTACTTCACATAGAAATCGAAAAATACCTATCAGCAAAGATTATTCTTGATCTTAGATATTCTTGATTTTAGAGAACATCGAAAATAAGTTCACTAGAATAATAATTATCAGCTAGGTTCCAGAAATCGAGTGAAATGAAATCGAAATTGCAAATCGAATGAATTCGTTTTCAGTGTTCTGCATTCCGACCGATTCGGTAACTCCGAAATTTTTTCGAAATCACTTTTCCTGAAATTGCAAACAGCTAGCATCTGTCATTTGGGACATCGTAAAAGTGTTTTTATTTTGGAAAATTGTTAATAAAATTGTGTTGTTCGTGTGGCTTAAAAGATTATTTTTATTAGAATTTTATTATAAACGGATCTTATAATGAGTGCTGTGCTAGTTGTTGCACAGGAGAAATAAAAAAATAAAAATACGAAGGCTGAGAGATATATCAAATCCCTTGGAAATTGCAGATGCTGCGCAAGTTATAAAAGATAAAAACGAAAGATTAAATTTGTCAATTATTAGTCGTTTAATAGAGGTTCATTTCATACTAGCGTCTAAATGTGTATTTCTAATGTTGTTGCAAATTGTTGAACCACACCTTCAACAATATTCAATTCCTGGCATTTTGCAGCTAGCCCCAGTTTAGCGTTTTTGCCGCTCCATAAAATGAATAAATATTCCCTACTGCGCAGTATTTTTATGTTTACCCCTGTTTTAAATATATTTTTTTTGAAATAAGCCTATCAAGTTTGTTTTAACTTGCATTTTTTACTTACATTTTTGATTGCGTCTTTTCATTTCCACTATTTCACATCGAATGACCAAGATCGATTTGAAATCACTTGGAAATCGTCAAAATCGATTTGTGGAACTCAACAATTTCACTTTTTCTCAATTCCGAAAATTTCTAAACCGAAATCGACTACAGTGAAATGTAGAACACAAAAATTCATTTCCGATCGATTTCATTTCGAGTGAAAGTGAAATGTGGAACCTAGCTGTTAACCTCAAATTAGAATATGCTGGTAGAAATTGATAGCTGAAATTCGCGAACTGCCGCGCCGCGACCATGAAAAGTTTTCATGTGAACGGACTGTCAAAACTTGCGAACATTCAATATTATTCGTAGGTAGTTGGTGGCTCTCATGTTAAGTTAAGACTTCTTAATTTCTCGCTCGGAGTATCGCATCGAGCTTTAAAACTGGCCGCAACAAAATAACGCTAAGAGTCTACGGTTCATGGCAGTTGTATAATAAGTATTGCAATCTTTTTGTCATATCCAATCTTGTCCACCGCATCGCCTTATATCGCGATTTTATATCCACTTTGCGTACAGCGAGAGGATTGACTCAAGCATCACCTGAGGTATTACACGGCGTACATTCCAGATGGGTATGGCGATTTGATAACCCCAGGTAGCACTATGTGCCGTTTTGTTACCACAACTCATTTGACTTGGTTGTTTAAGTTTGTCGAAGTGGAGAGTTTAGATCCAGCCTGTGGAATTCGGCAGTGTCTAGTCTATTATGTGGGATGTGGATGCCTAATTTGACCTGTGTAATTTGGCCACATCTGTCTGGTTTGTCAGACAGATCTCCATCTAAGGTTGGCTTTCGATAGGAATTCTGATGAATTTTTTGTTTTGACTGCTTCTATCGAAATGTGAACCGATTCAGCAAGTGAGCAGTAAAAGACTGAACCTTTGCTGGCCAGCTAGTCACATGTTTGCTTCCATAAACGTTGCTATATGACCTAGAACCCAAATTAGGATAATCTTGAACTGGTCAAGTGAGGCTAGCTCTTTCACCATTCTAATAAAGGGTGTCCCATAATTCACGCAAAATTTGAATTTTGCGCCATTTAATAGTACAGTGATGCCAACGGAAACAGGATATGACAGCTGACAGTTCGGGGTTAGTAAAAATGAAGAGCTATACGAAAGAACAACAACAAGTCAAAGGTCCATGCAAACAAGCCCACGACCATAGGAAATTGGGAGGTGAATTAATAAAATTCAGCCCCATTTATGCGAAACGGTCATAGAAAATTTCAATAAAAGAGTACCTACGTAGATACTTGCCATCAAAGCCATGGCGGCCATTTATCCAATGTGCTATTCCATACATAACACCAATCTGTATATGTACTTTATATTAAACGATAGAAAAATAAAGCTTTCTAATTAAAAATCTGTATTTTCTATAAAAATTACATTTTGTAACGTGACTCTTTATGTCACCTCAGGATCGTTGTATCGTAAGTCTTCTCAACAACACCCAATAAATCAGATGATAAAATCAACGCAGCTTTGTTGCACTCTCTCTACCGTTTTCTTTGCTGTTTGAAAACTGCAATAGACGCAGTAAGGCAATGAAACAAATGAAAGAAAAAATGATCTCCTCGATAAGAAAGAAAGTAGAAGCTTTTGAAATTAATTTTAAGTTAAGGTTCTTTATTATAATATTTAAAAAAATTAATCCTAGTTTTTTTTTAAAGTAACAAAAAATGAGTCAAGTTAAGAATATTAAAGTTAAAAGAATAATACAAAAGGTAAAGTATTAGGTAATTAAATGTTAAAATTAAAAGAATCAAATTCAAAATCAAAAGCAAGGAAAAAAAAAATGAGGAGCAAAAAAATAATCGTGTCGATCTAGTGTGGGTGCTTAGAGACAGTGGAGAAGGAGAACCCGTTACCCGTCTGTCGTATGTAGCGCACAAACTAGAGACTAATCAGAATCAAGTGTGGTATTTTCCTGGTAGTGGAGTAACCCGACTATCGCTTGTGAAATACCAAACTCAAATGATTTGAAATTGAAATAAGCTCGCTTTATATAGTTTTTCAAATGAAAATTTTTTCAAAGATTGTTTAGTTTTTTTTTTAAAAAGTTTTTTTTTATCGAACTGAAAACGTTTGCTTATGCTTTTGATTTATTTATAGAGTTAATAAGTTACAATTTATTTGCAATGTTACAATTTTGCGTGAATTATGCGACACCTTTTATGTACTAATTTTGAGGTGAGGTTATATCGACTGAGCCGATAGCTTTTATGGCAGCTTGACCCGTTAATATTAATTCCAGGTACATACTAGTACACTTATATCTTAGTCTGTTGACTTTCCGGATCTGGTTGCTTTTTAAGGGAATTCATTTGCCGAGGTTCTTCGGGGCGGAAAGTTACCCCGACGACAAAACTTCCCAAATATAGAGGTGGAATCTAGGTCATTGCTTTGACTGTAGTCATAGCCTTAAACTATCCCTGATGACCTCAGCTCCAAATATGTCGGAGTAGCACATGCAAGGTACCTGCCATCCTGACTATTGAGGACACAATGGACCATGATTCAATCTCGTTAATTCATTTGCCGGCGTGCACCCTAGTTCAGATAGCATTTTGCTATTTTTCAATTCGTTCGTTGTTATTGTTAATACTGTTGTCTGTTGATGTGTGGTTGTTTGTTTTGCTCAATCCGACATATCATCCCCTTCAAACGACATTTTAGTGTTTCCCCTGTCAGGAAGTTAACCAGCACTTCGCTTCGGCATCAACTGACCAAGCACCAACTGAGCAATGAGCTCTAGGTCGCACCAATTATTGAATACATCAGAGAGGTTGACAACCTTACTACAAAGTTGTATCTGCCTCTCAAGTTTTCTTCTCCAAATCGTCCTATAAGTACTGATATTAGCTTTAAGCAAACTTCATCAACTCAGGACTTCTTTTTACACTGATACTTTAGTTATTTATAACCGACACGCCAATAATCACACCCAAGCTCACTTAAGCTCAGTCAAGTGGTCAGTCATGTCTTGTAGACTGTTATCGTATCTTATTGCCACAAATGCATTAAGAAAAATGATTCTCTTTGCCTTCGTATCTCGTGTTACAAAACGTTTGTTCCAAAGCAATCAGCAAATGTATGTACACATACGAGTACATATTTTGCGAAAGATTGTTTTTGTTTGTCGCCGGGTATTGTTTGTTTCTGTCTGCCCCACTATTTCCCACCCCATTCGTTTTTACAAAACCCATCAAATTAAGCGTCTGAACAAAAAAAACTAGATAAACTGCATTCCGCATCTGCTACGGCATTTCCTGTTTTTTAAAGGATCAACCAAAGCCAATACCCTTTCAATATGCAATTCAACGCACTGTTACTGCAAAGGACGTCTTTTATCGTTTTTTTTTTTGTTATTCTTCTCAAGTAAAACTGTTTCTTTGAAGAGGCTTGCCTATCTACTTGAGCATAAGTAGAAAATCAACAGAGAAAATGACGGCGAAGAAAAAAATGTCACGAATACTCGTACAAAAGAAAAACAAATATTTTCTTTTTTTTTCTGTAGAAGCAGTAGTGCTGCTGGTGGCAGTCTGCTGCTTCCTTTTTGCCACTATTCCGGGTAACATTTGTCATCCTTACTGTCTGTGTTCACCTACCCGCCATACAGTCGCCACACCCAAACCAAACTAGAATCACAACCCGAATGACAACCACTTCTACAACAACTCGCTATATCCTTTACTATACTTGTATGTATATTTTTTTTTTAATCGCTAGTGTAAAACTAGATTTTAATAAAATCACTCAAGGGATTTAAGAAAAAAAAAACTTCCTAGTCTGCGGCGCTCTTGCGAATGAAGGCAAACTCATAAGCGAAGGCCTCTAAATTTAGATGTGAAAGGGAATTTTCATTCCAGAACTACCGCACACACTAACACACTCACCATCAGAGAGAACGAATGGAAAACGAAACTGAAAATCAAATTTCTGGCACAATTCCAATGAAATAAGAAAAATAATAAAAAATAAATTGGAAATGACACAGGACACGGCCAGAGGAACTGACTCTGACTCCTCTGTACTGCTTACTGTAAAACCATCGGCAATGGCAATAACAAAAAAAAAAAGAAGGAAAAAGTGAAACTCCATTGCTGGCATGGCGGGTGGAGGGTGGTTTCGTTTAGACATTAGAATGATGAACTACACATGTAATCCCCCTCTGCAGATATTGTGTTTTTGTTTTTTTTTCATCTTTACACACGTTTACTTTAACTTGTTTTACTAATACATTTATTTGTGTTTTTTGTTGCAGAATCCCGATAAATGGAAATACAATCCGCCAAATCCAATGAACTCGACAAATGCGGTACCCGGTGGTGGTGGTATTGGTCCAGTAGGTCCAATCGGAATGGGTGGGGGCATGGGCGGCGGTGGTAATATGGGTAATATGGGCACAAATGGTGGCCTTCATCAAATGCCCAATGTTGGCGGTGGCAATGGTGGAATGAATGTAGCACTGCAACAAGCACAAGTCGCTGCCGCTAAACATCAGCAAATGATGAATCATCATCAACAACAACAACAGCAACAACAGCAACAGCAACAACAGCAGCAGCCACCACATCCATCGCATCAGCAAATGCAGAATCATCTAGGCGGTCCAAATCACCTCAACTCGAATATTTTGAATCATGCCTTGAATAATCAGGCAGCAGCCGCAGCAGCTGCCGCTGCAGCAGGCATGCAATTACAAATGCCACCCAATATGCAGGGCAATATGTACGATCATATACATCCGGGCGTTAATATGAATGGAGTACCGAAACCACCGCAAGGAGCGGAACAATTGGTTTACTTGGGCGGTCAGCCGCACATGGGAATGATGCCGCAAAATCAGTATATGACAGCGGCTACGCGTAATGCAGCAGCGGTAAGTGTTTTTATTTTATAAATATTCTATTAGAATTATATCTTTTGTACATCTGTTCAGTTAGATAGATTATGATTCGAGAGAGCCTTCATAGGGCTCTGGCACTGCGGCCACTTTAAAAAGGAGCCTATTGTGCCTTCCCTGATGATGCCCTAGAGAAACTTCTTTTCACCCCACAGACAGTTAAGAAGACAATGATCTCCTCTGGAGCTATGTCTGTCCAGTTGATATGATTGACAGATTTGTCTGTCCTATTGGAATAGTAAGAACTCATTTTTATGCAAATGACGTGGTTTTGTATTAACAATTCTGTCACTCGGCGCATTACGTCACAAAATATTGAACAATCAAGTACATCACACCAAACGTTTTTATACATTTTGATGTCTATAGCCTATCGGCACAAGTCAAGTTCTACCTCATCCTGTTTGACACAAGCCTTTTTATAAAATTAAAAACCTCCTGACTGAAAAACTCAAAGCCAAGCCATTCGGGAAGGCCCCAAAACCACTCTAAATTTTGGACAGTATTAGGAGAAAATAGATTTGTTACATTCGATTAATATTTGTCAAGTGGCCATAGCACAATATTGACTACCATTGAATTGGCTAACAGCGCCTGTCAATGACTGACAGTGAATTTGCATGACAAGTGAAAAAAAAAAACAGACGACAATCGAAACGTATTTCGTCCATAGCTGAATCTACACATTTCATGATACTGCTTGTAAAGACCTTGGTTCGATTGAAGATCGGTCCATTTGAAGACGCGTGACTTTTGGAAAGCCAATTAAGCCGCCAAGTGACAAAGAACGGAAACTAGAACTGAAACCGAAACAGAACAGAAATATCTGTTTCTATTTCTATAGTAAATTCTGTTTCTGTTTCTGTTTGCTTTACTCGTTCAGGTACACAAAACTGAAACAGATACATAAAAAAAAACATGGCTGCCTTCTATTCTGTCAATCGCTATCATAAAAAGAATGGCCGCATTCAAAAATCTAGTTTAGTAAGTCTGACAGCTCTCAAAATTCATGCTGCTGAGTTTTCAGTGTGCAAAACTGGTCACGTGAACAGTTTTCTCAGTTGACGTCTATGTCCGCAAACCGCAACACCGACGAATCAAGTCAAGAATTTCTCGACTTACATATTACATACTAAGATGACGTCTATTTGTTTCAACATGTTTCTGGAGAACCCAGTTTTGACATTTCTATTGGGTTATCGGAGAGCATGGCAGAGCGCAGGTTGACATTTTGGTTTCCCTGACGTGTAGAGCACCAATCCGAAACTCGGATCTCATGAGAAACAAATACAATTGTCAATAAGTGACATACCGACAATTTAAGTTAGTTTTTCGCATTCAAGTCATTTTGAATCCAGACAATTCAAGTCGACTTACCTAGACTAGATTCTTGAATGCGACCAATGTCCACTAAAAACATTTTTTTCGTCTAGTAGTCGAACTCGCAACGCAGCTCAAACTGCCTAAAGCAGGCAGTCAACCCAGATGACAGTTGCAAATAAAAAAAAACATGCTTCCTACGATAAATTGACATTTCTGTCGTTGACAGGAGCAATAATATATTGGCATATTATATATGGACTGAGAGTCGACAACTTCGCGTTAGTTCCAACATTAGTTCTGGTGCAATGAAATAAGTCCCCGGGAACTAAGTCCACTGAGGGACCTAGTTCCCACCTCGTGGGAAATAAAACCACTTTCGTAAAGTGGATTTAGTTCCCATGTGAGGTGGGAAATAAATTCCGAAAACTCTGAGTGGTTTTAGTTCCCTTTCAATATACCCAATTTCGCACATATACTGCAAGTCTGACAGTAAACCCAAGCAGTGGGGTTGCAGGGGGGCAGCATACCCCCCATACATATTTAACTGTTGTGTACTAAGTTCCCATAAGAAAGTGTGCTTAGTTCCCACCTCACATGGGAACTAAATCCACTTTACGAAAGTGGTTTTATTTCCCACTAGGTGGGAACTAGGTCCCTCAGTGGAATTAGTTCCCGGGGACTTATTTCCCTGCACCATTAGTTCTATCTCTCGTGGTTCAGAGCAGAATAAATTGGGAACTTTACATTTTTTTTTACACTAGGTGTCTCTGCCATTTTATGGAGAAATTCAAGATGGTTGTCATTTTGTTTCACTTATTTTTCGCTTGGAATCACGAGCGCTAGTTATGTTGGCTTCATTTTCTGGACAGAGATTATGTAGAACTGACATTTCACTGGCACTCCGTTTATATAGTATTTCAAAGACAGACTTGCACTTGTCTACGTTCTGGTGCCAAACAGAAATATTCTGTCGTTAAATTCTGTTGGTTGCACGAAAAAAAAGTTGTCTGTTCCTAATTCTGTTTCTGTTGTTTGTCACTTGGCTTTAGCGTAACGAACCCGTGTGCATTTCAGGTATTGCCTGCTATTGAAGGAAATGAGCTCCCGGGTGCGGCATACGGAGGCGACAAATCTTTTCCCTCTCTCTTGATCTGCGGCCAGATTATTCAGTTGCCGCGTTTTACACTGGGTGGTTGATTTGGCCAATTCTGTTGATCTACATTTAGTTCTTGGTCTACCATTTTGCGGCTTGTATCTTGAGGATTCTATTCAAAGGACTGCTTTGCGATGTTGCAGTTTGGTCTTCTCAGTGTGTGATCAATCCAGGGTCGCTTCCACTACCTATTCTCGTCATCCAAGAGCTTTTGATCCGTCATATGTCCTAAGTAGACACCGGCTTACGTATGCCTGGTGGTTTCTTCAGATGCTGTCAGAGACTTTCCAGCTTTCACAGGCATAGGTATAGCAGTAGAGATTTAACACTGGATTCGAAGAGTCTTAACCTGTTGTGTATGGAAATTGGAGGAGTGCCATACTGGAGTCAGCGATCCAAATGCGCTGCGGGCCTTACTTATTCTACTGCTAACATCCAGATCCGTTGCAATCGGCCTATTTAAATCTGTGTTAATAGTTAAACTGCTTGACCTTTTCAATCCGGTCAATGCGCTGCCGTGGTTTGCTCTGGTTGCTATTGACCCTAAGACCAGCCAGATCCCCAGTGATACGTCTCGTTCATCCCGCTGTTGGTACATGCAAGGAAACAGATATCGTTGGCGTAATCCAGGTGCTAAAAGTAAACTCGGTTTACTATTCGAAAATAATACGCAGCGGGCATTGAAGGTGTGATCGACCTTTCCGAATTTTTCTCAAGCTCGTCCATTCCTTTTCTCCTCTATAGCTTTGCTTTCCTCCTCGAGTTTTAATTCCCATTTATTTGGTCGCCCTTTTTTGCAAGTCGCAGATCATTTTAGAACGCTGATCTCTTTTTTACAGAGCTTTGGGGGCTTATTTGATGCGCTACCATCAATATCATCTGTTCGGGTACATGCTTCCAATTCAACCGGCAGAACTGTCATTTATTTGCATCACCTTAACCTCATACACCGCAAATTTTACAAAGTCTGTGGTTCAAACCGCGGATACCAGGTGCCACCAGATATTAAATATTCTCAGCTGATAAGACTATCGCTTGCCACTGATAGCGACTACCCATAACACGCAATTAAAAACACACACAAAGTCAGTTAAGGGACGCAACTTTGTTAGACACAACTTCTGCCAACTGATTGAGTCATTAATATCCCAATCACGCAGTCTTCATCTTCAAACGCTCATTGATAACCACATTTGAATAAAGCAGCAGCTTTTATACTCAAGTCAAACGAGCCTCTCTAGAATGGACACGGTTTGCTTCCTTTATTCATGAAGCTCTTAGTAAAAACACGGCCACAATGCGCGCTGTTAAGCACCAGTCGAGTACGTCCAATCTTAAAAAAAAAATTATAACTTCTGCAGTGTCTGCAGTTTGATTGTTTGTTCCTTTTTTTCTTGCTGCCCGTTTTTTTTTTTGTTAGTATATCTGCTTCGTCTTCTTCTTATTTATGGTCTTGTCGTTTTTTTTTGTTGGCTGGATTTCGCTCTCACTGTCATTGTACTCTCGTGGGCTGGAGCAGCTCCTCTTCTGGAGTGCCTCTACAGAAGGAACTACAGACAAGTTTCCCATAATGACTGCAAGGCGACTTGTGTTGTGTGTTTGCCTCGTCTCTTCGTGACGATGACATAGAGAAGCAGAAGAAGAATCATACCGGCAAAAATAGGCAAAAACGCAAAATTAAAAATAATAAAAATACCAACAAAAGAGATAGTCAGTGACAGAGTGAGAGAGAGAGAGACATGGAGATGGAGATGCAAAAGTAACAAAACACAACATGGTGGCACCGACGAGTCCAAGAGAGGTGTCAGGTTTTGTTTTTTGTGTCTCTGCGTCTATTTATTCTTGATATCTATTTAGGATCTTTCCGCGTCTCCTTTGAGTAATATGTTGTCTTGGCATATTCTATCGCCGCGCTGCATCATTGTCAGCTTCATCATAGAAATTCATCTGCCTTATCGGGTGGAAAGTAAAGTTTACTCAGGGGTAAAGGCGAAGAAAAAAAAATATCAGAAAGGACTACTAGATGGTTTCTGCTGGTTTTGGAACTGATAAAGCGGCGACTGAGAACGAGGACAAAAACTGGAACATTTGAAATTGATTGCATGGGTTGTGCTGCGGCAAGGAGTGATGGTGGCGAGTGAAATACATTGGCTCGAGTTTCTCGTGGAAGACACCAGTACAAAGGGTATTGTGATTGATTTTGAAGACTTATTTTATTTGTTTGCCTAATGTTCAAGTCTTAACGTTGTTATGGAGAGAGTGGATGTGGAATGGATTCAAGTGCCTTGTTGTCAAGGTTCATTGGACATTTACAACGTCTACGCGGTATTATTTATCGTACTTGGCGGCATTGTGACTGATTCATCATCTGATGACACAGCCGATTGATTAACACAAATAGCTTAAGACTGTCAGTATATGGTTCCAAAATTCAATTTTGTTGCCACTCCAGCAAATCTTAACTAACTTGCATTCAACCATGGAACTCCGCCCCGCCATTTGAAATTAGAAGAAAAAGTAGTAGGGTAGGTAAGCCACCTTGCGGGACACCTACTAAAACCTACTTTTATACTGCACGTCACATTCATTGACAAACTATATATGGACCGCTGGTGAAATGTCAGTTCCATACAATGTTTGCCTAGAAATTGAAGCCAACATAACTAGCGAAAAATAAGTGACACAAATTGACAACCATCTTGGATTTCTCCACAGAATGCTAGAGACATCTATTGGGCGTGAGTAAAGTTGCCAATCAAAACGGTTGAAATTCAAATTGTTGCGTCATTAGGCGTATTTTTTTGAGAATCTATAGCTAGCTCACTTTTAGTTTTACATGCAAAACCAAAAGTGAGTATAACAAAACCAATAGTGAGTATAACAGTTTTGCATGTTAAAGGAAAAGTGAGCTAGCTATAGATTCTAAAAAAAATAAGCCTATTGATTTTAATAGATGTCATTTCAGAAAAGTGAAAGCTTCCAAATTTATTCCGCTCTGAACCACGAGAGCTGGCGCTAATGTTGAAACCAACGCGAAGTTGTCTACTAACAGTCCATATAAAAAATCTTTTATTAGCGACTTGACAACTTCAAACTTTCAGTGTGAACGCACAGGAACTGTAAACGTCAAATTATTCATTAAGTACCTACACGAAGGAAAAAATTTTACAAGTAATTAAAATGTACTACCGCAACTTTAAGAGCGTTAACGCCAATTTTCGGCCGTTAATTCTCGGCCGTAATTCTCGCCCCAGTAGACAAGCAATTCATAGTCTAGTGAAAAAAATTGAGTCAGAATACTCGCTGCTTGATGTTGTGGTGCCAGTGAGACTACGTTTTGCCCGAAGTGTGGAAAATATTGCTGTCGTAGAGGCGTCCGTCGCAAACGCGCCAATCAGTCAATTTCACGGCGTTCTCAAGAATTGGTCCTCTCCCAGACCACATTATGGCGAATTTTGCTTAAGGACATTGGCCTACACCCTTACAAGATCAAGAACTAGAGCCACTTGATCATATGAAGCGACGTACATTCTCGAATTAGTCTCTGGAAATGATGGAAGAAAATGAAGAATTTCATCGCAAAATCATCTTCAGCGATGAAGCGCATTTTTTGGTTAAATGGCTTCGTCAATAAGTAAAATATGCTTTACTGGACAGGTGAGAACCCTCATGTGCTTCATGAAACAGTAATTCATCCGAAAAAGTCACTGTTTCACGGTGCCACAAGCCACACAGCTGGTGCAACAATAGTGTTATTGAAGTCTCAGTTCGGTGAACGTGCTATTTCGAGAAACGGACCCCGTCTATTGGCCGCCTATATCGTGTGATTTAAAGCCCCTAGACTTTTTGTTTATGGTGCTACATTAAATCATTGGTCTATGCCAACAAGCTGGCGACGTTAGAGGTGCTGCTCAGAGCCAATATTGGGCGAGAAATAGCGACTGTATCGGTCGAAATGTGCGGTCGAGTCATCGAAAATTGCGGTCCAATTTCAGTTCTTGACAACTCCACAAGCAAGTTATTCCGCTAATTTGTTGTCCATTTGAACTTGATTCGAAGGCTTTTATAATTCGAATTGCTTTCTTTTTGATCGCTCTACACATTCTGTGCGATGTAATTATAAAACGTTTTGTCTATAATCGCGCACATGAGAATGGTGCGGACATTTTGTTGCCATTTCACCCTTCCCAAAGATGTGCACTTGGATTTTTCTACGCCAACAGCTTCTCTGGAACTCTCCCAGCTCTTCTACATCATTGATCTCTTCCTTAGAACATTTTTTTTGCTAGGCGCACACAAGCCAAACTTCTAGCGGTGCCATGACATAAGGCCATGTTTCGAAATATGGCCCTATGACGCTTTCGAAAAGCGACATAAGGCCATATTCGAAAGTATGGCCTTATGTCACTTTGCAAAAGCGTCATAAGACCATATTTTTTTGCGACATAGGTCCATATTTCCATCATGCCCTGAGGGCCTTATTTTGCTCAGTTCAAGTTAAATTTTTAACCATTTGAATCTTAAGTCCATAATAAATAAACAGTGGAATAAACCCCCCTGCTTGGGTTCACTGCTAGGATACGGGATAGGTGCGCGGTTGGGTATATGCAAAGTGTCTTTAAATCCACGCGAAACCTTGATAAAAATAAACTTTGCATACACCCAACCTGAAAATGACTTGAAAGTGACATAAGGCCATAATGACCTTATGTCGCATGGCCTTATGTCACGGCACCCTTCTAGCTACTATTCGCACATGGGGCATTTTTTCCTTGCAAAAGAGAGTCTTTTCAGTGTGCGATAACAAAAACTATTTTCCTTAGAACCTTTTTTTTGCTAAGCGCACACAAGCCTAACTCCTAACTCCTTTTCGCACATGGGGCCTTTTTCTCTTGCAAAAGATAATCTTTTCAGTGTGCGATAAAAAAACTTAGTTAGCTCTCGGTGCTCACATACTCAATCGTCAATTAGGCGGATATTGTATCCCCTTAATATCACATTTTCTGAAACGCACTTGTGCGATAACAAAACGTAACGCGGCGGTGGTTGTCAGAAATAACTTTCCTGTTGCCCATGACTGATTTGCAATAATAGGCAAAAACAGACTCCCATAAGCGCACATTTTCAAAGGCGCACATTCTCCTAAGCGCACATTGTGTGTGCGATAAAAAATAAACGTAACAAGAAGTGCATAAATATGGATAAATAATATAAAAAAAGTATTGCCCACGAGTAATCTACAGACCCGTACCAATGTGCCCTACCAATTGTACCGCATTTCTACTGTTTGTCATATATTTCGCTGGATATTTCTCAAATATTATAAACATCTGGCAAAAGGCAATGATCCGTTCTTTCCAATTATGAAGCTGTAATAAATATAAACGTAATACAATTTTAACTAGGTATGGCTTAATGCTTTTTAAAAGTTTTATGGGTATATGCATTGGCTGGTAATTACAGCGAACCCATCATCGTGTCGGTCGCCTACGTAAGGCTATTAAAACGCACTCCTCACAGAATTGCCAAAGTGGACACTGCAAATGCAAGCATTTATTTTTTTACCCGGTCCAAGTAGAGAGGATTAAACTAAGCCAGTTAGTTGTGGGTTCGTTATCGTCACCATTGTATTGGCAAATTCAGCAGATTCTTTAGTGAAGAAGATTATCTTGAGTTTCTTTTAATTTTTTTTGTCATTATATCCTCTCCCTCTCTTGTTTTTGTTAATTTTCTATCGCTCAGCGTATTTTGACTTCACATTACGAGGCTCTTCTCTTTTTGGTTAAAAAAAAACCCGTCAACTGCAATGGCCATTAAAATGTGTTCCTAGAATCGAAATCATAAGTAACGTCAAAGAAAGAAATGGAAAGCAAAACCGAAACATGGCATGCCTGCCAATTGTTACTATAGATGATTCCCTAGTGTGTATCATTGCACCATCCCCCCCCGAAATTTTTGTGCCCATACGAGTGTGATTGTCATCGATTTACCTTATACAGTGACTTGGATGATGATGAGAATGATAATGGCGATGGCCGGCACTGTATGTAGTCGCAGTGTGGTGCAGGTCATTGATTTGCCTGCAGCAATGGCTTCTGGTTTCACGTTGATCACTCATCACTACGCTACACGCTGCCAATGGCTTGTACGTTATAAATTATCCGTCATAAAGCCATAGTTTGTTCTAATTACGACGACCGGCACATACACCGAGTGGGATGAGGGCAGTCATTGTTTTTGTTTGTTTTCAGTCTAAATAAGAAGAATCGAATTATTCGCTTTACATTTTTTGCAATTCTGATTGGAGAGATATTATACAGAAACAGAAACAAAAACCGAATGACAAGCGACAAGGAGCACAATACCGGCAGGCGTATAGTATTAGTATTGACCACCCACAGCAATGTAGTGGTGGTGCGCTGTTTTTGTATTTATATGCACATAATTTGATTTCCGGTTATTTGCCGTTGACAGCTGTTGTAATTGAGTGCAGATTTTCAGAAATAAACGTCGAACGAGAAATTTGATATGTAAACGTTTTAATTAGCAAGCATTGTGCAGCAGCAATGGCTAACTTTGATTGGCGTGCAATTGAAACAAAATACGCAAAATTGCGCAGAAATTATGAAATGTATTTTTATGAAGTTGTAGTGATTCATAAAATTGTGATTTGTGAGTTGCTTTTGCAAATGTTTTGACAGTTCTAGTGTGGAGAGTTGGGAAAACATGATTTTGTGGTTTAGTCAGACTACGGGCGATGTTTCGTTTATGCCCTTAAAGCCGTGTGTCAATTGGACTAAATAATTTTCTGACACTTATGAAAGTGTTGAAAGAGAAGTTCAACAAACTTCACCGGAGCAATTAATTTATTGACAGCTGAAAACTCGTTTTCCACCACCATATAGTCAGAAAATTATCCGAGGATAATTATTTAGCCCAATTGACACACGTCCTAAGGATCTTGAGGTGAAATTGTTAAAGAGGTGGTCTGACAAGTCTTATTACAGCTGACATTTCACACTATCATGTACATGCGTCTCTCACCGCCGTTTAGAAATATTTCTTTTGATTGGTGAGTTTTTACAAGTTGAAGGCTATTTTGTTGCTCTATGTTTGTATTGTATTTTTTTTGTCGAGTGGGTCAGTGGTTAGTGTGCTGGACTACTATGCGAAATGTCTCAGGTTTCATCCCCGGAAAATCACAAATTATATATCTTAATATCTTTAAAGTTTTTTTCCAATGCGCCACCTCTCGGAAACGTCTGACAAACATTCGAGAGTATAAATGTCATAGAAAAGCTTCTCAATTTAGCCGTTCGGAATCGGCATAAATTTGCAGGTCTCTGCCATTCGTCCCAAAAAATAAAAACTCGCAGACAAATGGTTGTAAGAAGCAATAGGCCTATAGCAGTCTCACAGTCATAAGGAACATTTTAAAAAAGTTTCATCGAAATCTGTCCAGTAGTTTTAGAGTTTTTAACTGACAAAGAAAATTCCTACAGTTTTATTATTGTCGTTTTCCATTGGGCAAAAAGAAGTGTCCGGGAGCGTCCGGAATTAAGAAAATCACGTCTAAAACCGTTCCATTGGCGCAAAAAATACTCTTCTGTTGATTCTGAAGAGAGAATTTCGCTTCTCGATTTCAAGTCGGAATCCACTCGAGGAGCACTTACACAAGTGCATTTTATATATTTTATACAAGCCAGCTGGCAGCAGCCATACAGTAATTTTTGACGTTTCACCAATACGTGAGTGAGTCAGCCAGAAGCAGTTTTCTTGTTCCATTGGATTTCGGAATGAGTGAAGCCCCGAATGAAACCAATGGAAAACGACATATATGTATAGATTTAAATTCCACCCAGAAGATCGCGTTGATGACAACTTACTGACTTAAGTGGCGTTATAGACGGGACCCGAAACTCAGCCAATAAGACCCTCGAGATAGCGCATTCTTTGGCTATCTGTTTGAGCGTTGAGGCCTATATCCACCAGTGCGCGCCATCCAAGGCTAGGTAGCTCTCCACGATGTTATCTTCTGCTGACTTAAATAGTTCGCCAAGAGAGATAATGATTTTAGTTGGGTGGCTTTTTCTTAGCTTTCATCGTCCAGGTTGAATTGCCGTTGATTTATGACTACGGAGTTTGGGTCGTCTTCATCGTTTCTCAGTCTTCAGAAATGTTCTTTCTATAATCATTAACAAAATAACGGGGACTCCACTACAGCTTTTTCTTGTACCTAGTGTCGCATCGACCTTGTCTTTCCAATTTTGACGTTAGTATCACCTAAAACGATTTTAAGGTCATATTCATGACATTGTTCATGTTTTGTTACGAAGGTAATCGAAACACGATTAGTAGGTTAAGTTAAAGTGTCAGGCCGCAACAAGAGAAACCTCATTCAGGCCAGAGGAGGTCCTTGTGATACTACAGGATCTAATGATCTCACAACTACCCGTTGAACCAGCAGGAGCTGAGAATGAGGCGTTGGAGGCAACTCATGCTTGCATTAGCGAGTTCGCTGAGATTGACAAAGAAGTATTCTCCGAGATATAGTTTTCTACGAGCTGAGAGATGGGCACGTGCAGAGAATAGTCTCTTCCTCCTCCTCGTCCATGCAGCTTCTACAAAAATCGTTGAAAGGGAAGGGCCCAGCCTGAGACACCTACTAATGTGCTTATATTGACTCTTTTTAGTGTTACAAGATTGTTGGAGCGCTTGAGATCCAGCATGGACCAGATCTGTTTCGTAATGAAGCACGTGCTGCGGTTTGACCTTCGATTAGTGGCGCTTATCGCATTTTGTAAAAGCTTAAACGTAGCGAGAGTCATATACAGATTATCCTTTTCCGGTAGAATGGACAAAGTTGTGCCATGCCTAGCGAGTTCGTCGGCCTTGCAATTCCCAGGAATGTCCCTTTGGTCCGATTAGTAGCAATGGATTCTTTTTCTGTACAACTAACTTAACCTTAATCCATATTGTGATAATGTTTTCACTCAAGTCTTAAGCTGTAGATTGCAAAAAAACTCTCCTTTGGTGCGTCAGTTAAAAAAAATCACTGAACATACCCTTCATGTTTATTGCGTGAAAATGATTCTGACATATTTTTAAAAATCCGCCGGTCATGTAGCATGACACTGTTCCACTAGACACTATTTTTAAGAAAAGGAACTGAAGAGTAGGTTAGAAAAAGGTAGTAGAATATATTTTGATAACTTTTTTTAAGTGGACATTTAGTAAATGTTTGTGGGCGAAGTAGCGAGGGATCCCAGGTTCGATCCCCGGAAAAACACAAATTACATCTTAAGGTTTTTTCTACTGCGCCACCTCTCGCGAACGTCTGACAAACATCCGAGAGTATGAATGTCCTGAAAAAGCTTCTCAATTCAGCTGTTCGGACTCGGCATAAAATTGTAGGTCCCTTCCATTCGTTCCAAAAATAGAAACTCACAAAACGAATGGTTGCGAGAAGCTAGGCCTTGGGTGTCTACCGCCTGTTGCGCCGCCTATTTATTTAATTTTTTTTAGTAAATGTTTACTTATGGTTAGCATGGTATTATAGGAGTGTGTTCAAAGATAGTTTTGCATTCTCAAAAACTATCCATGTCTAAATGTAATTCAATTCGAAGACAAATAAATTGGAGACAAATAAAATAAAATAAATTATATTATATATATAATTATTATAACGAATACTAGAAAAATATTGAACGAATCGAAATTATGCTTACTTACTTACTTAGATGGCGCTACAGTCCGGGGTGGACCTGGGCCTCAACCAACATGCCTCTCCAGTTAGCCCGATCTTTGGCTAACCGCCTCCAGTTGCGCACTCCAAGTTGGTTGAGGTCCCCTTCCACTTGTGCGCGCCACCTAAGGCGAGGTCTTCCTCTACTGCGTTGTCCCTCCGGGTTGGAATCGAAGACTCTTCGGGCCGGAGCGTTGGTGTCCATTCGCTCTACATGTCCTAGCCATCTTAGTCGACTGATACGCACTTTTCTGACCAGGTCTATGTCGCTGTACAGCTCGTAGAGTTCGCTGTTAAATCTTCTCCTCCAAAGCCCGTCAACGCAAACGGGACCGAAAATCACTCGAAGAATTTTGCGTTCGAAACGACCAAGAAGATCTTCATCCGCCTTTGTTAACGTCCATGCTTCTGCGCCATAGAGTAGGACTGGGATGATGAGGGTCTTATATAGAGTCTCCTTAGTGTTTCTTGACAAGGCCTTACTAGTCAGTTGCCTTCTTAGGCCAAAGAAACAGCGGTTGGCAAGTGTAACTCTTCGTTTGATTTCTGCTCTGGTGTCATTATCAGAGTTTATAGCGGAGCCGAGGTAGATAAAGTCCCTAACCACCTCAAAGTTATAGCTGTCTATCGTGACGTTCTGTCCGATTCGCCGATGTTGTGTGTCCCTTCTTGTTGACAGCATGTACTTTGTTTTGCCCTCATTCACCACTAAACCCATTTTTGCCGCTTCTGTGCTAATACTTGCAAACGCACCAGTAACAGCTCGCTGCGTTCTGCCAATTATGTCAATGTCGTCAGCGTATGCAAGTAGTTGCACAGACTTTTGGAAAATTGTGCCCCTGGTGTTGGCTTGCGAGTTTCGCACAATTTTCTCAAGTATGATGTTGAAAAAGTCACATGACAGCGCATCACCTTGTCTAAATCCTTTTTTGACATCAAAGGTCTCGGTGAGATTATTTCCGACCTTTACGGAGCAGCGAGCGTTCTCCATCGTCATTCTGCACAATCTGACAAGTTTGGCAGGGATGCCAAAACTAGACATGGCTCTGTATAGCTCGTCTCTATAAATGCTGTCATATGCGGCTTTAAAATCGATAAATAGATGGTGAGTATCGATTTGGACTTCTTGGGTTTTCTCCAGGATCTGCCGTAGTGTGAATATTTGGTCGGTTGTGGACTTACCGGGCCTAAAACCACACTGATAGGGACCAATCAGCTCGTTGACAAATGGTTTCAGGCGCTCACACAGTACAGCAGATATGATCTTATAGGCGATGTTGAGGAGACTGATGCCTCTATAATTGGCGCAGTTTAGAGGGTCTCCTTTCTTGTAGATCGGGCAAACGATGCTGAGGTTCCAATCATCAGGCATACTTTCCTCTGACCAAATTTTAGAAACAAGTTGGTGTATGCTCTCTACCAAGTCATCTCCCGCTGCCTTAAAAAGCTCGGCCGGTAAACCGTCCGGTCCTGCAGCTTTGTTGGACTTCAGCTTAGATATTGCTATCCTTACCTCATTTTGGTCAGGTGGACGGAAGTCTTGGCTTTCATCGCCCAGGTTGAATGGTTCATTCTGCCTGACAGCGGAATATGTGTCGTCTTCGCCGTTTAACAGTCTGCAGAAATGGTTTTTCCATGTCCTCAGCACCGACTGTGACTCCACTACAAGGTTTCCTTGTTCGTCTCTACAGGTCTCTGTTCGGGTCTTGTTCCCGTGACACGTTCTTTTTACCTTTTGGTAAAACTTCCGAACATTGTTCCTGGAGTAACACCTCTCTATTTCCTCGATCGCGCGCTTCTCATGCTCTTTCTTTTTCCTCCGGAGAAGCCGGTGTTCTTCCCTCCTTTTTTGCTCGTAGAGCTCACGAGCTGCTCTCGTCCTTCTCTGCAGCGCCGCTTTGTAGGCCAGTTGCTTCGCTGCATGTGCTTGCCGGCACTCTTCATCAAACCAAGGGTTTCGTGGTGGTGGTCGGGTGAAACCGAGCACATCAGTTGCGGCTTTTCTGACGGCTTCTTGGCATCGATGCCACTGGTCTTCAGCACTTGATGAAGGCTGCAAAGGACTTCTCGAGAGGTTGAGGGAGACGCGATCGGCAAAAGTTCTGGCGGTTTGTTGCGTTTGTAGCCGTTCAACGTTGAATCTCCTCACAGTATTTCCTCGTTGTTGTGGTGTCTGGGATATCCGCATACGTACCTTGGCTACAACAAGGTAGTGATCCGAGTCTATGTTGGCCGCTCGGAAGGTTCGAACATCTAGAATACTGGAGGAGTGCCTTGCGTCGATCGCAACATGGTCAATTTGATTGACCGTTTGATGGTCTGGTGACCGCCATGTTCCTTTGTGAATATTGAGGTGAGGAAACCGTGTGCTAGCTATAGTAACATTACGTCCCGCAGCAAAGTCTATTAGCCTAAGTCCGTTTCCAGACGTGTTGTCGTGTAGGCTGTACTTCCCGATTGTACTACCAAAGATGTCCTCCTTTCCTATTTTGGCGTTAAAATCACCCAAGATGATTTTAACGTCATACTTAGGACATTGCTCATATGTTTTGTCGAGGAGCTCGTAGAAACATTCTTTGGTAGCATCGTCTTTATCTTCGGTAGGGGCGTGAGCGCATATCAGGCTGATGTTGGCGAATTTAGCCTTGATGCGGATAGTTGTAAGGCGTTCACTAACGTGTCGAAAGCTCAAGACTTCTTGCCTAAGTCTGCCGCTTACAACGAATCCGCATCCAAATAGACGCTGCTTCTGTTCTCTGTAGCAATCACCGTAGTAGATGTCACAGTTTTTTATCCTTCTTTTGCCCGGCCCATCCCACCGCACCTCCTGGATGGCGGTGATATCTGCTTTGTAGCAGCTTAGGGCCTCCGCTAGTTGTTCGGCTGCACGCGGTCTGTTCAGGGTTCGAACATTCCACGTGCAGATCCGAACGTCATTGTCCATATTTCGTTTTGCAGGGTCGTCAACAGTAAATCCATCCGTATCCGAGGCTTTTGGTTGCTTCGTAACATACGATTTTTTCCGTGGTTGGGTAGTTAGCCCCACGCACAACCCCCAACCTGGAGGACCAGGCCCTAAAATGACCCTAGGACAGCGGGTCGGATACTCCGTTGTCAGTAACCCACTTCGGGGATATGAGTGCTGCCGTTGACCCATTAAGGGCTCTTCCGCCACCATCTCTATTTCAACACCCTGACTAGTATTGAAAAAAAAATCCTTAATGGCCTCAGCTCCAAATACGTCGAAGTAGCCCATTAAGGTATCTGTCATGCCGACTGTTGACGTCACCGTTGATTCAATCGCGTGAATTCATCCGCCGTACGTCCTCTTTCTGAGGAGCTCATGTAAGACTTCTGAGACTCGTTCAGTCAGTCTTTCCGACAGAGCATTATAGTGTTGCTATTTTCTTCGTGTTCAACACTCGCGCTTATAAGTTTAGCAAGCCAAGCCCGGAAGGGCGAGGCCAGTACCCGGTGGTTACCACGCGGAGGTAAAATAAGCACAATTGATGTGTATGAAAAAGTTACAACAGCTGGGCACCGCCAAGTTGATGCCAGTCAGCGCCTACCCGATTCATACACACCCAACCACCACCGAAATTATGCTAATTTAAACAAATTTAGTCGTCAAATAAATTATGTCACACAATATTGACAACTACATTTATGAAATGTAATCAAATTTTCTTTACTAGCTTATAATATTTGTAGGTAGTAGATTTGCAGAATATATTTGTGTTGTCAGCTGACTGTCAAAAATTGCGTGCGAAATGTGGTCGAAAAAGATCGCCCTTTCGAAAGTGACGAGAAAATTAACGAAACTGAGACACATTCTGCGATTTCTTCTATTACAAATAAATTTAGACATAATTTTTACAATAATTGTGGAAAGTAATGCCAACGAAAATGCCAATTAGTGTCACACACTTAACTGCAGATGCATACAAACTATTCTACTTTCCGTCGCCAGTTGAACGCACTCTTTAGATTTGTAAATCTATTACAAAAACAAATCAATAAAACGCAATTCTTTTATTTACAAACAATTAAGATTGAAGAACAACCCATTTATTCTCATCAAACCAAGTTTTAACCAATTAACAATAATTGGTTATCGAAAATGTGTAAAAAAAACCGCGTTAATTATTTTATTTGACATTTAATTTCTGTGCTAATTGATACAATTACAATTACGTGTTTTTTTTTCGTTACGATTAGATCAATATCGGCTTTTTCTGCGCCTGGTTAAGTCTTCTTTTTCATTTCCCTAAATATATGTGACGAAGATCGACGAGAGTAAATTTGCACACAAACACATCACAACGCAACGTAATAATGTCGTCAAATAATAACAAAACAAAATTAGACAGAATACACACATTCAAATAGGTGTATGGTAGTAGTTGTTGTGGCAAAAAAAAAACCAACAAAAAGAACTATACGAATGACGGAGAAAACATAACGAGATAGATAGAGAGAAACGTGACAATAACAGACGTAAAAAGCCGGCATAATTTTATTAGTGTTATCTAAGTTTGAGTGTGCGATTGCATATACATGTATTTATGGTTGTGTATTGCTTTTGCTTTGTTACTCGCCATTATCAATGCTCGTCGGTGCTTGCAAACTTTTCTATTTTTGTTTTTATTTCACTTTTATCAATGTATCGCCAGTCTGGTTGTTCGATGAGTGCGTTCTTGTGATGCAAAATACAAGCAGAAGTAATTATTTTAAAGCGAATGGGGCTTGATAAACCAAACCATGTGTTACAATGTAACGTGTGCTTTAAGAGTGTGTTTTTTAATGCCGGTGTTGCCAGTTTTCTTAGACGTTGAAGAGACTTCTTTGACTGTAGATTTCTAATTTATTTACATACGATATATGGAATTTTTGTTTCCTTTTGTCGGTTTTGCTGAAAACAAAAGAAAATAAAGAACCGATCAGCTAATCTGTGCTAATTTCGTTTACCTAATTACATTTTCCTGCTTAACTGTCTCTCGACCCGGTGAAAGAGTCTCGGCCTGAAACACTGCTGCCAGTTATCCGTATCCGCGATATTTGGGTCATTGATGTACGAATGTTCGATCTTATTGTCATCGTGGGATTGAAAGATACTCTCCTGGTCGTCTTATTCCTGGGTCACAGTGGTCTTCCATTCGCGAGGATCCTGTGCAGACCAAGCCTTGTGCTTTGTCTTTAATATGGATGTTCGCTCTTCTTGTCGTGCTGGGACTCGATATTCCTCTTGGCTGGACCATTATTGTCCATTCGCTTGATGTAGCCGAGCCAATGTATAGCCCACACGTTTTGGCTTTCTAGAGTACATCCATATATTGGTGCAGCTTATAGAGTTTACGGTTGTATCTTTTGCTCCATTCTCCTCCTCATATAAAGGTTGAAGAATTTTAAAAGGGCCGAGTATCAGTTGTCCATATAGCTGCATATCGTGAAGCACTCTTTGCCATAAAACAGAAATAGCGCAGGATGAAGGTTCTGTAGACCATACATTTTTCAGACAAAAGTAGCACCGGATCTTCACTGGAGGAGGTTATGTTCACTTCTTCAAACTCCTTAACTGCACAGTTGCTGTTAACAAGGGTGACGTTTAACCGTCGACGCGTAGATGGATAGACTTTCGTTTATTTGTTGACAGCATGACTGGCCTCGTTTACCTACGTTTAGTAACTTTTATTTTTGTGAAAATTGTGAAGGATCTAAAATTCTGCAGAATGTTGTCTTTAAGCTCACTACCAAAAACTGTGGCCTGTCGGTCAATCTGTATTCGAATTCGTTCTCACAAAGAAATACAAAATGTTCAACTTTAGTCCTTTAAAACCAGCACCCTTTTAGTTGTCAGTAATACGGTCAAGTATTTAGGCTTCATTGGAGATCACAAATTGAGCAGAAAACACAACATCGAGCTAATTAAGCCACCACAGCTTTGTACTGCTGCAGAAAGGCTCTTGGAAGCAAATGGCGACATCAGTGTATACGCCATGATCGTCTGGTAGACGGTGTTTGAAAAAGCCATCCACTACAACCCACGATGCAAAGAACGACATGCATTTGCATTAGTAAACCCTGAAGGACCACTCCAACTGCTGCTATGCGGACATATTGCTATACATCCTACCGCTAGACATTTATTGTGACAACAAATGCAGCTATTCGTATGAAACCAATACGTTTATGCACCAATAGGTCCTACCTAAATGTGGTACCCGATTCTAACCTAACTTATCCCCTGTCTCAATGTTTGTACCAAACTAAATAACAATTGAGGACAAATCAGGTGTCTTTGTAAATTTAACGATCATACAATTTTCTAAAAGAAAATCCGTTATTGACAGATTTTATTCTATTTGAGACTGACACTGATGTCGCTCTGACACCTGTAAGCTAGGTTTCTCGCATCAACGATTACATGGTGATCCAAACACAAGCTTCTTTCTAAAAATCAAATAAAATTAATCAGAATCAATTACATATTTTCGATATTTAATGTCCTTATTAAAAAGAGCAAACATTTCTATTATTTATCGAATATGATTTCATTAATGTGTCAGCTTGCGTCCTGTCAACCCAATTTTCCAAGAACTTGTGACTACTTCTGGCTATACATATCTCACAAATGGCACGGACGGTATTCTCTTTAAAGACTTGTCCCTTTTACTGGATTGTCCTCATAACATCTATCCTATACAAAAATGAGATCTGTAAAGAGCTGTCAGTGTCAAAATAACATTATGATTCAAAAAGAACCTTGATTAGGGACCTCAACAGTGTTTTTTCGCTATTTAGACCGCATATGTACTCAATCGGTTTTCGTCAAATAATTTAGCATTACATTTTGACAGGTGCTACACCGTAAACTGTCAAATGTCTATAGAGAAAATAAAACTGGCAACTCCAGACATATTTACACACTAATCGTGTATCGTTATTTCGTCATAATTATCGCGGCATTTCTCTATCCATTCTTTCCACTTACATATCTCTTTACTCTTTCCTTTTTTTTTTTGCATTCCTACATGTTCGTTTCGTATACTCATTCGTATTAATTCTTGTCGTTGTTTTATGTCATTTGTTGCGGCATAACCGCATAAATAATGGTTCTCCATATTCAGCCGGTTTGTGTGCTTTTTTTTTATTTTTGTTTCGCTATATGCTAGCCGTGCTTAGTATTCACTCAGTCCTCTTATGTTCATCGGTGGTTCTAAGTCTAAGTCAATTGCGAGACTGAAACGAAATATAGTAGTTGCCGGCCTTTAAGCGGAGTAATTTTCCTTTTTATTTTGTTATCCTGAGTGGTGGTCTCCCAAGTGCATGTCATTATTTATGAGTTTTCTATTCCCCACAATAAAAATAAAAAGAAACCTATATCTCAAATAAAACAACCCTCGTTCTGTCATCTGTCATTTGTCATTTGTCCTTCGCGTGATAAAAACAGCTGTGCTCGGTCAAAGGTTACCCTTTGCGGTTTAATATAAATTTTCTTATTTCTCTCTCTTAAGTGAAGTGCCTCGTGGTGTGTGTGTGTGCTCTTTAATGTGAAAAATGTTTTAATCCTTTGATTTAAATTCAATTTGTATAACAGTGCGCACTTCTCCACAATGAAGCTATTGCAGGAATTTATATTCGCATCCACAAGAAATGTCGATGATATTGCATTCACACAGGAAATGGTAACTAGACGTGTGTTGTTGTGTAGAGGAGTATGTCTGAGATATCCTTCAACAGTAGGATCATTTAATAAAAACAGAATCCACCCCTTAGAAGTACGTCAGTGTATTCAGGTGAATCGAGTAGTACCAATACCCATTGTACGCATGACTACTCCCCGGAACATTTGTGTCCTTCTAGCAGTTTCTGTTTCTCTGACTGGATTTTAATTACCAATACCAATACCACTTGAGATTATTATTCAATTTGCGTTATATTTCGTTTTGGATTCTGCTGACTATGCATGTATGAGACAAGAGATATGAGCCCAAAGTGATTAATAGGTGATTTGTGTATCGTAATGGTATGGTAATTAAAGCTGGGCGAATATGACCCATTAGTTCGATGACAGGTGGGATCTTTAAATTTGTCTTAATGGTGCGAGGAGATAATTTAGCTATGCTTGATTATAGTGAACACACATTTTACTGATAGGGGGAGGCGGCTAATTAAATTAGACGAACGATGTAGCCAAGTTTGCTTAATTGTCAGAATGTAATAGTTTTTTTTTTTACATTTTCATATAAATTGTGACATTAATGGACTAGGAGGTATATAAAGAGAGAAATCGATTTGATACATTTGGCAGTTCACATGAGAGTGTGGTGAATTTAGTTCGAATTATTTTGAAATTGAGATTCAAGTTTTCACCAGGGAAATTTTACTAAACCTTTTTTCTCTCAATTAGCTGCCCATGTGTCAATTGTTTTAGCAATGTTTGTGACACTATCGGGGTGAACAGCGTTTGGGAAGAGTTATTCTTCGATTAGTTTCTTCTGAGACGTTGTTATTATCAGAGCTTAAAGCAGAACTGAGATAGACTAAGGCACTTACTACCTCAAATTTATAACTGTCCATTGTGACGTTTTGTCCGAACCGTCGATGTTGGGTGTCAATTCTTGTTGGTTTTGCCCTTGCTGACCGCTAAACTCATTTTAACTGCTTCTGTTTCTATACAATCAAACGTACCAGTGACAGCTCGTGGTTCTATACGAATTATGTCAATATCATCGGAATGTGGAAGTAATTGTATTGACTTTTGAAAGATCGTGCCTCCTCCTGAGTCTCCTGACAGCGCGTCGCCTTGTCAACATTTTCTTTTGAAATCAGAGGTTTTTCTCGTTATATCTACATGTTTCTATCTTTGGTAGCGTTGTCATTTTCTTCAATGGAGCTATGAGTGTATTTAGGGCGAATGTTTGCGAAATCAGCCTTGATGCGAACTCTCATAAGTCGTCGACTAACGTGCCGATAGTTCAATACTTTTTGCCTAAGTCGTCATCGTCGCATGACAAATCCACATCCAAATACGCGCTGTCTCTGCTCTCTACAGCAATCACTGTTAATGTGACAGTTTTTCATTGGCTTTTTGATCTTCTAGTCAATAGAAGTTCGTCTTATTAATAGGAGTCTTAAGATGTCTAGATTTGCCTGGAACTGACTTCTAAATGTGCCCATTTGTTAACTTCGAATGCACCAATATATATGCACTACAATTTCACACTATTCACTAAACCGCCATTTTTAATTATCACTTACGGGTTAACAACCATCTCGCCAGGGTTGTTACATCGATTCGCTAATTTCCCTCCTCAAAAATATTTACATTGTGCCTTACCTACTAATATGAAATTTGAACTTTCACCTTAAATTTATTAAACGTGCAAATGGATGCAAATGGAAATACGGAAAATATCATCATTAACTTTAAGCTTGACACACACAAAAAGATTGATAAGAACCGCGCATTGTCATTTTAAATTTAAACAAAGTACGACTCGCCAACAATTTATAGTCACCTTTGCTCAAATCCCTTTTTTTTATTATGATTTGTATATCTTTATCTATAAACTGTTTATTTTCCATTTCGTTTCACATTGTATTCGCTAATTAAATGAGGCATTCAAATAATCATCCAACCACCAATCGATATATTTTAGTTCTGTCGTTGATTCTGCTTCGCCTGCTTGTTATGTCTGACTGTCTGGTGGTGCAAAGACCTTTGCTTTGCTACCCCTATTCCACAGCAGTGTGTATAAAAAGGGAATTCAATAACTGTATGTACACCATAAGGGACATGTGTGAACATTTCATTAACTGGTTAACCAACAAAATATAAAAATAAACTGTCACTTTTGTGATTGATTGTTTTCACTGACAACAATTGGAAAATGATCCAAAAATGTGTCCATTATACAAATCCTTGCAGTGTCTGAGTACAATTTGTAATATTTGACATTTACGGCAAACTGACAAGTGTCAACTATTAACTGAAACTTGGATGAGATCTGTCTAATGATTATGCGAATTTTTTTTATTGCAAACAAAAAACAATATATGTATTTCTATAGCTACAGTCTGAGCAAATGGCAACAAAAGTTGGGTGCACCTGTCACACATGTCAAAAACGGTGACGTTTGTCAACTTGTGATATCAATACTCACTAATTTTTCTGGATTTAGTGTGGATCTTGACTCTGGAGAGCCATCTTCCATGGTGATAATTCTCATGTCAAATTCCCAGACGTCATTTTCGCGAAAATCTCTATAGCTCTTCAGATGGTACTGTCAAAATCCGTGACATTTTTTATTTAATTGGTAAATTGGGAAGAATAAAAATATAGCAGTTTTACGATTCTAGTTTTGTTTTGAATTTGTTTAGTTTTAATTTAAATTCGACAAAATATTTCCTTTTTGCTGAAAAACTTTGACAAAATGAAACGAGGTAGACTAACTTATCCTAGCTTAAAAGTCAACTGAAAAATAACGACGATAAAGTTAGCAGTTCAAAGGCTAATTTGGAATAGTGGATACTAATTTGATCATCAGTTGCCGGATAATTCGGTGTGAATGATAAATGAGTCATCGGTATACATGCCTTCACTGTGTGAAGCTCGTCTTTCCTGAAAAATAAAAGAAGTCAGTCATTTCATTAGAATAAGGAGTTTCAGCCGCCCGCCAGTGAGACTGATGGGTAGGGTAGCAGCCAGTTTGCAAGTTACCTCTTTAAACGCTTAGGTTCGTCGAATACCTGCTGCCTGAAAGACTTTGATTTTAAAGGCCAATGAGGGTTATCACCTTGGCGAGATCGATTGTTTTCCAGTGAAAACCATACTAACTCTCAGAATGTGGGGCATCGAACTCCGGTTTATTTACGGCTTTGTCGAGATATTTCGGTCCAGATGAAGACAATGATCAACACAGGCGATCAGTTCTACAAACCCTCGTGCCATTCGAAGTCTGACCGTGAGGAAGTCACTTTTTCAAAACTCCCCACGAGGGCTGCAGCTTATAACAATTTAGGCGTAGACGTCAAACCTATCAAACAATTAGGCTGTCCTTCACCGTGACTAAAAATAGCCTCAACTTCGAGTATAGGCAGATCCCTACAATAAGTGTGAAATGCTTCTTAGAAGGCGCAGTCTCTAGCCTTTTTTTTTTTGGCATAAGTTCAGTAGCCGATGCAGACCTTCTTCCTGTCAAACACAGTTGACTAGTGCCGATTAGGGGGCGAATCTAATGACAGGAGTTGTCTCTCATCTTTGGCCCCTGTTACCCTCTGTTTGAGGCAAACGATTTCCTTTGGATATTTCTGTTGCAAATGCAAGAAAATTCACAAATACACTGCGACATTTCATCTTATTAAGTATTTTCTGAAACCAGAAGCTAGAGAAAAATTTTTTAACTTTTAAATAAGTATTTTACGTCGTAGGTTGGTAGGTACCAATTCTAAGGCACTAAACACATGTGTAGTTTCTTTTTAGTTTACAAGCAACGACTCAGTATTTTCTGTTTAACTCTTATTGTGAATTAATCGACATTTCCCTACACTTTACGTAATCGTAATGTAACATAAAGGAAGAATAGTGCAGTTGGAATTTCAATGAAATTTGAATTAAATTTCATTCATTAATAGACAGACAATGTGTGACAGTTCATGAACATTGAACTTTGTATTTGGTAATAAAGTTTTTACGTAACGTTAACGTTAATATGCACATAATGTATATCGCGACTTAATTTTTAACGTGTTGCTATTCGGACGTTGTTCGGGACACGGGTACGTAACGAAATGTCAAAGTTTATATTGCGTCAAGTTGGCTCGCTAGGCAAAGACTCTAAACTCCAGTATGATCATTTTCGGACAATATGCCGTACGTTTAGGATCCAAGAAGAGTTTTTAATGAAAATAGGATTACGTTACGTTGATTACATAGCCCGTGTCCCGAACATCGGTAAACGTCAGTCAGTACAAAATCTGTCAAAATGAACGTCCGAATAGACACTCCGTAACTTTTATGAAAGTTATTTTCACAAAAGTTTTATTAGCCGGTGCTTAGTAAAGCGCCACGCGCACTGCACGAAACGACAACGTTACGTTAAACTATTTCACATTCAGCTACATTTTGCTTTGAACTTCTCGGAACGTTGACTTAACGCCGAACATTCAGGTTGGTTAAAATGTGTATTCTTGAGAAGTATGTATGTATTTTTCAAGTTATGTTTATCTCCAACAACGTGACGTTAACATTACGTATGCGTACTTTCTGATTTATTCTGTTGTACTATATCTACACAAACAGTCTGCCAATCATTATTATTCCCCAGATATTTTGCATATGACTAAACCTAACCTCCCCCCCCCCCAGCCCTAGCAGCAGTCTAGTTCTAAATTAAAACAGCCCGCCCCCATTTGCCAATGGTAATTACTTACACAACACCACCGATGAAATCCGAAAAATCCTACAGTTTACAAAACAATCGACGTAAACTATTTTCTATTTTCCATGGCATATCCCACCAATGTTGTCGTGTTATTTCGATGTCCTTTCTTCCTTAAATGAAACAAGGCACAGCAGTAGCAGACCAGTGCAATGTGAGAGAGAGACGGAGTAGATGCATTCCCGATAACAACTCACACCAGTAGTCAAACTAACAAACGAACTGCAACCAACATGCATATACGTGTGTTATCCTGCCTTTCATAGACACGACCGAACATCAGAACCATCTGAAAGTGACTTCAATGGCGCTATGCTGCTGTGTGTCCTGTTTGTTTTATTCTGGGTCAGAATCAGAATGTGCTCAGGAATATAGCAGTATACAAAGGTACATGGGTTTGGGTGTTTGGAGGGGGGGATATTTTCACTCGCATTAGTGCAGCTATTGATTCTGGTATTGTTGCCGCGCGCGCTCCTTGTGTTCACATGGAGAGACAAAGAGTCGGGCCCAACATAAATAGATGTTCGGTTGGGGTATTTTGTTTTTATATTTTTAAGCGAAACGCTTTTTTTTTGTTTTTTTTTTTTTTTGCCTACCAGTTTTGTCATTCAGAGACACTGTGAGTGTGTCAAACGTTTCAAGGATCAAAAACATAAGAGAATGGAAATCTATGAACTGGATTATGCGTTGTTCCTAATTGTGTCGAGCGAAATTTTATGGGGGAGTGCTTTAAGATATTTTGAGATACATATATGCAAATAGGGTGCTGCATTTTATATAGTTTTTTTTTATTGTTGAGCTTGACAACAAGGCTTTCGAGATGGAAATTTGATTCGAAATTCTGACAATTATTTTGGACTGACGAAATCTATACATTGTTTGGCGGTTTATTAGTTGACAGCGAGACGATGTGCAAAGTTCCCTTCCTGACAAGGCTAAAACCGAAATGACTGTCCAAGAGTGCAAAGAATTAACTGTCAGAATTCAACTGAAGAAGTGATTTAAAGAAGTCTCTCATAATGAATTAAAGGGGTAGTTCTAACTTTCCTTTGAAAAACTAGCATCAAAGTAGAGGATCTTGTTTTTTTGGCAAATTTGCCTATTGAATTAAATTTTTGGCGACGAGCTCCATAAATGACACCAATATTCGAGGCCTGATCTAACCTCAGAACAAGTTTTACGAACCCGGCTTTGCCCGTGCCCGGCAATTGTATTAGGTTAGGTTAGGTTTTTGGGCTGGCGAGGAGTACTCCGTGGCACACTCAGGTCAATAGAAACCATCCTGACGATTTTATGAAATTCATTATCCTGTCTATTGATGTGCTGGAAGGTAGTGAAAGAAGCGACTACTATGGTCGGGAAGGAGAACCGAATTTGATATACTCAGCGACTCGGAGAAGAGGCCTGAACCTACCCCAGTGTCCATTTTAGATCCGTCTGTAGATACTACTATGGATTGCGGGCTAGGTACGAGTTCGTCCCCCCATTCTTCCCTACTTGTAGACGTGACGGGTATACATGCCCAAAGTATTGCTAAAGTATTTCTGTAGGATCATCGAATGATCCGATTTGTTCCGTTTTCAGTTTACTGATTGGCTGATTTTCCAGGCACTAATTGCGACTCATAATTGTATAACCCCCAGTTTCACACTGAAAGTTTAAACTAAAGTTCAACTGAACCTGAACGTGAGTTTAAATTTGAAGCAACTCGTCCGGTTTCACATATAATCTAAACTTCAGTTCAACTAAATTTAATGAATGAATTTGATAGTATTGTATAGTACTTATACGACTTTTCTAAAATGGTTCCTTGTCTTTGCTTTCAAAGAATACGCAAAACAACGTCAAATATTTGTGTTTTTGACAATCGGCTGATCTGATGGATGGTTTCAAATTTGTTTGAGAGGCCAACCTCCTCCAAATTGTCGAAAAAGTTCTTTTAAGATGCTTTCTTCTATTCAGAGCAATAGCCTGACATTCACAGAGAAGATGCTGCGATATTTAGGCCCTCGCAATACCTGCACGTAACCTAATCTCCTCTCATGCTTCCTCAGAAGGTATTGCCTCGAGAGTACCCCTATATCGCCATTCATAACTTTGATCTGACAATCCACAGATTTTTTTTTCAGATCTAGCTTAGGCCTTTGAGACGTTGTGGCCTTATATATGTGACCATTTAAAGTCTGCTCTATTTATAGTCTTCTCGAGAATAATTCTCTTTCGTCTATTGGTGGTCTTACGCCCTCAATTGTTTCATTTTGTGGACGCTTTGCTCCGTTTTTAGCCAAGAACGTCGGCTCTTTCGTTACCCATGATGTGCCAGGTACCCAACACTATCTGACATGGTTCTGCGCCTTATGCGACAGCTCCTGACTAGTTCAGATTTAGACTCTAGCGTCTTTAGCGAAGCCTATAGATCGCGATATTCTTTTTGGATATTAATCCCATTTCAAGTAGATCCGCAGCTTTTAGCAAGATCGGAACCTCTGCCTAGAACACACTGCATGTGTCCCGAAATCTTAATGACATACGTGTAGGTCTATATCACTAGAGTAACCAAGGCTTTAACATTAACCGTCTTTAAAAAAAAAGCAAGGTGCCCGTTTGTCTCTTGCTTGGGGTATAACCAAATTTTTCGGCTCTTAGTGTTGCTAGATAAGGGCTCCTTTCTTTACTTCGATATTGAGCACCTGTTTAGGGTTGTTGGCATGTAAAAATGTTCTCGAGTACGTTTCTGGTAGATCATGCATCCGTATACATTTTCAAAGAGTGATACTAACACTTCTTTGAGGCCGTGGTCCTCTCCGGCCTGTCAGCGCTATCAAAAACAAAGTAACTAAGGTCCTAACACTGATCCTTTAGGTACCCCATTATAAATTCTTCTTGGTCGACTTTGGGTTTTCATTTAGGAAAACTTACAATGATCTGTTTTTGAGCTATTTAAATGTATGGCCAAGCTTGACGATTATGCCATCTCCGATGACTTTACCTGTCTTAAGTTTCAAGTTAGAACAATAATGAGTTTGCTGGGAGTATTCTGTGTAACTGTGTGTGGTACCAGCATTTATCAAAGATCAGTAGTTAAAGCCAGAAATCATCTCATTTCATTTGCATCTAAATTGTGGTCTCAACCAGATATCCTCCTTATTGAATCCTACGCCCCGTTTAGGCTGCTAGACAATAATATACCCCTTTCTAGTGAAATTAGAAAGCATCTCATAATTCACAACTATACGTGCATTTATCTCAATTCGTCTAATCAACCTCAGCAGTTGTTGTTGGTATACACGGGCACACATATAACACGTGTTTCTATATGGAAAATTTGTTTCCCCACAACTATCAAAGAGTGTCTGCAACACAACACACTCAACCCTGAGAGCAATAGAGATGGACAAGGGTAATTTTCCAATTCCATTCTGGAGTTCCGGTAGACGACAGAAGTTTATGCAGATACTCGTATACATTCGCTACAATTTCACTGCGTCTTTCTCAGGCTCAAAAGTGTAAGTGGGTTCTCGTGCATATGTATATAGAGTATGGACTATGGTCGATTTTACCCTTCTTCCGCATTTTGCTGTTTTTTTTTTTATAGAAAAAAACTAATCTACCCTGTCAATATGTATCCGATTGTATAAAAACCATTGTTTATTAGTTTCTTTTACTGTTCTTTTATTCTTTGCCGGTTAACTTTCCAAAAGAGGGGGAATACCTAAAAAAAAAAATTCATTCAACAATTTCTATTATACATCCCTGTACCTCTAGTCATCGTGTCGCGCCGTTGTGGTGAATGATGATGGCGCGTATCTATTGATGCATGAAATGGTCTGTGTGACCGTTTCGTTGAATTGAAACCGGAAAAAAATTATTTTACTTTAAATTGAGTTGAAATTTAAATGTTTTCACGGTTCGCGAGAAAGATATTTGACTAAACAGTAGACAGGCACGCACTGAGACAAAAAGTCGCCGGTGGTGCAGCAAAACCGGCATGTTAGAGGATATTTGTCAATATAAATAATGTCAGAATTACTTTGTGTAGTGCACAGAGAGATATGCAATAATGACGAAGTGTGTATCTTTGCCGTTTGCAATTCAATAAATGTAGTAGATTTTTTCTGTGCTATGAATTGGCGATTAGTGGCAGTTAATGACGACAGTAGTTGATCGAATGAATAAATTCGGAGTGAATTTGATTTAAGAATGATTGCCAAGAAAAAAAATGTCAATGACAGATAAGTTAAGCTGCTTCAATGACATGACAGTTGAAGTAGGTCGGTAGGTAGTTGTGTTTATATTATTATATTGTTAAAAAAATTTGACTGGCTGTCAGTTTTTGGTGATTTCAGTTTATGATGTCAAAAATATATTATCATTAAGAAGGGCTCTTGGTATAATGACTTCAGTGTCAATATAAGAAGTCATACATATAAAAAAAAATAGATAGTTGCTACCTTTACTTCAACTTAAGTAGATGGCGATACAGTCCGGGGTGGACATCAACTTTAAGTAGTATTTTTAAAAATCCATATGTAATAAAGGGTAGGCCATCTAGTGGTTTATTTTTAAATCATAGGTTATTTAGACACTGACAGATGTTTCCCGCTCAAAATCTTGACAGAAAGTCAGTATCATACCTCCGCGGAACGAAAAGAGTCGCTTTACGCTTGAACAACGAATAACGCTACTGCGAAGTCAGCCGAGGCAGCCACTTGAACGACGTTGTGTTCCATAATTAATGGGAATGTTTGCTCTTACTAATAAAGCTATAATAAATGGAAAAAATTTAATTTTGTTAATTTTTTATAGTTAGTGTGGTGAATCATCCTCAGACAAAGAGCACAAAATTCAATTAAATACGAAGGGAATCGTCCCAACCTCAGTTAAGGTCCATTGACATGACAGAAAATTGCCCATTTTACTATTCCAAGAGTAGGATAATTAATTACCTTACCAAAATGTAATAAGAAAATAAGTTTAAAAACAGTTTAAAACACCTTCGACGCGAATTGTCAAAGTTTATTCGCAATTCTCATGGTTAAACCACGTTCCACAAATTAATCTCAAATAAGAAATTGCTGGTAGAAATTGATGGCTGAAATTCGTGAACTGTCGCGACCATGAAATGTGTTTATGTGAAAGGACTGTCACAAACTCGTGAATAGGTGGTCGCTGTGACCAGGAATTGGCACCCCTGTTAACAGCGGCTAATAATGCTAGCATACTGAAGTATACCACCTGGCTATCAATCACCACTTTGTCCAAAAACAACAATAACAACAGAAATTACAACATTAAAAATATCAGCAATAACAACATTAAAAACATCAGCAACATCAAAAACATCAGCAACAACAACAACAACAACAAAAACAACCACATAAACATCTACAATAGAACAGCAGCGATGATTGCAACTACACTAACAACAGATATAACAACAGCAATAAACAACAACAAACAACAACAAACAATAATAACAACAACAACAACACCGTCAATAACAGCAATCCAAAAGCCGCACCAAAAAACACAACTCCGCTACCTCCAGACAAGAAATGTTGGCTTTTTATTCTTGTCATACAATTCACACTACATATTTACACGAAAGCAGTCACTCAGTGCGGTTAAATGTACAAGATGGCCCAAGAGTCATCACCCTATCGGAAGTTGCTATAATTTTTTGCAAATGACGGCAAATGTTAACTCTACCTATGAATCTTCTTCTATGAATCGCTATACTACTTAAGAACGTGGAAAAATTCGTCGGTGGTGTTGGCGCAGTGTATGAATTTCGGCACAGATTTTCAGGTCGTCCGACACCAAATGGACAAATCCTACGACGTATACCCGCTTGCCTAGAAAAGTATGGAACAACAGGAGATACTGCCAGGTATGGCCGGCACCGGAGCAGCCGTTCTGCTGAGAATATCGCAGCTGTTGCTGAAGATGCCACACATGACTCCGGAGTATCGAGCAGACGGCGACGCGACGTGCCATGCAATTGGGCTGACATCAATCGCGGTTCTTAAGACAGAATTTTGCTGAAAAGATTGGGACTGGACAACATGTGGTTCCAACAAGATGGAGCGGCGGCGCATACTGCGCGAGCCACAACTGAAATTCTGAGGGCTGCATTTCCGGGTCGCTTAATTTTTATTTTAAGTCACGAGTCTATGTCAACAAGCCTCAGACTCTTGAAGCCCTCAAAGAGAATATCAGTCAAGAATGCCTATCGCCGGAAGTTCTGGCAAGAGTAATGAATAATGCCATAAATCAGGACCACTTAGCCGATATAATTTTTTCAACTTGGAAAACATTTAAGACATCATATAAACATAATCAAAAAGCAGAAACAACATTTTTCTTTAATGAAAAAAATTACATCCAAATAACATTGGGTGTAAACTTTTGCTGAGTCACTGCTTTCACAATTGACATGCAGCCACACATATGTGCAGATCATTGAATGATCGATGGATTTTTGTAGTTTTTCGTAGTTGCATGAGTTCATGTCTGCTATCCTATTCGTAGCTATGTCCAATTCACCTTCGAAAAAAGTTCCAGTAATAAACCATTTTTATAAAAACTAATGTAACTTGTCAGCTCACATGCCCACCCAGCTACATACTTGTACACATTTCTTATGCCATACTATACTCAATTGGAAAACCACTTTAATGAGTGTCCAGCACATTGTTCCAATCATTAAAAAAAAAACCAAACAAAAAAAAATATAACTAAAATCATACGGCTACCAACTGGGTCAAGTTGAATGAAAACTCCGCACGGGCAAATCTCAACGATGCATAAAAAATCAAACAAAAGACGGTTTTTTTTATACTTTTTCGCACTTTTCACAAATATACGATAATAAAACGCAAAAACGTTTCATTAAATCTGGGTAAAGTGTGCGTTGCTATTTTATATAATGAGGAATGAGGAATTTACTGTTTGTACAGTGTTTACTGTAACTGGAGACGCACAGCACGACGCACCTCTTATTCACCGGTCAGTTGGTAGCACTTGTAAATGTGAATGATTCGTGAAAAGTAAATCTTCGGATTGACAGTTAATTGGCGATTTATCGTCTCTTACCAAGATTTGTTTAAAAAAAAAAACAATTAAATGTACATAATAAGATGCGATGCGTTAAGGTACACAAGTAAGTCTTTGAGTAGGTTAATGGACAGCACATTTCTGAAATCTTTTTTAACAGGCAGACAAACAAGCGTTACTTTGAGGGTCTATCCCATTAGCTGCGTAGAAGCCGACTGAGAAGGGATTTTTGGATCTAATCTCCTGCCCATTTAAGGGGTAGCTTTTTCATAACTCACGAACTTCAAACTTTCTAAGCTGATAGAGAAATAATAATTATTAAATGCTGTTTTCACCGTTTTTCAAAATTCTTTTTATAAGGATTAAAAATGGAGGATCCAGATTTTGTATTAAGACTTTACACTACATTAAAAATTTACAAATCTAAATCAATCAAAAAAATCGTCAACTGATTTTTAGGCAATATTTCTCTGGGTATTTTTACCTTTCGTCCATCTTTCTAGTCCGTACAGAGACTAAGCTATATTAAATAGAAAACAGATCTTATTTGATCAACAAAAATTGATTGTTATCTTGAAAAGTAGGTCATGCAAAGTTTGGGAATTTTTTTTTTGGTTGCGCCAATTGATGTGGTAATCATTTAAAGTTGCCTCTGCTACCAACACGCACGATTCAGGACCAAATGGAGAGCTAACTTGACCAGATCTGTAAAGGTATTTCCGATAGCCCCCGTGCCCCGATAAGAACTGTGTAAGGTGGTAGTTGCAGTCCCCGTTTGTTCCCAAACCTCGAGGGTGGGGATCAATTTGTGGGTCCATCTGCCTTTTGCCGTGTTATCCCACTCCTGGCTTGACATAGTGTCATCGATGTTTTCCTCTCTTCTACTTTGACCCTTCTATTAGGGACCTCTTGCCGGTTGGCTGGTTTGCCTAAGGTAGATCCTTTACATCTCGCTGGCAAGAATGTCGACGAGGCTGATTCCCGATATAACGCAGGCTGCTTCGTCCGAGATTGTTCGAAATCCTTTTATGGTTATTATTGCGCAGAGTCTGTATGCTGACGAGACATTTCTCCTTGTTTCATTTTTTTTAGAGCCCCCGCTCTACCCGCTGACCACTCTCGATAGCAGAATCCTCCTTATAAATTCAGGTCCACCGATGTTTGTCATCATCCGCGAAAGAGCTGCTTGCATCTGTGAGGCCCTTCCTGCCGGCCAGCATACTGGATGTGCGTTCTAAAGCTTAGCCTGTTGTCGAGCATTACTCTTTGGTTTGGTTCCCAACCCGGAAATTCCACATGTACTTTCGGCTGGTAATCAAGACAGCCTCGGTCTTGTCGTCTGCTAGTTCTAAGCCGACAGACTCCAGTCATTTTTTGATTCTGCCACCTGCTTCATCCGTAGCGGACTCTATCTCGTGGATGTGTTAGGCACAGTTACCACCTTTACCAAAACCAATTACCTTAACTCCTTGAGGTAGCGTTAGGCCTACTCCGCCTTAGGCCTACTGTCCACGGTGCTGCGCTTCATACGCACACTTTCGTCATTTGCAGCTTGTTGTACGCTTGCTTGCAGCTTCCTTGTAGCATATAAACAAACGAAGCTTTGTCCACGGAGCGGCAGAGTCGCATTTGCGGCTTCGAAACCCCCTCCTTAAGGCACTTTTCCATCGTTGCAATAAAAGGGTCTGGTCTCTTTCAAACAGCTGCTTTGAGGACCATATTAGGGATGCCATCGTGCCCGGGCGCTTTGTTGTCGCCTATATTCCCGCATGCATCGTTTAGTTCCATCGAGGTAATTGCATGAATGCCCTTCAACTTTTTTTCATCACAATCCTGTCAGCCATCCCCCAGGGCGTCTAGGTCTGCTCCATCGCAGAGTTATTTAAAACATTTCTTCCCGTCGTGCTAGCCTGAAGGTAGCCCATCATTCTTGGAACTCTGCCTTTTCACTGGACCGCTGGGATCTGAGTCGGGCCTCGAGACACTTTACAAGGTCCACCTCTTTTACTAGTTGATATTATAGGCATTGCTGCATCGCAGGCTGTGGTGATTTCCTGCATGTGGATGTGCCACGCTCCTTTGTTAAAAATTGACCAATCTTCTGATTTCTGACTGATTTCGAAAGAAAATACATTCGCGCACAAAAATAAACATAAAAGCGCTGACCAATCAATTTCGCTAGGTTTGCCTGAACACTGTCATTATGAACGCACACCAGTTCAGTGACTACTCATGACGCTTTATAGCATTGATTCCTAACCTTTTCAATGTTGTTACCCCTTTGACCTATTATCGGAAAACATTTACCCCCCCCCCATTTTACTTTAAAAGTGTTATCTTCGCGTAGTCCTATACTGCTTTGGTTAACACATATTCGTCTTTAAAAATTGTATTTAGACTGACGATTATCCATGTCCGGGAAATATTGCCTCAGTGAGTATATGACTGAGGAGAGGATATATGAACCACGGAATTTTTATATGTTATTTTGTCAGATTCGCCATTTACCAAAATTACTCATCAGACAGTTATGTAACCATCGACACATCGCCAACTTTAACTCTACGTTGGTAAAGTTCTGGGGTCGAATCGCCACTTCCGTGAACAGCAGTGCTTAAATGACTGTCAGACTCGACGTTTTTAATAATTTTATCGACATTTTCGACAATTGGCCTTCCAGAGCATGATGCATCTTTGATATCGAAATTCCTGCAACGGAATCGACGAAACCAAAACTGCACATTTTTAGCTGCCTGAGTTGCGTTATTGCCTTCATCCAAGAAGAACTGTAAAGTATGGCGTATTTTCGCTTTGCTGGTGGCCATGTTTGACGCGCGCTCAAAAGGTCAATGAAAAAGAAAACTATCAGAGAAGTTTTTTTTTGTAAGAAAGCTCATCTTTACAAAGACAATTATTTGTTTACGTCCGAAAAATTATGAATTTTTTTACTGAAAAAATTAGCAAGGTTCACCGCTGCTCCCTGCAGCTCATCTACCGGCTACCGCCCTCAAGTCTTTGTGCCACTTATTGTTATTGGTCCGAGGGAGCGGCATTGCTTTGCTGCTTCGCTAGATAGCACAATTTCTCGAATTGAAAGAAAAATAGAAACCTTCTGTCGGATGGCTGTGCCTGCTGCGCTCAAATTACATTTATACACACTCGTGAGAGACGATTAGGTTACTTTTGTTTTCGACGCCTGATCTCAGGAAATATTTTTATTAAAAAATGTTCTACCGTAGGTCTATCTATGCAAAAATAATTGCAAACTTTTAAGTCGCAAATTATCTCGAGAACGGAGATTCGTAAAGAAAATCTTGCACCTATTCAAAGGATTAAAACATATGGTTAAGAAACCAGTTTTAGTTCGATTTCGATAAGTTCAAAATTTTGATTTAATTAATTATGAAATGTAAAGGGTCCGCCAAATAACTTTTTTTTTTTTTGAAAATGCTATAAAAAAAAAACTACTGAATATTTTCTCAAATTTATTTTTTTATTTGAAAGTACAATCCTTCCGGTTAATAATGGAAAATAATTTCATTCAAATGGCTGCCTCGGCTGGCCATGCAGTAGCCTACACGATCGGTCCAATTTTTAAGCACATTATCGATTGTGTGCAGCTGTATTTCACCAATAGCTTCACGAATATTGTCCTTTAAAGCGTCAATTGTCTCTGGCATGTCGGCGTAACACTTATCTTTTACGGCACCGCACAAATAATAGTCCAACGGTGTCAAATCGCAGTTCCGCGGTGGCCAAACGACATCAGCTCTGCGGCTGATAATGCGATCTTCAAAAACAGGGCGCAAAACATCGAGTGTAGCTTCGGCTGTGTGGCACGTAGCGCCGCCGTCCTGTTGAAACCAAATGTTGCCAATATCCTCCTCTTCAATTTTTGTGAACAAAAATTCGTTCAACATGGCCCGATAACGATCGCCATTGACTGTACCGGCCACTCCTTGCTCATTTTCGAAGAAAAATGGCCCAATTATGCCTCTGGACCAAAATCCGCACCAAACAGTGACTCGTTTTGGGTATATCGGCTTTTCAATGTATGCGTTCGGGTTCTGTGCCCCAAATGCGACAATTTTGCTTGTTTACATACCCGCTGACGGTGCTTCTCTTCTTCCAAAATCCGTACGCAATTTTCGCACACATTCTGCAACATTACCATGATTTTCAAAGTAATGTCGCAATATTTCCCAGCGTTGTTCAAGCGTATACACAACCATATTCGTTCAACGGAAGGATAAAACTAATTATCTGTCAAATCAGACATGAGCTAAGTGTTACCATTCGCGAAATAAGCACTAGTTGAAAAAAAAAACGTTAGATGGCGGACCCTTTATTATCTATTACCTGCCTTATTACCCCCGCGGGGGTAATTACCCCCAGGTTCGGAACCCAGGCTTTATAGCTATCAAAATGATACCCAGGATACCCAGTAACCTGTGACAGCTCGTTGTCAAAACCATTACAATATGAGTTGCAATTAAGTTAAAATTAAGTCTTAGCCTTAGGCTTAGATTGCAATAAAAAGTAATTTGAATAGTTTTTCTAATCTGACAACTGTGCAAATGTCGAACGGGCGTATATTATATTTGCAATCAAATCAAACCAGCTTTATGGGCTTCCAAACGTTCGACAGTTTTACCTAAATACTTTCTCCAACATCCTCTCATTTATACCTTCGTTTATGGCATCCTTTATGCAGCAACAAGAAAATCAATAAAACTTTACGACATTAACCGATACGGTTCGTCGTTTTATGACCGACAGAAGTTCATGACATTTTCTCTAGCAAGGCAATCCACGCCCAGATAGTGTGCACATCAATGCAACTGCATGCGTAGTGTACACTGACTATATTCCAACTGAGCATACGAGTACGGTACCCTTTTTACTATCCAATACACTATGATTTCACTTCTGCGGATGACATGACACTTTAGGAATACCTCAGCACATAACCTCTATACTCGTACGTATCTTCTTTTTGTTTTTTTTTTTTAATGCTTTTCGGCAGTTCATCATCATAATCGTCATTGGTGCATCAACATTAACGATGAGGTTTTGAAAATGATTTTTCCAAAACCTCCAGCTTATGATGCAGTCTTCTGTCGGTACAAAGTATAGACGGGAACAGAAAAAAAACTAACCTCACCGGCCGGTATAAGTACAAGTGTGTGCGCAAATTGTAATTATCCGTGGATCCGTTGAGAAGTATCTAGCTGCTGCTGCTGCGATGGTGGCTGGTACAGAGTGAAAATGCACAGATGCTGTGCCGGCACAAGTGATAATAGCATCAGTGATGACTGGCGACAGTACTCATCATCATCATCATCAACATCGAGTGAAACTGACAGCTATGTATAGTTATGGGGGACGACTACACTATAGCCGATGAATGATGAATTAGCGACGTGTCGACTGTGTATAGTGGAATGAATACAGGATGCACGACAAGAAGCAATATCATGTCGTTTGTGTTTCCGACTTATTTTTGGTGCATACTCTCGTACATAGAGACATCAAATTGGGTTCGGTTGTTGGGTGGATGTTTAAACAATGAGCTGCAAGTGCAAATTGCTGGCTGTATAGATGTAATTGTGCGACAGTAATCGATATTGTTGCATAGATTGTTTAATTAAAGTGGCCAAAACAATTTGGGATTTTAAATGGAAGTGGTGGCGTAGTTTGAATTTTTCAATAGAGTCAGACAAGGTAAGGTCTATTTTTCTAAGCTGAAAGACAGTATCCTGTAAACATTTGTTTCTTCTATAAAAAAACTTATAAACGCGTTTGACATTCTGTAGGATGGTCTGCTCTTCATCAGATGTGTCGAGGAACTTGAAGAAATTATTCTTCGAATATAGTCGGCTTTCACAAATGTCTGAAGAACATCCGAGTGTATAATGTCTATAAGAAAACTTCTCAATTCAGCCGCGAATTTGGTTGGTTGGCTGATTTTCGGTTTCTTGTCAGGAAAAAAGGAAAGCAATTGCACTTGAGCACCGTTGTGAGACCAAAACCTTTAGGAAAATGAAAGTAAATCTTAAAACCTACCATGCCTGTAAAATTTGAAAAAGTTAATGGGCCTTACCAGTTTTAATTTTTAACCTTCAACTTAAAGATTTTGAAGGTCACAATAGTGACCATTGTAAATTCATAAGAGTTATCCTGATGGACACTAAAAATGATTATTAGGCGCAATATCGCAGGACAGTTGTCAGCACAGAAGGCACTTTCATTAACACCGATGCGTACAGCACCAGCTGTAGACTAGTCGGCATAAGTATTTTGACGAAACCTTTTTGTGACTATTGACCCTAGCTTTGCTTAGTATTGTTGTAACGGTGCGAAAATTATGCGCAAAATAAAGAATCTATTTTTAGTTCTATGCATGCCAAATTTTATATTGTTTACCTTTTGCTTTCTCTTTCTGCTGATAAGAATGCATTCAGTCAACGAATTTTTGAGTGGCATAAATATTTTGACGGAATCTTTGTGTAAATGTTTTTACACTTTTGAGCATGTGAAAACCAAATAAAATTAGTATTTCAACTATTATGTAAGACAGCTTAACTTAGTTGAGTTGAGTTGTCTTCAATTCAACTCAACTTTCACACAACCCAAACTAACTAACAATTTATAGACAACCACTGCCATCTTTGTTGTGTTTTGACAAACAACTTTTCTATCAAGGTTGTGTATGACAATACAATACGGACAAAACAAGAGACAACTCAACTTTAGTTGTAGTTGTCTTACATAATAGGGGCATAAACCTTTACAAAAAACTAAAAAACTTGTATGGGAGATGCCACGCCCCTTTGTCCAATTTTAACCAATCTTCACAGGAGCACTTCAGGGCCAATACTTAAGATTATCTGTAAGTTTGAGCTCAATCCATTTGGTGGTTTTCGAGATATATGATTTTGAATGTTTTTTTTTGTATGGGCGGTGCCACGCCCCTTTGTCCGATTTTGAATTTGTTTAGCCTATTGACCGACCACCGTTATAACCGACATTATAAAAAAAAATCAACTAAATTGGTTGAAATTTACGGGCTAAAGAGGGAAACATACAGTTTTTTCCACTTTGTTTTATATACTATATATAAAAACAAGTAAAAGTGTTATTATCGGCCTGGCCGATGCTTTGATACCCTCCACTGCATAAAAGTCATGCTAAATGTTCGCCATGCCATATTGGTTTGGTATAGGAGGTACCAGAACTACTTGACCGACATAAACAATTTTCAATACCAACCTGACGACGGTAAAAAGAAGTCCTTTTATTTCATTCACCTATATCGATTCGTTTGGACGCTATCGTGATTTCAACAGACAGAGAGACACATGGGTCTAATAGTGGTTTTGTATGGGAGGTACCAGAACTACTTGACCGACATAACCCATTTTCAATACTAACCTGACGACGGTAAAAAGAAGTCCTCTCACAAAATTTCATTCGCCTAGATCCATTCGTTTGGACGCTATCGTGATTTCAACAGAAAGAGAGACACATGGGTCTAATAGTGGTTTTGTATGGGAGGTACCAGAACTACTTGACCGATATAGCCCATTTTCAATACCAACCTAACGACGGTAAAAAGAAGTCCTCTAACAAAATTTCATTCGCCTAGGTCGGTTTGTTTGGACGCTATCGTGTTTTCAACAGACGGACAGACGGACAGACGGACAGACAGACGGACATGGCTAAATCGATTCAGAATGTGATCCTGATTCAGAATATATATACTTTATGGGGTCTCCGGTGACTCCTTCTTGGCGTTACAAATGTAATGGCAAAGTGAATATACCTTCCTGTGGAGGGTATAATAAAACTTGATTAAAAGTTATTAAAAACCTTGGGTAAAACGGCTGAGTTGAGTGGGGTTATCAGATCTTCAATGGTAGCAAAGTTTAACGCTGGAACGGCAGTAAAAGACATTGCAAATGAGTTTATTGTGTCGCGTCAAACTGTGCACTATCAAATTAATAAGTTTAAAAAGCATAATGACATAAGAAACTTAACGATATCAGGTGCTAAACGCAAAACATTCATTTGTCATCGAAAAAAAAAAAAAAAAAACACAGCAATACATCGATCTCCACTACCTACGGTACCCAACAAAGGGTATCCCTTCAAAACAAAAGACAGAGCCCTTTTCCTGTCAGTCCAGCGCCGAGTACTGGACGATAAGCCAGGAGGGAGAGGTGATATTGAACTGACACATTTAAAGGAAAAATTCTTCGATAAATGTTGATCATGTGTGACGAGAAGCATGGATTCAACCGCGAAATCTATGAACTGTACCAAAATTTGGATGTAGTCCAAAAAGTCAAAGCACGTCTACCACATTTGTACGGTCACAATTGGACAATTGTGATCCTGCAAAGTGGATTTTTAAATCCCGACCGAACCTTCGTTTCAAAGCTCAAGGTGGGCTTATATTTTTGGAGGCAATGTGTGCCCGAGATCGCAGGAAATTGAAGGCAGGCGGAGATTGTTTACGTCAGATTTTAGCTCATTGCCTGACAGCAGTCATATGTATGGGTTGGCTAGGTACCCTAACCCCAAACCCAAAATCTAAAATAGAAATGGGTATGGGGGACATGTGCCCCCATGTAACCCCTTTGTTTGGGGTCACTACATATTCGATTTTTGACTAGGTGCGAAGTTAGGTATAGGCAAAGATTCTTTAAATCCATGCGAAATATGGATATATAAGCAACCTTTTGGGGATTATGGATTTGGGGATGTTTAACTTGGAGATAATCAGTTTGTGGATTTTTCAAAAAGTGTGGATTTTGGGTTTTGCGGGTTTTTCGCTGTGGTACTCCAATTTTCTTTGAAATATTATTGCCTTACTCCATGAGTGAGCCGACTTGCGTGCCATTGACCGTACGTTCCTTTTCGTTTAATTAGAGCAAACTACAGAATACAGAATAAAAGTGCTTTCCGTGACCTTAAAACTACTGACGTAATTGTAGAAATATATAAGCCTTCGAGGTGCAAGAAGTTATGGGGGGAAAGACCACATGTTAAAAGGCATCTGCTAAATTCCATTCCATCCCCGGATGCCGATTAATTTTTTTTTCTAGAGGACAATTTCAATTAAGGACAAGGCGGTCTACCGTACAACAAGTGTTGGACAAACTTTAACATAAGCTAATAACTGCTTGGGGCGTTCTTTTATCATAATCCATTTATAGATACAATAATATGTACCCACATATCTATACATGTCGCCAGGGGTATGAGTTTTAAATTTTAACATCGACATGCCATCAGTTAGTCACCCCTGGGCTGACGATAGTTTCTCTTTTTTTTTTGTTAGAGTGAAATTATTGATTGCACTTTGTTGGAGAAGCATACTTAACACGATTCAGTTTTTTTTTTTTTCTTTTTACTGTTTGGTTCTGGTCCGGAAGGGCTAAAACAATACGGTATAGGTAGGGTGCAATATACCTTTAACGCCATGGCTCTAATTATTCAATAGCTTCTGGCTGGCTGATGTTTCTTCCTCATGTGCAACGGTTGTGGTCTGATTTGAACTTATGTTCATTGATTCTGCTGTATGTATGGGGAGGAGAAGGGGGACAGGAGGAGACGACTTCGACTAATGCCATAGCAGCAGCAGCACTCTCTGATTGCTAAGAATATTCTTATCGGCTATGTATATGCAAATGTGTAATCGATACGTTAATAAGATGAGAAGCATTCAGCAAAGAACACAATGTGGCGACTGAGATACGACTGGCAGTTCAAAGAACCCTTGACAAAGCACGCAGCCATAAATGCTTGATATTCTTGGTTTTCTTATCTCTATAGATGAGAGATGTGTGTATGTTAAAACGGAGCTGATGGGAGAAGAGAAAGTGATACAAAGGAGCACACTAATGGATGAGGGCAGATGGATCACTGGTAGCATTGATTGATGTAGTGGATCTGTGTGAACTGGAAGAGGATTGTTTGGAGAAGAATTTTTAGTTTTAGGCCGATCGAAGCGGTTATGATTCAGTGTATCGATTGTCAAAGTGGAGATTTGTAGGATTCAGATATATCGACTGTCCGATTGAATGAAAAGTCTCCTGATATATGCTAAGGAAAAATTAATACCTAAAGACCATGATCTCTGGCATTCTGGTCGCAAAAGAACAAATCCGCCGTCAGCCTCAGTGGAATGGGCTAAGAAAATAAGAGACGCTCTTACGAGGCCTAGAAAACCATCAAATTCGAATGTAGTGGCCAACAAGAGAGACCCAAGAAATATGACCGCAAGCAAGGCCGCCCATTGATTGAAACGGCCGATGAACAATGTTGCGAAGGCAGACCCTGAAACCCGCAGTTAAAAGGGACCCGAACACAGCGCTAAGCCGGGCCCAAGTGGACTTCACTAGATACCTACTAAAGGTCTGCGGAAAAAAGATATGACCACGGATAATGACAACCAATTTGTTGGCCAGAAATGAATCAATTAGACGATCTCTAGTTCTACTAGGATAGCGATACATGTCACACACGTTGTGGGGCACAAAATTAAATAATACTGGTAGTCCGCGTTTTAGGGACGCAGCTTGGACATTAGTAAGCGGCGATTTATGCCCTCTGCACTGTTATTAGGAGAGCTGAGCTTTAGTTCGGTGTTTATGTGATTTGCTCAATGTCGAGAGGCTACTTTTTCGAACGGAGTGGTCCATTCTTTGATAGTTACGTTACGTTAAACGCATATCCTTTAGTCAACTTTCAAGACGTGCCATCAAGTCCGTGACATTAGATTATTATTGATGATTTGGACTTTGGAGTCCATGACAAAAGAGGGTTAATGGGAGTCCATCTGAAGGGACAAGAAAATTAGAATGATGCTGATGGTGACAGTGGATGAAACGCGCACAAACCAATGAAACAAACAGCTACACACCTCTTGACGACATTGCCAAAAAGTTTACTAGACCCCTTCAAAATGTACCAAGAAACTGGGAAGCTAAAGAACTGGCTAGCTACCAAATAGTGGTAAACTTAACCAACGTCGAAGCCCCGACCATCACATTATTCAGTTTGTAGCTTATCAGCAAAACTTTGGTGAAACCAGTTTGATGCAATTTTCACCCAGGAGCCATTAAGGCCCATCGTGATTACCCTTTTTATAGTACATGATAGGATATGCAACTAACAAAACCATTCGGATCTGTTGATGAATATCCATAAATCTGGTAGAAGTATCGTTGGAGGGCTGGGCAGTGACCCAGAAGACACTCGAAAGATTCTATTTCCTCTCTGCAACTTCTGCAGAAGTCATTAAAGATACCCAGTCTTATGGCCATGTTTTCAATGACGAAGTGACTGGTTATTACCCCGCCGAGCGCTCGGATTTGGTTTCTATCAAATTATGTTAGGATCTTTGACCTTTAAGTGTCAATTGTGGGCCACAAGCTGCGTACAACCGGAAGTGTTGTTCCATCGTTATTTAGTCAGGTCTATTGTGACATTATCAATGATGCTCTTAGCTGCGTTGAAAGCTGCGGTAGTACCTGTCTGTCAGCTAATAGTATGCCCATTTCGGAGCTGCATCTGGCCAGTTTATCTGCTGGCTCGTTCCCTACACACTACCATGTCCCGAAACCCTGCACAGCAGTACTGCGTAATGGTTCATTGCTCTGAATGCAGAGTGGCACTGACTTACAGATTTGGAATTCACCAGATTGGAGTTAATTGCTTTAAGTGCTGATTGGCTGTCCAAATATAAATTAATTTCCATTGCTGTTAGTTCCCTCGTTTGAGCCGCTTTCTTAACCGCGTTGATCTCTGCCTGGAAAACGCTGCACTGATTTGCCAGTCGGTATGACTGGCTGATATTTGGTTCTTCCTGCTTTTGTTCCATTCTTCGTCTTTGAGCCATCTGTGACGATGAGTATAGATTTTATGACAGTTCTCGGGGAAAGCCAATCCTGCCTGTCCCGTATACAGACTCTAAATTTTTTGCCAAAGCCATACCTTGGCTCTGATCAAAGATGTGAAGTATGCCCGAGTGACCGAACGATTCAGGCTTCCAAATATTCTTCTCTCTTAGTCTGAGAGCACATTTGGCTACCACATTCTTAGTCTATAGCTCGATCAGTTATAGGCCAAGACTACTTAAAACCATCCAATCGTTTAGCGTTATTACTGTGTAAGTATTTCCGCTAAAATTCGCCAAAATGCGTTTGACAGATTATTGAAAAAAAAAAAAAAAAAAAAAAAAAAAAAAAAAAAAAAAAAAAACTGATAGGTGGGATTTCTTTCTGTCAATCACAGAGGCATCTGTAATATAGCATGTTCATTACATGAGCATCATCGTGACATCTCCTACCAAACGCATTTTATTGAGTCTACTCGAATTAGCTGCCCCAATATCGCAGGTGCATTTGGTCATCTCGCGGTCCTTTTTCGGTTTGTGTGGGTTGTCATATCATGTATTGGTCACACGCAGACCTCAAATGATTGATAGTCGTATGTATGCCTATGCATATTGGATAGCATATATTAAAAACCAAATTACTTGGCTTTGAGGCGATGTGCGAATAATTACGGCTGCAATATCCGCGTGCTAAAGGACCATTTCAAAAACTTACAACAATATTATGTATAAAGGATACCTTTAAAAAAATGCACCTGTAGTGTGTCACTTAATGACATCCATCATTTATAAGTGTTATTAACAGGAAGAGTGTATGTTTTAAAAAAAAAAACGGCAATATCGATACCAATTTGCTTAGGATCCATTCAGAGGGTTGTTAAGCCTAACTGCGTTCATATCGATATCCGTGTTATCGCATATTATAAAACGTCAAACGGAAACACCTGCTTTTGTCGTTTTATTTTGTATCACCAAGTTGCATGCGTAGAGTCCACTTATTGGCAAATTGGCCATTATTCAAAATTAATTGAAATTAAAAAAAAATAAAAACGTTTTCCAATTTGTTTGTGTATTCTTTTTTTAAGCCAACTATTCATATTACATTTTGAAAGGTTATTAGCTGTTTGCCAACAATAGTACTAAAAATAATTATGTGTACACAGTACTACTGCAGACACCGACGCATACACAAATTTCCGTCCCTCCTTCAAATCCCTCTATTTATTTATTTTTTACGAACAAGAATTTCAGACACACCGAAATAAATCACAGAAAGGAAAAGTCTAAACCAGAAATGCCAACAAAAGAAAAACAAAAATAAATGCGTTGTTTTAATTATACATATGGATATATGTATTGTATGTGCTGCTCTTGACATTGAGACAGATTTTTTTTTAGTACCCACAAATTTCGCTGTGGTATTCGCTGCGTCAGTCAAGGCCGGACATGTCGATAAATCGTCATTAGATGGTTGCCTAAAATTCTATCTTCTTCATTGGGTTTGGGGTAATTATATGTGGCGAACATGACAACGCACAGCTATAGCCAACCGATAAACAAGTTAGTTTACTGACCTGAGGTCGTTTTGTGGATGAAAATTGCTTGTCATACATGGCGTATGCGTACTTTTTTTCTATTGTTTCTCTCACTCTCTAAATCGGAATGAATTTAAATTTATTTAAAGGCAAACTAAGCTAATGCTTGGGAAAAAAGTGAAACACATAGTTCGAAAGGGAATTCAAAATGTTTCGCATGTGTGGTTGCGAAAAAGAAGTGTCAAGTTATTGTTGAAAGCATGATATACGAGGCTGTACATATTTCAGAGAATTTGTAACTTCAAACTGAATAATGTAAAACTATGCGTGTTTTTTTTTTTTTAGGAAGGCACGAAGATGGGAGAAGAAGCAGAATATTGTATACAGATTTTTGTGAAACACGGACATTTTACAATGGAATTTACATTTACAAGCTTACAAGAGTGAGTTTAGTCGATTTTAAAAGTTGAGGGACGGTTTCGTGTTGAGTGGTTTTTTGCAACCTGAATATTACTTTTGACCAGGATTAATATTACAAAAACTCTCTGATTATTTTGTATAGAGATTTCTCGGTTCCTGATATATATATTTTGTACTTCATATCGAATCTGTAGAGGAAAATCCTAACTCGAAAATTGCTCGACTTTACTAACATGTACGCGTTCATCCTTCTTTGTGCACTGAACGCAACCGTTGATGACGTTAAAAATTGCCTGATTTGTTCACTTTGTCAATTGAGTTTTTTTTTTTAGTCGGTTTCGATGATTATTCCTTTTTCTCGAGGCGATTTTGCTGTTGCTGTCCAGGTCATATTTTAAACATAAATATTAAATAAATTGTATTTGTAAAATCAATCTCAAGGAGTTTTTAGTGGGCCGCGCTACGTTCCACAGCTCCGTGCCAGCAAGGCCACCACATATCCAACAAGGAATCTCTACAATTTGGTTAGTACATAAATTATTTCCATGATCAGAACAATGCAGAGCTAATTAACAGTCTTTTAACCAACTCTGTAAACACAGGCAAACTTTTTGGCAAAATTTGGTGAATTCAGTCAAAAATAGTTTTTTTTTGTGTTACTTCACTTATGATTTGGTCTGCAGTAAATAAAGCTTAAAGTATCACAAAGTTTTGGAGAGTTCAAAGAACGTTGGTACGGTCAAGTACGACCGAAGCGCATTAACATTAACACTGTTGGGCATAGGGCAGTGAGATTAAAAGAATCCGGATGATGATCCACGCACGGCCCTATTAACGAAGCAACATCTTCTTCTTTATCTTTATCTTTATATATATAAAACTGTTCAGAATTTTCTCTGTTACCTCAAAGCGCGAAAACTACTGAACAGATTTCAATGAAACTTATTTTTAAGTGTTCCTTAATACTGTGCGATGGTTTTAGGCTATGTCGTTCATAAAAATAGTTTTTACCAAAATGTAGATATCAATCTCCTTGTCGGAGATGCGGTTCACATTTGGAATACATTGCATCAGTGTTTTAAGTGTTAAATCGCCACGATTATTCTGTCCGCACCTATTCTGCAATCCACTTATTAATCCATTAATCCATCAGTCCAGAGATCAGTCGATTCAAATGTTCGCATGCTATTTTTTAGCGCTTTATATTTTAGGGGTTTTCTGGAGGGCAAGTTCGTAGCGTCATTGATAAGTCAGTTCGCTTCAATTCTGAGTGGTTTCTTGAAGATTCATTTTGACATTATCTTCCCATCGCCGCTGCAGTCTGTCTCCATACCAACCAGAAAAAATTAGCTTGGCGGTTTTACACTTTCCTTTCCGTCGCATGTCAGGAAGAACTCTGTCAAAATCTCTTTTGTATAATTTTCTCCATTTAGTATTGGCATCCTGTTTACTCTTCTTCAAGCGAGCGGAAGCGCAAGCATAGCCCATACTATATTACTATATTAGATGCAACGTCTGTTTCCAAGGTTTGTTTTTTCATAATGGAAACAGCTCGATTTCTGTAAATGTTGAAGTGGCGACAAAACTGACTCATTATTTCGGAGGAAACTGTCGTATAGGCAAAAACCCGGTGCTCTACCATACACGGCTCCGGGGCTCCAACTGGTAAAAATATGTTTAAACCTCGCAAACCTAAAGGTTCCTGCCGCACTGCTGTCGTCCCAAAAGGGGGATAGTCCTAGCCATTTCAAAAACGTCCAACCTTTCTGCCGGACGCTGTACTCAAAAACCTATTAGCTGCAAGCGCTTTTAATGCGTCTTCACGAAGTCGGGTCTAAGCTCTCTAAACAAACTGCGACTGTCTACAGATTTGTTGTGAAGATTGTAGCGGACCTGTCGACTCAACCTTTTTTTTTTTAAATAGTTCTCCCGGGAAAGGCGGACCTATAACGCTTCAATAGCGCCCCGAGATGCTTACAGATGTATGTTAGTTCTGCACTTAAATTGCTGCAAGTTTTAGGTTTCTGGAAATATATCCGCAGGAAGCTAGTTCCAAAGTTTGCTTGTCCTGTAACAGAAGGAGTTTTGGAAAGTTGATGTCTTCGCGGTTGTTAAGTGTACTGTATGGTCATGACCATGAGCATTAGCAGCCTGTCTTGTGGGGCAGCATAGGTCAGCGACTTGTCTTCTGTGCACCAACGGTTGTAGATTCGATGTGAGTGTAGGGTCTCCAATAAGTCGAACTGCTCGTTCAAGGGACACAGAATAGCTTGACATTAGATTGGATTGACCCGTTTTCGTAGCATTTTTCACGTCATAGCCAGTAATTGGATTTTTTTTCTAATAATTACTCTGCATATCGAAAACATGCGCCCCAAAAATCCTTCACCATTTTCCTGTTTCCGCACTATCAAGATCGATAAAATCAAAACACTTATTGAAATGTTTACTGTCGGAAGTTGTTCGGCCCGTCAACTTAAGGACTCAGCCGGCGGAATACACGCAAGTTGGAGAGCTTATAATGGGGATACCAATACACAAATTCATGTTTGGCATTTCGCTCACGTTTGCAATCGTCCACTCCACCTTTCAGTCCAACACCGGCAGGGCACGCCTTTCTAAATTGAATGGTCAAAACTAAATGGATTTCTATACAGCAGCACAGAGCATTGTTAACCATCTCTCGAAATGGAACTCCACTTCCATAAACGCTGCAGAAAATTAAGAACGACTCACATCTTATTGCGCCGTAATGCCTATCCATTTCGTTCCGTAATGGTTATTAACACATTCTCTTGAAAGTTCAACGTAACAAGACGTCAACGATTCCTTGTCGCGGTCTTCTTTCTTTCTCCTATTTTCTCGTTCTCACGCGTTTGAGAAAAGAAACTAATAAAAAAGTTTAAAAAACTATCTTGTGAAAGAATTCTAGACAAAAAAAAAAAAAAAAAGAAAAAAAATATGGCAACGGACCAAGTGCCATCAACTTATGCAGGTGGAGGTGTTGGTACTCCATTCCTTTGGTACTAGGTATACCTACCTACTTCTGGCGAATGGAAGTCTTCAAGATATTATATTGCCATCGTCGTTGTCGTTGTATAGCTTTTTCTTGTCAGTTGTTGACGATGGTACAAGCTACTTTATAATAGTGGTGGTGTATCTTTTACCTTTTGTGAGTGTTTGCTACTGTGGCGCATTTTACACTTGTACTCCTTTCAGATCATTGACTGCTGGGTTATGGGTGTTTGTCAGCAGCAACCGGCTGCAAGTAAGAGACCTTGCGCATTGTTTGTCCCTTCACAGGTGTATGGAGCGTGTGTGGCTTGGCTACATGGCATCACTTATGATGCAGACTTTTCCCATTGAACCGACAAGGACTTGGAAAAAAAAATATCGTTCAAAGGAAAAAGCTCCTCCGCAAAGTCCTATTCAAGTTCGAATACGCGGTTCTTTGTACCTCTCCGACTAGCAACAGCATCTGTACTGTTCCTTTGATTAAGGTCAGTTGCCCTTTGAGTCCTTGGGCGGATTTTGATTTTCGTTGGCTATAATATGCATATAGGTCAAGTGAATCCAGGTGAGTGATGAAACCGCCAAAGCCGACGAAGAAAAAAGGGAACTCCAACAAACGAATTAAAAAGGAAAAACAGCCCAGAATGAGGTTGATTTAATCTCCAAATGGACAGATGTACTTTTCTCTCTCTCTCTCTTTCTATTTTTTGTGTAAATTCACAGGATACACGATTGCAATTGGTTTTTATTAAATTTTAACTTATTTCTTTTTTTTTTAGATAACAACATCAACAGCAAAGAAACTGTGGGAGAAGTCAGACGGCAAAGGGCCAAACGGTGGCGGTGTATCTGCGGGTCCATTGAATCCATTGCATATACCTGGCGTCGCCGATCACCCCGTGTGGAAGGACTCGACATGGTCGACACAGGGCGAGAATATATTAGCACCGCCAAGACCGAGAACGTTTCCACAGGCGCCAGATTCGAATTCAACCGGAAATGCTGGAATATTGAGGTGAGATTGGATTTTTTTTCTTCCTTTTTTTGCATATTACAGTTGGAGTGCCTTTAGTTGTACATGTATCTTATGTATATGTATAGTATAATAAAAGTTGTCCGGAGGTAGATGGATTAATTTTTAGAATAATTGGTTTACCTATCTATCTGCGATTCGTAATGCCGTTAGTCAAGTAAATGACAATATTTTAGATTAGCTAGTTCGATGCATTTTCAGATTATTTGGGTTATTCTTGATGGTGCTACAGGCCGGGTCAACCGGATTCGGGTAGTAGAATAGCGAATTTAAGAGGACGCATAGTACTGAAAACAACTGTCGTTCGAAGACTTACGGCAAAGTAGAAATAGGATCAATCATCGACATTACTTTCTTGAGCCACTGTCATCTGCTAAGCCTTAAGTGAGGACATACCTCTGGTGGTATGTCTGAAAGATTTGCTGAAGTAACGATTTCCTCCCCAAGGTTATTCTTTCTAAGACATTGAATATGTGAAGAGAGAATTCTCTGTCTTGAGAGTGCCGAATGGTCCGGTGAGACGTCAATTCGATAAAGATGTTTTTTCATAAGGCCATGGCCACTAATTATACCTGTCAGCATTTTCTCAGGTTATTTTTGTTCAGTAGATCATGGTGATCCCTGCTGCCCATATACAACAGCTTGTTAACATCCAAAAATGCGCTTCGTCTCGCTGAAGATGATTGTTCGCCAAAAATTGGGGTCCTCTTCCAAATGCTCGGAAGTTCAATCAGGGAACAAACTCGACGTTTACTATGTTCATTAACTTTGAGCTACTGGGGTCAGCTGAGTCTTATACGGCTGTCAAGTTGAATTCTGCGATAAGCCAACTTCTTCTGCACATCAAGTAAGCCTCCAGTTCTCCTCTCTACATTTTCTAGACGGACCTGAGTTAATGTTCTCGGCCGATCTGGCGTTCTTTTGACGTAGAGGTGGGATTTTGGCTGATTGTGTTTACCGGACCGGTTGTCTTGACCACCAAACTCAAAGTTTTATCATTTGGACGAGTTGCTCTATCGTGTAACCTGCCATGGCGATTTGGCATCAGTGACTGAATAATAAACACCAGTTTAGACAGACGCTACGAAAACAACATGGCCGCCACAGGCTGGTAACATCGACACATCAATCCGTTCTAATTGAAAAAGCCCTTTATTTGGAGACCGGCATACAGACCCCTTTTCTATATTAAGTCCATTTGCCTGAGTCCGTTTCAGGTGCTGATGTGGTACGGACCGTTCTTTCTGACGGACACTAAATATGTTATCGTACGGCCATTTATGATAACTTCTCTGCCCTCAAATAAGCACAAATCCGCGTGATGTTTTACAATTCGGGCCTGATGCGAGACTTAGGCCCTTAGCCTAATAAATCACTTTTTATCGGAGAATTTATTTTCATCCTAGTCAGATTTAAGGGCTTATGTTTGGGCGTAAATCCTTGTATTGTGTTTGTGCACAATGCAACTCGAATTCGAACACAATAAAAAACGACTTTAATACCGACTTTCGGTTTTTACAAAAATTTGTATTGGAACTTAAAATATGTCGGACAAAGTCTTCGTAATGGTCGCCACAAAAAAGAGAGCGAAAAAAGGCCGAGATGCCGGAAGCTAGCCGGTATGTCACGTTGAAGTTGGTTGGGGTTTGACATCTATGAATGTGTAAGAAAAAACGTACTAGATGTACTACGATGTGTAGGTACGATTTTTAAACTGTGGTGTGTAAGGACGTTCATAGATTGCATCAACGGCTTCTATAAATATTATTATTTATTTATTTAGACAATATGTAATAATACTAATAAAAATAATAATGTATTTTTGTTTTATTTGCAGTCCACGGGATTCAACAAGCGGCTTAGGTGTAAAAATGGTTGAATACGTACTTGGTGGTTCTCCAACTAACAAAGAGAGTCCATTGTCAGGCTTAGAGCCTCGCTTGAGAGCATTGAAGTTTGACGATAATGACAAAGTAAGTAGATAAAAAATGTTACGATTATGAAATATATACCTAAATAGTCTTCGACATCTAGTACACTAAGATGCTTCCCAACATGAAAGTGTCTCAAAAGAACGCCAACGTCTATAGTCTTCTCTGAGAAGCAACAAGAATGCCGCAAATTTTTTTACAGACGTTTGGGAACATTTAGCGTTTAAACTGCCCACGTCCTGAAGAGCAGTGGCATACACAATTGAGTTTGTTGAAGATGCAGTTCCCAAGAAATCATCCTCTGAGCCTTAACAATCTCATCGGAGATCTCATTTCCCTCAATCGCAGTGTGACCTAAGACCCATACAAGATTCAAAGAGCCTTGCAACCAAAGTTAAAGATATCATGCATTCCCCAAATGTTTATGAACGGGCTACAGGGTTGAGTAAAGCCTTAAGTTTTTTTTCTAAATGTTTTTTTTCTACTGCGCCGCCTCTCGCGAACGTCTGACAAACATCGGAGAGTATGTTCGGACTCGGCATAAAATTGTAGGTCCCTTCCACTCGTTCCAAAAATAGAAACTCACACAAAATGAATGGTTGCGAGAAGCTAGGCCTTGGGTGTCTACCGCCTGTTGCGCCGCCTATATATATATAATAGTAATAGCTTTAGGATAGCCATAGATATTGGGTTGAAAAACAGAGGCATGCTTGCATACCGATTAGTGAAGGCTAGTCTTGTCGGTTTTCACGAATATTCAAATGTATCCCGGTGCAGCAGGCTTCGATTCTTGCTAAAGCCAGTCCAGAATGTAAGGAAAGTCTATAAATTTGCACAGGAGGAGTTACGGTGACATTGTATAAGACGTCATATCTATCGAACAAGGGTTGTGGGATTAGTGCCGCACAAGGTAATCGAAACGACGAAACTCCAGTGCGGATGATACCAAAAGCCACACCGGCTAAGACGGTAGACTGATTTGGTAAAGCCCACGATAAAAGCTATCTAGGGGAAATGAATCCAGCAGGACATCTAGAGCAGAGCCCGTCAGAGCTGCAATGTGATTGTCATTGCTATTGCCATGTCCGCATGCTACGCAACCTTAGTGACATCAGCTGTGTTTCGCCGGTTTGAGCAGCTTCCTCTTCTTCTGAATGTTTTAGTTCATAATGGCGCCGTTGCTCTTCCGCCGGATGTCTATTAGTAGCATCTTTGCTATAACAGAGGCTGCGTCGCTGAAAGTGGTACGGTATGCGCATCAGCACACTCTCAATGTACTTATTCTATATACTGAAGCAATACTTTTCCTGTGTGTTTCTGTCTTCTCGTCCCGATTCGTGCGGCGTAGAGGATTCTAGACGCTTCTACTCTGGCCAAAAGCAGCCTTCGACTGTGTCTAGGGCCGCCCTGTATTGGCCGCATTATTCTTGGAAATAATGCATTATTCAGCGCTGGCTTTCGCTCCTTTGTGACTAAGAAATTCTTTGAAGGATATCCTTGTATCTAGCTCTAGCATGACTCCGAGGTATTTTATTTGGTGTTGTTGTGTGGCCACCCACCATTATTTTAATAGTTCCCATCTTTTTCTACTGCTTATAAGAACCGCTTCCGTTATGTGTTCTGCAAGAGTGAGGCCAGCCGAACTCAACTAGTTCTGTACGGTCCTTATTGTGGACTCGTTTAACTGTTCCACCTTTTCAAATAAATTTCGAGTCACGAGGATTGCAAACCAATAATTTGGTCTCCTCCAGAATTGGGAGACGTTGGACCCCGTCATAAATGACATTCCAGAATAAAGTACCTAGTACTGAGCCCTGTGGTACTCCGTCGGAGACGTTGTTACACTGCTACTCGTAATTCACTGAGTGCTTGTAGTATACGTTTCCAGTTTGCAGTGTTGAATCCATTTTTTATGCCCAGGGAAACAAATAAGCAATTTTTCTTGTAGCTCCTCTTCCACCTCTTACCTTTGAACGCTCTTTTTCCAATTTAACCACTAAGCATCTACTGTTCCGATAGCCCAACCGCTGCTTCTATCGCTGCTTCCAATTTGTTGCAACAAATTCGCTCTAGAACTTTTTCTGCCGTCCGTCTAGCATGCACATCGGGCGGATTGATGATGATTGTTCCAGGGGCTTTTTAGAGTAGGACCAGGCTCTGCCTTTTCCATTGGTCTGAGAAGCTCCTTCTTTCAAGCATTGTAAACTTTTACGAACATATCTGGAGCCGCTTTTGAGTGCCGTCTTGAGAGTTAAATTGGGGATGCCGTCAGGTCTAATCGACTGATGGGTAGTACAAAACTACAATTGCGTTGTAATCTCAAGTCTCTGCTAATCGATTTGCCAGTACCCAACATCATGCCCTAAAAAGGAATTATTCATCTCGGACACAATTTACTGATTAAACTTACTCTCAAATTGGCCTCCCAAATATATACACTTTCACAAGTATTTGCGCGCCTACTGCGGCGTTTGTGAAATTCTCCATCTTCTGTCTCACATATTGCCGTTGTCCGTCCGTCTGCATGTAAATATTTATCTGACCTCGAAATTACCAGAGACACCCGACAGAGTAGAGACGAAACAAAGTCGCCCAGTCGATAACTCAGTTCTTCATCTTCCCCCAAAAGAAGAAACGAATAATCAGCGCGAATTTTTTTTGTTGTCTGTTTATTATTGGCACATGCACTATATGTAAACACTATACAGAAAAAAAAAAAAAAAAAAAAAAATTCCTTTAGTCTACTCTATCTTTTATTTTTAAACACATTATAATTTTTTTGTTTTTTGCTTTCTTCTTGCAGACTCATGACGACAAAGAAAAGGCTAATTCTCCGTTTGATACAAATGGCTTAAAGAAGGACGACCAAGTTACCACCACGAATGGTGTTGTTGTCAACGGGATCGATGATGACAAAGGATTCAAGTGAGTTTTTTTGGGAATTTATATTTCGTATTTTCTTTTTGGATAATGTGTTGACGTAACTGTTTTTTGTCTTTGTGTAAGGGAAGAACGGGCGTAGTAGAGTCTATGTCAAGTCAACTGTTTACCATAAAAGTGTCGCGATAAACTCCTCAAGCCTCGAAGGCATCATTTTTGTTAATCTTGTTCGTCTCCTGCTGCTGCAACCAGACAGGTGTGTGGCACCTTGAAACAGGAACACACCCATCCAGTAAGACTCATCTTCAAGTTTGTTACATTGCATACATGTGTCTGTATATGTACTCCTGATGCCTGGCTCCCTGCACCAGTGTGAATATATCGCCTTGAATAGTTGGCAGCTTGTGTTGCCTTTTGTAAGTGGCAATTATTGCAGCTTTGCAATAGGGACAGCCCTCTATATACCACGTTAGGTAATAATCGCATATTTTATGATCATTCTCTTGGGTCGTCTTTGGTTTTGGTTTTAGTTTTGTTGCGGTTTATCACTCCCTTGATGTGTTTGGGTCATGGTTGCCAAAAACATTAAAAAAAAGGAGAAAATCAAAATCAAAAATTCCACCCGCCCTCCGGCGGACATTCACGGGATTATGCAATACAAGTAGTGGTGGAGTGGATGTAATGCGGCGACTTACGTCATTCGTTACAAAATTCTTGTCGAAGTTTTATAGAGGGTGCAGTATTGTATACCTACTTAGCTACCTCAGTACCTGTGTGGGATCAGGAAGGTGATTAGGATGCAAGGCAAAGTTTCTGTTTCTGTTTACCTCCCATAACACTACACTAATGTAACGTAAGTGCAGTCTCGCTGTTTCACCTTGAATGGAAAAAAAAAAAGTTTTAGACCAGAGAATTACAATTGAGCTTCAGTTGGACGTAGGCCGGTGCCGCCGCCGGCCGCAGTCTTGCTAACTGGCATAGTTTTGCATTTATTCTGCTTTAGCACTTATTCGTTGGTCGCGTCATTTGTTTTTGTTTTTTTTTTGTGATTTTTTCCTTGTGCGCCTTTATGTTACGCATTCATGTGTTGGATGGGGTAATTGCAAATTATGCCATAGACGAAGACGACTAGACATGGGCGAAACGAAACAGAAACGATGATAAAGATGGCTGCCAAAAGTAGTGGCGGAAAATTGCCTTAATTGGCGGGCAATTACTTGTCTGGGGGAAACTAAGAGTTAAAGATTGTTAGCAGTTTTAACCGCAGGAAGGAATGACCGACGCGACGCTACGCTTGGCCGGCGGTGAAGGTGATCTTGAGCCCAACACTGGTGGGGCTATTAGAATGGCGATACGATTTTCAGCGGAAATTAGCGATAAGTATCCGCCATTTTCATGTTTTCCTTCAACTTCCCTTTTAATGGGATGGCCATCCATGTTGGCTGGACCAGGCTAGCAAAGTAAACTTCTTTTGAAAGACGTTCGGCGTCTTTTTCTATCTGTGTTCGCCATTTTAGATGAAGTCTTTTTTTACTGCGTTGATTTTGTGGGCAAGAATTGAAGGCACTGTGGGCAGAAGCATTATTTAGCCATCCCAAACCCCAAAACCCTTTCTCACTAGAACGATTTCGCTGTATAAGAAAAATAAATAAATAGTTTGCGCAACAGGTCCGTAAAGGCTCCCTAGGCCTAGTTTCTCACATCCATTCGTTTGAGGTATCAGTCTCCTCCACATCTCATCGAAGATCCTATCGGCTGTACTGTGTGAAAATGCCTGCGACCATTCGTCCACAAACTGATTGGTCCCTTCGGTTTTAGGACCTGTAAAATCACTACTGACAAAATATTAGGACAGATCCTTGAGAAATCCCAAGAAGTCCAAATCAATACTCACCATCTATTTATCGATTTTAAGGTCGCATAAGGACAGCATTTATAGAGACAAGCTATACAGAGCCATGTCTAGTTTTGACATCCCTGCCAAACTTGTCAGATTGTGCAGAATGACGACGGAGAACGCTCGCTGCTCCATAAAGTTCGGAAATAATCTCCACCAGTCCTGTATAGCGCCACCTATAAGTATTTGTTTTTGTCAGTTTTTATTTTTAGGGCGAATGGAAGGGATCTACAATTTTATACCGAGTCCGAAGGGCTGAATTAAGTAGCTCTCTCAGGACAGTTATTCTCCCTGATGGTTGTTAGACGTTCGCGAGAGGTGGCGCAGCGGAAAAACCTCAAGATGTGATTCGTGTTTTTCTGGGGATCGAACCTCAATCCCTCGCTATACAACTCGTATGGCTCGTCGTTGAATAGTTTCCTTCAACAGTCTTTAACCCAAACGGGACCACCAGTTATTTGCGTACGCCTTAATACGTCTCGTCGAAAACATAGACGTAGACTCCATTTACAAAGCAGGTTGATATTAACTTCAAAAACTGGGTATTTCTGTCCATTAAGGACAGCTCATAAGTCGTTCCAACCTCGTACCTTCTTACAGATTTGAATAATTCTGCGCGTGTTATTATGAGCGTCGGCGCCAAGTAGTTCTTGACGGGTTAAAGGATACCTACTCTCAAATATTTCTAGTTGTAATACCAGACACTAGCGGCGATTACTTATGAGGACATTTTAGCCCCATTGATACGAAACCAGGCGACATTAATTCAATTCTTTGCAAAGATTGCTCAAACAAAGTCTTACTGGAAATTATCGAGACGAGAAACAGGGCGAACGGGTTATCACTTCTCTATGGCTTAGATCTGAAACGCAACAAGTCAGAGGCTTCAGTTTTGATGTCTTCACGTCAGCGCTGTAACTCGTCTTCTGCGTTTTGAATTTCTGATAGTACGTGATCTTTCCATCCTAATGTAATCAATTTGGTTCTTTGTAGGAAGCGCATGACATTTGTCCATGTTGTGTCGTGTATAGGCTATACAAACCTATGGTAATGCCAGATACGAATTTCTGTCCTACTATGGCATAGAAATCGTATTGAGGATAGAGCTCTTGATACCCGCATACCCGGGTTCTACCCAGGTACCCGGGTACCCGAGATTTGCGGGTATTTCCCGGGTACCAAAATTTCGGGTACCCGATTACTCCGGGTACCCGGTTTTTCGGGTACCCGGTTTTTCGGGTACCCGCTCCTTTTCGGGTACCCATGTTTTTTCGGGTACCCGCATAGTTTTTTTTTTTATCTCCAAGCACGTTTACAAATAACATTTTCGCACGGATTTTTAGCATTTTCGTATACCGCAGTCAGAAGTCTAAAAAAGTGTGTCCCGCAATTGCGTATGTTGGTTCAAATTTACGTGCATATGTACTTAAATTTAAAACAAATAATGCTTAGCTACTTATATAAAAATGTTACGTTGGTTTGTGTATGCTTCAAAAACTCGAAAAGTTTTGCATCGATTTAGCTCAAATTTTCAGAGAATCTTTGATATTGGCTCGGGATGGTTGTAATGATGGTTTGATCTAAATTGGACAAAGGGGCCGGGCGTGGCACTGCCCATAATTTTGCACCACGAAGTGTGCACGGGCTATGCAAGTAAATTCTATAACTTTCTCGTATACTTACGTATTAAGAGAAAGATAGATACCTACATGTACCTATGTATTCTTTTCGTACAAAATTTCGAACTCGCGATTTTAATCAATTCTGATATTACGATGATGGGGGAACTCAAAAAAGTTGGTCTCGCAAATCTGTCCGTCCGTATGTCTGTCTGTCCCATAGGCCTGCAGCCTAAATGCTTGATCGGATTTGTTTTAAACTTCGTATTTAGAGTTGTTAGGCTCTCTAGGGCTAGGAGGTTTTTTTTTTGGTTATGCTAGCCCGGGTCGGGAGCCCGATAAGTAAGCATAACCAAAAAACCATATATACAAATTTTACGAAACAAATTAATTTTAGAATTTCGATTTTTTGGAAAATGGTTTTAACCATTTGAACGAAAATTGATAGTTGAGTTAAAGTAAGCATGCTCAAAATGACTGCATACTATGTTTCTCGCTAAAATGTCCAACAACGGTACTTTTGAAAATTGGCTCTTTCTCGAAAACAGTAGTAGATACCCACATATATCTACTTTGTATACGATTTTAACAAAACTGATTTTTGACCATTTTTGTCTGACAAAATATGGCTTTTTTCTATAACTTCTGTTGATCGTACGTAAAAAAGTTGCCATCATTTTTAGGAAATTTATCAAGGATAAAATTTGCATAAAAAAATAAAAATTTATAAAGTCAAAATTTCCAGGAATCGTATTGCCTAGATAGTATTCTTGTCTATCAGGACAATGCATATCAATGTTACAAATTTTAAAAACTTTGGCGCCCATGGCCATGACTGTCGAAGAAAAGTGAACACTCCCAGGCCAACACCTAAGATTGCCCAAAAATTGTAACTCAATCGATTAGGTGGTGGTCGAACTAATGGATATTTAATGTTTTTGTTGTATTGGCGGTGCCGAGCCCTTTTGTCCAATTTTGACCAATCTTCACAGCAATATTTCTGAGCCAATACCTAAGATTGTCTGTAAGTTTCAACACAATCAATTCGGCGGTTTTCGAGATATAAGATTTTGAATGTTTTTTTTGTATGGGCGGTGCCACGCACCCTTGTCCAATTTTAACCAAATAAACCCTATATGGTGCCTATTGATAAGGCCTACCTTTTCCAAAAAGATCCATACCAATCGGGTTAGTAGTTCTTACGTGATAGTGGAAGAAACAAAAAATCTACAATTTTATTATATGTATACATAGATGTAGCTCGAAAAACATTCATAACACCTCGATATTCAATTCCAGGTACTTCTGAATTTAGGAAATCCATTACCCGAATTACCGGGTACCCATTACCCGAAACTACCGGGTCCCCGCGAACTTGGGTAATACCCGCATTTACCAGGTACCCGGTTACCCGGGATGGGTATTACCCGGGTAAAATCAAGAGCACTAATTGAGGATTCTGCTTCCAAGACGCTCTCTCCAGAATGTCATAAAATATATTTTTGGAACTGTTACCGAATTTAGTCTTAATGTAGAACGTAACTTAGCGTTCGCTCTCATAGTCTTGATCTTTTTTCCCTTCAAAAGATTTCGAAAGTGTTCGCTTTATCCAAAATGTTGGGGTAATATGTAGCTGATGACACTTTTTCGACTTTCACAATGTTTTAGCCTAAACCAGTTGTTCTTTTTCATACTCCCTAGAGAGGTTGAATTATTTTTGCGACGACGATTAAGAAAAAAATTTAAAATTTTATATTCTCTATTCACTTTTCAAAATCGGTTATTATTTATTTGGGCCACTTCCCATTGCCGTATAGTGTTGAAATTTGTGTATGTAGAGCGGTGGGACCTGCATTGTACGAAAGGAGAAATAGAAATATCAAAAATTAAAAATTGTCCATTTAAGTGGCGTGGAATCTGCCCACTTAAGATATGAATAGAAGTTAATTTACCTGCTGAATATAATTTTAATGAATAGTTTATAAGAAAGAAAGACAAAATTATGTAGTCAGTGTCTATTGACATATTAAAAAGGGAAGACGTTTCAACGTTGTTCGTGAAATCTAATAAAAAAAAAACTTGGCAAAAAGTAGTGAAATCACACCAAAAACATAAATGTAAAAAAGAGCCAAGTTTTCTTATATAGAACAACAAAAATTAGGTACGTAACTAGTCAGCCGCGAAAAGTAATGAGATCTAAATGTATGCCAAGTTCTTAGTTTAAGAAGGTTAAATGTTAAAAAAAATTGGTAGGTTCACTTGGCAAGTTTTTCATTTATAATTTCCTTATATCGTACAACATAAATTTAAAAACTTAACCAGTTAACCTACCAATTTTTTTAACATTTAACTTTCTTAAACTAAGAACTTGGCATACATTTAGATCTCATTCAGGTCCTCTTAACGATGTAAGATACATAAAGAGTTCCCACCTGTAACATTTGGCCCATAGTTTTAGCCACCTAACCTATCCTAACAGCGATTGGAATCATTGCGATCTTAACTTTTTCGCAAATAAAATCTGTTTAAAAATTTAATATGGCTCGGTCTCTGGACGGAGTAGAAAAATTAATGATAGCTCAAAATACTCAATGGAGTATTGTCTAGAATGGATTTCAATCTTTTTTTTTTATAGATTAGGTTTATGAAAGTTACTGCACATTTAATGAAGTGAAGTAAGCGAAACAACATTTTGCACCTTCTATTTCACCACGTCTTGGGGTCTTGAGTGTTCAGCGAAATACCATGAAAAAGTTCCTTTATGAAATTGACAAAGTGGACATAAAAGTGGAACGTAAAAAGAAATCTCTCTCAAATTTCAAAGTTTTAGTGTTTTAAAACTTAATAATTGGGCCATTGCTTGGGTGAGTCCAAATTGCAAACAAAATGTACTCCATTCGCCACAACAAAAAAACTTCCATCAGTACGAAAATGTCTGCCCCCAAAAAGCCTTGTGCAAACATGATTCTAGACAATTCAAGCGGCAGCGGTACGATTACCCGGTGAGTGTATGGCGGTAGGGAACATGCAAATTGCGGAGTTTCGACAGATTGTGGAGTTTCGAGATGTGATACAAGCTACTATGACAAATTTATTAGACGAAAGGTTATAAAAAATTTGCCTTCAAAATCTGACATAAGCAAAGAGATACATACTGTCATCGCAAAACGTTACCTAATTACAAGTCCAACTACAAAATATAGAGGTGCGGTGCAAAATACTCTAGAACGGCAAGTCAAACTTTTGGAGCGAAATGCGACGGAAAACAACATTTTCCATTTTTCTCCAAACAAATCCTAGAAGTAAAAGCTTTGCACCCCCTTTTCAACCGAATCAAATTTTCAAAAAAATAGTCTTCGGCGAGAAATTAGACCGCGATCCCAGATCTGCAAGCAAGGTGTTCTGGCAGACTATCCGCCGTCTTAGAGGAATGAAGTGGAATATTATTGAAGGAGTCAAATCCAAAGATGGTACACTTTTTGCCAATGAGGAGGACATCTAGCGCAGATGGAGCGAGCACTTTTCTGAATTGCTCAATTCAATCCAGGGCATTGAGGATGACAGATCCATAGCCTTAAGCAGGGCGGAAAATAGTCCCACGGTAGAGGAAGTCACTTTTGCGATCAAATCGCTAAAAGCTGGCAAATCTGCCGGAGTGGTTGAAATCCGGCCAGAAATGCTCAAGGACTTAGGTGAAGAGGGAGTTAAATTGCTCTCTTGAGTCATTCAAGTGGTCTGGGAATGCGGCGAAACTCCCAGCGATTGGGGTGATTGTGCCCCTTTTCAATAAAGGGGACAAGATGGATTGCTTCAATTACAAGAGTATATCTCTATTAAGTCTCCCCGGAAAAGTATTTGCCAAGGTGCTGGAAACACTTTGCAGAGCGATTAAGAAATGAGCAGTGCGGTTTTCGTCCCGGCAGAAGCACAACCGACCAGTTATTCACTCTCAGAATGGTACTTGAGAAGGCTTGGGAGTAGGTACTGTCAAGGTACATGGCGGAGAATCGAGAGCTATGGAGGGTCCACTTGAGCAACCTACACCCGCGACTCACTTAATGGACAAGCGGACCATTGAAAATGAATGAATAGTTTTCCTAGTATCTTGAGCACACAAAAAACCTACACGTCAAATTTGAATTTTAAAAATTCCAAAGGTGTGGGTTGGAGTGAGATTTTCGACTTTCTTTTATGTGTACGGATTTAGAAACTTCTTAAATGTCTATATTTCTTCTCTAACCTCAATAAATGAAGCAACCGTCCAGTATTTTGGCAAGTACATCCCACTCCATCATCTACTACTTGTTTTCCATACATACCAGCAATTATCTCTGATTTCTACCTTCTCCGAGGTCGATTGTTACAAGGTCCCGCTTTGTACATCACGGGTATTAGTCTCTTGGTTACACTATTCCCCAACAGTTTCTTGTGAATTCAACATGTCTTCCACTGTTTGTCAACCTTTTGATGGCTCATTTAAGTCGCTTGATTTATGACACAAACAATGTACCAGAGATGATCTGTTCTATTACTTGACTCAGTCCAGAGTAAACCACAAAAGACGACCTTGTCCTTTACCATCCGTGTCAAACCGGTGACATTATGTCACAACAAGCCTTTTTGTTTATTCTGTTTTCATTTTTATTCCACAAAAAGGGTGTATAAAAATGACGTCCAAACGAGTTACTGCCAATAAAATACGTCGCGCTGAATCATTAACTAAAGTAATTACTTTAAAAGTGTTGCCGAAGTGGCGCCCCAATTATGCCCGTGCGGAACTGACATCAGACCAAAGGCAACACTAGGTATGAGTAGTGAGTACATCTTTACGTCATACACAACAACAGCAGCAATCATCTACTCAGTGAGAGAGCGAGAGATCTGTGAACTTAAAAACAGCGCGACTGGCTAAAGCTAAAGTGTTTCATTGTGATACTCTATCGCGCTATCCTCTTACGTTTTTGTTGTTCTTCTTGGTGTTTGTGTTGTTAGCGTCTACCATAACCAGCCCCAACCTAAGCCGTCGTCACCAAGTTGGTTGGCGGCTTGAATGAATAGAAACAGATACACAACAAACACAGGCGCGTAACTCATAGATTCGGCCGTATCTCATGTGTATACAAATGGGGGGCCCACATTTCATTGGTATTGGTATTGGAGTAGCGCGAAATAGCAAAAGCACGTTGTTGGTTGTCAGCAGCGTGCTATTCGCTATTGTGGACTGGTGGTATTCGAATATTGTTGCCAATCGTCTCGTGTGCTCTCTTTTGGCCAGATATTCGCATGGCATTGACATTAGAACAACTTAACTGGTTTCTTCAAGGTTCTCGGTGACCGTCAAGCGTGCATCTGGAAAACGTAAACGTACACGAGATCTGGTTCGCATTCGCAGCGAACAGTGTTGGCCTGGCCGGCCGTGCGTTGGTGTGCGTGTTTGGTTTTTTGGTTAAGCTGATTGAATTTGTTTTTTTTTTTTTGTTTTGGGTAATGGGAGACTGACACGATATTACATTACGCTTGCTTTGGCTGGGGCACTATACGCTACGTAACCGCACATGACGGAGGGTTTTCACTGTCTGTATACGCGCAAAGTCTATGCCGTTGTATTGTTGCAAATTCCTTCCTTTTGTGGTGGAATTTGAGCTGCGATTCCTTCTTCGGAACGCTAGTGCACGCTTCTTGACTGTGGTCAGAACAAGCGAAGACGACTAAACACAGAGGAACAGGAAAACTGCTCCCATTAGTCTTTGTTTAAACACAAGAGTGAGATGAATAGTGCCCAGGAAGGGATGACGACAGGAGGAAAGCAAAAGCAGTGTCCGGAACGGAGCCGGGGGTGTGTGGGACTTGGAATGGAACATAACCTGCAAAGAGATACTATTTATTATTTTCTGTCTGAGATTCTTTGTTTTTTAAAACGCTTTTTGTACCGCCCGCCCCCCGGTCCATCTGTAGTTAGATTTGAAGGCGATGTATGTTAAGTGAATAATAGTTGGGGGGGGGGGGGGGGAACGGGGATAGGATGGAGTTCATGCTCCCTGTAGATACGATGGCATAACAGATGATAGAGTCGAACAACTTTGTCGGTCTAGTTTTATTAGCATGGGATGTGCTGCTGGGGCGAATTCATTTCGAGTATGCTCTATATGAATATAAGGATTAGATTGCGTCTTGTTAATGTTAGATATTGAAGCGAATATAGGGGTGGCATCGGCATAGTTAATGATGGTGGTTCGTTCCACATAAGTGCTCTTTTTGGGTTAGGATGGTTGTTGATGTCGTTTCGAGCTCATTCGCATTTAAGTAGTAGGTACTTGCGGAGAAACGTTTTTAATGAATCACTCTGCCAGTCATTATTGAAACAGATCGATTGACAGAAGAGCTTGGAATTTGGCTCAGGCGAATATAGAACGAGTTCCAGGACGAACTATTCAATCCGAGTCATCAATCAGACGTCCTCTAGGTAGATCCACGATGAGATGGTTGGATTAAGTCCGCCATCGGACAGGGAACTGTTGACTTAAAGTCGGCGACAAATCATCGAGAATAATGGGGGCACTAAGTCACTTGAGCATCCTGCACTCCTTGTAATAAATAGGCGGGGCCTTGGAAATGTTGACGAGATGTGATAACTTATTGTTTTTGAAACAACTGTTTTCGATACAGACCTTCCTTCTCTCAGGGGAAGGGTACGGACATTTTTTACTTTCGTCGTCCACGGAACGGATTATTCTGAATGACAGTCGATTGTTGGCTTTGTCTTTCAGCAATCTACAGAAAGTTTACTTCCAAAACCGAGTCATCTCTGCAGGGGTCTGCTCGTTCGTGCTAGCCGGCACTCCTCATCGACCCAGAAGCCTTGGTGCCTCGGTGGGACTTCTAATGCCACATTGGCAGTATTGTCACTGATTCTTTGCTCTTGAACACTGGCAATGTGCCCTGCTGAGACGTTAAGCGAGACGGGGCCGACAAAAGTTCTAGCGGTCTCTTGGGATTATTAAACTCGGCTGATAGCTCAAGAAATATACACACGGTTTTTGTTCTGTCCTAAGTTGGCGAAGTTTTCTTTGACGCTCTTCGAATTCTGGCGAATTTGTGATATTGTAAGCCTTACCTAAGGCAGGGCTCCATACCAAGACGCGAATAAGTTTGGATAAGACGTACCATTTTTAGCCCCAAATGTTGCTTCCGGTTATCGATTTGGTTTAAAGACTGTTAACTAGCCTTGCCTAACAAATCTTAAACACCTAGCTCTATAAGAGATCCTTGGATCCACTCAGTGTAGAGGTTGTTAAAAGCACTTTCTGTGTCTGTCTGATAACGCGGCTTAAGTGTAGAGATGTTTATAGATTCACCTTTTAACTGTACGCCCTACTTTATGGAGAAGAGTTTTTGTAAACTTTTCCGTTTTAGAGGTTAAAGGAACTCAACCTGAAGGTCCCTTCACAAATTCTTGCTCTCTCTTCTCGATTGTGAGTATCAAAACTACTCGTACATGTCGCAATGATTGATTAACATTCCTTAGCAGGATACAGCTTCTGTAAATTTCAACAAGCCATGTGATCACTGTCCCCTCAAGTTTTTGCAGGCACCATGCGAAAAATGGTCTTGTGTGGTCGATCCAAGATTAGCCACTGCAAACATGTTCCATATAACTGCGTAGCTGATCCTCAATTGATTCAAACGGAGCTCTGTCTACATCTTGTACAGAATGCTTGGTAAAAAAATGTATAGTTAATGAGCTAGTGCATATAGGACCCTAGGCCTAGCTTCTCTAACCAACTATTTATGACTATATCCGACGGGAACTTAAACGCTTTCTCAAGACAGTTACAATCTCGAATGTTGATCAGAGATTTGCGACAGGCAGGGCAATGAAAATTACCTTACGGTGTAGTTTCTGTTTTTTTCGGGGGTTGAACCAAGATGTATCCGAAGGTGACTGAAAAGCTTTCCCAAGACAGTTGCAATCTCGAGTGTTGATCAGACATTCGCGACGGGCGGAACAGTGGAAAGGGCCTTACGGTGCATTTTGTGTTTTTTCGGGGGTCGAACCGAGAACCCCTTACTCAAAAGAACCCTTATTGCAAGAACAGAACAATTTCTTTTGTTTCTTTGACCGACAACTCTCGACATTTTATAAATTTTTCTGATACATCGCTTTTTTGCTACATTTTCAGCATTTTAAGCAATGCGGTGTACATACTCGTTCTCCTGTCACTATTTTCTCAACGATGACCTGTCCCATGAGCTATCCGATATTCGCTTAGTAACCTTAAGCTTCTGTCTAGGAATTTCAGCCACCTTATTGCTGAATCTATAATACGTATGGGTCAAAAAAAATATAAACAAAAATACAGAAGAACATTTTTTTTTTCATCTATTGCACTCTCAAACTTAAAATTTTCGGTGGCATAGGATTTTTTGACGATTAACAAATTGTTGTGTGCTTTTTTGTATCCTTTTCTAGTGCAGAACTAAAAGCCCATGTCACGAAAATTGCACTATAAACAAAATTCTGGACATTAACCTAAAATTTAGCGAAGCCACAAACCATTGACGTTGGTATTTCTCTCCTTGACAAAAGATACTGCGGGTTTAACTTATGGATGGTTCTTATTTGTTTCTTTTTTTTTTTTTTTTTGCTATACTCTGCATAAAAATGGCAAATTTTGTCGCATTATATTTTTCAACAAAGTCAGTGACACTCAATGTGACATTTTATCCAAGTTATGAACCAATTTAAAGGCCAATTTGCATGAAAATAGAATTATACAAAGTTTTAAGAAATGGAAAATTGTGGAAAACATTAATCCAAGGACATTTTGCTACCCAACGAAACCAATTTCGAAATGAATCTATTGTTTGACTTTGACTGTCAAATATTGGCTTTTCCATACTCGTAGCTTTGCAAATCATACGCATAAGCTACCGTCAACCCATGTACTATTCATACACCCGTCAACAATGCCAAGGACCTTGAACACAATATCTACTCGTATGTATAGATTCGATAAGAAAGGATTCCACCTCGAATTTAAATAATGATTCACACGAGATTCAAAGCAAATTTCTAACCTCAAAAGATGACCCAATTTGGCAAAAAGCAAACTTCTTTCTCATCGATTAGCCACGAAATTTGGTGCACAATTCCCATGGAACCATCATCATCGCACAATACAAATTCCAGTGCACATGGCCACATCTGACCCAAATTGTGTATTTTAATTCAATTAAATGAATGACACGATACGTATTGACGGTGCGGTGTGTGTATCATTATTGTACCTCGTTTCTCGCATCAAAGGAACACTACACAATCTTGAACATAGACCCCGACGAAGACGAGGCATACACTGAAAGCAAGCGTTCTTTAGTGCTCTCTTCTTGAGCCATCTTGCGCTTGGTCCGTAATTTTATGCACTGAATAGCTCCGCTAATTACCCCCAGGAATCGTCAAACGATGATGAATACACAATGCGAAATAAATTTATTCCCTCCCTGTTGACTCCCTGAGTTGAGTTTTGCATTCTATGGGCTGGCTGGTTTCTTCTTTGGCCAACAACTTTTTTGTGTGTGTAATGCGTTCCCCGAGATGACATCCATTGTTTATGCATTCAAGGTGCATGTTGCACAACGTTAATTTCAGTCATGCCTCCTGCCTGCTTTTGTGTGTTGCTTGTCTTCATCTATCCATCCTGCCGGGGCCTGAGCCCCCTGACTTGGTGGTGGTGTGTTTCTCGTTCCCTCAATGCGACTATGCGAGTGCAATTTGCAACAATAAAGAATGCGTTGCACGTATTCGTCGCTTTCGTAATGTGCTCTTCAGGAGCGTCCTCCTCTCTGTGTCTTTATAGCTACACAACCGACAACATTAGCAGTTTTTCTGCACAAATCAGCGATTAATTAATTCTGCAGCGACTAACTTAATCCCATCAAAAGCTTTGTTCGATTTTAGTTTCGTTTTCTTCGTCTTTGTTTAGAAGAAGTCCTATACCGATATTACCAACGATGCTGTGCTTCATCAACGTTCCGGCAGACAGAGAAACGTTTGCTATATCATCTATTTGACTAAACAACCGGCATCTGTATATAGATACCGAAGGAAGATGGAGATACATGCTCGTAGATGAAAAAAAAAAAAAAAATGAAATACCTACCAAACGGCATTGAAGCATGAGTTGTGATGATGATGATGACGACGAGGAGGTCTCGTGATATGCTGCCTCTGCTTTGCGGTGACGTCTGATGGTGCATGTGTTAATGACCCGACTTTGGAGTTATAAATTCTTTAAATGAGTCATCAGTCGCTCGCACAAACATCATCGTTAGCATTGTGACAGTTGAGGGTTGTTTTTTTTTTCTTCTTTCTTTATTTCTTTCTTTTTTCGCAAGTTGTGTATGGTATGTAGCTAACGTATGTAAAGTTTATTCCAAAGTGGAAAGCTCTGTCTGTCTAATAACTGGGGGTGTTGCTGTTTTGATGCTGGGTATATTTAAAGCGACTGCAATTTATAACTCTTGTCGGGGAGTGGAAATGCTTGGACCTAGAAGCAGATTGATATTAAATTTACCTAAATGACCGACAGTCTAAAAAACAGGAAAAATCAAAATGTGCAGGGGTTGCTCCTTAATTTGAGCGAGAAACCTTGTTAGACCTCGTTTTCTTCCAAAGATATTTACCCTTAATTAAACTCGTTAAATAACCACCGAAAGCCAGTCAGTCTTCGAATCGCAAAACTCGTTTTTGCAAAAAAAGACAGACACAAATTTTGTCTGTGCTGTATTGTGCTCGTTCATGGATGAGACGATTCAGTCCCAGATCGCTCGACACAGAAATCTCTGTCTAAACAATTGACACAATTCAACATCATCAACAAACCGCCCAAACAAGGATCTTATTGTCCAAAATGTACCCACAAATCGAAAGGTACCACTACCAATGACTTTCAATGAAAGATCTACTCGTTCAAAGTTTAAAAACCACCAAACTCGTCGAGTAACTATCAATAAATTGATAAACTTAACAATTTCGATATTGAATGTGTGAACTAGTTCAACGTCAACTGGTAAACTAATGGCTACTACAAAGTATCCCATTGATCGACCAGACTCGTCAAATATTTACCAACAAATTCACGAGTTCCACAAATATCTTAATGAGTGTCAAACTTGTGCAATTTCCACCAAAAAAGCTGAAAGAAAACTACTACATTTTTTTTATCCCTTTTGTCCATATTCCTTGTCGAACATCCACCGATGAATTTTGAAAAACGATGAATAAGGCATGTAATAATTTTGACTTATCTATCAACATACAAACTTTCAGGTTCATACGGCTGACGGTTCGCGAGACCCCCTTACTCCCAACGACCCCTTTACTCCTCCACAATTCTCATTTACCCTACGGTCTAATTTGGCCACACATCTATAAATCAGAAAAATAATCATGAAAATCGGACGAATGGTTCTCGAGTTATGGAAGGACGAATAGACGGACGTTGCATTTTATATAGTAGTATGGATATGGATTTGACTTTGACGTTTAACACTACTGTTGACAGGATACTACACTCTCCAATTATTCATTGATGTCCTTGTTCAACGTCTAAATTAGTTCAACATCCACCGGCAGATCAAAAGTCACTGCAACTTCCAAAGAAATCTATTCCACCGCCACCTTATAACAAGCTTCGATAATTAAGGGTCAACCACAATAGAATTACGTGGGCTTAAGCTATTGTCAGTTGAAGATCTACCGACAAAATGTACTCGTTGAATAAGTACTGAAAAATCGAAACTGTCGAAACACGTCCAACTATCCGGCAGATGGCGGAAAGTGTCAGTCAATACTTAATGGTCAACTATAATAGGATTAAGTGGACTTAAGCTAGTGTCAGTTGAACGGACATAATCTATTCGTTGAATATACACCAAGCGAAACTATCAAATACATTTAACTTTCGCGAACGCGAAAATTACTTAAATAATTCCATTAGATTACGTTGACTTAAGTAGTGTCAAAAATGGACGAAAACCAACTTAACTTAAGCTCAAATAATTGCTTGAAATGGGAAACTAATCCTATTATGGTCACGACCTACAATATCGATATAATCGAGACTATGCTCCTCAGGCGTTGACAGTACAAGTCTGCACAACGTGTACGAAACACTGTCCGACGTTAAACAAATACTTCATGCGTATGCAGGCCACAGATGGAAATATCTAGCTAGGATAATGCGATACTGCCTGGTATCACCTGATCAACTCTGTATCACAAAAAGATCCAAGGAGCTCCTGCGCTTTAAACTAACATATATAAGCCTCAGTATCGAACAAATGTATTTTTCCTTTTTGAACTTCATCCACATCTTAAAACAGCTCGTAGAGGTCGCGGTTGTATCTTCTCCATTCGACCTCTTCGCACACAGGACCTAAAATCTGTCGAACAATTTTTCTTTCGAAGGAGCCCAGTCGGGGCCATACGACCGACCTGGCAGGATAAGGATTTTGTAATGCATACTTTTCGTTCTTCGATTTAGGAGTTTTGAACCCAATTGTTTTGCCAGACCAAAGTAGCAGCGTTTTCCTAGGGTAATTCTTCGTCGGATCTCCACCTAGGTGTCATTCGTGGAGTTCACATTTACTCCGAGGTGGGTGAATTCCTTAACTACTTCGAAATTGTTGCTATCATTAGTGACGTTTTGTCCTAGGCGGTGAACAGATGTTTGTTTGTCGATAGATATACTTGAAGTGGCTCTTAGTGAGAGAAATATTTAGGCCGTTAGAAGGAAACAATCGCGGAACTATTGTGTTGATATCTGCGCTGCGCACTATCTGCTCCAGAACGAGATTGAAAAAAAAAAAAAAAAAAAAAAAAAAAAAAAAACATAGTTCGGAGGAGCTACTTCCAAATTGCACATAGCAACGTTTGGTTTCAAGCGTCATGCGACACAGCCGGATTAGTTTTGTCGCGATCTCGAATTCGGCCATTGCCGTATAGAGCTCCTGACGATGAATACTGTCACATGCAGCTTTGATGTCGTTAATTAGGTGGTGAGTCTCGACGTGAAATTCGTTGGTTTTTTCAGGTTTGAATCATTTGTCTATAGTCGGCTTCTACTGGCCTGGAGGCCACACTGGTACGTGCCGATTAGTGTGTTGCAGAATGGTTTCACACGTTTACACAGTACGTTGGATATGATCTTATATGCGACACTAAGCAGGCGTATGCCTCGATAGTCCTTGCAAGAACGAGGATAACCTTTTTTGTAGATGGGTCATATGGAGCTCGGGGTCTGGTAATCGGAAAATATATTTCAGTCTGTCATCTATAAGTACGTCGAAGTATTAGATAGATCGGGTATCAGGTTGCATCAGTGTTCCTTCCAACTTTCACTATAAAATTCTCTCTTGTTCGACGGCTACTAATATGCACTGCTTTCGTGTTCTGCCAATTGGGGTCTCTTCGATTCTAGCCTTTGTTTGCCACATGTATTGGCCTCGTTTTCAGTTAAATCTAACTGTTCTAGATATTTATTTGTCACCAATGTCAGTGGATCCTATGATTTGGTCCCCTCCCCATGATCAAGATAACTGTAGATTCTATTAAAAATGAATAAGCCCGAGAATGGACCCTTCTGGAATGCCAGCGGTATACTTACGAGTATTGGTTCCTTCCTCAGTTGTGTATTGAAGCATTGGTGCTAATAATTATCGATGATTCTCGTAATGGACTCAGAGGTGTGTCGCACCAATTTACCCTGTTAAACGCTAAACTGGAACAAACTGGAACCCTGTATAGATTGCCTGGCACTTAACCCCACTTTGCCAATGGCATCGGAACTACCTTTACGGATCCGTATTGTTGACTCGAGAGAGACCTTCTTCGAATAGAACAATTATTCCCCATCAGGGAGACATTTTCGACGATATGACGATGGTTCTGCGGGGCCTTTTCCTAATTTTGCTAAACTAGTTTCTGTTTGCTTTTCAAATTGAGGTGAAACTGGCTTGTTCGAGACAGGAATACACCTTTTCGCTATCCTCCATCTGGACCAGGGGTCTCATCGCGTAACTTTTCGGACGATCATCGTCTCGACGATTGAACAAAACGACGTCGTTTTAAGTTAGCTTCATGTAACAGCACAATCGCGTCGTTCAATCGAATCGTCCATCGTTTTCGTTTTGAACAGTTTGAGCAGGGCTGTAAACAAACTGTGACAACTGGAAACCAATAAAATGGGTATATAATTTGTGTGTGTTGTTGTCTTTTATGTGGAAATGTATGTATAGGTAAAAAGGTAAACATTTTTCGTTGCAGCAAACATTTTATTGATAGGGGTTGTAAAATAAGAGAAAATTGGTGAATGCATTTTTCAAAAACCATTTAATGAATGCAATTCTATGATTGTGTACTCCAACAAGGGTGTGATGTGAACTTTCTAGTGTACCAATTTTGATTAACTAAAATGAAGAAAATGGATATTTTTTCTATATTTTTACATTTCACCACACTAATGCAAAATGGAGTGTACTATTTGTCGAAATTATGAAAAATTTTATTGAAGTAATATTCTTTAACATTTGTTTTGCTTTTAAAAACCCTAAATGGAAACAAAATATAGTAAAAACGATGAAACGATTGCCAAAGAGCCATCGTTCAATCGAATCGTTTCGACGACGCTACTTGACAGTTAAATTGTTTACGTGAAGCAACAAGAAACGATGATCGTTCAATCGTTTCGACGATCATCGTTTTTTGGTTGTTACACGAAGTAGCAGCATCGTCGAGACGACGTCGTTGGATCGTTTTAGCCTTACGCGATGAGACCCCAGGATATTTTTTTGTCACCTATCTACGAGCATGTCAGTACAAGCAATTGTGTTGCAATTTTAGTCACCTTCTGGTCGCTTCTTAAATGAAGTATGTATCCAACACTAGGGCTTTCACCACCATGTCCGTCCCGGAATTTGAATGGACCTATAACTTCGATCTAAGTGTGTCCTGAATTTCCCAATATACAGCCACCTAACCTAGACTAACCTATTTTGACCCGTATAACTGAAGTGTACCCTACAGACACATCTTACTTTACCTTACTTTAGGTGCCGTGACAATCCGGAGTGGACCTGGGCGCCTTAACCACCACTCCTCTCCATCAGTCAGCCCGTCCATTCGGTCCACCTTATAGCTCACTGTTAAATCTGCGCCTCCAAAGAATTTTGCTTTCGAAACGACCAAGAGGATCTTCTTACGCCTTTCTTAACGTCCATGCTTCTGTGCAATAGAGCAGAACTGGGATGATGAGGGTCTTATATAGAATTTCCTTAGTGTTTGTTGATAAGGCCTTACTAGTCATGTTGCCTTCATGAAAGAAACAGCCAAAGAAACAGCCAAAGAAACAGCGCCAGCGGTGGGGAAGTGTAACTCTTCGTTTGATTTCTGTTGTGGTGTCATTTTCGAGGTAGACAAAGTCCACAACCACCTCAAAGTTGTAGCTATCTATCGTGACGTTCTGTCCGCGATTTGTCGATGTTGTATGTCCCTTCTTGTTGACAGGTTGTATTTTATTTTGTCCTTTTAACCCATTTTTCCGCTTCTATTCGTCATAAACATAATGAGAGTCTTTCGCTCAATATAGGGAATAATTTTCGACCTTGGCTTGGGAAAGTAAACCGCGAACTTTCTGATTTTCCCTACACCTTACATAGATCAAAAGTCAGTTTCAAAAAATATGTTGCTCCCTTCCAACACCATGGCTGGGTAACATAAATCCGATAACATCGCCCCTTTCCCATGACCTCTAAACTAAAACTAAATCGACCAAGTAAACCACTATCCTATCGGCAGCTAAAAATATAAACCGTGATAAATATTCACTCTGCTAAGTAAACCACTAAATATAATTACTAATACTTGTCAGTCTGTGTGAATTGTTCCACTGTAAGTATATCACATAATTACACACTTCAAGTTCAAAATGGAGCCACTTGAACGTAACAATGTGAACATTTTGAGTACATTAAGTACATCGCAGCTAAATGTGGTATTGTTCCAGTTTCACAGTCACTAGCAGAACACTCGGTTGACCGCCACAAAATTCACTGTCAAACACTGCAAAAGATATGAAATGACAACAACACCAACAACGATGGAAAAAGCGAATTGAAATGAGTAATCATAAAATTATGGTCTTCGTGCTTCACACTCGGTCGATTATTTCGTGGTCAAAAAAACATAGCCGGCAACGAGATGGATTTTTTTTGCATTCCCATCTTGGATGTCTTATTTATCATTAACGAATCTCCCTGCTCCCTTCCTCCATAAGTTTCCCATCAAAAAATATGTTTAATCCATTCTGTCTGCAAAAGTCGAGATGAATTCGTTGTGAAGAGCAAATCAGTGAAGACACAAGACATTGCCTTATTTATGCACCGCCGCCGCGCGTTGTAGTTGAAGATGATAATTGAAGACACATACAGGTTAGCTGGTAGGTGGATTGGTAATGACGGGTTTTTGATGTGTAGTGTATGCCCTATTTGAGGGCGATTTTTTTTTTACCCTTCTGCATACATACCCTTTCTTTATATCTTTTGATTTAATTTTTCAATTGTGGAAGGTTGTTTCTTAATGTGACACATGACACGCATGACACAGATTATCCGAGCCTACTTACCTTAGCTGGCGCTACAATTTGGGGTGGTCTTCTTTAGTCACTCTCTAGTATCCCCATCCAGTATCTGTATTTTACAATCTGTGACCACACATCTCCCACACTTACAGTCACGCCACGTGACACAATTGACACGACTTGAATGTCACGACAAAGTGACGGATATGAATCTCCTTGTCAATGCAAGATGCAAGATATTCTACAGTGTCATGGATGTCACGATTGACAGGTTTTTTGTCTGTTGTTGTGGTCGTGCAAATGACTGCTCTTTCGATCGCATCTTCAATTGTGTCTTTGCAGGTTGAACAATGGAGTTTGTCGCCGTGCCCACACCTGTGACGACAAGCCCTAAAGAATCCATGGCGTGTAAGCATTTTTAAGGTAAAAATTTAGGTCTCCATAGCTCGATGTTGGTCTTTGTCTACCTAGGCTCCTCTATGAACTCAGCCAATGACACCAGCGCTGAGATTAAACAAAGATTAACTCTTGCTAATCGCTGTTTCTTTGGACTAAGAACGCAACTGAATAGCGTTCACTAAAGTGATCCTTTTTTAAGACTCTAATCATCCCAGTCCTTCTCTATGGTGCAGAGGCATGGACTCTTATCAAAAGCGGATGAGGTTACTCTTGGTTGCTTCGAGATGAAAACTCTTCGAGTTTCGAGATTTTCGGTCCCATCTTCATAGACGGTGAATAGACAGCGACATCGACCTAGCCAGAACAGTGAAGGTCCAACGACTGAGGTGGCTGGGTCATGTAAAGCGAGTGGACGCGAACGCTCAAGATCTTCGAATCCACACCCGAAGGACGGTGCAGTAGAGGATTTGGAAGGGGACCTCAACCAACCTAGCGTGCGAAACTGGAAACAGCTGGCCAAAAATTGTGCTGGCTGGAGACGCTTGTTGGTTAAAGCCTAGGTCTACCATGGACTGTAGCGCCACCTTAAGTAAGTAAGTAAGATCACTGTTGGGTGTGATTCTGTACATCCATCTGCCTTTGTTATATCAGTCCCGTCTCTGCTGCCATTCTCAGAGGGCAGGTGCTCGTGGCCAGCTACTACAAAGCCGATTTTTAGTAGACTTTTTTCGGAAAGTGCTACTTACTCTTACTCTCAGAGCATTGCTTCAATAAGTTGCCTTGGATTTCTTTCTATGTAGCCCTTGACATATATATTTCGAAAGAATGCGACACTTGCGACGCTTGTTTTATTGAACTACCTTAGCAAATCAACGTAAAGTCCACAAAAACTCAATAAAAAGCGATCTCCCGTCACTCGTTCCGAACCAGGCGCAATGACAGCCTGAAAGTCTGCAAGCATTTATGATAAAATGCATTAGAACGGCATATATGGTGTATATTTTGACATTTGGCAGTAAACCGCCATATTTGATGTAGATAAGTCTTGACATTTGGTATCTAATATTTTCAACAAAGAAAATATTGCCAGTAGCACTATTTTTCTTACATTCTCTTGTGTCATCTTTGACAGCACAGCGGTTGCCTCTGCTGACACATCAGCTGCGTTTTATTAGTGCTGTTTGAAGGCAAGGCGCTCATCAATGATTTTCCCCAAAGTACTTTTTAGAAATCCCGGAGTGTTCTCTATCGCCGAAGGTTATGTTAGAGGATGACTTTTCATTCGGGGACGTCAGTCGACATCTGTCTCTAGTCCGCCTTCGCCTTGGGTCTGAACTACAATTTTTTTATATTTTCCAAAGTTAAATTATTTTCTACGATTTGCAATTCATTTCTAAAAATTTCAAAACACCGGTATCTATAAGATTTGCGGAAAAACCACATTTAAACTAAATTCACGCATGCATTCCACATATGTTCCACACACCCGAATGTCTCTTTGCGTGCGTTTTTTTTACAGCAAAATTCGATTTATATTATTTACGCTCATTTACACTAGGAAAGTATCGCATTTAAATATTAAAAAAGTAAGTGAAACACCAGAAAATCGCCAAAAGACCTTTCGAAAGATGTACGAGTATTTTTGAAAACATCAAAAAAATAACGATACATTTTCAAAAATAAACGTTTGCCATAATTTATAGCTCCTCTTCCCGTGGTTTGTGCACAAAATGCAGTTCTAAATTTAAGTACTAAACGACAACATGGTTGTAGTCTACGATTAATCAATGTAGCAACCAATAAATTGAAAGAATTTCTTTTCCAATCTCCTACACGCACCACATCATCCAAAAAGAAAAAACCTCGTGTATCTCATCAATGGATAGAGTACACGATTAGTTTTAGTACTTCTACCAGAGCATCTCGAACCACTTCCTCAGTTGTAATAATCATTTGAACTACTATTACAGTCGTACTCCCGGCTCACGTCAACCATCACCAGCTGAAGAATCTCTACCACGGCCACCGACACTGCTCGACCCGTCACAACATGGATTTCCACCACATCCGCTGCATCATATGCTAGCCTCCATGGACCATCAGGGTCCAGGGCCACAAATGAATTCGTATCCGCATCATCAGATGCCACCGATGAGTCAATTGCAGCCACCAGTGATGAATGGTGTTGGCGGTATGCAAATGGCACAGGTAACGTTACCTTAACCCAACTGATTAACTAATGTGGTCTGGATTGTATTTCTTTTTTATTTGTTTACAGAGTCCCATGATGAATCATCAAGGTCCAGGACCAAATCAAATTGAATCTCCAGCAAATTTACTTCAACAACAGCCGCCAAACTTCGATGTACAGGTAAGTGGACCAAAAAGCAAAAAAACTATCCCCCCCCCCCTTTAGTAGGCACACACATATATCGACACAATGCAGGTGGGATTTCGAAATGCAAAAGAAATTAAATTGATTGCCCCCACCATTGGGATCGGTTTTGGAAACCCATTGCTCACATGATATTATCTAAGTGGGGATTTATTCCGGCAGGTTTGTGTTTTGAAAATGTTCCCAATCCTTTGGCCTGCGCTACTTTGCGTATGAGCTTCTGCTCTTAGATTAGGAATTTCTACTGCCTGAATATACGTGTAGTTTTCTCCAAGAAGGATTGAACTGCAACTGCAGTTGGGCATCCATATACTATTATTGCAGCGCAATGCGATTAGAAATTGTTCGAATATCCTTGCCGTTGAACTGTTGTAAAGTGCTTTCGGTTGTGCTTCAATTGTACTTCGATTGTGCTTCGATTTCTTCGGTATGCAATCGTATAGGGATAATATTTTCCTTCGGTACACAATTCAGTTTTAATTGTGTTTCATTGTTTCACTTATCCTTGTCTGAAATTGTTTTTTTATTTGGAAAAATCGAACAGGTCTGGGCAAACATTTGAGGATATTTATTCGAAAGTATGAGGGAAATTGTAAAGGTAACCTTTTTAAGGCATCAAGAGCTCCTTTCGAATAAGCTGCTTATCGACTTACTATATTACGTAACACAGGTTGTGTTTTGTCTTGAACACTTGTGCAATTATTACTGCCACGATTTATAGGCGCCATTTATTTACTGGAGGACAGACGCTCATCTTATGAGTTGAGAAATTTCATTGCATCGGGTAGTATTTCATTGAACTGTAACTTCCGTCTATTGGACCAGATTGGAGTGTATTTGACACACAGTTATTTCCAACTGTGGGAAGCCATTGGACCAGATTGGAGTGTATTTGACACACAGTTATTTCCAACTGTGTGTCAAATACACTCCAATCTGGTCCAATGGCTTCCCTAGTGTTCGATGCTCGATGTTCGATGTGTATGGTTCGTCTAAGCCCTTTGGATGGTGGCTTCAGCTGTGACTATCGACTCTACTTGGAGCGTGCTGCCTTCTATCGTAGACTGTGTGACTACATGTAGTTGAACCTCAGTCCCACAGCGTATGATTTACTCATTCCTGTCACTTTTCTTTTTCTTTTTTCTTTTTTTGGCTTCTATCAGGGCTTCTACCGAGCCATCGTGTGCGGTTTATGGCTCTCCCATCTTGTTCGACATCGACTGAAAGTTCCAAATATTCTTTTATTCGGTCTAATAGAACTTTAGCCACTGCAGGGAGTAACGAAAAATCACTTTTCAGTTTTCTTGCGTTTTGCGGGAGCTTGACAATAAATTCCTTCTTCCACTCATCAGGAAACCTTTCTATGTCGCTCTACAAGTGAGTGGAACAGCTCGGCTTCTATTGTTGTCGCCGCACGCAAAAGGTATCTGGGAATACCATCAAGTGCAAGTCTTACCGCCTTGTTATCCTTAACAGTCTTGATGGGAGAAGTGACTTCATCTTTACGGGGAATTTCGTTACATACCGGGGCAATTATTCGGGCAACTTATTGTGACTAGGCCGCATTTCAGTGGTGAATACAAAGCTGTATTAGAAACATTTAAGCCTTTCGCTGGGTGTTGACTAGAGCGCTGTCACTGCTGCTGCGTCCTTTTGCAATATCTTCATTTGATATTGGCAATCCAGTTCGCTTCTCCCTACTATTGGGATAGAAGACAAAGTTTCCGGTCGTCGATCCGCCTCCCTGTATACTTCCGACAATACTTTCCGCTTCGGATTTGAAAACATATTTTACGTAAGCTGCCGATTGATGCCACTCCCTTAATTGTTGACACGCTGATGAGATTTTAAGCCGGTGCGGTGTCCACACCTGGGCATTCTTTCAATATTGCGGAATCTTTGAAAGCTATGCTACAATAAGATTGTTATCTCGCGCAATCCCGATAGCAGTTCCTCTATGGTTTCTGACGTCTCAGAGACAACTTCTTAAACGTCGGCTGATCGACAAATGGTCAATTTGGTTGGAAGTTGATTGCCTGTCAGTTGACTTTCAGTTGGACAGGCCTTGTACTGAAGCATGGTGCCTCCTGTGACTAGGCGATAGTTGTCATTGCGATCTCCGAGGCTGTAATTCCCGATCACATATCTGGAGCTCCTCATTGTCGTTACATACATTCGCATTCAGGTTCGCCAACACAAAAACGATATCTCCGTAATGTAAATTGATTTGCAAAAGTAATTTGTGTCGTACTCTAGTCCGGAATCTGACCGCTATTGTACCCTACCGCAATAAAGCTGCTGCTAGTGCTGATACGACTCATAACGAATTAAGCTTATGGGCTACTTTTTCTAAGACATAAACTGCCACGTTTGGAACTTAAATTTGTATGAGACGTATCATCAAACGGCTCTAAGTCCCCTATGTGTTGGTTTTAGTATTAAACCCACTTTGTGTTCACGGGGACTGCCGGAGGGTTAAATTTGTATCGAATCAACTCTCATTCAAGTTGAAGCAGTCTGAAGCAGTCCAATCTAAGTCTAGGTACAACTACAGTACCCAAAAGTCGTCAACATGAAATCATTGAAGGTGTAATTTCGGGTACCAATAGCGGAAACAATGTTGGTAACGCCTAGGTTGCTGGCTTTATGCATAAGCTGTCCGATGTCGTCCACCAAAAGAAGGTAGAGCAAGGACTTGATAACGAAGTTGATTGTTGCGCTACTGACTCAATTCAAGCTTTGACCAGTCGGTAGACTTTTCGATCATTGGTTGTTCCATGAAGTTACAAAATACCTGCGGGTATATCCGGATGACACGCTCATCGTCCGATACAAACGTTCATCCTCATCATCACCATCCTATCCAATTTCAGGAAACTCGGCTGAATGATCGTCGAAGCTCAAAATTGTTCAACGAGTAAGGAGAGAAGAATTGTCTCCAATGATGCGATTTTCGTGGTATCACAATAGACCTAGACTGTTCTAAGTGTGTTGACGTTTCTCAGCTGGCACCACTTTTAATCAAACCAAGTCAAACCATCGTCCATAACTCTCGATCCTTCTCCACCGACTCTAAGTTATGGAGGGCAGCTCTTATCTCCATACGTCCAGACTCTAAAGGAGATTTGTCAGACTTGATGCAAACATCTAATTCTGGGCCTAGACAGAGAATGCCTACCTCGTAGGGATTTTTTAGCAGCCCTTGGGACTATTAAAGAAACCATTTTGTCAAGCCTTTTGACACAATTTGCCGGACTCAAATAGCCGCCAATGCGGTCCGACTTAATGAGTCAGTTAGTATGTTAGTAAAACCTCAAATTGTGACACCTTGCACTTCATAAGTTCACTCCGTCCACTGCTAATCCGATATGTCTGCGGGTTTCTCCTCATTTTTTTTTTACTGATTCACACACTACATCCACACGGCGCACACACGTTTTTCCACTGACCTTCGAGTCAGGCATTTCTCTGTCGACACGAAGGATTAAAATGAGTTCACCCAAATCCCCAACGTGTGTAAATATTTTCAACATCAAAAGCAGCACAAAGAACGGATCATGTTGGTTTGGGACTCTACGCCATCAAAGAATCAAAAATGAAACACAGCCCCACTGCCATCATCATAAGGACTCCATTTCTCCACTTAATATTCTTTTCTGTAGCAATAAAAATAAATAAAAAATAATTATTGTTTATATTCATCTCAATAAAGCAGCAGCAACAACGCAATTTTTTTTTTTATTTTATTTAATTGTGTCCCTCCGCTGCAACTCCCGATGCAATTATAATAAGAAAATCCCACAGCTGCACATGAAATAATTTAAAAAGAAAAAAAAAATGAAATAAAAATAAAAAAGCGCTGAAAAAATACAAATAAAAAAATGTCGAGATGAAAATAATAAGGAAAAATGTTCCACATACGCCTCAGTGTATTGTTACAATGCCGCATCCCGTTGAACTTCCGCCCGACTGATGATATGATATGATTATTTAAAATTGTGTCCTTTTCGTTGTCGTCATTGCTGCTGTTGGTTGTTGCTTTTTGTTTTAATTTAATCATACGAATGATGAAATAATAAAAGCTCACATGGGATGGTGGCGCGCGGCAAAGGAAAATGGATGAGTGGAGAAATGTGGATTGTAAAAGTGGTGGCGGCACACGATATATGTTCCCAAAGGGGTGTGGGGGTGGGTCCTTGTTTCTGGTTTGAAGATATGACATACACGTTCAGTTCTTTCATTACGAAATAAACAGAAACAGAAAAAAAAGGAACTCGCATTTTACGTCGAAGGCGCGTCCTTGTGTTTTTGCTCATTTAAACGGAAGTTGGTGTCCTTTTCTCTTCTTTTTTTGGTGTATTTCCCTCTACTTGAACTCCGATTAAAACGTACGAGGACAAAACTATACTTTTTGAAATTCAATTGACATTCCATGGGCAAGCAACTGAGTGTATATGTGTAGGGGGTGTAATTATTACTCTCTCTCCCACTACACCCAATCGATATTCGCATGTATTTTATTGTTTGACAGAAAAGAGGGTACTTAATTTCAATTTGATCCTTTTGTGATAGTTTCCAGCTGGTTGGAGTAGCACATGTGTGTCTGTGTGTTCATTTTGATAAAATACTTTTGTGAGGATATTCGAAGGAGTTCCAATGCTGTGCGGGATGTCTATGAATGTTTGGACTTTGCGAACTGGCATATCTCTATGGTCGGTGCCATGACGTGAGGGTATGAAGTAAAATTGAGAAATTACTTTGAATTTGCCTGTGCTTCTGAGCTTAAGTGTCTAGATTTGTGTGTGTGTGTGTTTTTGTGGTGGCAGTGACAAATCACTTATCATGACACTATACTGATACTCCACTCAAAGAGAGAGAGAGAGAGAGAGAGAGAGAGAGAGAGAGGATATGTGTAAGGGATATTTGCGGTTGTGTTGATTCAGTTTTCGATTTAATTGTTTGCTCATTACTAAGTTGACAGAGGCGGAGTGGGTATACAGATACATATGTGTGGTAAAGGACACAAGTATTAAAGTTTAGTTGACTTTAAGAGGCTTTTAGGGGATACTTTTCGAAAACTAGGGACGACCATTAAGTCATTAAATGTGTCGTGTCATTGTCCCTGTACAGTCATTTCACACAATTGAGGAATGATGTCATTTTGGTTGGTTGAACAGAAAAACTAAAAATGTACAATAACGGATGATGTGACGTAATCTCAGTGTTCTCACTTTTGTCTGGTATTTCATCAAATTCCTTGATGGATATGTAAGAGGTGAGGGGTGTTTGTTAAGTGCTGCAAGGTACACGATGCCTCCACAGATTTTGGTTATATTTGACCTCCTTAACAATGTTTGCATTAAGGAGGATCAGTGCTCTTACAGTTGGATGTGAACCAGAATCCTAAACGGTATAGCCATCTGTTTCCAGTTGTTCTTCTAAGGATCTTTTCTACGAGCGATACTTTACTGAAATTCTGTCTCTCTGTACTGACCCCCTCTGGGTTAGAATCACCAACTTTTCGAATCGGGACACAGTCGTAAACATATCAAAACTAAAAAGGCGACAACGTAGTTTTTTTTTTTGTCTTGTTTGCAGCTCATAAAGTATGCAGTTAAAGAGGCAGATTTAAGGTCGAATATTGCTTGCGTTTCAGTTTTGTTTGAACTCCTTCCAATGGAGTCCCAAAAGACGAAGCTCACACAGACGAATGGTCTCTAAATATGTGACTAAACCGTGAGCTATTTGAAGAACTTGTATAGGGTGACCAGATAATAACGATAGGACAATAATGGTGTGAGAAATAAAATTGATTCTGGCTTTATTTTGAAGATACATCATTCAAATGGCCGCCTCGGCTTCGCGGGCAGTGTTTCAAGCGGTCGGTATATTTGCTGACTCGGTTCAATAAGTACGACGTTATTCCGGCAATAGCGTCTCGAATGTTGACCTCGAGCTCATCCACAGTGGTTGGCTTGTTATCGTCGACAAAGGACCCACTGTAGCCCCAGAGAAAATAATCGAGTGGTCTCAAGTCTCATGATCGCGGTGAACAATTGATGAACTCTCGCCTTGGGATGACCCAGTCGTCAAATTTCTCTTTTACAACTTCGAGCGTTGCATCACGTTGGATTTTATGGAATCTAGCGACGTCTTGTTGGAGCAAGAGCTAGGATATATCCAGAAAGTCGGTTCACAGCGCTCTATACCTGAGACCATTGGCGGTAACTCTGTCTCCTTCCTCATTTCGGAAGATATGAGGTGCAATGATGCCATTAACCGTCAATCTTTGTAGATGCATTCATTCTTGGGCGAACACTTGTGGATTGTAATCGCTGAGCCAAAAATGGGACTCGTCCGAGAAGATGTCTCTCTCAATGTTAGTAGATATTTGGAGTTGATGGTTTCAAGGCTTCATTCATTCCTTCATTGACGATGGGCCGTTTATCCATTAAGTGGGTCGCGGGTGTAGGTTGTTCAAGTGGACCCTCAGCAGTTCTCGATTCTCCGCCATTGACTCTAAATCATCAAGGGCAATCCCCCATACGGATAGAGGAGAAATTATGACCTTGTTCTAACCATCTCATACTGGCCCTACGTAGACGACGCTTGCCAGATGGTAAGAATTCTATAGCACGTTGGGGATATGCGTTTATCATGACCAAATCACCGAAGCATGGACCGCTCCGTCCGAAGAAGTAGCTGCTCCACATTGAGTTACTCAAACCTTATGACCATAGGTAAAAGTTGAACCAAACACCGAATTAAAGACTGACAACTTAGCTTTGACACTAAGTTCAGTCCTTCTAATAACAGAATGACCAAATTGTCTCAAAACTGGCCCAGCCTGACCAATGTTTCAGGAAAACTTAGCATTGCTTCATTAAATTTCATGAATTTTTATTTATGACACTATAAAGGGTGCGCCATCTAGTGGTTTCTTTTTAAATCATACGTTATTTTGACACTGACAGCTGTTTCTCGCTCGAAATCTTGACAGAAAGTTAGTCATACCTCCGCGGAACGAAATGAGTCGCTTTGCGCTTTAACAACGTTGGGAAATATTGAAAACTTATTTCCAAAGTGATTGCTGTGTAGCCCAAACAGTGAGTTTTTTTTTGAAAATAAGTTTTGGCCGAAATGAGACTGGTATGCTAGTGGACAACACTTATTGTCCCGGTCGTCGTACGGTGTGCACAGACGAGAATGTGGCTTTTGGAGCCGAGAGTGTGACTGTTAGGTTCCACATTTCACTTTCACTCGAAATGAAATCGGAAATGAATTTTTGTGTTCTACATTTCATTGTATTCGATTTCGATTTCCAAATTTTCGGAATTGAAACAAAGTGAAATTGTGATTTCGAAAAATTTCGGAGTTTCCGAATCGCTCGAAATGCAGAACACTGAAAAGGAATTCACTCGATTTGCAATTTCGATTTCACTCGATTTCTGGAACCTAGCTGTGAGACTCAATTCACGAACACCAACTCGCCATCTGACCATTTTTCTGGGAACAACGTTTCGGTCAACGGTGGGCGTTACAGAGCCATATTAACCGAATTTTTTTTAACTGAAATTGAAGACATGGATTTGGACGACCTGTGGTTTTTTTGCAGGATGGCGCGCTATGCCACACAGCCCATGCCACAATCGATCTTTTGCGCATCAAATTCCCAACTCGTGTTATCAGACGTCTTGGCGATGTCAATTGGCCGCCTCAGAGATGCGATTTGTTTTTTTTTGTGGGGAACCGTGAAGGACCAACAATCCGAAAACGATTCAAGCACTTAGGCCAATATCATACAAGCAATCCGTGACCTACAGTCCGAAACCATCAACAAGGTCTTGGAAAATTTGGGTGACAGACTGCGCTCCTGCGAAGCCAGCCGGGGCAGCCACTTGAACGACGTTTCAAATTTGCTCTTACTAATGAAGCTATAATACATGGACAAATTTAATTTTGTTTATTTTATTGCATTTTTAAAAAGAAACTTGTATTTGGCCCACCCTTTATTTGTAGTTTGCAGTCTGCACCCGCTGTATATCTGATTTTTAGACAAAAATCTGGATCTGGGGCCAACATTTCCAGCGCCCCATTAGCACGTTCGGCAAGCGTGAAACCATGTATTATGAAATAGCAAACCTTATTGAATATTTTGACAGCTGCTAAAACATAACAATTGGAAAAATTATCATTGCTATGTGGTTTTAGGATTTGCCGCATAGCCGGCTCGGGGTACCGGCTATGTTTCCCACTTTCTGCGATGGGGTTCCTCCGTCCCCTTTAGTTGGTAGGTTGGTTGGATATTGGGATTAGGCATCAGAAGGAACGAATCAGCTCGGCAGATTTCTATAGCAAAACGAGCGGGTGTTCTTGACGATTTTTGGAGTCCACGGCATGTCATTTGCTAGCTTCGAAGTACAAGCTCGTGGAAATTATTTCTGACGTTAGTAACGTTTCCTATTCATCTCTCTTTTGTAGTCTTGTCATCTAAGGGTTTTTTTTTATAAGGTCTGTGGGACTTGAAATTTAAATATAGACACGTTGATCGTGCGATGATTTGAAAAGGAAAACGGACTAAAAGGATGGTGTGAGCTGTCAGATTAGCTATGAATTGTGTAAGTGTTGCCAGATTAATAGAGTGCCTCTTAAAACAGCTCGGACAACTTTCTCATAAGTAATCGAAGTGTCCTGTCCAATGTATGATTCTGAAATCCCGGAATAACATAGTTGAAGATGTACCTACCTACTCATTAGGAAATCGGTTCAGTAGTGCAATAAAATGTTAAAGAATGACACAGGATCTTAAATTCAGAACACAGGGTGTTAAATTCCTATTTCTGATAATTATTTTATTATTATTTATTAAAGAATAAAATAAATTACAATTTAACTTAATTTTACAGCACTAAAGAGTTCCATGTAACTTCGGTTCCTCTGCTCTCTCTTTCTCACACTTTCTAAACTTAAAGCAATTATTGCTGTACATTTGTAACATTACATACAGAGTGGAGCAGAGTTTTTGTGTATTTTTATTTTTTATTTTTGGAAAATATTGCAACAACCCTTCAGAGTTATAATTGCCACCAGTTGCTCAACCAAACTGCTCACTTTAAAGTTTCACAACAATGTGCTCCATAGTCGTTTCCTTTAGCACTGTAGTGCCATTATCGACGTCGTTAAAACATGCACGCTTCCGTAAACTCCCAGTTCGCTCGCAAATAGTCCATAAAATTAAAAATTGAAAAGACACCCTTCGCAACCCTTGCATGCACGAGATATCCTCGGCTAGTTAATTCACTATACACAGCTTCCAAATGCCATTTACCTATCAATTTTAAATTTTACCCTTTTACGGGCGCGAGAAAAGGGTCCCTCAGAGCCTTTACGATCGTCCTCCCCCTTTCGAGGACCATAAAAATAGTCACTCTCCCAAGAAAAAGAAGAAGAAGAAGTTTCCTTTGCTATTAAACTTGGAATTGATGAATGATGATGATTCGTCGTCGTCGTAGAGATCGATATAATGGGGTGAGAGGCAACAAAAAAAGGACATTTTGAAAAGTTTATCCATCGCATCCTATCACATACAGTTTTTACGTTTCGATATGGGTACCTAGTATTAGCTTCCTTCGAAGTTATCTCGGGGGGTTACTTTCTTGTTTAGTCACAACCATATCTCGCTAAGACCATGTCCAAAGAAGTGTATCCTTTAACTTGGCACATTTCAGTTTAGATAGATAGAATTCCGTTATCGTCGTGGACATCGATAGCAAAAAAAGAGATACAACATCTTCCATTCTGTTTTTCAGAATAGATATGCTGTTCATCTGTTGGCCAGTTGGTGTGTCCCTAATATTTATCTTCGTCCATCTATACCTCATCGAACTTGGTTTGTCCCTCTTCTCTGGTAATGCATAATTTATCAAGTGGAAATAATTGCCCGTGGACAGTGAGAATGTATATGAAAAAAAAATACTTGATCTGGTGAATTAAGTCCGTTTGATGGATGTGAACTTGTCGTCCTTTTGAGGATATTTTTAAGCAATTTCTCATTTTGTCCCCTAGTCGTCGCCGTTGTTAAAAAAAAAACACACTCACACACTCACTCACCATCTCTAAAAGGAGATTAAATTGGAAAAAGTGAACTGTACTCTAAAATCAATAATCCAATCCAGTTTTTGGTTCGAGAGGTCTCATGTGTGGTTTTTGTGGATCGTATACATTATCCGCGGCGAATGCATTTTCGACGACGAAAACTTTTCTAATTGCAAATAAATCACAAGGTGCAACATGCGGGCTATATTACAAGTACATACACAGATGCATATAGATGCAGATAGGGAATAGTGGATGCAACCAGTGTGGGCACAATGGGAAAGTAAAACTAGTTTCCGGTGGCTATGTCGTTGGTAAATTCGAAAAGGATGTGGAAAAAGTGTCCTTGTGGCCTCTTTTGTTTGCGCTGCTCAACTCGTATATGTATATGTATGGTGTGGTTGATGTTGTCGTCGACGACATTGCTGTCGTCGTCGTTGCATTGGACGCAAGGAGCAGCGGCGGCGGCGTCGACGGATACACATTTTCCGGTGAAGGAAACAAATGGCCCTCCGGGAGGATAGTGTGCATAGTTAACGAAATTTTCCATTGCTCGGCGATTTAGTTGGAACTTTACTGTCCCTGATTAAGGTGAAGTTGGTTGGGTTTCATTTTATTTTATTTGTATATACAGTTTTAAAGGATATTGCTATAGGGTGAAAGTAAAACTGCATCAGAGGAAATGGTAATCACAGCGGAAAAGATGGATTTCGAAAGGGGCACTTTTCGATCAGTGTTAGTCACGATTGTGTTGTTGTCATTTTTTAAACGGAAGGTTTCCAGAAGTGGTTGCAATTAGAAGGAATTGAGACAGAGAAAACATAAATGTGACTAGAAGTGGGTAGATTTTGTGGATCCCAAGTTTGCTACAATCAAGTTAAAATCTGGAGACTGGAGGATCTACAAAGAGAGAACTCTTTTTAAAACAGAAAGAAAAGCACTTTCTTTTCCTACTTGGTGCGAGGCGGGTAGGAGCACCTTTCACCTTCCATACCGAGGTAGAATACTCAGATAGATCATGGGCTTAATCTGCAAAGGAATCATTCAATCTACTCTTACTTTTGCAAACCTATATTTCTGATCAAAGACCCGCGGATACTGCCGCCACACAGATCTTTCTTAAAATTATCAGTGAAGAGAAACGTAAGTGGTCGGTTGACAGTCTCGAGTCCTTAGGACTGGATGCTATTTTTCCTATACCCAACTTCAGATATCATTCAGAGTATTATAAGATGGAACCTTTTCCATATTTTGAAGGGATGCCTGACATTAGGTACTGATCTGAGGAAAAGATGGTCATTACACCAAAATCAGGTAAAACCACTCACTTAACCCCAAAAGATCAAAGACTGATCAGCCTGACTGACTTCTTTTATGTTGCAAACTTTCGAAAGATTTATAGAATTAAGTTCAGAACTAACATACATCTGCAAGCATCTCGAGGCGCTGATGAAGCGTATAGGTTCGCCTTTCCCGGGAGAAGTATGTATTAAAAAACAAAAAAAGTGATCCCTAGTAGGGGGGTTGCAAGGGGGGCAGCATGCCCCTGTATGTATTAAACTGCAAAATATTTTTGGGCTTTATTTCCATAGTTTTGCATTTTTGTTGGGCTTTATTTCTAAATCGATTTGGGTGTTATTTCCTTTGACGTTATTGCCTAACGCCCTCTTCATTAAAGGCTCCGTGAATAGTACCTTGCTGCCCAAGTCACACCCAAATCAATCTCTCTCACCCTTGATGTAGAAGGTGAAGGACCACTCAACAACTTTGGAACCAATTTGGTTATCAATGCCCTACGCGGGATTAACATATGCGAATCCGTGTACTGTTTTGTGGACCGCATGCTCAGAACCAGAGTAACCAATGCTTCATTTGGAGATAACTCTATCAATAGACAAGCAAAATAGGCAACTTTACAGGGAGGGGTTCTCCTCCATTTGCTCTGCAATCTGGTTCCTCTACAAATTCCTCCTGGAGACAGAATTTACCAAGTGCAAGGTTGTCACTTAAGTAGGCGACGCAAGTCGATACTCCTATATCAGGTAAATGCCCTCAGACTCTTGACGAATTCTTATAGTTAAATGGGCGACGTCAACCCGACCCAGACTGAGCTTGTCATTTTCACAAGAAAATACAAAATTTCAAAGTTCTCGCTTTTTTTAAAATAACCTAGATACTTGGGTTTAGAATTGGACACTGGAAAGAAAGCAACGGTAGTAGCCCTGTCCTCCGGCAAAAAGTCGCAAGGCATCTAGTAGGGACTACAACTAAATAGTGTGCATTGGTGAGACGTAGTAAACCGATCATCTTATATGAAATATTATCATACCTAGTGTACTTTGCAACTCGCTCGATAGGATGGAAAAAAAAGTCCTCTTTTTCTCGTGCCTTAAGAAAAATTTCTAGAATCTGTGACAAATTTTTTATTTACTTCTTATAAATAGAGTACACAAACTGAGTTTGAAGTCGATCGAATGAAAAAAAAAAAGAATTTTCCCATACAAATTTTGAACCCCCATTTCCCCCTTTTGGAGTCCGAATTATCCCCAAATCGGTGCTCAGTGCTAACTTTGGTCATAAAAGGAATTTTTTTCAAAATATCAACTTCCTAGTTTTTCCAGTTAGGGATGGGCGTTGGATCACCAATCAGTCAGGACAAACTGTTTTATACTATATAAGATTGGTTTGAGTGACCGTCCTGGTACAAAAGCCCACTTAGGAAATAGGCTATTCCATTTTATAGATATCCTGATCTATTTTTAGAGAAAGCAAGAAGTCATCCTGATCATCGGACTCATAATTCAGCAAAGACATAACCCCATCAGGAATCTTCAATTTGCTATTATTGGGGGTTAGTTAGTCGCATATTTGGTGAAGAATAGCCTCTATCTTCAACGTCCCCACTGCGCATCTTCAGCAATCTTTTTGCAATTTACCCAGCCCGTTTTAATACAATCACAAATTAAAAACTTTTTTTTTTCTTAACATTGGCTTGAACTTGAGGCCTTTGTTCGTTCCTCGAACCGCCTAAGTAAGTTCAACATTAGCTAGAGTTCTCTCTTTTGTCTGAATGTTTTTGGTCCAAAATATGTTTACAAACTCGAACTCTAAATTATTTATCCCCTCTCTAAAGTTTTGCTAACCAAATAATAGAGGTTTAACCGAACCCTTCAAAAAACCTTCCAACAAATTCCTATAGAATTACTATATAGGTTATGTGACGGAACTTAAAAAAGAACGCCTTCTTTAAAGCTTAATGGAAGCTGAAACTTGGACTACTTTCCATAAGTATACTTAACAAAGTTTGTTATTGGAAACCAATCGCCAGTTGATCGATCTAAAACTAAATGAAGCAGTTACAGAAGTCAAGGCTTCGATAGAGAGTGTGGTTTCTTCTTAAAGCTTTATCAACATCTTATAGATGCCAGAGCCTTTTAATGCTCAAACTTTTTAACCTAAAGGAGGCTTTGCGTTGTTTTTTTATGTTTACAGAGCTAAACTTCGTGGCTTTTATCAGAGGGTACGGTGGTGTTTTTATCATAAAGGAAGCGTCTCTACTTACTGTAATCGTCGCCGATCGTCAAGGAAGTTTTTTTTTAGACGTTTGTTTCTCGATTTGGCAACACTTTTTCCACTTTTTCGGGTTTGGCAGCTGACAGCTTATTTTTAATGTAAGGTTTTCATTCATACTGTCATGGCAAATCGAAGGTGGATTCAGTCACTAAACGATCACGATCTAAACATTCTTAGAATAAGTTTGGTTATGGCTATCTCCAAGAGTCTAAAACGATGGCAACGTTCTTATTCAAATATAAGAACGTTGTAGTTAAAGCTGTCCGTCATGGCTGCAGCGAGATTTCCCTTAAATTTTTTAAAAACGACCTTTCGCTTCGCTGGACTTTTTTTTTATGTAGGTTAGGTTAGGTTAGAGGGGCAGTTTGCAATTTTCACCCAGAAGCCATTGAGGCCCATTGTGATTACCCTTTTTATAGTATACATGGTAGGACCTGCAACCATTCGGATCTGTTGATGAATTTTCTTAAATCTGGTAGAAGTATCGTTGCTAGATCTTCCAAGCCGTCAAGGATTCATCCTCCTATACAAGAATACCGGCGTTGTTGGAGGGCTGGAAAGTGACAGAGGATGTTCCACAGATTCTATTTCCTTTTCATTCCTGCAACCTCTGCAGAAGTCATTTATAAAGATACCCAGTCTTTCGGCCATGTTTCCAAAGATGCTGTGTCCCTGTGTTACCACGACGAGTACTCGAAATTCGGTTCTATCAAAAGATGTTAGGATCTTTGACATTTTAGTGTCAATTGTGGGCCACAAGCTGCGAGTTATGGTACAACCGGAAGTGTTGTTACATCGTTCTTTAGCCAGGTTTAATGTGACATTATCAATGACGCTCTTAGCTGAGTTGAAAGCTGGTTGTACCTGTCTGCCGGCTAATAGTATGGCCATTTCGGAGTTTATCTGCTGTTTCGTTCCCTTCTACACCAACATGTCCAAGTCCCGGAACCAAGCACAGCAGTACTGTGTGATGGTTTATCTCGGCTCTGACGTACGGACTTAGAGTTTTCCAGATTGGAGTTAATCGCTTTAAGTGCAGCTTGGTTGTCCTGTCCAAACAGAAGGTAATTTCCATTGATGAGAGTCCCTTGCCATCCGGCTCTCTCGTTTGAAAATTGATTCGTGGTGTATTTACGGAACGTATTGCCAAAGTTGTTTAAATTAAGCCGCAAAAAACCAAACACGCTCCTTCCAGACTTTGACATCCTTTGTTGCACATACAGGCTGACTTATAAAAATCCACTCAGCTGCATGGGTGTACCCACCCAACTTTGACACACCACCCGTTGTCCTTGTGCAGCATAAAAATTAATTCATCCTTTTTGAGCACATGCAAGAAAAACAAAGGATGAATAAAAAGAAACATCAACATTGAAATGAGAACAATCCCTTATTGCATGTGATTGCTCCGAGTTTTTGCGTCACACACTACATACGCCGAAAGCTATATTATGCTTCGCTGCTGGACCCTAAACGATTGGACAAGCCTTTGCCTTTTCTATATACATTTCGCACCACACAGACAATCGGAATGACAGTGAAACCAGCCTCACCCCACGACGAAACGTCGCATCGGTCGCATGATCTGAGAAATGTACTGTGAACTCGCTCTAATGCTGTGATTAATATGCACAAAAAAATTGTCTTTTTTTCTATCTCTGCCTGCCCACCACCCCTCATATGTGATATTAAGAAAAAATTGGAATATCATCTGCATCCCTGACCGTTACCCACGGCTTTCCCTCCTCCGCCCCCACTCAGAACAGATAAGACATAATGAATGGATATTACAATTTCTTTAGAAAATTCTTCGTCCTTATCATTCATGACTACGAAGAGAGCTAGAGAGACGGAGATGAATGCTACCCAAAAGAATAGAAAGGACATTTCCTCCTCCCCCCACCGTCCCTAAAAACATGTTGTTTGGCGTGGAGAGAATTCCTGCAAAAAGGATTCTTTTTCTCTTTCCATTGTTATCCGAGAGACTACTTTTACTCGACAAATGCAAACCAAAGGAAAAAAAAGGGAACACCATAGGGGGTGGAGGATACCCATACCATTGTCAAGATGTAAGTGACAATAGTTGCAAACAGCAGAAAGCTAGAATTGCAGAGAAAGAAATGACAAAAAAAAAGGACTAAAGAAAAGAACTGTGAAACCAAATGCCATCGCGCAGCAATATCCTTCGTATTACTGTCGTTTATTAGTTCTTTCCTTTTAGCGGCGGCTATTGTAAGAAGTCACTCTGCAGGAATGGGGATGTAAGTGATATTCCATAGAATGGTGTCCATCTTTTCATATATAAAAAAAAGGAAGAAAGAAATACATAGAGAAACGGATAAAACGCTAAAAAGGAATTGCATGTTTTGCATTTCCTGCATCACCCACCACGACGTTGTTAATTTTTAATTTGTGTCGGTATTTTGTTAAAAAAAAAATTGTATACTACTGCAGGGTGTAAAGGGAGGCGACTATTGAGTGCAAAGGATAATGGCACACCATCAAACCTAATCGCTGGAAGTTCTGAATAATAATCATTTTTGCAATGGCGCACTCGATTGCATATAAAGTAGAAATCTGAAAACATATTTCCATTTAAATCTCTTCATGAATTTTGGTCCTTAAAATTCTTTACACTTCACCCTAACCCCCTTCACCCAGTCTAAGACAAAAGCGTGAACAAAAATCACACAAACTCAACCCTCAATCTTGAAGTGCGGAGGATTACGAGCGCAACTGATGCAGTTGGACATGGAGTACGAGGATGTGTATACGAGTATAAATGATGTCTGCTTCTTTATGGTCTTGTGTATGTCAGGCGATTCTAAAAGCAGTGGACTTTTAAAATCATCACGTTCCAGTTGTTGGACATTAGTGTGTGTTTTTGGTTTTAATATTTCCTTTTTTCTCTCCATTTAATTCCATTTTGAGGAGAGTAAATGGAGTGCCACACATAGTCCTTCGTCTTTATCCTTGGTCGCACTCACTTAGCTATCGAGTGTCGAATTACACTTGCGACAGAGAAATTATTTAGTAAACAATCTTAAAGTTGCTGAACGGAATTTTAGTGGTGGATTCTGAGATTTCTAATGATATCATGGGGATATCTCGTTTATTTGTCACACTGCAGAGAGATCAGGGTCAACAATGTCCTTGTATATAGTTTTCCAAGTGCTTTCGAGACCAAAGACGTGGTTTGAATGGCCAAAAATTTAAGCGGAGAATACGTGACGGCGAAAGAAAATTACTCGCAAAATTAAAAATGTTAATTCAACTCTGCCAAAGAGAGAGAGCGAGTCCTTTTCGAGGAAGGGTTTTTCGGCATTAAATGCGTCGTCGAACACTGACGACAGATCAGTTCCTATCATAGGGAGAGACAAGGTTCGTGCGGAATTCACTTCGTTTCTTACGAAAGTCAACGGTTGTCGAGAATAGTAACACGTGTGCTGGTGATGTCTTACGTAACGGTTGCATTAGGATTAGGTTGTATTACCTTGTAAAAATGTGACTGCTCTACGTAATATTCATCAGCGGTGCGGAATTTTCTCTTCTATCGATGAAGATAATATGAACTGTAGTTATTTTCGAATGTTGTCTGTTAGACAAACAGTTTGTTAGACAGACAACATCATGTTACGTAACGAAAACCTTTGAAACATATTGTTTAAGACAACAGTTTGATATGAACTAGCAATGCGGCTACATAAAGAAAAGTGTAAAAAACCCGAGGAAAGAATACACTCGGTGTTTTTAAATATGTAAATAGATAGCGTCATGTTACGTAATTGATATGTCAACTATTTATAGAGCGCATGTCTTTTAATATTATACATATGTGGGAAGGCACATGCCATTTTGGAAAAAAATATCCATGAGGGAAAATTCTGTTCGATTAATAACAGTACCCAAAGAAAACGTGACGTTATGTAAACGACACGTCAAGTATTTATAGAGTGTATTTCTTTAAATATCTTAACAGAGGACACATGGGATTTTGGAAAAGATAAAACGAAGGAAAATTCAGTTCGATTAATATGTAACAACGTGACAGGAAAGACAATGATACGTTACGTAAACGACACGTCAAGTATTCATAGAGTTTATTTCTTATAACATGTTAGCTACATAGTAATTTGAGGCAGACAAATGAATGATAATTCAATTAGACTTTTACAATACCGATAGACACCATTACGTAACGTAACTCAACTATTTATAGAACGTGTTTATTTTAATATTGCATGAGACGGCAGATGTGATTTAAGAAAAAATAACATGACTAAAAATTCAGTTCTATTAATATCAGACAACGTCACGTTACGTAAACAATATATCAACTATTTGTAGAGTGGATTTGACAAAAGAAAAGTGAATGACAATTCAGTTCGATTTCGTCAATACCTATAGTCACTACCTATAGACAGCGTTACGTTACGTAACTCTAATATTTATAGAGCTTATTTCTTTTAATATTGCATGAAAGGGCAGATTTTTGGTGAAGAAACGTGAATGACAATTCAGTTCGATTTCTTCAATACCGATAGACAGCGTTACGTTACGTATGTAACTATTTCCACCGCGTATTTCTTTCAATATTGCATCATGTGCAATGAGTTCATGAATAACAATTGAGTTCTAATAATTAATAGCAGAAAACGTCACGTTACACCCACAGAAAAAAATTGTAATATTTACAATTTTCTGCGTAAAATTTACAAATTTTAATTGTAACTAAAGTCATTACAATTTAATAGTAAATTTCGCTTTTTTTTACTATTTTTAATTGAAAAATTTTAAATTTTATGGATAGGTCCCTCAACGTCAACTTGGTTGTATCCATTTTGTGAAGAATTTCAATATTTTAAACTGTATCCCGAATCCTTTTGTCTGGAAAGCTTCGTTTCTGATGTCACAATGCAGGAAAAGCGGTTCCCCCACACACAGAAAAAGATTGTAAAGGCTTTACTATCCGAATTGTAAAACCATCTATTTACAATTTAAATAGCAAATTTGGTTAATTTACTATTTTAATTGTAATTTTTTTTTTTGTTTTACTATTTTAGTTTTTTTTGAAAATTTGTGCCTTTAAGTTTTTTTATCGAAGAAAACAAAAAAAATTACAATTGAAATAAGTAAATTTCGCATATTTTTTTCCTATTAAATTGTTAATTTACTATTTTAATTGTAATTTTTTTTTTTGTTTTACTATTTTAGTTTTTTTTGAAAATTTGTGCCTTTAAGTTTTTTTATCGAAGAAAACAAAAAAAATTACAATTGAAATAAGTAAATTTCCCATATTTTTTTCCTATTAAATTGTAATGACTATAGTTACAATTAAAAATTGTGAATTTTACGCAGAAAATTGTAAATATTACAATTTTTTTCTGTGAGTGCCAGCACGATAAAAAAACATAAAAATACAAATTTTCAACAAAAAATAAAATAGTAAAACTAAAAAAATTGCAATTAAAATAGTAAATTTACCAAATTTGCTATTTAAATTGTAAATAGATGGTTTTACAATTCGGATAGTAAAGCCTTTACAATTTTTTTCTGTGAGTGTACGACTGTGATATATCAACTATTTGTCGATGACATATCTTTAAAATTTCGAACGTAAAAGATCGCATAGAATTTTAATAAAGCTACATTTTAGAAAGCAAATGTCGAGTCATTTCTATATACTATATCAAAGTTAGGTTAGGTTCGTTTAAACAGGGAATGAATATGGAATGTAATCGTGCAGTGTCACGCGTGGGATGTTGTCAATCTGTCAAATGCTGCCAAAAATAGTCGATCATTTAGTCCCCACAGCATTGACAAATCAGGCATTTGCTCGTGACATTCAAGTCGTGTCAGTCGTGTGTTAATGACACACCGAATGATAGACATGATAGGCGATTACCCAGAATGACCAGTAATATTTTTTCCGATTGATTGGATGACATATTCCAACGTACGGCTACGTGGCATCATACAATTTTTAATTGTCATTTATTTCGAATGACTGAAGGTACAGAGTAATTTTATAAAAATCATTAAACAGGCTGTCCGGTGGCGAATTTATGTTTTCAAATGCGAAAGTGCAGCGCTAACATATTGCCTAAAAGTAGTTCCAATTATTTTTTTATTGATTTAGATTTATTACTATTATGGCAAGTTGCATGAAGTAAGTTCATGAAAAAGCCCCCCTTAAAAGGGGTCATCGTCAATAACTCGGGCCTCAAGCTAAATTTCTAAAATCGGTGAAATGGATTTTTTTAATTTATTATATAAATTAGACAAACGGAGTGTTACCCCTTTAGGGGTTAAATTTCGAAATATACTTCCTCATTGCTTGTATACACCAAAAAGGGAACCGCTTTGCAAAATGTCAGCTTTCTATAGCCAAGAGTTTGGGCTAGACGTTGATGAGTCTGTAAGTGAAGAGTAATTTCCATTTTTATATAATGATATAGATTGCTAGTTCTACAAATGACGTTAGGAGCCAGAGGCAGAAGCAATGGTGCTTGGGCCCGGGCCTGCTCATTACACTCAATCTGGGGTCGAATTTCCGCATCCGTGAACAAGTACTACGTCACTGAAAAATCTACAAATTTCAGTGTCATATGATATTGCTCCCCCACGGATGCAGTAATTCGACCCCAGATTGAGTATAATATGCAGGCCCGGGGCCCCAGTCCTCTTACTTCCGCCCTGAACAATACTTAACCCGCCGTAGAGTTGTTGGATTTCTTCAAATACATAATTCGTCCTTTAGAGAGCAACATGTTTGATCAGATTTTGTAAGTGGAAATGATGTACCTGATGTATGATTTCATTTCGTATCCGATTGGCATAGTTATAAAGCTGTCTCATGGTTGTCAAATATTCCCAATAGGTGAGGCAAAGTTTTAGGTCTCTCTCTCCAGGGGTCGAACCTTAAACCTATCGTTCTATAGTCTAATGCACTAACCACTAACCCAAAGCTCCAACAATGAAGCGCAGGAGAAAGTTTTTTTTCGTTTATTTTTGCGGTTTCGAGTTCTGACTCAAAAAGGACTACCTTCTTTTGGGACATAAATGTATAACACATTTTCTTACCACAGAAGCTACAAAAAGATGCTGCTGCTGGTTTCAAACTTCCAATTGAGTATATACTTATTTCCTTCTCCAAGATTAACATCTATATCTGCAGTGCCACAAGTCCTTACGGAAGGTGTACCGATAAACAATGGATTTTTGTCCAATCAAAAGAAAGCTAAGCTAGTTGAAATTCTGCTCCAATTCCATAAGGATATCCACTGCCAATTGTTCAATAACAAGGCACTACAAGAACCAATTCACTAATACACCTTACCTCAGGTTAAATGTGCCGTATTATGCTAAACTCATTCGTCGACCCGTTCTATCAGATAATAATGAAAGTTATGCAGTACTGCATCAACAAAAGCACCAAAATTATCCTCAAAATTGCAGCAAAAAAATATAATAAAAAAAATCTTCTCCTATGTAAAGAACAAGTCCTTGTACAGAACAGCCCGTGTTACCTACCACCACCTTCTTCTTCTGCACCAAAAATTCAAAGTTATACACAAATGAAATCTCATTTAAAGTTAGCATTATTATTAATATTATGCACATCATAACAAAGCAAACACAGTTCAACGGGACAAGGACACACGTATAAATATAGTCTGGTTTCTACATCGTTGGCGGCAGCCATATTAGGTAAAACTCTGCTGCAACTTTATGTTGTTGTTGTGTTGTGTCGTCATCGGGATGAAAATGCCAAAGTGAAGGGAAACTTTCCTGCGGTATTCTATTGCGAAAAATTAAAACTTTTTTTTAAAAGGTGGCAACGTCGTCGTCGTCGTCGTCGTTCGCAGCAAGGCGAAGAAGATTCCCTAATAAAACCCACTTTGTGCAGACGAAAAAGATGAATTCACTCGATAGAAACAGACAGCGATTGATGTTAATGAGGAAATGCATAAAATATTTGAAATTCGAGATGAACTTGAGCACTACACAGCTACATCTCAATCTCAATCTTATTCTCAATCACTCCGCAAGGATAATACAATTATTATCGTTTCTCAGAGGGGTTGTTCTTTTTTCCCGCCCGATTTTTGCTGTTGCTGATGTCGGAGGAGACCCCTCTTCTTCATCCGCCATTGCTAATTATTACCAATTGCTGATTCCCTTTCATATAGTCAGGAGCAGACTTGCACACGTTGTGTGCACACTATACAGATACACACAATCAACCAACAAGGAACATAATTAATTGATATTGCTAACTTATGACAGAAGCTAGCAATTATTGTGTCTGTATACGTGTGGTGGTGCAACAACATCAAAGTTCATCCAGTCGAAGCGAAGGGAGTTTGTGCAAAACCTCTAACCAATTTAACTTTCCTCACGGTCAAAGAAATCTCTCGAAATTGAATCATGTCCTCCTTTTAAGGATTCCACTCTCACCCAATGAGTCTAACCATCTTCTGGTTGCTTTTGCAAAGATGCGAAACATTTGTAAACTAATTAAGGGATGCAAGGACCATCACCACCGCCAGAAAGAAACTCAACCCCATAGTAAAATAGAAGGAGAAAGGAGGAAAAAAAATGAAAATTCCCATCTTCTGGTTCACCTTTTGCCAAACTGATTCCAGCATCGCTACCACCGCTGCTCATACATGCCTCCAGGTGATTTCAGGATCTGGTAGACTGGAAATTATAAATTGATTATGAACACTGACATTTAGCCAGCGGCAACTGTAGCCAAAGCACCAGTCATACCGTAACCCAATACAGAAGGGGCAAAAAGGTTACACCAACAGTTTGTTCATATATTTTTTTCCCATTTCGTTTCGTTTCATTCTATTTGTAGATATAGTTGACTTCTGGAGTTGGGAAAAATTAATCTTTCATTAGAAAGGAAGTAAAATTTGATTTCAAGTCGTCAGCATTGAATTTCTTAAATTTAAATGAGAGTTTCCAGACGATGAAAGGGAATGAAATTTAAATCGGCAAACCTTCGTGGAAGTTGCATACCTTTGACTTCATACAGATCCTGTTCTGTTCCATTGTTTTTGAATGAAATAAATCTTTTGACATTACAGATTCTCTAGAGTTCCACTTTCTGTCAATCGTTTATTCATGTGCACCCTCTGGAGGAATATTTGTTTTTATGAGCATTAGAATACAGTCTAGATCATTTCATATGTCCACTTCAAAAAATAAAAAGATTTCCTACATTTCTGACATTTGTCCAAAAAAACATTTTTATAGATGCAAAGATGTCGAAATTACAACCTATTTTCGGCGAAATGCAAGAAGAAAGAGAAAAAATTTAAAATAGTGGAAATCTGCAGTAATTTTCATAAATGTTGCATACTTTCAGGTTTTATCTAAGTAAATATGCGCAAATTTTACAGTTTAGATATTTACCAGACCTCTGATCTAATTGGGTTTTGAGTCTACCCGAAACAAAAAAAAAAAATCCTAAACTCTCGCTGTTTCCAATATTACATTTTTGGGTTTTGGTCAGTCTCGCATTATTTCCAATTCTCTGATTCCCTTGTCATCAATTAGATGCCCTAAAAGCCACACATTTTGTGGTCGGATGTTTGTTTAACCGATGAATAAAAAACGATGCCAATATGTAAGGTCCCAAATGTATCCCCTGTGGTATCTAGGTACATTGTGGTACCACATAAGTGAGGGGAAAGGGAAGGTTATTAACCTAAGGTAGTAAGGCGCAGCTTGCAATATATGCAATTTTCACCCAGAAGCCATTGAGATTCATTCATCTTCTTAAATCTGGTAGATGTATCGTTGCTAAAACTTCTAAGCCCTCAAAGAACCGTGCTCCCATACAAAAGTAGCGGCGTCCTTGGAGGGCTGGACAGTTACACAGGAGATGTTCCACAAATTCTATTTCCTCTTCATCCATGCAACTAATGCAGAAGCCATTTGTAAAGGTACCCAGTCTTTTGGTCATGTTTCTGATTATTTGATTTCTATCAAAAGATGTTAGGATTTTTGTGCTTTTAGTACCTATCAATCGCGGGCCACAAGCTTCGAAGCTATGGTACAACTGAAAGTGTTGTTCCATCGTTCTTTAGCCAGGTTTAATGTGACATTTCAATCATGCCCTTAGCTGCGTTGAAAAAAAAAGGGGAAGAGGAAGGTGGCCCGGACATACTGATGGGAGCCTAGTTGCTGCTTATACAAATTTCTTTGAGAAAATCTGCGGCAATATGGATAAAGGCCTCGTTGAAAAGTTCGAAGAGTGACAGAACCCAGTTTCTTACTTAGAAGGTAGATGTGGCTATTACTGTTCGTACTTCCGCGTGACAGTTTATCTTTGGGAAAACGAAGGGTTACCGAGACAATCGGCGAGGGCCCATAGCTTCTGACAGTCTCCAGGAAACTATCTACATATTATTAAACAATATTTAAGTGGCCTGTGCTCCAAAATGCGTTTCGCCCCGCGATGTGGTGGGTGGGCTCATCAACAGACGGAAACTATCTCCTAAAGTCCACTGCGATACTCCGCCCATTTCTTCAAATGGTTTTAAAATACTCATCGTCGAACTTTGTTTTAAATAAATTCTGTCTACTAAATACGCTCTAAAAAGCTGTCGTCCCAAACGGTACCCCTAACCTTATTTTTAAAATCATTATCGTTCAATCAGTGAAGGGCAAATAGTTATGGTCCCAATGCAGTCACCTGTGGTACACCAAACCTTTCTGTGTACTAAATACGCTCTAAAAAGCTGTCGTCCCAAACGGTACCCCTAACCTTATTTTTAAAATCATTATCGTTCAATCATTCAAGGGCAAATAGTTATGGTCCCAAAGAAGTCACCTGCGGTACACCAAACCTTTCGAAATACTCAACGACGTACTGAACTTTCTTTCTTTTAAACTAAATACGGTCCAACTATTTAAAAGCATAGAGTTAAGGTCCCAAAGCGGCCGCCTGCGGTACTCCATGTTAAAATGCAAATATGTATGTACATATGCTCCCAAAAAAAAGTCCCCTTTGGATATTCATTCCCATCTGCAAGCTATATAGAAGATCCTCAACACCTTGTAGCCCTATCCCTGGATAATCACACTTTTTTTTTGTCCAATAAATGTCTACACATTTATAAACAAATCCAACAAAAATCCACTCATCCACTGCCCCCCATTGGCTTTGAAAATAATTTAATTTCACTTTAAGTCGACTCTTTGTCACATGTACGAAAAATGCTTTTAATTTCCGTCAAAACATGTCAAAAAAACCCCACCGTGCTAGGAACTCTAGACAATATCTGCTCCTTTTTATTTTTTTTAAATATATAAAGGATGCCTATCGAGGATTTTAATATACGTTAAATTGGAGTATATCAACAGCGGCACCTACACCTCCCTATAATAGAGGAGTACCTACACCTACACCTCCCTTTTACAGAGGAGGTGTTTCTGTTTCGCTGTGCGCGCTGCCAACACTGAACATCATAGAAAACGTAAACATAGCGTGCTGCATGAACAGTGACGCTCTCAGTGGAAAACTGATGCTAAGTGCTAGGTGACACGATATCCTTTGGCGCGATTTTTCACTCCCTCGAAAAAAAAGGAGGTGGCTGTGTCATTCTCTATGTCACGGTTGAATTGTTCACGAGTACACTTTCAAGTAATATTTTGAATTCGTTTTTGTTGCTGACAATGGCTGGGTGACTGCTGACTGCGGCTCCTTCTCCTTCTCCTTCAACTCCTGCTCCACCATTGCTTGTTACTGGTTTTATTAAACATATCGTCTCTCCCGTTCTGTCTGTCTGCCTGTGTATGTGTGATTAAAATCATTGCACTTGCTTTTGGGTAAGTTCTCGTTATTGTTATTATTATTTCCATCACACATCAACCCCCATCACACAAAACGTGGTTCATCCTTGCTGCCGCGGTTGGGTTGGGGTTGCCTATGCCACCTCTCGATGGTTATGAAGGAAAAAAAAAGGATATGTGTCCTACTTGATATTATTATTTTCGGTCTCGTTTTTTTCTGTATTGCCATTTAATATATTCCCCATCGTGCTGCAGCAGGGCTTAAGAATTTTGACAATGGAGAAGCGCGTACCGAAATAAATTCTCCTCTACCATATAGAGGGCTGTGGCGTAGAGAGTTGTGACTGTGATAGTTAGTTGTGACAGAAAAAAATATGCCTTTTTGGAGGACGATATTATCGATTTGAAATTGATATGTGACGTCGTTGAGCCTGTCTTTAATTTTATGAACTATGTCACGAAATCAATAATTTTTAATAAAACATTCTGTCAGTTGAACTGGTTTTTTTTTATATTTGCCTTTGTTCGGCAGTGCGTTTTTTTTGGTCTTTGTCGGGGATTTAGTGTCACGGATATGCTAAGGATAATAGGTATCGAACTCGGTCACGTTTTAGGGTAAACAAACCGAGAATATGACAATTGGAATATGTATATCGACGTTTGTGGATTATATTAGGATGTTTAAGAAAGGTGTTTGATATAATGATGGCAGGGAGTCCTTGCAAAAGGAACACAGATGTATATAGCTTTTATGTAACGGCTGGCTAAAGTACTACATGAAACATTACCCATGTTGTGTTTTAACATTTATTTGTGTTGCTAAAAAATGTATGGTGAGAGAGGGAAATAACAACCCCCATTTAACGAGCTGAGACGACGAAGTACAAGCCTTGCGTGACCTCGTCAGCTATATCGAATGTGCTTGGTTTGGTTGAAAGTGGCTGCCAGCTAGGAAACGGCAACACACTTAGCCCAGCATAGGGCCACGAAGAACCGATCATTTCATTATTGAACCATTTTGAGGGTCTTCACAGGCTTCAGTTTGTCAGATCACCTAAGCCGTTGTAATAGAAGGCGCCTAAGTGAAGTTCACTTCTACGGGAGATAGGTGGACAGGAACAAATGAGGTCGGAAACTATTTCCTTCTCGTTAGCAAAAAGGTATAGCCTTCTAGCTTTCTTTTCTATTACACAGCGCAAAATGCCCTCCTGGCTTCATTTAATATCTTAACAATGAATTAGTGGCCACATTTAAGAGAACGACATCAAAGAGCTATGTCATTCCAAACACACAATTGCCGATAGGTTGATTTATATAAACCTGAAAGAACCCACAACTTCGGAGAAAACAATTCTGTGTGCATCTATATGTAGTACCACCCACTTCAGGCTGAAAGTTTTGTCTCAGCTATGAATTGACAAACGAGGCAAATAGCTATGGCCCTATATGAGTTCCCTGTGGTACACCATGTTTTGTTGCTAATTAGCTTGAAATTGTCATGGCTTCAACGGCAATTGGAAGCAATTTATGCATTTCAAGTCTAGTAGCATAACAAAGTCGAGGTGGATCGATTTTTTAAAGAATTCGAATTATTGAAAATATAATATTTTTAAATGTTGACAAGTTTTGAGACAGTTCTGGCTGTCACTACCTTCTCTTTGTCTATTACGATTTTAATATCAAATTTACCAATTTTTATATCCTTGCTTTAACATGCAGCTTATTCTGAATGCCACTTCCTATCTTACAATTTTTTGTGCTGATATTGCTCAATCTTGAGACCATTATAGTTTCTTACGGAAATGTTCCATGCCCCGTATTCAGTCTTTCGCACATTTTGGGACAATGTACGTCTACTTACCAGATCTTAAGCTGTCTGAATTGTGAATGACTTTTTTGTATTGGAGTTGCCACGACCTGTTCTACAATTTCTCACACATTTTTTAAACTACGAATAATACGCATCAATGTATGAAATTTGATGCCACGCCCCGTTGTATAATTACGCCCACTTTTTAAAAAAATGCCCCATGCAGAAAAAAGACTTGCAAGTATTCAATTTCGTAAATATGTCTTCAACAGTTGCCAAGATATAACGTGTTAATTTTTTCATACCAAGATTAGCGTCTTAAGCCTGTTTGTTACATGGGAAGTACCACGCCCCGAAACTCTTCATATAGTACTAGGAACATACTTAAAAGACCCATGACTGTTTGACGGATATAGGATCTGATACATTTTCTGGAAACGTACAAAAGACAACCAGTCGAACCCACAATTTCAATATTGAATTTTATATAGTATATATTCAGCACGGCCTATCGTCAAACTTTTGTACATAGGCAAACAAACGCATTGTGAAAGTTTGAGCTCATTTGGACAGCTAGTACGTGAATTTTGTTAGTCTTTTTCTTAATGCCCTCCTTTGAGAGGGGTCGTTTACAAAAAAAAAGAAACTTGTCAAAAAATTCAAGTCATTTAGGTACTTCTTTTTATGATGGCGATGATATCATTACAATTTATCGTTAAGCACAAAACTAGCTACAAGAAGTAACCCCTTTTTGCCCCCCTTTTGAAGGAGTCGTTTACAAAAAATAACTTGTCAACAAATTAAAGTCATTTACTGCTTTTTATAACAGCGACCGTGTTCGTTTCAAAAATAATATCCTTACAATTTATAAAAGCGTCGAGCACAATACTAGCTGCAAGAACTAGCCCCTTTTTGCCCCCCTTTGGGAGGGGTTTGTTCCTTAAAATGTAATCTCGTATGAAATTTATTAGTTGAAGTATTGATGGATGGAAAAATGATTAGGTCACTCGTTTAATAAATGGCTTTCAGGGGGTCATTTATTAAAACCTTGTCTTAGAGCTCTGGGCTATATTAGGACCTTGTAGTGCCTACTATTTTTCTTCATTTATCGCGTTTGTGTGTATTTATCATTTTTACTATACAGCCAATCTGGTTTGTCCCCTTTAAGGTGGTCATTTGAGAAAAATCTTGGAAAAATGTAACGAATTATTGTCTCTTCAAGATATTAACCCCTAACGCAACTATTACATAATGTCACTAATTGTGTCATTTCTTGACCTGTCGCGTGACACGATTTACGCGACTTGAATGCCAAGACCAAATAATTTGAATGGCTTTGTAATAGCCTTGCCAATGCTGTTTGATCGACTTTTTTGGCAGCATATAACAGATTGACAACGAAGTACAATCGGTACTGCATGATTTTCTACAGTGTCACACATGTCGTGATTGACACGGATACCTTCGACCAAAATTCGTGCAAATGTGCTGCACATAACCAGCACTACCAGTAAAGAACTGTGCTAACCGTGTCACCTGTGCAAAGGCTTGAAAAACGCCTGTCACTCGCATCTGTCTTTTAGCACTGTCACAGCATGACAAAGTGAACATGTCAATACATTTGGACTCAATGACACATGAATGACCACGCAATTGAAATTAAAAATGTGTGAATGACTGTCAATCGGTGTGGATACACTTTCGAATGACACGCACATGGTGACTAGATGAGTCAATTTCTGTTACTTCAGTATGTGACACATTTCGTGACATGTCTAGTCGTATTTTAAGGAATTTAATTTGTATTCAAAGTTCCATCCTTTTGAGGGAGTGTCTACAGCAAATGATTTTAGTTTAGGGGTTGCTTTGTTTGAGAAAAGTAAGACTTCTGACAAAAATGCCCATTCTACATCCAACACGCGTCTATTTCTAACTTCTGACATCACACATTCGCACTGGTCAAGGATACAAATAGTCTATAGCAAATCACTTGTGTACGACCCGAATAGGCGTCGTCCTGTACATTGCCAAAAGATGAAAAAAAAAAAGGAACCATCCTCATAGTTTGGCTTAATTTTAAAAATGTGTGCTCCTTCCCGCACGCAAGTGAAACAAAGAAAAAACTCTTCCCAACTCATCGAAAGGAAGGCGTTATGTAGCCATTAAAAAAATTACCAATAAATCAAATTCCCCGAAGCCAGAGTTTACGCTACTGTTGCCAAAACTATGTATTCAATAGAACGACCGTTTTTTTTTTATTATTCTCATTTTCTGGCAAAAAATTCATTTCTAAATATGACATTGGTTTTCTATGTTTATTTTTTTTTATAGCCATTCTGCGTCCTTTCACTAGCAGTTAGGAGGAGGGATTTTTGTGATAAATTTATCCACACCAAAAAAACAGTCGGTGGTGGGGTGGTAAATAGCAATTTCGCATCCGATAGCTAATTAGTCATGTTCAAGATGTAGTGGACCACGACACGATGATGGTTCGGGGGGTGGAGGATTGAAAACAGAAATCAAAATCAAAATCTCCTACGACAAAGTCGAATTTTATTGCAACGATAATTTAGGCGAACAATTTACTAGAACCCAGCCCATGAGAAGAAGTGTAGCGCTGAAACGAAGAATATTGCCCCTCGAAGCGAACGCCGGCCGCGCCGCGCCGCAGTGAAGAATGAACAAGAAGCGTTGCGAATAAATTACACGAGCAGCAGCACAAGTGGGTGGCGACTTTGGCAGAATTAAAATATGTTGAACGTTTCAGATATAATTGCTTTTGATGCAGCTACTGCTGGCTATGGGTTGTCCTTTTTCGTTTGGTAAATTTGCATTTGTCGTCTCTCAGACGTGAAGGGATATGGCTATCAATATTTGCGAAAGTGTTGACATAGATGGGGGTGAAGATAAGATGCTATTGTAAAGAATTAGAAAGCTGTCTAGGTACCTTTTTTGTTGTTCTTGTTCAGAGTGGGAGTCACCAATTAAACAGAATTTTTCAAAATTTATCCGTTGCAGTCAATTTCATCTGTCAAATCTGTAAATCCGTTTTATTCGACAGTTAACTATTGGACAAACTAGTTGGTAGTTAAATCTGATGAGTCGCTATAGCGAGTGGTGACTCACCAATCGTTTATTTTATAACGAAAGCCCTAGACGAAACGCTTTACTTTTATGTTGTTTAGGACTCCAAGAACTAAAGATGTAGCTGACAATTCCCACCAGTGATTGACCCATGTATAAATTTGGACATCAACCTGAGTTTCGAATCAAACACTACTTTGACAAAATGGTTGAACGTAGTGTAAAAAAAACTCAATCATCGCATCGCAGCCTCAACCAACAAGCGTCTCCACCCAGCACGATCTTTGGCTAACCGCCTCCAGTTGCGCACTCCAAGTTGGTTGAGGTTTTCTTCCACTTGTGCGCGCTACCGACTGCGTTGTCCGGGTTAGAATCGAAGACTCTTCGGGCCGGAGCATTCGCCTCCATTCACTCTACATGTCCTAGCCATCATAGACGACTGATGCGTACTTTTCTGACCAGGTCGATGTCGCTATATAGCTCGTAGAGTTGGTTGTTAAATCTCCTCCTTCAAAGCTCGTCAAAGCAAATGGGACCGAAAATCACTCGAAGAATTTTGCGTTCGAAGGGATCGAGGAGATCTTCATCCGCCTTTGATAATGTCCATGATTCTGCGCCATAAAGCAGGCCTGGGATGATTAGGCTCTTATATAGAGTCTCCTTGGTATTTCTCGACAAGGTCTTACTAATCAATTACCTTCTTAGGCCGAAGTAAAAGCGGTTGGAAATTGTAATTATTCTTCGCTTGATTTCTGATGTGATGTCATTTTCAGAGTTAACAGCGGAGACGAGGTCAGTTCGTTGACAAATGGGTTCAGGCGTTCACACAGTATGACAGACAGGATCTTGTAAGCTATGTTAAGGAGACTGATGCCTCTATAGTTGGCGCAGTTTAGAGGGTCTCCTTTCTTATGGAACGGGTAAACAATGCTGAGGCTCCATTCATCAGGCATACTTTCCCCTGACCAAATCTTGGTGACGAGTTGGTGTATGATGCTCTCTGCTAAGTCATCTCCCGCTGCCTTGAAAAGCTCGGCAGTTAAACCGCCCGCAGCCTTGTTGGATTTCAGCTTGGCTATTGCTATCCTTACTTCATTTTGGTCAGGTGGACGGAAGTCTTGGCTTTTATCGCCCAGATTGAATGTTTCATTCTGCCTGACAGAGGAAATTGTGTTGTCCTCGCCGTTTAACAGTCTGCAGAAATGCTGCTCTCGTCCTTCTCTGCAACGCCGCTTTGTAGGCGAGTTGCTTTGCTGTATGTGCTTTCCGGCACTCTTCATCAAACCAATGGTTTCGTGGTGGTGATCGGATGAAACCTTGCACATCAGTTGCGGCGTCCGATCCGAGTTTTGTTGGCCAATCGGAAAGTTCGGACATATAAAATACTGGAGGGGTGCCTTACGTGGAGCGCAACATAGCCAATTTTATTGACGGTTTGTTGATCTGGTGGATGCCATGTTTCTTTGTGAATATTGAGGTGAGAAAACCGTGTGCTAACTATAGTAACATTACGTCCCGCAGCCTATTAGCCTAAGGCTGTTTCGAGACGTGGTGTCGTGTAGGCTGTGCTTTCCGATTGTGCTACTAAAGATGTCCTCTTTTCCTATTTTGGCGTTAAAATCACCTAAGACGATTTTAAGGTCGTGCTCACATGTTTTGTCGAGGACTCATAGAAACATTCTTTGGTAGCATCGTCTTTATCTTCTGTGGGGCGTGAGCTGATAGGCTGATATTGGCGAATTTAGCCTTGATGCGGATAGATATAAGGCGTTCACTAACGTCTCGAAAGCTCAAGACTTCTTGTCTGCCACTTGCAACGAATCCGGATCCAAATAGACGCTGCTTCTGTTCTTTGCAGCAATCACAGTAGTAGATTGCATATTTGCAAAACTCAAATTGACGCATATACACTTTTGAAAGAGCATTCCAAATATCGCATACTTCTCTTTCGTTCCGCTCCAACTGAGAAAACGACACGTGATTTTTATTCAAGTGAATATACTTTCGATGTGCACTACAAAGCAGAAACTGAATCAAGAACAATCGTTGCTGATATTTTTCGATTTCTATGTGAAATAAGAAAAAATAAAATACATTTAGGTCAAAAGCGGTCCCAAAAAGTAGGCTTGAAAATGAACGATATAGCCTAAAACCATCTCACAGTATTAAGAAACATTTCAAAAAAAGTTCCATCGAAATCTATCCAGTAGTTTTAATGTTATTAGGTAACACATAAACCCCTCTAAAATTTTATTGTATGTATAGATAGAAAATTTGTCTGGAGAGGGCGCGTCTCGCAGTTAATTCACCCGCTCAGTTATTTCAAAAATAATCTTTCGGTGTGAACACCACTAAACGCATTCATTGTGCCACTAATAATATTGCTGATATGACATGCGCTTACAAAAACGTACTTTGGCTTAAGCTGGATTACTCCGACTCAATTTTTGTTCTTTATATGTATATATATTTTTCGATATTCTTAATGCTTGCGTATACTTGCCCGCACGTTTTTAACTTTTGACAGTTGTGGCACAAATATTTTAGTCTCCAAAGCCAACCTCATACCTACGTTAATAGGGTACTCTAATTCTGCCTGCTCATGTTCGTCTCTAATTAGTATCTAAACCCATTCAACATTATCCAAAATTTAATTTTTTTTTTCTCCATGACTCTACAAATGTATTTCTAACCTCAAAAATGCTCTATTCCCCATCGCAAAACAACACCCATTGCATTGTTTTACGAATAAAACTTTCTAGACAACTTTTCTGGTGTTTTTTTTTTGTAAAAAAAAAGGAAACCCTTTTATTCCATTATATCATTTGTAGAATTCACTTTTAATTGATATGTGGTTCACCACCGGAACACTTTGTAGGGTGTGTCTGTGCCTGTTTTTTTTTTTTTTTTTTTTTTTTTTTTTTTTTTTTTTTTTTTTTTTTTCTCCGAGGCAGGTGGAAATCTTCTAAAGACACTATGAGCACAGTAGGCGCGTGCTCATAGTAGTGTGAGATTTTTACTCACTAAAACCACCTCCCACAAATTTGTTTCGTACTGCAACTAAGTTATGACTTATCAAGCAATTTTTTTATCACGAAGTTATACACGTTTGGCAGGTAACATTCCGGCGATAGTTCCTGCTCGTTCCGCAATTTTAACGCGGTTATGATAATTATCGGGCTAAGTCGGAAGGTTTAGTTCGTTGTAGACGCCGCAATAAATTTGTTTCATCAAGAATTTCCAAGACCGAGGTATTAACGTGTCCTAATAGTCGATTTCTATGCTTTCGAGCGCAATTTCTCGTTTCATCTTTAACCGTGGGCATTCCGAGATCTCTATGAAGATCTTCATTTCTAATATACCACGGTGCACTGACGAATGATCTTAACACTTTATTTTGAAAAGTTTGTAAAATATTTAGATTTGTGTCACAGGTACAACCCCATAACTGTATACCATACGTCCACACAGGCTTAAGCACTTGCTTATATAATAAAAGCTTGTTCTCGAGGTTTAGCTTGGAATATTTTCCGAGTAACCAATAAAGTTCTCTATATTTGTTTTTAAGTTCTTCGCATTTCTTTTTTACATGCGGTTTCCATTTCAACTTTGTGTCGAGAGTCATTCCGAGGTATTTGGCCTCATTTGCAAACGGAACTTGGGCCGTATTTATAAAAACGGGCAAATAATTTGTTTGCTTATATGTAAAATCCACGTGAACCGATTTCGTTTCGTTAAGAGCGATCCTCCATGATTTTGTCCATTCATTGACCCGGTTAAGCGCGCCTTGTAATAATTTGTTTGTTTCTTTAGTAGTTGTACCAACTGCTAGTATGGCAGTGTCATCGGCAAAAGTGGCTACGGTAGTACCTTCTATTTGCGGTATATCACGCGTAAATAATAGGTATAGGAGTGGCCCAAGGACGCTTCCTTGCGGCACACCTGCCGTTATTTCTTTAAATTCGGAATATTCGTTTCCGTGTTTGACACGAAAGAGTCTTTTCTCTAGATACGATTCTAGGATTTTCCACAATCGTTCGGGGAGAACTTGTCTTAATTTGCACTTGAGACCTTCGTGCCACACCTTATCAAATGCTTGCGAGACGTCCAAGAACACGGCAGAGCAGATTTTATTTTCTTCTAGAGCTCTCTCTATAACGTCAGTTATCCGATGCACTTGATCGATCGTCGAATGTTTGCTTCTAAACCCGAACTGGTGGTCAGGTATAAGACGGTTTTCTGCTATAATCGGTTGTAACCGTTTGAGTAATATCCTCTCAAAAACTTTCGAGATTATTGGAAGAAGCGAGATGGGTCTATAAGACTTTATTTCATTCGGTGGTTTGCCTGGTTTTAAAACCATAATAACTTCCGCGATTTTCCATTGACTCGGAATGTATTGTAATCTGATCGCGGCGTTTATAATGTGAAGAAACTTAGTTAATGCTTTTCGAGGTAGCATTTTTAGGATTTCACCCGTTATCAGGTCGTAACCCGGAGCTTTTTTGGGCTTAAGTTTCTTTATTTCTTGCACGAGCTCGGCGAGTGTAGCGTTTCTTACTGCATTATTCACAGATGTTCTGTCCGACGCATTAATATTTCTATTAAGCGCCTGACCATCGAACGGCTTAAAAGTTTCTTCTAGATAGGCGGCGAAAACGTCCGCCTTTTCTTTATCGCTTTTTGCCCAGACGTCATGGGTTATCTTGATAGGCGGCGCTGCGATCTTCGGCTTTTTAGTGGCTTTAATAGCCTTCCAAAGCGAGTAATTGGATTCTTTTCCAGCTGTTAGGCTTTCGAGATAATTTCTCACCTCATCATTTTTATAATCTTTAATCAACTTTGTTAGCAAGTTACACAGTCGATTTAAGTGCGCTTTATCTTGCGGGGCTCGAGTTTGTTGCCATCTTTTACGCGCTTTTCGTTTTGTCTTGACCATATCTATTATTTCTTGCGGGTATTTGGCGCAGTTATAGTCAGGTGTTCTCTGCTGGTGAGGAGTATTATTCCATGCAGCTTTTTGTACGATATCGACGAAGCCGTCGACAGCGACTTCCAATTCGTAAGGCGTCTTGAGTGATACACTCAGTTCAGTATTGTCTTGGACATCTTTTTTGAAGCCAATCCAGTCGGTTTTGCCGTTTGTTAGCCTCGGCGGTTTTTCATTTTTTATAGGTGCCTCAGTCGTTGTTAAAATTACCGGAGAATGGTCGGATGAAAGATCAAAACTTTCTTCAACTTTAACACGATTGGCGGGTAGTCCTTTTGTAATAAAAAAATCGATCGAATCAGGTATTTTTGCGACATCAGTCGGCCAGTATGTTGGTTTGCCTGTCGAATGATGATCGCAATTGTACTGCATACACACATCGTAAAGCATTCTTCCCTTCCGTGATATGCATCTAGATCCCCAGAAGCTATGTTTGGCGTTAAAATCGCCGCCAATTATAAAATGTTGTCCAAGGGAATTGATTAGGTATGTATAATCATTTTTCTCTATTTTGCATCGTGGTGGGCAGTAAATAGAAGATATTTTAAAGAATGCATGTCTATATTGGACCTGTACAGAGCTCACTTGCATTGTTTCGAGTTCTAATTGTAAGTCGATTGAGTGGCCGATACACTCCTTTATATATAAGGATGCTCCACCTCTAGCCTTATTCGACGGGTGAACGGCGTGATAGTCAATGTAACCTTTGATCTTTAAATTTGATTTCTGCTTCACATGAGTTTCTGATATCAAGCATACATCGATATCTTTTTCCAGCAGGAACAATTCTAGCTCTCCGAGTTTTTGCCAAAGACCGTTGGCATTCCACGTAAGTATTTTAAACATTCGTTTCATATTTGGATGTGTGCCTGTTGCGAATTATTATTTTCGAGCTTAAGAAGCCTATCGATAATAAGTTTATTCGTTCTGCTTTGTTCTTCAAGTCTCAAAAGAATAATGGAAAAGACATTTGAAACAGGGTCTGGTGAATTATTTGTTTGTGCGCTACCCGATGATGCAGCTTGGGCGTATGTTAGTACATCTGATTTTTGACGTACGGTGTCCGATGGCGTTTCTGTTGCCCGTTTTCCCTTTTTATTGTTGGGCTTATCTATTTTTGACGGTTTCGGGGTGTTGAGTAACTTTCGTTGCTTCTGTGGCTTCATAGATTGCGACCGTCTTTTTTGGAGCTCCTTAGCTACTTCGCAGCCCCGATAGTTTGCAGGATGATTACCTTTACAGTTAATACACTGTGCGGGAGCTTTATTATTTGAACTACACTCAACCGTCAGATGGCTACCGGCGCATTTTACACACCGTGGCTCTTTTTGACAGTAGGTTTGCGTATGGTTATATCCTTGGCACCGTTTGCACTGAGGAACCAATTTTTTGTTCTTACGCATAGGTTCAATTTTAACTACAATATTAAGAATTGTTTTAATATCATAAATTTTGTTCAATATCTCAGTCTTATCGAAGGTTAGTATAAAGAGCGGGAGACCACGGTTTAGCATAGTTTCATTTCCCTCTTTTATCAGCTTTTCTCGCTTGACGATATTGATGGCATCTATAATCTTAAAGTGTCTGTCCTTAAGATCATTTACTACATCATCTTTCGAGCATGACGGATGTAACCCTCTAGCTACAACGCGTATAGGTCTTTCCGACTTATTCTCATAGGAATACCATTCGATTTTGTCTGTATTTAGCTTACGAGACAATAAACGGTAACTTTCAGGGTCTTTAACGTTGACTTTCCACGCATTGTTCCTAAGCGACGTTACTTTGTAGTCTGGTGGCAACAGTGCCTTTAACATGGTATGTAACTTGTTGTAGTCCGCAATACCGATCACGTTAATTGGCGGTGGGGGTCGCTGGTTTGGTTGTTTGGCTTTATTATTTGATCCCTTCTCCCGATTTATTATCTCAGGTGAGGAAATGGCTTTCCTTTTTTTGCCCGGTCTTTTCTTGAGCAACCAATCAGTTTCGTGACTAAGTTCTTCTTCGTCCGTATGGTATACAGTTTTTACGGGTTTGCTTGGGCTAGAGTTTGATTCATCCCGTACTTTCGATGAGTTCTTAATAGCCATTTTTTCGGCTTTAAGTTGATTTATTTCTTTGCGAAGCTCTTCGCATAGACGTTCCATATTGGATAGCCTTGTTTTAAGTTCGTCGTTTTCGTCTTTAAGGCTTTTATTTTTCACTGGGTCTCGTTCTTTTAGAGCAGGCCCTACAGTTGCCGCTGAGCTCTTAGAGACGCACGGATTAGTTTGAGATTCCGATGGTGGTGATCTCGTTACCCTTGAACTTTTTCCGAAAGGGTTACAGAAACGCAATAAATGGCTCTCCCCAGAATCCGTAGAGCCGACCTCCGAAGAGTGTGGATTTTCCAGTAAATCTGGAGTACCACCTGGGGTATTATTTCCTCTAGTTTTGTTCATTGCATTGTTCAAATCATAATAACTTTTTTATAGAAGTTATTGGAAACTTTTCTTTGATGATTTCAGCCGCCCCTCTGGGGTCAGACGCTGACCGGTGTGCCGCACAATATGCATCAGACGCTCCTGGATTTAGCCTTAAGTTTCATCTTTCAGCTACGAGCTTACTGCCAAGGGTGGCCCTACCAGGAGTACAGAACTCCAGTGTCTGTGCCTGTGCATCCCCTCTTACTTAAGGATATAAAAATGTATTTGACTTTTTGTCTAACATTGTTGGTAATAGTTATTTCTTCATATATAGTTTTAATGATTCGTATCCAAGCTCGTGAGTGGCATTTTGTTACTCGTCCTTGCGAAAAGAATAGGAAAAATTAAATGAGAGAAATATTAAAACACAGTTCTATGAACATTTTATAATATTGTCGAGATGACATAAAAGGCTCCTCATTTTCACTTAATCATTTGTTTTGCAAAGTAATTTCTTTTTGTTGGCTTCCCAACTCGAATACAAAGTTTGTCGGTGTTCGTTTTATTTCATAATTAATAATGTTCAGAATATTAATACGGATTCAAAGAGTGAGATTGGAAGGTCTTCTGACGATAGAAATAGTGCGAGTGGGCTTTGTAAATTTTTAGATGCTGGAACTTTAGGGGAATCACTTGATTCATAGTAGTCATCAGTTAACAAACGTATGCTAACTTTCTCGAGATTATGGTTCACCTTAGATACAAGTAGAGCATGGATTAAAAGGACCATCCAGCTTAATCCAACTTAAGACATTTTGTGGTTGCATTGAAATTGTATGTCCTTAACGTATTGGGATTCGTGTTCTATTTCCAGGCATTTAAGATTAAGTGGGTTTAAGTTAATTTTTGACAGTAGCTTAAGCCAACGTAATCCGCCTTAAGTTAGTACATCGAGAAACATTCGCTTACCTATGGTTAAACCTTTAACCGGGTTAACGGCATGGAACGACGGCGACGATCAACTATTGGCACCTGTTTGCTGTTTCCTTTAATAAATATAGTTGCGTCAGTCACGTTGCACGCTGTTCTGCAAATCTCTCTTTCTTTCATGGTATTATTTAGGTACTCTAGCTCGTCCATTCCTACTGCTGAAGTAGCTGCAAGGTGATTTTTCAATTATTTTCATTCATCGATCCTCAGAGAGCTACGTACTGTGCCTTCTCTAGGATCATCCGGCAACACTTTTATCATAAGATGTAAGTTGTAAAGATGTAAAAACATTTTAAATCGCACAGTAGAGGACTCAGATAGTGGCGATCAGTAAGCTGCTGTCACTACTGCTCGATTCCTCTTCTTGCGAAATATTGTCTTTTAGTTGGCGCATTGAGGGATCCTTTTTTCTGCCTGGGCATTCTATCGTTGTTGGTCGATCTTCGAACAGCAGCAGACCATATTTGTATCGCCGCCTTGCTAAATTTATTATCACCATCCATCTATACGAGGTCCTCGTCCCTTCCTGACGTCAAGAACACTTTCTTTGTAAATACATCTCTCGGAAAAGGAGGTCGCTTCAAACGCGGCCCGTAGTGCTTGCTAGTTGTGCGCTTAAATAGTTCTAAGTTGTAGTCTTGTAGTGGGTGTAGTGGTTAGTGTGATGGACTACTGTGCGAGGGATCCCAGGTTCGATCCTCGAAAAAACGAAAAAAAAAAAACACAAATTACATCATAAAGTTTTTTCTACTGCGCTACCTCTCGCGAACATCTGACAAACATCCGAGAGTATGACTGTCCTGAAAAAGCTTCTCAATTCAGTCGTTCGGACTCGGTATAAAATTGTAGGTCCCTTCCATTCGTCCCAAAAATAGAAACTCACACAAAAACTAATGGTTGCGAGAAGCTAGGCCTAAGGTGTCTACCCGCCTATTGCCCCACGTATTTATTTATATTTTCGTAGTCTACTTAAAATATGTCCCGAATATCCATGTACCATGGTCTGATCGCATCGTTGTCACATAAAACATAAATTTCCCAGCTTATTTACTTACTTACTTCGATGGCGCTACAGTCCGTGATGGACCTGGGCCTCAACCAACACGCTTCTCCAGTTAACACGAAATTTGGCTAACCGCTTCCAGTTGCGCACATCAAGTTGGTTGAGCCCCCCCTCCTTTTGTGCGCGCCAATTAAGGCGAGGTCTTTCTCTACTCCCTGCGGGTGGGAAAACAATCGAAGACTCCTCTGGCCGGAGCGTTGGTGTCCATTCCCTCTACATATTCTAGCCATCTTAGTCGCGTGATACGTGCTTTTCTGACCAAGTCGATTTCACTTCCCGGCACCATGAATATAATCTATTCTACATCGAAAGTGGTGCCCTGTTCGATGCTGGTAGTTGTCGACGGTATCCTTCCTTGGGAAGTAACATATAACTATACAGGATGTCCCTGTTAGGCAGTATAATTTTACTTAAGGAGAGATTCCTAAAGTTCTGCTGAACAAAAAATTATATGGCAGAAGGGGGCCATTTCAATTTATGGCCCATCAAAGTGGGTGATGACCTATAATTTAGAGGTACACCCTGTCTACACCATTTTTCATCAGTTCCTTACCTCAGCTGATAAAAGCTGTCCTTTAGTTTGTATACCTACATATTCACTATTTTTCTGAGGACATCGATTTTCGCTCAAACTTTTCAATGTTTTCGTGTTTTTCTTACTATTTGGTTTGTGTCCAAACTAAGTAGTGATTTTTATATAACTTTGTCTTCGCTGATAAACAAAAAAGTTAAAATCGTGAAGGCCTTAGTCTTCTTCCAATTATATGAACGTTTTGTAGTAGCATCGCCATCTTTGGAGAACGTTTATTAGCGCTGTTCTACTTAGCGTCTGGTTTGTGTAGTAACTAAGTACATATTGATTTTGTTTAGAACTTTTCATTTATTGAACTAATGTCTTACCTATGCGGACAAAAAGTCGTAGATCATCAACCGACTAAGTAAACATTTTAGAGTAGTATGACCTTTTGCGCTCAGTGCTTATTGTCTTGTACCTCAGCAAGAATTTCCCGGTTCAACCCCCAAAAAAATTAAATTAGTAGAATTAAGACCTAAAGATTGTTTTTTCACTACTGCACCTCTCGTGAACGCCTGGCAAACATCTAAGAGTTAAACTGCCATGAGAAAACTTGTCAATTCCATTTAAATCATTATCTGGTTTGTGTCCAAGCTATATTCAAACCCTTCTTTCATTCATTTGCTGATATCATTTGTCAATCTTTACAAAACTTTTACTGATGTTAAAAAATTATCTGTCCTTCATGTAGTAGCAGAAGTTTTTTTCAAACAATTTTCACAAACCACATGGTTGGTGTCATGGATTTTTTACTACCAACATAGGCTTCCCATCTTTTCTTCTATAATTCATTTTACACCATGTATGGCTACTTTCACCAACAGACTGTACCCTACACCCCATCTAACTGGTTTAAGTTTTCCTTTCTTGTGCAAACTACAATTTAATTTAACTTTGACATTTGTAAGTGGGTTGACGTCTCGGGACGCCCCAAACATTCACCTTAAGATCCACCAACCTCTAAGTATAAATCAACAAAGGACACAAGTTTTTCTATTTACTAAGGACAGCCTTTAACTTTTTTTTTTTATAATTTGTTTTCCGGGTGTAACTTGATCTGTAGAGATACCTTTAAAGGAACCGAAATCTCTGCTCCATCTCGTACATGGTTGCATCTCTGATCTAATCCCATCTGAAGTGCGAGCACGTTCCTGAACTTTCACATGTTTGTCAGCCAATAAACTGAGTTGGTTTTTTTTTCTGTTTGTTTGTTTCTGCTTTTATTAACCACGAAACGAGGCGGAACAAAATATAAGCAAAGAACTTCCTGAAATGGCAAATGGCTGATGCTGGGGTTCAGTTCAGAGCTCCATTCAACTTCGGTCCATTTAGCACAGGTTATCATTTGTGAGGGCTCTCCTGTTTGCACCCTTTTTCTTTGGCGTGTACTAGAGGGCGGGGTGGCTCTCTCTCTACTCCAGTTTGTGTTGTTAACAAAAGTAAATTTAATCATAAAGTGCAGATGTACGGATGCCAGTGTAGTGTAATGGATTTTACACTACCTTCGGCGCATCCAAACAATATTTGCCTTTGTGTGTATGTGTGTTGTTTGGTAGTTGCTCCTGTTTAACAGCCGCCTCTGCTGGTATTCCATGAAGCGGAGATAATTCCTTTTCATGATTCTCACTCAAATGAAAAACAGCACGTACTACAAGTGCTCTGCTCTCGTATGTCGGGCGTCGGGGTTTTGCTCGCTGCTTTGTGTGTCTCTGTCTGTTTAAACAACACAACTCTTGTGTAATTGCTATATTATTTCAGTTTGTTAATTCTTCCTTCAGCTTTGGCTCCTCGTTCCTCCTCCTTGATATCAACTGACTGTCGGTTTATGTGTGTGCAGTGCATGGTCAGTTTATGGAATTCATTTCCACTTTGATCTCTGACTAATGGACTTTATATCTGTTTATAACTGTGTGTATCTGTTTATCTGTTAATAACTGTTTTCTTTTTCTTTAATTACAGGTAAGATGCACAATTTCACCCTATGATGGTTTTTTTTGGTGTTTCTTCAGTAAGTATGTTCGCGTGATGTGCGGATCGTGCCTGATTAGGGGAACAATTAGCACCGAAACAGAAAAAACACCCACTTCCATTTAATGTTGGAATGTGGAGGGTGTCCGGGCTGTCAATGACACTCTGTCAAACCGCAAACTATATGACATTAGTACAAATTGAAAATCAACTTCTCTAATTGATTAATTGCACAGCGAGGCATAAAATTACCGCACAATGAAAATGCACAAATTTGATTTCAATTAATGAGTTGGTAGTTGTGTGTTGGTGTTGCCAATAGCCAGCGATTTGATGACTTTTATGGTTGTCATGATGATGGCGGTTTGAGAAATAAAGTTCTTTACTTCAACACCTTTGGGAGGGTGCGTACCTTTAATTGACTTAAGAGAGAGAGGAAGCTATATTTTGACGGTAGATTCACATTTATATAACACAAAACTTCAAGAATATCCATATCACAGGACGAATTTTGTCAAACGTTCACATCTTTACAACTTGACTCAGGTTTTGGAAACAAGAAAGCGATACAAAAATTTGATGATTAAAATTTATTTTCGAATGTACAGCAGTTGCCTCTACATTTCAACCTCTTTGAATGATGACTATTCAGATCTAATTGTTGGCTCCACATAGGTCGAGGTCTTCATCTACTGCATTGTCCCTCTGGGTTGCAGTTGAAGACTCTTCCAATTGCTCTAATTGCCCTTACCATCTAAGACGACTGATTCAGACGTTTCAGGTCGATGTCGCTGCTCAGCTCGTAGTTTCCTTCTCCAAACCCCGTCAACGCAAACGGGACCGAAAATCACTCGAAGAATTGAGCCTTTAAAAAGACCAAAGATAGGTATCTTCACCCGCCTTCGTTAATGTCCAGTCTATACCTCTTCTACGCCATATAGTAGGACTGGGATTAGGAGGGTCTTATATGTAGAGTCTCGTCTCCTTATATGTCTCCTTCTTGACAAAGCTTTACTAATAAATTACCTTCTTCTGCGATCTGCGATCAGCAAGTGTAGCTATTCGCTTGATGTGATGTGACGTATCTCAAAGGTATCTTCTTATTTTTAGGTGGCTCTACAGTTTGGGGTGAACCGAGGCCTCAACTGGGATTAGGAGCATATGTAGAGTCTCCTTTTAGCATTTCTTGGCAAGGCTTTACTACTAAAATACCTTCTTAAGTTAAAGAAGTTGGCGATTGGAGAGTGAAGTTTTTACTGGCTACTCATGCAAACCATTTGCTGACATTTAAAAAGCTAAGAATGTAAGCGGCGCTAGTATTACCTAGATCACTGATATCGTTGATAAAATAGTTTCTAAAGAAAGTGAGGGATTGACTCATCCTCCTCTTCATTTCCGCAGGTTCCGTAGAAATCGTTGTATGGCAGACCAAGTCTGCCTAATATGTAGTGCCCGGAGATAACATTAACGACTTTCGAGATACCAGATCTTTTAAGTCGCAGGAGCTACTTGCATCTTTTAGTATCCAGAGCCAGCTGGGTGAGCCTAGCAGTATCGCAGTATCCTAGATGTTTCTATCTGCCTTCTGCATCCGCATGAATTGCTCTAGATGGGGCCTTGCACTGGCTTTATACTGCGTTTATAAGACCGATAATTCTATACGGCATCGTAGAGTGGTGGCCGGCCTTGAACAAAAGTTCCAATCTAAAGGTCGTAGATATTGGATGCTTGTGCATCACGGGTACTCTGAGGACATCTCCAACCGCGGCAGCTCTACAAACCATGCTTAACTTACTTCCCCTAGACATCTTCAGTAAAGAATACGCCAAAAACGTGGCAAATCACACTTAGGGAAGGGAAGCCCTGGAGAGGACCGATTGGCCATCCTCTTGGCCATTACTACCGATTACCTGCCTATGAAACTCAACTTCGAAAAGACTTTACATATGAAATACCGGACAAGAACCAGTGGGTTTTGAAATTTTCTACACGACAATTCACTTTCAATATTCACAGAGTTGGTGTCGGGGAGATCTAAATTTGAACCTCTCCTTCCGTCTTCCGAAACACTTCAGTGTCTTCCAAGAGGAAATCACAGCTATTCGTCAAGCTGCGATTTGACTGTCGCTTAATTCGGTATCACAAAGGGATATTCCGATGATAACCAAGTTGCCGTCAATTCCCTAATATCCAATGAAACAATATCTAAAGCGGTGGAAGATTGCCGCGCATTTCTTAACGAGATAGCTGGATTGGATATTATAACCTCACTCTCTGCTGGGTTCCTGATCACTGCGACATCCCAGAGATTGTAGATTGTAGAAAACTATGCACTGTGCAGTGTGCAGCCCTCAGTCATTACTAAACCCATTTTTGTCATTGTGCCTTTGGTATTGGTTTCAAAAAGTTTTCTCGAGTATGATGCTGAAAAAGTCATCACCAGGTCATCATTTTGTGTAAATCCTTTTCTGACACCAAATGTTTGTTTCCGGATCTGACAAGTTTGGTAGGGATGACAAAACAATATAGCTTGTCTCTATAGAGATGCTTCCCTATGCGGCCTTAAAATAGATAAATAACTAGTGAGATCGTTTCAGAAGTTCACACAAAATTTTGCCCGTCAAAATTTTGTTTTTGGCAGCTGGGATGAAGATGCTTCCGCCTGACATCAGGAGTACCAAAGCTTGACAGAATTAGAAGTTCGAGGATCCGAGGAAGGCATCACGCCAAAGAACCCATCTTGAAAAAAATGTAGCACGACCGGCTCAGTTGCTATTGCCATGTTTAAAGGAGGGATCCTACGAACTCTGACAAAAAGTCGAATGTCAATCAACGTTCCTTTACAAACGCCAAAGAGGGGTGCTTGTTAAAAAAAACTCCTGGATCACACAAATGCAAAAACAATTGAATTTTATTGGGCTCAGTGACGCAGTCATCTGAAGTCGGGAGGTTTGTGGATAATTTTTGAGGTCGAATCGGTGAATTCTACAAGCGGGCCAGTAGGGATGCAGTAAAGTAGGGATCCTACAAACTGACCATAACCTCGCCGAACAATAAGGAAGAAGTAGTAGCTCCTTTGATTTTATTACATCGAAGTAGACAATTTGTTGCTCTTCATTGCTTAGTAGATAATGTCTCGTCTAAATTTAGTTTTTGGAATTAAATTTCCTAATATTGTTCTCATTTTTTTTAAGTTTTCTTACTTTTTCTTTATTTTTCTTTAATTTTCTTACTAAATCTTTTCATAACTTTTCTTACTTTTTCTTAAGTTTTCTCACTTTTTCTTAATTTTTCTTAAATTTTCTTAATTTTTCTTACTTTTTCATATTTTTTTCTAAATTTTTTCTTTGTTTTATTCATCTCAACCTGAGATTGTTGTTTACTACATCCACTCAAAATTGCTCTTATTCGGTCAATTCTATGATGTTGTCGTAACATTTCTAAAATTAAAAAAATGAAACAAAAACATCAGCACACTAAAAGCCGTCTACTTAGATTCATCAAGTTGTCGTACTCAAACTCAAACCAACATGGAAAATGTAAATCCCTTCCACTTTACCGGCAAATGCAACAATTTATAACCTCTGACAAAAAAAAGAAAAAACTCCTCCCATTAAACTGTCTGTTTACATTACATCTAACTACTAGACCATGTTGAATATTTCAACACCCTTTAGTCGCGTATGTTTTGCAGGATTCTCTTAAAAGATACACGTCCTAGCTAGAGCCATGGCCAATACGCATGACAAATTTCCCGAACCTCTACACAACTATTCACCACACAAGAGAGTTGGTATTTTTATTTGTTTTTGCCTGGAATAGCGGTAGAGAAAAATCTGCAAAAGGACTCTTAGTCCCATCATCACTGGTCATGCATTTTATATTCAACAGTTCGTTATTTTGTCGGCAAAGAGCGACAGGAATATAAAAAACAGAAACAACCCCCCTGCCAGCAAAACAGAGGGTGCGACTAAAAAGCTAATATTTCTTCATCGTCATTTTCCCGGTTTCGTCGCAGTTTTCGCTTTCACTTCGCAAGCACTTCGCAGGGTGGAGCGAAAGCTTTCTCTCTATCTGCACACATTTGCCATCAGCGCCACCACTTTCACTCCATATTGCTGTTTGTTTTATTAAAAATTATGAGATCTACGTGACAGGAGAAAATTCAATTTATTGAGTTTTTAATTAAATGCCACGGCGCCCAATGATTTTTTTTTTACATCTAAACATGGCACGGAACAGAAAAAAAAACATGAAAACAAGGATTCGAGGCACGAATTTAAAATCCAATTAAAAATCGACAAAATCCACCCAATTTTGTACGGTTTCATTGATTAAGTAACCAACCGCTGTTGCTGATTGGTAATCATACACGAAAAACATATACTCCACATCAACACCCATCGTCGCATCGGTCGCATGGATTACATCATGCAGTGGGTGACGAACAATATGGGCCTCCACACCACACCTGCAACAAGGAGGCAGAAAAAACAAAACTACCAAGTGAAAACCCACAAAGGACGAAAAGGAAACTTTAATCGGCTTACTTAGAACTGTGGACGGACGAAATATTGCCTGAGCCCACTTGTGCTATTTACCTGTGGCTGGCTTCGTTGTTGCCACAAAACTTGGATAGTTCGTCACTGTGGTCCTCGCACCGCACTCACTAAAAGTATAGATATCAAGCGTTTTCTAGTAATTAGTGAGAGGTTTTCCTTTGCGAACTTTGTTTCGAGATAATTTACGGTTTTGTTCTTGGAAGTATCTGCATAAAGGTGAAGCTGGTTGGGAAAACTTTTCTTTTTTTTGGCTAGTTATAAACCCTTACTTGGACTTGTAACTCTCTCTTTCGCTCTGTCTCTATCTCTATCTGTTTGATATACTCGTATGTGGGTAGAGGAAATAGTTGGAAAGGAATTTTGTCGAAAGTATGTATCTCGTTTGATTGTTTCAGCATTTTAATATCTTGTCCTTTTGTGTGTCATTCCCCTTGGCCTTGCCGATAAAAAGTTAAGTATATAACAAAGACGACTCCTATTTCTGGTGGTTTGGGTTAAGCGTTAAGCGTTAAGCCTCTTGCCAGTAGTAGATACTGTGTAACTATTGTGCGGTGGAGTTAGTGTTGGGCCAAATGCATTCTTATAGGATACTTGAATGCGAAAGCAATGCAAAAGCGGTTTTGCGGAGATTATCTTAATGTGGTTATGCATGCTTTTTGAGAAATTCCCACACACACACTCCTCTTATCAAGGGGAAAACAGAAAATCACGTTCGGCTTGGTTAGCCTAAGTACTTAAGTCGGTGTAGAAACTGTGCTGGAAAATATCTTAAGGTTTGTTTTTAAAATAAACTTGGAACGAACGTGTGAAATCTTGGAGTGCATTTGGTGAAGATTTCATATTCATTCTCTAATAACACAGTAGGTAGATATGTTGTCGCAGATGTAGGAGAATGTCGTGCATACTGTTTTTGACTGAATCGGATTTGTGTGGTTTGTCAGCCTAGGAAGATGGTCTTTTTACAAAAGCTCCTTCAAGGTACATTCTTTGATTTAAAAATTTGCGCCTCATAGTCTTCTTAAAAGACTATTTTTAGGCAAGCTTTCTGGTAGGAATTTCTGCGTAGATCCTGAGCCCTAGTCAGGTAAATTTTTGGACGATTATAGGCAAACCGATAACCCTAGAAAAACTAGAAAAACTGTCGATACTGTTGATTCATTTGAGGGAATTCATTCAGCCTTGTTCAGCCCGTTCTGGTAGGTATATCTGATTAGATCCTGAGCCCTAATCAGGTAACTTTTTGGACGATTGTCGACAAAACTATAGACTTCTAAAAACCATCAACTGTCGATAATATTGTCGATTCATTCTAGTGAACACATTCGCCCATTTTCAACCCTTTCTGGTAGGTATTTCTGCATAGATTCTGATCCCTAATCAGGGAACCTTTTGGACGATTATCGGCAAAACGATAGACCTCGAAAAACTAGCAACTGCCGATAATGTAACTCATTTGCCCTTCTGATGGTAGCCTGATCGACTTTTGAGACTCATTCGGTCAGTTAATTCCAATGGAACGTTATTTTTCTTTCGAATCCGGATGGACAAGACCAGTATCCGGTGGCAACTACTTGAAGGTGCAACCACAATTTTTTGGTAAAAACAACTGGCATTTATTCGAAACTTCCTTTACAGAAGTACCTAGAGTGCTTTGCTACGCGCTCGATAGGATGAACACAATTTTCCCCATACAAATTGAGCCCCCCTTTTCCCGTCGCTTATAACTCTGGTCCCCAGCAAAATTTCCAAAATCTGAAAAACAGATATTCTTCATTTAGAGTACACTACACATACAGAGTTTGAAACCGATCGGATGAAAAATACGAATTTATACGAATCCTATACAAACTTTGACCCCCCTTTTGCAGTTGGAATTTCCCTGTTTTTCCCCAAATCGCTTCTGAGTGCTCACTTTGGTCTTAAAAAGGAAATATCTTGCAAAATATCAGCTTCCTAGCTCTTACCGTTTCGCCAAAAATGTTCCCAAATTTGTACCCCCCCTTTCGCCCCTTTTGCAGTTGGAATTTCTCTATTTTTTCCCAAATCTCTATTTTTTCCCAAATCGTTTCTAAGGGCTGACTTATGCCGTAAAATGAAATTTGTTTCTTACCGTTTTGGACTGGGCGATCGCCAATTGCCAAAATGTTCCTATTAATGATTTGTACCCCCCTTTCCCCCATCCCCCTTTTAGAGTTCGATTATCACCAAATCGCTTTTAAAAAGTTCTCACTTTCCTTAAAAAGGAAATTTGTTTCGAAAAAATCAGCTTTCTAAATTCTAAATCAAAAAAATTCCCATACGAATTTTAACCCCCCTTTTGCCCATTTTGGGAGTTCGAATTTCCCTAAATCGCTTGTAAGTGCTCCCTTTGTCCTTAAAAATTAAATTTTATTTTAAAATATCAGCTATGGTTTAGACTTGGCGTTTATCACCAATCGTCAATCAGTCAGGACAAACGGTTTTAGATATGAGATTACAGTGCTGAGTAATCCAAGATGACCCTAACGGTTGTTGTCCCGACTAAATAAAATAAAATGATAGAAGACGCTACATTTTCAGCAGTTTTTCAATTTTTATTGAATCTGAATATTTTCCTGTCTCGAAAAGGTTCGAGTAGATTGTGTTGGTATCTAATACAGTTAAAAAATATTATGAACTAATAAACCAATGGTTGTTGTCCAAGCTAGACTGAGGAAAACAATTAAGCCACATCCAAAAGACACAACATTTTTAAGCTGTCATCTTGTGACTTCCAATGGATTTAAATTTTGCTTCTGAGATTGTTTCTGACCTTGCAAAGTACAAATAAATACAATATGTATTTCTAAATTAAGCTAATGGTTAGGACAACATAACTAGATTGTAGTTAATAAATTTAATAAACCCCTCTCCCCAATATTTTAAGCTGTCATCTTGTGACTTCCAATGAATCTTAATAGTAGGATTTTGCTCCTTAAATTTTACCTGATTTTGCAGAGTACCTACAAATAAATACAATATGTACATATTTCTAAAAACCAAAAGGTTGTTGTCCTAACTAGATTAAGAATATTTAATACGACCTTTTCATTGAATCGGCATTCCTAGTCCATTTTTTCTACCATCGATGACCATCCAGAGTTCATAAAATTCAATATGAATTTCCACTCAAATTTCTTTTCTAAATAAATACAACTGCAATCGAATACACAAGAAAACCAAATTCAGTGTATGTATCGCTATCCAATTTGTTAATCTAATAATATGCATCTATGCAGGCAATTTCATTCCGTAAATTGAAGAATTTTCTACAAACTACTCAATGGAGACATTATATTGTCCAGCAGACATTCCCATATAGTCCTTTCTCCCTTCCCTATGATATTATCTCCATAATAACTGGCACAAGGTAGCTTAAATTCCATCTATAGAGAGAATTTCAACTCGACTCACCATAGCGTACCGGCAAAATTCCATTGAAGGAAAAATATCGGAAAATTTAACATGCGACAACGGAGATACTTTTATCGCCCCCTCCACCCCCCTATACTAGTATGCCGCTCCAGTATATAGAATATGCGAGAAGAGATAATCTGAAATCCTTTGAAAACGGAATAGTTTTGGGGGCAACAGTTTATAGATATAGGAAGTGTAGTGTGCATGGATGGGAATTTTTTTTTTTTATAAAAAAAATTGTATATATTGCTTGGATTTTTCCCCATTTTCTCAAATAGAATATGAAATCTATTTCGCCAGACTATTATCCCCTTGAGTTAAATTGCGGCTGGATAGAAAGTCATTAAATGTATGCGCATCTAAATATGTACAAGTTGAATTTGTAAGTAAGATTCTCTTCAAGGATTTCCTTTTTCATTTAAAATTAGACCGCAAAATAACTGCGAAAATGCCTCTCGCACATACTCTACCTACACCATATCCTTTCAGTTCAGTTTGTTGTTTGTGTTTAATTTTCTTTTGTATTTGTATTTATCCTTTGGTTTGGTTTTTTTTTTTGTTATTTGTTGTTACCTTTCTACGGTTTCCTGTATATGTACATTAGCCAGGCAGAGTAAACATGTTTTTTACTTTTTTTTTTAAATCAACAATAGAGTATAGGACAAAAATAAAAAAAAGGATTTTTTTCTCTATTGATAAATTGGCCAACGAATGAAGACTTACTGAATGGTGTGCTGTGCATGTTGTAAATGTTGTTGAATTGAAATTGAAAAGAAACCTTAAAGTTATTTGAAAATTGGTTGATTTATTTTTTTCGTTGTTATTATTGTTGGTTTCTGTCAAATGAAACACGACAAAGATGATAGAAAATTTCGACGTTCATTTGGAGGCTTCCATATATCAAAGTATCTAGAGACTAGATTCTAGACCATGAATTTTGTAAATTGTATTTTCCGAGTATGATGTCTTCGGGGTTAAGGCACAAACAGGCACCTTCTGTTGTGGCTTTTGTGTAAGGTCAACTCAATTGTATCACAGATTGTCTATTGTCTACTAGTCTATAGTCTATAGGCACTTGAAATCGAACCGCATGTGAACCGTAGGAATCATCAGAGTGCGTTTGGAAAAATGATTTTATTTGTTGCGTATCTGAACCCCTAATAGTGCTACAAACTGGAAAATTGGCTGCTGCAAGAGTTACTGACAGTTTTAGGGCAGATTGCGATGTTCTGGTTCCTTCTAAAATCGTGGCAGCTATCCCATATGATAACCCAGAGAAATCTCTCTCTGTTTTCGAATTTCTTATTCTTATTATTTTTGACAACTCGTCCTTTTTGTTGTAACTGCTTTTTGCTGTATGAAAGGTGCCACGCCCATTATGTACCAAAGTGTTTGGTATTCAATATTTAACATTATCCCAAGCGTCTTAATTTATAGGTATACCTTCATATTCCGAATTTCAAAATAACTGCCATATATAGCATTTTAAGTGTATTTTTGTTTTATAAAATGTGCCACGCCCTGTTGTCTTATCCCGCCCACATTTTGCAAAACGCCTTAAACAACTTATATATACCCGTTTCTAGAATTTTGAAGTTAAAGCTGGCCAAGATTTAGCATTTATAATGTCTTATTATTATATGGGAAGTGCCACGCCTCATTTTAAAATTCCGCCCTTATTTTTCTAACTATTTCCGCCCCAAAATATACATCGTTGTATCAAATTTCCCAACCACAGCTGCTATGTAAGTGGCAAAATGTAGGGTATTAAGTATATTCGTTGTATGGTAGTTGCCACGCCCCCTAATTCAAAACCTTTGAATTCGTATAGTGCTAAGAATATGCTTTAAAGATAAACGGATGTATATAAGATCGGATACAGATTCTGGATTCGTAAAAAGGGCAACCAGACAGATGATAGACGTATTGGATTAAATTTTATATAATAGTCGTTCAACGCCATCTATCGTCAAAATTGTCTACCAGAGGCAATTCTCTCATTAAGTTTAGTACCCTGCTCGAGCGAAATTTTAGCTCCCATACAAAATTTTCGCCAAAATTTTGCTGAGCCAAAATTCACGCGATTCGTAAAAAATCAAATTTTCATTTCAGACTGTACTGCATTTATCTGTCAAAATTGAGCGCCCTCATTAATGGTTCGGCATATTTTCTCAACCTTAATTTTGACAGATCGTGGTGTTACTTTTTTTGTTGTGTTTTTGCTATGTGGAAGAAAATGAGGACGAGTTTTTCAATGAAAACCTCGACGAGGAATAACCTTGAAAGTGCAAAAATTGAGACAAAAAAATCCTTAAACGGACAGAGAAAAAAAGAAATCGCATCGAAAATGCTCCCTTTTTAGCGTCGATGAATTTTGAAAGAATAGCTGTTTTTTAGAACTTATCCACAAGGCAATCTATGTCATTGCCACGCCTATTTTTTGGAACCGTTTTAAAACAAAAAAACATTTGTTCTGACTTTAATTAAGCTTTTTCCCAAATATTTCTTAATCAATACAATATGAAATCAATTTTTTTAGGTTTTAGTGGCTGGCAGCAAAAGCGGACACTATTGGGTCCCTTGTTATACCACATGAATCTAGGAGAAGGTCTTTGCCTCTGCTCGTTAACCCAATTTGAGCTTCGAATTAGCTGCTATTTTAGATGGATTTTTCGTTGGAATAGTTTGAAAGCCTTTGGGGTAATGTATTTCTAAACCAAATCTAATCACACAAAGAAATGGAGAGAGAGAGAGATAGAGAGAGATAGAGATAGAGATAGAGATAGAGATAGAGAGAAATAGAGATAGAGAGAGATAAGTATATATGGGTAAGATGTATAGATGGGCTGGGCATAGGAAAAGAAGAGAGGGCCGGCCGCCTTTGGTTTCAGAATTAATGTAAGGAAATTTTTAAAAATCTAAAATTCTTCAGCCCTACTTATCAGCATTTTGGATTTCGCAACACTTGGGATTATTTTTGTAAGCCTTGCCTTTCAGATAACCCTACAGAAGGAAGTCTGGAACTGTTGCTACAAATTCTTTTTTAATAAAAGTATTCTCCGCAAGGTAATCCATGGCATGTTTAGCTGGAAAAACCTTGGTAGATGTCGAAATGTCTTCGTCATACAAGTGCCTCTATGCGATTTATGTTCTCTTTGGAACTACCGGATTTTTAGGTCTCCATGTTGGTCTGCAATTGATCGCCTCTTGTTTTTAACAAAAAAAAACGGGATACAAATCGCACTATATAAAGATATCACCTTGCGTTTTGTATCGACGAAGCACTTCTTACACAAATTTGATTGTGATATTCCCGCTGCATCCTGAGTTGTGCCGACTGTAAATTTCGACAAAGAAAATCCTCTGCTTTATTAACAACGACACCAATAAATGGAATATCGAATCTAGAGAAGAAAAAAAATATGGCTTCATTAGAAAGTTATACATTTTTCAAATCCACTCAATATTTATGACCCACCCTGTTATGAAAACACTCAAGCGAAGCCGTACTGGTCTGTCAGTCAAAACAAGCAATGTTATGTTATAGGAATTTTCGAAGGGGTGGCGATGGGCCCTATAATACTGTGATGAACTCAAACCGTATACAACCTAAACTAACCTACACAAGGGGTTGGCAAAGCGTTTTCATAATCAAGTTATACACTTGTTCGAAATACGTATGGAACCTTTTTGACTTCAACTTGTCAAAAGTAAGGTAAACTACAAAACTTCAGTAATGAGTAGGTATACGTACTTACGAATTGTTTTTTTTTTTTTTTTAAATGTCCCCCCTTTAAGGGGCAACTGAAGGCGAAGTAAATCAAGTCAGTTTTTTTTTGACTTACTATATACTTACTATTACGTGTATTTTAGATGTACGTACGCATCGCTAAAGCTTGAATATAGCTTCGGTCGGTAGTCAATTATACAGGGAGGTAGTCAGAGTATCCATCCATACTTAGAAAACATATTTAGATTTGTTTTTCAATCTTTTCCCTGCATAATGATGCACTATTGTTCATTGCGCCTCTACCCACCATTTCCACCACCATTTCCACCACCATCACCTATGTCCTTGTCAAATTACTGCTTCATAATTACATACACAACCCTGACACGCATCATCAGCCCCACTAATGATATCTAAATTAAATCTCCCTCTCCCTCTCTCTGTCCAAAAACCACTATCTTATCCTCATCTCAATTTCCCACCGTCAATCAATAAAGACTCGGGCAACACAAAAAATAAAGACCACCAAAGACACAGATACAATTCGAATAAATTAACTTTATTTTTTTTTTGGTAAATTCTTCCTGATGCCTCTCTGGCACTTTGGGTAAAATTTGTTATCTGTTAGGGAAATTACTTTCACTTTATCCAATTCTCTGTTTTTCTCTTTCTCTCTGCCAACCACGCCGGCCGCTCCATCAGCCTTTTAAATGCCATTTAAAGGCCGCTTTCAATTTGTATCAATTAAAGCGGAAACACACTCAATGGATCATAATCGATTTCCATTTTCCATTAAAGTATCTAACACCCCGGTGCCCGCTCTATCTGCACAGACATACATTCAACTCAGCTCCCCGGTTAAATAGAAAACTTGTGCTATGCACAGGAAAAAAAAAAAAGTTTTATTTGTTTGTCACTCAAGCAGCACCATCACCAATGGATCGTTGGAAATCCTTTTGCCGCCGACCGCCCCCAGTTTACCCTCTGAATCCTTCGAACATCATTCATCGAAACTAACTCTGTGTCTTTGTGTGTGTAGTTGTCTACTATTTGGCACAGGCAAGAGTGAAGTAACAAAAAAAGCAGATAATCGAATCCTGACAAATAGTACAGAACGACAGCAAAGTATAAAAAGGAAAGAACCGAAAAACCGTTATCAATCCGGAAAATCTACACGAACAATAGATATTCTCTATTTTAGTACTGAAATCGTATACCCAGCACCCGCACCCCCTTTCCCCATGTTCCGACCGAACAACTGACGATGTTGGAAATTCAATAGGACCTACCTATATACACACGTTTCAAACTATCGATGATGCGCCCCGCTCCTCCAATTGCTGGAGAACCGTTGATCGGAATACAACAATCTAAGCATGCAATTCCAAACTTACCCTTGGTAGAGACAGAAGGCAAAAAAAAAACCCTTCGGAAGGACTCGCTTGTTTTTGTTTGGGCGAGAACAATTTTCACGCTATTTTTAGCCGGAAATTTGGAATTTTCCGCCTACTTTTTTTCACCCTAAACCATTTTACTATATACCAAATAGGGAGTGTCGTCGCATTGTCGTCACCAAAGTGCGGTAAAAGTGGTGGCGATATTTTGTTATCTATCCGACGATGACACTTCAAATATACCCTTACAATAAAATAAATGCGAGTATGTACTATTGCGAGCACTCCCTTTATTCTTTTAGGCGGCTTTTTGGTAGGTAGTCGATATACTCTGTACTCTGTACTCTGTACTGTATATAGATAGTTTTGGTGCCTAGCCGCGGGTGGTTTGCCATCTCCCTATTTAATGGCGGGACTCTTGTTAAGTTATGTTGTCGACACTAGGTATGCCAATTAGATGCCTTTTAAAGAAACGTTTTCAAGGAGAATTCTGAGCGGCTAAAACGACCTTTTGTTGTACCCCGGGGAACCTTGACTTCGCTAGGGTAGCGGCCGATGGGTCCACAGGACATAAGACCTATATCTTCTCAGAATCTTTTCTTTGTGTGATTTTTAACTTTTGTGACGAACGGAAGGGCTAGAAGCTTTAAAGATGTGCTTTGCTTTTTTCTGTGACCCTCTCGTAGAATCATCAACTCAGCTTTCCGGCTTAATTCTGTAAGGAAAATGACAACAACGTGTACGCCATAAAGAGGAGTCCACTTTCCCATGTTTTAAGGTCTTGCTAAAATCCACCTCTTGACCTAGACGTAAAACCTGTCAAAAAAGTATGTCGGACAAAACAATGGATTGTATTACTTCATCCACGGTCTTTTCGACTGCTAGGATTCTGGAGGCCCCAAGCAACATACAAAAAGTAACCCTCTTCTCTTCAGGCAATGATACAGGTCCGTCCGCACGCAGTGACCGCATCTGAAGATTCCTACGATTCACTATCCGATTCGTTCGGGAAACTGGAGTGGAATGAGGGAGAAAGTGGTGGAAAGGTTCTCTGATGTCATCATAGTCCACCAGTTGGTCGTTCGTAGTGCTGTCGCTAATGGCCTTTGCTGAACGAGCACCGGAAGCTGCGCACTTCGATGGGCTTCCGACTAAAAGCCAAAGGAAGATGAGAAGGAAGAAGACTTTGCTTGCGCAAAGATGCAGGGCAATATGGAAGAGGCGGACCCTGTGTGCGGCGCCTAATGTAGGAAGTGGTTAATGAGTGTTCTTCTGCTGAGAGCTCTCCCGTCGGTGGAATTGTCTGTGCATAAGATCTGGATTAAGGCAGCGCGGTGACCTCAAAGATTTCTTGCACCGTCGGAATAGTTTTTTCTGCATAGACGGCGCCACTGACAGGCGTGCTCCTAGCGGAGGCGTATGTGCACCTGTTGGGCGCCTTTTTTTTTTTGTGTGTCTTTCTGCGTCCTCGATCAGGGCCTCCATTGACGACTGGGTTTCTTAAATCACAATTGTGTATGGCACGGCTCTCCAGGATTTGGGCTGACGAAACGCGTGCTTCCGAACGTTTGTAAGAAGTCTGCGGCATTTCTGCTGGCTTTCAGCAGAAACGACTGTAGACAACTGGCGTTTGTTACGACACTTTGCAAGGCATCTTAATGAGTTAGGTTTAAATGATACTACTGTCTGCGACGCTTGTGAAGAGGTGGACAATACAGCGGACCATTTCCTTTGTTATTTTCCTGGCTTTGCTCGGATCAGGTGGCAAATCTTCGGCCTTAAGCTCCTCATCGCTGAAGTGCATTCTCGGTGACGAAGAAAGGAATGAATGCTCTCTATGCCTTTCTTCCAAAGCCATCACTGGATGTACAGGGCAATTATCAGACTCATCATCTCCTTTGGGTCCTTAGTACGGTGGACAACAACTGACACCAACAGCTATTTGAAAGAACTGTGCAAAGTTGAGAGACCAAGTAGTGTTCTTCATACCTTACCCTAGGCTGGTTCATCAAAGGAGCTCTTAGATTGAGAGAATCCAATATCCAACATGTCGAAGCAGACCGCCTATAGACATGCGGCAATTTTAAACACAAGAAAGCTTCACAGCCACATCGGACTTATACTCCTCTATAAATGACTTAAATCTGGGCAGCCCAATCCTATTCCCAAGCCGGGCAGTTTGCCAGTCCAACAGTTTAGGCATCGACCTACGGATCGCAATATTCACTCGAAAATATGGCTCGAAAATAGAGATAGGTATGGCAACAGGTTTTAACTCGTAAGCACTATATAAAAAGAGGAATCTTTTAGGCTACCAGAAGCATGTAGTGTAGTGCTATCCAAGCTAAAATCCTGGCAAAAGTAAAGACACATAGAAGTAAGTCCCCTTTCACCGTCGGATATTACCTACTATAGATCAACATTAAGGTGGGTTTCCACTTGTCGGTTGATTGACAAAGTTTGTCAGCTCTCGCGTTTATGTCATTGAACGACACCACCGTCAGTTCATTTCCACTTATGTCAATTATTGGCGAAAAATCGTTTGTCAGTTGATTGACAAACTTATGAACTTGATGCCAATTAATTTTCACTGTCAATTATAGACAAAGTGACATTTTGTTTGACAATTCAGCTACATATTTCCACTTGTCAATCAAATTTTTTGTTGGCAAACGCTGTTTGTCATTTCATTGACAAGCAATTGTTCGCTATTTCCACTTGCCAATTATTTAATTGACATAAAAATACGTCAATTGTCAATTTCAAATCGACAAGTGGAAACCCAGCATTAGGTACCATTCTGTAGTTAGCAGTATTTCAGTTATCTGATCTCTTGCACTTTATTTGGACCACCAACTGGTTAACAAACCGACCAGTGGCTCGGGTTTTTTTTTTACTTTACCAGTCATACAACATCAAGGGGCTCACAATGGACCTTTTAGGTCTCCGAGTGGACGTGATTGCCCTAAGAACTAAGTCCCACCAAATATGCAGTGGGACTTAGATCATAAGTTTGGGAGCTATTTCATTTGGGACGTAGCTCATTATGAACTAATTCCAAACAAAATAAAAATTTACAATGTGTGAACACTGAAATATCTATGAAGGGGCATGTGGCCCCCCTAAAATACCCTACCTGGGATCACTGTTGGATTAGGAGTAGATGCAATTACGGAAAATTTCTTTAAATCCGTTCGAAGCTTTGCATACCCAATTCTCATATTGGCACTTAGTTCATTCTAGAGTTTGATCTTAGTGCCTAAAAATCATCGGAGTTAATTCATATGAACTAAATCCCAAATTTTCTAGGACTTAGTTCGTTTTGGCTAGTGGGAGTTAGTTCCAGTTGGGACTTAGTTCCGGGCCGGTTATATAAGTCGGAACACACTTCGTGCCTCCCTTAGCTAAGACCTTCTCCCGTAATCCCTCTTTGTAAGAAGACCCAGAATTAGTACTATTTGAAGGAAAAAAAAAGTCCTTTAAACTGCTCACAATTTTAAAGTGTATCTAAAATAATTTCCAATTTTAACAATCCACAATGATGCACACAATCTACTGAGTCCTCGCATCCACCATCGCCATACTCATAATGGAAAGCAAAAAAATCGATAAAACCACTCTCGTTCCGTCGTCAGCGCTTTCCAGTCCATTTAAACCACACTTTGCAGTCATTCACACCACCCACGCGATATGCTCGTCGTATACACCCCGCTCCATTAACATATCATTGTCACTGATATAATTAAAAGCTTTTGAATATAAAACTGCAAATAGAATCATTGCGGATTGTTGTGATTAAAACTCACTTGAAAATTCAATTTATTCGAATGCGCTAAAGATTTCGAACGCCGCCCCACACTCACACCCCATACACCTGCATATAGACAGCCAATGAATATCCATCATCATATGTCAGAAACACTACAGAGCTATTTGCCAATTCAATTAGTTCATCGATAGAGAGAAGTCCAATTACCCAACAAAACATCGGCCTCACAACCTATGAGTAGGTGCATACTCTCATCAGACTTGTCAAATCCAGAAGCAGTCCTTTGTTTAATTTTTTATTTTTTTTGGTGTCCCCTTTTTTTTTAAGTCCTTATCTCCCGCTCTCGAGTGAAATTGATCAAGTGAAATCAATAAAAGAGGACTTGCACCTGTATTCATAAAATGTACAAGTACTCGCCATCATCTACTTGTGTATAGAGTCCTTGGATTCCCATTTGAACCTATTCAACCGTTGCGGCTAAGTTGGGGGTGGAGGTATACACAACCCTCGCCACCTGACACCTTTTTATATTATATAAGAGAAGGAGTTGACGCATCTTGCTGATGGAAAAGAATTCATCACGAGTCTTTATACCCTTTTTGTTGCTCTTTTATGTGTTAAGACACTTCAAAGGGGGGTTTTAAGAAAAGCACAAAAAAGAAGTGTCAACTTCTTGACTTAACCTCAAAGAATGTGTTCGTTAGCGCAGTGTTGTTAACAATTAAGGGAGCTGACAGTTTTGTCTTTTTTCTAGTTTTTCATTTTCTCTATAGCTGCAAGATTAAGAACAGAAGACGAGAACAGATAATTACGCCTTTTTGTGGTGGTTTTTAATTTCAGTTTTTTTATTTTCTTCCACTTTCCAACTGGAGCGAAAAATAGAGGTGATTTTTAAACTCTTCAATCTACACGTGTCTAAGGGAGTAAATAATGGAGTAAATCACTAGAAAAACTGTCAAATTTTGTATTTATTTAAATTTTTGAAAAATTACTGAACACAGAATTCTCGACACTTGGCTAATTGGCTCTTAAATACAGTTTTTTTTACGTGACTACGCCGCGGTCTGTATTTTTTTTTTTTGATTAATTTTCGCTTGGCCACAGAGAAATATTTGAAAAATTCCACTTCTGCGATCATATCAATTATAGACTTTTGGTAGCCAAAGATACATGAGTCAGTGACACCCACGGGTAGGAATAAAAACAAAACACAGATGTCACCGAGCGACTTCACAAATAAGATACCTACTTCTAAAATAAAAATTAAAAATATTTTTTTATTAATTCTCAAGGACAAATAAATTTAGCAATACGTTGATGTCGGGTCATTAAAAAAAAAAAAATAACCTGATTAAGTTCAAAGAAATCTCTTAACTACCTGTAGACGAACGACAGATAAATGCAGGGTATTCAATTTGGATAACGTTGTCTGGCTCTTTGTTCGCATTTTTGGTATTCAAATACATAGTAAGGCGGCATAAATTTCCTCAAGCTTATTAAAATGCGTGTAAATTTGCGTGTTTGAGGATAAAAATTCCCCGACGACGTCTTGAAGAACGAGGAATGTACTCGTATTTCGCGTCCTTTGCAAGGAAACAATCAGGAATCAAAGAAGAAAAAAAATCAAGAAAAACGGCCTAGTGTTCATAGTTTGTTCGAACTTTACGAGTTGTACAGCGACATTGACTTGGTCAAAAAACTGAGAGTCAGTCGTCTAAGATGGCTAGGACATGTAGAGCGGATGAAAATGCTCCGTCCCGTAAAGTCTTCGAGTCTAACTCGGAGGGACAACACAGTAGAGAAAGACCTCGCCTTAAGTGGTGTGCGCAAGTCGAAGGCGACCTCAACCGACTATAGAAGTCCGCAACTGGAGGCAGTTATCTAAGGACGCCTCTAACGAGAGGCTTGTTATTTGAGGAATCGGTTCACACCGAACTGTAGAGCGGCCTAAGTAAGTAGGTAACTGCTCTAGGTCAATTGACGCCGAATCGAAGAGAAGAGAGTTCACTTTCAAGAAGAAACTCATGATTCGATGACGAATGACGGAAAGCTTATGCGGCTAAGAAAGACACATATCTCGCAACGGTGCATACGAGGACCAGGGCCGAGAGAAGAGCTCCTTATGACACCTTTGGATTCGAGGAGAATAAGAGAAAGAGAAAAAGAAGGAGTCGATAGCGAGAAATCACTCTAGGAGCGAAGTTCGAAAGTCTTGCCAAATGGTAAAAAGGACATGTCAAGGCTTTAAAGCCTGAATCGAAGCCTGGAAAGGCTAAGGTAAAAAGGTCATGTCAAGACTTTAAAAACTAAACCGAAGCCTTTAAAGGCCTTTAGTTGTTGCTGATAATTTCAAAAGACAATAGTCCTGTAGACTGTTCAACAGGCATTATGATCTAGATTCCGCTGTCAGGCTGTACATATGAGGCATTCAACATTTATGATGATAGGCAACCGTCCCGTCAACTCAGCCAATATAAAGTGAGGGTTCCCAAAAGGTAGACTTAAATCGAATAAGGCTGTGGGGGAGCTGACGTCTTGGGCGTTGAGCATTTCAAAGCTAAAGGAGATCTTTTGGTCTTGAGCATACATCCAACCCGTTGAATGAAATATCAGCATCGTTTGTCTGGTCCTTAAGAAGGCAGTTCCTTTCGTCGGCACCAACTACAGAGTCATAAATCTCCTCAGCACTGAATATCAAATTTTGTCTGCAATAATCTGTGAACGATTTCAATCAATGGACAATAAACTGGTAGGTAGTAATCAGTGCGTTTTTAGACTGAAAAGTCCACAATCTACCAAATATTCACACTATCGTAAATCTGCAAAAAGCATCCATCACGACATCTTCACCGACTTTAATCTTGCCTTTGATAGCGTGCATAGAGCCATGTTTAGTATTGTATACTATCCCCACAAAACGCGTCCACTTGTGCCTGATAACATTGGAGAAAGGAGAACTTTTACTGCTCCATGAACCTTGTTAAGAACACCATCGAACCATTCGATGTTAAAAAAGGTACCAATTGACAAGGTGACGTACTTTCATCTACTCTAACGTGTCTCGGATATAGTGGAGACACTGAACCATTTATTTTACATTGCCTACATTTAGGCGGCAATTTAATATCTTAATTAACAGAATGGTACGAAACTAAGAATCAAACTCCGGAGGTAGGGACACTCTTCTTAAGGTCTGTGCAATTATAGTCACATACGCTAATGACAGTGACATAATCGGAGACATTTTAAGTGTTAAGGCAGAAGCGGCAACGATGTGCCTGGCATGTGCAAAGTCAAATATATGCAGTCCACAAGAAATTACATTCAACATTGACGCCTTGGACAGAATGGAAGCGGTAGGAGCTATATCTACGTAGACTCAAAGATGAACTTCAACATTGACATCGGTGTCCAGATGAAGCGAAGAATTCCTCTTGTCAATCGCTGGTTCTACGGCCTTAGAAGGGAATTGAGAAGCGAAGCCGTAAAATAGCTGTGAACCAGAGCGAACTCTGAAAAATTTGTATCAAAGGTACGCTCTGCGTGGCGGTCACCCTCGAAGAGTGACGGAAGAAGAAGCGTGGTTACTTTAAGACAGTGGAATTCTTAATTGGATTAAAGAACTACATACCACCTCCAAAAGGCTAAGCGATTGTCTGGAATCTGATCAATGTAAAGCACATCCTCATCCATTTCCCGCCCAAAGATGAAGGTATGTGCGTCCTTAGCGACCAGCAGCATTGTGAAGAAGCTACGGCACAGAATATTAAGTGCATTGATGCTGAAGCCTTGAAGATGCTCAACAAAAACAAAAAAAAAAAACTCATCAAGAAACTAACCAAGTCTTATGACGCCTTCCGAGTCGTTGATCAAGCAGATCTCCCGTTCATGTGTGTCTCGTTCGGAACAAGGCTGACAAGTTCTCTGATCTCCCTTTTCATCAGAAGTTATGAGATCAAGGTCACGATTAAGTTGCAGTCCAGATGAAGAAGGTCTTGCGTGTCTCTCTGTCTGTCTCTCTCTCTCTGTCTGTCTGTATCTCTCTCTGTCTCTGTCTCTCTCTATCTCTCTGTCTCTGTCTCTCTCTATCTCTCTCTCGGTCTCTCTCTATCTCTCTCTCTCTCTCTCTCTCTCTCTCTCTCTCTCTCTCTCTATCTCTATCTCTAACTCTCTCTATCTCTATCTCTCTCTATCTCTATCTCTCTCTATCTCTCTATCTCTCTCTATCTCTCTCTCCCTCTATCTCTCTCTGTTCTACGTGTGATCATTCATTAAGTTTCTATCGCAGGAGTCTGGAGAAGAAGGTACAATGTACGACGAAATAAAAGAAGAGTCGAAATAATCGGTTAAGAGCTCTATTCCGAGCGACAACGGGGTAAAGGACGACCTTAACTTAGGAGGTGACGCTCCCAGATAATAAGGCGCCTAACCTAAATTGGAATGCGCTACTGGAATCAACTAGCGATGGATCGAGCTGACTGAAGAGGCATGTTGATTTCAAGTCATTTCCAACGTTCCATAAATTTTTGTCCTGCTATTGCTGTTAGCTCCTTTCCGCCTTAAAAATTTTATACCAAAAGGATATCTTCAGGAGCTTATACAACATCTGTCTCAAGTTTTTGATCCTCGCAAAAAATATCCTGAAGATATGCACATATCTTATTAGGATTAGATTAAATTAGGAAGAAAAATAAAACCAAATCGTCTGCGACTATCTGCTGCAAGTGACGAAATCATTTGTGCGACTCTTCACACCTTTGAACTTACCACAGACTATTCATTATGTCAACAGACAGATACAACTGTTATGCCATTGGATTGATAGTAAAAAAAACTTGATGCTATAGGTCACCCACAACTCGACCGATCGTCGCGTCGGCGGAAGGCATAAAGCTTGCAGAATGTTCATCTTTTACACACCTTGTCCACCCATTCGACCTTTTCGCGGTGTAAAAATAATTGCACTCCATTGAGATGTCTTATCTTAACCTCTCGCATTTCGAACTCAAGTCTCCGAGTCAATTTGCATACATCTTCGTATGCGTCTATTTTCAGAGTTGAATTCATGAGATCATTTAAGTGTTCACATCAAATCAGGTTCCATCCGCATAACCTCGAACTATGGACGATTAATTTTAGTATATCACGAGAAAAAGATTCAATTTGCACGTATATACCTGAATGGAGGAGAACAGCATATGCGCTTTTCTGTATATACCAGAACCATCTAGATGCCGACTAAAAGTAGACACCGACTAATTGAGATACCGACTTTCGAGGAACAAACACAACAATGACTAAACTGATGTTTGACCGAATTTTGTTGCCTTTGTTCTTCTTTACTTTACACATAAATATCCTTCGCGCATAATATCTATCCCATCTGCGTGTGTGTGTGTTTGTATCTTTCACATGACAGAATATAATAAAATCTGAAATTTATAGTCTCCTCAATGATGTTTCATAAATCGAATAAATCATGAGCCAAGAAATATTTATCGTTGCGTAGTTATTTCGAAATACATACATGAGTATCTAAAGCGGCAGCACTATAACAACTCATTCAAAAGATATTCAGGTAAAAAAAAAAAAAAAAAAAACACGAATGATAGATGAAAATATTTTTTCAAAAAAACATATCTACAGAATACGAGTAGATTTATTTTAATGACGAATATCTATTTCGATTCGTTGCTGGTGTTGGATAAGTGGTAATTATCATGTGTAAAACGGGACCAAATGAACAGAGCGGGACCAAGAGTAAGAAAAGCTAGATATAGTATCTATTTAACCTAAAGTATGTGTTTCTTTAGGATAATTGCTCGCTGAGTGTTGTTTACAATTGGTTTTCGGGGGCGGTATCGAAATAGTCTTTGCGACTCATTGCGCGAGTTTGTTTTTTAAAAAAATACCGAAAAAAAATAAACAATTTTCGAAATTTGATTGCTGCAATATTAGCAATTAGCTAGATCATTAGGCGGCCGTTGCAAAGCGTGTAAGTTGGAGATAGGTGGTTTGATGTTCTATATATTTTTTTTAATTAACATGTCCTCGTTTTAATGGTGGTCATTTATTAAGAGAAAGGTGGTGATAGAATTGATGCGCATTAAGTTAAAGATACCTACACCTTCGTAAGGAAGATACGATCCAAATATATAGACTTGTTGTTAAAATTTGACAATATTTCAGTTTTAGTTTCATTAAGTGTCGCTATAAACATACACGTACTATTGGTTAATGAGAACACCAAGAGGGCTCAAAGCCTCGGCCAAATCGATGCTATTGTCAGCAGCAAATATTTTTGAATGAGGGAAAACGAGGTGTAACAAGGTTCACCGATACTGCTCCAGGCAAGTTCTTTAGTAAAGGCACACAGCCTTTTTACATAAACCAACTGAGGCTGTTTTCGACTCCCCTGTAACTTCGGAACCAATTAAACCAAAAAACGTTAAACCACTAAGCTCAGTGGTTCTCAACAGGGATCGAAAATACCGGGTATTTTGATTTTTTTCTGCAAAAAAGGCCAGTAGTAGTTAAGGTTGTAAAATAAAAAGAAGTACATCTGGTTGATGCTGATGAAGCTGCCTGTCGATTCCTGTTATGCCTTCAAGAACTTAACCCATTTTGAAAATGGGCCACATAAAATTAGTATTTTTGGCCACATAACATAAGTGGCCAAATGAACCAGTTATTTCAACCATTTATTTTTTCTAGCCGAAACAAAAAAGTTTATTTGACCCAATATTATTTCTAGTGAAAATAAATTGATTTATTAGACCCAATATTTTTTTGGGCCATAGAAAATGGGTAATAGAGGCTTTTAATTGTTTTGGGTGAAATATTAGGTCTCTTATTATTATGATGATATACAAATTTTCATCTGCTGCTAAGTACATCACACATAATACATATTTTAGGTTGTATAAAAGGGTATTTTATACTTCAGTGCCTGGTAGAGGGAACAAGGAAAGAATTTACGTTTTGACAATTAAAAAAAATTAAAAAATGTAATACTAAAGCTGCCAAACACGACATACGCGACATATTGTAGAATATGCCACGTTTTATACATTGTGGCATGTGCGAAAAGTATGCCCAGTACACGGCATGCACGTTTTGTCTCAAAGTTGGCATATTCGTATGTCGACGATGACTGGCATTGTGTTTTGCCGCAGCGGAGATGCATGTAATATGTTATAATATGTAGGGTGTTGAACAAAAATATTATTTAACTGATATTAAAGCGTCAGTAAATGTGACGCAATTCCATCGCTATTGGCTATTTCGGAGAGCAAAAAATTGCCTCAATTGAAGATTTCTTAGACGTTTTTTAATCCGTTGACATCGTAGCCATCCTTTGATGGAATTTGTTACTTTATGCATTAATAGAAAGAAGACGAACCATATTTTAGGATATATACTATATTTATTTCGAAATGTCACCAGAAAGCCCTAAAATCTTAATTTTTCCAAATATAGTATATATCCCAAAATATGGTTCGTCTTCTTTCAATCAAGGCATAAAGTAACAAATTCCATCAAAGGATGGCTACGACGTCAATGGATTAAAAAAACTTCCAAGAAATCTTCAATTCAAACTATTTTTTTTATTCTCCGAAATTGACATGCCATTCTGAGTCGGACATATGGGTGCCAGTTGACAGACGCATGCCAACATAATAATGTAAGCGTCAATAATATGCCGAGTACACGACACGACATGCACCCTTTTATGAAATATTCTGACGTCGAATTGACGAGAATGGAAACTGAAGAGATGATAAGGCGTATGAATGTATGTATAATGTTACATAATGTGGATAAAACTAATAATTCAGTCTATTCTAATAGAATAAACTTGCGGCTTAACCCAAAAAAATATTGTGTTGATTGGACCCAATATTTTAAACCCGAAAAATTATTGGGTCAAACTAACCCATTTGTTAAGCAAAAATGTACATTATATTTTATGTACCAGGTTTCATTGGCCCAAAAAAAAATTGGGTCGAATGAACCCATTTACTTTGCCCAAAAAAAAATTGATTCTAGAGAAAAAAAGCACCATGCACCACTAATTAAATTGGGCCACAAATACCTGTTTCATCAGACCTTTTTCAACAAATAGGTCAATTGGGTTCGGTCCCTGGTTCTCAAGATACAGGGCTTCAAAAATCACAAAAAAAGTGACTCACTTACTGACAGATAACCAAATTATTAAGCACAATGGAAGATCCTGTAGTGCATACACTGGAAAAAGTCGATAACTTTAGATTTTCCATTCAGGAGTCTTGGTATCCGCCCACTTTATATTGGTTGTTATTTATTTTTGCCACCTCGGACTATCGTAATACCGACTTTGGTAAAGGGATAGGACCTTTACCAAATTTAAACTTGGTAAAGCGATAGGACCTACTTTACGACGAACAAGGGAACATAATAGAAGAATCGCAAACAATGCTGAGGATATGGAGACTACTTCTGCAGATTGTTTAACGGCGATGACGATTTAAATCGCGCTGTCAGGCAAAAACCATTCAACCTGGACGATGAAGACCAACAATTCTAGCTAAATAAGCTAGATAAGCTAAAATAGCTATATCCAAGCTGAAGTCCAACAAAGCCGCTGGAGCAAATGGCCTAAGCGCCGAGCTATTCAAAGCGACAGGCGATAACTTGGTTAGGAACATGCATCAACTCATCTGTAAAATATGGTCGGAAGCAAGTATGCCCGATGAATGGAACCTCAGCATTGTTTGCCCGATCCTCAAGAAAGAAGACCCTCTGAACTGAGCGATTAGCAAAGCCCTCGTTCGGACAACTAAAGTGACCATTTATAAGACCTTAATCATCCCAGTCCTTCTCTATGGTGCAGAGGCATGGACTCTATCAAAAGCGGATGAGGTTAGTCTTGGTTGTTTTGAGAGAAAAATTATTTGAGTAATTTTCGGTCGCGTCTGCATAGTCTGAAGTGCGCATGCTCCGGCCCGAAAGATCTTCGAATCTACACCCGACGGACGCCGCACCTTAAGTAAGTAACTAAGATAGGACCTGCATTGTACAAAAAGAAAATCAGAAATTAAAAAAAAATTCCATTTAGGGCCGTGCAATCTGCCCACTTAAAATATGAATAGAAATGAATCCATTCTCCGTATATATATTCCTTTTTGGGAACACATTATTGTTTTCCGACAACTAATTTTTTTTTGTTATCATTACATTCAGAAAATGGTCTTAGATGCACTATCGTCAGTTCTAACCCATCTCGGATGTCATAGCAAGTAACCCTCCGGATATAGCGGAGACACTGAACCATTTATTTTATATTGCCTACATTTAGGCGCCATTTTAATATCATATTTGAAAGAATTGAACAAGCCAATTCCTGAGGTCAGTGCAATTACTCGCATTCGCCGACGACATTGACATATTATGGAAGACCTCGGCAAGTTGTCAGCTGTGCTATTGAGACATACTGAGAGCTAAATAAAATACATATAATATGCTGTCCACAAAAAAGGTCATTCAACATTGGCACTCAATTCTTGGATATAATTACAATTCAAGAATTGTGTTAGGATGGTCCGGGTAAATACTCTGACCGAGAGTAGGAATACCGTCTATTTTGGGCAGCAGATTTTACTTTTCATAAGAGCGAACTTGTAATAGCCCGCTAACTTTGCGCACCTCAGCTCCCAAGACAGTACGAATATATACTTCTACCAAAGGCCTATGAACAATGCCCTAAATAAAACCTAATTGTCAATTTAAATGTTAACATAGGCAGTGCGCTTAGCTTACCGATCCACTACTAATAGCTCGTACCTATGGTCGGTTTGTCGCAACTTTACCGTCCCGCTCCCGCACATACAGACCAAATCAAGAGGTTAAAATACATGAGTGTTCGGTAAACAATCGGTACCGAGTGTACCGAGGGAATGTACCCATGAACAAAAATTGATGCCCTCAATCACAAGGCAAAATCAAAGCTAACCTCCTTTCCTACAATAAGAAAGTGGATATGTTGTATATCTTGGACCTTCGACGTTTCATGGAAATAATAAATTTTTACCGCCGATGTGCTCCGCATACATTTTAGACCAACAATGCCAAATGCCAAAATTAAATCAATAACAATTCCAGGCTGCTCTAAAAAATTTAAAGAACAGCCTTCTGTATAACTACTTGAAGCCTCTTTTCTATCACCAATGTCACCACTAGCTAAGCGATGCTAGAGATTTTGGCACACTTGAACAGGTAGAAGACGGCTAATGGAAGTCATAAAGTTCTCCCCAAGCAACCTAAAACCAGCTATCGGTTTTTAGGCATACACTGGCGACAACTAGGATGAGGCCACACATTTTGCAATCGATTTTCGCTCTTTATGGCTGTTGGAAATTTTGTACCCGGAAACTTTTAATACCTGTTAACAGGTACATATTTTCCCAACAGTAAGTCATAAAATTAAAGGGTAAATAAACCAGTAAGACAATTATCTTCGACTATGCCGAAGCTCAAATACCCGGTACTATATTATTGTAAAATAAAAAAAATATTTTAGTATTAAAAAATTATATATTTGTATGGGAGGTGTGGGTACTTTTTATTCGAGCAAGCTCATTTTTTGTCAAAAATTTTTAAATATTATTAAAACAATATGTGCAAAGTTTAAACTGGCTATCTTTACTGTAGCTATTTAAATTTAATTTTTAACATAAAAAGCTATATAAATCTGATATTTTTGTATGGGAGGTAGTAGTAGTTTTCATCCGATCTTGCTCATCTTCGAACTTAGCCTCAGTTTGGTGGATAAAAGCTTACATACCAAATTTCAAGTCGATAGCTCTTAAATTACGGCCGTAATCGTGCGGACAGACGGACAGACGGACAGACGGACAGACGGACAGACGGACAGACAGACGGACAGACAGACGGACAGACAGACGGACATCGCTAGATCGACTAAGAAAGTGATGCTGATCAATAATATATATAGTTTGTCATACCTACAACGCCTCCTTATGGGCGTTACAAATGGAATGACAAAGTGAATATACCCTCACCACAGTGTGGTACCGGGTATAAAAACTACGGCTGGAATTTCCGAAGATCAAAAAATGAACTACCTAAAAAGCGTATAAAAAGATGCTCAACTAGGATGAGGCCACAAGCAAAATCTTCGAAAAAAAGCAAAAAATTAATAAAATGTTTACATTTTATGGTTTTAAAACATTTATTTATTATGTTTTTCTACATTAATAATGAGTATGCCCGCCATTTTTCGATATGACCTCTAAAAGACGGTTTGGAACGGAATAATAGAGTTTTTTTTTTAAATAATTAAGAGAAATTTGGGTCCAGGCATCACGAATAGCTTCGATTAAAGTGTCCTTGTCTTCAAATTGTCTGCCGCCTTCATACACTTTACGAGATAACCATGCCCAAACATTTTCTATTATGTTTAAGTCCGGTGAATAGGGCGGCCAAGGCAAAAGTTCCACGTCTTCTGATTGAATCCAGCTTCTAACAACCCTGGAAGTGTGGATAGGGGCATTGTCTTGTTGGAATATCCAAGGCAGGGGTCTGAAAATGTTTTTCACTTTTGGAAATGACCGTTCCAGCAAACATTTGTAGTTGTTTCCGTTCATTGTTGTGGACAAAAACTCCAACTCGATTGTGCCATAGTAGGTAATAGCTCCCCACACCATTACACCTGATGTACGGCTGTGATGTCTTGCCAAAATAAGCTCCTCCTTTCTTAAATCATGGAAATAAAAGTTGTAACCATCGGGGCCGTCAAGGTTAAACTTTTTTTCATCCGAAAAGACAACGCGTTTCCATTCATCGCTCCAGGCGACATGTTCTCTTGCAAAATTCATTCGATGCTCCTTGTGTACTTGCCTCAAAACCGGTTTCTTTTTAAGTTTTCTTCTCTGTATAGTACCACTTCTTCGTATTATCGTTCGGACCGTTCCTATGCAGGCTGATACTCCGCTTAAAACTAAATAAAAACAGTTCTTTTTAACAGTACTTAACAAAACTTTGAAAAAAATCGCTAATGTGCACTCCTGCAACGAAATATTCGCAGTGGCCTCATCCTAGTTGAGCATCTTTTTATACGCTTTTTAGGTAGTTCATTTTTTGATCTTCGGAAATTCCAGCCGTAGTTTTTTATTTACCCTTTAATTTTATGATTTACTGTTGGGAAAATATGTACCTGTTAACAGGTATTAAAAGTTTCCGGGTACAAAATTTCCAACAGCCATAAAGAGCGAAAATCGATTGCAAAATGTGTGGCCTCATCCTAGTTGTCGCCAGTGTATAAGACAGATCATCAACCTCATATGGATGCCCTCTCTCAACGTTCATATAAAGCCTACGCAGCGTTATGGCGACCACAACGTACTACACTGCATCAACACATTTTCTATCCCTACGATCTTTCACTCGGAAGCCATTCTTACAGCTCAACACAGCAATGAGAAGCTCACACAAATTAAAGCGTACTCCTTGCAAGTTGTTACTGAAGAGCAGCCGATTTATTGTGATAACTCAACCCGGTCGTTCCGCTTTAAGTTTCGTACCCAATGTCGACCTTAGCAATGCTCTAGTCACTTCTGCCCTCCTGAAGCGTTACAGGTCCGCCATTCCCGAGAAAAGTATTAAAAAAAGTTTGCGGCGATCAAAACTGATACAAAATTGTATCCTCAAATTCGCACTCCGTTTTCACGCATGTGTGACTTACACAGTTCCCTTCGAGCTTCATCAAGGAAGACCTAAATATATTAGAAGGCCTAAGATTACCTGGAGAATTTCGTCACTGTCATCTGATTTTAACACGTTCTTAGAGAAGTGAGGTGAACATATTGGGAGAGTTATACAAAAACCGACGCCTCATCACATGAAGTCGCGTTTGTTCACCATAATGGACCGGTTAACATGTTCGTCCGTCTTTCTCAATGTGGATGCCATCAGACTTCCAATAGACCCTTGATTCTGAACAAGAAAATTTCTCATATTGACGACCGATCATTCATTATTCTGATATATGGCACTAAGAAAGCTATCTCGACAGACCGCCTAAAGCCTGTGGCCGAGTTTATCCGTGAACGAGCATTACGTAATGGTCACTGATTCTGCTTCATGTATAAAATCTACTTAGTTCCAGGAATTTATAGCTCGTTCACGGATGCAGCGATGTCATCAGCTCATCGTTTAAATTGCCGATCTTTCTAAGGCGGGAACTATAGATTTTCTGGCGGTCTTTCTTGTGCACTGTTTCCAACTCCAGGGCAACTACAAAGTTCCAATTTTAATTGCCCATACATCAGCTGAAAGTAATTCTAAAGTTCGACGAGGAATTTACTATACCCCCCAATGGAAAACTGATCGCAAAACTTCCCCCGCTTCTCAAGTCACAAGCAAATTTACGATTACTTTTCGGCGTGGAAACTTTTCCACCAGATATGCAGCACTCCTCCGCCGAGTAAGGGCACATCCTTGGCAGATACAAAAAACGCAACAAATCGACTCTAAATCAGAGAACTTTGACAATAACTAACTTTAATTGTACATTAAAGCACTTTTAGTTGTGTCATTAAATTTGTCACTGACGACGAGCGACATACAATTTCCATCAATCAAGGACACTTTGCTCGATATGTCTTCAGGTCTGCCAGTATATCCAGCTCAGAGCAACGACAACAACTCTAAGTAATTAGATAAACAACCATACCTGGACACGGTAAGGAAGATTGCACATTGCGCAATTCCACGGCCATTACCCAGATGTAGAGAGAGTTGCAACTATGTTGTCCACTTCCAGCTAATGCAGTCAATTATGTCAGGGAATCTCGAGACTGCTTCCTTCTAAGTTATGACTGAGTTTGGGAACGGACCATTTAGTGTCTAATGATGTCACGACGAAGGTAAATAAATTCGGTCCACATTTCAAATCCAAGGACCGCACATAGTTTGCCATCTCCACAGTGGGTGTGGGTTTTGAGTGGAATTTCCTTCAAAGAGTTTCTGAAGAGTCATTGACCTTTGTCCAATATATACAGAGAGCAGACCCTACATTTATACAAAATCCTGCACATCTCTATTTCTATGTTATCAGGATTCTGGCGGCTGGAATCAATTGTACAACAAGCACAAGACATAACTCTTACATAGAAGTGAACACCCATTTCGTGTAACTTGATGCCTTGGGGACATTTTTCGTTTCGTCTTACCATGGAAAAGAAGGACGATAGTGGCTTTGTTTTTTTGTTCTCTCTTTCTCTTGTAGTTGAATAGAAGAGTGCTTGTAGTGGGCTCTCGGTTATAGGGTTTCTTTTGACTATATTTTGTGTTGTTTGATATTATTCCCGCTGCTGGTCGGAAGGAACATTCATATCCAGAAGAAAATCAGACCGAACGAGGGGACAGGAGGAAACCAATGGAAGTCGAAGTCAGTTTTTCATTTCTAACCGCATTCTGTTGCAGTCATTTGAATTTCCTTTTCGTATTCATCTTTGGCGGACTTACATTATTACAAACGTATTAGACGTCTTAGATACTGAATATGAGATACTATTCGTACTTGAATGACTTTTGAGGCTATTTCGATGGGAATTGTGGATATTGGATGAGAGGCAATGCAATTAAAATGCAATATGTACTCATAATGCATTTTGAAAAAGGCATAAGAGTTCTATTCGATTATGAAAAGATTCTTGGTGGAGTGACTCTTAACCGATATCCATAGAAAATCAGACATTCTCAGAGAATGGACGTGGTTTGGCTTGTTTGTGGATAGTAGAAAAGACTACGGGGCGTAATGATCCCATCTTGAGGGAGGTTGTTGTCCATGCTACCTTCAAGTTTCATCATAGATCCACACATACTGATAGTAATAGCACTTTGCGGCTGACAGATTTTTAATAGAATTAAAAGTTAAAAAATGCTGACTTAATTAGACTCAAAACTTTTACAACCATTTGACTATCGAGAAGACCTATATGTAAAACATGGGTTCTGCGATAAATTTTGTGGCGTTAGGTCTTGTCGCCCAAAACTATGACGTCCAAATAAAAATATGACATAAAGCCCAAGGCATTGTTAGGCAATTTGTTGCTGTCAGATATTCACACAAATTTTGGCGATGTTTGGGCGTAATAATAGTGACCCCAAGCAGGGGAGCTGGAGGGGGCAGCATGCCCCTTATAAATACGTATTAAAGTACAAATGCTTGTTGTTTATTTTTGGGCGGTACGAATTTTTTTTAGACGTTATTGCCTAAAGCCAAAAAATTAGTATTAGCTAATCAACGATGACAATTGGTTCACAGTTGACCAATTGGACTCAAAAATTCCAATTCGAAACAGACTACATGTTGATTTTAGACCTGCTTTTGACAGCTTATAAAGGAGATAGTTTTCATACCCAAAGGCATAACAGTCAGAACAGTCCAAGGTGCAGGAGGAATTTGGAGAAATCTTGCTCCTACATAAAAGTAAGTGTATAAGTACCACAAACTTCCGAAAAGTCATCAACTCAGTGATCTGAGTCTAATGCAGTCCATTAGGTCAACTAAAGAAACTTACTTGACTGATATCAAGAGCCTTGAGTAAAAGAAAAACTCAGTCAGAATTTTAAGCCACAAATTTGCTATCTACCACAAATCGATTAACAGTTTAAATCCATCTGCGTCAAATTGACTCAATTAAATGCGCTAAAGTGACTTACTAAAGTGAGGTGATGGATGGAAAAAGACAAGTCTAATGAACATTTGAAATGACAGATTGGAGTCAGTATTCTGTCCAATCTCAAATCGATTAAACGCTAAAGTCAGATTGAGTCAATTAGAGTCATCGAAGTGACTTGCTGTAGTTATATTATGGAACTTTAGTAAGAAAATAACTATAGTCACCACTTTAAGTGTCAGCCTGGTCAATTTTCAAATTAACCCCAAATTACGAGTAATTGAAGTTATCTGAGTTTAAGTCACAGAGAATGGAAGTGGATTAGAGTCACCAGTCATCATTTTATATGATAAACCGGGGTCCGTATCTGTTTTTGATTGCGAATAATCACTGCATCTCATGATTAGGGACAGCAAGAAACTATGTATAGCTTTCATCAATTGAAGAAGAAGAGCCAAGAAGTTGTCATCTGGAATAGAACAGAGCGAATGAGTACAACTTCTGATCGAAATATATTTTTGTTCATTTTTGGTCGAATGGTCGCACCTACTAATGGAGAAAAGTAAGGATCTTGATATTCTCGACGAGTCCGAATATTTCCTTTCAACTACGAATAAAATAAATCTGTTCTTCAGAAGATCCTATTCTGCAATTCATATACGGTTGCATCTTTTGTGCAACTATTTCTCTCTTCTATGTTCTTTTAGTATGTGATTAAAAAAATCACAGTTCTTTAACACATCTATTAGGAAGAAGCCTACTGAATAGCTATATTTTTATCTTTAGCATTCATTCTTCTGTTCATTTACCCTTCTGTTCATTTACATTGTGTCTTAAAAATCACTGTTCTCTTTCAATGTTACTAAGAAGCACAGCCTTTAAGAAGATACAAACCGAATAGCTATAATTCTTGTCGTTAAAATAGATATTTTTTGTCTGTTCGTTTACAGTGTGTCTTTGAAAAATCAGTGTTCTTTTACAGTGGTACTAAGAAATACAGCTATTAAGAAGAAACAGACTGAATAGCTATAATTCTTGTAATTTTTGTCTGTTCGTTTACACGGTGACTTTCAAAAATCACTATTCTTTTACAACTTTACTAAGAAACAGCTATTAAGAAGCACACCGAATAGCTGTATTTCTTGTCTTAAAAACAATTTTTTTTTCTGTTTGTTTACAATGTGATTTTTAAAAATTTTTCAGCGTTTTTTTAAAAATCACAGTTCTTTTACAATGTTACTTACTATGAACAACTGCTATTAAGAAGAATCTGTATTTCTGAATAGCCATAGGTACTTCGTGTCGTAAACATTTATTGCCCTTCTGTTCATTTACACAGTGTTTTTTAAAAAATCACTGTTCTTTTACAATGTTACTAAGAAAAACAGCTATTAAAAAGAAACGTACTGAATGGCTTTACTTCTCGTCGTTAAAATTACTTTCTTTTCTGTTCAATTGCTTGAAAAATCACTGTTCTTTAGCTTTTCTATCATTTAAAAAAATATTTCTGTCCTCTTTTAGACACGAGATGAAGGTCCATCGGTAATAGTTTTCGATATATTCAAATTTGATCCAATGTCAGCTATTTCTAGTTGTGTTTAAAAAGACGACAGCTCTTTTTCACTGTTATTAAGAAGAAATACACAACGAATTGGATACCTTAGACGTCTGTGGCGATACAATTTTTTTTTAACTGCTCTTTTCCACAATGATTATTGCTTATTCTTTACAAGAATATCTAGAACCGCATTCTTCATGGAAACACTTCACATACCGATTGATCAATAAACGATTGCATCACTTTGCAATGCCAATGCCGCACAAGGTGCAGTTTATGGTAATAAAAATCACGAACAAATTGTTGTCCCACTCAATGTCAGTGGAAATCGATCTGTAGTTGTTACAAAGAATTCGCTTCTAAAGTGGTTTATCCGTGCTGCTTACAGATTAAACTATGAAATATATTTAACTTAAATTATTAATTAATATATTTATCTTTAAATTTAATTTTTTTTTATCTTTTCAGGTGAGTCCGATTCTGATATTGTCTAGACTTTACTTCTCCAATTGTTTGTCGTGAGTATGCATAATTTTTATTCTACAAAAGTTCGGTCTAATTCAAAAGTTTATCGCAAATTTATTTAGCTGAACAAAAAATTTCAAAAGTGCTGTAGAAAATGACAGAAAATAAATTACACTCAATGCATGTGTAGTAGATATACCTTGGCACGTAGCATACTTCCAATAGCAACATAAAATGTCACTGAATAGCAACTTCCACAGGCAGTAGGGCGCATTCAAACAACCCTGGACCATTTGTCTCGCCTGGGGTGACATGTTTGCATAGAAAATTAAAACCGAAATGTCAAATAAACGTCAAACAAAATTCAAATAAACGTCAAAATAAATTTTTTTCTTTTGTGTATGTTTTGTAATAATAAAAACGGTATTGTAGTCAGCCGCCAAAGCTGTTAAGCTGACACAATAGCAGCAGTCACGTTTGCAAATCCGTGATATGGTCCTTCGAGCCGGAATCGAATCAAAATTACGAGACATACGGCAATCGACAAACCAGTAAGAAAAGCCTTTCACCCTTTCCAATTTATTTTCGATGCAAGAGTGTGTCCTTTTGACTTGGTTTTTTTGACGACAGAAACGTACAAAAGTTCAGTGTCGAGTTAAAACACTCTCATGGGGATGATGAAGGACCATTCTCCATAAAATCATTCTCTTACACACACACACATATACACAGAGTGGATCACTTCCGCTACGATGCGCGCCTAGTCTGTATATGTTGTGTTTGGTTTCTCCGCCTCGGTTTGGGGTGTATATGCAGTGCGGATGTGAAATGGAAGCAGGAAACATTTGCTGACGCATTGTATCCGCCGATATATAGAGTGTTGTGTTTCTATTACATTGCTACGGGACTGCTGCTCGGTGTTACATAGGTACACTTGTTATCAGTTAGTTCTCAGATTGTGCAGTATACCTATACACTTTGGGTTTGCATGGATGGTTGTGTGAGGATTGTGTAAGGGATGAATTAATGTACACTGGGGGAGGTAATGGAGCTGCATCAAGGATGAACTTGTGAAGTGAGTGAAATTTTAAAATGTTCCTTGATAGCGAAGGAGAAATCACGGTCGCTTTTATTGGCGATCCCAGAGAGGGTAAGAAAATGCACAGCCAGCGGGGAGGGGTATGAAAATATTCCCAATTCACTTGTTGATTTTTCATGTCATAATAATAAATCCAAACAGTAATGGCGAAGTTCGTACTTACTAGAAATAAGGTAGCTACGTACTTTGGCTAATGGCGTTTGTCATAAGAAGTTATGGCCCAAAAGGAGTATGCTTGTCTTCATTTGCTTTCTCACTTTGCAGTCAGTTGCTATTATCAAGAGATACAAAATAGTCAAAATTAAATTTAGTTGGTGTTTTGTTTACATGCGCAAACTTTTGTGCAAACTTAAATTTATAAGGAACAATTGTTTCGTATTTATGCTATAGGGCATTTTTCAATCAACTATCTCAGACTCATATAGTCAATGTTAAGTTGTTTTGTGTACACTTAAAAAACTCAAAAAGTTCTGCACCAATTGAGGTAAAATTTTCAAAAAATGGTGGGTATTGGCCCGAGAAGTTTGGTAAAAATTGGACAAAGGGCGTGGCACTTCCAATGCAAAAATAAAATTTGCAAACCCTCATTCTCAATACTTTTCGCAAATATGATTTTCAAAGTAAAAGTCATAAAAAATCTTTTTGCAACAGAAACATTATTATATCGACTGTCATTTACACTCTTAGGTATTTGCGCAAAATCGCCTCGATTTGAAGAATTTGAAGGAATAATATAGAAAAAAAATTTTTATAATAGGTATTTAATGCTTACTCCACAAACTTTATTCATTTCTTGAATTATTAATTCTTGACTTGAAACTTTGAAGGAACTTAACTTTACAAATGAAGTAATTCTGCACCCGAAGCGTTCTTGCAAACATTTTCTGAGAAAATATGTCAGCAAATTCATTTTTTCGACATAAAAGTCCTGCCATTGGAATTATGTAACAAATCATCGTTGTAGCAGAGTTACATATCAATTATTTCGTATGGCATAGGTTAAGTTAGGTAAATTAGAGGTATGAGAGAGAGGTCTCATACGGCACTAGGGCTAATCGCGAACCCCACAGGAATCCAATCCTACAATGGAAAAACACCTAAACAATTGCCCTTGAAAAAGCCCCAATTTGCCAGCAGAAAGCAAGTATAGCCCTTTATAATTGGTATGGTTGGTCTTGTAACGAAATTTAAAGAGCAGAGAGGTGGCGCCCAACGTGGGGCCCGAACCCACGACCCTGAGATTAAGAGTCTCATGCTCTACCGTCTGAGCTAGCCGCGCTGACTCAAGGAGTCCTGTGGCCTTGGGTCATATTGTAGCTGTGGGAATGAAAGGTTTCAAATTTCGCCGTGTATTTTTTTTTTTTTTTCAATCTTTTAGTTATCTACGTTCACGGCAAAGCAGGGTATCAATATGCATCTTCCGGATGAGTATACAAATATACATCCAATCTAGATGCATCGACACCTCTCTACTCTAAATGTACCTCACCAGAAATTTCTTTCTCCTGCGGCATATTGCCTCGGATTCACATCCAGTATTATGTGTTACATCTTCCTCGGCTTGCAGATCATTACAGAATCTGCAAGTGTCCGAGTCTGCCAGTTTGAGCCTTTTGGCATGTTTTTTAAGAACACAGTGCCCTGACAATATACCGATCAATGTCCTGAGCTGTTCCCTGCGTAGTTTGAAAATTTCCCTAGATCTTTTACGGTCGAATTGCGGTCATAGTACCTTGGATACTGCGTGTCCGGTAAGTCCTGCCCAGCTCCAGTCGGCTTCCCTTGTTATTTTATTCCTAATAGCGCCTTCTATGATGCAAGGAGATGGTTTAATATTAACCCCTCTCTATCTAACAATTTCCCGCCTCTGAGCTGTTCCCTGCGTAGTTTGAAAATTTCCCTAGATCTTTTACGGTCGAATTGCGGTCATAGTACCTTGGATACTGCGTGTCCGGTAAGTCCTGCCCAGCTCCAGTCGGCTTCCCTTGTTATTTTATTCCTAATAGCGCCTTCTATGATGCAAGGAGATGGTTTAATATTAACCCCTCTCTATCTAACAATTTCCCGCCTCTTATCGGAATCTCGTCAGCTTGCCCATTTCCAGCTATACCGCATAATGTCCTGATACCCAGCACATTCTCACTCAGTTCTGACTGCATAATGCCTTAAGCATTGTGCGACAGTTCCTGACTATTTCCGAATTCATGTTCGTAGATTCCTGTGCCTTGAGTGCGGCCTGGCTATCGATGTGTAGAAGGCTATATCCCTTCCAGTTATATATCTCATCCTCATTAGCTCTGCCGCTTTTAGAACAGCTAGAACTTCTGATTGGAAGACACTACTTGTATCCGATAGTCGTATAGACTGGAATAAATTCCAACTCCAGTGTCTTCCGTTAGCATTTCATACCTTTCTGGGTACTATAATTTGTACGGAGTTGCAGCCACTTTAGAGGAGGCAGTTTTGGACATTGTACAATAATGGCGGTGCTACTCTCGGGCGTACAGGCGCAAACTGATGAAATTCACTCCCTGGTCGACTTCGACATTCCGTACAAATTATAGTACCCAGAAAGGTATGAATTGCGAAATTGCATTCTACACAGGATGCTCAAAAACAATGGAAGACAATGGAGTTGTGAGCGGTAGCGCACTGCTTCCCGCAAGTTGCTTAATATGCAAGTCTAGCGGCCGGCGTGAGGTGTAGAAAGGTGTCTAGCGCTGCCGTAGAGGTGCTCCGGAGTGCACCCGTTATGGCTACGCCGACTGTTGGAGCTCTACAATTTAATTCTAAAATTTAAGCTGTTTTGTAAACTTTTACTAATTTTTAAAAACTGTTATGTAGATATGGCATTCTTTGTTTTAAATCGATTTCTAACGAAAGCCGATAAAAGAAGATGCGTTTACACGCTCAGGCAATTGCGCAAATTCAAACTGAACTCAAAAGTTCAACCTTAACCTCTCGAATATGCATTAACACCCTCATGCACTTGGTCAGGGTTCATTAATAAGTTCGACTTTGTTATGCTTATCCGTATTTTAATGGAAGGTTGAGGAACTGAAGCTGTGCTTCTTATTTTCATTACAACAAAGAGAAAGACGCAGAGTCTCGGCATAAGAAGAATAGTCGTCGAAAAAAATTGTCTGAAGAAGACATACTTGATAAATTTAGAGTACATTTTAAGTATAGGCGAACTTCAAATGATCTCGTATGCGCTAATGCGCATGGATATGTGCCAACTTAGAAATATCTTGACATATGGCTTTACTCAATATGATGTTATGTTGTATAGGTATTCCGCCATTAGACTTCGATTTTGTCGATTCCCACAGTGTGGAGGAAAAAGCCCAGCGAGCTCGTTCGCATTTTGAGACAGGAGGTGCTTGCAGCTTCTGATCAAAGACGGTAATTCGCCTGTAAGGCACTACATATACTGATTTTTCCGTATCTTTAAGTCACATCAATTTAGTCTGAGCCGGTATTTACTTATCTCTACTAAGTTTGAGACCATCAACCATCTTCGTCGGCCTCAGCTTCTTTTTCTGATAGCCTTCAGATATGCTCGCTGAGGGGACGTACATAAACTACGAGTATAATGTCTAGACTGCTGAGGTCTTAAAGTCACTTCTAAAAATTCTAATTCCGAGCAGATTATTCGTTTTAAAAAGGTTTGGACCGACGTCAATCAGCTTCTTTGAGGTAGAACATGCCAATGTTCTGTCTGCTAAAGACGTAGGTAAGGTTTCAGTAATTTCACGTTTGTGAACAAACGCGCAACAGCCATTGGATGGTTGTAAGCTAATAAAGTCTGACTTTCCTTTTCATATCTTCCGTTCTTCAACATACCTGCTTGTCCGGAAACCCAGGTTAAACCTGTCCAACCTGTTAACAATTGCCTCTTACATATTTTTAAAAGAAGCCGTATCCAGTCTTTATAATTGCTATATTTGCTATATTTGCATACATATTTGACACACAAGTCAGGCTTAGTGCTGCACCTATACTAAAATTGAGCCGGGTATGAAAATGTAGCCCACGGAACTTACCTTTTAAATTAAGGTTTTCAAGCAAAGTTAGATGGCAAATCTTTTACATGTACATCTTTTACAGTGGATATTGATTAGTTTTTAAAATATTTCTTGTGAAAACTTCTGCTTCCAAATCGGTTTTTCACAATTTGGCATACGTTTTACAAAAAAAAAAAAAAAAAAAAAACATGAAGGTTGGGTTAGGTTAGGTTGTATAAGGTGTGAGTTCATCACGGAAGACTAGGCACCAAATTGGTCTCATCGCCATCCCTGGGTAACCTTCACGGACAAAACCTAACCCAATTCGCCCAAACAATTAATTTCCTTACAGAACTTAAAAAAAAATTTCAATTTAGCATGAAATGTCAACCTCCTCTAAATTGTCGAAGAAGTACCTTTCAAGGTGTTCTTTTCTATTCCGAGCAATAGCTTAACATTCACAGAAAAGATGAGTAATATCCATCCTCTGCAACTAGAAGGTCCTCGCAATACTCCACGAGTCCGTATTTGTTAAGCCTATAATTGAGTAAACTTCAAGACAACTTTTTTAAGTCAAGTTTCCACCCAGCTACTTGGATTTGCGTCACAATTTTAAATGTCTGTTGAATTTTCATTAATTTAGTTTCGATGACAATTTTAAAGAAGATCGCTTAGATGAGTAATTAGATGAGAAATTGGAGCACTCTTTGAGTTCCGTTCACATGTGCATACTGTGCACTATTTTTATAAATTAAATTGGTTTTGTTTAGGCGCATATTAGCTTTGAAGTTGGGTTCACATGTGCATACATAACTGTGCAAACTTTATAATTTAAATTGGTTTCATTTAGGTGCATAATTTTCTTGAAGGCTCACGGATGCTTGTCAAATGCGTGTGATTTGTGGTATCAACTTGAAACCCGTCAAGAGTGGATATAGTGTCAGGGAAGACAAACTTTTTGGTGTCTAATTTTCGTATGTCAATAAAATGTGTACAAAAGCTCAAGAGTTGTATTCAGCTCTTTAAAAAGTCAGTATAAAATACAATTTCTTAGACGAAAAAACATGTTTTGTATTGCGTTTACATTTACATGCATTTTGCGCAAATATATCCGGCCCCTTTTGTCCTAGAGCTCAACAAAGGACCTGGCCCTCCAGGTTGGGGGTTGTGCGTCGGGGTAACTTCCCTACCACGGAAAAAAACTCGTGTTACGATACGACATCCAGCGTCGGGTATGGATGAACCAAATGCTGACGAATTGCAATGAGCTTCGGATCTGCACGTGGAATGTCCGGACCTTAAACAGGCCACGTGCAGCCGAGCAATTAATAGAGATCTTGGGCAAGAACAAAGCCAATATTACAGCCATTCAGTAGGTGAGATGGGATGGGGAAAACGCAAGAAAGGTAAAAAACTGTGTGATCTACCAAGGCAATTGCTACATGGAGCAAGGATAGCGTCTATTTCGATGTGGATTTGTGATCAGAGGAAGACTTTGGAAAGAAGTCTTGGGCTTTCGTAATATTAAGCCTCCAACTGGTCATAATCCGCATCAGGGCCAATTTCAAGAACATCTAGCTAATCTGTGCCCACACCCTCACAGAGGAGAAGGATGACGCAGCCAAAGAAGCGTTTTACGATCTTTTCAAGAAGACGTACGACAACTGCCCAAAGTACGATGTCAAGATTCTTCTTGGCGACTTTAACGCCTGGATCGGAAAGGAGGGCATCTTCGGCCTATTGTCGGAAGGCACAGCCTGCACGAAAACACCTCCGGAAACAGATTCAGGCTTATTGACTTTGCAGCGGGGCGATTCCCACACCTCAATATACACAAGGGGATATGGCGGTCTCCAGACCAAGCCTGTTAGCCCGGCATGCCTCCAGTGTCTTAGATGTCTGAATGTTCCGAGCAGCCAACATAGACTCGGACTACTACCTGGTAGTACCCAAAGTACGGATGCGGATATCCACTGCGCAAAAACACCCGACGGAGGATGTTAAAAGATTTGTCTCGCGAGAGACCGCCAGACCTCCTTTGCCAACCACGTATCCTTTAACCTGCCAGGACACAGAGTGGCAACACTGTGCAACGTGCCATCAAATCTGCCGTCACCGAAGTGCTGGGTTTCATTAAGCGACCACAACGAAACCCCTGGTTCGATGAGGAGTGCCGGATAGCACATGCAGCCAAGACCGCAGCCTATTAGTCAATAGGTTAGGTTGAATAGGGTTGAGTTAATCACTAGGCACCATATTGGGCCCATGGCGAACCTCAACAGTCTAAAACCTAAGCCCAAGCAATTAATTTCCCTATAAAACCTAAAAATTGTTTCAATTTTGTAAGTGAGACCAACCTCCTCTAAATTGTCGAAGAAGTATAGTCCGTCCCAAAGCAAAAGCTGATGCTGTGTGGACAATCAGTCATGGCTGGATAGTCGATCGAGCGAGATATCTTTCCAAGCAGGGGTATATTTGTTGTTTGAAAAGCGCACATATTTTTTTTAGCTGTAGTTGTTTTGTTGTCGCTAAGAGAATAAAATCCCTAATGTGAAGAGACCTGTGCAAGAAATTTTCACTTAAGTTGGGATGGGCTATATCTTCCAAGGTGTTTCCTCCTGTTTCCTCCACCCTCTGCGACTTGTAATTCTTCGCAATGCTTCCTGCATGTGTCCGTATCTGTTAAACCTAATCTCATAGCGTGCTTCCTTAGAAGATAATGCCCGGAGAGTATCCCTATTACCGTAGCTTTGATCTGCTGAGCTTTAATAATTCTACAGATTTTTTATTATTATTATTATTATTCTCGAGAATAATTCTCTTGGCTACGGCTATTGGTGGTCTTATACTCTCAATATGTTCGAGTTGTGGAAGCTCTACTCCGTTTTTGGCCAGAACGTCGGCGTCGGCCCTTTCTTTACCCTCAATATTACAGTATCCGGGTACCCAACACAATCTGACTTGTTTCTGCTCTGATCATTGTGGGGCAGCTCCTGACTAGTTTAGATTTGATGATGAAGGACTCTTGGGACTTTAGCGCAGCCTGACTATCAATGTAGATAGCGATATTCTTGTTGGATATTGATCCCATTTCAAGTAGATTCGCAAAATCAAAATCAGAGCTGCTTCGAGAGCTGCCCGCGAGCTCTACGGGCAAAAAACGAGGTAGGAGCATCGACTTCTCAGAAGGAAAAAGAAAGAACACGAGAAGCAAGTGGTCTAGTCTATTGAGGGAAGATCTTACCAGAGGATAAAAAGATCTGCAAAAAGATACAAGGCCCGAACAGAAGCCTGCAGAGATGAGCATGGGAATACGATGGTGGATCCAGAGGTACAATTTTTCAGAAGTCCGTTCAACCACTAGCATAATTTAGATGTAAAGAGGTATCTCCGGAAAAATGAGACTGATGAGAGTTGAAATTACAACCAATAGCCAAGACTCCAACCCCGCGTCTTAATTTTTTATCTAATTTCTGCATAGTTGAAGATTCGAATTGCAGCCCACCCCTCGAGTTGTATGTCTATAGTTTTGCCCTTCAATCAAATATCACTGGCTGCAAAACTAGAACCACCCATCGAGTTGGAGATTTATTAAAAAACTTTTCAGACAACAGCCAGAAAAGGATATATGAACGATATACGAGAATAAAAGCGTGCAAAGTGTACATCGCAGTTTGTTCTCATACTGATGATAACGAGAATAACGCTGGTTGATGATGCCCAAGCCCAAGCCCTATCCCAGCCCGGTTCCACACTACTACTTCAGAGCATGGCGTATGAAATAACATCCTAGTTCCCGTAACAGGAACAAATATACCAAATAACAAACAGAACATCATTATGATGTGCCATGTTACACCCAAAGAGAGTGATCTATATATATATTAAAGGCAGCGCACACGAAGATGAGCAGAGCATGTCCTATCTGTTTTTTTTTTTTAAAGCAGCACCCAGGTTGATAAGGGATGGTTATAGGGTATATCTATATGGAGGACACAATGTTAGTCCTTGCGTTCTCCTATTCCATTTGCAGTTCTTTTCTTTTGACTTTTTGATTTGATGTTTGAAATGTGTTGTACCAACTCTTTCTCTGTTCTTAGCATCATCGTCATCAACATCATCGCCCACACAACGCAACGCGAGGACAACGACGACGTTGGCTGGTGTACTTTGTGAAGTGATGTCGAGTTGCAGGAAGATTTCCACTTTTATACTCCACTACCCTTGGGTGTGTGTGTCTTCTCTTGAAACTTGTGTGGGGCTGTGTTTTTTTGGTGGATAGTGCTGATGAAGAAACACCGAATATGTTGTAGTAGAAAGTTGTTTTAACATTGGATTCGAGTTCTATTTTTTTTTTTTGGGGGGATGGGGAGGATCTCTGCTCATCGTCGTCATTTATTGCATTTCTGTGTACAGTTCAGGGTTTTTACTTGTATACGAAGGATATTTTCTTTTATACGAAGAAATAAAATGTTTTATGTTTATCCTTGTGTTTTGTGTAAACATAAAACTTTTATTTAATCGTTTGCTGTTTGCCCGACGGAAAAGTTTCCCTGCACAGAAATGCAAATATGAATAAATATTCAGGAGGTGTTGGCACATCCTTACACTTGCAAATTTACAAGAAAAAAAAACCTACCATCAAGGGAAAGTGAGAATGTTTTTCAAGAAAATCATATTTCAGATAGCCCTTTTGGATCTTTCAGATTGTAGATGGAAAAGAGCTCAGACAAATAGTAGACAAAGATTGATGTTGTCCTAGAAGATTTCTTTGCCAAGCTTTTTTCTAAATTAGAAGCTTCTGAGGCTCAGTTTCCTGAAAGACGTTGAGTCTTGGACGACATCCAGCGAAGATTCTCTCAATATCACTGCTTGACACTCGGTTTGCAGGCAGCTCCCATGTGGTTAACAACTCGGACTTCAACCAATAACCATCCCCTCAAATTACACAAAGTAAACTTAGCAATCCATAGCTTCAAACCATATAAATCCGTGGGACCTGACGGTATAATGGCTGCCGAATTGCAGAACTCATCGGACGCGTTGTGGATGCATTTGTTTCTCAACAATTACTCGTGGGTTTTCTGAACCCCAAATGCGACAATTTTGATGATTAAGGTCCAATGCACACGGAGCAACTGGAAAAAACTGATAAGCGATGCGAATTGAAAATATAGTTTCCTTTGAGTCATACCCTGTGTAATCAAAAACACGACGCTACTGATTGAAAATTCGTTTGCGATTCACAAAAACCAGTTTGTAACCAGTCGCCTGTTGATTTGCCTGTCGGGTTGCCTATTGATTTCAGTTTCTAGTTTGTCGAAGATGAGCCAACAACAGACAACAAAAACATGACGACACTGAACGAACTAGAGATTTTGATTGTTGATGACTGACGAGTTTCCTCATGTGTGGAGTCAAGTCACCGCTGAGTTAGTAACTGGTTTGAAACTTGAGTTACCAACAGATTTTTTTTTCCAGTTGCTCCCTGTCCATTGGGCCTTACAGTTTTTTGTTTCTTCAAAATTGTTCAATGAACTACTATTTTAGCGCAACTTTTTATATCTACTGCACTGTAGTATCATCCCCAAATACCGCCTCCTTCAAAATCGAATTGCTTCTGACCTTTTCGTAATGAAATTTTCAAATAAAATTATCCGCACTATCCGGCATTTTGCAACCTCACAAATCAACCCTTTCATACACTTCCTTCCACTCACCTATATACTATAAAATGGTCTGCTAATTTTTGCCCCGATGGCTTTTTTGGGAGAAAGTATGCAATTTAATTTTGGTAAACATCTGATACCCATGGTCCGTAAAATTTGCACAATCCGGAATAATTATTAATTGCCTATAAGCACACATATGTACACTGTACAGTGTCTATGCACAGCTGATATATATGAACATGTTTGCTTACGGTTAGGTATGTGTATTTTTCGGATTATAGGACATTTGCCACTTGGAAATGGCCCTATCTCAACGACGACGACGACGACGACCAAGCGATTAAATAGTGCAATACAACACTAAATCATACTTATTGGCTGCATAAGGCATCAACGAAGGCCAAAAGGGGTGTCCTGATATACATACACTATAAATGGGCTTTGATAGTGTTTTGTATATCTTTTGAAACAGAAGTAATGGCCACACAGACACAAGGACTATCAGTGCACACAACAAGTAGTAGTGCTTTGTAAAACTCTTAATTAAATTTATGCTGTTTACCTTTAGTGAAAATTTTGTCGAGAATTTTGGCAAAATTTTCCACAATTTATGAAAGTTAGTCGAGTCCTTATGATGATAAATGTATTGTAGGAGTAGGTTTTTGGCTACAACTAAACAAATTATTTTCTGGTTGCATACTGCAGTGTAGAATGTTGGTTGAGGTCCTTTTTATTGAAAGTTCAGTATACATTATATGGGTCGAAGTTTTCAAAGATTTCTCTATAAATAATTTGATTACAAGGATAGTAGGTATCATAGGGAATTTTAAAACATTTTTGGTAGAAAATAAATATCTTAATTTTAAGAAAATATTTAAAATTGATTATGAGAGAGTTTTTGATTTAAAATGCTCGTCTGCATCAGTAAGTACCTGTTGCCTGAGTCTGGTTAATGACCAGTTTCGAATACAAGCTCTAAATTAAACAATCTGCGTAATACTTTCAGCTTCACAGCACAAATTTATAAATTGCTTCAGCATTCGATTGAATAACCGTATCCGTTGGGAGCAGAAAACTACAAGTTTGGCATGAAAAAGCAAAGACTTTTTGGTAACAATCCAACCACTCAGTTCGTTCTCTAAAATGCCCTCTGCTAAAATGGAGCCTGAAAATAGGCAATGGAAAGTAAATGGTTCAGTGTCTTCACTAAATCCGGAGGGTCTCTTGTTTCGATATCCGAGATACAGATAAGTAGAGCTCGAAAGTATCTCTCAACCTTTTCGAAGGTCTTAATATTACTCTCAGTTGTTGAGAATTTTAAATTTGATCACATAATAATCAGTTTCTCTGCACAGTATTTTTTTTGGTTACGCTCAGAGAGAAACCCTTATTTTTGTTTTGTATGGTTTCGGTCAACCACTGAGAGATATCACTGACAGAAAAAAATAAATCTCATTTGTACATTTTTCACTATAACTATTGACATTAGTTAGCAGCGCATGCGGAATTGCATTAGTGATTTGAAGAGTCATTGGTTAACACTCGTCTAAGGAAAGTTCAGTGCAAGTAAAAGTGTCCCGGCTACACAAGTAATGAGAAAATGTATTGCTAAAACCCTTGCGAGTTTACTTGTAGTCAAACTTAATTCTAAAATTCTTAAAATATTTCTTATTACCCATTCAGATGATGATATCCCGTATAAAGCCATTTTCTTTATTCATAGTTTATGTAATAATATGTCAAGTCGTTATGAAAATTAGAACAGCAAAAACCTAGTTCAAAATTCAGTTCTTTCACTCCTGGGAAATAACTCTGGAATAATCTAAAAAATTAGGTAATTAGGTTATGTCTAAAGTCTGCGTTACTACGATCCTGTTTCTGCGTTCTCTAAAAGCATATTATGTGGGTGCTGCCTCGATAGCCTAATGAAATTTCGGATATTGTCCTTCCTGCTAAAAGTCATCGAAACTAAACAACCTGAGTATCTACGCAACAGAATTAATTTCCCCAATCGACAATAGCTATATGTGTTAAATAAGAACGACAACACTGAATTCAATACAATTTTGACTTTTTAAACTTACTTTCGAAGAATGAGGTCTTTGGTTGATCATTTCCATTTAACTTTTATGGAAAAAGTTAACTAAGGAGTGATAAATCTCAAATTTAAAAATAAAAATCAACCAAAGAGCGAAAAGGTAATTATATATAAATAAATCTCAGAGCAAGACGTTAATGTCGAAGCCGAATGTAACATCTCTCAGAAACCAATTGAAAAAAAAGGTTGAGAGTTATTTTGGAGCTCTGCAGATAAGTCGATACTCTTAGATCAAATTGACTGTAGAAGTGTAGAGGGATGGTTGCTTGGAGTATCCGAATACCTCGCGACCTCCGGATTAGATAGTCGTGTCTTATCTCTGAACAGACTGACATTAATTTCTCCGTTTTTCGTGGGACTATTATGAAGAAAACTAAAATAACAAACCAACAAAAACCAATTGAGGCCGGTTCCCCATTAAAACCGGGCAGTAGTACGGCGCTTAAGCTGTCTATCGGGAAAGCTCCTGAAACGGTGGACAGTAGGAAGATTGTAGCTTTACATGATCCAACTATCTCCAAAAGCCGCATGGATCCCAGAGGTACTAGTACCACCCCAAGTTCCTTTATTGAATCTTCAGCAACGAGACTTGCTTCCTCTAAACAGGCCTACAAAGATCGGCGTACAGCCAGCCGTATTCTGGAGCACTTTGGTGTTATACCGGAGTGTAAAAGAATCGGCAAGGTGAATGCCCGGTTACAGTGGGCCAATAAGATCGCCAGTGAGAAATCCCTGTCGGAATCCAAAAGAGCCAGAACTAGTACGTCCTCCAGACCATCCAACACCATTTCGAAGTCCTACATCGATGTCCTTAAAGCCAAATTAGTGCTGGCGGTCATCGAAAAAAGCGATGCGGGCGGATCTATCGCCCCAGATAAATGGAAGACGATTCCACTAAAACTATCTTCATTCTTTCGGGAGATACTAATGAAGGAGAATCCGGGTCCGCATCCTCGATGTTGCGATAGTGGTCAAGGCCATGCCAAGCTGATCGCTTGCGAAGAAGAAAGGTCTTATGACCTATATAAACTTGCAATAATCAAATTAGATGAGGTATGGATGGTCAGGTGCTAAGCTCGAGGTTGTTGCGAAGGAAGAAATCCCAAGCCGACTAAGAACTCGAGCTTGGATCCCAGCCGAACCCTCCGATACCGACGAGATCCTTGAGGTCATAAGGACACATTAGGAAGAGAAAACATTCCCATTATTTATGGAACACAACGTTGTTCAAGTGGCTGCTTCGGCTGGCTTCGCAGTAGCGCATTCTTTCATTCCAATTTTCCAAGACCTTGTTGATGGTTTCGGGCAGTTGCTCACGGATTTCTTGAATGATATTGGCCTTAAATGCTTGAATCGTTTCCGGATTGTTGGCATAACATCGGTCCTTCGCGGTTCCCTAAATAAAAAGTCCAAAGCGGTTAAATCGCAGCTCCGAGGCGACCAATTGACATCGCCAAAACGGCTGATAACAAGATTTGATAATTTGGTGCGCAAAAAAATCGATTGTGTCATGGGCTTGTGTTAAACTGTTTAGGCTACAAAGAACCCACTTTGGAAATAAGTTTTCAATATTTCCCAAAATTGTTCAAGCGTAAAGCGACTCATTTCGTTCCGCGGAGGTATAATACTGACTTTCTGTCAAGATTTCGAGCAGAAAACAGTTGTCAGTGTCAAAATAACCTATGATTTAAAAAGAAACCACTAGAAGGCCCACCCAGATGTGCAATCATTGTCATTAATAAAGAATCTTTTGCTCCTTTTTCGAAGACTGGAGGTGTTATAACTACGGGTTCGATACCATAACCATCAAGGTATACGATTTATAGCTGTAGAGGGATAGTGGTTGAGACTCAGATTCGCTCTGAATCGCAGCGCCATTTAAATGAAATCAGTTCACTTTCCATGTGTGGTTTATGTCCAAGCTAAATCTATAAACTGAACAAGTTAGATCGTCTTCGCTATAGATAGGTATTCAAGTTGAGGCTTAGATCAGTTCTGAACTGAAGCGCTATCAAAATTTAAAAATTAAAGAAGTTTCAAAAAATGATGGGTTCTTCAAAACTTATCACCATACTGTGGTGGTTTGTGTCTAAGCTAAGTTTTAGGTAAACACATGTAGGTTGCCGTTGTAGGTGGCGAAACGACATTTCTGATTCAACATTGAAACTGACAAATAAAGTATCTACCAAGTTCTCATCCACCAGCAAGATAATGAAAATAAAATTTCCGATTAAATACATATATGACCTTTCTGAAACGCCCAAAATGGACAGAACAAAAGGTCATCTCCACTTAAGTCACCCTAATGCTCTTCCGTTTATTCCAAAAAAATGTATCACCCCGCAGTCATCTAATTGACTCATATATGCAGGCACACACAGTCCTCTTCCTCTAAGTTTGCGCGCCTACTTGTGTGTGTCAGACATCCGGGCTTCCGGCTTAGTCCGGTCTCCCATTCAATTAAAATGACATGGATACGTAATTTGTGCGTGCACACTCTCCCCCAAACGCAACCTTACAAATAAGAAGCCCAAAAAGAAAAACTGAATAGAAAAAAAGGAAAAAAAAAAAAAAACTACTTGCAAACGAGTCCAAATTGAAACAAATTGGAACAATGACGTGTAATTAAGAACTTTATTCACGTTCCGTTGAGATATGGAGATACAGCTCGCCTCGACGATGACACTCTGTACTCAATTGCGTACGCGCGTATCTACGACGAGCTGCGATGGCCGAACAAAGTTGTCATTTTGAATGGATTACGAACGGCGACGAATGACACTTTTGGTCGGTTGCATCGTCACACATAATCATATATACGTTATATGCACAATTGAGGGCCGAGGACCGGTCTGGTCGACCGCGTAGCAGTAATTTTGTAGTCGCCTCTGGGCCCATAATTGTTGACTGCATTTATTATTCCAAATGCATTCTCTGGAGCACGCTGCTGGTGTGAGGGTGAGATAATCCAAACATTTAATGAAGTTTGACTGACACATTTTGACAAACAAACCAACACACACACACACACAAGTGGTATATTGGAAATGCGGTTTGATTATGCTGAGGCTGACCCATATCCCCATGAATCTGCATTCGGCCGAAATAGACGCGAGAAGATACCCGTACTAACTGTGTAAACGCAATTCCCACATTCTCATTGGTATAGCGTGCGCTCTTCAGTCGTCCATCCCTGCCTCTCATTCATTTCGTATGCGCAATGCATGTGTCAACAAAAGTATCTACGATATCAATCACAGTAACATGATTGTGTCAGTGTCATGAGCTGCTGGGGCTAGGGGCACTTTTAACTTCAAAGTTACATGCATTTTTTGTTTTTCTTGGTTTCGCTGCATTTGCCTCTGTGTGTGTGTTTGCTTTTTTGGCGTTATTCCAATGAAACGTACGCTGTGTGTGCAAGTAGAGGAATCATTTTTCAAGTGGCCTCTTCAACGAATGACGTTCATTGTGTTGAGTAGATTGTCATAACCGTTGTGAGATGTGATTAAGAAAAATGAGCCTGCGGCCAGCAATGTGGACATTTATTTGGAGGAAAAAGTCCGAAATTACATTGCTTTCATTATGCGTTTTGTTTATTTTTGGTCGAGACTTGTGGTTCTACTGATTTGATGTCTTGGGTGGATCTGTGGGGACTCCTTTCACACTGAGATCGCCTAAACACAATTGGAGGCCTGCATATTATATCTAATAGTCATTTCTATATAAGTAGATTGGGTCAAGAACCTCCAAATTGTGTTCTTGTTATCTTAAAGAATACAAACGGCTAAAAGAGTCGAGAAAAAATACATCTACGACCATCTGGTCCCACCTCAATCTTCACCGAACTAGTTCAAAGAAAAATCAATTCCACTTAGAATCTAGCAAGTATCGAATAACACGTGTGACAAGCCTTAGCTAACAGTGGGTCAAGGTCCCCTGACCGTTTTCCGCTTCACCCTAGACGTGGACTTGCTTTACTGTCAATATCTCTTAGCCATCTGAGACGACGGATGCAAAGCTTGATTGTTAACTTAGTCCATATCACTATACAACTGCTGCTTCTTCGAATATTCGTTTTTAAAACCCGTTTTTATCTGATGGCTATGACCAATGATTACGTTTGCTAGAGGTCCTTTTTTTCCACGGGTTGAACCTGGAACATTATCCACTGAGCCACAGTGTTCATCAGAATCTTTTGAATGGTGAACTAAGTTAACATAAATTGGCCACGGTGTTGACGTAGTGTTCCAGGCCATATTGGCCCCTCGATAAATTATACAGAACAAGACTACGGGAGGTCAATTGTCTAACGAGTTCGCGAGAGTTCTTTCCATACGATATTTGATATTCTTAAAACTCGCGTTCATAACGACTAGGGACAACTCATCCATGGTCATCTCATACCCATGTTTGGGCATAAATGATCCTGGATATGTTTTCACCCTCAAGGCACTCTGCACAGCTAGCTTCTACCTCTTCTACCTATACCTATACCTATACCTATTTATCTAACTACAGGAGGTCAGTTTATTGTGTAGTTTTTAACAATCGAATGTCATTTATGGACAACTCATCCATGGTCATCCCACACCCATGTCTGGGCACAATGGATCCCTTCTGTTGGGTATGTTTTCACCCGCAGGGGACAGTGGACAGGGGACAGCTCAAAACTTGAGCAAAACCTTGTCGTGAGGTTTGCGAATAGTGAGTGAAAAGTCCTTCATCCACTTTTGAAATTTTTGTTTATAAGTGAGCTGGTACATTTTCTATCTCTTGTGGAACGTGAAATTTCCGCCTCTTATAACAACTAAAGCTATAAACTGAATATTCCGTTTTCGATATACATATTTGTATCTTCGAATCTAGAGAACTGATTTAACAGCAGTTTTTCGTAAAAAAGTTGAGGAACTTGCAAATCTATGCAACGTAGAAATCTGAATCGAAAGTTGTTAACAACCTGCTTTTGAATAATCAACAAAATTACAAGTCTACGACCGCATTTGGGTAAAACTTCTTATGACTTAATGGGAGGTCGCTTCGATGAAACGAAAAAGCGACAGGAAACGAGACACAACTCAGTCAGAATCAGAAATGTGAGAATGAAACTTCTTATGTTTTTTGAGCAATAATTCCTAATAAAGATGAAACGAAAAAGCAACAGGAAAGAGGAGGTTGACGCTCGTGATGAGGGAACTCGTTCAGAATGTGAATGTGAATGTGTAAAAGAGAGTGATACTTTATTGCTCATCAAAATAATAAGCACACGAACTTATTTGAAAGTAAAACTTCTTGTGGTTCGATTGGATTGGATGTTGACAAGAAATGGGATGCAGATAGGTCAGAATGAGACATTTGAGAGGAAATCTTCTTATGTTTCCCAAGGCTGCAATTCCAAGCAATGATGAAACAAAAAAGTGAAAGGAATCTGATGGGAGGCAGCTCCCAACTTTGTTGGGCAGTAATTCCGAACTTAGATGAAACGAAAAATGGACAGGAAACGGGATGCAGTTCGGTCGGAATGAGACATAGGAGAACGATACTTCTTATGTTTTTTTGGGCAATAAATCCGAACTTAGATGAAACGAAAAAGCAACAGGAATCTGATGGGAGGAAGCTTGGTCAGAATGCGACATGTCAGAGTGAAACTTGTAGTCCAACTTAGTTGGACAGAAATTTCGAACTTAGATGAAACGAAAAAGACATAGGAAACGAGAGGTAGTAGCACGTGTGACGAGGTAGTTCGGACGGAATGAGATATCTGAGAGTGATACATCTACTGCTCAACAGAATGACAAGCATACAAACGCATTTGCAAATAAAATATCTTATGGCTTGACAGAAGGTCGCTTCGATGAAACGAAAAAGCAACAGTAAACGGACAGGAGACGGAGACAGATCGGTCAGAATGAGGCATGAGAGATTGAACAGTCTTATGTTTCATTGGGTGGTAATTCCAGGCTATTATGAAACGAAAAAGCGACAGGAGGTAGCTCGGTCAGAATGAGACATGTTAGAGTGAAACTTCTAATCTTTCGTCGGGCACTAATTCCGAACTTTTATGAAACGAAAAAGGGACAGTGTAGCGCGTGTAATGTGGCAGGAGAACGAAATTTCGTATGGTTTTTTGGGCATGCCGAAACTGCATCTCGTGTCCGCACTATAGACCCAAATATTGCCACATGGAGTCATGGCTGGCTTCGTATAAAACTGACGAGCTCTCATCAGAATTTATGAAACATTTAGATATGTTTAAGGGTGAAGTATCTCTAGCACGTGTCATTAGTCGGTTCAAACAGCAAGCGGCTGAAATAATAATTCCAAGGCAGTGAATAATCAATAAAATTATATCTCTTCGACCAATATTACAGAAGGAGGTCTCAAGGTATCAAAACATTTTTATTTTTTAGTCAACTTTGAAAATCCGTCCTCCTCCATGCTTAGTTGCCAAAATGTCACACGAATATACCCCGAAGCGTTGGCATTTGTCAGTACTTACTTGAAATTTCCATTCAATCCCCCATTCCTTAACTCTATTTACATCTGATGGAATTAACCCCTGAAAGTATACATAAATTTGTACCTACTCTTCCCCTTTGATCTATTAATTACTTTCAAACCAAACAATCCTTTACCACTTAACCCCTATAGCCATTCGTCGTCGTGGTCGTCATCATCGTCGTCCGTCCTGTTTCACTGTGTAAACAAAGTTCCTCACTTCATCTTCATTCATCTTTTTTTGTATGACATCACGGCCCGAAGGATAGATAAATAAAAACGACTCTGCCTTGTCCATCAAAATGCTAACTCTCTAGATAATTTATTCCAATTCACTCTATAGGAAAAAAAAAATTCAAGACCCAAAGTTCTTCATTACGCCACCGCGTTCCTTAAGTCCCGCGAGTGTAATATCTGCGCCCGGACTTTGACTGAGTAATATACGTCATCCTGTAGCACTCGTATACACTCACCGAGTGCAGGTTACCTCACCCAAATTAGCGCGTTTAATGCATTAATTAATTAAACTAATGAGAAACGATGTTCAACGCGTAGTCTCTATTAGTTGTGCTCTCGTCGCGTCCAACGAGTCAGATGTGTTCAATTTTGGCAACTTAACGAGCCAAACAAATGTATCTGCAACAATAGCCACCCGATGACAAATGACATTCGCACGAAACGAACCTCGAATTTTATTTTATTATAATTTTCGTTTTTATTTTGTTTTTGCGCCCTTCTTTGTTTTAAAGAGGAAAAGTTTTTGGCAAACAGGACGAACAAAAAAATACAATGCTGCGTCGACAACGACAGCGATGACACACGACGAAGCACAAAATTAATATATTCTCCGGGAGCAGCAGCCATTGCTCGCTCATTCGATGAGGGACGAGGAAGGTTGCGATTAGGGACCGGGATCGGCAGCAACGGGACCAAATCGTCCGTCCTCTTTTAATAAGGCTAAGTGGTTTCACACCTCTCACTTCGGAGTAATTTGTATTCCCCAGAGGTGAATGGTGTACTATGCCGGCACACAAATACCAATTGGGAATGTCAGTAGTCATCACCAACCAAAAAAAAGAATACCAAACCCGGAGACGGTTTTTTGTGCAACCATCAGACGAACGAGCGAGTATAGTGTAAATTGAAATTTATTGAAATGATTAAAATTGGCAACCCGGGGGTTGGCTAAATGAGCAGCCGAGACGAGATGGTCGTGGGTGGAATAAGTACTCGCTTATCTAGTACTCGTACCTGGTGGTTGGTGGCTCCCTGCTGTTTGTGTTTGGTGTTGTGGAAAACGTTTATGTCAGCGCTAATCTTTTTGTCCACACATCAGGGAGATATATGACCATTTTTGGGTTGTAAATGGTTAAGAGTCGGGGCAATTCGCTGAGAGACATGCAAAAAGGCAAGTCACATGGGGTCATCGCTTTTGGGAGGTAATGTCGCGTTAGATGACACGAGGTAAAGATTGTAGACAATGCTACTTGGGAGATTCATGATAAGTTTGGTGGGGGTAAATCCCATTTAGATACGAGTTTGACACGTACCTTTGAATACGAGTACGGCTTCAATTTTAAAGCTTTCGCTATATCGAATAGCAATTTTGTATGCCAAAGTTCGCTATTGCTATATATATGCGAATGTGACATGTGACGGTGATCATGTTGGCGATATAGAGTTGAACGTTTTTACAACCATTTTCTGGATGAATTATGTTGGCTTAATTATTTTAGATGGAAATGAGCTAAACCCTGCCACTGAGCTACGATTATAAGCTTTTAAAAATGTTGGGGGCTCAACCGGGATTTTAAATAAAATAAATAAAATAAATAAAATAAATAAAATAAATAAAATAAATAAAATAAATAAAATAAATAAAATAAATAAAATAAATAAAATAAATAAAATAAATAAAATAAATAAAATAAATAAAATAAATAAAATAAATAAAATAAATAAAATAAATAAAATAAATAAAATAAATAAAATAAATAAAATAAATAAAATAAATAAAATAAATAAAATAAATAAAATAAATAAAATAAATAAAATAAATAAAATAAATAAAATAAATAAAATAAATAAAATAAATAAAATAAATAAAATAAATAAAATAAATAAAATAAATAAAATAAATAAAATAAATAAAATAAATAAAATAAATAAAATAAATAAAATAAATAAAATAAATAAAATAAATAAAATAAATAAAATAAATAAAATAAATAAAATAAATAAAATAAATAAAATAAATAAAATAAATAAAATAAATAAAATAAATAAAATAAATAAAATAAATAAAATAAATAAAATAAATAAAATAAATAAAATAAATAAAATAAATAAAATAAATAAAATAAATAAAATAAATAAAATAAATAAAATAAATAAAATAAATAAAATAAATAAAATAAATAAAATAAATAAAATAAATAAAATAAATAAAATAAATAAAATAAATAAAATAAATAAAATAAATAAAATAAATAAAATAAATAAAATAAATAAAATAAATAAAATAAATAAAATAAATAAAATAAATAAAATAAATAAAATGAATAAAATAAATAATGGATAAATTTTGACTATCAAATCAAAAAAGGATTCCATAGAACAAGACAGGCTATTTTTCTCTCTTAACGCGTTGACGTTAAATGGCGTCTTAATGGCATCTTAATGGCGTTTAAACTTATTCAAAGTCTATCTTCGTATTGGCCATCAAATTCGTCCAACCTCCCCCAACAAATCCGAAGATGATGCAATTAATTATCGCACCCCACACGCCTTAGGAATCAACATCAAGAAAATATTTTGACTGACGTCTTGTCACACGTCAGCAAAAGTTATTTAACGGCTTTAAATAAACTGGCGCCCAGTGATAGCCCTTTAAGTATTTTTTTATTACCCAATTCAAACCTTTTCTTTTGCACATCTGTCTAGTCATGGTCATCCCGAGTCTGTGTCGCCATTAATCCGTAATCAGAAATGCCACCTACTTTAACTACCTTCCCACGCCGTCAAGACCAAAACACTTCGTCAATATCTTTGCCAATAAATCGAAGAAGTAGGGAACATTTTTTTTTTCTGTTGTCGTTGTTGGCAGCACTTAAACCACATTCAGTCGGTGCTTCTAAAAACTTTTCCTAATTGGCGGCACATCTGGCCCATCACCCTTTATTCGGGATAAGCGTTTTCTTATCCTTCTTCTTCGCCGTCTATAGTGTATTGCCTTATTTGCTCAAACTATTAAAGTACCATAAAGGACAAATGAATTGTTGCTCCCGCCTTCCGTGAAAAGTCCTTCTGTTGTCTGTCTTTTCGTTATATTGACTGCCTATAACAAATACACACACACACACACACCCAAAGCCCAAAAAAAGGGATAAAATTGCGGCGAAGACAATAACTTTCAAAGTGTCAAAGTTTTCCCTGGCCAGACAAAGAAGGAGAAGACGAAAAAAAAACTGAGAGCAAAAAAAAAAAAGATCTGAACAGATTTGATTTTATTTTTTGCCTTTGAAATGGGTAGGTAAAAGGATGCAGTCGATCTAAAAACCACAGGAGAATGTGTGGGCTTTTTTTGTCTGCTGTCAAAATTGTTCGTTTGGTTTTTTTTTTTTTTTTTTGCTTTCGTCAACTATCAATGGGAAAACTTTGATGAAGGTTTGATGCTATCCACATCGAAAATCTTGTGTAAAATTCAAAGCAAGTCCTTGATATCAGTACACCAGCATTACACCGATGATTCGGTGAAAAGGGTTGTAAAATCCATTTTGAAAGGGGACGCTTGGGATCGATTTTGTCGGCTAGAAGGGTGCTTACGACGAGATAATCGTGCAAATCACCCTTCATATATTAATGTATAGGCAGCAAGGACTAAATCTGATGGCACACGAGTGTGCTGTTTTTGTCGGTCTATCGAAATAACCGCTAGAGATGTTTTGCTACTCCGTGCTGGTGTGCGATAAAGGCTTTTGGCGTTTCGGTGGCACGCACAAAAGCCACCCGTACTTTTAATGTTCACGTAAAGATTATGAGGATGTTTATGATGGCGGTGACGGCGATAATTTTAACGAAAGCATCAAGTCGAAGCGAAGAGTGGTGATGACGGGTTTTTTTTATGAATATACACCTACAAAATTGACCGCACCATGTGAGGGTAATGGAAGAGCTAGAAGATTGGAATTCTCCTTAAAATCGGTATCTGATTTCGTTTAAGGGCTTTCTTAGATAGGGACATTCGAAAGTTTGTCAATTCTAATCAGCTTTACGAAAAAGTCCTTGCAAACCTTATTTGGAAGGTGTTTTGAGTACCTACACTTGGGTTTGTTGCATGCCATCAGTTTTAGAACTGTTACTTCAATAAATCGCCCTTGGTTGGTGTCAAATTTAATTTTACAAAATTATGTTTTCGAAATTCTGCTTTTCAAAATTCGGTTTTACAGAATTCTGCAAATAAAAAAAAAAAATGTTTGGAAAAAGTTAAAAATGTTTTGTATCACTTATTTGAAAATCAGCATTTTTGTGTGAGATGGCAGAATGTTGAAAGCAGTATTTCGACCCGCTCCCAGTGGCCCTTACTAATTTCAAATAACCCCAAAACCATAGCAGGCAGTTTGTCATTACTGGTCATTACGTATTGCCTAAATTAAAGAGCACAGATAAGGAGCCTTGCAAAGTGTCAATATTTGTGCCCCTACAACAAGTAATTCATCTGAGGGTATATGTTAGACGGTTATAAGCTCTCCAAAGCCTAGAATCTTTTGCGTTGTGAATATAGATTGCAACCCGTCATTCAAGTTCATGATAATTCGTGCACTTAATTTTTTCAGCTCTTTCTCGTCCTCAAGGGCGCAGTGAAATGGTTAATATGCTTTGCTACTGAGCAAGAGGTCTCAGGTTCGATCCCCAGAAAAACACAAATTACATCTAAAGGTTTCTTTCACAGCGCCACCTCTCGCAAACGTTTGACAAACATTCGAGAGTATAACTGGCCTGAAAAAGCTTCTCATTTCAGCCGATCGTACTCGCCAAAAAAATACCTACCAAAAATAAGAACTCACGAAAACGAAGGTTTTTGAGAAGTTAGACCTCCGGTGCCTCTATGGGCCTATTTATTTAATTTATTTAAATACATTTCGACCTATGTGTGGCCCATCTTTCCGTGGATATCTTGACAAATAAACTATAGTACTAGAAAAATATATACCGAGGTATATTTTGTGGTCACTTGGGTTGGAACATTTTAGGGCAGCTCAATAATGACACCAATTTTGTGGCGGCTCAAGAGTGACACAATTTTTGTGGTTACTTATGGCGGCTCAAGAGTGGCACAAATTTTGGGGTTACTTGTGGTCACATTTTGTGGCGTCACTTTCGTAGCCATCTTGACTGGCAACTTATTTATTTCTAAATGAGTTAGGAATGATGCAATCTTAAGAATTCGAGCTCTGTATAAAGAGCGTCTTGATAGAAAATGTGGCGTCACTAAAACAACACTTTTTCAGTAGGGAACTGGCTTCCAACATCAAGCTGAAGCTCAAGGCTCAAGCTGCTCTAAAACGGTGACAAGTATTATTTTTTCTTACTCAGTATCCTGAACAAATATTGCTTGTAGTCAGCACACTTAAGTGTCGCTTCTCTTACATCTTTATCAAGTAAAGCCGTCTGCAGGCTTAAATTTCCCACAACTTGTATAGCTTTCAAATCTGCGTAGCTGCAAAGAGATTCGAAATTTCTAAAATAAACTTCGACTACATTTACGACGACACGTAACTATACAATCTTTTTGAAGTCAAATTTGCCCGAATTTGCAATTTTGAGGTTATTAGCCTTCCTTACCTCTCACATAAGCCCACGCAATTTGTCAGTCCTGATTTAAGGCCTATTATACAGGCAAGTACTTAGTAAATATAAATTAATTCCTAGAAGTGTTCCACATTTCTGCAATATAGAACTAAAAATACAATGTTGGTCTTAATAACACTTGTAATATCAAGACTTGCCGACTTGTAGCTTTGCGACCTAGGTTTTAGGTGATCAATGAGGTTATTCACGTAGCCACTTTGCATGAAAATTCGTAAGTTTGAAACACAGTTTGTAGAAGATCAATCTTTTATATATGTAAAGCTGTAGGAATTTTTCTCTGTAACCTCAAAGCCCGAAAACTACCGGACAGATTTCAATGAAATTTATTTTAGACATTTCTTAAGACTGTGAGATGGTTTTAGGCTATGTTCTTCATAGCCACGTTCTTTGGAACAGTTTTTTAACCAAAACATATTTTTTTCCTGCCTATTCTCAAATTTACTTATTCAATGCCTTTAGGGTTGTTCTTGAACTTGTTTCTGCTCAAAGAAAAATTGGAGTTTTTCAACCAAAATCCAATACCACTAAAAAAAGGTGATATGACTGCAAAAAACAAAAAACAAACTCATAGTTGATGCCTCTAAAAAGGACACAACAAGTCGTTCTAATTTGACGAAGCAAAAAGCGACAAGATAAAGATACTTTGTAGTCGGCCAGTTCCTAATCGACCAACTCCTGCAACTTGTTTCATCTCAAAGACATCTACTGCCATTGTTTAAGTAATAGAAAACTTCAATTTACGACATTGCAAATTTTCCAACTAAAGTCCTTGACACCCTAATGTCATTCGTATCCATACGAAAGATTGTGGTCTCTTAAAGATCTCACCTAGCGCGCATTACCTCAAGTCTTTCCTCTAAATTGAGCCAAAAATTATACCACTTTTACACAGTCTACGATGCATATTAAGCTCTCCCCCATAAATAATCGAAAGGAGCTTAAACTTTCTATACCCTCCGCCACATGATATCCTCGCGACAAAAATTTGTCGCCAAATAGAAAAAAAAATTGTATAGAAGAAAAAAAGAAAGAGAAAATTCCTCCAAAGGAAGGAACATAAAAAAACACAACTTTAAACGGTTTTCGTTTTAAAAGTGCTTACTTATCATCAACAAAAAAAAAAAACGAATAGAACGAACAAATAACAAGGACATCGATGAAGGCAACCGCATCTCTTCTGGCAGCAAAACCGATTTTTGATGAGAACAAAATCGAACGAAAAAAATGTTTTCGTCGATTTTTATGCATGCCAGACAGGATACTCTATATCCTTGCTATACAACTGTGAGGTGTTTTGAAGAGTCACCCTTCAAAACGGAAAACTTTCGAAAATAATGTGTTTTCGTATTAAGCGATATTATAGATAGGTGCATCCGTGGAATGGGCTGATGTGTGTATCTCGTTAGGTTTGTTTTTTTTTGGGGCTAGTCGACAGTGAACGACCCAGCGCAGGTTATTCACCGCAGCAACACCTTAGAACCTTAGAAATGGGAGAACTTAAATTTTAATAATCCATTTAAGAAATTGCCCCCCAAAGTATCTAAGTATCTATACGTTCCGGGTAAACATACGTCGCGTCTAAATGGTTTATTTGTTCCTACCTCGACGCACATTAAATGTGAGAACATCAATTAAACGCTCCTCGAGCTCTTATGCTTCGTCACGCGGTGATGGTTAGCCAAGATGGTTAGCCAAACGACCCGACGTTCAGTTTCAGTTGGCCACAAGGGGCGTGAATAATCATGCATCGACCCTAATAGCCCGTAGCCATAATTACAGTGGTTATAGGTCTAAGGAAATAATAGAGTTTACCCAACAACGCTGCGGAAAGAAAGCGCTGCTTGCCGTCCGACACGCTGCCTGTTGGATGTGAACCAATTAATGTTTCTAAGAATGAAAAAAAAAATTTACCATCAGTACTAAAGCCAAGTCAAGTCCATTGACAGTGCAATGACCTGGCCTATAAGCCGAGGCTAGTACATCATATGGATTGTGACTGTGAACAGCCTTTTCCGGTTTGCAATCCGAGGAAGTAACAGATACCCACTCCCACCGATGCGCAGCTCTCTCTTGCTCTCGTACTGAAGTGTAATTTCGTAATCGGAGTAAGTACATAGGGTATGGTCATGAACTTGACAGACAAACACGAAGGAAAAACCATAAGAGGTCGACTAGGTCGGGCGGTTTCGCTGTACGAGCATCTGTGTTATGTAGTCAATGTCTTTGGAGGCTAGGTAAGTCATAATCTTGATGATGAGGTTCTTCTTCTGCGGTGTGTCTTCTTTCTCTTCATTTCTTTCACTACACGTCATGTACATAAGGAATTTCTTGTTTTTTTTTTTTAACTTTCCTTATACCTACTGCCGCCTTGTGTAATTATCATGACGTGATAATCTTTACGCTTGAGCTGATTCTATTGAAGCAGACCAGTTCGGAGGACAACGACATATAGAATTTTCCTGCTTCACCATCATCATCATCATCATCATCATCATCAGCTGATGGGCTCTGTTCGGATTTGATGATAAATGACGGTGGGTATGGTTAATTGGTTCGGTGTTGTAGGTCTGTATGTAGAGGAATCCTCATGGGAAATCTTTTGATGAAAGATTTCAATGCATTTTTTGGGGAAGTAATCAGTTTAGAGAAGCGGAAACGGAACTCTGTTTGGCATAGGGGATTTGTAATATGAAATTCGTTTGGATAATTATGAAAGACATTTTTTTTTTTGTTTGGGAGGGATTGCGCTGTTGACGGGTGATTTGACAGGCTAATGCTGCACTCTGACGGGATTAGAAGATTAATGTTACGAAGGATAAAAGGCGTTAATTGTGCTTATTTATCAAAATGTTTGTAAGGGATGTGGACTTGTTTGTTTTGAAGGATGGAGCAACAGATTTGTATAACATTTTTGTTAGATACTTTGCTGGGGAGAGGCGAACTTATCGATGCTTCAAAAGCGGTCTAGATGGTTGTAGATACAAGGGTATTACATAATATTAAATATTTTCCAAGAAGCTAGTTTCAAAGTTTGCCTTTTTTTGGTTAGTCAAGTGTTAAATGTGAATTTTCATACAATGACCGCTGTCATTGGAAAAAAATAAAAAAAATTTGTCCAACTTTTAGGCACAAGCTAAAAATATTCCGGTGCACCGCACTAAACGGGTATTCATTAGCTCAAAACAATCGTAAAATAAGAGCAAAAATAAAAAAAATAAAAATACGTATGGGGGTATGCTTGCCCCCTTTAAACCCCCTGCGTGGGGTCACTGTTGAATTTGGAGAATATGCGAAATTGGGTATTGGTTTCTATGCCGTACATGCGAAACATGTATATAAAGAAACATTGCATACGCTCAAACTCGATCCTCTTCCAAATTCAACAGAGACCCCAATGCGGGGGGGGGGGGGGGGGTTGCAGGGGCCAACATACCCCTTATACAGATTCAACATTTGGGACCGTATTGCTTGACATAAAAATAAGTCCTGGCAACAAAATAACTAACAATTTTGCGACAACACGCAATAAATGCTCAAATGCCGCAATGAATAACCTGTCAGGAAAAAAGAAGACTTAAAATCGCATATAATAGCGATCAGCACAGCAAGACCCCATACTAGATGGCGCGCACAACTGGATAGCAACCTCAACCAACTTGGCTTGCTTAACTCGGGGGCAGCTACTTACGGACTGGCTAGAGGGGCTTATTGGTTGAGGGCTTGGATCAACCCGACTGTACGTGTTGTTGCGAAAAAATCAGTTCCTACTGAGCGGAATTCGATTAAATCAATCAAAAAAAAAAAAAAAATAAGTCTTCAGTTCATTTGTGAGGTATTGAAAATTTTGACAAATTTACATTTTAGTAGTAGATGAAGTGTACTTTTTGTAACTTGCAGCTGTCGTCTATTTAAATTGTTAGATTTGAATTTAAAATATGACATTAGCTGGAGAAATGTCAAAAAATGTATTTATTTACTAGCTGTACCCGCCTGGCTCAGAACTATGCCCGCAACTATGCATATCAATGTTCCAAATTTTAAAAACTTTGGTTTCCATAACTGTCGAAAATGGCGTTTGCAATATTTTTTTATGGGAGGTGCCACGCCCCCTTTGTCCAATTTTGACCAATCTTTACAGGAATACTGCCGAGCCAATAATATCTAAGCTTGTCTGAAAATTTGAGCTCAATCTGGTTGCTGGGTTTCGAGATATAAAATTTTGAATGGTTTTTATTTTTTATGGAATGTATCATACAACCCCTTTTTTCGATTACCTGCGCAACGTTTCTAATGTTTTTCTTCGTAAAAACCGTCCTTAAACTATAAACGAACCTTAAAAAAAAAAATATGCAAAATCGCTTCAGGCCTTGTTAAGTGATGCGATGGCCAACGAACAACATTTCATTTTTATTTATGCAGAAGAAGTAGAAAATGTAGCGCCATCTCCCTTCGATGTCGAAACTATAAGTTGCTTTGTTTGTTCATGAAATCACATTAGTTGTATTTGCTCATCATGACAGTAGGCACCATCGAGAGTTGAAGTAAAAGTAACTCGCTTTCTATAGGGAAAAGTGGGGTTCCACAGGGTTCTACTTAAGGTCCCCTATTATTACATACTACACGATGACGTGCGACGACATCAAAAGGGATCAAAGGGGGACTACTGGTGTTACATGGACATCCAAAGAAGCCTTGTTAAGGTAGATACCTTGCTTATATATTTATAAGCTCAAAGTAAGGCAACAAATGTAAGCAAATATTGGTAAGCCAAAGTACGAACGGCGACAACTTTTAGAAAATGTATTCTTCTCAAATTTTGGCAACTAGGCTTCATATTGTAACTTTCTTTTAAAAGGCAATCGATGAATCTGACCAATTTCATCATTTCCAGAAAGATTTAATTAATTTACACAAAGAACCACATTCAGAACTCGTCGCTGAACAAACGCCAATAGTTAAGTTAAAACTAGACATCATCCACTAAGCAAGCCGTTCTTTAATGCCATCTAGACTAGAAACATTTCAGCCATCAGGGCGGTTTTGAGCTCCAGGTTAGTTTTGAGGTCCCCTAATGTTTTCTTCTTTTTAATTTATGGCTAGTGAGTTGTGGCCTCTAGACGGCCTGATAGATAGCCTAGAACAAGCCACATAAACCAAGTGCATACATATTGCTTTGATAAAATACAGTGCCTTCCAGGAGAGCTCTTATAAGGAGGTAAACCACGTAAAGTTGTACGAAGATATAAAACGAATCAAAGGTCATGATAAAGTAGAAAAAAAAAAAAAACTTCTTCAAAGTGTGTAAATGTTATAGGAAAAAGGATCAGATGGATGCAGAGGTTAATCATCAAAACTTAGATTTGAATAAACAAGGCAAACCAGTAACTCACTAGTCACAATCCAAGCTGAGTAATTCTTCTTGCCCAAAACGTGATTTTAAGATCCCCTGCCCATACTCTGCAAACTCAATAGGGAGAACTTGAAGGAGCTCTGGAAGATCAATGAACTCCAACGGATGAGTGCATAATGGTCGAAAAGAAGAGTTTGTAATCGTTATAGAGTAAAATTTCAATTACACATGTCACGAAACTTGTCAATTCTTGACATGATGACATCACAAAAATGTGCTCATTAATTCTTTGTATACGCGTCATTTTGTAAAAGTGTCAACGCCGATGGTCACCATATTACACTGTGTCAATCGTGCAATCATGTGCGAAAATGTCCCAAAAATCCGTGACATGCTCGCTTTGACAGATCCGAATGACAGAGGCATGTGTGTGTCGCATGATTGCTGAGAATAATACCTTGACACAAATGTCACGATTATACTTTATTAGTACAGCTTATAATTTTGCGTAGATATTTTTATTGCTAGGCTTTTAACTCAGTCGGCAACAAATATGGTATGAGACTATTCGGTAACTAAGCTCTATTTCCACAACACAGTTCTGCACCGTACTGTTGTAAATTGGAAAGAGCGGTCATTCGCACGAACAATTACAACAAAAAAAAAAGTGTCAATAGCGACATGCATGACACTGTAGAAAATCGTTCAGTGTCACGCGTGGGACGTTATCAATCTGTGACATGCTGTCAAAAAATGTCGGTCATTCAGTCCCAAAAACATTAAGACGATCACACATTCATTCAAATAAGTCACTTCGTCGTGACATTCAAATCGTGTCAATCGTGTCACACGGCGTTTCATTTCAAGTGTCAACACTTTTTGATAAAAGGAGTAGGTACGCCTCTTGTGATGACGGTATACACTAGAAGTTTCATCTGGCCCATATAATGGAATCAACTTAACTTGTGCCAAAACAAATTACTTCTTAATTAATCAAGTGCATTAAAAGTGCAGACCTATGCGGACAGCCTTGTGGAAATCCACTTGAAATATCAGTTCTTTCTCTGTACTATATTTTAAAATTCATCATTCATCAAAGTGAGTTCAAAGATTCCATCTGTCATGCATCCATGGCCATTCAATCAAATTAGCTCCTCTCTGTCAATATGACAGCTTGTGCAATGTCCCCCAGCCAATCAATAACTCATCATCGTCCGAAAGTTCATACCCCAATTTGTTCCCGATTACCGGGGTTTAATTCAGTTTAGTTATGGAAAAATATTCTTTCCGTTCGCGATGCATTGGTTTTTCCCTCCCAAGTGATTTTATTAAAATTTTACGCAGAATATAATTAAAATTCAGTAAAAAAAATACATATATAAAATCTACCCACATTTCATTGCGTAAAATATGAGAACTCGACAGGGGAAAAAAACAGCAACACCACCCGCACATGTTTTCACCCTTTGAGAACGTACTGAACTGAGCACTGACATCGAAGGAGCGTAGAACTGGAAAAATAACCGTGCAACTCACTCTCACCCTGCGGAAAATTGCATTACACCATAATTCGTTTCAGTAATGCTGTTACCCATCTACAGCCCAGTAGAAGCGGAAAAGCACAAAACCCCCAAGCATGGGGGTGGAAATAAAAAAAAACCCCTCTCTGTACATGTACGCCTTTGCTCGAGTTGTGGTGTTATGTTCGCACCAGAGTGTGTCATGTCAAAAGGAGATTGTGTGGGTGGTGGCGGTCGGTGCGGTGGTATGTTATGATACGCTAGGGTGAGTTTTATGTAGTTTTGCATGAGAGGCAAAGGAAATTCCATTAAACGCACATGACTAGCTTTTAACATGTGTCCCTGTGCCTGCCTGCACTCAAACCCGCCCCAAGAACAAGAAGATAGATACACAGCAGCTAGCTGCCATCCAACGAAACACATTTATGTAATAATTGAAAAAGTTTGGACCTTTGGCATCGATTTACTGTGCTTGGTGCATCTTTGGCTATGTAGCCTGCATACCTACTCTTAAAAACCCCTTAAGGAGACAGATTGATGTTACTCACTTTCATTGTGAGATATAAGCTCCCTATCCTTAGAGCTCGTACATTGCAAGATTTATGTTGGAAAATTTAATTTTGAACGCATATAAAGTTTAATTGATTCGATAATGCGACACAACAATGTGCATGAGTGCAAGACTGTGATTAACAGCCATATAGATGCGAGCGCAACAAGAAATACACGCCAATGGGGTAAGTCATGGGGTGAAAAAATTATACATTGACATTTAGAAGTTGCCCTCGATTATGTGATTTGTAAATTGCCTCGGATTTGGTATTCGATAAGCTCTTCGATGATCTGTAACTTGATCGTGATCTGTAATTCGTTCTGGAAAGAAGTTGAGGAAAAATGGCGTTCATTATGGATGTCATAAACTCTGAGGAATTCGTCCCAAAAATTAAAAACTCACACAAACGAATGGTTGCAAGAAGCTAGACTACGCCTGTTGCGCCAACTATTTATTTATTTATTTATTAGTTTATAATAAATTATTTATTATAAACTCTGAGGTATTCTCCAAGTTATGCGGTAACTTGTTCGAGTTGTGTCAGTTGTAAGTTGAAAGTTCTGTCAAATTTCTCAATATTCTTCAAAAGGAGCGATTTACACGAGGGAAAACAAATTTACCATCGGTAAAGCGGATTGAACCGTCAAAGTGACAAATGTTCAGAATCAGAGAAGCTGTGGATCTCCTATGAACTAACTCTATAGAGGAACAGTGACAAAACCTCGCCTAAGATGGCGCACACAAGTTTTAGAGGACGTAAACCAACTTGATACTACTGACTAAATATCGGTTAACAAAATGATGTTTGTTGGCTAAGAGTCAGACTTTAGTGCCAGCTAAAAAAAGTTGTTAATCAATATCCCTTAGAGCTTAGAAATCTTGCCAAATCATTGTCAGAAACAGTGGCCAACCAAGCAACCTTGTGGCGCCCTTTGTTTAAATTTCTGAAATTCATTCCTTTTTATGTAATAGGGCTCGAACTTACCACACCGCACGTGACAAGTTAGCGAGCTATAGAAATGTCACGGTTCTCAATCTTCCTGGAACCTACACACGGACGATGTCGCCCTTCTGATTGTCCGCTTGATCAATGATTGGTGCACAAGAATAATGGGCTTTCAATGAATCCCCTTAAAACTACGGTTGTTCTCTTCACGAGAAGGAGGAAGGTCACTGGTCTGACTCAACTTGTGCTAAAAGGTGTCACTATCCCGATCTCTGATGAAGTCAAATATCTGGGAGTAATCCTTGATAGAAAACATATTTGGTCCAAGCATGTTGAATCGAAAACCGATAAAGCGCTGTCGACTTTCTGGCAGTGCAAAGGCGCTTTTGGCAAAACATGTGGCTTATCTCTTAAAAGGGTCCTTTGGATCTATACGGCAATGGTAAGACCACTTCTCTCATATGCATCGGTTGTATGGTGGAACAGGCTTTCGCGGAAACGTGTTACCGCCTCTTTTGCCAAACTTCAAAGAACGTTTTGTCTTGGCTGCACAGGCGCCTTCCCTAGCACTCCGGGCTGTGCTCTATATGCTATGACGAATCTCCCCCACCTTGATGTTTTTATCATGGGGTGTACGCTGAAAGCCATCTCTCAGTTAAAGAGAGGTGGCTTTTGGTACCACGCGCACTGAAATTTTGAAGAACTAGTGCGAGAATTATCCTTTGACCCCTGTCGTATGGATATGTCGTCTGACGCAATGACACCAGAAATCCTACTGCGACTAAACTACTACGTCAACTTTCCTCAGGCAACGGAATGCCTTCGGCCAGAGTCTGAGCCAGGGAAAGAATGCCGTCGTGTATTCACTGATGGCTCTAAAACCGGACAGGGGTCTGGTTCAGGAGTCTTCGTGGAAAGCCAGAACATTAGACTACACTACTCCTTAGATTTTCGCTATCCTTATGGCTATGCGCTATATTGGGCCAAAAGCATATGCGTTTGCAGTGATAGCCAAGCTGCACTAAAAGCTCTGCCTAACCCTCTTACCTTTTCCAAGTTAGTGCTCGAACTCAAGCTTTCTCTGAACTTGGTCGGAGAGCTAAACACAGTGAAACTTGTTTGGGTCCCAGGTCACACTGGTATCCAGGGAAATAAGATCGCTGATGAGCTTGCCAGGCTGGGTTCAGAAGAAGCTCTCTCAGGACCTGAACCTGCGTTGGGTCTGCCTGCATCGGTGGTTAGGTCATTCATTGATACTTGGGTTTCTCGTGAACATGAGTGCCGGGTGTAGACAGACCAAACGACTGCGTCCGGTCATCTGCAAAAGGTCCGCGTCTTTCATTCTGTCTCTCAGGAGAATCGACGGCGATGGAGAGGACGACGATACAGCGGAAAGACGGGATAACTAAGTACAGTAAAGTAAGGTGTCTGTTTGGCAGTACAATGGACCAGTAGTTGTGTCTGAGTGCTCCATAGGAAAGTAGCTACCTCCGGCAAAGAGGAATGTCAAGTTAAAGGGAAGTCCACTCTCAGTGTGTTATTGGCATATCAAGGACTTTTTTGATAACAAATCGACTAACTGAGCATAGCCTTGCCTTCTACTTTGCCCTAAAGCCTTTGACAGGCGCCATGGTGTCTTGGCTAAAGTCTTTGCTTCGAGGCTCAGTGGCAGGGATCAATGCAAATCCAACCACTAAAAAAAAATCAGAAGTTTTTTATCCAAAAGAAAAGACATATTATGATTCTTGACTGGCAAGGGGGAACCTTAATCTAGCTTAAGCCAATTGAAGTTGTGTATATTATAGTGTGCCATTAAATTACTTTGACTAAACCTAGGTGAATTTTCTTTAATTTTTGACACTTCCCATGAAATGCCAACTTCCAACGGAGTCTTCTACAAAACAAGAGAGACTCAGAATCGCCTTCTTGCTAAATTATGCGCCGAATTGAACTACTGTTAAAAATTAGCAACAATCAGATCTAAATTTTATATAAACATCGTGAATGCTGTGATAAATCGATGCCATAACACCATCAGGCTAATACCATCAGATGAATACCATCTTCCAGCGTCCATTGCTCCCAACGTATATATGTTTACCATTTACATTGGCGACTTGCGTCTAAATTTCTCAGCTATCCCCATGCAATGTTTTCTCAACTAATACCCGCATCCCATTACGCGTCAATTAACTAATCCATTGTGTACTCTGAGATTGACCACCGAAGAGCTTAAAGAGTTCACTGATCTCCAAAAGTCACACCTCCCAGTCTTGTCCATCCATCATCAGCCCGCTGAGATTTATAGACTCGGTGTTAATGGGTTCCATCAATATTTTCGATAGGAATCTTAATGATAAAACACAACAGATTACATTTATATAGCCTCAAAATCAAATCTCAAGTCAAAACAAAGTCAGATATATTTTTATGCGCGCTACACAAAAATATTTACAAAAGTTTAAAATTAAAAAGACCAACAAATAATTTTTTTTCCCCCATTCCGAATTAGAAATCTGACGCATTTTGCGCGGATGTTTCTAGCGTTGACGTATCTCACCTGGCTTTGTACACCTTTTGCGTCCACTCTCCTCCCATCTCTCATCTCCTGTTCGGCTAAATTGAAAGAAAATGTGGGAATAAAAAGAAAATCTCGTGCGCTACTTCGGAAGCGATGGAAAATCTTGGCACTAGGCCTAGATTTTCAATTTTCCCCTCATTATGGTCGTGTATCTCGCACAATAATCTGAGAAAAAAAAACCGAAAAAAATATCCTCGAATGAGAGAGGAGACAGGAGAGGTACTAGTAGACATCCCAAGCAATTTGCCTTGACTTAAGGTGGACAAGTAGCTTGTAGATACTTTTTTTTTTTCGTTCCCGCATTGTGTGACAATGATTCGAATGCCAAAAAAGCACTGTGACGTGATGATGGTCGGTGATGTGCTTGTGCAGTGACGAATGATGGATAATGTGTGATTTTGTGTGTATGAACGAATGATTGGTGATTTGAAATTCATCCAATTAAATTGTGTTTAATGGGCGAACGTTATTGAGCAATGGGTGATGCTGATGGGATGGAAATGCGTGTAAGAGGATTACTTATGGCCTGCCTACAGTTGATGTGTTGATATTGTATGGATTCTAATAGAAGTTTGGTCATAGTTATGGGATTAGAATGTCAGTTGTTGCTGGTGCGAGAATTACAAATTGAGTTGTAATTCCAAGGGAAGTTTGCGTTACAGCTTAATTACAGACAGGCATACAGTGTGGAGTCAAATTGTAATAACTGGAGGTATATTTGGGAGTTTTATAGTGTATTTTGTGTTTCCACTTTTTGTGAAATGTTTAAAAAATACTACCCAAATTATTATAAATCTTTAAATTGGTTAAAATATCACGTAATCGGAAGTCTTCCTAAGCAGTCATTCGAACTCTTAAAAAAGAACAAAAATAAAACCAGATATAGCAAAGATCGAGACCATTATCCGAGCTCCAAACCGTCGATATCATTTTTTTACGTCGCCTCTGTTGTTCTTATTTAAGAAAGTCATATTCGTAAAGCTAGAATTCGTCCCTAAATTTGTAAAAAAAACTGAGGTTATGCCACATGCCAGCCACCTGAAGTGACATGCGAACTTTAAAATAGAAAGACAGTAATTTTCGATCAATATCCGAGCTTCAAACCATTGACATATCATCTCTCAAAAGTTGTATTCGAAAAAATTGTTTCGACCAATATTCGAGGTCCAAACCATCGACATTGTCCCATCTTACCTCTGTCTGTCTAACCTAACAAAAGTTGTATTCGTTTAAATTGTGTGCATCCCTAAATTGGAAAAAATCAAGCCGTAACATTTTCGAATTATAAATAGAAATCAATGCATTTTCGACCAATAGCTGAGCTTCAAACCATCGCAAAATGTTTGGTCTGGTTAGACATTCAAGCACTCTTTTTGGTCGTCACTTTGACAGAAAAACTCGCAATGATATCGTGAAGTAAGCAAGGTTCTCTAGGTGCTTAAAAAGATGGTTTGCGAGACTATGATTCAACAGCAGCGCGCACAAGCGACCCAGAATACATAGAAAAAACTGGAAGAAGGAAAAATATGAACAGAGATCGAACACATCCACTGAAAGTTCCACAAGGATCTTTACTCCCAGTAATAAGACGTCTATGGTTCAAAAATTAAAACGGAAAGTACATAAAATGTGTCTATATGAACAGATATCGATCCCCTTTCCTTTACTATACTTCGTTGTGGCCCAATGAAAGGCTGTGGGCTCAAAGGCACTCATTGACATCAGTGCTCGTACGTACGTTCGATGTGTAGTATTGACATACTAGCTTGTCAGCTCTATCAACTTCTACTTATCCTCACTAGGAAGGCAGTTGGCTCTACGATGCCATTTTGACATTGGATTCTTTCAGCTTTGCCAACTTCCTCCTACCTTCGTATAGCGAGAAACGAATGACAGTACGCTCGATAGAGCCGTACTGACATTTCAGCCCGCCAGCTATCCTGCGATATCAATGCCAGGCTATGTTAAGCTGTAGTTTTAAAGATAGCGCTCTTTTCGTCGTTTACGGAGGTATACATGCTAAGGAACTCACCGTTCCTCAGAAGATAAGGAACGGTTGGAAAATTGGAAAAAATAACCGATTAAGAGTCAAGGTCACTGGCAATATAGACCGCCTCGATGAAGACTTGTGCCGATTGAACTTAGACCTGTAGTATAGGCTGCAGTAGCTTTAACCTCGGAATGCCGCGCCTATCTTTGAGCTGATTTTTGAGCCATGAAAGCTGAAGACGCCCAACACAGATCAGCATTCGGGACTTTGAGAGTCGACTCGCAATCTTCGAACTTCGATCATCAAGAGATCGGAAGCCAAATGCGGGCTGGAACACAGCATTGGCCTTCACCTTATGTTGATAACTTTTTACGCGTTTTGTTTACACGGATACTTTCGTTTTTATACCAGACTTCCTTTGCCGTACCGGGCTCCGGTATAGGTTGATGGGATCATCATTTCTAACCAAATTAGTAAAAATGTACGGACTGATGCCTCTGCAATCGCATCAACTTCTGGTCTTGCTGTTGGGCTATCAGATGAACAAAAAGATCTTTCAGCCATTGGGCTCCCGGTGGTCAACAACACTTGTACAGCATCATACGACCACAACACCTCAGTCTGCTGTCGGACAACGGAAACCCCCCCCACCTCAAAGTAAGGAAGCTGACTTCGTGTGGACCCCAACCAAACTTCAAGTCTGTGTCAGAAAAGGAGATGAGGAATTGTCTACCTCCGACTCCGACACAACCACCCTTGTTGACGAAGTGTAGTGTAGTGTTCGAAAAATCAGGATTCTCTGCTAGACTACAGACCCAACAGGGTGGATATGTGAAGCTCAGTTGTTTCGCAAATAGACGCCTCAAAAGTGCCTTGCTTAGATAGAGAAAATTCTCCCATCTTATCCAAAGCCGCTCAAGATAATAGACCGAACGCAAAGATTACATTCCGCTTCATCGGCCGCCAAGAAGGGAGAAATGTCCTATACCTGAAGTGCCCACCTTTAGTTAGGTTGCAAGCCTAGTTAGGTTAGGTATTGTTCCGACCGACTTGACTAACCAAACACTGTGGCTTGAGATACCATCTTAACAAAATGAATTTGTGTCCGTAGACAGAATGCAGGTTCTGTATTGAGGATGAAGAATCCTTAATCCTCCGAGCACATTCCCGGCACTTCATTGGCTAAGAAAACGCGCCTTCATTAGGGAGGTCAATCGTCTCTTAGTTTGCCACTATCCGTCTTTGATACAATAGATCTTACAGGTCGCAGTTTCAGCATAGGGCAGGAAATTTATAAAACAAAAAATACGCGTTTCTCACTCATGTCACGAAACGTGTCACGTGTCACGTCGCTTGACACAATTGACGCTACTTGTATGTCACGGCCAAATGACAGATTTGAACGTACACATGTTTAATCGCCTTGTTGGTGGTACTGAACGCCCAACTCTTCTTTTTTGACAGCATGTCACAAATTGACAGCATTTGATATGTACTTACCCGACTTTCTCACAAAATAAACCCCAATAAAACTTAGGACATGGACTACTAACTATGTCATCCAAGATAAGAAGCTGACTTTAAAAATTAAAAGGTCAGCTTTGATAATAACTTGCTGACATTTACCTTTTTAAAACCACCTCAGCCTACCATACTTTAATATAGTTCCTCAGTAATTTTGGCATACTTATGTTAAAGGGTCTGTTCAAACAAACATTTATGATGATTAAAGATACATAAGGGTAAACAACAAACGTTTTGTTTTATGAATTTCGTCTCTCCATCTGCTCCCGCCCTCACATAACCTCACGTAATACATTAAATCTGAAAATCTGACCGCAAAACCCTTGCACGGTCCATTAAAAATCCACTCTCGCATTAATTTCTCCCCATTCAGCTTTTAACACTTTCAATCCTTTGGACTTGTATTATAGGTACCTACCTTCTTTGCCAACATCATCGTCAGCATCATCATCATCACCATCATCACCACCATAATAATATTCATCTCTCGTCGGTTGTCTTGTTTTTTTTTTCTGTTGTTGCTTGTCCTTGCTTCTCTTTTCATATGTTTACTGTTGTTTATAGTCATCACTGAGGTCGAATAAACTGACGTAAGCTCCCGAAAAATACCCCAAAAGTGTACCCCATACGCGCATACACTACTTACGTATGTGAATAAGTCCAGGATCAGGATCCAGCTTCTCCTGTGCAAACTCGTAGGAATTTCTAATGAGACACCCTTTTGAATACTTCATGCTTCATTAGCACTTAAGCAATATGCCAAAGTGTACACAACACTTTTCATCTTGTAAACATTTGGCCAAGGATATGATGGTGGCCGATAAAAAAAAAACTCGACCGAACAAACGGAAACTGTCAACACAAGGACACTCTCTAGACGTCGACCGACGCACAGATATGTGTGTTAACTTGGGCTATATGTGGGGTGTGTTTAAAGAAAATAGGGTTGAAATGAAAACATATTCCCTTAATATCCTTAAGCACTCTCGGTCAATTTAATTTCGGACTTGAAGAGGATATAGTTGGATGATGGCCTGTGTCATGCACGTATTCTGGTATCCATATCCCTTTTCTTTTATTTTTGGTGATGCTTTCATTGTGTGTGGGGATTTGTCTCAGGATGAGTTTTTTTTTCTTATTGTATATGTCGTCGAAAAGGATATCACCAGCACCAGCCCAGCACCACCCACTCAACCCATCATCTTGATGTGTGTGCGCGCCTCTCGCTCACTTAGTGAATCTCAATAACATTTTCTAATAACGCTCCGGCATCACGTATTAATGTTCTGTTTGTGTGTTTATTTCCCTTTTGGCATTTTAATATTTATCTCCTTCGAAGATATCAAACACTTTTCCTTCCATCTGTTGGCATGTGAGCATGTGAGGATGTAAGGATGTGAAGTGAGGGCGCGCAGGGATGTCATGTGTCTCACATATCTTATCAAGACTGTGAGTGTCGACACATTGACGCGAAGTAATCATAACACAGACAGACGATGCTGTAGGGAGGGTTGTTGTGTTGTGTGTATCGACGCAAGGATGTGCTATGCACATCTTTCTACATCTCTATCGAGAATAACGCGTAGCTGAAGAAAGTGATTACTTCGGGATGTTTGCAAAAAGGAGGGAAACACAACAACCTGGTGAAACTTCAAAGTAAAGTTGAAGAAGTTGATGTACGAGCTACACGGCGGATTACAAAGTCCTGCAGAATATTCCGAGGGAAACGTGGTAGTCGTACCTTTAAGGATGCAAAGTAGATGCAGTGGAATAAGGTAGTTTTTTGAAGGTAGGTACTATGAAGATGGGTAATTCACATTTTCTACTTGTGCTTGTTGCTGTTTCTTCCCGGAAAATCAGAACACATGGTATTCAAATTTAAGCCAAACAAAACATGGGATGGAATGCTTATTTTATCCCCCCTCACCCCCTCGGCGAACTTTAAAATCAACCAAAAATATTTGACGAAAACGTATTACTCTTGCAGCTACAGCACTTATACATACGACCTTCTACATCAACCTTTACACATTCCCACATAACTGAAATGAACTTAAATATTTGATCAAAATTTCGAATCCAAAAATGACCAATGTTGCAGAAGAATTTTGATATATGTCTTTGTTTGGTTGCGTGGATCCAAAATCTAGAAATAAATATTAGCGAGCGAATTCCGTATAGCGGATGCAAAATTTTTGTTAAAAATTTCAAAATTTAGAATCGCCGCTGGCGGCTGAAATTTGTAGTTTTTAATTTTAAGATTCGGTTGTAAATCCAGCATTTTCTGTGATTTTGATTTTACATTTTTAGTTAAACATATGAAATTCTATATGCCGGTACAAATTTTGTACAAATTTTTGTCACTTACGTCCCAATTGCGCTTAAAATCTGTAAATGATATTTTTCGGTATGGCAGACTACACATTTTTGGTCAGAATTTAGAAAACTTGTCAAATTGTGAACAAATTCTGAACGTTTTTTGTGCTACATTCCACATTAAAAAATGTTGACCAAAAAATACTGTATGATTTTAAAAAAGCCCAATTATATTACATTATTTATAACCAATTTCTGACCGGTTTTGTTGTCACAAAATCTAGGAGATTACAAAATTTTGAGCAAAATTAGCACCAATTTTATGATTTTTAGCCCAATTGCACCAAAATCAAATTCTGATCTTTTGGTCAGAATTTGGAAATCTCAAGGTGCGAAATATTTCACACTACTTTTATTATTTATGAGCAAATTCTGACCGTTTTGTATGTCACATCCCAGATTAAACAATTTTGAGCAAGATTATCACCAATTTGCTATTTTTAGCCCAATTGTACCAAAATCAAATTCCGGTCTTTTTGGCAGAATTAGGAAAATTTCAAGGTGCGAAATATTTCACACTACTTATATTAGTTATGAGCAAATTCCGGACGGTTTTGTTGTCACATCCTAGATTACAAAATTTTGAGCAAAATTAGCACCAATTTTATGATTTTTAGCCCAATTGCACTAAAATCAAATTCTGGTCTTAATTTGTCAGTCAGAATTTGGAAATTTCAAGGTGCCAACGATTTCATACAACTTTTATTATTTATGAATGACCAAATTCTCACCGTTTTGTGTGTCACATCCCAGATTAAAAAAATTTAAGCAAAATTAGCACCAATTTTGTGAGTCTTAGCCCAATTGCGACAAAGTTGATATCTGATAATTTTATGTGGCATGGATTAGTATAAATGTTTGGTCAGAATTTTAGGAAATTACAAAATAGATCTCCCAGATAAAATAGATCTTGACAGACGAATGAAAACATTTGTGCAGGTTGAACCAATGATTGAGATCTAATCATTTTCTGTGTCGCGGATTCAATAATTTTCGGTCAGAATTTAGAAATTTCAAAATGTATATCAGTGCCAATTTGGGAGACTATTGTTGTCATTTATGACCGGTTTCGCAAATCCATAGTCTGTATTGCGGATTAAAAAATTTTGGGTTAAAAGTCAGAAATTCAAAACAACGCGAACATGACAGTCATTTTGTCGACAACTAATCACGTGTTAAAACTTTCCTGTTAAAACTAATAAAATTTAAAATAGTGGGGCTTAATCTTGTGTCTCGAGAGGGTTATTTTCGACCTCCGACGGGAGACAGTAGAGTTTTTTTTCACCACAACACCAGGTATGAGGTTTCTGCTTGCTATTGCAATGGATCGGAATTTGTCTGAGTGCTACAGGGTAATGTTTAGTTTCCTCATCTACATAGCTTCATGGATTATACCCACGCTTTTGTCCTGAAAACGCTTTAGTCCGGAAAACGCTTTAGACGAAAAGAGACCCGACAATGGTTCGAATATCTCTCGAAATCTAGTCCTAAAAAAAGCAGGACTACATATTCAATATCGCAAGATCATCAAGCGAAAAGTTGGTGAACCTATAGAAAGCAATGACGTTCTTCAGCTCGAAGCAACTTCTTCTTTTCTATAAAGCACAGGTTAGAAACTAGCTCAAATATTTCTCCCGTATATGGGGCTCAGACCCAAAGCCGTCACTTAACCTACTTGACAGCCAGCATACAGAGGAGTCGAGCACTTCGACTAATAGGAGATCCTACACGGACATGAAATCTACAACCGCTGACGCACAGATACATAGTTTTTTTTGTCACTACATTAAAATAGGAGTTTCCGCATTGAATGGGTATTTGATTCTGAAGCTAGATGTCACGGAACGTGTCAATTCTTGACGTCACAAAAATTTAGATACTCATCAGGTGCTATTCGTGATCATGTCCAAGACGATTGAAACAGCCTCACGCTGTGTCAATCCTGTGGTTATGCTCGTGTCATTGAGTTCCAAATTACATCCGTCAATCCTGTCATGCATGACATCTGTGACATACTATAAAAATAAATCGGACATTCAGTCCCAATAGCATTGAAATGGTGATCACACTGACAGTCCTTCAAATCAGTCATTTGGTCGTGCGATTCTCTGTGATCGCCAAAGAATGAGCACTTGAAGGCGAATTCGGATGTCATAGTGACGTCATCATGTCACGTAATGACAAGTTTCGTGACATGTCATAATTTTACCATTCATTAGTTGGTAGATCTCATCATCTGATAGGATGGAAACTAATTTTGCTTTGCCATCGTCAGTCCCCTTCCGACAAGTCCAAAAACAAATCAATTTCAAGACAACTCAAGCCAACTCTTGTAAAGATAATAAAATTGACGTTGCATACAACAGTTACCCATATAAAGAATCCCGCTCCCGCTCGGAAAGCCATAGTCAATTTCATTGCTCCCAGTGGTGTAAGATTCAATAACCGTTCGAGCTTAGAGCTGGATTCAAACAATATCCACCAGATGTTCCAATATTTGTAAAACAATATCCAAAACAATTTGCATTGTAATGGCAATAAAATTAAACAATGTGACTGCGTCAATCCAAAAAGTTTTCGCTTCAGGAAACAATTGATCCCACCTGGAAAGTTTCACTCGCGCTTGCTATCGCTCTGTCTCCCTATAGTAAATCCAGGAAATAAATGGATAAACTCCTTATAAAGGATGATTCTAGGAAAGCAACTTCACAGCCAAGAATGTAGAAACAAAAGCGAGCCAAGTAAATAATAAATAAATAAAAATGCCAATCAGAATAGTTTGGTTTCTGTACTGCTACTGTTGCCGTTGCTCTTGCTCCTGCTGCACCCTTTTCTTCTTCTTGTGGGTCGTGACTGTTTGTAACCTTTTTTTTTTTTTTACTGATCCCTGCCCCCGGCGGCGCACCCGGCTTGAGAGCAAAACAGATGCCATAGAGATTCTCGAATATTTATCTCAAAAGATATTCGTAAAGAGATGACGACGAATACGATGACGACAACGATGCCTGACGACGACGACGACGACGGTCGAGGTAATATTAGGATGGGGCCAGGTTTCGGAAAACAACTTGCAAACTGGATATAGAATACGGAAAAGGTAAACTGGCCATTGAACCCGCCTCTCTAGTGCCGAAGAATACATAACTCCCAACTACGGCCAACATCAACTACTTCTGTGTTGCTGCATGCAACAATCCAGCCGGAACATAATAGAAAACCGAAACGAGTAGGTAGCAGCAGGAAAAAAAAATGGCTAGAATTCCATGAAGATGATAATATGATGACGAGGAGGGGAGCTCCAAAAAAAAAAAAAGGGAAACAGAAACACGATAGATGGCGAATTGCATTGGATGCTAGAATGCAATAGATTAGAAATTCTCGAGGCAGTTTTTCGTTTTCTTTTTTTTACCCCCGAACTCTATATGCCTTTTTTTTGGGGGGGTATAAAGAGGTGGAGGTTATCACTTGGTCCACACGTATGCACGTCGTTAAGGTAGCTTCATCTCACTACTATGCCCCGACATGAGCAAACATTCTGGTGGCCTCCGGAAGGCTGATAGAATTCTCGTCGTCTTCTTTTTTGTTGGACGACTCTTTTGGTCCTTTCAGTTGTCAGAAATTGCGAAATACATATACCCAACGTTGCTGTTGACGTTCCGTTGCGTGTTTGGCGAAAATTGCTCGACACAGACTCGCATTTAGGTATTTTTTTTGGCGATAGCCCTCAGGAAAATCGAATCTGTTTCATCTCTGGTATAGTCTGGGCGCTTTCTAGTCTGTCCCGATCGGTGTAGTGTCATGTTAATGTCTAACTTTGAAAGCTGCTTTAAATCATGCGGCACTAAGCCGAGTTGTTAAAGATCTTAATGCACTTTAATGGGTTCGAAGAAATGACTTGTGTTGCATAGTTGGAGTGCGCATAAAGTGATTTTGATTTACGCTTTTACTGTCGAAAATCCATTAACAGCTGTGAGAAAGTCAGTTAAAGTGATTGAAATTGACTACGACTTTTGAGTCTCTTGAACCTTTGCGTAGCACGAAAAGCCACCCCGACCGCCTTGCAAGAGTGCAGCTCCTTACTTGGGACTCGGTGCGGTGGCAAGGTGATGCTGTGAATAGTTTTTCGAGTGAAATTGCTGCCATTTTACTGGACCAAAGGACAGAGGTGTCACGGATTTTAGCTGGGCGTCTTAAGTCTATATTATGTCGTCCTCTCATATAATAAGGTACTACGCCGACTGACAAATTTAGGAATGAAATCATACAGAAACTTCTAATGACGGTCATACACTCCGTCTTTAAATAGCTCTGGTCCCATGTGGTCCGAAAAATATAGCAAACGGGTTGCTTGTAGTACCATTTAAACCATTTTTTAAAAGCTAAATCACTACAATTTCTTATCCAGCCACCATTGTAGCTCCTGTCGAAAAGCAGTTTATGCTAAATAAATGAGTAGGAGAATAGCCCCAGCCATGAAAGACCCAACTGCTGAAAATTCCTTACGAAAAGACAGTCAGATTTCAGGTCCAAATCGGCATCCGACACAGTGGATCTACTTTTACTGAGAGAATCCCTCCGCACGACATCGTATACAATCTCTCAGGTAGCCGTTCTTGTAGATGTAGGTGAGTTCCCTATTAACCTACTAGCAGCAGATAGGAAAAATGTCCACGAAAGAAGACAGCGACATTGGCAGCCAAAGGACCAAAAATAACACGTAACTTTTCAAACGATTCGTCTCTAAAAATATCTAGCCAACTCTGGCAAGAAGCAAATATCAATTGAAGCAAAAGTTGGGCGCAACTTCATCATCATCAGTGTAGCCCTTGTGGTTCATAAAAACAACAACAACATCACCCAATCTATTCACTTGTTTAGTGCAAAGTTACGTGTTCAACTTCAAGCTAATACCATGAAACTATTGCCTTTAGCTTGTCTCTGAACCAAACCATAGACAACTGCGATTACGAAAAAATCAGTCTACCTTTAGGCGCAAGTTTAAAATATTAAAAACAAACAAATAATTGGCGCAACGGGTCCATATAGCTTGAAAACAGGTCCATATAGTCCTAGCTTCTTGCAATCATTCCTTCACAGAAGTTTTTTTAAATTTCATTTTTGGGACGAATGGAGAGGACCTACAATTTTATACCGAGTCCGAAAGGCTGAATTCAGAAGCTTTTTCAAGACAGTGAGAAAATGAGAGGTGCCGCAGTGGATTCAATTTTAAGATGAGATTTTTGATCAGCACACTAACCAGCGAGCCACAGCGCCCACATTGCCCTTAGGTTTTGTCCAAACCAAAAGATAATGGACAAATGGGTCTTCATTTAGGTGAAAGCATGAATGGTCTTCATTACCTCTTGATCGCGCTCAACCTTTTGTAGCCAACAGGTACCGGTCTCAACAAAGTCCCTTTTGGGATAATTCAGTCGGACCTGGTCTTATCTACCAGATTCTAGGTGATGATGTTCTATCCAAAAGAGCATAGCTTCAGTGGAAAGGCACACTTAGTCTTTTACAAAGTTCAGAGCATTGCGACTATTGACATTGGAATGATAACAGAGTCCCGAAGGCTTTGGTAAACCGCTCGGCAATGCCGAGAGGCTATCGACTGCAGTCAGAATAGAATTTACGGCTTCTCTCAGGGCTTACAAACTTCTTCTTCCTTATTGTTCGGCGAGATTATGGTCTGGATTATAGGAATCATAACCCTCCCACTTTACCTACAACCTACATATGTATATCAAGTCTGTTTTAATGAACATCTATCTCAAAGCAAAGCAGAGTAAAGTAGAAAAATGATCAATAAATACCAATCAGCCACCTGAAAGTATGCAATCGTTTATGATATTGTACTCTAAACTGGTTAGTTTGGTTTATGTCTCGACTATTGGTTTGATTCAACGTCCTCCCAGTACCCTCATGAGGAAAGTGAGTGGCCCTGAAAGCAGTTCACTGGAATCAACATGATCTACACATTTCTCATAGCCCTCAAAATTTGGCTGCTCCCGAGGCACTTCTATTTGGGATAAGTATTTAGTGCGAATTTCAGAAGTGTCAAAGTGTCAAGAGTGTAGTTGTCGAAGCTTGTACATACTTTACTTTGTTTTGCTGTAATTTTTTTTGGTTACAACAGGCCTATTGTTGGAACTGTTCGCACATAATTTGGAAGAAACCAGCGCATCTGGGGCCGAGCTCACCCACGAGCTAAGTGTCACTTTTACACAGAAATCAAAAATCGTTTGCACTTCCAATTCGGTCTATAACTTACAGGTCGAGACTACAGTGAGACTAAAACGGTCATCTGAATTGCATCAAAAGGAAACCTAATGCAAGACTGAGATTATCTTAAGATTGACTAAATTTGCTGATAGGTTTTTAAATAAGGTTAGCATCCTACAAATTCATAATCCTTGCCAGTATTTCATGGCAAAAGTTCGTGTAAGGCCCAAAAGCTAGAAGAAAAAAAGAGGCTTATTTGACTTACTGTAGTTTCTTAATTTTTTTTCGGGATCCCTACGTTATCCCCTTTTCCAAAATCCCTTATTGGACATTATCTCTCATTTTTTTTCTTCTCTTTTTCCAAAATCTCCCGGGACGAAATCACCTATGCCAAAATCTCCCAACCCAAAACCTACAGTGACCACAAGTAGGGGGGTCGCAGGGGGGCAGCATGCCCCCCATACGTATCTCTCTTTTTAACATCATTGTTAGGTGTCGCGGCGAAAGAATTAATAACACCTTTATCTAAAAATGGGGGATTTTGTCCCGTGGGGATTTTCTCTTAGGGTCTTTTGGAGTAAGGGATTTCAGCACAGGGGATTTTGGAAAGGGAATTTTGGAAAAGAAATTTTTGAAAAGGAGATTTCATCACCAACCCAAGTCCTACGCTTGATGGTAACCTATTCTTGACCTCCTTCTTAGCGAATATTTGCATTATTTTATCAAAATCATTTGTATCTTAATAATGTATCTCATAAACACAACTAAATAATTATTTTCTCTTTTCTTTTCAGGTAAGCTGTTATTTCGCAATCAGTCCTCCTATTCAAAAATTAAATCGAACAACACTGTAAGTAAGAATAGAAAAAAATTATTAAGCCAAACGACATCACATATAGACCGACACAACAATGTACAAGCACGTATCATCGTCTTCATCATCATCATCATTATCATCTCACCATACACCATTATCCTCTGATTGAAGATGATGATCAAAATTTTAAACATTTCCCAGTGAGCATAAGGAAGTGAGAAAAAAAAAAGAACAATTCATTGCAATCAATTTGATCATAATGTTGTAACAAATGCAACAGTGTAACCATAGAACGCACAAACACCCTGTACTATGTACAGTATCCCTTCTTGCAGCTGAAAATTAATTACTTGAGATTTATTTTCATGTGCACAAGTATCTACAAGCGTGTGCACTTTAACCAACAATCCCATAAACCGATAGATGTAGATATATAAATTTTTTATAAAGGGGTGACCATAGCTCCGTGTCCGTAATGTGCATTTTGTGCCAGTGCTATCCCGCATACAGACAAATAGGTGCTCGTATCCATCCAAAGTGTGGTAAAGAAATTGATATTGAGAAATGCTCTTCTTGAATGGATAAGTTTACTTCTTGTTGGTGCGACGACGACGATTAAGTGAGACATGCCCCAGATGACATATGCCTAGATATAGGATAGGGGATAGAGGAATAGTGTATCTTTTACTTCCCGTAGAAGGAAATTGCATTAGTAAATGTCTTTTTATCATGCATATGAAGTGTGTCGATGTATCAGGATTTGCAATTCATCATTCGTTGTTGATGGTGTGTATTTTTGGAGCCATGCTTTATGTTGGTCTAGGACAGGAGAAGATATTAATCGTGCGCATATCAAAGCGATTGGTGACTGTGACATATCATTGCACTGTTGAATTTCGACATAACAATTCATCATCGTTGGGAATTATTATAGTATGTGAAAATAGGTGGGGTCCTAGTTGACACTCTTGTGATACTTCATTCTATCTCAGAAGTCCGTACTTTTATTGCAATTTGTTAGGCCTTCCTGACCACAGATTAAAAGAACCTTGTACGTGACCAAAAATTGTGAGGTAATTCACCCACAATTCTGTAATTTACGGTCCAACAATTGACATGATTGCGCCTTTCAGTGTGCGAAATATGTCTACAGATGTTTACCTAAAAGAGGATTATCTATCTCCAGCTAGTCCATTGTTAAATTAAATTTTGTAAAACACTGTTAAAGCAGCTACGTCACTATCATCTAGCTACAAATGTTATTGTTGTTATCGGGATCCGGACCGGTGAAGAGTCTTTGCCTGAGAAGGCTGCACTTCCATTCTCTACGATCCCCGCCACGCTGCTTCCAAACCCTACCTAAAAACCCAGCTACAACTAGCAACAAATATACAAATAGCGAAATACATAAAAAAAACCTTCAATTTGTCGATCTTTATAAAGCAGAAAAAGTAGAGGACCAAGATGACTGCCTTGTGGTACTCCATTTAATTTCATAGATTATAGGACGGTCACTTTTTAAGTTATATATAAGCAGAGGGCTCTTGCATTACATATTCATGTATCTCAGAAAATATATAGTGAACCCATTTTCGCGCTCTTGTTGCCTGTCTATATGTCAGGACTTCAGACTGTTCTACGAGCTAGGGTGTTGTATAAAGGATTTAGTATATTTTTTTCTGTTGCATCTGCAATAGATTTGTACTATTTCTTTATCAGCGAGGTTGTGATTTAGTATTGAGGCATCATAGCCTCTGTGGTTCGGTGGTTCGCTAGTTCTACTTCTAAAAATATCGGCAGGCCTCACGGTTTTGGATCGGAACTATCAACCGAATGGTGGCGTATCTGCGGTAGGACAGGCAAGGCCTTTTCGCAAACGCCTTTTGCAGAAGCTATATGGATGAACAGGAGGAGGAAACTATTCCTCACCTTTTTCCTGCCCAGCTCTCTCCCGTAGAAGGAAACTTCACTTAGGAGCCTTCCGTTACAATGTCTTAAGTCATCTGACAAACATAGATATCAAAAGCCTCTTACGATGTGACAATTTTACTCCAATAATCAGTCTATCGTGGTATCACAATGGACCTATGCTGGTCTGAGTGTGTTGGCGTTTCTCACTTTCAGCCAACCAACCAACCAAAGCATCTTTTGATTTTAAATTAAATTTAAATGTTTAAATTGGATTAAGGAACGATCAACAGAGTTACTCTGTCTTTTTTGGACTAAGACGGTACCAATGTTCCGCCTAAACATAAAATAAATGTAGTCTTTGATTGGAAACTCTTTGTGTAACTTTGACGTACCAATGGATTGAAAAAAAGAATGGGCCCAAAGAGGGTGTCTTGAGGAACTCCACCTACACCTATATTCTATATGTTTAGTATTCTCTTTAAAATATGGCCTAAAAAACTTTTTAACCGACTTCTGGATATGCTGTAGATCCGGAGATCAATTGTTGGATTGACGTAGTGGGCAAGAATACACGTTAGGTTAGGTTAGGATGTGTAGGGTGTGAGTTCATCACAATAGACAAGACACCATAGCGTTTACAAATTTCTTAAGTAATCTGTATTTTGAAATGTTGAGCTTACATTTTTGGACAGTTGTCGATAGGTTTGCTATATAGATTCCCTTAAATGGACTTTATTGGTCTACAGATTACTTCGTGCAGATTTTAAGTCACAGTGAGCCAACTTCGCAATCTCAGAATTTGTTAGAATTTTAAGTTCTGTACAGAGTTTCGCCAGCATTGTCCTCGAATCTTTGATTCTAAACCTCTGCCTACATGCTGATTGGAAATATCTTCCGCTATAGTATACTTAATGTTGACTTAAGAGTTTTTCAAACATTCAACAAGTCCTTCTCCATAAGAAAGTTCAAACTACAAATAACCCCCTAGTAAAATTACAACCAACCCCATCGCTAAAAAGAAAAAAATCCCATCAGAAAAAAATCGGAACGTTGCATAAAAACCCCGATGGTGGTATGTATCTATGTAATCACATTAACCTCACATTTACCTACTCGACGCATTAAACCGAAAGCAATGATTCAGCAGACATTACCAGATAAATGCCTCTCTTCATGAGCCTTACGCCCCCACCCTCCACCCCCCCCCCCCCCCCCCCCTATTGAAAGGTTAAAAGCCATTTAGAGAAATACCTCTTAGGACAAACGAATACCAACTATAGGTGCGTCGTCTGCACATTTATCAACACATGCAAGTGTGATGAATGCACGTTTCTATTTCTATGGCTTTTCATATGACAATTGCAGATACAAACCGCGCTAATAAATTGAAAACAATTCAAGTGTTTCAAGAGTTTTTAAACGCCAGACAACTACACCACTCAAAGTCAGCAGCAGCAGTAGTCGTTTAGCGTTCTCATCTGCAATATGCGTTAAATGCAATGGCAACGTCAAGACCCTACTTACTTACTCGCCGCATCTGCGCCGCCCCCACGTTTTCACAATCAATCATAAAACACTCTCAAGTGGAGTGCGATTTCGAGAGTTCTAGTGAAATAAATGAGACAAGCGAGTGAATAAATGTATCTATAAGCGATACAGAGATGAGTGCGGTTTTCTGGTGACGATGATTCTTTGGTGCATTCATAGAGAGATATCAGGACAACAATAGATACAAGTTTTCGAAAGTCAAATAGAACATTTGTGCCGCATTGCATCTGGGAAGAGACCTTGAAAGAGATTCGAATTATTTCTATGGAACTTTGTTTAAAGTTTTTTGTTTTGTGGTTATGATGACAAACGGTGTTGGGTATACGTATAGGTAAGAGCTGGAAAAACTTCTACCAAAAGTTGAATTGGGAAAATATTTCGAAATTCTAAGAATTGTAGGTTAGTTTTGAACCTCGTTTGTCGATGGCAATCAAACTAAAAAAGATCGAAGGTTGGCGTTTTTATAATTTAGATAGATTTTGGTCAGCATGTATCGAGTCGAGTTGATAATATGATGAAAAAGTTGATGAAACTTTATAATAGAAAGAAATTGAATGATTCGTCGAACAAAAATTGGCGGTTCTTAGAAATTGTTTCAGGTCCTTCAGTCGAATAGAGATTTTGGTGATTTTTACTCTCAGAGAGAGTACCAATTAAATTGAATAAGAAATATCCCACAGACCAACAAATACGTTTAAATTTCATCACAAAAAAATCCTGAGATACATACTCAGATACTATAATTTTGCTACTTCTTCTAAAGTCGCGCAAAAGCTAGGCGTGAACCTGGCCCTCAACTAAAAACTCACAGTTACCTCGGTCCTTATAAAACGCCTTTCAGTTGCGCACTCGAAGTTATGTGGTTTTCGAGTAATAACGAGGCCTTCTATTGTCCTCTCGAGTACTAATATGGTCCGAAATCCAACCAAAAAACTAAAATATACCATGTAGTTTAAGATTCCTCCTTCCTTCATAGATCTGCAATCTGTAATTTTTTTTTTAATGAATTTTTGGCTGAGTGCTCTTTTTTCCGCCCTAAGCCTGACCAATTGGTTGTTTTAGTTATTCCAGCACTGAGTATTGAGTAATTGGAATTTTTATGACCTCCTCTTATAACTAACGATAGTCTTTGACTTAACATAATATTTCCCTGATGTCAAGCGGGTCGATTTTTGGTGTTCCACAAGAGATTTTACCAGCCTCTCTGATGAGAAATGATATCAGTACGTCCACCACTTGGGTAGGGTCTAACCTTTTTTGGAGCCTTTAAAACTATCATCGGGCTTTCTATAGAGATAACACAATCTGGGAATATACTACGAGTTTTAGAAAAAAATCTATCGATAGCTACTTTTATTGTTTTCTCGACGAACGATGGTGACCCCCTGGGTTCAGGTCTTTGGCCCATACTTTTTCTCACATTTATCAATGACCACCTATGGATACATAAATGGATTAAAGTTTGTAAAGCAATGCCGCAAATAATTTAACAAAATTGCTGAAGGATATTCAGTTACCCTGGGTGGGTACACAAAAATATTCCGGTGAACAGAAGCGATGACAAAATAGGTGTTAGGCTAGGGGTTCCCAATCTTTTTCATACTGCGACTCTTTCGAGAGGTTGAAATATTTTTGCGACACTGCCCTTCTAAAAGGACAGATATGTGAATATAGAGACTGATCTTACTAAAGATTCACTAAATAGTTTTTCATTTAGGACGGATCGACGTTGAAATATTGTCGTCCCATATTTTCATTCATTCATCTGTAGTTGCATTCATCTAAAAGTGCGCCTCGTCGTTAAAGAAGATTTTTTTCGGCCAAATTTGGGGTCCTCTTCCAAACGCTCCGAAACCAAGTTAGCGAACAAAAGGCTTTGTAATGTTCATTCACTTTGAGCTCCTGGGTTAGCTGGATCTTGTTCGGGCGTATGCCCAAGTCCCGATGCAAAATTCGCCAAGTTGGAATCTCCGAAAAGACGATTTCTTTTGCACGGCGAAAAATTGACTGCCTCGGGTTCTCCTGTACACTCTAATGGACCGCGGCAATGCTCCCGACGAATCTGGCTGGCAACGACCCATACCAATTTAAAAACCCTTATTTAATTTTGAGTGCCAGGCAAATATACGAGTGCCAGCCACGAAGCAAGTCTGACTGGAAATGAGGGAAACAAGAAACGCGCTTAATCTTCGACTGCAATGTAACTATTGGTTTTCGCTTCAACCTTGCTCTTCCCTTTTCAACTATTCTTTCCAAGCCTTTCTGGTCAATGGGAGTCTGAGCACTCTGTCTAGTCTAAAGCATCCGATTTGTGTAACGCTCCGAAGACCGTATCAACCATAGTGAGTTAGTTGGAGTTAACTAATCAACAGTAACCACTACACATCGCAACTGATTTTGTCACGCTGCAAACTGTCTGTACTCACTCACTTACTGCAGTAGAATTGGGTCCCAACCAAAACGCCTCTCCAGTTTGTGCGGTCTTTCGCTAACTGTCTCTAGTTGGACTCTTCAAGTTGGTGATGTCTTTTTCTACTTGTACTGTCCTTCTGGGCTGGGGTCGAATATTCTTCGGGCCGGAGCGCTCTATATACCCTAACCATCTTAGACGAATGATTCGCACAGTTCTGACCAAGTCGATGCCACTGTATAGCTCCTAAAGTCCGATGATAAACCTCCTTTTTGAAAACCTGTCAACGCAAAGAAGACCGATTACTGCATGCGTTTCCTACCAATGTTTTCAATCACCCACTCACTCTGAGGCAGTACATCACTTAGTGTGGTCAAGTAAACTCAGCCGAAGTTTGATCAAGAACCTCTTCGTCGATCCAACTTCTTTGCCATCATTTGGGGTGCAGTTTGCCTATGGGCCTATTTCTCCTATCTATTGGCAATTTTATCAGAAATCGCTGATCTATGATCGTTTAAGTCTGATTCCTCGGCGTAAGAAAAAGGCACAATGACAAGCGTTGTTCTGTAAGTCCCAACGACAAAGTATTGTTCCTGGTTGTCAAGCTATACTATTACACAATTTTTGACATGCTGACGTCGGATTTTGTCTACACATATTTTAAGAACAAAATCTGAAGTCAAATTGGCGTCAGCGCGTCAAATATTGACACGATTTTTGACATGTATAATAGTAGCTTCAGAATGCAGCCCAACGGCCGTTCGACGTCCACAATCATGAGTCTCGCTTCTGTTTCTCTGCGCACGATGATTATTCCATCTTTGACATATAGCTTTTGACTCATCCCAGAAGATGGCGTTGTTCTAGATCTCAGAAAGGTGCTCTTTAGTCCGGCTCATAGTGCAAACTTTTGATTTTTAGGGAAGACTAGTTATTGATTTTAGTAGTCGCTTATAATTCACATGAGTTTTTTTCTTCACAATGTCAACGTTGAGCTTCCGCTGGACTTCTAATTCACTTCATTCGTTTTGAGATCGTTTTGTGGTATTATTTTAGATTCGAACAAGCGAATACTTTATCACTTCGCCACGGCCACCCGCAACTGCTTCCAGACATGGATGCTAAACTAGTCAACTGTCAAACACAGATTTGCAATTTTCCATGAATGGTTGTCATAATTTTAGCGAATTTTTTTTATGCATAAGGACTCCCAATCTTGAAGCTGCCAAGTGGCGTTATATTCCAAAGCGTTTATTGAAAACCTATAAATTTTGCCATTGAATTTAAATATTTCATTCAGTAGTCAACTAAAAAAATACACAGATACACATGAGCTGAGTAATAAATTTAAATGTTTTTTTCAATTAATTAGATTTAATGGCCAATATCCTGTGTGATCCATCGCATCTGGCAGATACTCGTATGTTATTCCAAATCATTACGGTCAATGTATCTACTCTATTTAAATTGGAAATTCTATTTTATAAAAAAATTGCAAAGGAACTTATTTCCTGACTCTATGCGCACTTGTTACCAGCGACAGAGACAGGGACTGGACAGTAATGACTTTTCGCCACCCTTTCGTAATTTTTTGCGTTTTTTTGTTTTCTTCTACCGCACATCTCAATCAAAGGACAGCTTGTCTCTTGTTTTTTTTTAAGTCTTTCTAAAGCTGAATCGAATTTCAATTTAAATCCCAGACTAGTACAACACAGTGCGCCAGCCAGCCAGCGTTTTCTCTTCAAATTGGATTAAATCGGCCGCAAACATGGATTCTATCATAGCCACCCATTTGAACCGCACCCCGCCTACTTACCCACCTAACACATTCGTACACACAAATAAAGAGGAAATAATTCATTCGTGTTGCAATTAAAAAAAAAAAACTTGTGTAGCTATCTCATCTAACAGTCTGTTGGATATGTGACTTTGTTTCTGTTCAGATACAAATACAAGTCTCTGATTAAACTCCTCGCTCTTCCTTTGAAAGTTGTGCGTTTTATTTTGGTATCCATTTTATTTCTTTCTTTCTTTATTTTTGAATTATTTTCTTCTCATTATTTCGCGGGGAGGGTGGCAGTGGTACTGAACATACATATGAATGTATGTCCTGATTATGTACAGTTGCATTGATGATGATGTTCTGATGGTTGATGATGATTTTTCATCTGTCGTCATCCTGTAATTGAATTTTTTTTGTCCTGATCACTTGTATACTTCTTACTTGTTTTTGTTCTATCGTGTCGTTTTCAATAAATTGATTTCTCTCGCATAGGTGTGTGTGTGGTGTGTAAAGAGTTAAATTGAAATTGAATAAAATAGACGGCCAGAGAAACATCTCCTCTTCTAGAACAGTTTTCAAAGTGAGAAAAAGAGTTTATCTGATAAATGGAGAGAAGGTGCCTAGCTAGACACATTGTAGCCGATAGATTGAATGTGACCACTACAGTTGGTGACAATGCAGATGAACTTTTTTTTGTTTGTCCTTTCGAAAGAATTTTCCATTTCGCTGACGATGGCGCGAGAGTGTCCAGCGTTGATAGGCCTAAAACAATGTCGTTCGAGGAAGGTGAGAATGACTATGGTTTTACCCAAGTCAGCCAGGTGGAAAGGCTTTGATTTTTATCCGCCAAAAAAGTTGACTGAATGCAGGGATGAACGTGGTCACTGTGGTTTGTGAAATTGGCGCCCAACGTGAGGCCGATGGAAATTTATCAAGAAATTCGTGCAAAGCTAATAGCTGGACCTACTGTTTTAGGTAAGTCGCTTTGCGGAAATACCTTTTTCTGTACTATGAATCTTACTGTTGCGTATAGTTGACCCAATTCCCATGGTTTATGTCCCAGACTATTGAGCGAGAGGTCTCAGGTTCAATCCCTGGAAAAAACTCTAATTGCATCTTAAAGGCTTTTGCTTTAGCGAGTGTCTGACAAACATCCGAGAGTATAACTGTCCTGCAAGAGTTTCTTAATTCCTTCCATACGTACTAAAAATAAAAGCTTAGACAAATGAATATTTTTATGTAAAAGTTGTCAGTTCTTGTCTGTAATATTTTTTTATGAATTAAAAACTTTGGTTTTGATTTTGGAGTATGTTCAATTGATGCCGCCAGAATTGATGACTATTCGTGCCCAATTTATGACATTTTCCATCACTCTTGCCAGAACTTCCGGCGATAGGTCCTCGCATTTTTGACAGATATTCTCTTTGAGGGCTTCAAGGGTCTGAGGCTTGTAGTTGACATAGACTCGTGACTTCAAAATACTTTCCACAGAGACGGAAATTGGCCTAGTCGTTCATGATGATTTTCGATGAAAGTTATCTCCCTCGTGGTCGAAATTTAGGACGGCTTGAGCGTAGGTTACACTCGTTTGGCGGTCAACAGCTAACAGCTGATGGACTATCTGCACCTAGTAAGGGAACATCTTACACTCTTTCACCAACATTTTCTGTAAATACTGTAAATACGATTAATGTGTGGGCGTGTGGCACGTCGTAGCTGCTCCAGAGCCGGCCAGACTTAGCAGCATCTCGTGTTGACCCATACTCTTCTATACGAGAGGCTAAACGTCGTACATTAATACAAATATCAATTTTAGTTGCCATGGTGTAGTGGTTAGTGCGTTTGCCTGTGAACCAATCGGTTAAGGTTCGCTCCCCATAGACGGTAAAAAAAATGTTGACAGTTTATCTGCCTACTGAACCGAAAGACGCCTTAGTTTCTAAAAGAGATTTTTTTACCTCAGAAATCGACTCCATTAGCTACTCCAAGCTTTGGATAGGACCGATAAATTCAAGTTGGCTGAAGTACTCATAACTCACCCAATTTGATTTTAGGGTCCAAGTTGTTTCTGCCTCCACTTAAATCGTAAACGCCACATTAGGCTTTGGGACACTAAAGTGCTTTCTAAAATATATAGCCCGTCACTTCTACCCCTCACCTGTCGCTCTTCTTACTGACATGCAGTCACGAGGCAATATAGGCGGCCGGCGCGCGGTAGACTGTTTAGGTTACCGTCTGTTTTCCTGAAGACAACCCATTATCCTGACTTTCGGAGTTAAGCAGTAGAATAGGTTGCTTTAATCACCCATTTCCACTACGCACCATTTTCCCTCCTTAGTAGCGTCAGAAGTCATAGCCGGGTGGCAAATTGCTTCGCTAACCCTTCGTCTTTGCCAAAGACAAACCTCTACTAGGATGTTCAAACTGCATGAATTTACCATCATCTTGGGTCAACCAATTAAATTGAATGCTTCGGTCACTTTTAGGGCCTCTTAAAGAGATAGTATCCACAGATCTCTCTTAAATGAATTTCGCACGTAGCAACAAGGCTCAAACTTGCTATGTCCAGCCCTTAGTTTCTGACCACTTCTACTCACAATTATTAGCAGACGATTGTCAATTATACTAACTAATTAAACTGACAACTGAAATCCAGTTGTCGGAAAGCCCAGCGGGTGATCAGGTAATGGTATCTGCGACCAACTGCCGTGTAAATGTGCTGCTCGTCACCAGCTTTACCTATAAAGTACAATCGTTTCAATGTCACTCGTGGCAATTGTGTCAATCGTGGCAATTTTGCCAATCGCGTCACCCTGTGTTGTCGCCCAGTTGTTCGCTTCTGTTATTCAATTCTGTCACAGCATGATATAGTGAGTATTTCAGGGATCACGAATGACACAGGGAGCATGTCATGCATCACGAATGACACGTACATGACGAACTGTTTTCATTCATTTTCAATGGCCCGTTTATCCATTAGGTGGGTCGCGGGTGTAGGTGGCTCTAGTCATTACTCTCGATTTTCCATTACATGACAACCTGTGGGGTAGATTTTTGTGACGCCAGCATGTCAAAAATTGACACATTTCGTGACATGCATAAATTGTAGCTTTAGACCAGAAAAATGATCTAGCTTTATGAAGGCTGGTTGGTTTTACAGATTGCTGCTCAAAAATGCAGACAAAAAACAAGACCTCGGTGCGGAAATATTCCCGCCGAGTTCATGATTGATATAGTGACACTGTACAGATGTTACGAGATCAAAAGTGCTCCGTAAATGCTTCACTCGTTCAGTCACATTCTATCTGCCATGCCGTCATGCTGTGCAAATTAAAAAAAAAAATTCTCTCAGTCCACTCTCAGTCCATTAACTTATTGGCTATCGCCTAATGAATCATACAAAAGTGGAAAAAGATTACCAATCTTTCGAAGAGCAAAAATTCCTCGAAAATCCACAAAAAAAAAAACTTCAAACGTGCGTCCGTCAAAATCCTATTAAATTATGATTAATGCTGTATGCTCCAAATAATAACTTTAGCCAATTTCACGTCGCGAGTAATGTATCAGTCAACGAATCTTCTCAACCACTCGCAACATCTGTGCGTACATCAAGTTTAGAAGAAGAATTTTCTTGCAAGCAAGGTACTTGACCTCTTATCCAACGATCACAGAAAGAGGAAGACACAAAATGTATATTATTAGAAATAAATTCCTCTAATAATTCAATTTCGCGGGGTCAATATAACCTGAGACATCTTCTTCTCCCTCGATCATAAATCTGTGCTCATTAATCTATATAGCTCCATCAATCATGCAATCGAGATACTTTTCATATAATAGCAACAAAATAACATCAAATCGATGCACAAGTTCAGTTGACAGTTCTAACTTGTGTCGCGCTTCGACGTACCACCGACAGATGATTGACAATCGCAATTATTCCATAACGTGGCCTTAACATTACTTCGAATCGAGTTTCACCATCAGATGGTTATGGTATGGTGTACAGTACACATGAAACGCGATGACTAATTAGGAGTACACCTGAAAATGGCACACAGCACACACTCTCTGGGAGTTGGGCTACTGTCAGTGTCACTATGGCGTACCTATATGTACGAGTTACGCCCATGCGCCATGCCATCAGGGAAGTGGCATTTTTAATAATGGCACACAGAGCCTGAGGAATAAATTTCAACCTCGATTGGCCCCCATTTAGCTGACGACAACGCAAAAGATACACAGATACTAACACCAGCAGTAGCAGCAGTATGATAGAAGAAGAGGTGAAAAGAAAATCCATCGACTACGACGACCGACCGACGTCACGCTTGCGTGCGGTGAACGAACTTAAAGTAGCTCGCTCCACTGGAAGAGGCTTCGACTGGATGGAGCATGGAGGTAACCAGCAAAACTGGCTCTGACTCTGACTCTGATTCTGACTCTGTATAGTAATCGGCGCAAAAGTCAATGGCTTGTTGGCGATAGACTTCCAGCGAGCATTGGAATGTGTTACCAGCACTGAGCTGAGCAAGCAGCACTCGGGCACAGAGCTTCACTTAGAGGACTGTTGGTGCGCCTAGCCTATGTTGTGGTAGGTATGGGTTTTAGGCCAGCGACCTGTTTTCACAGCGAGCTGCCATGACGGAACTACTTTGTTTGTGGATCGCTTGTATCTTGCGCTTACCTCATCGATGCTATGTGATGGTTGGTTTCCTTATGGCGACTTTGTCCAGGTGTGGAATGAAGTTTGTATCCGAAAGATACAGTTAGATTATGTTCTCCATCAGCCTCTTCTTCTTGTTTTTTTTGTTCGGTGTCCTCGCTTCTGCTTTGTTGTTGTTGTTGCTTGACATGATTTGTATTCGAAGCGGACATTTGTTGCAGCAAATTTATGGAGAACACGCTCAACGATTGATGGAACGTAAGCAAGGCCTGATTTGTGATGGAGGCCAGAGCAATGCATGAGGGAATGCATTATGTTGTATCTTGTTGTATGTGATGTGCGCGCTTCTGTTTCGCGAGAAATTTCGATTGCAACAAGCCCAACGGGGTATTAGAGATTTCAAGTAGATATAGGAACACTTGTACTGTTGATGTTGATGATGCGGCTGCTGTGTGAGGACAATGAAGCTTTAGTCTTTGAACCTGAGGGATTTGCGAACATAAAATTGAGTTATTTTATAATGATGATCAATAATAATTCTCATTGAGGGATGGGCCGCCGGGGATGGGTTTGGTGGAGATAAATCCATCGACTAGAGAGGGTCTTGATGTTAACCTTAACGGAGGGAGTTGAAAGTTGGAGTGTATCCAAGGTATCTAAATTAAAGTGATGGTTTGCATTTCATGAGTTGCCAGGTGGCTTATAAAGAGACTTTCTATCAAGTTACCATAACTGGTGGTATAATTAAGTTTGTAGTTTTTTGTTTGAAGGAAGGTTTGCTTTAAATGACTACCAGGTCAAGTTGTGTGATTTCCATCAATGCAGATATCTCAAGGGCGAAGGAGACATTTATTGGGTGTTATCCTCATCACATTTCCACCTGAGAGAACTCATCCATGGTCCATTTAGCTTTGTAGTACCTAAACTGTCGTCATCTCATTTATTGTAAGTCTTACCTCGGGACATTTTATCGTCTTTTTGCAGATGGGGTAGGCCTTTAAATGAGAACTGTATCACATTTATTTCAGAGACAACTCATCCACGGCCATGTTATACCCATTCAGCTTCGAGGTAACTGAACCACCGTCATCTTATTTATTGTAAGTTTTACCTCGGGACATTTTATCGTCATTTTACAGATTTGGTAGGCTCTCAAATAAGAACGGTATCACATTTCTTTCAGAGACAACTCATCCACGACCGTCTTATACCCATTCAGCTTGAAGGTAACTGAAATACCGTCATCTTATTTACTGTAAGTCTTACCTCGGTAAATTTGATCGTCTTTTTATAGATGGGATAGACCTTCAAACAAGAACGGTATCACATTTCTTTCAGAGACAACTCATCCACGGCCAGTTTATAATCATTCAGGTTGGAGATAACTGAACTACCGTCATTTTATTTATTGTAAGTCTTATCTCGGGACATTTTATCAACTTTTTGCAGATGGGGTAGCACTTGACATTGTCGCAAGTTATAAAAAGAAACTGTAGATGAAATGTCCACGACAATGGATGAGATGTCCAACCGAACTACTTTCCGCTGCCTCAAAAATTTACTTACTTTGTGAATAATGACATTCTTAAAGTCTCGTCGTCTCAGATGATAGCGCTTCAGTCATTAAGGTATTCAAAATCATTGTGACCCTTCCTCACGGTGTCAGTAATTTGACTTCAGTCTTTTTTTAAGGGGGAAATCAAGGAGTAACTCGCTTAAATTGGGCTGCAGCTACTGATAATTTCCGTAGGTAAATTTTTGGCTAATTTTCCTTGATATGATGTTCGAACTAGGGTCATCAGATGTTTTTAAAGTAATGATCTGAGTAGTTGAATTTTGACCGTCAATACTCCTCTTGGAAAGAAATTTTATCAGGAAGTGAGCCTTTACTTCACTTCATCGTCAATTGGCTAAGCGCCTACTAAGCGAAGAGTTCCACGTCACAGAGTTAACAATTTTGTAAATAGATGTATGTTGGCCGGTAAAAACAGTTTCCCAAATGTGGGCGTGGCATCTTCTAAACAACAAACGCATCTAAAATGCCATATAAGGTTGCAAACGTTTCGAAGCCTGCAACATGGAAGTATGTATATAAAACACCAAGCACTTGGCAAAATGTGGGCGGCATTAAATTTGAGGCGTGGCACCTTTCCTACAGCAAAAGTGGTCCTCGAAACTTTTGATACTTTCCCCTGCAGTAGTATTAAGAGTTCTAGATGTGTCACAGTTCTTAAAATGTGTAAAGAGCGCACAGTCTACCAGTATAAGAAACAACTCAACTTATTTGTTTCTAAGAAAAAATATGAATTATTTGCTTCAAATGTGTCTCCACCTTAAAGATAAAATTTCTACCATCAACTACTCAACGTGTAAACATTACCATTAAAACAAACCTTCAGTCAACAATTCAACTGCGAGTCAGTGCCCATCCCTGATCGTATAAAATATATACCTTTAAAAAAATATTACACAAGATTAAATAATATATGTACGATAATTTTAATTATATTTTTAAATTACACAATAATTTTTATTAGTCACTTAAACAGATTTTTATATCGCTATAAAAAAAAATTATTTTTACTTATAGTAAGGTAGATACATATTTCGACCTTCATTTTCACCACCAACCAACACAAAAAAAAAAACAAACACACAATTGAACCACGAACCCACCACCCATCCTTGCCTCGGTGCTTACAGGCTTGCTAGGTGCCGCTGCTCGATGTGTAGTGTGCTAAAATCGCCTGTTGCATTTCACTTTGTTCGCTCAGGCATCGCGTCGTCTATGTTAAGTGTGTTCGTCGCGTTATTTCTCTTCGTGTGGAAAAGCGACACACAAATTGGTTTTTATCTTTTTTCTTTTGTGCCAAACGAACAGGAAATCAAATCAAAAGAAGAAAGTCCAAAGGCAAACTTTATGAGCAAAAGAGAACAGGTGTGGTGAATATGCAGTTGAGAAAAATCCTACCAGACAACAAAATTTTATTGTTTTTCGGATTCTCTTTGACTTGACTGGCGCTCCCCCTTTTCGTTTCGACACAACGAACCATTCAACATCAAGACCAACCTGGTGGTGTTGAGTTCCTATACTCTCCATCGACATAATATTCACCATTCTTGGGGTAAAAGAATGGAGCACCGCCACCGATTCCAGTTCCAATCTGTTGCAGAAACTGTGTGTTCTCATTTCCAGTGTGAGTTTATATTTTTTTCTTTGGATTGAAGAGCTGGGAAAGGTGTTAGATACAATTTTGTGTGTGTAGAACTTTAAATGAACAATTTCATTTCATGCTGTTGAATGTATCTGCTACTATATACAAGTGTGGGGAGTGTATCAGTACTTTTAGTAGTATCTCTAGTGTTGCCGTAGCACTATGGAGGCGAGTTTAGATTTTTTTAGACCAAAGATTTTGATGAGAAACTAATTGAATTTGATGAATCCTATACCAATCTGGTCTTAGTCCATTTAAAGGGTTATGCTGACTAATTTAGCACGGGCTTAACTAAGAACTCATACTCAAAATTGACACTGCTTGTTTTTTTTAAGACTTTTCCAAACTACGAAGCTCAATACCTTTTTACTTATTTAGGTAAAAAAATTTTAGTAAAATTTCATGTTGAAAATGTCAAAGTTGATTTGTCAGCTTGGTTATTTTATTTATTTTCGAAAGCCGTTAAGACCATCAGGGACCTACAAGAGCAATACCCAGTGCTGTATTCCAAGAAGCTTGAGCTCTAGGTAGGTAGGTTTTATAGGTGCCCGGCTTTCAATAAAGAAGGTGATTTTGGCGTTGTCCCTACCGTAGACTCACTGGGTGCTTTTGTACCTTCCAAGACCTTCGCTTAAAAAACATCGTGATGGTCTAAGGTGCGTGCAGAATTTTGATGTGCAATTCAGAGAAGATGCCTGTCCCTTCACCGGTGTTCAGTTTTTACCCGTCTGTATACGTTCCGAAATTTATTCTTCCCTTGAGGAAGTCTTCATTAAGTCAAGATATAGCGTGATATAGTTTGTAATTGGCAAATGACTTTTTTCGTAAAATTTTGACTGATTCTCATGACACTAATGGCTGCAAATGATTTTATAAAGATGTCTACAGTTTTTCAACTTTTATGGTAAGTGGCATTGCTTACTCCCAGCCTCCACCCAAGACTGCCATATAGAATCATGGGTCCCACTATATAGTCTAGGTTTGATTTCGGAAGTGGTCGCTAGGGTTTCCGCAAAAAATTCGACAGAAGAAGTGAAAGACTGTTGAGGCCTTTTTAATCCTTTCATTCATCTCCAATTCAGTTTCCTATCGAGCGCAAGTCCCAGGAATGCATTTTGCGCTGCCAGAAATTCTGAGAGGTATGCCTGCAACAGAAGGTATGTAACAAATTGTGGTAGCTTCATTTTAATTGTGACCAGTTTTGGTTTTTTGGGTGTTAACCATGAGACACAGTTCCTCATATCCAAATATCTAAGGTCTTAATGGCTGAAGACTTCTTTAATTTTTTCCCTGAGGGTAGTATGCAGTTTACCTATTGAAAGCACAACAATATCACCAACATAAGTAGTGATTCCGACAAATCCGCCTGAAGGTATGCAATTATTTTTTATAAAATGGAATAAACTGATGACTTGTTGGGTATTTCTCGACATTTCTTTTGATACTGGATACGAGCCACTCTAGCAGATTTTGTTGTAACGTAGAAATTGAATTTTCATACATTTTACTTTTAGTTCTCATTTAATCAAGATTAGGATCTCAGTAAGCGGTTCAACGACAAACGTAGAGAGGGTCCAACGACAAAGCGATAGTGTAAAAAAGCGGGCCAATGACGAACGTGGTTCTGAATGTGTCCAATGATAGAGCGTGGTTCCTAGGTTAAGGTATAAAAAAGCGGGCTAATGATGAATTTGGTTCCGAGCCTGTCCAATGACAAAACGTGGTTCCTGGGTCAAGGTGTCAAAAAGCGGTCTAATGACGAATGTGGCTCCAAGAAGGCCCAACGACAAAGTGTGGTTCCTGTGTCAAGGTGTCAAAAAGAGGGCTAATGACTAATGTGGCTGCGAGAGGGTCCAACCACAAAGCGATACTAGTTCAAGGTATAAAAAAGCGGGCTAATGACAAATGTGGCTCCAAGAAGGCCCAACGACAAAGTGTGGTTCCTGGGTCAAGGTGTCAAAAAGCGGGCTAATGACTAATGTGGCTGCGAGAGGGTCCAACCACAAAGCGATACTAGTTCAAGGTATAAAAAAGCGGGCTAATGACAAATGTGGCTCCGAAAAGGCCCAACGACTAAGCGTGGTTCCTGGGTCAAGGTGTCAGAAAAATATGGTTCTAAGCCTGTCCAAAATTTTCCTTTTTGTATAGCCCCTTGAAGATTTTGACGTAGCCTCTAACTTAACACATGTTAAATAGCCGAGGATCTCAAATTCGAATCTAAACAAAACAATTGGCATAAAAACTTTGCCACTCTAGTGTACGAGTATCTATAGCGTAAGAGAAGCAATGATCTAATTCCTCAAAGGTACACATACAGTATCGTTTTAAAAATAAAATGTTTATCAAATTATTCTTCTTAGTTTTATGGCTATACTTTTACACATTGTTTCGGACTTTATATTGTTTTTTTTTCTCGCCTTTTTTTTATAGCCACTTGGTATTCCCCTTGAGTTCGGGTCAGTGTTCCCTATAACAATTTCGCTTTCGTCGAAACTACCTCTCAACTATAGTTTGGTTGAAGATCTCATCCAAATTGACAAACACCTTACATTGTTTATAATGAAAAGTTATTCTTCAAGCGAAATTTTCAAAAACACATCTCTTTCTGACTGACAGCTTAGCACCTGTGTATCTTTTATACATTTTATTGCTTCGCATATATACGTTTTCATTCAGCAAATTAGCCTGCTTGGGGGTTATAAACTCGAAGAGGTAATTAAGACAAGTACCTACTCACTTGGAATATAAACAAATTCGTTACTGTATATGTCAGAGTGTGACAGTAAATACAATGGCAGCTCATCAGATCTACATAAAATAAAATTTCCTAAATTAAAATATTCCTCACATGCAACGGCACAAAATTGCCAAAATGATGATGGTGATGCTTATGCAATATGTTTTTTTTTTTTTACTATAACGTTTCATGGTTTGCATATTAATTAGGGTAAAAGTTGTTTTTGATATCCTAAAACGATCTACAGAAAAAATTTTATTTTTTTATATAATAGGTACTCGAAAATTATTATTATTAGTAGAAGTTCATCGCATGACAAATAAGCATTAGCCTAGAGTTTGTCAATCAAAGTCACCCCACATTTTGGAATATTGAGAGCAAAATTGTTGCTTCCTTCCTGGTATCCCGTACATCCGTAGTATAAATCATGTTTGCACATTAATCGATCACACATCTGTGTATTTTATTTTCAATTTTGCATACAATTTGCATGCCTTTAAAATTTTTAATGGGACTAGTCAAATTTCAAGGCTATCCTCTGTTATGTCAAAAGCTATACAGTCTCCAGTGCGTGTTTAATCATCGCGGATATCAGAGATTTCATCGATCTTCAGGAAGAAAATTTAGAATACTCGACAAAATGTTGACGGTCCGCAAAAAGCTTTTGACATGTGACAATCTAAAAATATTTTGCTTGGCATTTGTACGGCTAAAACATTGAGGGCCGTTTGCTGATACGGCACATAAAGATTTAAGTTATTTGATAGTCTATGCATTACAAAGAGTAGCCCATAAGAATTTAAGTAGAACTTAAATCCTTATGAGTCGTATCAGCAAACGGCCCTAGTTTGCATCATATTTCTTGTCACAATTTTGACTTTTATTTTTGGGGCCTTATTTTTTTTTGGCAGACTATCTATGCGCGCCGTCTTAGGGAAAGGAAGTGAAATATTATTGAAGGATTCATTAAAATCCAAAGTTCTTGTACTTCTGTCTAATGCGAAGGAAATTTGGCGCGTTTCAGAAGAGGGCATTGATGCTGACAGATTCATCGCTTTGAGCAGGGCGGAAAATAATTCCACGGCAAAGGAAGTGATTTTGGCGATCAAATCGCTAAAAGTTGGCAAATCTGGGAGAGTGTATGGTAAACCGGCAAGAAATTGACAAGGCCGAATTAAATGTGTCACTCGTGTCATTAAAGTCGCCTGGGAGTCCGGCCAAACACTAGGCGATTTGCAAACTTGGGTGGATAGTCCACTTTTCAAGCAAGAGTTTGCTCTGATTAAATGGAATTTTTGGAAATGCGTTACAGATCTTTGTCAAGTATTGCGGGTTTCATCCGTCCAGACTTGTTCTTCTTTGGGAACCCTCTCAGTCTGAACTTCAGCGAGCATTTGCCACACTTGTAGCTATGTGTTGATCCCAGTTTTAAGGTAAACGTGAACAAATCTAAAGGTCGTCTAAAGAACAGCTGTTCAATGAAATCTGCATCGTTAGGTCTTATTGTCCAAAACCATAACGCCCAAATTAAAAAAGAAATTGAAAAAGCCCAAAAGCAGGCTGGAGACGCTTGTTGGTTAAGGCCCAGGTCCACCCAGGACAGTAGCGCCACCTTAAGTAAGTTAAGCCCAAAATAGTTAGGTAATTTGTTGCTGTAAAATATTCAAGCAAATTTGGGCGATATGACATTGATTTTGGGCGTAATGGCAAAAGTGACCCCAATCAGGGGGTGGCAGGGGCGCTGGCGCTATACGCTCCCCCTTACATAACAAACTGCAAACGCTTTTTGGGCTTTGTTTCCATCTAGTTGTTTGGGCGTATGAATTTGTTTGGGCGTTATTGCTTAACGCCGAACTTAGCAAGTTAGTTGAGTCCCATTAAAAAATTTGTGGAAGTATCTCGCGGTCTCATTCACTAACGATTGAAGGAGTAATGCTGAGGTTTCCAGTAGATTTAGTCAGGCTGAGTCAATTTTGATTCTGTTGTCGGTGGGGCGGATTCGTTCCAATTCTTCATGAGATACGGCCAGTGACCAAAAGACGAAGATCCCGGATATTAAAAGTTGCCGAAATGAGATTCCTTCGTTACAGTGACATCAGAATAGGCAAGAAATGTCCAGCAGCTAATTCTCCGAAGTAGCTAATTCTCCAAGCGGTCCATGTTTTGGTGGTTTTGTCACTTTAGACGCATGTCTTCAAATTATATTCCAAGGCGTGGTATGGAATACGTCGCATTAGGCAGATATCCTCCAGGTAGGTCCAGAATAAACTAAGACAGTCGGTGTCGGGAAACCGAGAGCTATGGTAGGTCCATTTAAGCATCCACCAGCGACCCTACCCTTTTAATGGATCATCTGGACATTGAATGTTACATTGAAAAATCGATATTACTCACTTCATCGTTCAAAATCAGTCGGGTGTCAGAAGCAAACCCCTTTTTTGACATTGATTTGAAAAGTCGACTAATGTATGCATTCTCCAAGTGAAAATGATATTCATGTGAGTACTCCAATGGTATAGCTTGGTTTCGTGGGTGACTCTGTCGATCATAACCCTTAAAAAAATGAAAAGTCAATTGATTCACTTTTCAAGGCGATTTCTCAAGTTTTAAACAAATACTCTTATCGTTCGTCATTGACTTTAGATGTCCCTCAAGGGTCCATATTGGGACCATTGTTATTTTCAATATTCTTACTACCATCGGGGTTTTCGAAATTTCAACCACGATATTTTATGCTAATTATGTGCAATGTATTGTTATATATTTTTTGTACTACATATATTTAAATTTATTAAATCGATATTCTCTTTATACCTATTAGGGTTTCCTTCAGTCGTGATGTGATAAATCCAAATTTTCTATAAAAATACAATTTCAAATAAAACTAAAACTAATTTTCTTATTTTCACTTTTATTTTCATTTCAGGTAAGTCGGCGCGTTAACTATTTTTACTGTTAGTAGATATATACAGCGAAATACAATAGCAATTCGTAAGTAAAATAAAAAAAATTCTTTTTGTCAATTTGTCATAATTTACTCGGTCAATTGGCTTACTTATTTTATGAAACTAATAACAAATAATTTTACTCATTCTGATAATAATTGTATAAACTATGGGGAACCACCTACCAATCGAATGGGATCTACAAAAGATAAGATCGCCTCAAAAATACTTGCTGCTTTTCAACTAGAAGTTAACTCAGATATGTAACTTTGTTTCCATTTTATTCATTATACAGTACTACCTGCTTTATTAAAAAATTAATAGGTCCGTATTGCCACCTCATTCCTAGCTTCTCACAACCACTCGTTTGTGTTAGTTTTTATTTTTTTTTGACAAATGAAGGGACCTACAATTTTATGCCGAGTCTGAACGGCTGAATTTAAGGGAGCTTTTCCATGACATTTATTCTCTCGGATGTTTGTCAGATGTTCACGAGAGGTGGGTGGTGCACTGGAAAAAACCTGAAGATGTAATTTGTGTTTTTCTGTGGATCGAACCTGAGTCTGAGACCCTTCACACTGTAGTAGAGCAGAGTAACCACTGAGCTACTGCGCTCACACCTGTTTTGCGGGGCGTTAAAATTTTAATTTAGAAATATGCTTGGATATGTACAAATAAGTACAAAGTAACATTTCTAAGTTTTGCGTACATTTTTTGAATAAAAAGTTTTTAAATTTTTAAAAGAAAAGCAGCCTATAACCTGCACATATTTATTTCACACATTTAAAAAAAAAGAAACTTTCAAATCGGTGAAATAGTTCATAAGATTTGTGCGGAACTGCGGATATACAATTTTGGCATTCAGTTTTGTACATATATGCAGAAGAATGTTATGTTGGCAATAGTTTTAAAAATTACTTGATCCTAAATCACCGACATTCTAAGGCCCTTATTGTGATTGTCGATCAGCGATCGTCACGACAATTGTCGATTGCGTCGATTGATTTTAACTATTCGTACGTACGCATTTTTTTTACTTCCAAGAGAAAGTATCGACCAGACATTTGTAATCGACTAAAAGCGACTGTCAAATCGACAAATATCAATCGCAATCGACAATCAAAGTTGTCGATCGATCGACAGTTGTCGCTCAACGATCAACTATCGACACTCACAATAAGGGCCTAAGAGACATAACAATTGAGAGGAATCTTTGTAGTTCCGCCAATTTAGTTCTTCCTTGAACAGTTATTATTATGCTGCACTAAGGTACGAAGTGGTAGACAAATTCTTCCTTTCAAACCTCTAATGAATTCTTACGTACGTACTTACGCTGGCGCTACAGTCCAACCAGTAGGATCTTTGGCCAGTTGTCTCTTGTTTCGTATGTTAAGTTGGTTAAGGTCCCCTTACACTTGCGTGCGCCACCTGAGTCGCGGTGTTCCTCTAGGTTCTGCGCCGTCCCTCGGGTGTGGATTCGAAGATCTCTCGGGCCGGAGCATTCGCATCCATTCGCTCTTCATGACCCAGCCACCTCCGTCGTTGGAACTTCACTCTTCTGCCTAGGTCGATGTCGCCCGAATAGAATATATCCTACATCGGGTTCGGGTTGTTGGTCGTCGAATCCTAAAACCCCAATTTGCATCCTCAGTGCAACTATTCTTCTTTAAAATTTGAAACCTCTTCAGTCTACACGAATCGTGAACTATATACAGAAAATTCCTTTACTCCCTTCAAGACTGTTGTCGCGAACCAAGCAATATAATTCCTCTGCAATTCTAGAGATTCTTCATGGATTTCCTTGCTTCGAATAGTCCAACAAACCCAACCGACTAAAAATCTAGCAATTTCCGGAAAAATAAAAACGTGATCTCTACTATGTACCTATCTAGATACTCAGATACTCGTACATCGAATGAAAAATTCTATAACCACGACTGACTTGCTTTCAAATTCTTTCTTCCACGGTCGTTATAGTTTTTTTTTTGTTTTTCAACAATAAAACTACACCTACATACATCATAAATAAAAATAAAAACATAAAAGAAGAAAGAAAAAAAATTAAATATTTCCCACCTGGCCAACCTCAAAAGTCCTGTAATCCACCACAGTCAACCCACCACCATTCATACTGCGCAGACCCCAAAAGAATTTCTATACACTCTCTCTTGCTGTTGCTGCTTCGGCTTCCATTCCAAGTTCCAACAATCTCCTCTTCCATTTCATTCAAATTGGTAATTCTCTTTTCTCTGCACATATAAACAAACACTCATCAAAGAGAGAGAGACACAAAATCGAAACGCAAATACACCACAGCCACACTACAACGAACGACACAATATCCATGGAAGTAGAGGAAAGAAATGTGATTAGATAAATATCAGACTTCCAACGAGACGAGAACTCTCCACGTTGAACACCATCGCAGCGCGACAGTTCGCGATGGAACTTTGAAGATTGTGGATCGTACAAAACCAAATATTCAAAAAAAATAAATAAATAAATAAAATATCGTACAAAAAATAAACACAAAAAAGAAGACACCACCGCGGATACATAGTCTTGTTCCCAAAATCGGAATAGATTGTTCGTCAATACTACTAAATCGGTTTCGGTCGTTTTTTTTGTTTGTATCTCTTTCCTTATTTTCTGTTGTTACCAATCTGTGTGTCCTGAAAACAGTATTTTTTGTGACAAAATCAGATCAATATTGATATCTGGACAGAATCAAGTCCTTTCTGGCACAAAATATATAAAAGAAACTTTATACATTCTTGCAAGGATTTCCGTCTGTCAAAAGTATATACATCAACTCCTTAGAAAAAAAAATTAACACCCATCACCAATATACCACCACCACGGACACACACCACTTGTGGAGTGGAAACAGGTGTGTTTACTCACTCGAGAGTGTCGAGGATTTAAATTTAATTTGTGTTCGGTCTATCGGGCGACGTGCATTCGAATAATTTAATTGGATTTAACATCATCAGCAAGGATTTTCTTTCCTTCCTTTCATTCGTTGTTGTACCACCCCATCCCATTCCATCAATCAGTTTTGTTGGCTTTACACACGAATCCTATATAGATACAACTTGTATAATGCTTTTTGTGTGATAAAAAATATATAAATAAAATAAATAATAAAAAAAGAAGAAGAAGCAAAAATTAAGTGTCAAAAGAAAAGTAAAAAAAAAAATAAAAAATAATTAAATCCTAAAGTGCTGTGATACGTAAAAGAAGTAGATAAAAGATATTTATGCAAAAAAAATAATAAACCTAATAAAGTCCTTAAAATATTTATATTTTTAATTTAATCTACAGATATATATATATTTTTAATATAATTCAAATTGTGTGCAATTAATTTATTTCTTTCGTGTGTTTATATAATATATATGCTTATATAAAAAATAAATAAAATAAAGTGCTTTAATAAATTTCATCATAATTTCTACATAATATTAAAAAAAAAAAAATTTAAGTGAATTAAAAATTTAAAAAAATAAATCAAAATCAAAACAAAATAATTATAAAATGGTGGTTTTAGAAACTGCCTCCGCCCTATTGGGCGGCCCTTACGCACAAGGGGCACCAGCTTTAAAAATGGTACAAAAACGTTATATTGGATTACATCAATGGTTGGGACCACTACGCACCAAAGAACTAAAGGAACATATTGTAAGTTCTTGTTGTTATTTCCTTTTCATATTTTTTCTTATTGAAAAAAGGCAGAAGTGCGTGGTTAGTGTGAATGAGACTTGGTGGATGGATCGAATTAGAGAAAGAGTCTAACAAAATGGTTTTAGTTTTTTTAAGGAACCTGTCTAATGGATAGGGTGGAAATATTAACGGTCTTATTGTGAAGTTTGTAATATTTGTGGAGATTCTTGTCAATTTAAAGTTCTAGCAACAATCACGTCGTTTAAAAATGGATTTCTTGAAAAGTATTGGGTCTTAACTGTTTTTTTTAATAGGGCACTGACCACTAAGATACCATGATCATCTTCAGCAAATGACGACGACTCTTCCCGACTCTGCGAAGAAGAGAATTAGACAGCTTTATATGCTAGGCTTGGAGGAGATATGGAACATGAAACTCAGAAGAGGATTTAGGTTTACAAATTATCTAGATTCTAGAGCACCTTCCTGTGTTAAAGGATAGACGAGTTCATTCGTCGCAAAAATAAAAACTCACGGTTAGTTTAGAGTAAGTTGTGTAGGGTGTGAGCTCATCAAAGTCGACTAGTCATCTTGGACAACCTTCACAGTCAAAAACCTAAAAAAAGTTGTCCAAAAACTTAATTTCTCTGCAGAATGAATCTAAAAATGGTTTCAGGCCAATATCCTCCAAGTTGTCAAAGAAGTACCTTCGGAGATGTTTCCTACTATTCCGAGCAATAGCTTGACATTCACAGAGAAGATAAATAATATCCTCGGCGACATGTATAGGTCCTCGAAATAACTGCACGTGCCCTTTATTTGTTAAACCTAATCTCCTAGCGTGCTCCCTAGGAAGGTAGTGCCTATTTGCCATTCGTAACTTTGATCTGCAGATGTGTAACAATTCTAAACATTTTTTTACGATTTAACTTAGGCCATAAAGCCTTTAAGACCCTGTGTCCTTCTATATGTGACCATTTTCGGTCTGCCATATTTTTAGTTTTTTTTTTTCGAGAATAATTCCCTTGGTCACGGCTATTAGTGGTCTTATGCCCTCAATTGTTTCATTTTGTCGAAGATTTGTCCTGTTTTTGGCCAGAACATCGCTCCTTTCGTTACCCTCCATATTAGGTAAATTTTCGCGAGTACCCACACGATCTGACATGGTTCTGCGCCGATAATGCTCTGAGTATTGTGCGACATCTTCTGACTAGTTCAGATTTTATGAAACTATAGCGCCTTTAGCGCAGCCTGACTACCTGATCCCATTTCAGGAAGATCCGCAGCTTTGAGCACGGTCAGAACCTCTACATGTGGCTGGACCACTGGGGCAATTTCCGAGCAATTTCCTAAATCCATTTATATATCTAAGACGTTGTTAGGCAAAATTCGAAGACACAAGTAAAATCTACATGAAACGAAATTCCACCAAACCCAACTTAATTTTTGTCTGACCCTATTCAATTGTATGACAGTGTAATTGAGTCCATTGATGGTTTTTCATTCGATTTTTTAATAGAAATGTTAGGTTAGGTTAGGTTTACGGGTTGGTGAAGCTGAATAGCCTTTTCTTCACCCACTCAGGTCCTCGGGTACCCATTGTGATACCCTTCAATGGGGTTAGCCGTGTTTTATTGGCGTTATTTCAGCCTTCCCGTGGTTACTCCACTTTGTCCAGCCATCTCGTTGTCCTCAGAAACCTGTGAAGATTAGATATTGAGACATTAGAGAGTTCTTGGATTTCCTGGAAGTAGTAACTTCCAAGTGTTCTGTTCCTCAAGTGACAGAGACTTGGGCAGTGACAGAGAAGTTGAGGTGTGTCGTGTGTCGTCGTAGACTTCTTCATCACCGCAGCCTCTACAAATGTCGTTATTCTTGAGATTTAGTTTAATTTTATGGCTTCTTAGAAGGTTGTCAGCGGTGAGGGCACCAATCAACATGACAGCGATATTCTGTCATATCGCAAAAGTTTGTTGGTCTTCCTTTTGTTGTACTCTGGCCACATCTTCCGTGATATGTCACAGCTGGTTAGTGTTTTCCACCTGATATTGGCTTTCATTCGGATCTTGTATTCCACTCGCTCTCTGAGACTGCATATTGGTGGTTTGATCGACTGAAGTGCCTGGTCTCCAGGTCCATTGCAGAACATTTTATTGCCAGTTCGTCAGCCCTCTCGTTGACGGTTATATCCCTGTGTCCAGGAACCCAGCATATGCTGCGAGCGAAGTCTCTTGAGCTCTTCGCGACAGCGGCGAACTAGTTTGGATTTTATCTCATTAGTAGAGATTGCCTTGATAGCCGCCAGGCTGTCAATATCAGGGAGCCTGATTGAACTATGTATGTTGAGTTCCTCTGAGAATAATCTGGCTCCAGTTCCACATTCCATCTATGATCCGTCAGTGTAGATGGCTATTGATTTAATTTCTGTGGGTTCGTTCCTGTCCCATTCTTCCCTGCTTGGAAACCGGTAAGTGAATGGTTTATCGAAGTCTAGGTATGGTGACATGTAGTCAGAGTTGATGTCACTCTCTACATATTCTTTGAGGAATGCCCAAAGAGACTGGGGATCCAGCATTTGGTCTGGCTTATCCTCAAGGCCGATTCTTGCATATATAGATCCATAGGTAGCAGGTTCAGAACTGTTTCCAACCCAGCAGTAGTCGGTGTTGTTCTCAACGCACTAGTTGTTCCTATACATGCCAGTTTTTGTATTTTTGTCATAGAAATGTTAGATTATTTGCATCCGCTGCGATCGTTTGTCTTCATTCCATCTGTACTAAGCCTAAAAATCTTGCATATATGTAACGTTTAGGTAACATTTACTCAACATTTACTTAACATATACGTAACATTTGCAAAATAGTAAGGTTTTAGATACATATTTGATAACTGGCTTTATACTCTGCTTTTCCGAATTGAGACCGGTTTAGGAACATTATTATGATGGTTGTTGTTGCGATATTTCAAAGATACGCATGATTTTATTTTATCAACATTTTCGGAACGTTACTCCTTTTTTTCTAATCCAACATGAATCCACATGAGTGGTGGATTCTTGTGTCCACCAAGTATTTCGTTCCGGACTTTTAACTATAAAAGGCATACAAAATTAACATGCTAGACTTCACGACTTCACAGTCCACACATTTTACAATCCTCCGAACACAAACAGCCTTCCTGATAACAATTTGTTTTTGAATTTATTGTGGTCCATAATAACTCATTTTATATAAACGATTTTGTGTGTTCGCTAATATCAGTACCGCGCATATTTAGCTGCGATTTGATTGTATCTACAACACCAGTACTACAGAGAAAATACATTATTTTTAAATTAGTCATTCAATATCTTATCCACATAAGAGTAGGTACTCGTATATAAAAAAAGGCCAGTAAAAACATTGGTTTTACCACACTCTGAACAGCTGATAAAGAATGACTATGTTCAGATAATATGTAACGCACGCAATGGCCTAATTTTTAGTACTGTTTGTATCTACAAAACGATGTCACACCTTCAAGGCATTTTTTGCATTTGCATCTATTCCAATCTATGTCTAAATATTTTTACGTGTTATTTTTTTTTTTGAAACAATGACACACCTCTTCAGGCAAACCGCATAAATTATGCTGCATTCCAAGCACGACCATCACAGTCTATACCCACTCGAGATACATTCCCATACTTTCATGGAAAAATAGTTTTGCTTCAACGAGAAACAAGTTTCAACAATTTTTTTTAACGAGAAACTAAATTTTAAAATCAAACATCCGTCAGAAACATTTTTTCCCAAGACGCCCAAGTAGTTCGAAAACTTTTTCCAAATAAAAACAAATTAAAACTAATTAAAGCAAAAAAAAATCGATTTCTGCAAATTGTCTTGTCTTCGTTTATTAAGTGATTACTACAAATCACTATAAAAGGTTAAAATAAATTATAAAAATTCCTGTTTTTGAATGAAATTATTGGGTGACAGTTCAATTAAACCCGCAATGGGTATTTATTTAGTTGAAACAAATTTCGATACATTATGACCATGACATTGATATATTTGATCGATATGTCTACTTGGACGACTTTTAATGATTTGTTTGACTGTTTTGTGAATTTTTTTGTATTGTTTTGAAAGCTGCTTTTGGGATGCCACATGAATATGCATCTTATTAGAGTTTGATGGGATTTTTTGGTTTAAAGATTGCCATGAGATTGTATCTAGATGTTGAAATTTTGAAGGTGATTCTTTGAGGTTCAGTTGTGTGACAAATGAAATTTAATTTTAGTTCAAATGGTTGGTAGGTAACTTCTTGGCAAACAAATCGGAAGTGACTTCTTGTCTCTATGAAAATCCGATATCTTCATCGGGAGAACATTGAATAATGTTGCCATTCGTAATTATATGCAGGCCTATTCTAAAGGGTGCATTTTTTTAGAGGTATACAAATTCAATCTATACATATATGTAGTTACGGCACTGTGCGATGCCAATACTTGACTATATAAAATGTAAAACAATGAAAATAAAGTCGCACTATATAAAATAAAAATACGGAAAATAAAAGTCAATTGATAGTAAACTATAGAGAAATCGGTTCTTGTATATTGGGTCTCTACAATATAATAAAACTAGGAATTTTTTTTTGGCTGTTAAAAACTCGAAAACTACAGGAGAGCTTTCGATGAAACTTTTTTTAAAATGTTCCTTAAGACTGTGAGACTGCTATAGGCTATGTCGTTTATAGCCACGTTCTGAAAATATGAAAATGTGAAAATATATACAAACATACACATATACATACCTTGCTACAAATGGATGTTTATACTTTTGCGATCGTGCGACAGAACAAACAAAAACAAAACAACACTAGCATACGTATATGTCCCATTCGAAGAGGGGTGAGGCAGTGAGTGCTATGGTCAGTTGTACATATATGTATGTATATTATGATTGTATGCCCGATGCCGTATGGGGATGGGGTGCGTGCTGCAGTATATCATTGGGCATATTAATAATCTTCATAAGAGAAGAGACGTATAATACAAAACAGGTTTCATTTCAGAATTTCATTCGATATGTGGTGTGGTAACAGTGTAGGTAGTTGTTTGGATTCCATAGGAAGAGGGAAACAAAGGAAAGGAAATCCAATATTATAAACAAGTAGCAAGATCATGGTGAGGTAGGGTGATACAGAGGGTGCACATTAAATCATTATCTATACTTAAAATAAAACTATAGGAATTTTCTTTGTCTCCCAAAAGCACGAAACCTACTGGACAGATTTCAAACACTCAAAGTGTAATCTTAAATGGACCAAATATAAGTTTGTTTGTTTGCTAATGGCGAGCGGCGCAAGGCGAGCACGGGTCAGCTATTGACATTGACTTATCGTCCTTAAAGAAATATGGCTGATGACTTCATCACACCAAATAGTGAGTTTTAATGGATGTAAGAGCGTCTCGACAAAGACTTCTAAGTTTTCTCCACTCCAAATTTGGCAATTTTGCTTGTTTACAATTTTACATATCCGTTTAAGCAAAAATGGGCCTCATCGGAGAACAAAATTTTGCGTTTGCTCCACAACGACAATAACTACTTTTGTTCGCACTGTTTGTCGTCTTTGGGATGCTTATTATCCACTAGAGTGTACGTGTACGTGGTGCGAAAACGTGTCATCCTGTTCCGAATAACTTCAACTGTCAAATTGACAATCTGTAGAACACTGTCCCAGTTTAAAAACCAAAGCTCTAAAAAATACTTCCGTTACTATACATTCGAGTAACCATTTGTGTTTTTTTTGTACACTTTTTTTCCGCGATTTAATGTTCTTAAACAAATTTTGACAGTCGAAAGTTACAGTATGTAATGCATTTGTAACAGTATGCAACGAATTTTTAACAGTCTGTCAGACTAATATAATAAAAAATGTATTCCTAACATTTTGCAACGTATTTGTGACAGTCTGTTGCGCATTCGTTACAGTTTGTAGCGCACTCGTTACAGTCTGTAACGCATTCGTTACAATAGTTCATTTTTTTGTGTATTTAATACTCACTCCAGCTAATAGATGCGACTGTAAAACGAATTGGCAAATCGAATAGTAAAAATAAATCTGTCCAAATTTTCACTCTAGTACACTCTACTTGACATGTGAAATTCAGTGTCATTTGCAAATCGTGTCCTGGTCCTAAAACGTCCCACTCATTCCGTCAAATATAATATAATCGAACATGCATTCGAACAACCTGTATCTTACACCAATATCTATATCTATATATGTCGCCATATTTTAACTGCAACTCCAGACGACATAATGACATCTATCCAAACTAGGTGTCATTTTTTCTTAACCTAAATATTTCTGTGTCAATTCATGCGACACATGCCATACCTACTTACACCTGCTAGATTATAAATGCAATGACACAATTTTAAAAGAACGCCATGTGAGTTTGGTAGCCGTCAGACAAAAAAAAAGTAGTTACATGTCAGTACCGAATGGAATTCAATAAAAATATTTAATGCTAGTCATGCATCCAAAATGTCATCTACTAAAAAAAATGCTGTTCAAATTGTTTGGTAAATAAAAGTGACCCCGCCACCAATGATATATGGCACAGCAACTAGTATTTATATGTACATCTAAATTTATTATTATTTTTAAATGTAATGGTTTATAAAAAAAAAATAGAAACACATAATTCAACGAGTTGGCAAATGAAACCATAAACCTCCATCGAAATGGCTTAAAAATTGTGCCTAACAGCATATAGTCGTAACTCCATGTGCTAAGCACACTGACGTTTATTTTGCCCATTAAGAGGGATTTTTTTTTTACAATTTTCTATACATGCATTGAAACTTGAAGCAGGGTGAACACTGAACATTGAACACGCGTGTGGTGTTTGTTTTTATTTATTTATTTTTTTTATGCTTATGTTTATGGACATTGACAGGTTTGTCTTATTTTTTTTGTCAGTAAAACTCGCACACGCATTGCTATAAGATTTTAGCTGAAACAGGTTGTTTTCACGTGGTCAGAGTGTTAATGTAAATCTAATAGTATTACTGGTGTTTGGAGTCTTCAAACTAGTCCAACCTTAATGTCGGACATGATTACAGAATTTGCATTATTAATTAAAGCAGTATAAATTTGGTCTCCGGGCGATTTTATTTCAAAACATTCCTCCATAGTTTGTCGGCTATAAATTTTAAATCTTAAACTAGGAAGAGGTGTCGGACGATTTATCGCATACCACTCGCTAAATTACACTACATCCGCAATTTATATCTATCAACTATGTAATTATGTTGTGCAACATGTTGTTTCAGGTAATTACAAATCTTTGGTTAAGAGTGATGGCCGCATTCAAGAATCTAGTCATCGTAAGTCGACTTGAATTGTCTGGATTAAAATTTACCTGAACGCGAAAACTTGTCTTGTCGGTATGTCGCTTATTGACAATTGTATTTTTTCTACATATCAGAGCAATCAAAATGTCAAACAGCGCTCTCCCATGCTCTACGATAACCCAATAGAAATGTCAAAACTGAGTTCTCCAGACAGATGTTGACACAAAAAGACGTCAAGCTAGTATGTAGTAAGTCGATAAATTCTTGACTTGATTTGTCGGTGTTGCGGACATAGACGTCAACTGAGAAAACTGGCCACATGACAAGTCTAGCCAAATGAAAACGCAGCAACATGAAGATATAGATCTGTCAGACTTACAAAATTAGATTCTTGAAGACCATCAATTTTCGAGAAGAGTCCCGAAAACTAGATTTTTGTTGAATGTTTTTCTAAACTGTTTAAGTTTAAACAAAAAAAAAAAACACTAAATGTCAAATTTCTTTGCTTCCTATCTCTACATTTAATAAATTTGTTTATCTGTTTGTATGTTGCATTAACGCCTTATGGCATCACGTTAAAACTACTCCTTCAATCCATATGGATTTGCCAGATGTAACAGAGACCTTAATGGAGTAATATTTAGTTTTTATTTTATTGAAATCGGCCGACTTATTTAGAAGAAATACGACTTTAAAATTTGCTTGCTAAAGTCCGAGCGGTCGAAGAAAGGCGAGCTTAGGTCAGTTGGTATCTAATAAGTGCAAATTCGATCCGAATGATTTTTGCACGAATTTCCAAGTTAGCTAAAATAAAGTGAACATCGCCAAGTCGGGAAATGATCAGGGTCTCATCCGTAAACTAGCAATACGTGACGGAATTTGTGTCTGCTTCGCGTGTAAAATCGGTTGATTACGTGAACGTATATCTCGCTCAAAAATGCGGCGATTCGACCCCAGATTTAGTTATTAACTCCTTCCTATCGTATAAATCATAGAAAAAAATGGCATCTCCCCTACGATGCTTCAAATATTAAGAGCATATAAGGTGCGCCATCTGTTGGGCTATAAAAAAAACAATATTCTATACTTTCCGACGGTTGTTGCTTTATTAAAAAGGGCAAACCTTTCGATTAATTACGGAACATTATTTCATTTAAATGACTGTCTTGTATGGCTTGACAAGGTTTCTTCTTGAAAATATGATTCTCTTCAACAATGCCAAAGGCATATAAAGCGCGCCATCTGTTGGGCTCGCAATGTTCTATACTTTCGAACGATTGTTGCTTTGTTGGAAAAACAAACTTTCCGATTAATATATGGAACATTATTTCATTCAAATGACTGTCTGGGGTGGTCTTGGACCGTCTTGTCAACCTATTTTTTCAATGGTTTCAGCCCCTATTTAACGAACAACTTGACCAATATTGTTCTTGAGTGCCTTGATCATCTCTGAATTATTCGTATAGTAGGGATCTTGGAAGAAAAATCCACCAACAATGCCGCCATTCCAAAAAAAAATCACAGCAAACAGTCATATGTTCAGGATGCATTCTCTATGACTGCGTGTGGATTTTTCAAGCCCCAAATATGGGCATGTAGGCCGACGAAATAAAAAAACGCCTTGTCTGAAAAGAGGACTTGTTCAGAAAAATTCTAGTCAATTTCGAGTTCTTCTTAATTCCAAACAGAGAAGCTGTTATTCATCTTCCAGTCCTTCGTCAATTGGACCTTGTAAGCAAAATATTCTCGCGAACGTCTGACTAACATCCGAGAGTATAAATGTCCTGAAAAAGCTTCTTAATTCAGCCTCTCGGACTATTCCCAAAAAAAAGCTCACACAAACGAATGGTTGTGAGAAGCATGCCTTGGGTGTCTATACGGATCTGTTGCGCCAACTATTTATTAAGAAGATTTTTTGTGAAAAATTCTACTCAAGTTCTTCTCTCCCTTAGAGTTCTTCTAAAATCCAAACAGAGAAGAAGCTGTTAGTCAGCTTCTAGTCCTTTGTCAATTGGACCTTGTGCTTGTAAGCGAATTATTCGAGATCTTTTTGCCAAATTTTCGTCAAGCTAGTGCGACTGAACTAAGGTTTAGTTGCTGTGCTCTTTGGCATTTTTAAGGTTCTAGGTGTATACCGACTGCAGTTGGTTCATTATTTCGATGACATTTCTTTTAACGTCTTCTAAAGTACATCGTGAGGTCCAATTTCGAGGAACTAAGGTGACCCTAAACCAGAGTCCAGACCAGAAATAATCCAGTGGTTGGCTTTATCAAACTTCTATCTCAGTAAAGCAAATTAAAGCAGACAAAAGCGCAGCCTGTAAGTATGCAATCATTTGTGCCACTAGTTATTTTGGTTGATGTCTCGACTTTTGGTTGAATTCAACGATAACTAACCATACAATAAATGATTTCAATGACGTATAGTAGATATATTCATTGCTTCTCACACCTTGAAACAAAAAAAAAAGAAAATTTCCAAGAGAAAAAAAAATCCCATTTTAACTCAAAATTCCGCCAATCTATCAACTCTCACACCCATCTCTGGCACCCTCCAACACAGCCCATTCCATCCACGTATGGTATTGTTGTAGTTCATCTCATCCGCTTGTCAAGTCTTGTACGTGATGTAAATCCAGGTCAGATGCAAATTCTGTTAAAAAAAGAACTTTTTCAATTATAAACTTTCAATGCAAATGGGAATCACTTGTATCGACACAAAAAAAAAGAAGGCATTGCCACTGTGTACAGCACAACTCGTATGCCCTTTATGTAACCAACATCATCATCACCATTACCACCCTCATCCTGTAAGAGAAAAAAAAAGTCGATGACCTCAGCATTCTCACCTCAAACCAGAAAAAAAAAATCGAAATCTTTCACGCACTGTATGATGGACACTATATTCTGAACAGAAAGAAAGAAGAAAACTGATAAGAGGCCAGAAATCCATTATTTACCTTCCATGTTGCACTTGGAAAATTAAAGCCTTTTTTTTTTTTTTAAGCGACGATGACGGCGACTATATGAATTGCCAACAAGTGGATTCGTTGAACCTCTCATCTGGAGTTTTGGTTGAGCGATTTCTGCTGCGGTCCCTCCAGCCACGAACTCTTTGTTGACCACAAAAACATGACCAAATGCACTGCACAATTTGTATAGGTTTCACTCCTCGGTTCGCTTTTGTTTGTAAGAAAAAAAAAAAAAAAAAAACCCACCCAGCATGGAGATGCACTGCTCACCGAGCACATAAGTGTAACCAAAGGAGGGCGGATAGTTAACTAGCGCGCTTGGTTAACTGCAATTCGGTTGGGTGATTTCTAGAATATCTTCAAATGTCATCGCATCGTTTTCGAGGTATCAAGGATCCGCTTTTGTTTCAGTTGGACGATAAAGAACTGCAAGATTGTTTCAACAAATAAATAGCAACAACTTTAACCGGAAGTAGTGGTTCTATTCTGTTCAAGAAATGAAAGAAAACAATCGACTGCCCTTTTGGCGTGTTGCCCCAAGGTTTGGACATTTTTCCAAAAATCCCTTTCCCCAAAACTAAGAATCAATTCTACACACACGCAGCGTTAGAATCAAATAATATTATTATCCGACTCGGAGATCAACTTTCTTCATGAAATATTTATTAGGAAATGTTTGTGATATGATTGTATAAATTCTTTTGGGGAAAATGTAAATTAACATGAATAAATTTTCGATTTGGAAGTTTTTCAGGCGGAAAATGTTTTCTCCTTGCTTATGCACAGGTGTGTGTAGATATATTAGGTATCTCTACTCAACAGCAGAGCGTTGGGAATATGTTTTCACCGATTTTCATTTGCACTTTGTTGATATTACTCATTTGAATGAGTTCAAAAATTTATCAAGTCAGATGATAAGTTTAATTTGGTTTTTTTGCCCCCCCCCCCCAACGTCTGGCATATGTTTAGAAAATATATAAATTTTTTTTTTAACATGAGAGGAAAGCGTACTTCGGACATCCCTCCGCATGAGGTATCTGCGGGGTTCTTTTAATTACTTTTGATGTTTAGCTTTCTTAATTAGCGAGTTGTTACAAATTTCAAACCATTTTCAAGGTCATTATCTAATAGCCCCTCATGTTTCAGGGTCAGAAATTGTGGCGTCACGCACACGTGGTTGGTGTGATTCTCTTGTGACAATTGCTACAGTTTCACTTGGAATATCAGTTGGAAGGTCCATTGTGGGTCCGCTGTGTCCATTACAAAATTCAGGGGGGTTATTCCCAGAAAGCGATACCTCCATTTCGACCGTCTTCGCTTTTGGTTATTCTCAAATGCGAAAGAGGGCGAAAATGATATTTCCAGTGCTTTGCAGTTTATTTTACAGTTTTTTCCATTCTGAGTTGCAAATTTCCATTTATTTTTCCAACACTTTGACAGCTTTTTCCCACCACAGGAATTTAGTTTATTTCCTATCCGCATCTGAGCATTCGCTTTTGAATGGATCAAATCGCTTTTGGAAATACAAATCCGAAAAGCGATCCCCTGCGCTTTTGGGAATAAGCCCCCAGCTTCTTACAGAAGCTTACAGAACGAAAAAAAATCTACTTTTTCTATTTGAACCACCTAGATTGTGCGTGAATGTATCTCTGGAGTTCTAAAAGATGTTTAATAACCAGATCCTCCACTTCATCCCATATACCTAACTGAGGATATAAAGTCCAGATTTAACTCTATGAATCTCAGGAGTTCTTTAAAAATCACATTCATAAGATCCTTCAGTTCATTAAACAAATAGCTGTTGAGGACTCTCAGTCTGATGCTTTTAAGAGCTATTTCCTAGACGTCCCTACAGCTTTTGCAATAGTCACTGAACAATGGCCAGTTGTTCCGCGTGTACGTCTATCACATCGTGTCCAATGAAGACTCCCGTGAATATTCAAAGTCGTTGGGGCTTAGTGCGATCATGAAATTAAATCTCATTTCGCTCATCTCTGGCTATAGTTCTTTTGTGTGCCTACGCATATATTAAGATTCATCAAACGTACGTTTTTATTCTACTCAAGGATTCGGTTTTATCTTGCAAGTGTACTCAGCAAAGTTATTACAGACATCGGGGCCAAAAATGTATGCCAGCTCATCCGCCTCTTCATTGCCCGGAGTGTCGATATTCCCGGCACTTAGAATAGGGTCACACCGTTTTGGCATATGATAGACATTTCTGGCATTTGTCATGGCTTCTATAATCACTTGGTCGTAGTAGCGTGCTTCTGATATAACAGGTATTTCTGCGTGAAAATCGATCCAATCATCATTTATCATCGTTGATTTGTATTATTTGCTAAATATATCGTATTCTATGTCGTGATATATACCGAGATATATATCATTAAAAATATATATCGTGATATATATCGTGATATAAATTTTGATATAGTATGTTTATTGCATATAATGTAGTAAAAAATTGTTATCTAATAAAATTTCTCGCATATGGTACTCGTATTCAGAGAGTTAGTTCGCAGCAGTTCTACTTGCCGCATTAGTTGTATAAGCTCTAAAACACTTCTGACCCTTCGGGTGGAATATAAAATGAAAGTGCTGACATTTTCGATGTAAAATACCTGTTCTCCGCAATCGCAGATACTTCCTCATCAACCTTACTAAAATAAAAAAACATTACCCAAACTGACTTTTCCACTTGACTCTTCCACTTGAAACGCATGACACAAAAAAAAATAAAAACTCCCGAAAGCGTTCACGAAATTCAATAATAAATTCATCCAACAAACAAGTGAAAGACCATGTTATTGACCCCGCCATTCAGCGATATCATCATTTGCCTCCGGCTAGGAGTCAGTAAGTCAATTGCTTTTGTGTTCTTGTCATCGTCGTCGTCTAGAGAGATTCTCAATTTCAAGCCAGCCAGCATATGTAATAAGCCAAATCGAACTTTTGTTCGTTTGTGTTCGCGCAAATCGAATTAAGCTACATGCTGCCCAGCCCATCATCCAAAAGAGAACAAGAAGGGCGTTGTACGTCGTCGCCGTCGAGACGACAACACTGTAGAGTCTCCAATTACAATTGATCCAATCAAGGGGGATTTTCCCTTAGCTATACATGGATAGATCTACCCTTGTACACTGGCAAACACAGTTTTTATCATGTTATTTCCCTATACTCTTGTTTCATTTTTAATGTCACCCGGACGAGCAAAAAAAATAATACAACGCAAAAATAATCTCACATGTACTACTCGTACTCGTATCTACAGTCTGCACACACATCCATTCAAAGACTATAGAAAAATAAAATCCTGAAAAATTATAGGCACTCGCCTAATGGACTTTTAATATGCACTTTAGTTGCCGCACACCATACCATGCTCTGTCATATACCCTTGTGTGATAACTCAATCAAATTTCTAATAGCACTAGAGTGAGTGTCACTCCCGCCCCCTCAACCATCTCTATAGTGTCGGCAGGGAGGGAAAATAATTTCATTTTATTCATCGAGTTCTATCGATTTTTAATTAGATAGGCTCGTACCACACCATTTTGTTGTCTTTCACTCAAACAACACTTTAAGACATTTAAGCCGTGTCGGTTTTTTTTTTCATTAATTCGTTTCACTTTGAACCGCATTTTGTAGATTTAATCCCAAACAATATTTAGTTGCCCATCATCTTGATTAACTTCCCAAAACAATTAAAAAAAAAAATTTCGTGATACAATGAGAAAAAAAATACAAGAAGCCAAAATAAATTTTCTCCATAATTAACACGGTAAAATTCACCTGACCCAAGGCAGCCCGAAGCTCGAACAGATATATACAAAACCGAAACAAACGGCCATCTGTCTGTTAAACCAAACCACAGACATAATACGAATATAACTTTTCAGTCAAATCCCGAAGGAAGCCATAAAAAAGATGAAAAGCCGCCATCCCAGTGTATCCTACAAAATACAGTGACTACTAAAAACCGGAGCTCAAATGAATGAATAATGATCTAGATACATTTGCCGAGTACGATGGTTGTAGGTAGGGTCGAAATTATTTCTTTTTCGTCTCTGTCTATAGGCCATCAAAAAGCACGAAAAACTTCAGCATCGTCGTCGTCGTTGTAGTCGTCCTGAGGCCGATGGTTGTTATTTCGAACTTTGTTAGATTTTAATACTCCCTTTTGTGTGCGCGATACTACCCCACTGCCACCCACACCTTTCTATGTGTGGGTGTGTATTTTTATCTCATCTCTGTCCATTAATAGTCGTCAATTTGCATTCACTGGCCTACTTTCTTTCCAATGATGTATCCTTTTTCCGAGAGTTCCATTTGCCTACTTATGGTTCTCGGTTTCGATAAAAAAAAAACACACACACACATCACTCAGCAAATTGATTTTTGTTTCTCTTTTTATTTTTGATAGCCTGTTGGAAGGGTTGAAGTGTGCTGTTGAAGGCTATGTTCGGGTTGATAGGGAAATCTATACTAAACAAGAGGGATTGCCGTCTGAGACTTGTTTTCCCTTTGATAATTGCCACAAAGGAGAACAGGTAAATTATGTTTGTTCAGGATGTGTATCTAAGGCGTATCTAAAAGGTCATAAATCGTTTGGGATAATCCATGTTACATTGTAGAAAGTATCTTTTTCATGTTTATTTGTAATACATGATCAAAAGATTGACGGCGAGTGGTCGAGGTAACAAACACAATGACATGATTTACAATTCCCAATCCCAATTCATCCCAAGTCGTGTGAAAAAATATTTGAGTAACCTTTAGTCGGAGCTGAAATGCCAAATATCCGCAGTAGCTGACTGTCCTAATTAGTCCGTTACCAGCATGGCAGTTTTTCACATAAAACTTCCCCTTTACAGTAGTACATCACATCCGCTTTGACATCGGATACCCCATATTCTAAGGTCCAACTTTGGTCTGGTTATATGTAAGAGCTCAATGGCACTTTCTTTTTCAAAGTCCGTCCCACTATGCCACTCATTATCGTCTCCACAAATCTACCAGGGATTTACGAAGAACTTCTCATAAAGCAACTGCATCTTTGGTAGACTCACCTAAGGCTATGCTAACCGTATATACGCCTTAAACTCCCCTTGCGTTATAATGGAATTTATGGATTGGCAATCTTAACAAACTCAAAAACGCAGTTAACATCAGAACTCCTTCCATTGGGCTACAGTCTTAAAAGCTGCGAAATCTATCGAAACTGACGACTTTATTGGTCAATTTAGCTGAGTTGATAATCTGAGTAGCCTAGCAAATTTTCGGAAGCAAGCATCTTTCTCATTAAAGTTGGTGATCGGTGAGCATTTTTGGATTGTCAATGCTTTGATGATTTGCTTTGTCAAACGCGATCTGGCGACCCATTTAAACTGGTAACCGGTGAGCATATTGCTTTGCCAGTTCGTTTCGTCATTGATGATCTGAGTCGCCTTGCGTGGGCTGTACTTTTCAATTCCAAATTGATGACCGGTGAGGATTTTCCGATTCGTGGACACCATGAGTGAGTTGATATGCTCTGTCGGAGTTGGACACTTGTCTGCATGAAGCTATAAGTCGTCCGCTTAAGTATGTAGGTACACAAAATCCATCTGTCCATTAAAAATAGACAGCCACATCTGATTGCTTCCTGAGTGCTGATCACTGTGCATGCGTGTATCTACTAGCACCTGCAGCTTCCACTCCCCGACATAATCCAAAAACGTTTTGATTATTACCTTCATCATCGACTTCTTCTCTTGGTCGCGGCGGAGGCGGTGGAATTACTCCTAACTGCCCGCATTCGACAAAGTATCGGCAAGTTGTTGTATCTGTTTCGTACGTAATTTTTATTTTTTTTGGGGGCTCAACCGGGGATTGGTGGTCTTGTAAAATAACCACTGAGACCCTGTTTCCGGCAGTTTAAATACTGGCAGCCGTTGCAGCTATTAAATCTAGAAGTTAACAGTGGCACTTGAATGTACTGGTTAGTTGTACTGGTAGCTAGTCTTATAGGATATTGGCAGCCTTTATGCTTTGTCTTTGAACTCAGTCTGCTCTTAGAAATACCTCTGCAATTTTCATTCGTAGCTATTCACACTTTGCTGGTAGCTGGTTGTCCCACAGAAACAGCTGCCAGTGTTAGAACTCCCGGAAGCAGGGTCTCAGTGGTTATTGTACTACTACTAATCCCCGGTTGAGCCCCCGTAAAATACAAATCACACTTTAAGTTTTTTTCCACTGTCCTTGCCACAGTGGGCCTTATAAACCAACTTTTTAACTCAGATTACGGCTGCAGATACTTTTTTCACTATACATAGAAATTCTCTCTGGCAAATGCCGTAAGTAAATATTTTATTTGACATCTGGTCACCTATAATGATGAACGCTTTACTCAAACCATATACCAACTAAAAGCATCTAAAAGTCCATCTTGTAATCCTATATCTACCTATACCGACTATCATCACTGACCGTAATGACCCTCTGGCCAAAGCCTAATAGCTCACATATATTCAATAAAAATAAAACACTTACGACAACTTTAATTCATCCCAAAGGCATCAGGATTCCAAATTTGTCCATGGGATGTTGGTAATCTGTTGCGAAACTTTACAAGTTCCCTTCGCTGGTCGTCCTTAATCCAACCCACAACAACAATCTGTGACAAAACAATATCTAAAACATCCTCTAACGACGACAGCAACAACAACAACAAACTATTTCTCAAGATTTAATTTCTTCAGAACAACCCCCCGCCCCATCGAAAAAACATGTCCTATATATGTTTTATGTTCCCGACGACCTGGTGTCTGCTGCTCTCTTTCACCATCTAATTTGTGCAACATCTTGTGTCCATTTGTACTCTCTGGCTGTATTTCGTAATGAAGATTATGACATTCCACCCCATTCCATGATCCTTCGATTTAATATTTGTCCAAGCGTACATATAACAAAATGAAATAATCTGCACACGAGTGGACAAAGTTATTTTAGCCAATATTCAAGACAGCATATTTACACATACACGCGTCATTAAGTGACACACACTGGACACTATTTTGCACTCCCAGTGTCCCAGCCCCCAGTCCGAACTCACTCGGGGAACAACTTCTCTTGAATGATAACAATGTGTGATATGTCCTTGTGAGAACACAACACTTTTGGATCGAAAACGAGAAGAAAACCTTAACAAGTAGATTATTGGATTTATTTTGCAATTGAAGACGGATGAAGACAGTGTGTGTGAGAGAAAGTTTCTACCCCCCCCAAACTCACCCCCCACTGGTCAAGCCAATTCGGGCTATAGTATTGGGTCCATCAAAAATGGATCAGGGAATCAAATTTCTTTTATCCTTTTTTTTTCGCTTGCTGCTCAGCACTCTGTTCGAAAAATAACTTTTCAAATCAAATGGAAAATGGGAGGGATAAAAAAAAAAAACAGAAAAACTTTTGATATATATCGAAAGTCTGTCTAATGGGACAAAAGTGAATTTGAGTCGAGGGCGGGACCGGCCGTCCTGTACACTTTGAGGACAAAGTTATCTTTATTGGGTTAAATATACTTTTCGATAGAGTTTTGCTTTTGATGTGTGTTGCTTGAAAAGTTCGATGTAGAGGATGCATTGAGACGCCTTTCGCCTTTGACTGCATAACCTTTTAACACGGATACAACAGACAAAAAAAAAATGCTCATGTGTGCTTGCACTGTAATTCGATGGAGAAAGATATCTTTCGAAGAATTTGCATTTGTTGGGCGAATTTTTTTATGGAAATTCTATATAATGGTACGACTTACCTAAAAAGTGTGCAAACAAAGTTAGGAGATAGATAAAACTTGATCTCAGATCTTTTGAGCAAATAAGCAAATTTGTCGGCCAATTTTATCTCCTTAGTAATACTACTCAATGAATAATTGGCACAATTATGGCCCCATCGCGATTCATCCCTTAAAAGCTTTTTGTTTAAAATGCTTTTTAACACATCTTCACTTTGGTGATCCTCGTAGCGACTCCACCGATCTTGGCAATGATACTTATCTCAAAATGAATGTTACCAAAAGTTATCTGCAAAAATATCCACACTCCCTCACAAAATGGTGATCCTCTCTTCAACAAGATTTCACATTGGTGATCCTCACGGTGATCTTGGCAACATTTTCTTCATTATACAGAATGGTGTTTGTCTCTTTACCAAACTTTCACAGTGGTGATCCTCACGGTGATCTTGGCAAAATCGTCGTCAACCATAGTTCGATCCTCATTTCACTGATCTGCGCAGTGATATTTTTGTGGTCAAACTAATGCTCGGAAAGTAAATCTGTAAGACGAAAACCAAATATGCCATTATACAGAATGGCACTCCTCTCTTTAGCAAAATTTTACGTTGGTGATCCTCACGGTGATCTTGGCAAAATCTTCGTCAAAGCTGAAAGTTATTTATTATATTACACTATTTTTTATACATCATTAAAATATTACAAACACCTTATGCAAGTGATCGTCGAAGTAGTGATCTTCGAAATCGCGATCGTCCCGATCGTCACTGATCACACAAGAGGCACATTCGAGATCATAAGTGGTCACTCTGGTTAAACTCTACCAATACTGATGCTAACTTTTCTCGCAACAGATACTCGTTATAATAGTACAGATCATGAAAGTACTTTATAGAAGTTGATCTCAAAACATGGAAGTTCAAAAAACTGATGGTAACTCCGGTTCAACAGACACGCTCTAATAGAAGTATAGTACATAACACTGATATCTGTCTGAATTATCGTCAATACAATTGAGTTTTTCGATAAAATACTATATAAATACTTCGCTGCAAAATTTTCCAGGTTCTCATTGAATACTCATTCCTACGAGTACACCCCATACAATTATCAAGTGATCCTTAAAAAGCTCTTCACAAATGAATCTCCTAGTCAACACGAATTATCTTCAACAACTACTCATAATCCTTACGAACAAGTATCCCCCGAACAATAATAAATCAGTGATTCTAAGTGTTTCGCAAATCACTGTTCAAATCACGGCTGAAATCACGGTTCAAATGACTACAGTATCGATTGCTATGTTGATCTCGCTGATAAGGTCCCAGTGCAGACTATCAGGCGTCGAATTACCACATTCGTGAGCGTTCAATACATCATTGAATTATGACGATTTTACATGCAAAACAAAAACTAATTCAGCCATTTAGTACGCGTTCAAGGATGCGATAATTCGGTCCAAAGATAGCTGTCAATGACGACACCTTTAACCATGGGCTCAACTGACAGTGATTTTCAATTCAATATTCTAAATAACGTACTTACTAAAAGCTTTTTTGGATCATAATGTTAGGGCTTAAAACTTTTAGTTGTAATTAGTCGATACCCCAACGAAACACCGTGAGTGACAGTGATTTCAAATTCACTGTTCTTTCAAATAGCGTAGCAGTGGATATATGATATATCGGATCTTTATAACAGAGTGCAAATTTGTAGTCACAGTTGCCGATTACTCTAATGACAACCAAATCACAGTGATTTCACAAATAACAGTTCTTCTAAATAGCGTTTCAGTAGGTAGCTATGTTGGATTACTGTGGCAGGATCTCTTTGTGCACTGCCAGTAGAACTTGATGATGTTTCGACGACTCCCTTCACCATGAGCTCAAGTTTTTTTTTTCCAAAATCACAGTTCTTTTGAATAGCGTTTCAATAGCTTTGCTGGATTGCCGCGACAGTGTCTCTGTGCAGATTTCCAGTAAAAGTTGACGATGCTCCAGCTACCGCCTTAATCATGGCTTCAAGTAAAATCACTGTTCTTTCAAATAGCTTATCAATCAATACCTGTTGGATCTTGATATCCAACCATGGTTCCAAGTGGCAGCGATTCTCCATTCACTGTTCTTCTAAATAGCTTATCAATAGCTTTGTTGGATCCTAGATTCGCTGCCCCTTTAGATACATCTTCTTTGAGAAACCTGATATACAAATCATTTTTACGACTACAGCTATTCGAACAGTGATTTTTTTTAACCGGTGGTCGGTGGTGATAAGACTAGTTATTTTCTTGTTTGGACTGTTAGACATTCGTAAGATTTTTCTATGTCATTTTCATCTCATTGCCTCTTATAGAAGTACTTCTTATATATTTACTCCACACATGACCGAATTTCTCAGGAACCCCAAACATCTACATATATACCAAACTGTGTACCGTAATCCACAACCCTTCGACAAAAAAAAAAGAAATTACTCTCCATTCAGTATTTGGTCAAGAATAAAAAAATCCCCAACTAATCCCTTCCCTTATACGAAGAAACACCAAAAAAAAGGGATAACACAACAAATTAATTCTAATTGCTGAACAAAGAGTAAAAGTGTATATAATTAAAAAGGACTTCGTGAACAGCAAACGAAAAGAAACAAAAAAAAATATATATCCTTACAAAAAAAAAATTAAATAAAAAGGAAAACTGCATGGCGTTGCTGAATTCTGTATTCGTATCGTTAATTGCACGAAATTCTCTCGCCTATTAAAAATTGCTTAGCGGAAATTATCCTTGTTCAACAACAAGAATATACACGATGAAGTGTTGAGTAAGAAAAAGGCAACAAATGGCAGCAACAAAAAAATAAAAAAAAAAAAAAATAATCGAGAACGGCAACAGAACTAACCAGGCGTAAACTTAAGTTTGTATTTTTTTGTTTGCTTGTCCCACTTTATCTGATTCTTTTCTCTTTTTTTTTGGGTAAAATCTTTTTTTTTTTGTCGTTCTTCATAACTGTGTCCTTTTTTTTCTGTTATAATTTTTCGTTTAATGTGCGAGGAGGCGAAGAGTTTATATTTTTTTTTGCTGTTCAGCTCATCGTAAACCTCTTGTTTGACTTGTCGTTTTGGTTAGTTTTTATTTAAAATCTTTTTTATGATTTTTGACATGACAATATGACAGTGGGTAGAAGTGGGGAGTTAGGTTAGAGATAATATGAGGCTGGGATGAGTGACAAGATTCTATACATGTGGAGCGAGCTATACATGCTGAAAATTGACACAATTTTGACACGTCGCTCGTGTACCTAATTATAGCTTGAGAACTATGATTTTGAAAACATTTGGATGAAAAATAAGGCTTTATATAACGGTTTACGTTCACAAAATACACGCGTTCAATTTGGCCGAATTTCAATGAATAATTGTTGAGAGAATAATAACAACAAAACACTTTGGTTAGAATTATGAATATTTTTTTCGTATACACTTTCTTTGGTGTTCTTTGAAGTAGCTGTAATGTGAGAACCAAAAATACGATTTTTGACAAAAACACCAACAATAACAACAAACAACAACAACAACAACATAAAAAAACATAAACAACAACAACAATAATAACAAAAACAACAGTAATAACAACAACCACAACAGAAAAAGCAACAACAACAGCGACAATGATAACAACAATAACGACAAAAAACGATGAATTAGTGTTGTTATTTACAATAGCTCTAATGTGAGGACTACGATTAATGTCCCTACCACATCAGGACGAACAACAAAAACAACAACGAATTGTAAACATATACTTTAGCTAGTACTGTAGCTATCTCATACAAGGCAATAATAAATGTTATATGGTAACAAGGAGCGGTGACTGAATGCATAATTATCTACGTTTTCTGATTTCGATGTTCGACTTTCAGTGATCGCAATAGATCAAGTGATCATCGCAATAATATCACCAGAAGAAGTAACGGCTCACTAGAACTAAACAAATCATTTTTCGAGTGATTGTGACAATAAGAACTCTCCGCTTTCTAGGACAGAACAGCTGATGAAAGAACTGTTCTATTACTACAGATGAACTAACCTAATGAACGTCACAACGTACTCTACCCATAAACTTGACCAATCTATTGGATTTAGATACTACCTACCCCCAGCGAAATAAACTTTCACGGACATAGATCTTTGTTCAAGTCGTATGCTTCCCCCGCTTTTTTCAGCTACCAATTTGGACATGCGACCATTTTCATGTATGTCTAAGTGTCTTACATTCACCCATGATAAGGAAACCCCTCCCAAAAAGATATGCCATCCATCTAAAGACCAGCCATATGGACAAAATTATCATCAAATTTAAATTACACTCTTCCATGACTCTGCCGCATTGCCATAACTGTCAATGCGATAATTTCCACTGGCTTAGACAAGAAGACCATAAAAACCTGCCACCAGCATGATTTATTCATTTGCCATCAGCATCACTATCCCTTTGAAATATGTTCACAAGATACATAAATATATAGAACTGTGTATCTACATGTACTACACATTTACGAGTATACTCGTAATCCTCATATGACCAGAAATACCATCGTCCCTTTTCTCTGCCACACTATAGATGGTGCTATACATGCGAATAAATCCCATTCAATTTTCCTACATACTTTTACCCTTCATCAATTTTTTGACATTTGACAAATTCCCCGGACACCTTTAAAATTGCATTCTTTTCATTTCTAATACACTAACCAATCGATGTCAGAGTCCCGACCAAGGCGACGTCCGACCTATCTTCTGCTCCACTCTCTATAGGTACTCAACATCATTGCATCGCTCTTCGGGGGTACTTAAATTCCCATCACTCCTTGTTAGAAAAAAAAAAAAAAATAAATAAAATAGTAGACGTTACCGCCACTCAATGCAGTAGTTGTAACACAGTGGGACAGGTATACACAAATTCCATGCCTCACACATACTGAAAACGATTTTATAGATACAAAGATACACCCCAAGACCGGGAGGAAGAAAAAATTCTATTGAAAAACCATTTCCCGCACCGATAAGGCCGCAGGGTTGGGAAACATCTGTAGAGCAATATGATAAGCAGGTTCCTGATATATATACCAAGGATACAAGTATTCACTATATATGCCTGGGTGTATACATAACTATCCAATATTTCCTTATCGAAGTAACCAACCAAGGATCTGTCTTCTCTCACCTTATACATCACACACACAAGCACCACAAAAAAAAAAAAAAAAAAAAATAATAATAAAAATAGTTTTTCCGTATATTTTTTTTTTTATCACATCATCCTCTTTCTGTACCATTATAAACCGCAAGGATGCGGATAATAGTTTGGTTTTTCGTTGTAGTTTTTTCTAGCTCACAATTTTCGCTATAATATATCTTCGAGTGGGGAATAATATCGGATGGTAGTAGCTACTGGTTTGTGTGGTGCGCGCACATGCCATGGTAATATGCTGAAAATTTGCGATTACAATCATCCTTTTTGACAGATTACATTATAAAATAAACGAGCGCACACACAAATTTTATTACAACATAACGATAGGGAGCGGTACGTTATTCGCTAGATATGAAAATCGACGGTTTTTGCTGTTGCCAGCTATTATGTGCGCGGCTGTAGTGTATATGTGGGATGCCTTTATTTTTATGACAGTCAAATTTGATATTAAAATTCACAACTTAACCGGTAGGATGTAAAAGAAACACACAAAAAAAATTAAAACACGACGAAGAACAAATAAGTTAATTACATTTTAGGTAAATCGAAAAGGATAATCATTGTAGTGTACAATTACGAAGAACATAAAATGAAGGTTTTACGATTTTGTTGTACAGCAGACGGCTATAAAAGGGGCCACAAAGGTGATTAAGCTATAGGGGAGAAAATTAACCATTAAATCCGGGAATAATATACATATCTGAAGATGTATGGGCTAAGCCTAGTTTTCGGGCAATCATATAGATTTATGTTTAGTCGGTCAACACATAAAATGTATCTATGGGAATTCCAGATTTTTCCAGGTCACAGCTCTACTTCATCGTAATCGGCTCAGTAGTTTTTGTTGTACGAAGCAATAAACGTATATATAGATTCAGCGCCATCTAACGTCGAAATTTAAAGTTAATTAAAAATTGCTAACTTTTGAGGGAATCCACTTCTGGTTTTACAGATAACATTTCCCTTTTGTTTCATCAAAATCGGTGCAGTAGTTTTTGTTATACGAAGCAATAAGCGTATATTTACGTGCAGCGCCATCTAACGTCGAAATTTAAAGTTAGTTAAAAAATGCAAAATTTTTGAGCGAATCCACTTCTGGTTTTACCAGCTAACAGTTCGCCCTTTGCTTCATCAAAATCGGGGCATTAGTTTTTGTTGTATGAAGCAATAAACGTGTATATACAAACATGCAGCGCCATCTAACGTCGAAATTTAATGTTCATTAAAAATTGCTTTCGGAAATCAACGGCTGATGTTTCAGGTAACAGATCGACATTTGTTTCGTAGAAATCGATTCAGTAGTCTTTGTTGTATGAGGCAAAAGACACAGATATGCGAGCAGCGCCATCTAACGTTGAAATTTAAAGGTCGTTAAAATTTGCTGAAATAACTAAATATAGAAAATACAACTACATTGCAATTGTTTCTATTCAATTTCCGTAAATCCTGTAAAATACGAATGTGCAATCCCTGCTTGATAATTTTACTTCCCAAGACTCGAATCCAAGTATGCCTAGGCTACACCGAGATACATAATCTACAAATAAGAGCCGAACTACGGGCTAGTTATGACATTTTCTGTGCTCTTGTGCCCTTCCAGATGTCATTAAATATTCTGTAAGTTAAGCATGCAGAATCCTGGCTTGATAATCCCTAGACTCGACCCAGAGTATCTATAACGGCGGAAATAATTCACGTAATTGACCAGAATTACCTACCAAATTCAATGGCATTAAATGTCCTTTTTCAGATTATCCCCAAACAACACGCATGCATCACATCGATAATCAAAAACCAATTCACAGTCGCACGGTCCCCCATTTACAAAATTCGAAACTCAATCCTTTTGCTCTCAATGCGATCACGATTTTTCATTCGTTGCCGGACTTTCAGTAATACAAACAAACAAGGCAAACGCGTGCTTTATACCCAAAATTCACAAAAAAAAATATATATTTACCACTCAAAAATCTACATAGACAGCCGCACCTCCTTTCAAAAACTTTTGTTTGCCGAAATGATTTATGTCCCGGCTACTATTTCGCCAAACAATTAAAAAAAAGGAATTTCACATTCTCATATCTATGGCGACACACACTCGGACGCTCACACAACTACACTCGTATACTACCAAAAACTATACAGCAACTGCATAACTAACCACTAGCTAGAGCTACCCCATCTGAATATGTGAGGTGGGGGTAAACCCAACTTGGACTCAATTAGAACAGAAGAGGAAAATTATGCTTGCCACTAATATAATCAGTTTTTGCGCTTCCCGAATATCCTGCTGCTCGTGTACACCAGGAGTGGAGTGTGCCTTTTATTCAGTTATGACCGCCTCCATTCGGTCGGGGGATGACGACGACCGACCGACGCATGGAAAGGCCGAAGATTATGCTGGTAATGATACATATTAATGATGTAACAAACAGAGGACCCGCTCACATAGAGCGTCCGAAAGTCCGAAACAAAAAGGTGGTGGCGAGAAATTATCAGCTACCGAGCAGAGCTACGGTACGATTTTGTCTGGTGTAGTGTTTCCGAATTCGACATACCATAAGCTTCCTGACCAGTGTTATCCACAGGATGACACTGAACAGTGAGCACTCTGTGTATGCTAGGCACATTGTTCTCTTTACGACATGCGGATGTGACTATCTGCGTTGTGTGCGGGTGACATATGTTTTTTTTTTTTTGCCTTGTTACTTAAATTTATTATAATTTATAGCAAATTTTGTAATTTTTAACTAATTTTTGTTTATTTTTTCTTCTTGTCTTTTCAGGTAGGTGACAATGTACGTTTTTAGATGATTTAGCTTATAAGTTATCGTCTGGGTAATGTACATAGATTAAGATGCTAATTTTATTTGAACTTCATTTCGGAAGATGACCTACCAAAATGTATTCCAATCGAAATGCAAACATTTGAATGACAGATGAGTGACAGGTTTATAAATGGAAACAAGTCGTGAAATGGCATTTATTTATTTGCGGATGACTTGTGGCGGTGACATTATTTGGGGTGACAACCAAACTCAGTATTCTATTCTACTTTGGATTTTTGTTTGCTTAAATTTAGTACTGAAAATATATGGCTCCTATTGTTAATGAATTTTTTAAATCCCTACCCTCTTTACCAGGGGGGATGGACTTTTGTTTTATCGGAATCGGCTCAGTAGTCTTTATTGTATGAAGTAATAAAATTATATACATGCAGCGCTATCTACCGTCGAAATTTAAAGTTCATTAACAATTGCTTAGATTTTTAATGAAATGAACTGAAATAACTAAGAATAGAAAATACAACGACTCTGAGTTTTCCCTATCGAATTCCTGTAAATCCTGTAAAATACGGATGCGCAATCCCTGCTTGATAATTTTTCTTCCCAAGACTCGAACCCAAGAGTCTCACCTCATTGTGCAGCTATCTGAACTGAACTAAGCGATGAAATAGACTATGCTCTTCCAAGCTGCACTGACTATTTTTTAAGATATTCATAATTTTTACCAGAGGGGATATTTTTTTCTATTTTGCTGAATTTAAGATTTTAAAGGTTGCAAATGATGTCACATTCGATTTCATACTAACTGTCATTGACGGGACCTATTTGTATATTCTGTGGGTTTAAAATAAAAGAGTTTTCTTTTCAATCTCAAAATTCGTTTTACTTTAAATCCAGTATTTATTTTAGATACAATTTACTTTTACTGCGCAAAACAACGAGAGAATAAAAAGTAAAAAGACAGATGCAGAAGGCAGTTAAAGGAAAAGTTTGAATTTAGTGCACAGCTGTTTATGACAGATTACAAATGGCAAAAGCAGCAATACAATGTGTAAGTTAATGTTTCTCTTAGTGGCTTGAAGATGGCGTAGTAAATTATTTGAAATTCAATGTTAAAGGTTGCCACAATTCATTGTATTGTGGCGCCATCTAGCAGTGAAGTGGAAATTTTGCAATCAATTGTTCATTCTGTGTGACTATTGTCGGAAGTATTTCAAAACGACAAAGCAACATTTTCACAATGTTAGTTAGGTTAGGTAAGGTTCCCAGATCTTGTCGACTTCTTTATATCCAAAAATATATCTTCGAATAAAATAAGTGTAGAAGAAGGGCCAGATCTTCAATCAGATCATTCCTGTATACTTCCTACACTTGGCGATAAAATACTAATAAAAGAACATAGCCCAAAACTAGTTAATAAGCTGACTGACTGGAATTATTTCAAACAAATGTTGGAAGAAAGTATTCAACTATTTTCAGCTATTCAAACAGAGGATCAACTAGAAAAAGCAGTCCAAATTTTAACACTCAATATACAAAAAGCTGCGTGGGATGCAACTCCCACAACAACAAGATAAAAAAAACTCTTTATCCTCGCGAAATATGTGAAATTATTACAGAAAAGAGGAAAGCTAGAAAACGCTGGCAACAGACAAGGGCGCCACGCGACTAGACTACACGGAACAACTTAGATAACAAACTTAGAATCAATGAAATCTTATCAAAGTTTGCAATTTCAGGTTGCGATCAGACCGTAACAGTCTGCCGCCTGCCGATTGCCTCTTACAGACCATCACTAAGGTGGGAGACTGGTCCATGGCAGAAGTGGGTGATTGAACCAGTCCGCATTCCTGCTTGAACAAAAGTCTATGGATGGATTTGGATTGTCTGCTGGGGAAAAAGAAGACCGTAGCAGTCTGCCTTCCGTTTATTTTCTTTCGACAATCAGTCCACAGGAAAGAGACTAGTGCTGGGCAGAATAGCTTGATTGAAGCACTCTATCCTACGGCTTGGTACCGAAAAGAGAGGTCGCGGTTTGTCTTTGGTAAAAAGGCGAAGGGTGATCGAAACAGTCTAACCTCATGTCGAGATGAGATGATTGATGTAGTCGGCTCCGGTTAGTCTTCATAAAATCAGAAGAATTTATTAAAGCTACACTGCAGCTGCTTTGATGCACTTCTTAGATTTTCGAGTCGTTTAAGTTTCGTTTTAGTGGCGTTTGCAAATTTGTAATCGACAATAATTGGCGTTTTACGTGTCATTTTTGGAACTAAAACGACTTAAACGACATAAAACGCCTTGCGCCATCTAGCAGTCACTACTAATACCACATGTCATGTTGATAAATTAAAAATATATGTTTGCCGTTCAGCAAATTTGCTTGCGATCCACCAAAATAAAAAAGCCTTGGACAAGTGGACCAAACCTCCACAGTTGGAACATATTATAGATCTTGTAAATTTTAGAGGACATTATCTGGGAACAGAGCCTAGTCCATTCCCTACGAAACTCTCTGCAACAGATCTGGCAGATCAAAACTTTACAGCTGGGGGCATAGAACCAAACCCTGCCATTTATTTTGTAAGACTTTGACATTATTTTCTGCAGTCTTACAATAAAAAAATATATTCCTTTTCTGTGCTGCAAGTACCTATTGTTGGAGAGGAAACAACCTGCCGTTGGGCGTCATTTCCTTAAAAACATTGTTTCATTTAACAATTTCGTCAAAACTACTGACCCAACAGCATTTTGTGCCCAAATTCCGCTGAAAATTAGATAAAAATGAAATCAACGAACTGGCGCCCAACGTTGGACCTACCCATTATCTCCTCAAATTTTACTAAAAACTCTGTTTCTTCGGTAAAAACAATGCAACAAAAAAAAAAAAAAAAAAAAAACCTCTCAAAGGACATATCTACAACATTATTGCGGTTGCCGCAAGTTGTTCCCAATTGGATTGTTGCGAGACCAGAATTCTATTTTCTCGGAAATAGAATTTTCTTATAATGCCAAACCGCCACCAAACCAAACCAACTGTGCGTGTCCTTGCCACATACTTATACGAGTATAGAAACAAATAACAAGAAACGCTGTACGGGCCCACAACACTGCGGCACGTCATGTAATTTAAAATTAATTAAATTCCAATTGTGCACCAGACACAAAGGGTCATTAAAGGAAATCACTTTCAAATGACTATTTTCGCTGCAAAACCAAGGTAGCTATAGCTAGCCAACGACTTTCCTACTTTGGTCGTTCTCTAAACAGTGTTTACGTGAATCAGAGCACACAAACCGAAGGAAATCGACATATACATGCATCGCCGCAATAATTGGCAACTCAAACCACCAACCGAATCACGAAATCACGAAATGTTACAACTGAAGTACAAGATAGAGAGAGAAAAACTTCAAAATAAATTGAATTGTATATTTTTTCAAATCGATACTACCGGGCCGGGAGGTAATTCTAAGAAATTACGCCTTACAATTCAGCATGCGCGCAATTATTTAATGCGCCCTCCGGTCCATGTTTGTATTTGTGATTTCCTTTTCTTGTTCGGTGCGCTCGCTCGCCTATATCCTAGAGACGACATGAAACCGCAAATATTACCTATTGAGATACATATTTAATTGAAGGACACATCGTGATGGGGAATTTCAATTGAAATCTTCATCATAGACTTTCGGATAGTCAACCCTCCCCTAATGAGGGGTTTGTTGGTCATCAAAGCGGAGGTTGACTTTGAAAAGGGTTTGCTCTTATCTCGGACACTCTGTTCAGACTTTGTTACAAAGTTAATGAATTCCATTTTCGCCGCCATCCGATTTGTTTGTCACCAGATACGAGCTGTATCTACTATCTGCAGAAAAAAAAAGAAGCCAGAATTCAGTCAGCTAAACTCAAAAACAGAACGGTGTTGAAAATTGTCAGCGGATTTTTTTTGCCTCCTTTATCACATTTGTTCGTGAAAAACTCACGTGTGTGAGATGTTTTTTTTTGCAAGTTTTGTCTTCCCTCTGAAAATGAATGATTCTTCCAGCATTCGGTTTTTTTTTTTTAACCAAGGAATGTGCATTTATCGATGGGTACGCCTTTTGCACGGGTTTGGATCGCGCGACCCGTGCCAACTGATGCAGCGAGAATGCAGTCATGTGTTTGCCTATTACCCAGATACATTTGTCTTTGGCAGGCTAGTTTCAGTGTTGTATAGTCAAATCAACGGAGCGTCACATACGGATGCTAGTACTCTCCCGTGGGTTAGACATTGATATGCGCCTTAGTTTGTATTCGCTGCCGCTGTGTTGCCTCCTGCTGGTTTACTTTATTATGTTGACAAAAGGACAAAATTTTTGTATCTAACTGCTACATGAGCAGAATTTTCTGAGTTTTTCATATCTCTACCTCTATGCTTTGGTTGGATGGGTAGTGGATTTTTGTTTGGAGCTGGCTGCAAACAGTAGATAAGGATAATGAAAAAGGGTTTTGAACTTTTTTGTTTTCCACAGAGAAGAAGGGAGAGAAAAATGAAAACTATATATATAGAGATGTAGGTAGGTATGTTGCATAGTTCATTAAATTATGAAGTTGAAGACTAAAAGTTAAAAGGGATCACCTCAGGATTCATTTTATTTTTGTTTAGATTGGATGACGTTTTTCATAAAAATAATCCATCCTCCTTGAACTGTGTTTAAAGAGTTCAACATTAAATGCAGGGAGAGCTCGTTATCACGTTGTGCACGGTTTGTGTCATGCGAGTTTTATCGCATCTGAATTTATGCTCTCTTTATCTATTCATATACTGAGCTACTGAATATTTCAATCAAAGAATAACGTGCCATAATTGAGAGATAAAGGCGAGTTGCATGGCAGCACTCATGATATACAATTTTTTTATTGAGAGATTGGGGCTATCTTAATGTTCTCTCAACAAAAATTCATTGACTATAATTTTCCAAGTGAAGTTTTGTAGAAGCAACCTTCACAGTATACACTATAAGAGTAGTCTTACCCTTTTTAGCGCGTGTTAATTATAAATTAATTTATATAAAAATCTCTCATGAGGCATTTACCACAAAACCATTTAATACGTTCTTGGTAAACCCAAATAAGTAAACCAGGAATTTTATCTTTGGACAGAGAAATAATTGATCGCAGCCCAATACAACTATCATGAGATTTTTAGCTGTACAGACATTTACAATTCGTTTAATATAATGTCTACTTACGTAATCACCTGTAGATCTAAAGCTGAGGATGTTGATATGTTTGAGTCTAGTATTTTCTATCTTATGCAGATTTAATCTGTTGCATTCTTTTTCTGTCAGAATTTCTATCGGAAGACGACAACACTTCCGACAAGCTCTTTCATGAGTGTCAAACTAATCTTTCGTGAGACTTACTTTCCAGGTTGGAAATTATTTTTTCACGCACTTAAATAAAATCATTTGCACTGTATTTGAGCGCTTATACAAAATCCCATGCTACTAAATATCTCCCGTGAGATATCTCATTTGTGCGCATTAAAATAAATCGACCTCTACTTTTGATGGCGCTACAATTTGGGAGTTGGGACTCACCTGATTAACAAGCATAAACTAAAAAAAAAAACATATATAGAATGCCAGGTTTATACAAACATTTACTATAACAAATCGATATTCTTGGGAGTTCTACCTATCATGCGTTTTTCATTAGATATGTATAACATGCTTTGTATCTTGTAAACATACACCTTAAAGTAAAATAATCGAACAAGAAGGCATATCATAGACGCTGCTGATATATGGCATGATTTTGGTTGCAAGAGAGAAAAACTTGGGTGTTGAGTGTCATGCATCTATCATGAGATACTTCTTTTACTACCGTAGTTTCTGCGTCTGGAAGTTAAAATGTATAATCATGTTGATTAATTTATGCTTTAGGTCGATAACTACTCGTTAAAATGCCATCAGATGTGCGGATCAAAATTCTCTCTCATGAGATAAATTTTGAAAACGTATATCATGAAATAATTACCTTGCATAGATTCAAGTGGTTTTTAATTTAGTATCTCATCAAACATAATTCGTCGATGCACCAAATCACGGATAGTATTCAGAAGAAAACTCTCACTATACATGTATGTATCAAAACTTACTCTCATGATATATCTATAAACGTGGCGATTGAAATCATAAAACCTGATAAGCTAGAACTCCACGACCCAAATATGCCTATCGTTAATCATTCCTCACTAAGACTCCATACCAAGTTGTCCCAATATGGAAAAACATAAATATCACCAAGTTCACTGACCTCCCCTCTCAAATGAGACGGAGACAGACAACAAAAAAAAAAAGCCAACCATCATTCGATCAAAAGAAAGAACAAAAGGAAATCACACATAAAGGGCCTTTCATCGTGATAAGAATGTCGAGTTACATTTATTTTGTTTTTTTGCCTTTCTCTCACAGTTCGTTCTGTTTTTTGTTTCGTAATTTGCATCTAGTTAAGGTGTTTCTTTGGCTTTCTTTTACCGTTATTGACTGGCCGATTTGTTACGAGGAAATGAGGCAACAGATACAACAACCAACAAAAAAATCGATTATTATGTGGTATAGTGTATAGAAGGTGCGGGCAGCCAAAAAAACACAAACTATGACCGAATTCGGGCTTAAAGATCATTGACACCAATCAAAAGTGACAAACCAGCATTATTTTAATTTTATGTCACCCACCTCTGTCGCGCTTCATGCTTTTAATTCATTATTTCTCCTTTGGTGCACACTTCTGTCTTCCTACTCTTTGGATATTATTTTATTTTTGTATTTGTTTTATTTTTTATGTTTATTACTTTTCAGTCTATTTATGTTGTAGTGGTGGTGGGTATTATTTTTGCAACTATAAACCAAGCCACCCATCGACATCAGATATACTGGGTGTTTGGCGTATCATCCACGCTTTGATGAGCAGACAAGTGGCTATTCTGTATATTGACCTATGTACGTGTACACGTTGTGTACACGATAATTATGAATTCAGAAACCGAAGTCGAGCATTAAAATTTACTAATTGGGTATTGAGCAGGCGGGTTAGAGGAGTTGCGCTCTGCGCCGTGCCGCCTTACTATGGAACGATGAAGAATTCTTAATTAATATACCAGTTCATGATCCATGAGGCATTCGATGGCGGCAAGTGTGTCTAGGGTAAAATTAATCCAATCACGATATGCCCAGAGTTGGCGGTCGTCAGTGGCAACGATCGTCGTCGGTCGTCGTCGTGTTGGGGTGTCGTCTGGTGGAAAAGATGATGAATAAATGTGTTCCCGGATGGCTGCGCGTCAAATAATAATAATCTTTAATGCGTTTTTAATTTAATTTATAAAGGATTTTACAATAATGTTTTCTGCTGTCAAGTTAGTTATGTCGTTTTCTTGTGGGAGGAATGGTTTCGATTTGTTTCGGGTTTCTAATTGTTGAGCATAGATATCAGTATTTACATTAGGCAAGTTCTAGCGTGCCTAGGATGAAATCCATAACTAGCTCAGAAAATGTATAATAACTAAAATAGTCGCATGAAATGTATCACGACTAATGTCATGACATTTTTATGCTTAAGATGATTTTGGAAGAAATTAGTTATGTGTTATGTGTTATGAAATTAGTTACCTACCTAAAGAAATCGCATTCTATTAAAATCGGCCAAAAATCTGGATGGCGTTCAATAAATTGCATATAGAGTGAAACTCTCATGAGATATTTTTCAGTGTAATGAGCATGGCATGCAATTTTGTGCCTACAAATGTTTTAACATTTGTACAAGAAGCTGAATATATGAATTGAATGCCATAAAAATCAGGCTCTACTGCTAATCGAACTCTAACAATAGTTCTCTCATGAGATATTTACACCAAAATATTGTTTTTTATTTTTTTTTTTTTTGTAAAGAATCTCAGAAAAACCGGGTCTATATTTATATATATAAATACCATGCATGACACGGCACAATTGTTGATGGTGAGGAAAAATATCTTAAATAACATACGCGATTCTATCAGTACTCTCATGAGAGACGCAATGTTGTGCCTACAAATGCTTCAAAATTTATACAAGAAGGTGAATTGAGTTGAAAGCCATAAAAATCGGACGATTCTGCTAATCGAACTCTAACAATCTTTCTCTCATGAGATATTTACACCAAAATATTGTTTTTTTTTTTTGTAAAGGATCTCAGTCTCAGACAAACCGGGTCTATGTTTTGTGTATATGTATGAATATCACTGCATGACACGGCACAATTGTCGATGGCGAAGAAAAATATCTTAAATATCATACGCGATTCTATCAGCACTCTCATGAGAGAAGTTTTAGCATAAATGGGGAAAATATAAATCTGAAAAAACGCGTTCATATCAATCTAAGGGTAGTTAGTCACGAAAAATGATCGAATCAGCCTACATCCGCCCATAGTCTCTGACAGCCCGTCGTAAGAAACAAGGCTGGTGCGGAGCAGAAACAGGGGATTCAAACAGTCACCGTATTTGCAAACAAGGTTCTAAAACTTCTTGATTTCGTCACTTCTCGGCATAGGCACTTACTTTGATTTATTTTGCGGACCTATGTCCCAAACAATATGATGTTTATTCAGACAACTCGATCTATTGCTTGCTACCTCTATAGTTGCTGTACTACATTGTCCCACTGAAGTAGGGTTAATTAGTGTCCATTTTTTGTCCACACGTCTTCTAACTCCCAGCCATCTTAGCCGGTTACTTCGAATTTTGTTTAACTAGCTCTATATCCCCTACATTTCCTTTCGGTCAGTTCTCCTAACTGCTTTGATACAAACTCGATTATACAAATATGAACCCGAAGACAGGGTGCATGCTTCATCAGGACGCTACACCCAAACCTCTGTTATACTGTGTCTGCTTAGTTTCTCGTCATAGGCTTTGCCTTTGAAGCCCTTTAGAAACACCGAAGACAGCTTGACATTAGATTCCCATTGCAAAAGATTGTTTAGATACATTTCATTCCAAATTAGAATACAGGACTCCTCGCCATTTTCCTCCCCTATTTCATATGATCCTCTTGTATATACCTATTCACCTTGTATTGTATCTCATTTAAATTTAAAACATTTCAAATCCATGTCACCGTTGTGTTGTCAAGCACACGGCATCCATATTTGTGATTCGAAAAATTCATTGTCAAATCCTCCAAACAGTCGAAATCTTAATTAAACTTCAACAACAATGGTTGCGGAAAAACAACCGCAGAACACACTCCAAGTAAATTTACAAGAAAAGGCAAACATCATCTCCCTATTCTGTAATTTGTATCTCTTCAGTGAAATTCACTGATACTACTGGTGGATGCAATTAAATAAAAAAAAAAATACAAAATAAAACCGCAACTCAACCTGTCGCCGCGTCCCACTTAAGAAACAAACTCTCAAAACTCCACAGGCAATAATAACAAGGAACGTTACAAAACAACGGTATTCCAGCCATTACCAACCTCCATTTACACAAAAAGAACGAAGAGGCAGAAAAGGAAACGACAAAACTCTTTCGATTTGTTAATATACATTTTTTTTATGTTGCTGTTGTTGCCAGTGTCATTTAATTCCAATTCCAGTTTCCTGGATTTCACCAAGCAGCAGTGTTTTTTTTTCCATTCAAACATTCGCACACAACGTCAAATGAGGTTTGTCACTCAATCGTTTGTGACCACACAGAGATACTCGAAACTCCAAAATCTAATATAGCGATTTTTGCGATAAACACACTTCACTCCAGTTCGAATGCAACGGCAACGAGAGACAAATATTTATTTCCCCTCTGGCGTATGGGTATTTTTTTTTTATCTCCTTTTATGTTTGTGTGTATGAGTATTTTGTTGAGACGATTTGACGCAGTTGCGGAAAGTGTGTTGCGCATATTGATTCCATCAACAACAGCACCAACAAGCAATGTAAACAAATAACAGATACAGCCAGAGAGAGAGAGAGAGAGATACAGGTATCCGTTGGGTTAAATTCTATCCAAACGGACTTTTGGTATTCTTTATGTTCTGCTATATACCTTAGCTGCGTATCAACTCCAATCGAGTACCGTTATGTTGACCGATTATATAACGGGATTCTGTGCTTCCGTCAATATACGTGCGGCTAAGGTGTCTTTCGTATTTGGTTGCTTGTGGGCCGGCTTGCATTTATCTTTTCCAGGTTAAGTAATCTGTGGTTGAGATAGTTCTTGGTTTTTTTTTATAGTTTTTTTTTCTGTTTCTTTAAGTGGCTTGTGGTTGGTCTCCTTTGAGATATTTTGCATATCCCGTTTGGTTTATTTTATAGGTATAATTTTGGACCGGTTTGTGGGTTAGTTTTGTGTCTTGTGCTGGAATATTTGGATGATGGCTAATTGGAGGAAATCTGCTGTGTAATGGAGTAGCATAGTCTAGAGGTTTGTAATCTTTTCTCTTTCCGAGATTGTATAGGTTTTAGTATGTAAAATGGGTAAAAAAAAGTGCAGGTGCAGTTGGAAGTATGTATACTAGTTACTAGTTCGAATCCCGTTGACACTTCCTAGAAGAAAGTCTTGATTTAGTTCGAAATGTTGGCTGCTTCCTGTTAGTTTAAACAGACCAGGTGTACAATTTTAACAGTAGATAGTGGAACAACTTGTTGGTATACAAATACACTTTTTATTCCGGTGCTCGATAGATGTCGTTTTAGTTATGCTGATTTGAGAAACTATTTCGTTGTATGGGCATAGTATTTTCTGGTTATGCTAAAACCTCTAAGACAATCTCCGAGGCCACATAAAAAAACTGCTGTGCGAGGGATCCCAGGTTCGATCCCCGGAAAAACACAAATTACATCTTAGTGTTTTTTTCTACTGCGCCCCCTCTCGCGAACGTCTGACAAACATCCGAGAGTATGACTGTCCTGAAAAAGCTTCTCAATTCAGCCGTTCGGACTCGGCATAGAATTGTAGGTCCCTTCCATTCGTTCCAAAAATAGAAACTCACACAAAACGAATGGTTGCGAGAAGCTAGGCCTTGGGTGTCTACCGCCTGTTGCGCTACCTATTTATTTATTTATTTACATAAAAAAATTTAAATATTCGTTTCTTTTAAAACTTAAATCTTAAATGCATTCGAATCGACACAACGCACGTTGCATTCGAATACGCGCATGTTTTTATATATGTACCACAAAAGGTTTTTTTTTTAAACAGCGCCATCTGTTGGATACAAACGCTATTCCTCCATACTCTGTGGAGCTAAAGTTTTAAAATTTAGAACATTGATGCGGACTGTTCTAATAGACAAGAGCATATCTAAGCACTACAATTATTACTGGGCTAGGTCACAGCCGGGAGGATACTTCTAGTAGTGAAATAAATCGTCTCTGAAATTGTCACCTAATTTTACCTTGGCTTGCACTAAAATTACCAAGATCCGCCACGAGCTGTAGTATCGTCAAAAAGTTAAAAATTACTTCAAAAAATTGAATAGGCCCGTTAGTGGGTTTCTTACGGTATTCCATATTTATTTCTAGGATCCTTAATTGTACTTACATGCTTTTCTTAATAAAAAGTATTTTTTTTAAAAGAAATTTCGATCCTTGAAAAGTTTAATCCACTGCAGGTTACGAACCTCTGAGACTTCGAATACTTTCCAGACGAACCACTATGCATCCGCGATCACTTGTTCCTGTAAACGCCGTTAGGCTGCATCCACATCTTCGTATATTTCACAGGGTTCAGCTCCTCCATTTGCCCTAAAGATCCAAGTAGGTATCAGCTTTCTTCCTGCTCATCGTTCAGCTCTCGGCACCACAAAGCAGAAATTGCAGGAAAAAAGTTCTGTAGAGCAAGCATTTCGTCCTTGGAGCCAGAAGTTTTGAACCTATTTAATGTTTTGAACCGAAGTAACATATAAATAAATAAATAATTGGCGCAACAGGTCCGTAATGACACCCTAGACCTAGACCGAGTCCGAATAGCTGAATTGAGAAGCTTTTTCAGAACTGTTATAGTTTTAGATTTTTGTCAGACGTTCGCGCGAGGTAACAAATACGTCGCTGAATTTTGACATAAGACAATTTAGCCAAATGTCCTTTCATTTAGGTAGGTGGTAATGGTAAGTTTTAAATTATCCTTAACACCAGTGGTTTTGTAAGCAAAATGAAGACCCCAAAATATTGTAGTTCAGTTTACTCGTCCAAAGGAATCGTAAGCAAAATGAAGTCCCCTTCTGTGATTATGAAAGAAAATCACATTTTGTCCACTGCCTAAAAGAATTGGGTAGTTCAAAAGAACACTTACTTTTTAGTTCATTTAGTTCACTCGTTCAAATGAATTTTGAGCAAAATGTTGGCCGAAATATTTCTATCCAGAAGTGAGATTGTGTGGTTCAAAAATCGAGTCCAAAAAAATTCTATTGTTTTGTTTTAGTTCATTTATGTCACTCGTCAAAATGTTGCATGAACAAAATGAATCCAAAATATTTTCACAATTGGTTTAGTTTAGTTTAGTTTATGAATGACCAAATGAAGGAAATGAGCTAGAATAATGAACGTATTTTGATGAACTAGTTCATTGGTAAAAAAATGTCATTCTTGTAGTTCATTTAGTTCACTCATCAAAATGTTTTGTTGGCAAAGTGATGCTCAAAATTGTTTTACAAATGAGCTGATATTGTGTAGTTCACTGATAAAAATTCATTTTAGTGAGTTCTCTAAATGAACTTTTTATGTAGTCACAAATATTTTTTACTGTACAACTTTTAAGTTTCAAGTTCACGACTAAGAATTTGTTTTACCAATTTTTATTTCATTCTTTTAGTTCAGTAGTAGTTGGGAATACGTGTCGGGATGTGAGTATCTACATCTGTAGCTACAGTCAAGCTTCTGCACCCCAAATGCGACAATTTTGACGATTAACGAAGCCATTAAGATGAAAATGAGCTTCATCACTGAAGATGATTTTGTTCGAAAAATCAGCATCCACTTGTTGTTGTTCCATAATCCATTCAACTATTCCTGGACTGTCAGCAATACTCTCGCGAAATGCTACGATGTTTTCTGTTGAACGACTTGTGACAAGACACCCATAGTGTTTAAGATCACTAATTGATCCAGTCTGCCTGAATTTTTCAATTATTCTCTTCACAGTTGATGGTTTTAAATCACTATGACATGACGGCCATATTTTGTTCAAAAATTGCGGACTGTAGCTAACAAACCTTCATTATTTTTAAAATATTGCTCAACAATGAAAATGCGTTGTTCTTTCGTATAGCCCTCAATTTTTACTAACCCGGAACTGACAGCTGTCACATTGTTATCTTTTTTTACGTTGGCAGCACTGTACTATTAAATGGCGCACAATTCAAATTTTGCGTGAATTATGGGACACCCTTTATAAATTCAAAAATATGTGTTGAGCTGAGGTCCAAGTTTTCCTGATCTATAAGAACTAATTTGGTTAAAAATAGTTCCAAGAGATATACCGAAGTTTATGAAGTTCAAAGTATTTTGTAAAGTCGAGATGTATCTTAAATTTGATCTCTAATTATGTTTCCTGTATCTTCGGTGGATGTTCAGCCTTAAACTATTTACAACACTGAATAAATTAAAGTACATATTTGTAATTTTTGTTGCAAATAAATCTAATTTTGATTTTAATTTTATTTCATTTCAGGTAAGTCGATTGAAAGATCTTCCTTAGTATAGCACATTTTAAATGTGGATCGTATGGTAAGAGTACATTTGTTCTAACCACCCATAAATGGAGATCAGTGGTAACACCAGAAACTATTTATTCTCAATAAATCTGTCTATAAAAATGGCAGATCTAAGATAGCCACACTTTGATGTGCAAAAGGGTTTGTGGGCTGAGTTAAATCGGAGAAAATCGAAAGAATTTATAAAACTGGGTTGCAATATAACTCATATTGAATTATCTATCTACTTCATTTTATTTTCGGGCCGATATACACTTTCCCCCAGAAGTATAGCCTCACCACCCGGTCCAAAGCAGCTGTCTTCAAATCAATTTAAATAAAATACTAATAAACCCAAAAAACCATTACATTTTCCATTAGTTTACGTCAAATCGAATTTGGTTTCATATTTCCAAAAACAACAAAAAAACCCCTCAAATTACAATAACACCCCACCCCAAAAAAATACAAGAATATATATCGAAAAAATAGAAAAATAATGAAATATGACAGTGCAAACATAACGCAATTATCGTTGGGAAACTTTCCACCTATACTGGACACATAAATATACAATACTATACCCAAACACATATACAATCAACCAGGGAGGCGCGTACCACAGAAGTGCAACATTATTAATCATCATCAATCAATGTCGAAACCTGTCATCATAGTCCTTTTGTGTTAAATTGAAGAGTTTTCTTTTTAATATGAACAGAACATCCTTCGAACCTATATGGATGAACCCAATATACGTACACCCAATTTTGGTTAAAAGGACTAAAACTAAAGAATAGTTTATAGTCTTGGGACGAATAATTTGATATTTGGACGCACCCTATATTTTGTGTACATTATATATTATATTTTGTGGAAATGTATTTTTAAACAAAATTTGTGGACAGAGAGTTTGGCAATTGTACCCGCAACTTAACTGACATCTGTGGGCCTGATTACAAAATTGGTTGGCCAACTTTTGTTTGGCGAAAAATAATAATTTTATAGTTGCAATTGCAACATTATTATGGATCAAAATAAAGCATAAGGTCCAAAAATCATTACAGCTTAAGTAAGTGCCTACATTTTGACGCCCTAGATACGTATAACGCGCAGTCAGATTTGTCATTATTGTCATTTTCGTAGACAGGACGATTTTTCCCCCTTTACTACTGACTATTAACATCGCATCTTCACTACTGTCATCATAAAACTCATTTCCACCTCAATTTTCGCAATACCGATAGCCAGGAAGTCTTTTCCAAAATTCATTAAAAGTATAGATTCTAAATGACCTCCTTGTGGCATCCCATATAACCTTCACATTTGACGACTCTTTGTGTCAACCAAAATTGGTTGATCATCTTGGTGCCATGCCTTATTCGACTCTCACAATCAGCTTCACATTAAACCTTGTAAAACCTATAAAAGTGCTGTATACACATCGAAGCTGATTTCCATGAGATGATGGTTTCCATTGAATTACTGACTGGCGTCATTATACTTTCATACTGCGCATCCAAGATCTAGTTTTTATTATCCTGCTCCTGAAAAGGTTAACCGCTTCTAATACAGCAAGTACCTAAATGCGTCAGAAAGTCAGTGTTGTTAAAAAAACAATAACCTGCTCATTATTAATGAATTCAGCTATAGCAGTTAAAAAGTTGGATCTAATTACATATATACCAAACCAACAAAACATCGCGTCCAAAGCAGGCCACTTCCTAATGATATTGTCTCTGCCAAATATCCAACCAACCATCTTATACATAATTATTTATCCAAAAAGATACAAACATAAAAAAAATCGGTGACTTTGTTTAAATATTCAACATTAAAATGTGCTAACACATTTTTTTTTTCTGTCACCACGTATCTTCATTCTTCAGCCACACAACACAAAGGAACCAAATCCCGTTGGTAGCACAAGATAACCATTTAAACAATATAAAAAAACCATCTAGTAAAACCAGTCGGACCACTCAATTCAGAGTAAAAGATACAAACAAAATTCCTTCGTAATAATGACGGTCAGTGGGTATATGAGACCAAAAGTATCTGTATATAAAGAGAATCGTCAAGAATGTAATTTCTTTGACAAATCAATTTGTAATTCATGAAATCATGACTCTGCGCCAACATGTCGCCAGTATCCTGTGCGGATCAATTTACTTGATGAATACTCGTACATCTGTGTAATGATAATAATTTTGTAATTTTTCTTCATCTCTTCGTTGGGAAATTCTTTTTTTTTTGCTTGTTTTGTAGCCCAGTGATTATTTATTTTGGCCATGTTAACCTTGATTTTGTGTCATCAAAAAATAATGTCTACCGCTCTTTGTTTTGGTGTTGTTTGTATTGCGATCGCTTAAATTTAGCATCGAATTGGGTATATAAAACAAGTTTTAATTAATCTGCGCTAATGTATGCAAATTTTCTACCTAATTAAGCTAATGGTTCAACGTGCGTTTTTCAACATATAACTGAACTGGATGTTGTTAATGTTATTGTGAACGATATGTCTGATGTGTCATTTGGTGTGTACTTTTGTGGCAGTTGTAAGCATACGATATAGTCGTAAAATGAGCAGGTTTTATTTATACTCATGGTAAATTGACAGACAGTTTAAGCTTTGATTTATGAAAAGTAGTTTAATACGTTAAATTGACCGCGAAGACTGGCTTATTTGAATAACATATAACTTTTGACATAGAGCATGGGATAAACTGTATTTTAAATCATGGCCAAGCACAACTTGACACTTCCGAGACAAGATCAATGAAGAAACGCAAGATATCTGTATCTGTTAACACAGTGGATTACATGGGTGTCGTGAAGATACTTCAGTGATCCTCAAAAGATCTTCACTTACAAGTGTAGATGATCAGGTCTTAAAATATATACAAAATTTCCTGGAAGTAATTTATGGCATGATCATTAATGATCGTCGAGAACTCTAACCGATCTTCACTCTAAAAAAAATTGAGAAAATATTTATTCCAAACATTTTAAATGAAATTTCCGAGAATTTTCTTATGATTGGTAATGATCGTCGACTTGGAACCCCGACTGATCTTCACTTGACATTTTAAAAAATATATTTCTTCATCTATCTATCGATCTATCTAAGCCTTAAAATAAATACCGATCTACAATTGCTATTTTGACAAAATATTTCTTCAAATGATCTTTACAAATGTAAAATAAAATTTCCCGGAAGTAATTTATGGCATGATCATTAATGATCGTCGAGAACTCTAACCGATCTTCACTCTAAAAAAAATTGAGAAAATATTTATTCCAAACATTTTAAATGAAATTCCCGAGAGTTTTCTTATGATTGGTAATGATCGTCGACTTGGAACCCCGACTGATCTTCACTTGACATTTTGAGAAAATATTTCTTCATCTATCTATCGATCTATCTAGGCCTTAAAATAAATGCCGATCTACAATTGATATTTTGACAAAATATTTCTTCAACTGATCTTTACAAATGTAAAACAAAATTTCCCGGAAGTAATTTATGGCATGATCATTAATGATCGTCGAGAACTCTAACCGATCTTCACTCTAAAAAAATTTGAGAAAATATTTATTCCAAACATTTTAAATGAAATTCCCGAGCATTTTCTTATGATTGGTAATGATCGTCGATTTGGAACCCCGAGTGATCTTCACATGACATTTTGACAAAATAATTCTTCAACTGATCTTTACAAATGTAAAATAAAATTTCCCGGAAGTAATTTATGGCATGATCATTAATGATCGTCGAGAACTCTAACCGACCTTCACTCTTAAAAAAAAATTGAGAAAATATTTATTCCAAACATTTTAAATGTAATTCCCGAGAGTTTTCTTATGATTGGTAATGATCGTCGACTTGGAACCCCGACTGATCTATACTTGACAAAAAATTGCTTCAACTGATCTTAACAAATTTCAAATTAAATTCCCCGGAGGTACCTAACTTATGGAATGATCTTAAATGATCGTATAATTCGATACCAGACCGATTTTCGCTCTAAACAATATTTCTTCAAAGGATCTTCCCAACAATCTGTAAATTCCCCAGATTCCCCAGAGATTGGTCATAGTTTGAACTCCAACGATCTGAAATTTTAATCGACGAAACATGTCGTTGGGGCAGGCTTTATTTATCTTAACAACTTGTATACAAATTCACAATCTAAACTCGCAACTTGTACAACTTATGCAGACAACTATGTTTTGGGAATCGATCTTCATTTAAATTCAAAATTACGCTAATTTTTTTTAAATATTTTGGAAATCAGTCAACATGACAGACTTTACAACATATTCCAAATTTTTTTTTATGAATCAAGATTTTTTAGTGATACTTGAATGTTCACCAAATGATCTTCACTCAAACTTGAAGAGCAACATTAATAAATAATCCTCATCGCTCGCCGATACTCAGGTGATCTTCACTTGAATGCGAGGCTATATTCAGCTGCATTTAAAAATATTTGGCCAATCAATCAATTTTTTGGACTGCTTGATCATACAACATGTGAATTTGCCTAATGAAAGGGTACTCATAATGTCAAGATTTTTGATTGTTCCTGACTGATCGAGCAAATAATTGCATTTAGAAGTTATCACATTCGAAATGCTAAGGTTGCAGGAAGTCAAGGTTTTACCGAAAAAATCAAAAAGTTGTCTTATCTCGGTAGTTGTGAATTCAAAAAAAAAAAAAAAAAAAAAACAAAAAAAGATTCCTTTAGTTTATTGCTAGGGTGATTCGCAGAGATCGTTTGAGAAACACCAGAACGCGTAGGCTATCTACACAATATTTGAGTTCAAGTCCATGTTTCGGTCACTTTATAAATGCATATTTCCCAAGTGGTGCTATTGAACTCGTTGGATCAGGTCCAGAATCTGTCATCTACATGCTCCCAATGATTTATAGTTGGTGGTAGAAGATCGAGAGCTATAGTATGAACTCTCTACTTGAGATGGGTCTACGGGACATTTCAAAATGGTGGTGATGACGTTGGTTTTCGAGTTACTATAACGCTCTTGAATATTACTCCGATCCTCGACTGATCTTGGTGGTATCTTGACGTTATAGAAATCCAGCCAAAATGGTTGCCAGCTTTATTAGCAAAAAGTTGTGAGCCTTTCGTGGCATGTGAATTATGTGATCTCGAGATCGTTTAATGATCTTGCGTTGCTCCGATCCTCAACTGATCTTGATGTCACATATAAGTTACAGGAAGTTAACAAGCCAATTGATTTTTTTATAAGCAAGAACAAACAAATTGTGATTCCAATAATTCAAAGCAACTTGTTCCCGAATTTATATAATGATTTAAAATTTTTTCGATCCTCGACAGATCGTTAACTTTTATATGGTTCTACCATACCCTGAAGTAAGTCCGTTAATTACGATCAATTTGGAGAATTTTTTTTTTGCATCACCTTCGTATCAACATGACTTTCTTCGGATTGCCAACTGATCTTCCTTTACTTGAGGCAGATCTTTGCTAAACCTACAATTTTGATAAAACAACTATTTACATTAGTCAGCTTGATTACTTCAGAACTTTTCTGATTGTCATCAAAACGTAGCATCTGCTCCTTAAAATATTTTCAAAGGGTGAGAAGAAAAATAACTAAATTTACGGTATAAATACTATGACAGGTCCATAGTGACTAGAATAGGGCCTGGAGCAAACTTATACCTTCGTTTTCTTAAGCCTTTCTGATTTTCATCAAATGAGATTTTTGGCGGTGAATCTATGTATGAAAATTGCCAGTGATTGCGATTTTGCGTAGCGATCGAAGCTCATATTAGGCACACTCAATACATACTGTAGAGCTACGATTGCACATGTCACTAATCGTGTCAATTGTTGACATACTGGTGTCATACGAACATTAACTAAGCAGGTCTTCATATAGGTATACCTTACATTCATGAGTGTATCAGCGCCGATCAATTCTGTGTGCTTGGGTGTCAATCGGCGCACAGTGTCAATCTTGTGGTCATGCGGTCATGCGTGTGTCATTATGTCCCAAAATCCATGACATGCTCGCTGTGTCATTCGGTGACAGGGCTGAATGACAGTGGCGAGTGACTGGCGCATGAAAAGCGACCACACAGAATGACCATTTAAATACAAATTCGGATGTCATAGTGACGTCATCATGTCACGGAATGATACGAAGTGATCGTGATCAGTGTATACGGTGATGACTTATTCTGACGATCGTTTTTGACTATGGAGTTCTTAGCAGTGTTCCCAGGTTGAGGGGAAAATCGCCATTTTTGCCGATTTTTTAAGACGAAAGGGGAAAAAAAGGGGACAGGGATAAAAACGGGGAAATAAATCCAAAAAGGGGAAAAATCTTAAAATCCTATCAAAACCAGTTTGTAAGCGAATTTTTTAGAATGAATAAATGTTAACAACCTACAAAAACAACCATGCTCAAGAAACGTGCCCATGCCCATGCAACATCTCACTTCTTTTGTTTGGTTTCTGAATGCATTCATTCTTTTGACATTTCATTAAACTGTTACCATGGCCTGGCCATACACTCCTTACCATGAACGTCGTGTTAGAGACAGGTAGATTTTGAGTGAGTATAGAAAGGAGATAGGTAGATCATACAGAAAATGGACCAAAAATCCACTTTCAGAAATAATTCTCGCATGGGCATGACATGACGCATGAAGGTTCTTTTTCGAAACCATAGCGCATGCGAGGCCCATCACATAGTAAGTCCTTGCACTATGTCTAGATTCAAAATATTACGCGCTTTTCTAGAAAACGGCGGCACAACTTAATGAATAAGTGAAAATAATTCTCATTTTATTTAGGATTTTGAAATGAAGGAAGAACCAACAAAAAAATAAAAATATCTCACGCAGTTGGAAGCATTGTCCGAGTTCAAAAGCTGGCTACGCAAAGATTTTTCTTCGGGGACAGAAAAGGGATTTTTTTGTTTTTCAAAGGGGAAAAAAAGTCATTTTGGTGTTAAGAAAAGGGGATTTTTTTTCTTAAGACCTGGGAACCTTGGTTCTTAGTGGGCGATAAATAGGGAACCTGCAGATACAGCATCTTCGATTTTGAACTAAATTTAGGCATCGCCCTCTCATGACACCACTGATCGTGATTTAGCGATCACAGCAATGATTTCTTCAACGAGATCCTACATGGCAACATTTTGTATCTTCTGTACGTTAAAAACTACTAAATTTCATCTCAAGCCGTTACATCACCCACATCAATATCCTCTTCTTCATGAGTGCATCTCATCTTTTTGATGACACATAGCAATAATAATTTTAAATTCAACACAAGATATAATGTATTCCCTAATGGCCTGCAATTCAACCGAATAAATTATATTATTCATTTCGCCCAACAATTTGGCTAGAGATACACTCACCAGAACCAAAGTCAAATCTAAACATATACCCACATCAAGACACAATGATATCTATACACTGAGATACAATAACTACTTGTGTGTACAGCTGTTGAATTTATCGCCTTTGCAGACAAAAGAAATGACGAAGATAAAACATTAATTTTTTTTTCTCTTATGCATATTTGGCTATACAATGAAACAGGAACATAAATGCAAACCAACAATGAAAAAAAAAAAATATATCGCGAAGAGAAACAAATTCCTGAATTGCAACACATGTGTGCTACACAGATTACAGCACAAGGATAACCCATAAAAAATGCACAAGGATATAGGATTATACGATATTTTTGTTATTGTTGTTTTTGTATCTTTTTATCTATTCCCCGAGTGTACTTAGACGTACGTACGTCGTACACGCAACAACTACGAGGATAATTTTATTTTTTTTTTTACAATTTTTTTTGTTGGTTTTTTATTTTGCTTACACACTTTGTTTGCGGTGTGTATAGTTTTTTATGCTTCCAAGGACATGTAATAAAAAAAAAAAAAATACTTCGCGGTTGGTTGGCAAAACCAGTCGTCTGTCTTTTCACTATATGTGATATCATGAATGGATTTAGTGGCTCTGTTTAATCCCTTAATGGATACGCTATCTTAAGATGATTATTGTGCGGAATCCTTTTAAAGATATTACACTCAGCTAGCCAAACTTATTGCGACTGACACGACGGCGGGGATTTTTGCTGAGAAATGTATTTGCGGCCGGAATAGGGGTTGAATAATTGGCACAATTTGTCAATAGCGAAATGCGTGTCAAATTGTGAATAAATAGAATTCTATCTATCAAAGGGATGAGCTAGGCTTTGCAGAAACTAAAATGCGATTCTTTATCACTTTGGACAGATGAAAACTTGTCACACTACAAATGGGAGAAAACAATTGGAAGATTGCCAACTGTTGTGCGTTTGAGGGGAATGAGAATGTAATCGAGTGGAAATGGAGAGGTTTTTTTTAATATGGCACACATAGAATTGTATAAGTAGGTAGCTAGATACTCAACTCACTCGTGTATAAAGGAAATTGTTGTTTAATTTTTGCCTGTAGATTTGTGGTGAATTTTTGTAGGAACGGAACATTTGTTTAAATATTTAAAATGGCGTAAATTGTGTTTGGTAACTTTTCCCCATTAAACTTCATTAAATTTTAGTGGATTTCGAATCACTTGGGGTCATTATTCATAGTTGGTCGCGTGAAATTTGGTTTTAACTTTGTATCACTGATTCCGGTGAGAAATGAAAATTCCTATGACCATCTCCGTCTTGGGCTGTAGCAACAGATCTTTTGAATGATCTCTAATATAAATTGGGCGATTCGAATTTAGTCCCCCCTGAAGAAGAGAAAATCCCACGCGATAAATGGTTGACTTCGCGGCGAATTTTGATGGAAGAATCGCCGGCGATTCGCCAAAACCCACGCGGAAGAACAATATGCGAACATCGAGAGGAAGTTCATGGGAATAGGGAAATGGTATGCAATTTTTTCAGTGGTAAAAACGAATTATCAGAAATATAGATCAGACGTGTTTCTGTAGCCTCTCGGTCACACAGCTCCACTTAATAATATAATGGCCTTTCAGCACATTTATTTGCACATTTTTTTAATATTAACATGTAAAATGTCAACAAATTTGTTCTCATAAAACTTACATACTTCTTCGGTGAATCTCAAAAAAAAAGTTACCAAATGATCTTCTGTTCTCATCACCATTATCCTAGGTTTTACACTCCATGATCGTTAAAAATACTTCAGAACCACGCGATCGGCAAAACTGATCACTATGTGATGTTGCAACATCTAAGCCACGAACCGATTTAGGTTTACCTCGTGATGATCTTGCAATTCGCGAACAATTTTAATGAGCATATCTTGCAACCCACATTGGGGACTTTGCCACCTCTATCACTGAACGATCTTTGGGAAAATAATGAGACATGTATTTGCGCAAGTGATCGTGGCCCACATAATGTCAAGTTGGATTCTTGTCATCTTTTGCTTCGAATTTGGACTGATCATACGTATGCGGTTTATAGTGACTAATAATTATGATCTTGATTGATGATCCTTTGAAAGTACGATCTAGGAAGTGATCTCGTATCGCCATGTGGTACATGGTACTATAGAGTGATCTGCATGAGCAGAAATATAAAAAGTTGAGTGACACACTTGTTCTGGATTCTTGAGACTGGTATAATTTTGTGATTTTGATCATCAAACCAAATTAAACGTATACCGATCTGACTTCGATATCAGGGGCAAGTGGCCATCTGTCTGGTTATTTAATGGTCTTGACTTTCTTTCGTTGATATGATCTTGCAAACTACAAAAGATACTTTTATTACCGTCCATTTCGAAGGAACTATGTGCGAATTTGAACTTTTTTTTCTTGAACTGAATAATAAACTTAAAAAGATTTTATTTTTTTCATCTGTGGAATCTAAGGCCCAATGCACACGGAGCAACTGAAAAAAAAAACTGATCAGCGCAGCGATGCGAATTGGCAACTAGTTTGCTTTGAGTCATACCCTGTGTAATCCAATGGGACGACGCACTGGACGCTACTGGTTGAAAACTCGTTTGCGATTCACAAAAACCAGTTTATAACAAGTCGCCTGTTGATTTGCATGTCGGGTTGCCTATTGATTTCAGTTTCTAGTTTGTCAAAGATGAGCGAAAAACAGACCAACCTATTGCTGGTTGGGGAGGTTGAAAAACATGACGACACTGAACGAACTAATGATTTTTATTGGTGATGAGTTTCCTCGTGTGTGAAGTCAAGTCACCGCTGAGTTCGTAACTGGTCTGTAACCGGAGTTGCCAACCGGTTTAGTTTTTTTTTCCAGTTGCTCCGTGTGATTGGGCCTAAAGCAAACGTACCTAGCTACCAACAATTAATCAATCTCTTTCATAGGCCAAATATCGCGTCTATTTGACTGATTTAGTCTGAATCCGTTCCATATAATGGTGTTTGATCCTCAATTGATCTTGTTTTTCGATTTTTGATCAATCCGATCGCTAATATATCTCAAATATTTTTCTAGTTGTCAGCGGAGATTCTTCTTGGCATATTGGTTCGCTTGAATAGAGTCTTCTTTCCGTTTGTGTTCTCGGTACAAATTGCTAACCGATAAGTCTCCATAAATCGGACGTAGGACTGTCTACCTATCCCTGATGTTGCGGTCGGATGGACAAGGTACACTTTTTCGCTTGTTATACCAGCCTACCAGAGAATAAATTGTCAACCATAATAGGATTTTGTTAGCTTATGCTAGTATTAAATGTTGACGAAAATACACTTAAAAAAATGAATAGTTGGCGAAATAGGTCTGCATTGGCGCCCTAGGCCTAGCTTCTCACAACCATTGGTTTGTGCGAGTTTTTTTTTTTGTACGAATGGAAGGGATCTACAATTTTATGCCGAGTCCGAACGACTGAATTAATAAGTTTTTTTTAGGACAGTTATACTCTTAGATGTTGGTCAGGCGTTCCTGAGAGGTCTGAAATTCACTTAAGCTCAATCAAACTCTTTAAGTAGTGACAGATTCAATGTCTTAAAATAGATTACTGCCATGCAATTCTATTATGGTTCCTCCTTGAAAGTGTTAGAGGGCAAGGTGAATACAGAAGACCTTGTCATCTACAAGAGCTCATTCGGTTAAATTTAACAGGTTGTGAGGACTCTCATAGAAAACTAGACACCATAACATGTCTATTGTTACGGAAACACTTTCCATCGAAAGACACTTAAATTTCCTCTATAATCTAAGTAGCCTCTGTACCTGTAGCATATCTCTTCTAAGTGCTCAAAGAATTATTTTCCAAGGAATTTTCAGCGTTTTCGATATACTCCCTCACTTTTGCACGAATACCTATGTTCTATGACATTTTTGGCTTGTAGGTCGAGCTGGCTGGAGGGAGTTTATTGTCTGGGGCCGTCGTCCACCCCGGACTGTGAGCGCCATCTAAAGTAAAATATAAGGGGGGGTCACCACAAAATCTGTACATATCCGTGTATGTCAATCGTAAGCCTTCATGTTTCCTCAGAAGAGAGTGCCCCCACAAGATTCCTACTACGGCCAGATCACATAAAATAAAAATGATCGAATGATCTCGTTTTTACGAAAACTATCTTGATCATATCTGTGGAAAGAGACAGAGACCGCCACAAGATGGCCCACAAACCAAAATCTCCAATAAAGAAATTCCTCCTTTTTTCAAAATCTTTCTCAAAATATTTGAAATCCCGCAAATAGAGAAAAATTCACATTATGAAAAACTCATGGATGTATAGAAACTTTCCATACACCCAACTTCGCACCCACTCCAAAATAAAAGAGTGACTCCAAGCAGGGGGGTCGCCAGGGGGGCAACATGCCCTCCCATACATATTACATGGTTGGTTGTACAAATTCTGTCCAAAATTGAAGATTAGGGTGAATCCCTTCCATTATTTCGAATAAATTAATAAATATTTTTAAATATGTTGAAAATTAACACATTGCTCTATTGATCTGACATTCTTTTCTAAAAAAAAAAACCCGATGATCGTCAAATAAATCCAATAACATCAAACAGTATCGGTCCCAAAACACAACCATATGGTGGCCCATTCAAAAATCACTGAAAATCTATAACAAGATCGCTTGTCTCTCTTTATCGATCATAATATCTGTCAGCTATTTTAGCCTGCACCAACAGATTGCATCACTCAAATTTCCAACAGTTTCCTGTCCTTGTTTTGTTTATCTTCGAACCATCTCTTCTTTTGATAAACAAACCGAGTATAATGTGAAAATGCAATTAGCGGCACAATTCCTATAAAAAAATCTCGTTTTTCACAAATAAATACGCGAATCACGACCGAGTAAAAATCACTCATATTATTTAGGTGTGACAAAAAAATAAATAAAAAAATTAAGTCGAACTATTCCTATGACAAATCGACCGACAGAAACGAATTTTCGTATTTTTATCTCAATAACAATGTCGCAAAAGTGAAAATAGATACTTTCTGCAGGCGATGTCTTACATACTCGTATATTTACATCAAGCAAACATCCACATATTCAAAAAGTGATGCCGACCTGTTCCGCAGGTATCTAGATATATTTTTGTTTCTTCTCCTGTTCTGATGGTCTTTTTTTTTTTATTATTATTTCTTATCTCATGTTGACAAGAAGTCGCTGTTAGTTAAATTTTTTTTTACCAGACTTAGATGACGCCGCACCCCACCCTATATGAAGTAGAAGTCGACATGCGGACAAGAAGAAAGAAAACAAAAATTGAGATAAATTGCTCTAAAATGAAGTAAACTGTCAAAAAATAATGCCATTTACTTTAGTGACATGTCATAGAAATTATTTGGTTCCTGTTTTTTTTTCTAGCTTTCTCTCTGACAATTCATTATGACAAAGCGATGATGCGATGATATGTGGGGGGCTACTACCATCAGTTGTAGCGTGCGGTACAACAAACTAGAGGGTTGTGCGAACTGACGCAACTGCTTTTTTTTTTTTATTCTACTGCAGAGAGATGATAACGAGCTTATGCTGATGTTGATTTAAAAAAAAAAATAAAAATTGTTTTTTTTTTTTTTTTTTTTTTTTTTCTCCACTGTTTGTCATGCGAAACGTGACATTTTGTTCGTCATAAATGGTTCATGTATCACACAATGGTGATAAAAGTGTGTTGGTTTTTTTATGACCACCCTACTCCTGCGACGCAAAAATATGACAGAAATTGGTTAAACTGAAATCTTGTGTATTTGGAGGGGAGATTCACTTTTAAATTTGTGTATCGCACCACAAAAACTGACGAGCATGGCGTTTGGTGCAACACAATAGCACGTTGATTAAGTGTATTTTTTTTTTTAAACATTTATTCAGCATGACAACCGATGGAAGGATTTTCGTCAAATATTCAATAAGTTGAGGCTTCACGCTGAAAGGTTTTTTAATAATTTTTTTTATGAAGAGATTGGCAAGGTAATGGTTTCTGAAATAAAAATTGTTTTGTCTGAGGAGACAGAAGACTGTAGCGGGCATAAATATTCAATTTACACGGACAAAGATATCCTTATAAAAGAAGTACGCAAGAGATTATGATTGTATAATCTTCTGCATTGAAGTCCTTCTGGTGTGGAGGACAATCAGTCTTTTGCAGCTCCAGATAGGCCCGTAAACGCTTAAATGCAGGGTGAACCTGAGCCTCAATCAAAACACCTCCCCAGTTAGCCCGATCTTTGGCTAACAGCCTCCAGTTGCCCACTCCAAGTTGGTTGAGGTCCCCTATCACTTGTGCGCGCCACCTAAGGGTCGGTTTTCCTCTACTGCGTTGTCCCTCCGCGTTGAAATCGAAGACTATTCGAGTCGGAGCGTTGGTGTTCATTCGTTCTACATAACCTAGCCATCTTAGTCCACTTTTCATGCCGGGTCGCTGTACAGCTCGTAGAGTTCTCTGTAAAATCTCTTCCTCCAAAGCCTGTCAACGCAAAAGGGACCGACAATCACTCGAAGAATTTTGCATACGAAACGACCAAGAAGATCTTCATCCGGCTTTGTTAACGTCCGTGGTTCGAAGCCATAGAACAGGACTGGGATGATGAGGGTTTTATATAGATTCTCCTTAGTGTTTCTTGACAAGGTCTTACTAGTCAGCTGCCTTTTTAGGCCAGAAAAAAAGCGGTTCGCAAGTGTATTTCCTTGTATCATTTCTGCTGTGGTGTCATTGTCAAAATGAGCCGAGGTAAACAAAGTCTATAACCACCTCAAAGTTGTAGCTGTCTATCGTGACGTTCCGTCCGTTTCGTCAATGTTGGGTGTATCTTCTCGTTGCTAGCATGTCAAACCAATTTTTGTCACTTCTGTGCCAATATTTGCAAACGCACCAGCACAGACTTTTGCAAAAATTCCTAACTAAAATCATCAAATTTTATACCTACTCTGATTCTAACCTTAGTTAGAAGTTTAGCCATTGAGAAATGATCTTTACTGACCACTATGTGCCACGCCTACTTTTTGGGGGTGTTTTTCTAGAAAAAACTTCTTTTAAAGATTTATAGAACCTTCTTTTTGGGGATAGTTTCAAATCAGTATGTAGATCTTGCTAGTAAAAATTCCTATAGCCCGCTCATTTGAGTAATAAGTGAGGACTGCCACGCCTACTTTGTACCAAAAGAAGTTGTTCTTACCCTGCCTTGGATAGCACTATCTTTTTTGTCCTCATCAGTTTATTGAAACGAGCTATTAAAATATTTTTTGTTTGTAATTTTTCTAGTCTCATTTTGTTGTCTCAATTCTATTCATACATTTTGAGATACATTTCGTCAATTTTTTTGTCAACAGATAACTACTATTGTCTTCTGCTCTGTATTGTAATAATGTTGCCTTTGGGATTTGTGATCCTCCAAAGCTGTAATCAAATGATTTTGGGTAATCATTTTGAGCAATCATTTTCAGTAATCATTACAATCCGCGTTTACTGTCAAATTAGTATTAAAACTCAAAAGGATTGACTGTAAAAAAAAATAACAAAATTGAGCTAAATCACTATAAAAAAACACGCATCCATATATGCGAGTGTATTTTCAATTTTTATTACCAACCAATCCTTAAAGAAAGGGCGAGAGATTTTTCTTTTACAAATCAACTTTAAGCCGCAAACATCAATTCTCCAAAATATAGTATGGGAGAAAATACTTGCATACTTGTAGAAAATATTTTATGGGTTCTCCATCTGCGATACAACATTTTTGCGGAATAATATTTCACAGTCTTAAAACGTAAAGTACTTGAACTAAATTAGGGTATTCGCTATCGATAGGGTAAACATTATCGTAAAAGTGTCTGCAATAATTTGTATCGCTGGTATGATGTGGGGCGACATTTTGCTTTACGACATGTACACGTATCTTCATGATGTCCCAACAAAAAAAAAAGACTCATCAAAATTGTATTTATAGAATCAAATTTGTTTTCATAAATGTATCTCCTCCCCTAATAGATACTCGATATCTCTAATCTGCAGTGTGTATAACATAAAATCTAATATAGAGGCAACAATTGCCAATTAAATTCAATTTACGTTCCACATTGCCAAAGTCACACTAAAAAAGTATTTCTTGTGATGAGGAAATTGAAAGACGGAAATTGGGGAAAAAAGCAACAAAAAAAAAGCACCACTTGCAACAAAAAGATACACATTTCGAGTACGGAGAATATAATATAACTTTTAACGATTAATGCTTCGATAAATTTCACACAAAACAACTTTTATCCATTATCGTTGTTGTTCAATTGGTTAGTATGGGTGGTATGGTATGGCCAGGGTGTTCTGTTCCACAGACTGGCCTTATGGCCAACAACGTGAGGCTGGTGAAATGGGAAGAGATGCGGGGAAAAAGAAAAGCTGAAAATGCGAAAGTCAAAATTAACTGGGTGTAATAATTTTGTTATTTATTCTGTTGGGGGTTTTCTTTTTTTTTTTTTGCCTGAGACAGACAGTGGATTGGAAGGGATTTTTAGAATGTCCCGAAGTGATATATTGGCTGTGGGAATTGCCATTAAAAGTGGGTTGAGATTGGTCATAATTTTTTTTATATTAACTTGCAGATTTCAGTACTAATAGGGGATTGAATTTTTAAGGCATAGGCATTTCCTTTGAGATGTTTGTCGATAAATGTGTTGTAAATGGGGACTTACTTTGAAAGGAGGCTAAATTAAGGACCGAATTGAACCTCCATTTCAAATATGAAGTTGTCGTGAATAATAGAGCGATAGGTCTGGGAAACCTTAGGAATATTGTCCTGAATCAAAGGGTCCGCAAATAACACAAAATATTGATCATTTTATTTTAGAGTTGCGTCCTAACTTTGCTTGGTGATTTAAGAAAACAGATGCCGAAACGCTGCATCAGCATCCGTGAAGAAGCTATACATTCACGGAATAAAGCCGATTGTATATACGAAGCGAAAACAATGATCACGGATAAGACGTTCTGTCTACGTTCAGTCTACTCATTTGTCAACAATTTTTTGGTTTATTTTTATGTTCTCCCCTGAATTTTTAAGGCCCAATTTATAACTGAGTACTGCAAGATCAGTTGACGATCGTTTACTATACCTATGATCATTACTGGTGCACCAATCACTTCCACAAGGAATTTGGGTCGATTTGCTCATTATCTCAACTGGCGAACTACGGCTAGAAAGATAAGAACATACTGCGCGCTTTTTTAAAACCCTTCAGATCTTTATATCAACCCTAGGGGTCTGTCAAGCTTTACTTTATCAAGATCTTCTAGTTCATCAAAGTAGTAGCTACCAAGAATCTTTCATTTGCTATTCTTAATGGGTACACAGGTCCAGTCGCAGGGTAGGTACGAAGCTTTAAGCTTTACTTTCTTCAAAATCTCTTCAGCTTTTGCAGTTTTCCCAGTCCCGTATGTAAACCTGTCGCGCAGCGTTTTTGCAGGACTCAAGTTAGTATGATTTATTCCGATCATGAATTTTGACCATATTTTGTTCACCATTGGCCAGAGCTCTCTAGTCCCAGATCGATCTGCAGGTGCGAAGTTGGTTTAAGTCCACTTGCAACTATCTTTCAGCTGAAGGTCGGTTTTTGGAAATATATGACAAATTTTAAGAATTAGCACTATCACTTGTAGAACGATCATAAATAGATGATCGTAATTTTTATATTCAGTACCTATAGGCTTGTCCAAAGACCTACTCTAACTTAGCTTATTACTTTTAACACACACATGGACTTGTCAAGATTTTGTCAATTCATTCATTAATTTTCAATGACCCGCTTATTCATTAAGTGTGCCGCGGGTGTAGCTTGCTCAAGTCGGCCCCTTCATAACTCCCAATTCTCCGACATCGACTCTAAATCATCAAATGCTAACCTCCTATGGATTGAGAAGAGATTTTGGACTTGATCTAACCATTTCATCCTGGGTCTACTTAGAGACGCCTGTCTGATAGTACGGATTCTATAGGACGTCTTGGGATCCTGGCTATAGACCGCTCCGTTCGGAGAAGTAGCTGCTCGACTTTGAGTTCCTCACGTATTCTGGTGTTTTTTATACGATCACTATGGGTCACACCAGAAATACAACCAACGAATCTCATTTCGACAGCTTGTATCTGCGATCTTATTCTTTCGGTCATTACCCAAATCTACCTTAGGTAAGAGTTGGAAACACACACCGAATTAAAAACTGACAACTTAGCTATATATGTAATTTAAAACCTCTTCTAAAGCTTGTCTATAAACATACAACTTTCAACCTTGCTCTTTGGGCTTGAAAAACTAGAAAATCATTTTTGCTGATTGATTTGCATTTTTAACACAACGTAGGAATTGAACGCGCGCGTGTTCCGATATATAAAACATTTTTTTTTTTTAAACAACGCCATCTGTTGGAAGTAACAGCGAGAGTTGTTGGCACCTCTCATACAACAGAAGATTGCAAACGATTTTATTTCTTGACAGCTTGACACTCTTGGGAGCTAAAGTTTTAAAATTTGGAGCAATGATGCAGAGAAAGCACTAATGGGCGGGACTAGAAAATGGGGCGTGGCACCTGCCATACAACCTTTTAGTTAAGACACCATATCTTGACATTTATAGAAGTTTTAGACTTGAAATTTGGTCAATGGACATATATTGCCTATTGTGAGCATTTTACAAAATGTGGGCTCCAGTGGACAAAAGGGGCGTTGCACCTCCCATACAAAAAAACAAGCCCTACAATCGCTATTTATCGACACTCATGGGAGCTAAATTTGTAAAATTCGAAACTTTGATGCGAATTGTCCTGATGGAAAAGATTGTCTTTAAGCAATGCAATATTAAAGTCACTGGCATAGAAGGGTGGGTATGGGTACACCTAGTAGCTTATAAAACATGATACGGAAAATACTGCTATCAAAACAAACCTGCAGGGCCCCTTCAACGTCGACTTATTTTTAATTGTCGTTGCGCTTATTCTTCTCTCCAAACGTGTATACCAAGCTGGCCCTTAAAATTTTTGAAATATTGCTTAAGGCTACCAAACCTCACATTTAATGTTAGCGTAATTAAATTCACGTTAATTACATGAATAGACCACATTCCGTGCGTCGTCTTCGTCGTCATGTAAACAAAGACTTATCTTCATCTGTTCAGAGATTTTTCTCTAAAATATTCGCCAGTGGCCTGAAGAACATAAAAAAAAACGTACAAAAACCGCGCACTAACAACATCCGATGCGATAGCGCTACACAATACATTTTGTAAAATAAACAGAAATTAATATTATTCCACCCACCAACCCCCCAAACACCCTCCACATCAGGGTTACCATTCTTCTTATGTAACTTCCCACGCCCATCGGATTTTATTTGCAATGTATACCTACCTCCTGTGCAACAGCGAGAACACACGGAACGTGTTTTCCTTTCAAACTTAATTGTTTATATTTTTAGACAGCGCGCATCGATACCCGAAGTGTGTTTCAACAAAAACAAAATAAAAAAAAAACTCGAAAAATTACTTAAATTTTGAATTTTGATACCTGTCAGCCAGCCAGCTCCTCATCTCTAAGCTAGGAGGAGTATGCTTCTTACCACACTTTACCCGTTGGCTATCAAAATTGTGCTTGAGGGTAATTAAAAATTCTTTAAGAGAAAGAGTGTGGAGGCAAAAAAAAAAAGTGAAATCAAAACAAAAAGAATATCCTCATCGGTGCGTTTTTTTTTTTTTATTTCAGAAAAGAATAGGGGTCACAGAGGAGCACTCACAAAGGAGTGGGTGGAGTTGGATTTTCCTCTACTTCTGCATATAATCTTTTTTTTTTTTTGTTTATGATATGCAGAAGCATAAATGAGGACATAACGATGCTATGGGGAGCGTGTGTACATTATCAGAAAAATAGAAAAGAAAAAAATAGGTAGAGATTGAGAAAACACAACTAAACTCTGAGCATATGATTATTATTAATGAGATGCCAAGTGGGATGTGTGTCATAAGTTTGAGGATTCTTCAGCAAGGATATGTGGAAAGAGAAAAAAAAAATTTGTATGTATTAAAAGACGAGAAAGAAGACCGAAGAACTAAACAAACACTAAGAATCCATGTCAGCGCAAATAGATTGAAAATGAGATTCGTAGTCTCCTGTTCTTTTTTTTGTGATGATATTTGCATTTTGATGGATATTTGTTGATGTGTTTTTTTTTTGTTCAATAATTTATAGATTAGGTAAACAATTTCAGAAGCGATCTACTTTTTAAATGACAACTTGGATTGAGTTTGTTCAATTTTTGTGTTATTTCGAGTCCAACAGGGGTTGACACAAAGAACTGGTGATCGTTTTTATACAAAATGTTCTATAAGAAATATCTACCACACTATAATTTTTAATATTTTAGTAAATATTTATTTAAAATCCAATAAAATATCTCAAAAGATACAACAAGTTCAATGAGTATCTGTATAATATATTTGAAGCCAAATATCGACTGTAGACCAGTAGACCAGAAACTTCTTTAAAATCTGCTTTTCCTAAAATACCATAATGTTGGTTTGTGTATTTGCTAACAATCTCCTTATACTACAACCATTTGTACTACTCAGATGGCTTTGAGTACTGATCCTGAAGCCATTATTAATAGACGAACGACATTTCTTTGGTATGATCGCGAATAGAAAATAAAATCGATAAAGATGTAGAAATATTTTAGACTCCCCGAATCTAAATATTTGAGGGGCTTAGTTGCCGATCACTGATCATAAGGGCAGTCGGAACTAGAGTGATAGTTATTCTCAGATTTTTTTTAAATAAAAGTCTCAGTGGAATCCGTACCATCAGGCAGGCTTCCTCTAGGTAGACCCAGTATAAGGTTGGTAGATCAAGTTCATAATCCCTCCTCTACCCGTATTGGAATAGCCCTTGATGATTTAGAGTCGATGGCGGAGACTCGAGAGCTATGAAGGGTCCACCTGAGCGGACCATCGAAAATTAACGAGTCTCAGTAGTCAACCAAACATCAGGATTGAAATGGACGACACTTAATTGAATCCATCACCAAAAGACACAATGAATCATATTTACTCCACAAGTACGAAAAGAAACCTCTTTATAAAAAGTACACCTCAAATCGCTGTCATTACACAGCAAGGGTTACTCGAAGTCGCCTTTCATTAATCTTCAAAGGAATTATTATTTTTTGAATAATTAACATCCCTTACCTATCCGCACAAGTACCCATAGGCTTAATGCCTACCCCCATACCAAAAAGGAGACGACAAACAAGGACTAGCATTTTTAATAATTTAACCAAGCGGCAATTACATAACTCATCGTTATCATTAAGGTCATCAAAGTGTGTGTTTGTTACTTGTGTGCGCTACAACAAACCAACAAATTTTATTTGTGTGTGTTGTCGAGTGTGAAAGCCAGAGTAAACTTTGACATTTATTGACCGGATAATTATGGTTTATGAGGAAAACTTGTCACACTATGAACAATGCTGTTTGTGTCGTCAGTATACTACATTTGTTATAGGTCCTATTTAAGCGCGGGCTCGCTTGTTTATTGGTTATGATTAATTAATAAGTTCATTTAGTTGTACGGCCGACGCACGATGACGAGTGGGCTAGTTAGATCTGAAGTATACCACATTTAATTGGTATTAATATTTAAGCAACCAAGATTGGATTCGTTAAGGAAAATTGTGGTAGAAATTTTGGATTTTTAATTACATTTCTATAAGTGAGACATCCCTGGAATTTGAAGCTTTATCGGTTGTCAGCGAACGGAAATGTTTAATTAAAACGAGCGAATTGAGTAAATGTCGGAAAGATTTTTGCTTAGTTTAGTTTTATGGGTTTTATAAAACTGCCAACTGCGATGACATGTATAATAAATGTACGAGTAAGTTCTGATGGATATCAGTAGTGTTATCTAAAACATGATTTTATTATAATATTTTACAAAAACATGACTGGATAATTTATTAAAATTGGGGACAACATTTTGAATTTTTAATTACAATTCCACTACATAATTGAAACATCCCTGGTCGTAGTTTTTTATTTGCAGTTTTTTTTTTTTTTTTTTTTTGTTTTTTTTTTTTTTTTTTTTTTTTTTTTGTTTTTTGGACAAATATTCGAGAGTGAAAATGTCATGGAAAAGCTTCGTAATTTAGTCGTTCTGCCTCGGCATAAAATTGTAGGTCCCTTCCATTCCTCCTAAAAAGTAAAAACTCGCATAAACGAATGGTTGTGAGAAGCTAGGCCTAGGGTGCCTTATATTTTTTTTTTTTGGCTAACAAGATAATCATAGAAATTGAACAAAATTCTACTACCAACAGGGATGTCATATTTACTAAATAAGAAATCGCCTGGAACAACTTTATTAAGAGTCATTGTGATGAAGCCTGCCTAAAGATAATTATAGTACATATTCTCTATATTTGAGCAAAGAAAATTTGATTCGTTGAGGAAAAGTGAGCTTTTAATAAAAGAACTACATCCCTGGTCTTGGTTTTATATTTTCAGTTTTCTGCCATATATACATTTTAATAAGGATACTGGATACACTATGAACAATTCAATCGACGAAATGGCAAATTATCAACCAGCAACAGAGGTGGCTAGTATCTTGTGACGTTTCTCCTCACAACCCTGCATCTATAGCCTTACTCAACAGGGATGTCATATTTTTATAAATAAAAACTAAACATCCGTTTGTTTGTGGTCGTGTAACTTTTGAACGACTTGACTGATTTAATTCATATTCATACAATACATTTGCTTTAGAGAGACGTTTGTTCCTAACTTTTCTAGGATCCGATAGGTGGCGTTGTTGTCGAGTTAATAATACAATTTATATTTGCACTGTAAAAAATGTACAAAATTTTCAGGTAGTTAAACCGCTCGATCTCCTCAATGAAATCTCCTTAAATTAAATTTTAAGACGAAATTCTTGATGTGGCAATTGACAAAATGGCGAATGTCTATTTGCTTTAGTTAAAAGGTACTAAAATATGGTATATTTAGCGAATATAGAGTGTGCTTTCAAAACTAAAAGAATCTCAGTGTGGACTAAGACTTAATTTCGCATCTCATGGTAAATTTTGTCGCATTTTAGTCTATGAATTATTGTTTAAGGCAAATAATTTAAGCCGATCATAGATTAAACCCCTATGAAGGGAGATATTTGAGAGAAGCACTTCTTTTATCGATCTTCACCCAATATAGAATATCTGCCTATATCTTCCACTGACCAAAGGGTAACCATAGGCTTCCCAAACCTATTTTATGTATGTTTCTTACAACTTTACAAAAATCAATTGCTGCTACGTAGGTACTTTTTACATCGATCACCTTCGCATCTTCTATATAGAACCCATAATAGATCCGAATTTATATTTTTTTTCTTATAGGTAATTCACACCTAAACTATTTGACACATTTTTTATGACAGTAGTTGTAAAAACCTTTAAAACCTCTTTAAAACTAGCTTTGAATTGAATTTAAATTATGAAAAAAAAAAAAAATCTCAAGAGAATGCTACATTTGGTATTGTTTTTATTTGTTTATTAACATTTATATTAGATTGTTAAAGCTTAAAATATTTTTGACTTTTGTTTCTATATTTAAAAAATCAAGAAAATACGGGTAGGGTTAGCTTGGTCATTATCTTAAGCCTGACATCACACGAGCATATTTGGATATTATATTTTTAAGACACACCATAAACGTTGTGAACTTAATTTTTAAATAAATTAACACGAAACCAGTCACTAAATATACATAAAAAGATTTACTATCATATGAAGGGCATTGATTATTCAAAAAGAAACTATAGGCATTTGGCGGAAGTTTGAATACATTAAATGTGATCAAATGAATAAATTAAATCAGGGTAGGACGGCTGTGAAAAAGATATATATCTAAACGATTGGACAAAATTGTGATTATAGAATCACAAATAAATTAAAACTCCAGTCTTAGATACACCAAAGGGAACGTTTATGGTATACAGATACAAAGAACGTAGTGCATGATGACTTTTAATAGCATACAGCAGCGGTTCCCAATCTTTTTTGGTGGCGGAGCACTTTTCTGGAGAGAAATTCCTCGCGGAGCACTTCGTTATAGGTATCCCATTTTTCGTAGTTATGGAAAATTTACTTTTTTTTTTTTTAATTTTATTAGATTGAAGAAATAAGTAACATGCAGCTATGTGATCTGACCTTTATCATTTTTTAAAATCTAGTAGATATTTAAAAATAATAATTTAAAAACATTTTTAACTTATATTCGAGTTAGCCACAGAATAACAAAAAATGTAAAATTCCCGTTTCCAAAACTTATAAAAATTACCAATATTTAGTGGAATCCTTTATTTTTTTTAAACAGCAGTCAATCTTTTCTGAAGACTTTCCCCTAAAACGCGGCATCTTATAAATAAATGAATATAAATTTGGCGCAGCAGGTCTATATAGGCACCTTAGGACTAGATTCTCGCAACCATTTGTTTTGTGAGTTTTTATTTTTGGGACGAATGGAAGGGACCTTCAATTTTATGCCGAGTCAAAACGGTTGATTTAAGAAGCTTTTTCAGGACAGTTAGTGTCTCGGATGTTTGTCAGACGTTCGCGAGAGGGTGGCGCAGTGGAAAAAAACCTTAAGATGTAATTTGTGTTTTCCGGGGATCGAACCTGGGACCCCTCGCACAGTAGTGCAGTACACTGACCAGGGGCCTGTACCACGAAACAACAAGTATTGTGGAATAGGAGCATTTTAACACATTGCTCCGATAAATTGCTACTGTTTAACAATACTTGTTGTTTCGTGTTACTGGCCCCAGACCTCCTTAATGTTTTCGAAAAACTCTTCAGCATATTTCTTGATTTTTTGGCTTTTAATGATCTTTCGATATCGGCCCTCAAGTTTCCAAATCGGGACTTTGCGCGGGTTTTTCCAAAACATTAATTTTGTTATCTGTAAGCTATAATGCTTCACTCTCCGCGGAGTATGCTAAAGATCGTTGTAGTGTTAGAAATCATATGTTACTGTTTTGTATGAAAAAAAGGGTTTTCTCTCATATGTTTTTTAAGCCTATTGATTTATTAAGGATCGACCCTTATACAACTAATGGTCCAACATCGAGCCAAGAGAATGCACCTCAGACCATTACTATCTCTCCTCCATGCTTTATGATCTGAAGCGTGTGCTTCGGCTGCAGTTCTTTGATTGAAAGACGCCTTACATACACTTTTCCATTGGATCCAAATATTTTAACCCATTGCATTTGGCACTCCAAAGAACTTTTGTCCAAAATTGCTATAGCTTTTGTAAGTGGAGTCTTTCGAAATTCCGGCTCTTCCTTAGGTTTTTGTTGACATAATGTTTTTTTGTGGAATATGAATCTACGAGGACACAGCGCCAAGGCAGTGAGTTCTTGATGGAGTTTAGGTGCAATAATCTCCCTAATTTTTATGGACATTAAAAATGGATTGACACTAATTGTCTGGCAAACTTCTCTTTGGAGTAGTCTTGAGTCCAATCTCCTTTCTTTTACGGTTCTCAAAATTTCTAGTATTTCTCCGAAAACAAGCTTCGTAGAACAACTAAATCTTTTCGCTATCAACGCCATGGATTCGTTTCCATTTTGATAGCTCTGAAGTTCTGAGCACACAGAATTTTTGTAATGTGTAGTTTCAGAAGCACAAAATTAAATAGTCCGATGAAATTTTCATATTTTTTCCCATCTTTCCGCGGAGCACTTGGATTTTCATGGCGGAGCACCAAGTGCTCCGCGGAGCACACTTTGGGAAACTCGGGCATACAGCATCCGAGCCAATATTCGATTTCTAAGATGTGTAGTGTAAGCCATACCTTACTACGAACTAAGTCCCACATGGAACTAACTACCACAAAATTTGGTATGTAGATCATATGAACTGACTCTCACAATTTTCCGGAACTGAAACCCAACTCTAGTATGAACTAAGTCCCAATATAAAAATTGGGTATACACAAATTTCTGCATGTACTAAAAGAAAATGTCCACAATATCCAATCTCACACCTGTTCCAAATCCAACAGTGACCCCAAGCAGGGGGATTGCAGGGGGGCTACATGCTCCTTCATAGGTATTTCACTGATCATGCATTGTAAACTTTTGTTTTGTTGGGAATTAGTTCGTAATGAGCTACGTCCCAAATGAACTATCTGTCAAACTTATGAACTAAATCCCACTGCATATTTGGTGGGACTTAGTTCATTTTGATTAGTGGAAGTTAGCTCAATGTGGGACTTAGTTCGTAGGGCCCATCTGTCCATGTTACTTCCTCGCTTGATATTGTCACTTTTGGCAGATGATCAGTTGAGGATCATTCAATCTCTTGCAATCCTAATTTTCTCAAATTATTTATGGACTTGCAAGTGATCTTCTAACAACCTACGAGCTGATCTTGTCACATTTCGCCCTAGCTACTTTTCGATTTTGTCGATCTTAATATGACATCTGATTGTGCCACTTCTGACTGTCTGTAGTGATTGTGACGATTAAATATTTCCGCTTGACTGCTTTGATTATATTTGTGGCGCAAACTGCAATTTTTTGGTAGATACCATTCTGACAGTTGAAACTTTATCCGGTTTTCAAAATTCGCATGACGAATCGGGTGATCAATTAGCACCTTAGTGATCTTGTCGTAGTGGAAAATGTCAAAGTTTTTATATCATTAGCATCTCTTTTAGTATGTCTCGATCTATCATATCCATCATGAATTAACATGTCTAAAGATGTTCGTATCAATTCGATTTGCAGTCACATTTACCTACAGTGAGTGTCAAAAGTGAGTGAACACCAATGCGGTTTTCATTTGTCTTTGGAGTTTGGAATTTTTTTTTAGATATCTACCTATTTATAAAGTTTTTTTTTTCGTCGACATGAAATATGCTTAATTATTGTTATTTCGTTATGAAACTTTTTGCAGATTGTTGGTTTTTTAGGCCTGTTTCCAGACCCTAAAGAAAACTCAAAAGAACATGTGTGTTTACTCACTTTTGACACTCACTGTAAGTTAATAAAAAAAAAACATTCCAAATGCTTTTCCTCGACACGTCGAAAAGTAGTCGGTCGATTAAGCCGAAATTTGGTTGGAAAATCATGAGTCTCGGTGAAAATCGACCAAGCAGTGCTAGATCAGATGTGGCGGTCGTCTACTGATGAGCCCACCCACGATTTCGGGGCGAAATGCATTTTTCGAGTAGAGGCCAACTCAAATGTATTAAGAATTTGCGATGACTATCATACACTCCCGCCAATTTATTAATTCCATAAATATGTTTATAATTTGAAAATATGTAGTTTGATTACGAAACTTCTTTAGATTGGCCTCTTGTTGCAATGGTCTCTTGTAGCAATTTTTCCTTTTTTGGTGGTCTGATTTAAGATCACTAAAGCAACTGATCTTGTTATTGATGATCAGTCGCAGCAAGATCGCATATAATAGTTGCCTATATTACCCTAATGTGGTCCCATTAGTGGTTAATATGCTGAACTACCGACCATCGGGTCTCTGGTTGAGCCCCCAAAAAAATACAAAATCAAATTTAAATATTTTTTTTTATTGACTCTTTTCCAGATTACCTATCAATAACCTCTCTAGTCTTCATATCCAATCAAATAGCACCCTCTTCCATATGTCTCGTAAATGTGACGAAATCACCCCCAATCCTACAAAGCCAATGTTCATTCCGAAACACTGCCCTCGTTACCTGATGGCAAAAGTTTATACCTATATACGGTACACACAAACAATCCGGATATTTGATATTCATTAGTTTTATGCTAATAACACTCCAAATGGCCATCCCTGCAGCTACCCCACTTTCCCTAATGAATGGATATATACCTCATGTTATAATATATTCACGAAGGGTTTTTGTTCTTCCACTATACTACACACGTTCCCCTCTCTCTCTCTCTCTCTTTTGAATATTTTTATGCTTTCTACCGTTGCTTTCACTTCAATAAACTTATGCGTGCATTATTTATAGCCCGGCTATATGCTTTAATACACAAACCAACCCTACACACACAAACACACACATTTGCTCGCTAACCAAATCCATCCCAGTGCACATTTGAATATTTGCAAAATTTAAAATTAAATACATCTGTCAGGTGGAAAATATTATTATTACAACAATTTTGGTAGCGACGCAGTTTTCTCCAATATACTATACACGTATACATGCAGAGAGAGCGCCTCCTCGCCCTTATCCGAAGTGATGATGGTTGGCCTCGTCTTAAGTGCCATAGCGCGTACGGTAGGTAACCCTTTGCTGTCACCATGGCTACTCGTTGTTGGCTTTTAGAAAATTCATAAGTTTTATTCATACCGTAATTATTATTAACGCTGATGACAACCATTCCAAATTGGAAGATTTTCTCGCATCGGTGCGTAAAAATTCTCTCCTTTGCCGTTGGAAAGTGCACGCGTGGGGGTGGTGGGGTTGTACGAAAATGAGGTGTAATTTTAGCTTTAAGAAATATATTTTGTCGTATTTTTGTGCGCGATATTCTGTCGATAAATTGTATGAATAAGACACTTGTCCTCGCCTGCCATCGATGGAGATTTTTAAATTGGATGCGCTGCAAAACGGGGGCGAAGAGTGTATATTGTGGAGTGTCTCCTATTACGGTGCGTTTTTGTCGTACTTTTAGTATCTAATAGGAAGATTTTAACCTAAAAAATAAATGGCTAGCGAGTTAATCAAAGAAATGAGTCTGAGAAAATAGTTAAATGAGTTGCCAACAAATAAAAACTTGTCCAACAACAACAAAGGACTGTTTGTGTCTTACAATGAACCCACTTGTTGTAGGACCCTGTCGAATTATGATCTATCTATCTATCTATCGAACTATCTAAAGCGGTATAAGGAAGATTTGACAACATGAAAAAACAACAACAGCGAACTATCAAAAGAGGCAAGTCAAATGCGATGGCAAAGATTGCGAATCACTTTTAATTTAAAACGTGTGTCCACCAACAGCAAAGCCTTTTCGTCTGTCAATAGATCTTGCCGATCACTACCTACTGATCACTTTTAAAAAATTACTTGCTTTCAAGATACATTTCTAAGTCCTTCTTTATATATATTGCCACCTCATAAATACCAAAAAAAAAAAAGTTTCGAAATATTTATACCAGCGACTAGTTTCTGTGAGTGAATTGTTCACTCAGCCTTGACAGATTGGCCATAAAAAAATGGTATAAATAGTTACTTTGAGTACTTTTTCAACATTTATCTACTGCATCATAAAACTAGACTTTACGAAATGCAAACATAAGACAAAGTTCATCGTTATGCTATGACCACAAATCATAGATACTTGTAAATTGAATTTGGCAATAATGGTTGGTCTTGCAATGTCTGTATTGTAAATATTACAAGACGTCATTACAGAATGACCTAGCAATGTAAGTGTGCGAGTCTATTTAGCACCTACTCTCGTAGTTATGATTTGGAGTCTGTGTAATGTTAATAAAGGCGAAGTCGGTCATTATATACACAAACCATTTCCAAATTACTGTCAGAAGGTAATACGACTTACTAAAAATTCCTTGTCTCGAATTCTTTAATTTGGGGAAGCTCACAATTGCGAAAATTGTATGAAAATTGTAGCTATTGCTATAAAAGCTCCTGTAGATCTAATTTGTTGTCCTGATTGATTTTTGTATACAGTAAAAAAATTCAGCCGGCACACAAACCAATTGTTCCCTGTAAACTTTATCAACCCTGAACACTAGGCGATACCGCTTTGTTGTTTAAGACATTTATTTTAATCAAAGGAGCCATAATTACTACTATGGGCTGGCAACCTAATAGCTTTCTATTCAAGGCATCTATCTGTTAAATTTTCAATTGGTTTGTGTACCTACTAAAAAAAAAATACTCAGCAGATACTAGAACAATATATTTCGTGATGTTTTGTCAGACCCTAGTGTGTGTGGCCTTCCTACAAGAAAGGAGATACTCTGAACTGCGCCAATTTTGAAGGAATAAGTCGCCTGAATGTGGGCGCAGTTGCTCAGTAGTTAGTATGCTGTTGGAAGAGTCCCCGGTTCGACCCCCGGACAAACACAAATTACATTTTAAGGTTTTTTCAACTGCGCCAACTCTCGCGAACGTCTGACAAACGTCCGAGAGTACAACTGTATGTAAAATTGTATGTCCCTTCCATTTGTCCCAAAAAATAAAACTAGCTAGGTCTACGGTGTCTACACGCCTGTTGCGACAACAACTCGTATTTATTTTAAGTCGCCTAAATATCGCGTATAAAATCTTGGTGGCTATAGTGTTAGAACGCCTAAAATCTTATAGTAACCTGATCGGCCCTATATCAACACAGTTTTAAGACAAGACGGACAGTGATCGAAGAAATCTTTACACTCCGACATATCTAGAAAAAGCACAATAATCCCTGATCGATAAACGCCACATTTTTACCGACATTATAGCCTCCTACAATAGAATAACATGTAGAGCATTTTATGAAGCCATGTCAAGTTTCGGTATCCCTACCAAACTCGTTCGTCTGTACAGGATGACGATGGGGAAATCTCTGCCTCAAAATCAGCAAGAATGCCATCTAACCGTTTAACATCGATAAAGGCTTAAGAGAAGGTGACAAGCTATCGCGAGTAGCTTCTTTAAAAGCAATCTTGAAGCAAATCTAAATCAGAATAAGAACTTCTTGAGACGCTATGATAGGAAGATTCTTTGAGCTATCTTCGGTCCAGTTAGTGCCGAATGATTGTTGAGTATAACATTTTACGATTAACTTTACGGGCTGTCCAACGTCTGACAGCCCGTCGAGTTTCTGAGTCCACCATATTGCCCTATTTCTTGTCACCGGACGATTGGAATTTGGACCCGCGGTAAGAATATGTTACCTACTGACAAAAGTCGTCTGTAACGCTGTTACATCTTATTGCTACCTACTGACAAAAGTCATATGTAACGCTATTATTCTTCGATTTTCTTCAAACAAATCACGTTTTAGTATCTGAGCCGTCGGCTTTACCCTATCTCCGTTTAATCTATAGGTACTAACGACAAGCCGCCATTCTACTCAACTTCATATTCTCATTGCAAATTGACATTGTAACGATGTTACATACTTATTACCCTTCAACTAAACTCCATTATTAGTTGTTCCTCTTAAAATCACCTCGACTGGACTAGCTAAATAAATTGTATCTAAACTCTCAATCTTCTTGACAAGCTGCCAATCCATCCAGCTCTTCTGATAACAATCACATGGCAACTCTGTGTCATATTCCATACACGTATCGTACATTCCTCCGAGGGTACTGCTGCTACTTTCCACACATTTCCATTTTCATCTCTCAATTCGCCAAGGTGTATGTATATTAATTGCGTTTTTATTATATTTTTTGTTGCTTTTGCACAGCTCGTCTCGGTTTTATTTTTGGCATTATGATACAGTATTCGGGTGGTGCGTTTTGATTTTTTTTTACTGCTCGCTGAGGAGGGTTGTTATGGTGTTGATGCCAATATTACCTTTTGCATATTTTACCAGAGGAAGATGGTGTTGATTTGGATGTTTTTTTTTTTACTCTGAATTAGAAATGCGCCAATCTACTAAAAGCTAATTAAGTTTACGCTTGAAATTTTTGAAATAATAATTATCTATATAAAAAAATATATATATCTACTACATAAAAACTAATTTAAGTTTTTTTCTTTTTTTCTTTTCAGGTAAGTTATTCCAAATGGACCATAACAAAGCGAAAGATGTCTAATTGTGAACTCAAAGGAAATCTAAAATTTGTCTGTCAATCAAATTTTGTTGTGTTTTTTTTTTGTTGTTTAGTAAACCACAAAACTTTGTCTGGGTAATCGAAAACATGCCGCCTTTTGACTTCTGCACTTGCCAAGGGGAGTTCTACTTTTTTTTTTTCTAATTTTAGAGATTTAATTTATTTGTCTCCCTTCACTGGCTGTTCTGGTGAAGTTTTTTGTGTATAAAGATGTTAAAAATTCGATGTGAGAACAATGGAAAAGCACTTATGGGATGTTCCTGAGGTTTGATTTGATGAAACAGAAATTTGAGCTATTTTTGTAGGTTATACAGTTTTTGTTGGTTATGAATTCTGTTTGATATCTGAAATGGATATGGCTTGTCAGCAAAAGGTTGAGGAAAGGATATTTGCTTTATTTTTACTGACAAATACATGAGCTGGGGTAGGGTGTCGAAATTAAGAATTTTCTCTTGAAACACCTCGATTGGAAGATTCACCTGGTGACGGGGGAATATGATCTGAAGTTTCGGCGCTATGATCACCTATTTTCCATAAAAAAAAATAAATAGTTGGCGCAACAGGTCATAAGAACCCTAATCCTAGCTTCTCACAACCATCCGTTTGTGTGAGTTTTAAGTTTTTGACACTAATGGACGGGACCTACAATTTTATTTCGATTCCGAACGGCTGAATTGGAAAGCTTTCTCAGGACAGTTATACTGTTGGATGTTTGTCAGACGTTCGCGAGAGGTGACGTAGTGGAATAAACCTTAAGAGGTAATTTTTGTTTTTCCGGGGGTCGAACCGTGGACTCCTCGAACAGCACATTAACCACTGAGTCACAGCGCCCTATTTTCCTCAGGCATTCTCTTATTCTATAGCGTCACGTTAGGAAGCCTGTCAGGATTCGTAGATTGCCCTCGTTTAGACTGATACATGCTTTGAGCCTGTTTATAGGTTATAGATCCCTTAAAGTTCCTTAGCTTTCCTCTCTCTATTCTTCAGAACTTCTTCTCGTTAGGTGTGGTCCCCTAACCCGCAGAACGGTTCAGACCCTATATCTTGCATTGCCAGAGAATCCTCAACCTCGTTGCCCTAAAAGTTTCCTAGTTTGTCTCGAAGAATTTTAAAGATTAAAATATTGTGGTTCTTTTCTTCTATTCGTTAGCTGTTGCCCCCTAACCTGCAGAACGGTTCAGGCCCTATATCTTGCCCTGCCTGATAATCCTCAGCCTCGTTGCCCATGATGCCTACGTGGCCCGGTATCCAGCAAATGGTTACTCTGTTTTTCTTGCGAATTTTTTTAGGTATTTGAAGGTTTATTCCAATCTTATACTTAAGTGCCTTTAAGGCTGCTGACATAACAGCTAAATTGCAGTTGCTGTGGTTTTTCTCGAAAGTGATCCGAACGCACCTATCTATAGGGGCATACTTCAGCTTGAAAGATGCTGGTACATTTGCCCATGGTGTTTAAGTTTCGGCGCAATCACTCCTGCACCAGTTCCTTTATCAGTTCTCGATTCATCTGTTGCTCAGTCTATAGATCGTACTTTCATTGCTTACAGTTTTCGTATTGCTGAGCTTCGTTGGGAAATTCTTTTCAATGTTGAATTTTCTGGTACTATCAGCTAGAAGTGGAAGTTTCTCCAGTCATGCATTGAATTCTTTTGAGCCTAAGAATTTCTCCATTCCTTGTTTCGCCATTCGCAGAATTTATGTTTTCTGCCGTATCCGTAAACAGCGGATGTAGCGAAATCAGTTTCAAGAGTACCTCCATGGATGCAGTTGAGATCACTGATTGTTGTGCTACAGAAATGTCTCCGGTTGAACCCCCAATAAAACACAAATTACCCCACAAGATTTTTTCCTCAACGCCTCATCGTTGGGACGTCTAAAAAATATCCGAGACTATAGTTGCTCTGAGAAAGCTTCACGATTCAACCGATCGAATTTCGCATACGAATTAGTCCTTCCGTCCGTCCTTAAAATTTTTTACAGATAAAACTGATAAATAAATTTGTTCTTGAGATTTTTTACTCTTTAAATGCAATGAATACCATCGATATAAATTGACGAAATAGTGATGTACCCCAGATGCAACCTTGTGGGACACCATTTTTTTTTTTTTTTTTAACAATCAAATTTTCTCTAAGAAATTCTATTCTTGTTCTCAAGATTCTTTGGTTATTTAAAGCAATCTGAAGATTTTTTTTTAGCCTTAAATTAGATAGTGCTCCAAGTTTCCTTCAACTCCTGTCGATAATTTGTTCAAACAAGTAAAAAAAAAACAGCTTACCATAAATCAGTGCCTCAACTCTTAAAACCTGCTTGGAATAAATTATAATCAAGTTAACCTCCTTGTACCATCTAAGACATCAACCTATGGGTACTATCTGCCTGCTCAACTCACACCAAAAAAATATGAAATATTCAAAAGCCTAATTTCCATCGCTTTCCACTCGATTACATCGTAAAATTACATTCTTAAAATATACTCTATACACACTAAGCCCCTAATTTGTATCGGCATTTAGTAGCAAACACAGTCCCTTGCCCTCGCAATATAACAACACAGGAAGACAGAGTGAAAACAAACCAACAAAATATATCTTTAACCATACGGCTTGGTATAAATCCTCGGGGGAAATCAAAACCTCACCCAAAAGTAACGTCATCTTTAAGAGCTTAAACATTTTTTTTTTCTTCCTGCTAAAACCCCAAACAACAGCGACGAACGACGAAATAGATCGTAAACCTGAAAGGTTACAAAGAATGTAAAAAAAAAAACTAAACACCCCCCTAATACACTTCTAACAAAAAAAAAAATCGAAAACAAATCACGGAGAATATCCTTTCAGCAGCATCTCCTCTCCCACCCACAGACACAACAAGAAACAATATGCTTGACTGCCTGTTGTGTGTATCTATAAGATACGCAAGAAATCAACCCAAAAATAAAATCAAATATCAAATAATTTTTCATCACTTTTACCCACAAATGCGCTCACGCCTTGTGCCTGGGTTTCCTCTCCGCCCACTCCTATATATATCCTACCGGCGGATAGATAGAAGGACACCCTCATCTCTGGACCATGAAACATTGTTGCTATGCATTTGTTTAAACGAGGCAATGGGTGGTTAGAAACACATGACATAGCTAAAACCACCTCAATCCATATCCCACAAAAAAAAAAAAAAAAAACTTTCCCATGGCAAGGAATTATTCCAAGTCCTGCGGAAGCAAAAGAGAGGATGTGTGCGGTTGTATTTTTATCACATCTCTCATATCTGCTGTCTTTAAAGTTTATACTTCCGTTTTCAAAGTGGTGTGGTTGGTATCTTTGGGACGCGCTTAACCTACATATACTGAAAGTTTTAGGAAAACTCCAAACCCTAAAAAAAATAAAATAAAATATAATATAAAGAAAGGATAACATGGAGTAAAAAAAAAAGGATATGAAGTTAGAAAAAAAAAAAAACACCTTCCTGTATGTGGTGATGAACATGTGAGCATTCTCACATTTCACTAGAATCTGGAGCTCACACTCCCAGCGGTGTATACGGGGAAAAAAACCTCGGGTGTCCTTACTTGAAAGGATTTCACACGAATGAAATATCCTTTTGCCGCCGTGATTTATAATTTTTTCAGCTTCTCTCTCCTCGGAGACTTTTTGCATTTTTACTCCTTTTTTTTGTTGTGCTTCACTAAGAGAATCACCACACAAACATCCTTTCTATGCGATAAGGATGAACAGCAATGGTATTTCAGGTATTTATTAGAAGTTTATAGATATGCGTACGTAGGAGTATTTGTGTTAAGCCGGAGGCTTTATAGTGTACCCTGTGAAAGGTTAGACGATGACAGCAGCAAGAAGGATTATCTCTATGCTCGTTATTTTGCCTCTCTGAACCGAAAAGGAATTTTGAGTATTTCGATGGAGAAAAGTATGATGATGATGTTGTTGTGGTAGTATGAGATTTAAAGGTTGTGCTGGGCAAATTAACACGTAAATACTTCTAGATGTGTGGTTTTACGGAAAATTAGAAATATGTGGTAGCAAATATACTACGAGTGGGATGGAGGTTGGTTGTATCTTTTGCAAAGCATACTATATGTAAGAGGATTATACCTGATTCGATAATCGTATGAGCGATATGAATAGTTAAATGATTGACAAAGGGGGTGTTTTTAGTGATACGTACTAGTCCAAATAAATGGCTGTCGAGAGAAAAATGCACAAAATCGTAATCAATCAGATCAAATTTGACTCAAAGAAAATGCGATACGATAGTTGGAAATGAGATGCAAAAATTGAGGAGGAGTACACAATTTTGCTAAATGCTTGATGAAGGGCGTAGTTTTAGTGAGGCGTACTAGTCCACAAAGATGATCGTCGAGAAAAAAATTCTCCATCATAAGGATCAAGTTTTATTCAAAGAAAATGCGATACGAGAATTGTAGAGAAATACAAATGTTTGCCGAAGGGCGTATCTTAAGTGCTGCGCACTAGTCCAAATAGATGTCCGTCGAGAGAAAAATTCCCCGGATAGTAAGGATTAAGTTTGACTGAAAAAAAAAAAAAAAAAAATACAATACGATAGTTCGAAATGCGATACGAGAATTGTAGAGAAATACACAGTTTTGTTAAATGTTTGACGAAGGGCGTATCTTAAGTGCTGCACACTAGTCCAAATAAATGTCCGTCGAGAGAAAAATTCCCCGGATAGTAAGGATCAAGTTTGACTCAAAAAAAAAATTACGATAGTTAGAAAAGCGGTACGAGAGAAATACACAATTTTGTATGATGTTTGTCGAAGGGCGTAGTTTTTGTGATGGGAATTTGTCCAAATAGACGGCCATGTCGTGAGAAAAATACACACGATCGTAAGGATCAAGTTTGACTTAAAGAAAATGCGATACGATAGTTCGAAATGCGATACGAGAATTGTAGACAAATGCACAATTTTGCTAAATGCTTGACGTAGAGCGTATTTTTGGTGAAGCGCACTAGTCCAAATATATGGCCGACGAGAAAAAAAAACTCAAGATCTTAAGGATCAACTTTGACTCAAATAAAATGCGATAGGTACGATAGTTCCAAATGCGATACGAAAATGGTGGAGGTCCTACTACACAAGTTTGTTATGTATTTAAGGTATTCCAAAGTCGAATTTTCACTCTGTAGTCGCAGTAGTTACATTTAAACATACATACGACAATGATACGATAGTCTAAAGATAATCGTATTTCAGTTCAAGTTAAACTATCTTAAATGTACCACAGTAAGTGTCTTGTAAGCATTTTCTGAATAAAGCCCTGAAAAAGGTAAGGAAGATATATTACGATAGCAAAATATTGTCGTATTTCACCTAAATTTAAAGATGCAAGATTCTGTTAGCACACTTATTCTGTCCGGTGCTGATGAAGAAAGGAATCGAATGTGATACGACAGTAACTGCAAGGCGGTACGATAGTCGTATGTGAATGGCTTTTGTTGTGGTAGATACAAATTTAGTCTCACACAAACTACTAATTTAGTATATTTAAGTTAAAAAAGCAACTACACTGAGATACGATAGTGAAAATTATCGTATATTAGCTTACGACATTGTGTTTTAACTGGTATTAAGTGAGTTACTGATATAAACTATAGACACTTGTTATAATAAAAACAGTCGTATCCACTACCGCCTTCCTTTCTTATTGGCTTATCAAATAAATTCCATTTCGTCGGCATCTTCTTTCACATTTTTATCTCATTCTCTTTGGCCATAGCGCAGTAAAATTGTCTTTTTCGTGAGTGAATTTAATTGAACACATCCCTTTGGCCCTATGACGATGATGACCTGGAAAGTGGATATCAAAACAGCAGTCGGAATATAAAAATAACTCATACACACACATAGGTTCTCATTACGGCGGAGGAAGCAAAATGTCTTCACTTCACATTAACAACATGAAACCACCATCATCAAAATTGTACATACTACTACCATTAGTAACGATCTCATTCAATCAACTTGTATGCTTCGCCTCTGAGACGTTTTACATCATGTATCTGATCCACCGACACTGTATCTACCGATGTATAACCTACACAACAGTTGTAATCATCTCCGCGGCACAACTCTGTCAGAGATGAACTTTAATGAAAGTTGATTGAGCTTGATTAACTTTTATTAGTTTTGTCCGAGCAAACGACGGACTATGATGTTATACAGCTGCACTTGTACACACTCGAAATGATGGATATTACTCTACCTAGGAGGGTAGAGAATTCACTTAAATGTGCACACATATACCTTCGTGTAGATATGTGTTGTTGTCTACCTAGGTCCTTATACTACCCCTTACTGCCCGATCCGGTCAACATCGTCAATCACGTATAGAGAACCAGGGTATACAAGTGCTCGTATGTTCATCAACTTAATTAATAAAATTGAAGTCGCCGCTTCCTCGCGCGGAGGGCGTATTGCGCTTCTGCTTTTGATGAGTATCTGTGCACAGATTTTCAAATCATTCACAATCAAAATGGGGGAATGACTTTTACTTAATTTACTGTTAAATGACTGATGTCTGATGGTACACTCTTGATGGCATCGGTGCGACGGCGGTGGTGGGAGCTGGAAGCTATACGACGTACATGTTTTGCGTTTTCCATCCACCCTCGGGCCGGTCGGTGTCGTGGGTGTATCTGTTTGGGACGGCTGATTCTGTTTTGAATGGGAAAACGTGTAAATGAGGTCGATCCGAAATCGTCAAGTGCACAGAGAGAATTTGAATTGAAGGGGCCACTTTGTCCGGTACTACAACTCATGTAAGCGGTTTAGCCTGATGTCCGTCACTGGGCACAAAATCACAGAGCCAGCCAAATTTTCAGCCCTCCCTTGAAGTAGGTATCTGACAGCAGGAGAGAAATGATGAATAGAACCAATTTGAATCGAAATGTTTTGGTGTGGACAAATATGGCCAATGTGACGCATGGGGAGGTTCGCTATTCTTATTTGCGCTACCTATTCATGAGAATTGGGATTCAATAGTAGGTATTCGCAAATTACTTTGACTAAGGTGATTGCTTTGTCACTTGCATAACAATTGACCGAGAATATAATGTGGATACCCTGGTAAATTGGTCCTCTGAAGGAGTATGTACTCCCTGTAGCTTGCAGTTGATCAGTCATGCATCCGTTTTTGTGCTACCATAGGGAATTTAGAATTCAATCACACGTTTGCGACGTCAAGTGAATATGTAAACGAATTTGAACGTATATTAGGAGATGAGTACGTTTGCTGTACGCAAGTCATACGACAGTTACAAGAAGAAATCTCTGAATGGGCTTAAAGGATGTCATTATGAGAAGGGAGGCTCTTACTTGCCTTTAATCTGGTTACTTTCATGCAACCATGCAAAATTGGGTCAACGACAATAAGAAATTGTCGCGATAAATTTGTGAACTTCTATAGAGAGCGAGAACGGAAGAAGACTAGAACCAAATCGGGCCGCCATTTACAGTGCCTGTACGGGACAGAGACTAATATATCTTTCAAATCGACAATTGGTTCAAGCGACACCATGGATCTAGGTTAGACAGTACATTGACTGAAGGACGACTATCATTGAAAAGGGAAGAACCAATTTTTTCTTGACGTCAACTGTAGAACTACGTCATATAAACTTTATACCCTAGAGTACCCTAGAGACCAATAAGAAATACCAATTATACTCCGTTCAAGTATACAAAAGTTGGGCCATAATATTTGCACCTCAAGATTGGTAGCCATTAATACCCTCGGAACAAAGACTGATTGTTACAAATCGTGAACAGTTAAACGCGAGGGCACACATAACAATTTAGTAGAATGCTTAAATGAACCAATATTTTAACCAAAAGTGGCATATTTCGTTGCAAATTAATCAACGCCATCTACTGGCGGAACCAATTGCTAATTTAGCACAGCTCAGAACCACAATTGTTATTATGAGACGTTTTCCTCGTAAACCAGTGGTAAGTTTGTGTTTTGAGGAATCGAAAACGGAGGACTTTTTGGATTCATTTGTCGGACTGTAGAAAAACCCCTCAAATGTATTGAGAAACTTGGAGTTTTGATTGTAAATATCGAACCATTCTATCCTACAAACTGATCGATCAATGGCACTTGCGTTGATAGTCAATCCGAGCAATCCAATCTTCTCCTTCTGCCTCCATCTTTCACACGATTCAAGTCATCTTCGTTCTTCCTTAGAGTTCATCCCCCCAAAAATAACCCACCACCTCAATAAATCCTTTTTATTACATTTCCCTGATTTGCTGTCTCCTCTTCGGCTACATAATTAATCAAAACCAACAAAATCATTACCCAACAATAGTTGGATCAAATTATTGTTCTCCCATAATGAGCAATAATTAATCTAACACTCAACCAAGGCTTTACCCACCTATCTATCAACACTTTTGTATATGCGTTGCCTTGGGAAAGGAAATATTATATGTGGCTCACACTAGGACACATGCCTCTGCCATTGTTATAGACCACCACTGTACCCGACTCGGTAGACAATTGCAAAGCAAAAAAAAAAAAAAAATCCCATCCATCACCGATTAAATAAACTAATACGCACTCATACAAAAACGCACACAAACACCCACATCTAGGACAACGATGACGATGACAAAAATGAAAGAAAAATTAAGGCACATAAAGAATGGGATCTCATTCACCCCGAAGCCAGAAACGTCATTCATCATATGAGCCGAGGAAATAATTCATGAAACATTGCTGTACTATATAGTCCTCGTTGAATGGGGAGGAAAACGCAACTCCTTTCCCAAAAAAAAAAAAAACAACACAAAAATCAAAAGAATGTACAAAACACATGAGCGTTCTAAGAATGGATGATGGAAAAAAATAAAGGAATCCCCATAATAAATTATGATTTATCGATTGATATCAATAAGTTTTTGTGGTGCTTTTAGTAGGCGTTATTTTCAACACCCGCCAGACACAAAGTAGTACCATACATGAGCAAACTCACTGAAGTTTCCCCATAAATCATGACAAGAAATCAGGACCATAAGGATTAATAGTACAACTTTTTCTGGTATTTCCGAAACTGGTAATACTTGTAATTGTCTATCTGTTAATATTTTTGAAGGTAAATTCAATTTGCAATAAAAACTGAAAATTTGTTCCAAGCGACATGTAGAGTAGATCAAAGTAGAGTGATCAAATATTAATTTAGCGAATTTCAGAACCACAGAGTAGCGACTTTAATTTGGCATACTTATAGGTGTTGATCATTTTTGTACGCACGTTTGTTCAGTTTAGCGGTTGTTCGGGATCACAATTTTATTAAAAAAAACTTTCACCATACCTACATACTTTTTAAAAGTGCTAAGAAAATATTATTCCCAACGCCATCTACTAGCGTGATCGAATATTATTTTAGAATAAATAAAAGCAAAAACATACTGACTTTCGTTCGCCATTATAATACACATGTAGGCAATTTTTTGGACGTCAATTGAGTGGTCAGATACTAACAAGTAGTTTTGAGGATACAGGTTGAAAGCAATTTGTTTAAAAAATTGAACTTTTTTAACGCCATCTGTCAGTGTAGTTAGATAGCTTATACGAAAACCATTCCATAATGATTTTCCATATCTGAATCAAGCTTATTTCCTTACATGTCATTTGAGTGTCTAGATAGTTGGTGCAAGAGGTCCATAGAACTTTTTCAAAACCATTCATTTGTGTGAGTTTTTATTTTTGGGACGAATATAGTTTTATCCAGAGTCGGATCGGCAAATTGAGAAGGACAGTAAAACTCGAATGTTTCTCAGACGTTTATCATGTAGCGGACCTGACACCCCTTGCCGCAGTGTTCCAGCATACTTACCACTGCGCTCACATTACTTCAAGTAATAGTCAGAATTCAGGTAGAACTCAGCTTGTTGAAAAAAATATTTTGCCAGAGCCATCTTTTAGTCATGTTTTATATTAAGTTTTCATACCTAGAAACATGATTCATTGCGATTAAAAAAAAAAAAAATTTGAGCCGATACTTTTTGTTATAGGTAAAGTATAAATTCATTTCAAGGACTGCCCGTCTGACATCTTAGATTGATACGCCCGCTTGGGAATATTGCTTCATGGGACAGACTGTAAATTGAGGCACTAGGCAACAACAGATAGTTCATTCAAAATAGTACTTTGTCGAAACTTAACCTTAGAGCTGGTACTGTCACATTTCAAACCTGAATTCAAAACGTTTTTACCGCTTTTTTTGCAGTTTCAAAAGTTATACCCTAAACTTGTACATTTTACTCGATAAAATTGGTTAAAGTCTTTACTATTTGGTTGTGTGATTAGCTAAATAATGTAAAAGTGGGTCGTTTGAAATTTTTAAATAATTTAAATACTCTACAAGTATCCAGGGCACTCAAAAGTCCGTTCTGTGCTAGTCTTCTATCAATCATAATAATAAAAATGCATTTAAATAATTAAATTGGTGCATTTTCTTCGAAAGTTCACATCTCCGTCAATGATTCGATCGAGGATCCAATCTACAGTGTCCCAAGAACAGGTGAACAACGAAATTTGGCATTTCGCCAAAGAAAACACATCCAATTTGAATGGAATCCCAGCCTAATTAAACGAAAAGCAAACATCACTCAAATAACACCACCCTCAGTCTATACTACACTATGCACACATCCTTCAAACGTTAAGTGCGATCACTTAGCCATAAACAAATAATCAAACCGATAAACAAAAAGAACATAAACATACGAGTATCTGTCCCAATTAATAAGCCACATGTCCAAGTCAATCCCCGCACCTTATTTTAACAAATCGACAAACAACAACAACAGCGGCCCGCACCAGACTAATAATATAATAAGACATTGATGCTCAATGAGGTGGACACAAATGTAACGTAATTAAATGATCCCCAACAGCACCAGCACTAGCCATACAGCAAATGGCAATTAAGTTCAATTAAATCCGAGCAGAGAGGTACACTGTGCTTAAATATGTGTGAAACTATTAATTGTCACATTTAAATATGATTTAAGCGGACAACACAAGACGAACACCCATCCTATCCCATTCCCATCTGTTGCTCGCGCGACTATGTATCTAGTTTGCTAATGTTGTTGTTATAAGTCTTATACTGTTTTGGGACTCCACTGTGTGTTTTGTGGTTTCAAATGATGTGCATTTAATTTAATTAATAAGAATTACTCACATTGTGTATTATATTGTATGCTGTTTGTCGTCCTCCGGTCCTCGTCTGGGTCAACACTATACCTAAACCTATGCCTTGATTAATTTAATTTAAAGCTGATGCCAGGACATAATGATGGACTCGATGATGCACACGTTGATGTGCGCACATAATGATGAGTAATCAAATGCATCATGAATTATAAATTTTCGTAGCGGCAATAATAGACATTAAATTTCCAAGTGTCATGTACAACACATCACTCAAGATGTACACGTTCACGTACACAAACAAAGAAGGGGAACACCCAGGGACCCGAGTATCAATCTTTGCAAACAATTAAGCAATTAGAAGGAGCAACGGTAATGTTCGTTGGCCAACGATTTGAACAAAATGAACATAAAACTTATTTGGCGTGTTGTCTTAAAAGTGCACTTAATTGTGCGGAGGACACTTGATAGCGATAAATCGTTTGATGTGATTTAGGAAAGGAACAAAAAAGTATCTCTTAGTAATAAAATGTTGAGAATGTCAGAGTTGAAGTCGCTTTTTAATTATGGGATACTGTGAGCGATGAACAGACTCCGAAACTGATGTCCTAACATTTTTAGTTCTTTTTTCGCATCTCGCACTTTATCGATTTCCTCCAAAGTTCACTGCAAATGTCCAAAGCTACTATTAAGGTAGTGTCACATTTGACTTGTGAACACGTATTTCAAACATCTTTTTCATAAGACGCATCCTGCTTTTTATCGATTTATGGTGCAATTAAGTAGCTCCACTGTAGTGGTACTGGGTACTGGCGCAGACAGCTAAACTCACCAATAATATGGTAGACGGAAATTGTAGTCCTTCAGAATAGGAACGCTGATCAGCAAAATGAAATGCGATTATATGACACCTGATAAGTTGAACCCTATATTTCAGCGGTATCTTCGATCACTTAGCTTAGACTTACACCATTCAATGATACATCTATGGGCAATACTCAACTCAGCCTCAGTATAAATTTAACATAGTCTATCTGTTTCCTCAGCAGAACAAAGACGTCGATCAGCTAAATAAAATGCGGATATATGTTACTTCAAAAGTTGAAGGTTCTCTTGAAACAATATCTCTCTTGAAACAATATCTTCGATCAATTAGTTTGGACTTAAACCATTCGATGTTCTGATCTGATCTAAGGCCGGGGGCAATACTCAGCCTCAGTTAAAGTTTTACATATCTACCTGTTTTATCAGCAGAAGAGATACGTTGAATACCAAAAGAAAATGCGGATAGATGATAGATGAAAAATAACAGATTCTACTGAAACAATGTCTTCGATATTTTAGCTTGGGCTTAAACCTTTCCATGAGACATCTAGTCAGTCTCAGTCAAAATTTAACATAATCTTTCTGTTTGCTCAGCAGAACAAAGACGTCGATCAGCTAAATAAAATGCAGATAGATGATCCTTGAAAATATGACGATTCTCTTGAACCAGTATCTTGGATCACCTAGCTTCGACTTAAACCAATCGATGAGATATCCAGGGGCAATACTCAGCCTCAATAAAAATTTAACATAACTATCTGTTTGATCAGTAGACTCAGTAGGAGAATTGAGGTTGATCAGTAAAATAAAATGCGGATAGATGATACTTCAGAAGTGCAACATTCTTTTAAAACAGTATCTTCGATCACTTAGCTTGGACTTTTACCATTCGTCACCTTCTAATGCAACACTGCAGATAACTGACACAACAACTGCAATAACTTGCTTAAAATATAAAGGGATTGGATTTACATGTACATGTAGAATTTGCGGTATAGATATATTTTGTTTGTATCAAGCTTTCCAGCAAAATAATGAACTTCATCAAATCCTGAGGATGGGTTCTATGTAACTGATAAGTAATTTACTAAAGCAAAAGTTAAAATAAATTTATCACATTAAAATACTTAATAGCTTTTAAATAATAACGCTTATTCTGAGATTCGATCGAATCGAGTATCCCTCGAATTCAAAACTTTCACTCGAATTAACTCCTCGCATTCTGAGTTTCGAGGGAAAGAAGTTCATTATCGAATGATTTCATTGGATGAATTTTATTTTCGAAATCAGCTGTATAAATACTTAGCTCTCAGATTAGGCTTGCCACCCGTCCTCCTTTGAGGAGGACAGTCCTCCTTTATAAGGTGATGTCCTCCGTCCTCCACAAAAAGAAAAATGTCATCCACACACATAATTACTATAACAAACAAAAAATCAAATTCAGAAGAGAGGGTTTCATGTTTCTCATCTCTTCAGGTATTTTTGACCTCTGCATCTGCATTGACCATTAAAGCCTATAGTACGCAGCTGCTGCGGAACGAAATATCTCATACAAAAATGACGCGACACGATATCATGAAAAAAAAAATGTCGCACCACCTTTCGTTTTGCAGTACGCTTCTGCTACTGCCGAAAAGTGGGTAATTGTAGTAAATTGCTTGGTACAATTCTCCACTATCTCTTCGCTTGCGAAATTTTACAATTCTTTTGACAGTGGCTACACGATTCATGGGAATGAATTTAAAAGCTGCTCTCCAACTTTTCTCTCCAAACATTAGATAAAATCCTAGCTAAATTTTGACATAGAGTGCGTTGTGGATATAAGAGTCAGAGAAAACAGCTGTTCTTAGAATCTAACTTCCTTCAAAAATGCATCAACTCTAATGTCATTTTCGGTTGGTCGTCCAGAACCGTACGGAAGAACTCTCCGCGATTCTGAATTCAAATCCAGAAGCAAATTTCTCTTCTTTTCAGGAGAAGAACTGTCAGATGAGTGCTTCCGGACGGTTCTGGACAACCAATCGAAAACGACATAAAAAACACAAGAGAAAAAAACCAACATGATCTGTCAAAATTTAGATTGACAAAATGTGCCGAACCATTAATCGGCGCTGCGTTAAATTTTGACAGATATATAAAGTACAGTCAGAAATGAAAATTTGATTTTTTAGCTGAAGTAGCGTACCGCTCGGCGGATTTGCTTAAATTTAGCTCAGCAAAATGTTGGAGAGAATTTTGTATTGGAGTTAAAATTTAGCGCGAGCAGCGTACTGTGATTTTATTATTACTTATTTTATAATAATTGGGCAATATACGCATTTTGGGTATTAAAAAAAAGTTTAATTTTTTTAAGTCCTCCACGAGATTTCCGAGAAGCTGGCAAGCCTATCTCAGATTCTCAATTGTTGTTGGTTTTAATTTGAGTAAAGATGGTATTTATGTATTCTTGGAGAGAGAAATACATATACATACACACATATCCCTACTTTCGAAGATATCTCTCGCTCTCCCGATCGACTATCGAGGCAAGACTGATTGTCCACAACACAGCACCGTGTCGGTCGTTGGCGTATGCCACAGAAACAGATACACATTTACCCACCCCAAAGAAAAGGAAAAAGAGCATTTCGACCACACATTTTCGCTCGAATAGAATTTGACATTTAACTCGATCCAATCGAATCTGAGAATGTGGGGACGGGGAGAAATGAACAAAATACGAATCTCAATCGAAATCGAAAGTTGGAATGTCATTTGGCTAAAATCGAATGACTTTCGATTCGAATCGAATCTCACAATTAGGTTGAATGTTTCAGTAGAAAGATTTCTTAAGTTATTATATCACTGTATTGTAAATTGTGCGGTAACAAGCCTATGTAATTTGTAAACGAAATAAAATCTATTTCGTTTACAAATTATAATCTATATATATATATATATAAATCTATCTATTTATAGACAGGGTTATAATGGGTAAAACGACCTCTTTCCACGACGGGCATCAGAATGGGTCAGTAATGACCAGAGTGTGGCACAGAGTACTCTTCGCCAGCCCACAAACCTAACTTAACCTTGCTTGCGATCGGATAATTAAATTTACTCCAGGAACTACGCCAAGGATAGTTGTTACGTTACTCCTAAGGTGGCATACCTCAATGACTGGGCACCTCCTTAACTCCTATTGGTCTATGCCCATCTTCAAAAGTAATGTAAGTCTTAGCACATACCTTTTAAAATGTGAACCAAGGTCTCGAACAACGTTTAGTTGATAAGCACCAGTAAAAGTATAGGTGACTGTATTGAACCCTATGGTACACCACTTTTCACTTTTTGAATGCAAATTTAACTCTTACTCTTCGGGCTTACTAGAGTCTAAATTTTCGAGGAACGCAACTACTAGTCAATACAACCTGCTAACACTTTCAGAAGAGTCTTATTCTTTTTAATGGCGTTGGTCGATAGGGAGGATACAACTAGAGGCCGAAACGGAGATGCATCCTGATAGTTTTTCAAAAGTCCCTTTTACTGCAATTAATGTTTCTCTTCATGCTGATAGCGACTTCCGCCTTAGTGTAGTGAGCCTATATAAAGGTAAGGCAATCTGGATTCGAAGTAGACAACGATATACAGATACACGTAGATACCTCCGCGATATGTCGTTTTCGCTGGGTCTAACGTCTACCAGGTAGTTTGGTTTAATGGTTGGTCTAAGTGAGATATTTTGCCTATAAAATCTATTGTCAATGTTGAAATTTATATCTCTTCCTTCTGGTTCCCGTTTTAATGCTCTGTACATTGACCAGACCTCAAGTCAAGGTCTCAACACTCATGATTGTGTGCCAAACGGACTACCATGGTTACAATGTGTTGAGACAATATAAAAGACTATACTTTCCATAAAAAAAATATTACGTTAACCTTATTACAGCTCAAGGGATTGATAAAACAAAATAAACACTTCACACGTCATGCCATGTGTGTGTAGATACTCCTCGAAGAAATCAAAAGACTTTTATCAATAATAAATCGTTCAATACTCACAATAGGTCCCGGCTGTTTATTATTTTCTTTATATGTTCATGAAAAGAACAGAGCCAAATATCATTAGTCTGTATACCAGCCTAATTCTCGTTTCCAGGGCTGCTAGAAACCCATTAAATTTTCGTTTCCAAAATAAACACAAGTGTATAGGAGCATAGTCGTCCCTACAGAGCAGAATTTTCCTTTTTTTTTTTCTCTTTTGCCAAAAAAATACAATAATAAACACTTAAACTTAAATTTATTACCAAACGGTTAAAGTATGTATTTAAAAAAAAAATATATTTCAGTACTCGCAAGTCGCAACTGGAGCTAAATATTTTTTTTTATTTACCTTTAATAGTAAAATGAACTAATTAAAAAATAATTTTCAACTTTCCACGAGTTTTTTATTGTTTAAACAAACTATAGATACATTCAATGAGGAATTTTAAATCCTTGGATATCTATCTACCTATAACTCTTTAATTTTTTTTTTCGTAATTATGTGCATTCATTATTAGCCCACACATCCTCCTCTCTGACAGGACTTAATCATCAAATCATTCACATTTTTATTTCCGAACTGTCGTCCATGGATGTTCAATTAAGCGGATTGCTATTATTCAGGGCATTTTATTTATCCGTTTCGGTGATGATGTGACACATTTTGTTTGATAAATTATTTCATAAATCAATGGATATTTAGAGAGTTGTATTGACATTTATATATATTTATTGTATGGTTCCTCACAAAGGCGAGACATCCCTGAAATTGGCCTTAAACATCATAAATATCAAAATGTGTGATTTTTCTTCTGACCCAGTGGATTATTATTTATTTATTTGACAGCGTAATGCCTACGTGTGTGTTATGATCGAAGGATTTAATTGGGGGAATTGGATTAATTTAAAAATATGCGAAAAGAATTAAAATACTTGTATGGCGAGTGAGTGTCAAAGGTGAGTGATTTATCATGGGAAACGATGAGTTGTGAATGGGAAATATTTTTTTCTTTTATGTCTCCTGTTCTATAAATTGAATTAGGCTTATTATTGATAATTAGGGGTAATTATTAAATTCAATGGGACTAATGAAGCTTGATGGTGGTCTGATGGTGATGAATTGATTATGATTTTGACAATGAATTTAAATTGGATAGGTCTAGTCATTTCATATCGCTTTGTGCAGGCGTATGGTAATCAATTTGAAAATAATGACCAAAAATGTTCATTAAGTTGCAAAATTGTTTGTCATTTTGAGTGTTATTTCATTGTCAGGATTCGTTTTTATGACAGGCAATAAAGCCAAAAATAATAAGTAGAATATGTATGTGGGAAGTGCTTTGTCCCCCTGCCTGCAACGCCCCTTATTGGGGTCTCTGTTGAATTTTTGGAGTAGTTTCGAATTTGGGTGTATGCAATGTTTCTTTTTATACATGTTTTGGATAGAAAACTTGCATACATATATCTAATTTCGCACATACTCTAAAACCAAAAGTGACCCCTTGTAGGGGGGCTTGCAGGGGGTCGGCTTGCATATTAAACCGCAAATGATTTTTGGGCTCTATATCCATCTTGTTGTTTATTTTTTTATTGGTATGGCATTTTTTTGAGCGTTATTTTGAAATCGATTTGGGCCTAACGCCGCCGTTTGTGCAAAGATCTCACAATAATGCGAACAAATTTGGGAACCATTTTGTGACACTGCTTTAGTTTACTAAAAAATGGGAAATAGAAAAAAAGTTTCTAATTTACGCCGATGACCTAGTCATCATCATTAGGGGGAACCACACGATTTCACAACACGTATGCAAAACGCCCTTAAGATAGGCCTAGACTGGTGCAGAAAAGAAAGGATTTCTATCAACCCCAGCAAGGCTGTCATAGTGCCTTTCACGAAAAGAAGAAATTTAAATAAAAACCAAATTTCGATCAATGACACTGTCATTGAGTACTCCAACGAAGTGAGATATCTTGGAGTGATCCTAGATAAGACTAAGCTGGAACTCCCACATAAACAAAAAATTTCAAAAAGCAACTCAAGCTTTCTGGGCCTGCAAACCTGCATGTGTGGTAGAACCTGGGGGATCTCTCCAAAGATCACAGACTGGATCTACACAGTCATGGTCAGATCCATATAACATACGCTTCAATAGTATGGTGGAACAAAGCCACCCAAAAAAACAGCCATATATAAGTTTAATAAGGTACAACGGCTCGCGGGTCTGGGCGCTACCGGAGCCATGTGTACCTGTCCCACTGCGGCTATAGAAGCCTTAATAGGACTAACACCTATCCTCAGCCACATTAGGAGTGTAGAGACGCTACCAACTTAAACATAAATCTGACAAATTTAAGCACAAAGATATTTTAGGTCAACGTGCATCATATCGTTCTGGCTATGCTACCAATTTATTGAAGAGGGGGCCAACCGTAATGCATTTTATTGTTGCCTACAAACTTTTGTCGGTCTCTCGAGTCTTCTTTTAATTTTTTCTGAATTTGGCAGTCACTTAAAAAGGAGTCTGAAAATCCTTTTGTTCTTGTAGTAGTAGTAGTTGCTGTTGTTGTTGTTGTTGTTGTTGTTGTTGTTGTTGTTGTTGTTGTTGTTGTTGTTGTTGTTGTTGTTGTTGTTGTTGTTGTTGTTGTTGTTGTTGTTGTTGTTGTTGTTGAAAATAACAATAATTGCAACCTGTTTGTTTAAAAATGGTTCTAGTTTTTGTATTAACAATACTTTCTTAATCTTGAATGGAAGTCGTCTAGAAAAAATTCTGATGATGCATTAGTTCGTTGTTGTTGTTGCTGATGTTGTTGTTATTATTGTTGTTTTTGTTCTTGTTGATGTTAAAATACCAATAATTCCAACCAAACTTTTTGTCTACAAATAGTTCTTGATTTTGTCTCAACAATATTTTCTTATACTTAAATGGAAATCACCTAAAAATAAGTCAGATGATCCATTAGTTAGTTCCGTTGTTTTTGTTGTTGTGGTTGTTGTTGTTGTTGTTGATGATGATGGTGATGATGATGGTGATGATGATGATGATGATGATGATGTTGTTATTGTTGTTGTTGTTGTTGTTGTTGTTGTTGAAAATACCTACAATTCCAACCAATGTTTTTGTTTACAAATAGCTCTTGCCCCCTTCTTTCAATAATATTTTCTTGAAAATCGATTATAATTTCAGGGATTGTGTTACTCTTCGCTTTCCCAAATTCAAGATTCAAGGAATGAGCAAAGGATCCACTTATTCTTTTTCTAAATCTTAATTCAGTCTTGTCATCTCAGATTTTTTATGACCACATCTTGCCTGTATGGAATAAAAGTTAAAAAATTTTTTTTTTGCCAAACTTCCCAATTTATAAGATTTTTCTTAAATTTTTAAGACAGTCACTTCTATACCGAATATAAAAATGTGAAAACCAACAACATAGTTGTGGCTTCTTCTTCTAGCAATATGTTGCCCTAAAATACCCAATATGCATTTCAGTTGACAAAAATCTCTTTACTCATCAGAGGTCACGCTCAAACGGAGCTACAAATGTTTTACTAGAAGTTCATCCGTGTGTATGACAATGCTTCAAAAATAAATGTCTACTCCCTCTACTAGGCTGTGGTGTAGGTACTTTCTTTTTATTTGTTTGTTCAAACAAAGCGTCTCATCTCCTTGTACACATTTTGCAGTGTTATACACTCTTTGACTGTGAAGCAACTTTTTTGAAGTGCAAATACTTTAGCCAAACAAATCCTTTTGTGTCTGTGTGGATGGGTATAGGAATAGTCCTCTGATGTCAGGTCTTCTCAAATTGCTAAAGGCGTTTATGTTTCGCGTAATGCTATATGGTCCGTTGAAGATACTCGAGGAAGGATTTCTATTTTTTTTTTTTCGTATATATGAATAAACTTTTTTGTTTTTTTGGGTGGCATACCTCAACTGCAGATACTTTTAAGACTACGAGTACCTATATAAATTTGAATGGTATAGTATATGCGAACATAACAGGTTCTCTGAAGTAGGTACATCTTGAAAATTTTCCAAACAATGTGATTATGAAAATATACTCCTTGCGCGGGATTTAGCTTAAATTTGGCTTTGGATGAGATAAATAAATTGAAACTGAGACTTTGTGATATTTATATTTATGGGGTGACTATACGACAGAAGCTTGCAACTCGATGTCGAAGTAGATATTAAATTTCTAACTTAGAGAATAAGTTTTAAGTTTCTTTGATCAAAGAGATATTAGATGTCCTTGTTGGTGTAGTGGAAAATTTCTACTGCTTTAATGGCAGGAGGAGAACGTAGTTTGCTTATTAAAAAATAAAAAAATTAGTTTTTGTTGTAAACTCCATCTGTTGGCATCATTAGGTACCCACTTCTCTGTTGTCAATCTTTGACTATTTTTGATAGTGTATTCTGTCAGGGGATTTTTGTTTTATGTCATCAAAAGTAGCGTCAGGGCACACTTTTGATAGAATGTAAGGTGTCATGAAAATTTCCTGTTTTTTACAGTATTCCTATTGTCCACCTCCCACTTCCAATTAGTGTAGCTAAAGAAAAACAAAACTCTATAACTAACCACAACATAATTAGCGGATACACCAACCGCTTAGTTGAGACACCATTAGATAGGTATCAGGTCTGTCTGTTCGTCTGTTTTTCTAACTCTTGCTTCAAAAGGTTTGTTTCAATTGGTAGATTTCTCAGTAATCGAAAATAAAGCAGAATCTTTTAGCCCAATTTGACACCTATCGGTTTATACCACTTTATTCGCAAATGCTTGCATACATTTAGGATGATTCGGAGCAAGTGACTCTTTTAACAGTTTTGTTAGGCATTGTTGGATCTGTTTCAATTATCAAATTGATCAGTAGTCGAAAAGGTAGCAGAATCCTTAGCGAATTTGTAACCCATGTTGACACCTATCTATTTATACCACTTTATTCACAAATGATTGCATACATTTAGGCTGATTAGGAGCACCCTTTTGTTGGAGATTTTTGTTTCCTTCTCTTTGTTTTCGATAGATAGATGTTCAATAAAACACACCCAAAGTCATTTTGAGAGCAAATTTGTAGGCAGTTTTATAAGCTTGGGCCGAAATCCTCTTAGTCGAACTTCGATACCAGTTTTTAAGTTTAAGTTTCACAAACTGTGTCAAAAACTTTAATGAATAATTTCCGTATAATTAATTTGGTTCGTAAAATTATTTCCTGAATATGTTAGAACTTCTTTCAGATACTCGTACTGAAAATTCGGAAAATGCAAATCATTTAGATACACATTCATAAGCGAAAAGCCATTTTGTTGGCATTGTCACGTCTTTTTGAGATACTAAAGTACACACATTTATGTACATTCCATGTTTGCATCGCAAAGATTTACCGCACAAAGAGCAAATAAGGATCATACTTCATCCTGTTTTACGTGCCGAAACAAATCACCATCTCCTCATTGTTACAATCTGTACAAAAGAACACACACTCTGGGCTTATATTGAATCTTTAATGCACAACAAGGGAGGAAGTGGGCAAACGTATATGCAATACTTGAAAGGATGTCTTTTAGTACATATATTTCACCCAAAAGAACCCTTCAGATACACCCAACCAGAGAGGATATGAAATGTTAATTCTTATTGGAATTTGTAAAATGTTCTTGTTCATATATTTTCTTTTCTATTCCTTAAAATTTTAAATCTATCTGAAAACCATCCTACGCACAATTTCATTCAATTATTCATTTAATCGTTTCACATTGACAAGCCATACACAATTGACAGACAGGGATTTTGATTACAAAAAAAAAATGAAGACACTGCAGAAGAAGGGTGAAAAGTTAAATAAATTTGCATAAGGATTTTCAAAAGAATGCAGTGACAAGGCTACACGTTCAAGGATTTTTTTCTTTGGCAACAACTGCCTAAACCATAGAAAACGTTATACAATTTTTTTTTTTATTTATTTTATTTTCCTTCATTTTGTCGTGATGATGGATTATTGGAATTTATTTCCTTTTTGGAGAATTCTTTGTTTGATATACAATTTAAAATTGAAGGGTGTCGTCGGTCGTCGTTGGCAGTCGGAGGAAACGTGTTGAAATGTCATGAAACCTACACAGACAGTGGACGTCATTTTGGGGATTTTTTTTCTCTTTGCTTCTTTTCTAAATCGTTTTCAATAAATTTCACAAGTTTTTCGAGACTAGAATTTTTGCAACGCACGAAATAAAATCTAATTATACAAAATTCAATTGGCAAAAATTCAAAGGAAAATTCAATTCAGTTCAAAATAGAAATATATTGGCCTACCCATATCATAATCGATTTTATTCGACAGCAGATGTAATTATAGGCGTCACATTAACACGCTGTCGCGACATTAATAATTATTATTCACAACAAGTTGTGTTGTGTGTTGGTGTATAGGTATTGATGTTGTGTAACTTTGGCATTTGACGAAGATTAGAATTTTTCAGTCTATTAAGGACCTTTGGGTATTATTTTTCTACATTTCTGGATTTCCATTTGTTCCTAAAATAAGTTACATAGAAAAAAATTGACCTACATGGACCTAGATATTACCCCAATTATTTCATTTAAATTATATGAAAATCGTTACAGAAAGTCCTAACAGACAATTTTTAGAAACTGGTAGCTACTTTGAAATTTTACTATTTCTACAGTTTTTTATCAGGCTAATATTGATGCGGACTAGTTAGTAAAAATTTCTGATTTTTTCCGAATCGACTGGAATTACACCCGCTATTGAGGTTGGAGAGGAGGTGTGTGCATTGGCGGCAAATAGGTAAAGAAAATAGATAGTATCTTATAGTTCTTAGAGTGAATTTAGAAATTTGAGATTCAAGGAAATTGAAGCCTTGAAAATGTACCCAAGTACATAATGTACCTACAGCAAATTGAGACATTAAGTTCGAGTGTTTCTAAGTCGAGTTGAATGCTCTACGGTAGCCGATAATCCGTTTTTGTTATCTAGTTATCTATAATATCTTCTATCTCATATATAAAAATTAAAAGTATCCCGGTTGCACCAGGTAAACAACTGCGGAGCCAAAAATTGTGAATTTAAGGGGCGTGGCCCTCCCATACAAAAAAAGCATTCAACATCTTTCTACCTCGAAAACAACCAAACTAATTGAGCTCAAATTTTCTAACAATCCTAGGTATCCGCTCGGGAGTATTCCTGTAAAAATTGGGCAAAGAGGTGAGGCACCTTCTATACAAAAAAAAAAAAAAACAGTTTTCAAGTATTGTAATAGATGGCGCTGAACACCAAAATCTCAAAATTGCACTATATCTTGACATTTATGGCACCTTTAGACTTGAAATTTTGTAAATTTACGTTTAATGCCTTTAGGAAGCATTTCATAAACTATATGGGTAATCGGGCTAAGGGGCGTGGCACTACCCAATTAAAAAAAAAAACGGAAAATGTTTTTTTCTCGACACGGGCAAGGCATAATTCATTCATTCACCGAATCGATAACTATTCGTCACTCTATCGCGTAAGCAGTGCTATGTTTTGTCTAATAAGTCGACACATCTTCGTCTATCTACGGGATTCTCTGATGCACTTAAATAAGATGAGCTTAACTCTGGCCGTTTGTTTGTCATTAACAAAAGAAATTCCAAGTAAAACCAGAATCAGTCGTGTGAGAAATTCTGACCACATGGTCATTTTACACTCTAAAAAGAGTAGATCTACATTTCTTTGTCTTCAGTAAAATTTTGTGAGAAGATTCGTCATTGAAACACTCATGCCCGGTGATAAAATTGAGGTAGAAGTTCTACCTCTCTTCGACCAGACGACGCACGTGCCACGCAATTGGGCATCAATCAGCGCTTCTTTTTGTGTTTTTTTTTTTAAGTGACGAGTCTTTGCCAACAAGCCTTATACACTCTTGAAGCCCTCAAAGAGAATATCCGTCAAGAATTCGAGGACAGATCGCCAGAAGTTCAGGCTATTCTGGTCATTAATTCTCGAATGGAAAAAAGTCATACAAAAAATTACAGCCAAAGAACATCATGTGACAACTTTTGCGCCACCTTGTATGTCTCCACTTTACGTGGATGACTCCTTCTTCGGTGACAGTAAGAACCCTCCATCCGAAAGGTTCTCCTCCATTGGCATTGTCCGTCCATATTTTCCTCATCAAATTTCAAAGGATGGACTGCCTTTTCATCAATATCCGTTTTCGCCTAGTACTTATAAAATTGTCATCCGTTTATTCAGAGCAGAGATTTATTACTATCTACTACATCAACGCAACATAGGTACAAAATTAAAAAGGAGAGCAGTCAATGTATCTATTGCCAAAGCGGTAACTTGAAATATTTTACTTCATTCATCATAAATACGACACCACTTTGAACAAGTATAATAGAACTTGAAACGTTCTTAGAAAATCGCAAACGCCACTTATCAATTCCCTTCCTCTCTGGTCGAGTCATATTCCCTAATTAATTTTCTCTCTCTCTCTCTCACGTCCACACCTCCGAACAGGACACTTGCTGGTAATTTTATTCCCATCCAATTTGTTAACAATCTTCTCTGTGTGACATTCGAAAAAAAACTCACCAGTCAAAAAAGGACAAACGCCTCACTATGATAAATGGCCGTCGCGCCATTTTGAATAAACTTTACACTTCATTTTGTTATGCGCCGTCTTCAATTAAATTTAATAAAAAAAAAACTCATAAGAAAGGAAACATATTTACTAAATGATCCTTGCTTCGGCCAACACCACCCACTACTCTATACATCATTTATCTCTTTACTCGTACACTTAAAGGTCCTCTTTCTTATAGTAGCGTCACCTTCTTGCAATATTTAACATCCCAAACATCATTGCGCGCGCCCATTCATCGTCATCGTTCCACTTTCACCCGTCACTTGCGCTGCTCAGTTGGTTAATGATGTAAATTTCTGTTGACACTTTTCATCTACACCGCTTTTTTTTCTCTATTCAGACTTAAAAATAGAGTAGAGAGTGGTAGAAAATGCTGCCACTAAAAAAAAAAAAAAAAGTATAAAAGAGTCCTTGCGTATACTTTTCGTCATTTGAATATAAGTTACGTTGTCGCGACAACGACGGCTAGAAACTTATGATGATGCAAATGGACTAGTAAGGGAGCATAGTCTGTATGCCTTACCCCAAGCTCTTGCTTATAGTTTATGCTATTTATGCCGCAAGCGGTTTCACATGCAGCAAAGCGCATTCATATTATTACTTACGTCATGTGAAAGGGTTCAGCGCGGTGTGTTAGTGGTGGTTGTCAACATCCATTTGATGGTGAGCTTGAATGTAATTAGCTGTGAATAGATTGAGAAAGTACTTTAGACAAGGAGAAACTATATTAAAACACACGTAGATACGTAGATACTTGGCTGGATAACATAAGTGAATGACGCAGATGAAACTGTATATATGTACAAGATTTCTTCTTAATGGAGGTGAAGTACGAGTACCCCTTCATGCCATTCGTAGGTGGGCCTCTTTAAAAACTTCTTGTAAACTTTAGTGTGACTTCTGGCAAAGGACTGCTTATTTCATCAACTAATGGCTTTGTGTTTCGTTTACTGCCGAGTACCAGATATAATGTCCTCAACCTGATCATACAAATTGAATGACTTAATTAGAACAGGACGATTATTAAAAATCGCGGGTAATAGACACCAAAAATGACTGCCAATATAATAATGTTGGTTAAGCTATTTGTCAGATTTTACTCTCCTACTCATTACCCCCCAGATGACAGTCAATTAGTCATCATTATTGACCACTAATGGGCTACTGTCACTGTGTCGCAAACCATTTCCGATCTTAGTCACGGCTGTATCTGTAGTCACAGATGTAACATATTTTGTCCTTGTAGAAACCACTTTCGAAATTCTAAAGACCTCCCCCTACCACGTTGTCCATCTTCAGGAGTGTCGAAAAAATTTACTAGCACACTACTTGCCCAATTGGTGCCAACAACTTATCTTCCGCTCATTTATTGATCTTTTAAATTGAATTAGCAAATTCATAGCCTCGTATCTGCCTACTCTATTGAAAAACTCACGTTTGCCCCTTTTAGGTGGGGTCAGGTTGAAGATTTCTAGAGCACTCATCGAATTTGTTCAGCTGTTCCATTTTTATGCCATTTTTGAAGCCAACTAATGGGTATGGTCGTACTATCAAGCTATCATCAGGACGTTACTTTCGTTGCCCCCCTTTTAGTGGGGCTGGGGGTCACTTGAAAACTTCTGAAACGCAAGCATTATGATATTTTTTAAAACCGGAGAGACAACGTGAAAGGGGACCTCCAGCTCAACCAACTTAAAATGCACAACTGGAGGTGGTTAGCCAAAGATCAGGCTAACTGGAAAGACGTGTTGGTTGGGGCGCAGGTCCATCGCGGATTGTAACGACACCTAAGTTAGTAAATTCCAGAAAGTTGATAGTTTTGTTCATGCCATCGAGCGTGCATCAGTAGCTTAATTTATTTGCTTGAATTTATTGGGGGTCATTTATGTTTCAAAATTAAATGGTGCACGGATCTTCTCAGTATTGTTGTTCTACTTCTATTTTGAAAATTGTGTCAAAAATTATTTTGTTTCGTGACATACAGAGGTCATCTTGGTTAGAAAATAAGGCTGCATTTTAATGCTACTACATTACAGATTGTGACCTTGTTTGGCATGGTTGGAGTTAATGGCGCAAATGAAAACGCCGAGAAAGTTGCTGACTTTTAGAGGACAATCCTTATAAATTATCCAATTTTGTGATCGGTAGAATTTGGCAGCACGAAATTTTTCGTGGCAAGAATTTGAACTATTTCCACTGCTCCATGTCTACATCTTATCAAGGTAAGCTTCTCATCTAATCAGACTTACAGCCTTACAGAAAACGACTCCAAATATTATATTAAAAATAATTTAATCCCTCACTTCGTTGGCTACACATCACCTCATCCCAACATTTCTTAAGGGACGATTTGTACTCCTTTCATTTCCTCAATAATTCCACATTCTCCTGGTAGAATTCATTTGAAATTTCTTCCTTCCTGCTCTAGTATTTCTCCTTCCCCAGTCATGCAAAACGAAAAAATGTAACAAACTTCCTGCAACGCAGTTAGCATATTGTACAAGTTGGCCTCTTATCTTCATGTTCAGATTTCCGTTCGGTTTAGGAAATTCTTTAAAATAAAAAAAATGTCTGGCTCTATCTGCAAATGCGATAGCGAAGAAAAGTTTCTGAAAAATAAAACCCACACTATATCGCCCAAGAGGGAAGTGACCGATTTAGTATATGTAACTATAAACGCCTTATGCGAAACGCTTCCACCAAGTCGTGCTTTGTTTTATTTACTGACATTTTTTTTATCATTCATTACTTACAGTCTTTTTTTTTTTAGTCGTAGTGTTTTAATTTCCCGGCGATTTTTTATTTTTTTTTTTGTTACTCCACTCTTCTTCTTCTTTTTCTTAGTCCCGCTCCAGCTCTATCATAGTCACATTAACGTCAGAGGAAAGTTTATTAAGTCATAAAATTAGAATAAGAATCAACGTGCAGTGAATTTCATTCTTCCACTTTATTTTGTTTTTGTGTTTTTATTTTTTTTTCTGCTCTGCTTTGTGTATTGCGAAGAAATAAAAATGTCGTTGACTGTGGAATTTTTTTTTTGTTTTGTTCCTTGGTGTCGTCTTCTCGTCTATATTGTCGTCAACTTTAGTGCATGCTGCGTCTCTATGTCGCTCTGTGTGTCTTATTTTGAATTCAAAACAGAAATCGCAATTTAAGTAGCTTGAAAGTGACTTGGATTGGCGCCCAACGTGAGGGATGCTGTGACAAATCGACGTATCATATTGTTTACAATTTGTCATCATCCCCTTCATTGGTGTGCTATGTGTGTATCGTCCTTTTGCCATTTCAGACATTCTTTGTCGTTTCTTTTTGCGTTAATTTACCATGAAAAAGCATCACCCACGTACGTTAACCGTTTTCGTGGTGTGACATAAGGGGAGGGTGTCAAATTCGATGGCAGCATGATATTACCAACTCATCTCAAGCTCCATTGGAGATAGATTGTGTGATGCTGCCTGCATTCACGTCTCTGCTTAGCTATATCGAATAACAATGCTGGCGTAATTGTTTTAATGCTCACCGAAAGCGTAGTTTTTTGTTTATGATGCTCGCCAAAGTTGATGAAGACGAAAACGTCAACGGGCGACTACGACGAAGAAGTAATAAATGGTGTTGGCATTAATTTCGCGGACACTATTACTATATACATACTAGGGATAAAGAGGAACCCCCCTTTATATATCCATAATAGCAGACGATGAAGCGCTAATGGGAATAGACGGATCGTAAATTTCCATGCCATTAAGGCAGACGATTTTATTTCTCAAGTTATGATGTTTAAACATCGAGCGCGAGTTAAGTATCCATAGCAAAACATATTGAGAAAAAAGATAACATTATTTGTATTCAATGATATCTTTAGCCTCTAGTACAGTCTTGCACACAACGCTACAATGATAACATATGTACAAGAGATAATATCGTTTGTATACAATGTTGGAATATTATCTCTTCTTCATTATCAAGCAAGACGATTGTACGCTTGGGTCTCCTTGTAGATAGATAAGAAAAATATATAAATACGACTGTATGATGAATTTATCGATAGTCTTATTGTAACTACATAGTAGCCTTAAGCTCCTTTTAGAATTAGTAAAAAGTATTTCAATAATAAAGGACATAGTTCCAAATAAATATTGTTTAATTTTAAAAGTAAGAAACAAGTGTTTTAATTGGCGATCCTGCCAGGAGGTTAAATATACTTTTTAACTTCAATCGAGCGGACCTCGGGAACAAGTAGTGAAATCTAGTATAAACAGAACACTCGCGTTACCGGTTACAAGAATTACCTAGCATAGCAGGTACAAATATAGCTTCTTCATACGAAGCAGCTAAGCAATTCAGTGAAAGTGTATATGTGGAGAAAAAAAACACACAAATTCGACGACAACAGACACGAGTTCAAAATGGAACAACTCGCAGTATTAATGGCAAGATTAGAAGCTTTAGAAACCAGGTGCAACACAGTAACACAAACCCTAGAGCACACACGCACAGAGAATGCAAGGTTAGCAGCAATAATAACTAACCAAAATCAAATAAACACTAATTTAGAAACAAAACTAAATGAAGTAAAATCTGGATTAGGCATAGTACCAAACATACCTGTGCTAGAGGAAATAAGAACCACATATACAGATGGTAGTGAAATACAGTTAGACGCATTTAAAAGCCTACCTATTTTCAACGGCGATCAATCAAATTATCGGTCGTGGCGCGAAGAAGCATCCAGATTAATGGACAGCATTAAAAACTTCAAAACACACAGTAAGTACGCAGCAGCATTGACTATAGTGAAAAGTAAAATACAGGGTGCAGCCGCGAATGTGTTAACTAATTATAACACAATTTTTAATTTTGAGGCGATACGTAACAGATTAGATTATACGTACTCTAATCAAGAACCTCTATACGTGCTACAAGACATGATGAAAGCCATCACGCAAAAAAGAAGCACACTGTCTGAATACCACGACGAGATAAATAAAAATCTCAATTTAATAATATCAAAAATCACTATGTCAGGTGATCCGCCGAATATAATCGACAGACTAATTAAAAATGCTAACGACGACGCAGTTCGTATATTCATTGATGGTATGAGTGACAACTTTACAAGAGGATCATTATATTCAGCTACAATAAATGATCTAGAACACGCATTCGCAATTGCTCGCAGAATAGAACATGATAATGTGCACAGGCATTTACATCTCACTCAAGATAAGCACCACAAAAATATGCCACATGAACGCAGAAACGAAAGAAGACCAAATTATTCGAGCCAAACAACGAATTATCAACCCCAGAAGCAATACGATAATATGCAGCAACACAATCAAGGACCACAGCCGATGGAGATAAACTCGAGACAAATTGTACATGCACAGCGACAAAATTGGAATCAATGCAAACCCGATGTATATAATCCACCAGCGAAACGTGAACACAGCGGGAGTTTCAACACACACAACAGACCGCAACGATCTTATCAGCAGAACTTCAAGCAGCAGAGAGTAAATAACTCCCGACAACAACGCAGAGACGATGTCAGCAGTACATATGCAGAAGCAGATGAAACGGAATGTATGGTAAATAATAACATAAGAATAGATCATTTAAACTAGTAGACGGGTTGCCCTGCTTAAATTTAACTAGTACTATTCATAAGAAAATTTACAAAATTCTTATTGATACTGGTGCAACCCATAATTACATTAATAGAAAATGCGATTCTAGCGAAAAAATTAAAATTAAACCTATAAAAATAAAAACAATGCATGGTTATTCTATGGTAGATACAAAGAAAGTAGTTAGGATATTAAAGAAAAATATAACATTTTTTGAATTAGAGGATATTCAGTCTTTTGATATGATATTAGGATATGAAGGACTTAAAGTTCTAAACGCGGAAATAAATTTCAGTAATATGACTCTAACTACCATAAGCAGTGTCGAATCTATTCAGAAAATTAATTACATAATTGGGGAAAATAATATTTATAAAGCAGACATAGATAGACTGATGAAGATTAATAACAGCATAGGACCGTTACCCTTTACAGATACTATAGAAGCAAGCATTAGGACGACCAATGATAATCCGGTTTATGTTAAACAATATCCATATCCCATAGCAGATAACGAATTCGTAAACAAAGAAATACAGAAACTCTTACATGACGATATAATAGAAAAAAGCCATAGTCCTTATAACAGTCCCATATGGACAGTACCTAAAAAAGGTTTGGACGAAAAAGGAAAACCAAAACGGCGCATGGTTGTTGATTTCCAAAAACTTAACGCTCACACTGTAACAGACAGATACCCCATTCCGGATGTCAACATGACAATTCAAAATTTAGGTAAAGCCAAGTACTTTACAACGTTAGATTTGGAGTCAGGTTTCCACCAAATTAAAATCAAAACAGATGATAAAGAAAAAACAGCTTTTGCTATAAATGGCGCAAAATATCAATTTAAACGAATGCCTTTCGGGCTCAAAAATGCACCAAGCATATTTCAGAGATGCGTGGACGACATTTTGAGAGACTTTGTAGGTAAATTCGTACACGTTTACATTGATGACGTATTGATATATTCTTCATCTGAGGAAGAACATATACAGCACATAAGTCAAGTATTCGACGTACTCAATAAAGCCACATTAAAAATATCTGATGAGAAAAGTAAGTTTTTTCAAGAAGAAGTAGAATACTTAGGTCACATAATCAGACATGGTAGAATCACTACGAACCCTGAGAAAATAGCAGCTATAGAAAATTTTCCAGTCCCACAAACGGTAAAGGATTTGAGAGGATTTTTAGGTCTTACAGGTTACTATCGTAAGTTTATAAAGGGATACGCAAGCATAGCCAAGCCCCTGACATTATATTTACGAGGAGATAACGGTAAAGTAAACAAAAAACAAAGTAAAAATATTAAGTTAAATCTGAATGATTCAGCATTAGAAGCGATTAGAATTTTAAAAAATTATTTGAAAGAACAAGTCGAACTTTTTCAACCGGATTATAGTAAACCATTCGAGCTTACTACTGATGCATCCAACATAGCTATTGGAGCCGTACTAAGTCAGAATAAGCAACCTATACACTTCTTGTCAAGAACACTGAGTAAGACAGAAGAGAACTATAGCACAAACGAGAAAGAGCTATTAGCGATCATATGGTCCTTACAAAAACTCAGAAACTACATATATGGTATAGCAGACTTAACCATATATACCGATCACCAGAGCCTTATATATTCTGTATCAGAAAAAAATCCCAACACAAAGCTGAAACGTTGGAAGGGAATCATTGAAGACTTTGGAGCAAAATTAGTTTATAAACCAGGAAACCTAAATCTTGTAGCTGACGCATTATCACGTCAACGCATAAATACTTCTACCATAGAAACAGCACATTCAGCTGAAAGTTCTTCTAATGATATAATAAAAACTGTGAATCAGCCTTTTAATGCATACACTGCACAGTTCGAACTTATTGAAGATATAACAAATAATATCGAAACACAAATCTATTTTGGTAACAAAATAAGACTCATAATAAAGTTTAAGGACAAAGACTCTTTACTAAGGCAGATGAAAGAAGTTATACAACCCCAAAAGATTGTAGCTTTGCATACGAAATTTGAAAACATATACAAATATGGTGAAAACATAAAAAAAGAATTCCCACTAGTAAGATTTATATTCACACCAAGAAAACTTCAAGACGTGACAAATTTGGAGGAACAACTAAAACTTGTAAGGGTAACTCATGAAAGAGCACACCGAGGGTTACGTAACAATATACAAGAAATCTCAGAGAAATATTACTGGCCCGATCTAAATAAACAAGCAAAGAGTTTCAACAAAAAATGCATAGCATGTCTATTTGGAAAATATGAAAGAAAACCTATCAGAGAACCTCTGAATAATTCAGAAATACCAACACATGTGGGAACACACATTCATATGGACATATACTTCAACGACAAGTATACTTTCCTTGTAACAGTAGATAAGTATTCTAAATATACAATCCTTCGGGAAATCGAAACTCGAAACAGACTGTACGACGTTATGGAAGAGGTCTTATCTAATTATTTCCCAAAATGTGAACGACTCATGACAGATAACGAGAAGGGATTCAAAACAGAAATGGTGAACCAAATGTGTTTGAAATACAACATAACTAAAGTAGAAACTCCAGTATACAGATCGACAGCTAACGGTCAGGTAGAACGTGTAAACGGTACAATAACTGAACTGTCTAGAATATTCACAATTCAGAATAAAACAAGACTTATCGAAGAAATATTTAGAACAGTGCGTGAATTAAATAATTCTATACACTCAGTTACCGGTTTGAAACCTAGAGACATTTTCTTTAATCAAAATAAATATAGAAATAGTGAAATTATAATAAATAAACTAAACTCAGCATCCAAAAAAGTGATCGAACGTCTAAATAAAGGAACTCGACACAGAGAGTATAAAAAAGGAGATAAGATAATGGTAAGAATCACAGGTCTTAGAAAGAAATCTAACGCTAGATACATAACAAGAATAGTAGAAGAAGATAAAGGAGACACGGTAATCTCTAAAGAAGGAATAAAAATTCACAAGGATAACATAAAGAATTATCATTTTTCAGATGACGAAAATATTAATATTCCTAACATTACTAGGAATTGTACAGAGTCAAGAAGGGCAAGGAAACGTTCAAATAACTGAGATACTAAACAAGAAGTTTATACTTACGCAAACAGATGACGTGTATTTATTCAAAGAACAAACTTATTTGTTACATGCCACCAACCTGACTTCGATATTTCAACCTTACGTAAATATCGTAACTAGTAAATATCAACCTACACAGGAAGAAAAAATTTGGTTAAGTAAAATTAAGAATTTAGCAGACCAATTACAAGAACATACTAGGCATACTAGATCAATTAACTTTTTAGGAACAGCTTTCAAATATGTGTTTGGTAATCCTGACCATTATGACTTAGTTAACATAGAAACGAGTATAAATAATCTCATAGAAAACAATAATAAACAAAAAACTATAAATTCTAGATTTGAACAAATTTTGCAACAATTCGAAGGTCAGAGCCTTAAAGAACATTTAGTAATAGAACAAGTGTACGAACAATTATTATTATTGACCAGAACAATTAATGCAGCAAAAAATAATGAATATTTATCAGAAAGCCTAGACTTAGATGACATTAAAAATATTATTCAACATGAAATAATTCAAGTACCCATAATAAATATACTTGAGTACTCTAAAATATTTTTAGCTAGAACTGATGAATTCTTCATCACAATATATAAATATCCAGTTCTAATTAAATCATGTAAATTGTATAAAGTAACACCTTTAAATTCAAAACATGGAAAAATCATTACAGATAAAACAATTGCCTTATGTAACCAAACTTATTTAAGAACAAGAAATTGTCAAAATCATCTAAGTAAAAACATTTGTGAAATTAACTTTGAAGAAGAAAATTGTCTTATTCCACTTTTAAAGAATATAACTTCAAAATGCAACATTAAACAAGAATACGATTACGACTTAGAAATTGAATCCGGTGTTATGTTATTAAGCGGTAAGCATAAGTTAAATAATCAAACAATTAATGGTATAAACTTAGTTACTTATGAAAATACTATAAATCTAGACGATAAAATATACAAAAACATGCATAAGCAAATTAAAGAAGTTATATTAAGAAATCATAATTCAGAGTCTTACATCGACCAAATAATTAAAGAAGATACAATGTACAAATTCGATAACATAGATACTTTAAAAAAACTAATTATTCCTTTTGAAGAAAAACCGATATTATCAACTATATACACAATTGTAACACTGATTGTTATTCTAGCATTTACGTACGTAATGATAAAAACTATACAATGTATAACAGATCGTCAAAAACAAAAAAAGATTGACGCATATAACAAAACTTATGAAAGAGAAATGTTAAAAATAGCGTCGAAAAATCGGGACGATTTCGTTTAACAAGGGGGGGAGTTAAGTATCCATAGCAAAACATATTGAGAAAAAAGATAACATTATTTGTATTCAATGATATCTTTAGCCTCTAGTACAGTCTTGCACACAACGCTACAATGATAACATATGTACAAGAGATAATATCGTTTGTATACAATGTTGGAATATTATCTCTTCTTCATTATCAAGCAAGACGATTGTACGCTTGGGTCTCCTTGTAGATAGATAAGAAAAATATATAAATACGACTGTATGATGAATTTATCGATAGTCTTATTGTAACTACATAGTAGCCTTAAGCTCCTTTTAGAATTAGTAAAAAGTATTTCAATAATAAAGGACATAGTTCCAAATAAATATTGTTTAATTTTAAAAGTAAGAAACAAGTGTTTTAATTCGCGCTTGGCTAGCTTGATGAATATGAGTTCCGTGGGAAGGGCATTTGGTCTTAAATCAACTCTTAAAACAGTTTTTCTTTTAATGTTTTTAAGGCACTGGCGGCCAAATTTTATTACTCGCCTTGATTCATTAAAATCGAATCTAGACACAGAGAGTGTTTGTGCTCGCAATGAGGCAAGGAAATAAGTCAAGTTTTGGGGAAGAGTATTTTTTAAAACAATCGCATGCTGTTCTTTTGCAACTTCACTGACATGGAACTCAATAAGCAGTTGTACATTTGTTTTACTCTGAATGGCTGTATAATTTCACCCCCATAAAGTCTGTTCTTTGTAAAATAAGTTTCATCTGCGTCACCTTTGCGTTACGTATGAATTTTCGCAGATTTTATTGGTAAATCTTGGGTATTTAAAACCCTAAAACAAAACAAACGTTAGTCCAATGAATCTTTCTACATTCAAGAGATTAAAGAATGAAAGTTCGGATTTTTTTTTCAATTCCCCGTCCAAGTTGGACCAACCTGTGGATAGACAGATCTTTAGGAAATTGCTTTCAGTTTCGCTCAACAAATTTGTTAACTTCTTTGCACTAATTAGGACATCACTTTAGACTCGAAAATTCAGTCACTCTTCGGCTTTCCATAGTACTAAATATATCTATATCCTAGGCGGTAAATTTGTACTAATTTGACAGTTGACAGATAGTCATTAAATCATCTCCTTCACTGTCCGTCGTCACAAAAAATCTGTATGTCATAAAAGGAAATTTTAGTGCTCAAATCGGCCAATGATCGATTAATTTAGCATAAATATTGAACACGCTTCTGCCAAAATTAATAAAACTGGGCTTATACTGGTTTTAAATGCGTTTCGTTTGAGTTTCCTTTGCGTCTTATTTGAGTTGCCTATGCTTTTTTGTTGGAATTAAGTCCAAAACCGGCTCTCAGTTATACCAAGGAAAGTGTAGTAGTATATCTTTTGCCTGAATGGCTGTAAGCAAAATTACCTGCTTTCCTAAATTCGTCGCTGAATGTATCTTTTATGACAGGATGTAAAAGGACGGTCTATTTAGTTTCGACCAACTTATCAACAAATGAAAAACTTACATTACCTACTCTTGGGTTTAGAAGAATGGACTTATTGTGCGCTTCTACAGGGAAAGGACATCCTTGTTTCCAAAAGGCAGCAAGTATCTCTTGGAACAAAATGTTGTTTCCGCATATTGAACCTGAAACCTATTGCTCAGTAGTACAACGCACTAGCCACTGAGTGACTGCGACAATCGATTTATGGCAGTATTTTCCAATTAGACTCATATTTCGATTTATTATCACTTGCGCTGTAATAAAATAAAATTCATTAAAGCGGTGATTATTCAAAATGCAAAACTTATTCATTTTTCCCCGAACCGTTTTGACATTTCAGTTTTCGCCGCGTTGTACTCTAGAACTTTGTTTAAGCTAAGCGGTCAAGTTATTTTATCCAAATTAACTTCTTAGCTATTTCATTTGGTCGACTCACTGGCACTTTTTCCTACCGTATTTAATATCGTTAGATAAGGTTGTGAAACATTTTTAACTTGTTGCTACTGCATTTTTAAGCCAAATCCATCATATTCACTATAATATAGCTATATTCCATATAAGAGTGATACAAAAGTATCTACTGATTCTAATATCTTTGAAGAGAAGTCAATGTACTACATGGCTGTTTAGGAAAGCACCGAATTAGTTCGATATCAGGATGTAACATAGTTTCACAGCTGTCTAAAATATCATGTTCTCAATGACTGTCAATATGTTATTTTTTCTACCAATGGCAGTAGGATGTATGATTTTTTGATATCGGCGGTGGTAACTCATGCGACATAGAGTTAGAGACCATCTATATTCTATACCTAGTGTAGTCTCCATTGACTACATCACGATTTGGCTAAACATCAATAGCAGCGCCATCTAGGAATGAGCTACTTATTTATTTTAATTTTGGACTTGCTTTCAAATTCTCAAATCATTTCTAATTTAGAATCCAGCTACAAGTTAGCTTCATTTTGGGTCGAAGGTTAATTTGAATCGAAGGCTGTTTAAGTGTACATACATTAACGCCATCTGTGGGTCAATAAATGTACTAACAAATAATTACTAGCTTCTTCTTAGATTGCGAATATTTCATTGAACCCAGCAACTATCGTAGGTGCTCTTTAAATATAGCTTTATTTCATAAACTATTTAAACAAATCTCACTCAAAAGCGCCATCTATGCGCAAAATGTTCGCACTAAAAAAAAAGTAATGGTCCTCCTATAAAACACATGACTTTCTAGTCGAATTTCCACCCTTCCTCAAACGCTTATTAATAAAATGTTCCCCCATTTATAATTTTAAACAAATTTACAATTTAAAAGCTTATCAAATATTTTTCCTTTCTCTCATTTCAGGTAAGTCTCACAACACTGATGGACAGAATACTACTCATATTTAAAATATCTGATTGTGTTGGTAAATTTATTATGAAAATTTTCCATTGAATTGCATCTCAATAAATAAAAAAAAATCCTTTCTACCGTATCCACACATAGCTTTAAAAAAAAAACTTCAAAGGATATCCGATTACGTTCCTAGAGTAAACTTTCACTTGGCCAAATTAAATTACCAGAAATAAAATTCCATTTAAATACTTTGTTTTCGGAATCCTTTTCGGAAAACGCTCCTTCGTTGGGGATTTTGTTTTTAACTCAATAAAAGTGAAATATAACACCCGTGCAAACAAGTGAGGCAGCCAGCACTCTATCTACCGCTCTCTCTCTCTCTCTTTCAGTCGATTTTTCCCAGCTACTAACAGGTGTGATTTCTTCCGCAACGTAATTGTTGGAAAAACTTAAAAAAAAAAAAAAAAAAAAATCCTTTCCAACAAAATAAAACTGCAGTTGATCGTTGTCGGGACAAACGGTCCAACGATACGCATAATAAGCTTAAAGCGGTTTTTATGGGGTCAAACGTTCATTTGGTATTCGGATACTTTTTTTGTTTGCATATGTATCGCATTCGTGTATTAATTCATTTAAGTCGTGACAAATTTTAAACTTTGTCCTTGCATATAAACGGTAGGCGGGTGTGTGTGGTATTTGCTATATGGTGCGATGTGAAAGGATGCATAAATTTCGTCGTCGGTTTTTAAACTCATTTCGTGAGCACGCTCGCACAGTAGTCATGGAAGGATATACTCTCGTTTATATGTATTTGTATATGTACTGTATTTTAGCATATCGTACTGGAAGCCATATGGCTCTCAATTGGCATGTTGGATATATACTTGAGCAATAAAATTTATTTACAGGTGTAGGACTTTTAAGTGTCCCATAAAAACGGGGTGGCTGCGCCGCGCCGGTTAAAGTGGGCTAGTTTAGTGACTAAATTCCTATATTAAATAGTGAAATGGTTTATACTATACCGAACACTATTTGCATAGATTGGAAATTTAATTGAATGCTAAAATTACCAATATAATTTAAAGGAAGAATCCTGGAATATACTTTAAATTGGACATTTTAAGAGGTACCTACATTGACGGTGTTCAATGTTGAACTCAAGAAACTGCAAGGCTATTTACGCTGTTTAATATGCTTTCAAATTACATTGAATACTGCTACAGAGGTTTAAAAATTAACAGTCTATTGGCCTAAGGCTAACCTATCTGAAAAGGATACCCACATAATACCCAATCCCCACTTTTTAAAAAAAAATCCACAAATTGATTACCCCCAAGCTCAAAATCCAAAAAAATCTCCTAAAAGTTTGTTATATCCATGGATTTAAAGAATCTTTGCCTATACCTAACTTCGCATATTCCACATTCAATAGTGACCCCCCAAGTAGGCAGGTTGCATGGCCCCTATACATAGTTCACTGTTTTTGCATTGTAGACAAACTCGAAATATGTCTGCGATTCTGTATTTAAGAATTTTTCATTTGGGTATTTTGGCCTGGAGATTTTAGTTTGAAGATTTTGGTCCACAAAAGGACGGCCTACGCAAACCTCGTTTGAAATAAAACCTCCACCTCTATATCTGTATTCGGTGGTATCTTCTACCTTTTCTCTGGACAAAATATTCACAGTTCTGGGTTTTTAACCTGATAGTTTCTATCAGCATTTGTACCGTTTTTTAATCACAATTCATGGTTCGATACAGTTTTCCGTATGTACCCTGATCACCTCAACAAATAACAGCGTTTGGATAGTTTTTGATTCGATACGGTTTGCGGTGTGCATCTTGATGGTATCAGTTTAACAAATAACAGGTTTTAATGAGTTCTTTGTATCAGTTCTTTTTTTCGATACCTACAGTTTTAAGTGTGAGAAATTAGACAATTAACAGCGTTTGTCCCGTTCTTTAATTCTATGCAGTTTCCGGTGTGCACCCCATGATGGAATCAGTTTTACAAATAACAGATTTTAATGAGTTCTTTTAAATAGTTCTTCTTTCGTAACAGTTTTAAGAGTTTATAAATTCGACATTTAACAGTGTTTGGTCTTTTCTTTAGTTCTATATGGTTTTCGGTGTGCATCCTCTTGGAATCAGTTCGACAAATAACAGATTTTAACGAGTTCTTTGTAACAGTTCTTTTTTCGAAGTGTGTAATTGTGTATAAATTTAACAAATAACAGCTGTTAATAGTTTTCTATGGTTAATTCGACTAAAGAGCTTGTATAGTATTATTTGTCAGCGTTCTAAGTTTAATACGGTTTTCGGTGTCTATCCTGGTAGTTCCAAAAATAACAGAATTTTACTGCGTTCTTTGTCTACAACGTTCTTACGTCGTAATCTGGTTTTCATTCGAAGTTTAACAGCTCCTGGTGCTTTGTTTGAAAGTGGGCTCTTGAAACGGTTTTCGGTTTACTCATTGATAGACTCAATTCGCGTTTCCCAATTGTTTCTGTTCGGAAATAACAGAGCTTAAGCTGTTCTTTGTCATAGTTCTTCATTTGATAGGGTTTGAACTTTCATAGTTGTAGTTCATCATATAACAACATTTAGCGTTCTTGGTTCCATGCGGCATTGGATGTATCATTTTGAATAATACAGCTTTTGAAGCGTTCTTTGTCACAGTTCTTAATTTTACACATGTTTGCTTCGACAGTGTTAGTTCGACACACGCCTTTCGCGTTTTTAGTTCGAAGCGGCTTTCGGTGCTACTTCGGCAAACAACAGTGCTTAAGCTGTTCTTTGTCACAGTTCTTGATTTGATTTCCGTTTGTACTTTGATAGTTTTAGTTCATCGTATAACAAAGTTTCGCGTTCTTGGATCGCTGCGGTTTTCGGTTTTCCCTGATGGTATCATTTTGAATATCTAATAGCAGATTTTGAAGCGTTCTTAATCACCGTTAATTTTGTGGTACAGTTTTTTAGTGTCTACAGCGATAATTTCAATTCAGTTTTTTTTTGTAAGTAACCCTCATATCTAAAATATCTTATCGTCTCGTATGATGGCCATTTAATCAATATTAACACAGTAGCTACTACTCACTACTCCACCTCTGATATATGTATGTACATCCTTGATCCTTGTGAGCATAAAAAACAAAAGGTAGGCAGCATATAAATTGAATATTTAATATTCTACTGTATACTCGTATTCATCCAAAAATATTACACAAGTATCTGCGGGTAGAGGTGTACCACAAAATTAATTTCAAAAACCCGATTCTGGTTATTCTGTTTTTTCAAGGACCTCTCTCCCGATGTACTCATATTATATGCTGCATGTTTAATCGATTTTTGTGGTTCTGATCCGGTTTTTTTTTTTGTTTCATATATCCATTTGCCGTTGCGGAACTTGGTTTTCCATTAACAACGTCAGTAAATTAATAATTTATAACATCGCAACAACAACAACAGGAACAAAAAAAATGTGTATCCTTCTTCTGGAAATATCTGTTTATTGTGTAGCCAATTTACAAAAAAAATGTTTGCAAAAACAACAAAAACGTATATAAAAAGAATACGAACCAACAAACACACACACGCGCGACGTTAACTAAAATATTCAATTACAACAGGGATCACTGCATTGAATGATTGCCACATTGGGATCCAACCAAAAAGGACTTGGCATCACCAGAGTCTATGGTTTTTGAATTCAGCTCTCTGTTTACACTCAATAAAAGGAAAGAATTTAAATACAAAAAAAAATCTATTCAGGGACACTTGTGTGTATCCATTAAAAATATTTATATACGGTACGTATAGTCTGTGAAAAAGTAGACACTCCCTCAAAACATAAACTCTAAACGGAAGGACCAAGAGAAAACAACATTTTTGCAAACAAAAATACACAAAAAAAAATTAGGAAAAGAACAAAAATGAAAACAGAGATAGAAATGAAAATCGCGTCTACTGTTTCTATCTTATAAATATTCATTTGAATATTTTCATTTTATCCTCTGTATGTCCATCGTCGGGATTCGTTTTTGTTTTGTTTTCTTTCGCATTATTTTCCATACATGAATAGGAGAAGAAGGTGCAACAACAGTTACATCTCCCACGAGAGAGATGAATGAATGAGTAGAGTGCCATCGGTGTAACAATTTATTTCAGGACAGACATTCACAAAATACCAAGGATTCATGAAACACTCCAGGAAAAAAAAAAGTGAATGGAGAAACCCAGACTGACAACGACAACCCCTTCTTCTGTGTAAAAATGTTGCGCGATTTTACATCGAAAAAGGTCATAAAAAGGTGTGCAGCATGCTATTGTTGAAGTTATGATATGGCAGGACCTTAAAGGGCAACCGCTATTACCACAGAAACGATCCTTTACGAAATGGTGACGAAATGCACAATAACTCGAAAGAGTTAAATAAATCTCCATCTCCCAACACACGAATATATAGATACAAAACCGAAACGAAACGAAAAAGTTATAAAACAAATAAATACACACAGCCAACAGGATAAAAGATGAAACGTGTACCGGTTCCGGGCTCTGTGTTGAGTTTGTTGCTGCGGACGACAACACCTTCCTTCCTTCCGGTCGATGTGGTTGTATTTTATTTCAGAGCAAAATAAAAAAAACAAATGGCGGCACTATTCCACTTTAAGTGAGTTTAACCTTAAAAGGGAATAGGTGCGACGATGGTTGGTGAAAAGCGAAAGGGCTGACAAATGAAGTTGTAACAGACAGGGGACGGACTCATAGCTAAGGGCGGCGACATTATTTAGTTTTCTAATGGTTTCTGTGCTTGTTTATGGAAATCATATTAGTCTGAGGATCACTTAGATACAGACTATCTCGTTAGTTCAGCAAATCTATAGACCGTTAATTATCTACTGATTTGCGTTAATGAGCCCGATAATTGTGAATGTTGGCAGCTAGGCGATGCATATTCTAAAGTCGTCATAAAGATGAGTTGTCTGAAGATCCGCAGTGGTTTAGATAGCCAAAAAATCCACAATTTTATATCAATATGTTATTAACAGAATCTGAAATCTGTTATTAACAGAATCATTTTGACGTCTTGAAAATCATCACTTGAAGACTGATTTTATTAAGATCGGCATTGATACGATCTATAATCTGGAGTCGTCTTAAAGATAAGTGGTCCGATATCGATAAAGATCAGCTGTGATGTCGATAGACAAGATCAACTTAACGAATTTTAAAACAAATTTTATGATTTGAGGATATTTTACCTATAGAACAAATTCGACAACCTGCCGTCTTCACGATCAGCTGTCTAATATTGACAAGATCGACAGTGGGATCAAAAATGCGAGTGCTAAGTATTTATCGAACTATTTTTTATTCAAACTACCGCAACGACTTGTCATCTTTAATATACTCGATACCTTTGTGACTATCTGCAGTGAAACGATCGATCATCCGAGGATCAGTAAAGCATCATTATCCGAACTTAAAGATTTATTTGTAGTATTACTTTGAATAACTGCCTTCAGTCGCACACTCCAAGTTGGTTGAGGTTCCCTTCCACTTAAGCGGGCCACTTAAGGCTAGGTCTTCCTCTACTGCGTTGTCCCTCCGGGTTGGAATGGAACACTCTTCGGGCCGGAGCGTTGGTGTCCATTCGATCTACATGTCCTAGCCATCTACAACAGAGAGGTTAACAACCGCAATACATTTGTTTTTGCTTACAAAGATTTCGTTGGTCTCTCTCGAATGAATATGAGGAAGGGAATTATTTTTGTCATGGATACTTTTTGAATAACACTAGCTTTATGACTGTATTTTCAAAGATTTGTTTTGTGAACAATATTTTGTGACAGTTCGGTTTTTGACAAATAAAAAATCGGATGTTATTCCGAAGATCACCTTCTGTAAACCAAGTTGTTTCTGAGAAAGAATGCAACTTGCCAGACTTGCAAAATCTGCGGTTGCAGAAAAGGCCTATAATGCTAAATATTCTGAATCTTTGTATTAATCGCCGACACAATTTCTTGTGGTACATATTTACCCTAATTAATGTAAACTTATTCTGTTTTTCTTTTTACCTAATTGAAACTTACCACTCATAGATGTGTCGAAAAGAATAATAATAAAAAAAAAAATGCAAAAATTTTGGCGTTCCCCGCATGTTGCGTTGCTTTGTGCTTTAATGTATGTGGTCGAATTTTGACCACTGGACGAGCCTAGTATCTCTTATTAGGTACTACCAGATCAGTAGTCTGACTGTTACTAAATAACATCACTTGTCAATGTCAATCTGGTTTTAGTTCGAATATCACTTCTATGACAATCAATTCTCTAGGAAATAAGACGATTCGGGTAGGTAATTTGCATTTTAAGAAAGATAGGTGCTGAAGAACTGCTGTTTTAAAAACAGTATTTGGATGAACAAACACTGTAGGGAATCAGTTCTTTTTTTAGACACATAAAACATCTTGGTTAGGCGGATCTATATGCTATAGTTTTCGAAGACAGTGATTACTATTAGATAACTATTATTTTTGATTGAATTGAATTAAATTTTGAATTGAAATTGACACTATTTCAGATCACTGGTTCAATGATCACTTTCTTTAAGAACAGTTCTTTGAGAAATGAAAATTCTCGACTGGATAAGTCTGCCTTAAGAATATAGCTCTGGTACTTACCTGACATTCACAAATGGTTGAACGTCAGGGAACCAGTGATATTCATATCCTAATGAAGATCAGCAAAAGAGCCACTTTTTTGAGAATCTGTTCTTTTTCAGAAAAATTTAACTTATCGATTTGAAAAGTCACATCAGCTGTGATTGTTAAAATTCTGGATATACGAAGATTACAAAACTAGTGGCCAGTTGATCACACACTATTGTCGATCATTAGTGCTTAGATCACTTCTTTGAGAACAGTTCTTTTTAAGAGATATAACAGTTAAAACATTTTCTCTGGCGACTAATATTTGAAATATCTGCAGAAAAGGAAACCAGGATAGATCAATAAAGACAATAGTCCGAGGATCACTTCTGAGATAAATATAAATCGTCGGTCACTTGCCTCAAGAATTTGCTAAGATCAAATCTCTAACAATTAGTGTGCACCTAAAAAGAGTGCCTTCAAGTTACCACATTGTGGATTTGAAGTCTAAATACTGAGCCCCTCGACTTTGGAATTTTTTTCAACACTTAAGCTTTATATTTTGGTACTACAAGGAGACATTGCTCAGTATAACTAAGGTATAGCTAAAATTTTGTAACTTTCCTAAAAACAACACCTAATGAACACTATATTCTAAACTCCGCTCCTGTATTCCAAGAAGGAATATAACCCACGTGTCGTGACGGGTGAGGACAATAAAATCTAAAGAAATCAACGACGTAATTCTGTATACAAAAAGCAGAAAAAAAAAACAGAGCACATTAAATCAGGACACGCCACCAACATATCATCACCCCTGATCGTATCGGGAGTGTAAAAAAACACGCAACCGAATAAAATAAAACTAAAAGGACGAATAAAACGTATAGAAAAAAAAAACAGAAACCGCTGAACCCTTCTATAGCAAAATTTGTGCCTTTCTCTGTATAGTATATGGTTCCACAAGGAATGGTCATTTGAGCTATGTGTTCTCTATACGGTCCTGAAGTAATTTGCAATGTCTCTCTCTAACCCTGTGTGGGTGAGGCAACATCTGTGTGGGAGTATGAATATATCTAATGCAAAGCGAGTCGTCTTTGATGCGGTTTGCCCCTGCCCTCAACTGTGGGGATTTTTTATTTTTATTTTTTTAGTTCAGCTAACTTTTGTACATCTCCCTGTTACTCGCTGCCCTTTGGGGTTTTATCTGCCGGCTTTCAATCTCTATTTTAGTGTCGACAGTGGGTAGAACGTAGAACGTAAAAAAGAATACAGAATATATATGCGTGTGTGTGCCGAATTCTTATTCTCTCTGAGGTGTACCTTAGGGTAAATTGCTTTTTTATTTTATTTTATGAGTGTCGTCTTGTGTTTTTGTTTTGTACCTATTTCACTGGCACTTTGTGTAAAAAGGCTTACAAGTCGCTGCTGGTGGGGGTGGGGGCGAAGGAAGTCAGTAAAGAAAGCCCTGCGATAGACAACGTCGTGCATGGTGATGGAGGACGTTGTAACAGAATGTTGTGACATCAATGAGAAACTACTTAAAAAGGAAGATGTCTGATGGAAAATATGTCACGTGTCCTTTATGAAGGTAATTCTTGGCTTGGGATTTTTTTTTATCGTCCCAACGAGTATAGGTACAGGTAGGACAAAGTCTGGCGATGAGACGGTTGTCTGGGATATAGTTTGGTTTAATGTTTTACATGACGAAATTTAGTTCCTTTGAAATGGAAACACATTTTGGGTTTTGATTTTGGATGGGGTTGTCTTTGTATTTATTGGGATACTATACTAATGCCTGACAGACCCAACGAAAGGCTTGGTGTATTTTACACGTAAAAAAAACGATTGCGGCGTAAATTCACACAGGCATTTCAAATTAAGACTCGTTTTCTAAGTGCTAGAGAGATTTATACCCTGAGAACTTATTGAGGTGTTTATCGATTAGCAATTTGCTAAGTTAGCCTCTCCATATATCCTACATGAGGACTAGATTTCGTATCTTGTGGGGTGGTTTATAAACTCTTTGAATCGTTCCTATAGATACATCTTTTCTCATCAATATTTGCTGTCCAATGAAGACGCCATATCTATCTTAACGACAGCATGTATATTTTTGCTTCGAAGGCGGTTTCCAACTTTTTGCTAATCAAAGATCTAAGGCAAAGCTTCAAAACAAATCCGGAGCATATTGCCCCATTAGTTAAGACACAAACCATATTGCATGTCGGAATACGTGATAGAATTTATTTTTGTTTCCTATATACAATCGACGTGATTCCATGAACTTATAGTCCGTTCACAATTGCGGCGATTCGGCCTCAAACCGGAGTCATTCTGTTTTACCTGCTTAATGTGTTCAATTTTAGTAAAGAATTTTACAGCATTTTAGCTACCAGAACATCTTGGCTTTAGCATTTGCATTTTGTTGTTGTATTCCAGGAGTTGATACTTTCAGCAAGTAAGGTACTCCAAGTCATCGGGGGAAATTCCAATACTGGTAGAGGAGAGATGTGTGCTTTGATCAGCATCTACATCAATCATTGGTGTCAGTTGCAACATTCAATGCATTTGCCTGTCGATAAGTCGTCCAATTTCATCCAAGTTTGTACATAATTGTTGAGTCCACTGTACAGCCATCTGTTAGTGACTTACAAAAGCTGAAATGTGTGGTATTGTGCATATCTACATATCTACATGATGCAAGCCATGTTTTTTTTGAAGACGTAATGCATTTCTCGTCAGAGTAACCAAGTTCCCTACTTGATCTTCAGTCGAACCAACTCTTATTAGAGTTCTGCTTTTAGAATTTAGCTCTTTTCCGTGTTTGACAGATTTATGGGCAATTATTTTCTCATCCTCCTCAAGTGTTGAAGATATATAGAAGAGAACAACTTGATCATAGCGCCGCCTGTTATTGACTTCGTCTAGCTCTTACTTTAGCAGCAGCAGATTATGCTTTGAAAAGCTAGAATTTATGTGCTTATGAACTTCAAGAAAACATTTGATATCGATGCAAGCGATTTTCAACTGAAATGTCATATCTACCAACCACAGATGTCACATATTTACATGATCTGGTACACCGCCATCTGTTGTTGAGTAAGAGAAGCTATATTTTTTTTTCTGCTAAATATAGATAACCAACAAAGCAATGCTTCATATTTTACAATGTATGATGACATGACAATGGATTTTTCCATCTCTTCTTAATTTATAGAAACCTTCGCAATTTGTCAAATAAAAAAATTGGCCAACTATCAAGGCCATTGTCCTTTAAAACAATCCCATACCGCTTACTGACACAGTCGCAAAGCGCATCCTTCTCCCAGCGGGCCACCAGCCGGCGATTCGCATCTATTTCCATCGATCTGGGCAACCACATACCTACCGGCCACAGCAAATTTTTTATTTTATATATTTTTTTTTTTAATTAAATAACAAACTGAAATGATAAACCGAATTTTCAACATAATAATTAATTAATTTAAATCGATATACAAAATCTGATTACGCATTGCAGCAGCAGTTGCAGGCAATTGCAGCAGTGCTCGCCACATGCCACACGTCATGCTGTTCTTTTTCCACTGTATATGCTCTATCTGAGGAAAGGCGCAGTGCATCGCAAAAAAAAAAATAAGCAAAAAAAAAAGTCCTCATTAAATCCCATTTGCAATTCATTGTACAGAATAAATAAAATCGAAGAATTGGACCATGTTTCACACTGAGAAAATGCACCCTCCTCCATCGTAGTGGTATGTATACTCTTTGGTGTGCTGCACTTGTGACCACATTTCTCTGTGCTGTATCTTCATCTCTGCAAACACACGTAAGCCGGCCCAGGTAGCCTATAATAATTTATTTTATTAATTTTGTCTGTTCTGGCGTAACTGTTTTCCGTCCGTCCGTGGAATATTATTCGTGGAATGATTTAATTGGTCACTTATAATAATTTTATAGTACAATCGTTTGGTCGCGTATGAGAGCGCATCTTTCAGAAACAACTTCGATGGCAACAGGCGAGAATATACATTTTTTTTTGTTTAAATTTGTCAGTTTGTCTGTTTGGCTATTTAAGTGTGTTGTACTTTGTATAGCTATAATTGTGTCAGTGACTATTTTTAATCGTGCAATATCCCCATATCCAATTGGTATAGGTAAAGTGGACACTACTGTGGGCAAAAGTGCTATAGAGCCGCATTTTTATTATTTATTATTTTTTGTAATATATTTCGATGTTGCCAATAAAGATAAATTAATTAATTATGAAGCAAGCAAAGCGGTAAAGGTAGCCAGAGCCCACAGAACCAGGCGTCATCACACAAAGAGTCTGCATACCAAACACAGTGTTGCATTCCGCTTACCTTGTGTTGTTCACAAAAAAAAAAAAAAAAAAAATAAAATTAATTAAAAAATAGTTTTCCAATCTATATGGCGAGGATTGTCAGATTGTCGGGAAAATTTATGATTTTTTGGCAATGCCAAAGGAGGGCTAGTTAAAATAGCTTTTGGACACCACTCTAGCTGTACTGGTATTTCTCTAATGAGACATTTCTTAGACGCAAACGGAACACAAAATAGACCACCCCAACCTGCTTAGATACAAAAATAAGTGCGGTCGAGGACTTGACTTCGGTACTATTATGTAAGCAGTTTGTGAGGCTCTGAGTGGCAAGAAAAGGCCTGGCAAAGGACCAAGAATTTTCAAATCGATACACTTCACAGTTGAATTCGATTATTGTTATATGTACCATATTCTGGATCGTAAGTTACCACTGCGGCAATTTATAAGCATTTTTCAGATTGTTAGGTAATTGTACACGTTTGTGTGGAGAGTAAAGGATATTCGTGTCATTTTTAAAAATGTTCTGAAGAATGTACTCTTGGGCTTATTGGAAAGTAAGCTGAAAGTACAGAGCAGATGGATGTATTTATAATGGCTTTTGGGGAGATTTTGATGAACTCTTTAGTCGCTTTTATATTGGTGATACTTACATCTGTCGTACATATACGACACGTATAAGTTTGTAATTTCTCAATTAAATCGATTGACTGTTAACCGAACAACTGGAGGTTTCTTGGAGGCTCCGCGCTCCGTTTTTTGTATCCTCTATCTTGTTTTTAGTTAAGACTCGAACCACTCTCTATGATCTTCGCACATAGATGGTGTTTGGTCCAATCACGATTCTTGGTACATCTACGAATATGTCTCGCAACAAAATTTTAGGTTTTCAATAAAAATTCGGAACCGACAAATAATCGATGAAATCCGAAAGATTAATGTTAGATCTGCAAAAATAGAAGTTTCCATCTATAAATATTTTTGTAGCTTTTGCAAGGCGTCAGAATCCGGTATGGATCTGGCCATCAACTTACGACAATCTTCACTATGTACGATCGAAGTTGGTTAATTAGCCATCCTCAGGTAACCAGTGCCTATTTATTTATTTTATTTTTTGTCTCTGACTAGCAGCTGTATTACTGATGCAATTGGGACCAACTAACGCTTATAAGAAGTAAATTTAAGACGATAAACTTATTTCAGTCAATACTAATATAGATGACCCCTGGCTGCGCCATCTGTTGACTTGTGTATTTCAGCAAAGACTAGAACCACAGGCCATCTGGGCAGAGGTAAAATTTAAGTCTTATTTGCGATCTCTAAATCTTTTGAATTCAAATACGTACTGACTTATTTGTTACTAATTTTGACAGCCATTTACGTTCACTAAATGTTAGTCCATTATACTCAAAGTTGTTTTAAAGGTACTTCTCTCGGAAGGACGAACACGTAAGGCTTCATCAACGCCCTGAAATGCTTACAGATAGGTGTTAGTTCTGCACGTAAACTATTGTAAGTAGTAGTCCTTTAGAAATTTGTCCCCCGAATTGAGTTCTAAAGGTTGCTTTTCCTGTAGCTAAAGGCGGTTTGGAAACATGATGTCTTCGCTGTTAGTGATGTGCATTGATTGTCTTGTCAATCTACTCAATCTCATACGTCTCATTTCGACAAATAATTTCGTGTTATGTTCCCTTGAACAATTCCTTTGGTAGTACCCATAGAATAGGCAAAGGTACGCGATTCGTCAGAAGTTGTAGATTCGTGTAAAAGCAATATTTAACCCTACTCTAACCTAAAAAGGGGTCAGATCACGTAAAATGGAAATGATCGAACAATATCATTTCGACAATAGCAGTGATATTGATTGTAATAGTTCTGAGTGACTAACTGCGCCATCTGTTGGTTAGTGCCATTTAGCAAAGACTGAAACCAATAGCTCGATTGCAAACCTTGTGACTACGACGCAATATAGAAGTCTTTTAGCTTCCATAAATTTACTGATTCAATACTAATAGTCGCAGCCACTCATAGTCATTAAACAGTTACAATTTCACTGCTAGTTATTAACAACTTCCTTAACCCTGCAAACCTTAGCGAATATATATATAATGAAATCCCAAAGCACTCAGATATCGATTGCGATAGTTCAAAGTCACTAAACGCATCTTTGTATCTGAGACTTACGATTCCTAAGTCTATTTATTTTTGAAAAGAAACCTAGTTCACTGTAATGGTCGTTTATTTTTTGGTGACTCACACTCACCGAAAAGTCGCAATCTCGATGGTGGCATAGTAATATTTACGACGATTTTTATATGTACGCTATAGGGACTAAGACTATGCTGTGCATAGTCCATGGTGTATTTTTAACGTATCTAAAAGCTAATTCTACCTCTTTTCCCTTATTGGCAGTTGGCGAAAGCTAGAACCGTGTTATGGTCAGCAGAAAGCCTCTCAATGCCGCCTTTTTGGCATACTCGTTTAAAGAAAGATTATACTTTATACATCGCTGTGTAACGCAAACAAAATCTGAATCAATGCAGATGTAACAGCAGACACCTGCGGCACACCATTTTTATTCCCAAATTTTATATCTCTGTTTAGTTTCGACTAAACCTACTTCGTTAAATGGGCTTCCTTAAATAGGCTTACAAAGCCCCCTTGATTCCTACATTATTCGTCCCTTTAATCCGTGAATATGCACTTAAAAATGTTGTCACGTTCAGTTAAATATCTGAAAAGTGGTTATCTCTAAAACTGTTGTTGAACGTGACAAATTTAATTGCGACAAGACTGTCAATATTCATTTGCTGGCACCGCACGCATCATAAAACATTTTAAAAGCCATTTTGCCCAAACAACGAAAAGGACATTTATACACAAAAATAAAAACACACAAGCAGCTTAAATATTTAGTTGCGTTAATTAATTGTAATTAACCCCGAACAAAACCGATGAAATTAGAATAGCCCTCCATTATAGTCACATTTTAGGCCGGCACAAGTATGTGTAGTGTATGATGTTTTCATAAGGACACTAGTCTGGGTAAAAACAAAACAAACTCCCCCCGCCTGAACGTAAAGGCTATTATTAGAGCAAACATTCTAATTAAACATTAATGCTATGTGCAACTACTAGCCGCACAGCTAGACCACAATACAATATCCGATTTGGATAGTGGGTGGTTTGGTCATATGACATGGGGCCAATGCCACTCCATATAGGGTGAACAAAAAAAAAACCTACCCACTTTACCATGTGGTAAGACCAATAACTCTCCGACTAAACCTCGGCTAAAGGTCAGGGAAATGTGGAGGGCAATCCGTATTGTATTGAAAGTGCCCAACGACTGACTGCATGCATACCGCTTACAAAGGGTACATGACCAGACCACACACAATATAACACAAAACTTGCACACATCCATGTTGCAATGTGTACTTTATAATGATAATGTTGGACGATTACTTTTCGATAGAGGTATAGAACAACACATACGAATACACTGCCCATCCTCCATCAGGCGGCGCGTCCTGAAATAATAGCCATTTGTACATAGAAGTACTTTACAATTTTAATTGCATTTTAATGCCGGACGATTACACTAAGCATTTCTGATGGGCTAAGCCGACACAGTGCGAATCAGTATAGTTTTGTTTTGGGGCTTTTAGAAAATTTTGCAATATCTACTCTACATATATACGAATTGCAAAGTGCTGACAAATAATTATCGCAGTGTCGGAGTGTGGTTAGCAATTTTTTTTTTTATTAAGTTCTAAAACTATTTGTATAAAAGCTTTTTGATGTTGACAGCTGTCAGCGCCATCTGTTGATTGAAGGTAATTACAAAAAAGAGTTGAATGGCATTAAATCAATGGTCTGACGTTGTTGTAATTGCTTGTAATGGATTTGCAGAATGAAATAGACAAGTTGAATTGAATTGAAATAGTTTTATTATAAACAAACGCAAAAACGCAGTCAGCGCCATCTGTCGATTGGAGGTAATTACAAAAAAGAGTTCAATCGCACTAAATCGATTGTCTGTGCTCTTTGGAGTTGTTGAGCTTGTAATGGATTTGCAAAATGAAAGAGACAAGTTGAATTGAATTTAAATAGTTTTATTATAAACAAACGCAGTCAGCGCCATCTGTTGATTGGAGGTAATTACAAAAAAGAGTTCAATCGCACTAAATCGATTGTCTGTGCTCTGTGGAGTTGTTGAGCTTGTAATGGATTTGCAAAATGAAAGAGACAAGTTGAATTGAATTTAAATAGTTTTATTATAAACAAACGCAGTCAGCGCCATCTGTTGATTGGAGGTAATTACAAAAATGAGTTCAATCGCACTAAATCGATTGTCTGTGCTCTGTGGAGTTGTTGAGCTTGTAATGGATTTGCAAAATGAAAGAGACAAGTTGAATTGAATTTAAATAGTTTTATTATAAACAAACGCAGTCAGCGCCATCTGTTGATTGGAGGTAATTACAAAAATGAGTTGAATCGCACTAAATCGATTGTCTGTGCTCTGTGGAGTTGTTGAGCTTGTAATGAATTTGCAGAATGAAAGAGACGAGTTGAATTGAATTTAAATATTTTTCTTGTAAACAAATACGTTGGAATTACAGCTATTTCGAACAGTGACAGCTGTCAGCGCCATCTTGGCGTTGTTGGCGAGTTGAAACAGCTGGCTCTTTTAAGTGATTGTTTACAAGCATTTGAATCTTGGCAATCTTGTTGTTTTGAACCACTAACCTTACGCTTCAATTGAGTGGTATCCGCAGACCTCAAAGGATAGGTCATCGTTGTCTTCAACCGGGTCGAAACATTTTTTTTTTCGAGTCACTATCAAGAGTAGATACTGCCTATGTGACTTATAGAAAGGACTCTCATATCAGATGCTGGTGTGCAATTTTCCAAAAAGCAAAAATCACGTATGCACTATGAAGTTTATTTTTCAAGGATACGCCTACATTATAATGCCATCGTTGAACAAGTTCATATAGCAACCCGCACTAGAACCTCGATGCCACCTGCATTTGTCATACCACAACAGCAAAGGCTGCAAACAAAACCACCATCATATAGGTCAACTTACTTAAGCAATAGTTTGTTCTCTTTAGTTTGTGTTCCGCATTTTGCCCCCTCCCATCATCATCATCATCAGCACCTATATAGGTATACCTACTCTAAGATATGACATCCTTAGTATGCAGCAGGTTTTCTCCAACATCTGCATATCTGCATTAGCACTTGAAAACGTTATACGATGGTACCAAACGACCATAGAGACGTTTCTTTTTTGTTGCAATTTTCCCACACAAGTTTCCAACCCATCGAGCACTTTATCCTTTTATCTTCTCACCCATTCTGTGCACAATCCTTTTCGCGATTTAAACGTTGCATAAATGTGATGCATTTTGCATGCATGAATGCCAAAGAGAGAGAGAGAGAGCGAAAGAGCCGCCGTTGCTCGCCTGCTATTAGAAATTAACATAAGCATACTGAAACTGAAACATACAGATAGACATAGACATCGAATGACACAAGGATTTTGTAAGGATGTCGCGCACTAGCAAAATGAAATGTGCTTCCATTTGAATTCGTTTTAAAATCGTTTTTTTGTTCTGCTCACTACAAATTATTTACAAAGCAGTGTTGAGTAGTCCTTTGTTTAGCGAAAGGGAATATGTTCAAGGAAATGTTATGAGTGTTGTACATGAAGGGATTATTAGCACTCAAGTAGGTACAGCCAGGAAAAAATGAATATCCTCCCCTCCCCCACTATCCCCCACTATCCCCCACAAAGGGAAGGAGCAACAAAAAAAATCAATTGCAGTGCACTTTTCAGTTTAATAACCATTTCACCTTGTTACACCCAGCGCAGATTTAATCGAGTGCATGTAATCATATAAACTTCATATCCTAATGGAAGGATAACTTTAAAATGCTCTTCATAAGCTGTTAGGATATACATTTTTTTTGTTGTTGCTGTCCTTGTCATAGACTGACATTGAGTTGGGGTAGTGCTTTATGTTATTATTTTTTAAATTGCACTTAGCTTTCATTTATGAAATAACGAATGTATCCATAAGATACTTCATATCCGTTGGGAATGAATTGTATTTCTTTCTCTCATTTTTGTATTAAATTGATGTTGGCAAGTGCAAGTATATACAGTTGAAAGGATGTCAGATATTTTTTTTTTTTTTGTGAAAAATAAAGGTCTTGTGGGATTTGTTTTCCGTCGTGTAAGAGCTTTACAGTAGTCATTTAAATAAAATGGATACAATGTGGAGTTTGTGCACTTTATTCATAATATTTGTGCATGACTAATGTGTGTACGTTGCCTAACTTTTGAGATTCTCTAAAATGATGAGTTTCTATACTGAAAGATGTATGAAAAGGGAGAACAAAACATTTATAATAAATGGAGGTAGATTCAGTGTCTTTAGAAGACATTTTTTTATTCTAAGAATAAGAAGTCCAAGGGGTTGAGATTTTGTGGTTAATTTCGTATTTGTGTCAAGGACTCGCATAGGTCACTGAAGTGTCAGACAAAAATGGAATATTAACTCTTTTTTGACATAATTCCATTACGTTCATTATTCCAATTAAACTGACTGAGAATTGGCCAAATGAACCAATGAATTAACTTGTAAATATTCTTAGATGAACTCACATGAATCATGTTTCAGATGAATTAATTTGACTCCGATGAATCGCGTCCGATGAACCGACTTGTTTCTGTATCGATTTATACTGAAGTACGAATCTTACCACAAGTGCCAATGAATTCTCCCGAATGAATTCTTTCCAGATGAATTAACCTCACATGAACCAATTAAAAGGTACTGTGTGAGCTGATTTAATACCCATGACCTAACTCAAATCACTGTCTGGTAAATGTGTCCCAATGAATTGACTCAACGAATCGATTCAAATGAGTTGACAAAAATGAACGAATTCAGATGAATTAACTTAAATAAAACTATTCGAGTCATAAAATTTATTATCTCACAAGAATCTATTTATATGGGTTGCCCGTTCTCACAATATTTCCACAAAAGAGGTTCCAAGGAATAGTGTCCCAGTGATTAGGTTCGAAAAAATCGATTCACAGGATTATTTAAATGAATTTACTCGAAAAAATCGAATCCTCTGGTTTTTAAATTCGAAATAATGGATTTACATTATATTTACATATCTTTACAGTCATTGGCTTTGAATGAATCAATTCATTTATGATTATTTCGATGAATTAACTCGCAGGAATTGATTCATCTAATAATTACTTTCAAAAAGAATTGAATCGTACGATTTTTTCGATGAATTCATTCGTTTTATCGATAGACCGTATGCTTAGGTGAACTCAACGGATGCTGTTCACTGCCAAAACCAAAATACCCGATTTTCCCCTACCCCGTCTAAGTGGTGAACCACTTTCACTCTGTCGTCCAGCGTTAAGTATCTAGGTATAATGCTCGATCCAAAACTTAACTGGAAACATAAAATCGAACACAGAGTAAGGATGGCGTGTGTTGCCTTCTATCGCTGTAGCAAAACCTTTGGGAAGGAGTGGGGACTTCAACCAAAGATGACCTTGTGGATGTACACATCCGTAGTGCATCCAATTCTCACATATGGATCACTAATATAGTGGCCTGCGTTGAGCAAAGTCTACAACCTTACGAAACTGAAAGGACTGCAAAGATCAACGGGGGGCAATGAGTCCCAACAGATGCCTTTACTGTGCTCCTGCATCTTTTACCTCTTGACCTACACACAAAAGATAACTCATTATGCATATGCAGTGCTATAAGACTCAAGGAGTCTGGGTGCTGAACTGCAAGGCCGTATGGCCGCAGTAACATCCTGAATTCGTTACCAAACGGCATGGTCACGTCTCCAACCGACTACATCATACCCAAATTAAACTTTACAAAAGGCTTCCACGTAGGTTTTCCCACTAGAGCTCAGTGGAAAAGGGACGAAGTAGTGAAGGACTTCGACACGGTCATATACACTGACAGATCTAAGATGAGCTGTCATGTTAGGGCCGGTGTCTATTCTGAATCACGGAAAATATAATTTTCATGCCACTTACCGGATTTTGCTTGCGTAGGGCATAGTGACATAACAGCCAACAATCGTGCCGATGAGTTAGCTAGCACTGCACGCCTCACTCGCGACGAGGGTACACATTCAGCTAGGAGCTGTTAAGGGGCAAATGCACTCATATTTTTTGCAGGAAACCAATCACCAATGGACGGGATAGACAAACTGCCTCATATCAAGGAAGATATGGCCTACCTACGATCAAAATAGAACAAAGAACCTATTAAACAGAACCCGCCCAGATATCGCCAGAATCACGGCAATCATCGCGGGCATTGGCCAATTGGAGACCATGCGGTCAAACAAAGTATCCCAACCCTCACTGCCGCAGTTGCGGGAATACAAATGAGGGAGAAACTCTCTTTTTGACGATCTTAGTGACATCTCGGACAAAGGGATACAGATACAGGATCTTATCCGCTTTCTCAACTCCACAGGCTGGTTGTAGGTACCGACCGGAACACATGCTTAACAATTATCACAAAGTAGGCGTGGCGTGATAACAAAACGTCACATCTTAGTGCTAATTGGGTTCAATGCCTGAACCGCCACTTCTACTTACCCACCTATGCTTAGGTTCGAAGGAATCGCTTCGCATGATTATTTCAATTAATTAATTTACAGGATTCGATTGAGTTACATGCTTCGAAATTTGTTAATCTGAACCCATTGAGGTAATTTATAGCCGATGAATTTAAATGAATTGACTGAATTGAAAATCATTATGAATATATATTTCAAAGAAAAAGTCAATTGTTGTGTGGATCATAAATTGTGATTGCTTAGTGAGCCTTTTAAAGCAATTTCAAATGAACTGATTCACCCAAATGAATGCCTTTAGATGAATTTACTCAAGTAATTCAATAGAGATGAATTGTTTCAAATGTCATCAACAGAAATTCCAATATTCTGATAAAGGAGGTGAATCTCCTTTGTACCCATATCAACAAAGTTTGGATTTAACACCTCATTCTCCCACTGTCATGGAAAATCCTTTTTATATAATTTCAATCTTGTACATTTTCCAATATATGTTTTACACCGTAAACTAAATTCATTTAGTGTTGACAGCATTTATGGTTACATCATGAATAATAGCATCGATCGATTTATCGCTCCTTAGAGACAAAATTAAACGAATCCTTGCTGCAGACTATTCAATTCGAGCTTCACTTGCCTGTCATGTCTGTATCTTACTAAATGAATTCCGGTAGGTACATGTTGTAATCTTTCATGTACATAATTTGTATGCTTCTTATTATTTATTTGCCATATATGACGTTACAGTACGAAGTGTACCTAGATCCAAAGTTATTGCCGTAGGCTCTAATTTGTTGCAATTCTTTGTACTTGTACCTCCGAAAAGGCGGAGTAATAAAAACGATGTATCGAAAAGGACACCTTTCCACCCCGACCGCGACGCACTGAATGCAGTATTTTACCCAACACTGACGTTGCCAATTTTTCTGTAGCCTACGAGTAATGGCTACAATTTTTTCGTCTACAAATAAATAGTATTTTTCAGAAAAAAATTAGAAAAGTCGGCAAAAATCGAAAAAAACCTCTGAAATTTAATAGAAATCGTCTGAAAATAAATAGAAATCATCAGAAAATCAGATATTGAAAACGTCTAAAACAATTTTTAAAACGTCTGAAAACAAATAGTAATTATCTGAAAAATATAAAAATCGTCTTGAAAAATTAAAAACCTTTCTGAAAAAAAAAAAAACAATTGAGTAAAAGGGAATATTCATAGAGACAAAAATAATGCTGACGATTTATTTAGATTTTTAGACGAAATTTAAAGTTTTTAAGACGTATATTTAAAAAAAGCTGACAAAAACTAGCAAATGTTTTAACCACGAGTATTTAGGATAATTATACTTTTATTTAGTTGGATTCTGCCTTATGTTTAGATGTATCGGAAAAAAAAATTGCTAATGCTAGTCTGCTACAATTTTCCATCAACCACGTTAATTTAGGACGTCGAAGATACTACCAAAGGAAGTGCCATCTTTGACACATCGGAAATACCACTGTATTTGTAGATGTGCAGTGAATTGCCATTTTGGGTGCATTGAGTTCTTTGCTATACTATACAGAGCAGTGATAATAAATCGTGGGGATTTTCCCATTTTAAAATAATTATCAGGACCCAAAATGAGCAAAATGGACAATTTTTTGCCTGCTACAATTATTTATTTTAAAATCCACAAATATTAGCAACTCACTCATCAAAATGTCCCATTTAGGGATAGTATTTATCCCATTTAGGGAAATTTTTAAATCAACTGGGAAAGAAAATTCTTAATCGATCATGAAAATAAATCTGGGTCCACATTAAGTGAAAATATTTAAGACAATCTTAAAATAAGCAAAAAATAATTCGCTTGCTTTCAATCAGGGAATCAGTCATCATAAGAACTGATGACAAGGTATAGGCAATATATAACTTTCTCAGGTTGTGAATGCATACGAAAAAGGGGAAATTTTAACTCTCAGTATGGGAATTTTAAAATCAAAACTCTGTCAGACGAACAGCTTTTGATGGTAGTGAGTGAACACCGACGCTCTTTTCAATCTTCTTTAGGGTCTGGAAAAAGGACTAAAAAACATGAAATGAATAAACCCTCAACTATTTTATTGGTTGTCTTCAACTCGAACTCGAAAGTTCGTAGCCTCATTCACAAGCCTGAAATAATCGTGTCAGTTCTGCGCAAGTTTCAAGTTTCATCCATTGCTTGGTATCCTAATTGACTTCTTGAAGATCCATTTTGCCGTGTTATTAGGACGTTTTAATAAGGTTGAAAATTAATTTCAGTTCCGCTGTAGTTAGTTGGTGTGTTTGCGTCTTTGGACTTTACCTTTTTAGATTAATGGTTGGACCCATTATTGAGATTAACTTTGAAAGTATTACAAGTCTCTATTTTTCTTATGGTGTGACTAGCTTTCTGTGGGACGCTAAATTAATAGATAAATTTATTTATATAGAAGGAGCACAACTTGTCAAACGTGCCGAATAATTTATTCGAAAATATCCATTCTAATGAACTGAAAGCTATTGTGAACAGTTTTGGAAGTCCTTTTTATATCCATTTTTACTGCAATTTTGTTTTGAATTTCCAACGCAAGGGAAGTCCTTTTTTTAGTTTTTAAAAGAATAGAAGACACCTGCAAAGTCTGACTCTATTGTCCACTATCTTGACAATCATATAAGATGTGTCAATTAACTTAAAAAAAACGAACCGTATATAATTTGACATGAGTTAATTGAATCATGATCACACTTCAACTTTCTGTTCACAGTGACAAATTATGTTCACCATGAAATTGAGTTCAACGTGGCATATCCCTCCTCCTGTCCAAATGGTGCTGTAGTATTTTACATGTCAAGAACACCGACCGGAAAAAAATAAAACAAATGTACCTACATTTTCGTTGATCGATAAATTTGAATACACGATACGCTCCCATTGCTCAGTGTGTGTGTTTATCTATTATTTGAATACCCACCCCAAAAGGCATGTATACTGTTTCCCATATTCAGAAAACACACCCAGACCCCACCAACCAACATAAGGAAATAAAATTGAATATTTGTTCCTTTTTTTTTTTTGCTAAGTAGGTAAAAATAAAAGAAATATATCCAGTATCGACATACTCACTGATGTATTTCTAATGATGCAATATTATGTACTATGAAATGTATACTTTTCTTTATATGTATCCTTAGACAGGCACACACCCAAATAACAAAAAAAAAAAAACAACCTGGAATAAAATAGGAAATTAGCATTTTTATAGGAAAATCTGAAATGCATATTTCAGTGAAACATATTGAATATGCTTATAGGGAACAATATTTAATATTAATATTTTTCATAATAAAAACATACATAAGGGTAGGTGTGTGCAAAAGGGAAATCTTGCATAAAGTTCATCCGGTGGCAATGTTTTGCACGAATATTTCCAAGGATCAAAGCTATCTCGACTGTGTTCTTGTTAGATATTCTCTTTGAAATCAATTTAATAATATGTCTCGGTTCACTGACAGATTTTTGGATCCTCTTAAAAGTAATCCCTGCTCAACAGGTTAAGAAGTGATGAATTTATGGTATTAGAAATGAATAAACTGTTTATTGCGATAGAGTAATACAAATTTGCACTGGAGTGCCTCAGGAGTCGATTGTTGGACCCATACTGTATAAAAGATACATTTTTTTTTTATTTTAATTAGAGGTATCTTAATAACTTCAGTGTAGGGACAGAAGAATAGTTATGAAGTCAGTAATTTGCAATTTTCGAAGCTAGGAAACGGCCTATTACACTCCGTAATAATAATTAGGCGCAAGTACCTGAAAGAGTACCATATGGGTCGATCCTGGGACCTATGTGTTCAATAGGAGCTACAATTTTTTTTTAAATATTGGGTGGATAGGGACCAAAGGGAATCCTATCCTACCTTCTCATAACCATTAGTTTGTATGAGTTGTATGAGAAATTGTGAACCATTAGTTCATTTGCCCGGAGGAAACTAATGTGAGTGTAGCTGGACGGCTTAAGGGTCTAACGTAAAAAAAATTTTATAAAATGGGTTAAGTGATTTTTGCGTAATGATGTAGCAGTGAATTTCTTTCAAAAATCGCATGAAGTGGACTCGTGGTATGTAAGGCATGGTGACAGCATTATTTTGTGCTCGGCCTATAAGTAAAGGTTGCGATAGTTCGAGACTGGCTCAGACTATATGGTGTAAGATTGTAAGATCGTAGGGCTTTTACTTACTTACTTACTTACTTACTTATCGGGCTTCCGGTCCGTGTAGAGTCTCTGCCTGAGACATTCCAGCCTTCCATCCTCTACCATCCCGGGAACGCTGCTTCCAGTTGTCCAGACCAAGTGCACTGGCATCCGCGATGGCTTGATCTTAGGGCTTTTAGAGCAGACATTTTTAAGAACTAAAATTTACAATATTGCACAGTTCTACCCTTTTCGATTTGTGCGGGTTAGAGGCTCTACTAATTGGCCAGGTATGCGATCACTTTCATACACCTCATCTATGAGACAACTGATCTTCGGACCAACTCATCTATTAGACATTTTAGCGCTTCGTTCACGGCAAAGACCTATTGAACTATAGAATATACATTTTAAACATTATTTTCTATAATTAGGACTCAATATTTTTCTTGAAATTCCCTTCCCATGTAATGATTAAAATTGAATGAAATGTCCATGGATGAGTTGTCTCGTAGTTCAGGTGTTTAATTAAATATGACTGGCATTCAAGTTTTTGTCAACAATTACTTTACCGGCTTATCCTTGGTTTAAGTACCAACTGGATCAAATTAAAAAGGCGTACTTTTGTCAAAAGCAATTTATTTTTAAAGGCTATTAACGATTTCGACAAAGATTTATAATTATTTCTTTATGGTTCTTTTCAACTCATGACGAACGTGCAATTAACGAGAAAGTTTCGTGTGATCCAGTCGTGCACTTTTATTTAAGTTCCTCCTGAAGATCATGTTGTCCGTCACATAGCAGTTCATTGAATTTCTTTGCATCATATGGCCACATTTTTAAGAATATGACAGATTGACGGATTATGGGCCTTGCGGTATAGGGCATTTAACTTTAGTTGTACTAAGCAGCCGTCCTACAACTTCGACCTCGTAGTGCTCCACAGAAACAAGTGCCAGTGGTCTTGATAAGAGTTTGCTGATGCTTTACAATCTGCTAGGTTTCTAGTTCTAGTTGCAAGGTATCTAAGGCTACCACAAGAATAACTTAATATTAGAAAGACTAGATTAGCATTAAAATGTGAGCACTTTTGTAAAGCTGCCTATGAAATACAATTCATTTACTGTCTCTGCAGTCAATCGAAATAGCTTAAAAAAGATGTCTTGAGAGGTTTTTTTTTCGAATTGACAACACTTTTTCTAGTGACATTCAAATTTACATCTGATTTGTACTCATGTGTCGCGAAAAACACTTTCCCTAACAAGCAGTGCAGTCAAATCAGATCAAATCGGAATTGTAGAATCGACTTTTGCAACAAAACATCGTGATCTTAGACAACATTTAGTGGCGCCATCTGTTGCCATATTAAAATATGAAAAACTATTTAAGGCTTTGAAACTATAATTAAATTTATAGAGGGCGCAAAAGGGATTTATATCAGATCATAGGTTTCTCACCACTATTTATTCGTGTGAGTTTTCCTTTTCCGAGGAATGGAAGGGACCTACAATTTCATGCCGTATCCGATTGGAAACAAATTTCCGAGCAATAATTCTCTTGTTTGTTCTTTAAGCATTCGCAAGATTTTGAACGATTTATAAGCCTTAAGTCGAAATGTGTGTCTTTCCAGGGCTGGGACCTGAAATCCCTCGCTCAGTAGTTCAACACGCTTACTACTGTCTGAGACACTGTACCCAATTCTTTGCACATGTAAATTCACTGCCTTTTTCACATTTGGTATATATGTATTGTATAGGTATAGCTCTCTTCTGACGCAAATTAAAGCTGTCGTTCTATTTATCGTTGCCTATTTTTAGGATGAATAATTTGTTGGCTTTCACAAGTTTATCTACCAATTTAATTGGCTTCCATTTGTGTTCGCAAGTTTATATAAATTAATTCAAAATTAGGTCAATGTAGCTAAATTTAAACTCATGTCTTCTTTAGCATTATCCTCCTTTCCTCCGATGGTCATTATTATCATTCAAACAATGGCCAACACATTCAAGAATAATTCAACTAAAATTAAATGTCACATTTCCTAAAACAAAAAAACTCTTCTTTCTCATTTCCCGTATTTTCCATCCATTTTGATTTCCCAATTAAATAATTGAACATTTATAATGAACTCATAAACTATGTAAGTTCATTGTGCAATTAGTTCACTATCGTCATGATGGTGGGTGGAAAAAGGAAACCTACTCTCCTTCCGTTCTACCTTTTTAACTGGTTTCATTAATTAAAAATTATAATCCTCCATCTAAAGTATAAAAGTATCTGTACATCTCTCTATTTAAAAAAAAATCTAATTCCATATTTTTCTCTTCTCTTTGCAGGTAAGTTCATAAGCGAATTCAGCAAAAAAAGAAGAACACTTTTGAAGTTAAAAGCCAAAGACAAGACAAAGTTTTGCACAACTCTTGTCCGTGCATTCCTCCCCCCCTCCTGCCTCTCTGTGCGTATGTATGTATTTAGTTAGTGTCCTTAATGCAGTCGTTACCTCTGATAAACTCAAAATTAACTAGCAGAATCAGAGATGTGGAAACAAGTGAAGCAACAACCCAAAGACTCAAGTCTAATTGAGTTTAAAACTGAGAATTATATGTTTTAGATACTTTCTGATTGGAATATAAGCACAAATGTGTGTATTTTTGTTAAAATACAAACCACCGCAACGATATTGCGTACCATATCCTGAAATAAATTGAGTAAACTACTTTCGGATGAATAATGATCAAGGGTATCATTTGTAACTGTCATATTTACATATAGGAGTATCCCTCTTCAATGGATACATCTGCAGATGAGATGAAAATGAGAGGAATGTCCTCCTCTTCATCGCACTTAAACACTAGAAAATTTCTTCGGTCTCCCCCATTTATCATATTGTTCTCCTTAAGTGTCCACTTTCTGTCTGTTCTTATGCGCATAAGTAGACTAAAGTGACAGCTTGTCAAAATTTTATTTGCCCAAAATATCTATAGCTAAACTAGGTCCCACACTCCAATCTTACTAATTTAAGTAATAGTCTACGGACCGCACCTTGTCCACGGCTATTAATTTCCACCATAGCAAGGATACGGTTACTTCTGGGTTTGGGTGTGACAATGGCGTAAATTACGCCACTAAATGAGTCTCGATGCCAATCCCTAGAAATAAACTAACTACGGCACACCTAATTCTAGTTTATATTTTTCCACTCAGACAATGATACCAACCCCCCATATACGGAAGGAAGAAGCGTCGCGCACTTAACCCTGTTTGTACTTGTCTTCTGTCCATTTGATTCTGCTACCCTTGTGCTGTGTTTATAGTATACGTATCTTCCCGGTCGTCGTAATGGATACTTTAATTCAGAGAAACGAAATCGCCTCCCCGCGTGCTTAGATACAAATAAATTGTGGATCGTATTTGTAGCCACTTAAATACCATCCCTTTTAGGAAGAGAGCAAAAAAAAAATACAAACGGAACTGGAAGGGTTAATATATAAGTGACCACGACGACCAAAAAGTTGTGTACGATTCTAATCAGAGACGAGGGGGTGATGTGCAGAATGTTATAGCCCCTAATGGTTTAGTAGACATTGTCTATAGGAAAAAGATGGAAGAGAAAGTTTAAAAAAAAAAAAAACCTAAAGTTGAATGTTTTATTGAGACAAAGACTGGGTTCGGTCAAGTCACCCTCTTCTGTGTGGCTATGCGGTGACGACCAACGGCGACGACGACGTTGGTGACTATAGAATTGTGTAATTGAAATTTACTATTGCCATTGCCGACCGAACTGAGTGTTCTTTTTATTTTTCTGCACTCTAGCCACTTAGGTTTTTCATTTACAAATATTATAGTGAATATTGAAATTTATGGTGCTGCCGTGGTTATGAAGTCTTTTAGGGGATGACTGTCTTTCAAAATAGGTGGTTTTGTGGGTAAATAGAGATTACACAAAAAAAACAAAAGGACTTATTTGTCTGGTGGAAGTAAATGCAAATGTATTTTATGAGAATGAAAACTCTGCAATGAAGAGTCACCAAATCAACCCTTGAAAATAGTGGATTTTCTTAACAGAATGCACGTCTTCGCGAAACACCTGATCTACAAATGTATTGGGATCAATCTGTAACAGAAAATGCCACTTCGAACGAACTTCTATTACTTTTCTGGACAGTTTTTCAAAAAGGTATTGGTTCTAGTCGGCAACCTTGTGGAACTCCATTTAATTTGTGGCAATTTTTGCAAATTTCAATTATTTTCCTATTGCGATGGAAATTAAGAATAAGTATAAATTAATGTTCTGATCGAAGACTATCAGCTAGGTTCCAGAAATCGAGTGAAATCGAAATTGCAAATCGAGTGAATTCGTTTTCAGTGTTCTGCATTTCGTGCGATTCGGAAACTCCGAAGTTTTTTCGAAATCACAATTTCATTTTGTCTCAATTCCGAAAATTTTGAAATCGAAATCGAATACAGTGAGATGTAGAACACAAAAATTCATTTCCGATTTCATTTCGAGTGAAAGTGAAATGTGGAACCTAGCAGTATGTAATATTTTTCACAGCAAATTTTATTTTAAAATCCTTTTTTTATTTGTTTTGTCTTTGTATCGTTGCTATAAAAGTATCGCTTCGTTATCGCCGTTCATTCACTACTCGTATATTTGAAGATCAGTTACTGTGGGCAGATTTTGAAATTTCATTAAAACTATACTGCTTTCATAACCTTTTTGATAGCTTTTCACCTATGAACTGTGAAAAATGCGAATATGTACAAATGGTATCAGAGAAATATTATCTATCATGAACAGAACATAGACACAAAAACTGTGTATAGCCTGAACATATACCTCTTCGTATCCAACGAGCAACATTGCTATCGAATATTGTGATATCAATGTTCCTTATAAAGTGGCAAGGTCTTTTGGAAGTTTATATAGAAATAGTTGAGCGCCATCTCTTGCAAACGAAAGTATCAGAAACCAATTATATCTTTTATCAGAGATACATAAAAATATCAAAGCCTTTTAAACGTGGGTTTCCAATTTATCTGGCAATTTTGTGCTGACTGGTGCATCTCAACTCCGTTGCAAATAAAGTGGCAAGGTCTTTTGGTAGGTTGTATTGATATATTTCCAGCGCCATCTGTTGCAAAACAAAATATCGGAAACGATATTGTTCATCACGCTTAAGTTAAAATAAATTTTAGAAGGCTTTTTAACGGCAATTCTGAGCAGATTTTTTGCATTGAATCACTGCCCCAAATAAAGTTAAAGGTGATGTCTTGAAATAATTTTCATAAATACACGTTGGCGCCATCTGATGCAAAGTAAAAATGTGACAATTATCGTTGAGCACTTTGAGTATGTACGCTGTATCCTACATATATTCACTGGGTTTTGATGACTTTTGAGAAGTAGAGTCTAGAAAGCTGTTTGATCAACAGAAATCTGTCAGTCCATGACTCAGATCCGTGGCAAAACTTTCCTAAAATGCGTACAAAATGTTCCATGCGGGACAATTTTGGTAACAGGTTTCCTCCTGCATTTGTTCCAACTCGCGACGCAATGAGATTTTTTCAGTGAAGAGTGTGTAGGGTAGGTATAGTTCTGCAAACTGTATATGGGTTAAAATGGAGTTTCCTAGCTGACGTTTCATACCCTAACAGATATTATGTGTTTTTGACTTCTTTGAGCAAAGTCCGCCAATAATCTATCAAAGAAGAGGCTCCTTCGTTCGGTTAGTTGGATGGAGCAACAAATCCACAAAATCAGCAATCACACAACAAAATGGTACATAGATCGGTTAAGAACTGTCCCGCTCCAGAACTGTTGAGGGGACTGAAACGGAGTAGTTTGGATGTAGAACTAAATATTCTAAATCAATGGGCAAAAGTAGCATCGTCTTTTACCCTGAATTCAATGACATAGATAGATGTTCCCAAATCAACTTCGACATCCCTTCAATCTTCAAACTTTAAAGGAAAATATAGGAAACTAGATAAAAAAAACAGGACCAGAATACAGCTCTCTGAGAAAGAGGCAACACATGGGGCAATGTTACCGAAAAATATTCCAAGCATCCATAAATCCATAAGCAGAAATAGCCTTCGCATTGTGGACACCTAAGGAAACTGAGTGTATCGGAAGAAGGTCTCTGCAGATTCCAGTGAAATCTCAGAGCATGTGGTAGGATTAAGCGACAATCGGCATTAACCCACAAAAGGCTTAAAATGCTAGTTTGTTCTGATCGAACCATCAACCTCTCGCTGCTGTAACTCAAAGCACCCCTGAGCCTCTTCAAGTCATTCGGGGGCTTAATCGCTTTATCCGTGAACGGGCAGTATGTGATACAGTTTGTTTTTTGTTTCTTATGTAACATCGACTCCAATCCGTTCCGTATAGGTAATTTATTGATGCGGCGATTCTGGCTCGGTCTCCATCTTCATATAAGCCCGACGACGAAAACTGTCAAACAAAATTTGAGATCTATTTCTAAAAATAAGCCCGTTTAGAAGCAGCTATAAGTCACTCAACATTTTGACATGAAACCGTTATTTCTGATAAAATTCTTCAACTAGAAAAGTTTCACATCCAAAGTACTTGAAAGCTAGGAATGGCAACAACTATCTGCCAACTTGAATGCTTTCCGCTCAGACTTATCAACGAAACAGTGATTAACGTCAAAAAATCGTATCTTTTGATTCTAAATCGGAATTCTAGAGGAGCTAGAATTGAACAAACGCTGCTTCAACTTATTTTTCTTGACAATTTATGCAAATTCAGTAAAAAAAAGAGTACTTTTTCGTAGTGTTTTGAGAGTTTCAATACTTTCTGGTGCCTTTCTACTAACTTTTTGCTACTTTCTGATACTTAATTGCCACTTTTCTGTATAATTAATTATTGTGCAAGTTTTTTATTCTTCTTCTTACCTGAAGATAGTACAGAGTAAATTTTTTTTCTTTTTGAGTACATATTTGTATAGTACCTACTACTATCTGCTACGTTTTGGTATATTAATTATTTTTCCTTGTTTAAAATAGCAAAATATTTGCAAATTTCTAGTGAGGGATTTAATTTGATTGCGGAAGGACCTTACAAATCCGATGTATCACGTCTACCTAGACTTCCCTGAGCTGCGTGGACAGAAATTAGTCAACAAGAAGTTGACTACCTTAAATAGATGATATTCAGTGCGGAAAATGTGTCAAAACTGTCATGTTTAGTGGTACAAATTCTCACTGTATCACCATTAGATACGAATTTCTGCTAATTAACCAATGACACCAAAGTATCTTCTGTTTGAATATGAATGACATAAAATATTGAATGAATGCATAAGCGACATGTGCCCATAGTCCTTGCAAAACTCTACTGAGTGTGACAAACATTCTTAAGGTTAGATTGCATCCAAGGACTTCTTAATCTGTTTTAGAAATACAATTGTTATGACTTCTTTGTCATCTATTGGCACTGTGTGCGAGTGCATGTCATCCATGTGAATGGACAAAGTATAATTCATAATCAAACTACAAACTTCTCCAACTTCATGAACTGCATACACAGCCCGCATTTATTACATCTGCTCGGTTTACACTTGACTGCCAGATCATAGAGATACGTACTACTACATATCATGTGGCCCTTAAAACTTTGCAAAATCTTCAGTTTCTCTTTGAGTTTTATAATAATTTTCATAAAGTATGCATCAAGTGTCACATCTGAACGAAACTCATCAAATGCAGAGGATCTCTGTCTAAAACCGCGCGCCATACCCACAGGAATTCATGTAAATTTTCCCTCGTTCACTGCAGCTGCTTCTGGTGTATATGATCCTGCTTATTCGAGTATCATCATCATCTACATCATGAACGTGGCATCGACATCGAAAATCATCATCACCCATCCAGCAAAAACCATATTTCACCCGTGCACATAGATATACGGTGTTATGGGTGCGGCATTGTAACTCTACCGCCCTCTACCCCACTCTGTAGTCAGTCCATCCCGGAAAGCTTAAACTACCTGTGTTGGTCGGTTGATTTCATAAGGACTTTACTGCCATGCATAGCAAAACCGAATTTCATTGTGGTCATCAAACAGGAAGCACTAGGGACTCTGAAACACAATCGATATACACTCGACTCGTCCCTATTGTAATACACATATATCCGTTTGTATGGGTTTTGTAAAACCACCGCTCGTATGTCTCCCTCAAAGCAAAGATTATGATTTCAATTAATGATTTTACCTCGGACCATCATCATCAACAGTATATGGGGTAGTAACTTGAGCTGCCCGGTCAAAGGATGAGTGTAAGTCCGGAAATGTGGTTATAATCCACATCCTCTTGTCCTGGCGGTCAGTGCCGCCTACATGGTAGATAAATTCACCGCACTCTCGTTCTTTTTGCATCCTCGTTTCTGGCAAAATTGTTATTTTGTAATTCATCTGCAGCGGCGGGTATCAGGGTGATGTCTCTGCATCGAGGACAATCGCCAACAAGACCGCAATTTAATAAGCTTCATTCGAGGATTCACAACAGTCTGGCACTGGCACACATTTACTATAAACAAAATGAAAGCTGTGTTGTAGTTTTTTCACCTGTCATCCTCTCGGATAAAGTGTCAAATGCCAGAAAGAATTCCATCAATCCGCAAATACTCTCAGAAAAAGAACAAAAAAAACAGACCGCTTGTCCTTTGTTAATTGTTTTTCGTTTGACAACAATGATAACAGCAATTCATTCATACACACACATACACAATTGCAAAAGTGTCCTTCTGCTTCACTCGTCATCGCCATCGCCATCGTTCAGTCGTTTAGTTATTTAGCTTCTAGAAGACTCGGTGCCGTGTTTGGCCATACAATTCTCGGGTATCTGCTGTTTTTGTCTATTGTTCCCGACCAATTTTTGTGTCCTGAATGCATGGAGTTGTATGAATTGTCATTTCATTGTTATCGCGGACATAATAAATCATTATTTTTCGTTGACACGTATTTTTTTTTTTGTTGTTCCTCTTTTTTTAATATTTCTGACACTTTCTCTAAAACACACACAAGGCTGACTTGAATCGTGGGAAGTCCGCCAAGTTTCATGCGGTGGTCGCTATAATTGTATAATTGAAGTTTTTCGTAACCTAACTCTTAACTTAGGAGCGAGTCCTTAACTCATGCTAAATTGATATTGATATTGTGTTTACGAATATCAAACCTTTTTAATTTCTTGCCATCTCTTAGGGTCCTTTGCATTTGGGATACCTTAAGTTCGTCTACTTTGCTTGAATTATTTTCAAATCTGACGGAGAAAATCCTTCATTTCTACATCGGAGATATTTTATCTCAGACACACTTTCGCCCCATATTCTAACAAAGACAGACTTAATCTTTGTCTGGCTGCACTTCAATTCCTTTAATATATTAAATGATCTATGTCCATGGCAACTACGACCTCGTAAGCTCTTTCATTACTCGATTATCACATCTCGCTTGTCCTATACTTAATCCTATTCCATATGGAAACGTAATTATATTTTCCCAAACACAACAACAAAAAAAAAAAAGAATATTGTTTGTCCGCTTTGATTGATTAATCTACCCTTGGAGATGTAATTTAACGCACGAAAAAAATGCATTCTCTAAGGCTATCCATTCTTCTATTACATGAGCTTAGATATATGAATGTAGGTATGTATTGTGATGACACACCCCGAAAGAAGCAATATCTAACAGAGGGTGACTAGACTATGTATATGTTTAGCTCATCCGATACTTAGCCGCATATTTTCCCTGTGCCTTGAGGCATTTGGCTCTGATTCATTTGTTAAAGGTTGAAGAATTGCCACTGATTCAAATTTGGAAGGTTACTTTCTGGTTGACACGATTTCGAAAATATCTTGTGCCTTGTTTTTGAAACTAAACTGATCTTGAGACAGTCGGTGAGTTGCAGATCGATACCTCAAATATGCTTAACATTTTTGGTCGAAGTTCCTTTGGATTTTACTATTTTGTCTAAAGAAGACAAACTCTACTGCTGGCTAATAAAGAAGGACAGTACTCGTATGATCGGTAGATCCGAAACTTGTAAGCACTAACTTGCCTCCCGAACAGCGATATCCCAAACGTCTTATAGGTGACTGAGATCCATATTTGCTTTGTAATTCAATTTGTCTTTTCTATACCAACGAGTTACTATACTTTGACAAGATCACTTTTAGCTATCTTTCAGAGCTATATCCCAAGGTTATTACGCATGATCACTGATCAGTTTCAGTGGCTCTTTTCAGTGGACTGTGGAGGTAATTTTTCAAAAACTGATGATCAGTGATCAGCTAAGATTCAGCAAGAAATGACTTAATAACGCCAAACTCAGAATATTTTTATTTGCTGCTAAGTAATAGAAGTGATCGTGCGTCGTCGTCTCAAATTTTTGCTGGTGATCATTTCAACATTTTTTCAGAAATATTCTAAATCTCTCTCAAGTACTGATCATGTCAAAGGATATACTTTGTCCCCAAACTATTTGAATTTATGTGAAGGAGGTGATCTTCGGCTTTTAACTTTTCAGCTGAAATTTAAAAGATGCTAATTTAATCCTAAGTGGTAGAAGTGATCATCGGCGTTTCAAATTTTTGCTTATGTCCGAAATTACCTCTTTTATGTACTGATCATCAGTCAAAAGATCTGCTTCGTTCCTAAACTATATTTGATCTTATGCAAAGGATGTGAATGGGTCTGAAATTCCAGCTGATGATCCAAAATGAGCTCAAAAATTACTTATTTCAAGTCATGAAACAAATATTGCAATCGTAAGTGATGGAAGTGATCCTCGGCATCTCATAAGTACCGCTCCTGAGTCATGGGAAATAAACACTTAAAACTGACGACACTGCAAATCCTAATTGTGCTAAATTGAGGATCAGCAATAAAAGAAGCTCCAAAAGGTACCTAAGTCCAATGGTTCATAATTTTTCTTAGATACTCCTTGGAAGTCATAACGTACTCAAAAATTTGTGTCAATCTAGACAGCCCTACCATTAAAATTCGTCGCAACTGAATTAGTTATTAGAGATCAGGGTTCTAGTGGGTCAGTGGTTAGTGTGCTAGACTACTGTGGAAGGTTCTATCCCCGGAAAAACACACATTTTTCCGCTGCGCCACTTCTCGCGTACGTCTGTCAAACATCCGAGAGTATAACTATCCTCAAAAAGCTTCTCAATTCAGCTGTTAGGACTTGGCATAAAATTGTAGGTCCCTTCCATTCAAACCAAAATTAAAAAACTCACACAAAGGAATGGTTGTGAGAAGCTAGGCCTAGGGTGTTACTAATACGGACCTGTTGCGCCAACTATTTATTTATTTATCAGGATTCTAGTTACTGATCGTCAGCAAAATGGGAACTCCATCACCAACTTGTGATCTTGTTTGTTCCCAGCTCCGGTATAGTAACTCTAAAGTTCCTGATCCTCAAAAAAATAAGCACGACTTTAAGATCTCACGTATTTGATGATCTATTTGTAGTCAGATGATCGGTAGACGTTTCCAACTTTACATTTTACTGGTCATTAGCAAGAACGGTCGAGAGTTCTATCGATTGCGTTACTAATGATCATGATCGACTTGAGCATTGATCTTTTTTGACGTCCTATATTTCTAACCTTGAAGTGTTAGCCCGTCTCCCATTAAAAAAAAAATGTCATAAAGCCCAAATCATTGCTAGACAATTTTTTGCTGTAAAATTCCCACAAATTTTGGTGATGTGAATTGGATTTTTGGCCTAATTCCAACGGTGACCCCTAGAAGGGGGGTTGCGAGGGGGCACCATGCCCCCCATTCGCATGAAACTGCAAATGCTTTTTGGGATTTATTTCCATCTTGTTTAAATTTGGATGTTATGCATTTTTTTGTTGGGCTTTATTTTCAAATCGATTTGGACGATATTGCCTAATGCATATAAAATCTGTCGATCGTTCCCCTGATCATGCCATTGATGATCGATTTTGTATTTTGATCACAGATGTGATCAATGTGATATACATATGTTATGATGACCAAATGAGTTTCATCACATTTCTGAAAACCAATTCCAGATCTTTCCGTCGATCACCATGCACTAAAAGGGAGCGCATTAAAATATTCGGCGATCTTCAGGCTGTATGTACAGATTTCATTTGTTTCAGGAGTAAGTTTGTGAGACGGATTGAACTTTTCATTAAATTCCCCTTTGAAAGTAACTTAGTGGAAACAGTTGACCCCAACCTATATCCGATCGACGCGACGTTCTTAAGTGGGATCTTGCATTTCGATCGTGGATGCTTCTGATTCAGTTGTCAGACAAAATGCACGGTCATTAAACTTAAACTGAAGATTTACTGACCAATTTTTTGGTAGGAAATTACGCATTGATCTTCTTATCGATCAGGTAGAGTTTGATCGTGCTGAAATTTGGTGATCAGTTCTGGAGTCAAATGACCTATAAGCGATTTTTTTTAAATATGTACTTTTCTCAAGAAAGACAAACCTATAATGCGCCCGAGATACTTGCAGATAGATGTCACTTATGCTCTTTCATTTTTATAAAGATACAACTTCTAATTGAACAACCATTCGGTGTGTGATCAGCTTCCAAAAAGATATGCATAGTACTCTCGTTTTTTTAGTTTTTTCTTAAAAAAATCCATTCTACAAATTTTCGAATAGAAAATCCATCCTCTCAATTGCTTCACCAGTTTTCAAAATGAAAATCTATTTTACCGCACAGCTACCATCCAACGTGTGTCATCAATTCCACTTGAAGTGCTCGCATTACAAACACGCCCTCAAGTTAAACAAGAAAAAGTATTACATAACAACCAGAGAGTATAGCATCATTTGGGTTGTCATCATCCTTTTGCCAGGGGGGGCGCCGCAACTAGAGACGATATCCTTGGTGGAAATTATAACGTGACAACAGCCAGCGACAAGGGTGAAACGACAAATTCCAGGGGTCGTTGGTTGCCACGGATTATTTACCTACTTCTTTTGTAAACTTAATTTTTTTTTCGTTTTTATTCGCCGTGGCATTATCCTTGAATTTCTTCTTCATAGTCAATGAGTACAAGTACCCCGGAGAATGTTCCCACAAACAATCAATTACTACACTCTTGGTCTGAATGGCATTCTTCAATCAGTGAATGGGTTGCCATGAAATAAGACCCGGGAATTTAATTTATCCTCCCCCCACCACACACACACATACACACACCTGGGGTTGAAAATTTTAAACCCATCCTTACACACATGTGATAGGGCCAAACTTAATCCAATCAGCAATAATGATGTTGGGTAGACTCTCCCGTGACACTTTGTATCCATTGTGCCAGTGTGCAGCATGGTGCACGCGTTGGTCAGGAAATTGACCCAATCGTATAGTCTCCTCAAAACGTGGCATCCTATATCTGCGTCACGTTTTCGTACTCACTTCACTTTCAAACTAATGGATTCAACAGAGGGGTTGGGGCGGGGAAGAAATCATTTCCCTATGAAAACATCGTGCAGCACCCTGACGCGGCGCGGTGGTTACCCGATTTTTCAACTCCTGCCATATAGATAGATAGATAGATGATTAGATTCGATGATGCAAATGAGGATAATCCGGGACTCCCTCGTTCTATTATTATTATCATTATTCCACTCATGTGGAGAACGGTTGAGTACACGACGTGAATTTGATTTGATGATGATGTTGATGCTGCTGTTGACGATGTGGACGAAATGATGATGATGCTCCTTCTAACTTTGCATGATAGTTTTGCTTGCATTATATGCACACAGATATTCATTGCAGGGGCTACTTGCCATTAAAATTTTACAAAAATTAAAAACCTCCGCACGAGAACGGTGATAATTATGTCCTTCTCACGTGGATATACACTTTTGGCTGGATGGCTGTGAGTGTGCACTGAAATGGATAAATCCATCCTGTGTTGAATTTTAAATAACATTTTACAGGAATTTCATTTAAATTTAATTATTGCCCTTTTCGTTTGGGCAATAATCGGATTTCAATCAACATACCTATACTAGTACTCATATGCATGAGTATGAGTATTTATTATACCGGATCCAATAGATGCGTATACGTGGTGGGGATTGTGAATTTTGATTTCGATATAAATTTTCAAAATAAATTTGCAATGGTGCTCGCCTTTGAGGGAGTCGGTACCTACCTAATTTTATGTATCTATTGCAGTTGAGGATTATTGACAGAAAGTATTTGTTAGTACATGTATTTATTGGTGAGTTGTATTTAGGGGAAAGCTATACTGCATTTGTGGGCCGGTGAATGGTTGAATGGCAGAGTTTGTTTGACGTTAATAGGATTTGATGGGTTGTAATAAATTTGTTTGGATATTATATATATTTTCCCATTTAAATTGTCAATAACGAAACAGATAACTGCGGTGTATATTGGTTGAGCTGGCAATTTAGTATAACGAGGAAAATTTTTCCAACAAAATTGGCCATTTTAATGAAGAAAATAATGACATTGATGATCTATGCATATTGCATATAACAAAACTGAAGGAATTTTCTTTGTCTCTTAAAAACTCGAAAACTACTGAACAGATTTCGATGAAACTTTTTTTAAAATGTTTCTTAAGACTGTGAGATTGCCATAGGCTATATCGTTTATAGGCACGTCCTTTGGAACTGTTTTCTATATATCGAAAAGTAGGAATCTTTATTAGATTTGGTTTTAAGCCTCAATGAAAGTGTGCATACGTTTTTTTAATATCTAAAGGGTGTTTTTTTTTTTAAGATGTTTGTTTTTTTAACTTAATTTATGTTTAGTACGTTTGGCAATAGAATGAATGAATAGATTAACGCCAGAATAACGCGTGCGAATTGTGCAAACTTACTTTGAAAACCATGGTTCGGTTCGCCAAACTTATCCTGCGCTACGTCCATTTTAGGGTCGACATAATCATCCATCTGAGCAAGTTATTCGGAACACGATGAATCGTTTTCGCAACACGTATACTCTAGTGGAAAATACGCATCCCCAAAAACTACAGACAGTGCGAACAGAAGAAGTTCTTGCCATTGTGGAGCGCAGTGTTGAGGAAAATCCGAATGAGTCGATTCGCGATTTACAGAACTACGAAGAACAAAATTTCTGTCATAATGTCGACAAATGACAGACAATTGAGTCAGGAACTATATGTATTTGGTCTTAAGAGGCTGTTAGATCTGCTTTCAAAATGAATCAAGAAAGTTTAGGAATACAAAACAGCCGGTTCTCATAGTTCATAACATCTCGCAAGTCGCTGGTTAAACCTCTTCAACTAATACATAGTTTTGGGGTTAGTTTAAGTTAGGTTAGATTTACGAGTTAGTAGAGCAGGTGAACCCTACTAGTGTAAAAACTTAGTATTTCACTTATGTAAAGCACACGTCGATTTTACAAAAGATGGCGCTACTTCAAACTCCACTATGTATGGGTAGCATACCTTAGCGAAGCTGTTTTCTGTCTGTCACCATATTTTTCATACATTTTACCTATAATCCATCGTTCTTAATAACCGATGGCTTAAAGAGGATGGTGTTGAAACAGTCCCAATAGCTACCATTAAAATTAGCTCAAAAAATTCGATGATTTATGGAAATATATATAATTTCCCTTATCCCGTACACCCACCTACATGAAGTGTGCTTTGATTTTTCCAATAGATGGCGCTTAATGCTAGTTTTCCTTCGATAACTTGTGCGACTATAAAATGAGTTTGTTCATTTACATCAGTAAATATTAGATTAGAGTATAAGCGATCGCTTTTTACGCCGGGAACAAAACCACCAACCTCTACTATCTTTCATTCTTTCCTTTAATTTGGTCTTAACAAACCAAGTAACTCCAACAACAGTTGTGTTCTGTTATTTTGATCTTGAGAGTTCATATTCCCACTGACATGTCCACCAATCGTATTACGAAAGTGTAACGCAAATTACACGTATTGGCTGCAATCCTGAGTGAATTCTTGAATAGGTATACATATTCACATTGTCCTCGATTGCCATCGTATTCTTCCTAGAAGAAGTTTTTTCCTATTCATTTTACCAAAGTTTCTCTCGTTTTGCATTCATATCTTGAAAAAGGAATAATTGCGAAAAAAATCTATGTCTAACTTAAGGCGAAATTTAGTATCTTGCTTGCTTTAATCCTACTTTAAATATATAAATTATTCCAAAATCGTCCTGCCATGTTTGACCAATTTCTCATTGACCCAAGTGTATATCAAGGTACCAGAGACATGGTGACAGAGAAAGTCCATGCTTATTATCAAAGAACTCTTTAGTTATGTTGGACGATCGTTCAGTAACTCCAAGCAAATGCAATTTTGTTGATCGATCACGAAAGTGGCGACACCTTTGGTTATTGTATTCAAAATATCCGATACACGAACCCACAAATCACTTTTAATTGACACCATATAGATGGCAGCGCTAATTGATCTAACCAATTGTGATGCACAGATTAAAACGATTTATTTGAAATCTGACGGACATTGAATTGTTTTATACATATATAGAAAACCCAAAGACAACGCTATGTAGATATTGATTTTCCTTTATATTGTCCTTTAGCCAACCCTCCCTTCTATAAGTGGAATTTAAGAATCTAATCTAATTGCCAGACCGTATAAAAACCTGAACCTTACCTCTACTTACTCAACGACATCAAAAGTGCCCTTGGTTTGTGAAAAGCATATCTCAATTAACTTTATTACAGCCCCTAGTTATCAGGACCAAATTACCTAATGACCTTAAACCCCTTTCCTGTGTCGAATCACCACACTAATCGAGGTCAGCGAACAAAGTATCTCTAACTGCCTACCTTATTACCATTCTAATCTATTAATCCGATTAATATTTCATGCATCACCCTTCCTTACGACTGACACCAACTCGGTTTGTTTGTTTCACATACACTTACACCAATGCATAATTAATAACGAAAAAGCACAATTTATTATTACAATTACATGGGCGGCAAGTAAAAATATATATGCCCATGCCCAACAAACAATATAAACTTTCTAAGCTGCCATTAACCTACTTTGAATAATTTAACACATCAATAGACTTGAATTCGTATATTAACAGAGAGGCGCAAATATTTACTGCATTTCACATATCCTTGGGATTTAAATCTAACCCAGTGGAGACAATTATTCCTTTGCACCAATCGCACCTCCATACTAAAGTACCTACAATGTGATCAGATTCAGATAGCTTTCCTTACTCTTTGCATTGTAGTCTGTTGCGAATGAAAGAATCATTATCAATTAATGAAGAACGTAGGATGTTGTTATGTTGTATTTGAAGTGCTCTTAGGTTTCCATGCTCTGAATATGTTATTGCATTTGGTTAAAAACTCAAGCTAAAGGACATAAGGGATACATATATACGAAATGGCAAATCTCATATAACATTGTTAATCCAGTTCTTCTTATGGGAGGTTTTTGCTCAGATTTATTTGATATAGATTTTCGGATTTTTCCCACTGCGAGTGGGCTTTATTGTAGGTACAAGGTACAGGAATAGGAGTCGTTGGATACAGTGCGAGTACAGAATATAGAGCCGGTTGAAAATTGTAGACCAAAGAAAAATGAAAAAAAATTGATGATCGATCAAACTGCGCCATCTGTTGAGTTGCAGTTGGATTTCTATTTTTGTTAAATGTGTAATAATTGTTATGAGATTTTTTATTGTATCTCCAATTGTCTAGAAAAATGACACCAATATAGACACATATTGGCATTTAAAACGTGATCAAAGTGCTGATCGACAATCCGCCATCTATTGGTTGGATGGAGAAGCTTTTTTTTCTATGGGTTTGTGTCACAGATTTCATTTTTTTTCATTTGGTTATAGAAATTCAATGCATACCATTTGGGATCTTGTGCACATCATCATCTTAGGTTATTGAAAATGAATTCATATATCTAGGCCATGGTAATCAAAGCTATCAAATTACAGTCCCGAATCAGCATGACCCTGTATAAATGTCATTCACTGTCATCTCCAGTATATGTACTATATACATGAAAAAAGACACCATTCCGCGAATCTGATACATTTTCAAAGCACTAACGAAAATTATACAGGCAAACGGAGAGAACAAAATTGTAAAGCTCTTCTGGTTTTGATATTTTTTTTTCTACTCGTTTTCTTACCACGTTCACCATGTTGTTACCCACTTCAAGTTGGGTATGGGAGTCGTTCTATAAGCATCGTTATCATTTCTTCCCTTCTGGTCGTACGGAAATATTCTGACGTTGAACCAAGTAGAAACAGAAAGAAATCTAAATACCACAGCAGGAACACGTCAAACTGAAGGGAAAGTCAAAAAGGATGTTCACAGATTTGTAAGTAGGAAAATACCAATTTTTTTTTCTGTTCAGCGTTTGCCTTTCTCTTCTATAGTAGACACCATCACTGATGTTGTAATGTACATTTCTATCTATCTGTTCAAATATCGCCGTACAAGACGTCTACCAACGACGACGACGACGACGACGACGAGGATGATGACGACGACAACCTAATTCAAGGGAACATTTTGTGGAAAAGCCATTCTTGTTTCTTCCTTCCTTAATGCTTGTGTAACGGCAATTACAGTTCATCTCTCTACCGAAATTCGCTTCCGGGCAATCTTTTCTTTTGGCATTCTTCCATCGTATACAGTCGGAACTCCCTAAAGCGGTGCGGTCACCCCCTGTATCAGAGCAACCAGTAGTATCTGGGAGGATATAGGGAGAATTATTACAACTACGGTTTGTTGCCCACAGAAAGAACGGAGCGAGTCAAGGCGATAGATATATCTGGTAGATGGGATTCTTTGAGTGCGGTTCACCAAAGAGGCAAGGATATTGCATGTGTTCAACCAGACTTGCCGCGCCGTGGGAGGTACATAACGTAACAGTAAAGGGAGGATTTTCTTTTTTTTGGGAAATTTCCCAGATATATACCTATTTTGAGGGAACAATTCCTCATGCTCCGATTGTCGAGGTGCTAATGACAGCGAAACGGATGTCGTAAGTATTCATCGTCGCTGAAGCAAATTTTGAATTTCCTTAACCTAATTTACAGCCGAAGGAGAAACATCTTCCAACGCAGTTAAACGCTGTTGATGGAGTGTGTTAAGTGCGCAAAATACAGAGAAAAAAAATACAAGACCAGATTTTTCGTTAAACTTTAGTTTTCCCTGTTTTTTGTGTGCTTAACATTTTGAAGTTGCCTCCCTCCCTATAGAAAAAAAACACATCGTCCTTCCTTTTTCGTTTATTGGAGGATATTTTGTATTGTTCATCCTTACTCTAGGAGAAGAGACTGTGAATATTAATTTAAATAAATGTTTTCATTAGTTTGTTTGAAGTTCTTTTGTTTTTGAGGAATTTTTAATTCTTTTTAGTTTCGTTATTGTTTGTGTTTGCATTCCCTGAAATGGTCCTATAGATAAATATTCATATTCCGAGAAATATCTACATTGGTTAATAGTTTTGGTATTTCTCTTGTAATATTCCCTTTTGACTGTAAATGAAGTCGCAGTCTCGGTGTAAGTTGTGAAATGAATGTGATTGACACTGTAGGTTGGTTTCTCTGATTTTGTGATTTCTTTTTTGAATAACAGATGTCGCTCTCTGGATCTTAATTTAATTGGCAAAGAAGTACCTACCTTTTTGGATTTATTTTTTGGAAATTTAACTCGAAACTTCGATGAAACGAAAAGCGATAGGCAGAAGTCAGACTTCTAATAGCTCGTTGTGCAGTTATTCCGAAATACAACGAAACGAAAAAGCGACAGTAAATGGGAAAGAGTAGGTAGCACGCGTAGTGAGACAGTAAAATAAGTTAGATGTGGGACATGGGAGAGTAACGAAAAGGTAACAGACTTGTAGTAGAGAACAAAACCAGGGGGTTACGCGCAAGATGCAACATCTCCACACTTTGCTGCAACGGGCTAACGAAAGATGGCGTTTTCTTGACAACTCTAACCCCGCAAAATAGACGCAGCCACGGATAAGTCGGTGCAGGAACTCTTGTTGGAGTACCTACTAAAAGACCACTGTGTATCTACTAGGAACACATGATGGAAGCCTAGGAGTCACTTTTGTTGCAGTTGCATAAAATTGAGTTGCTGATAATGGATGACAAAAATGGTTCTATATCTAAAGTGACGTCGTAGTAGTATCTTTGATCGCTAACAAAAATCAGAAGATCGAAACTTAGGAATATAAACCACACGAGTGGCGCCACTAAATCAGTTTTGTCTTAGAAAAGCCTACTTGATAAGTGACAAATAAGTACTCACATGTGCGATGTATTATACTGACACCACTTCTTAAGGTTTCGACATCTGCACTTTTGATGCCTCAACGTGGGTTACTACTATTATTACCTGTGGCGCCCCTAAATCTTCTCACAGTTGTGCAAATATTTGAAGCCACTTTGTCGCCACTAAATGTACGACTATATGCTTAAAATATAAAATGTTGTTGATAGAATAAAGAAACACTGAACTATGTACTTAAAAAGTATTCAATATTAGCATTTATCCGAGGCTTCGCTCTCGTTACAAAAGTACCTAGTGTGCTTTGTGCTAAACGATCGATAAGGTGAAACTAAATTCCCCTTTTCCCATCGCCAATAATTCGCCACCCAAGCAAAATTTCCAAAATCATAGAAATTGATTTTCTCTATTTCTTATATAGAGTACAAAAACCGAGTTTGAAGTCGATCGAATGAAAAATAAGAAAAGAAACGTTGACCCCCCTTTGCCCTCCTTTTGGAGTCCAAAATTCTCCAAATCGCTTCTAAGTGCTCACTTTGTCCATAAAAAGGAAACTTGTTCCTTACGGTTTGGGCTGGGCGTTAATCGCTAATCGCCAAAAATGTTACCATATAAATTTGTACCCCCTTTTGTCCCCCTTTGGAGTTCGAATCTCCCAAAATCGCTTCTAAGTGGACACTTTGTCCATAAAAAGAAAATTTGTTTCTTACCGTTTATATTTTTCTATTCTAAGTTGTACCCCCCCTCTCCCCCCCATTTGCCCCTTTTGGAGTTCGAATCTCCCTAAATAGCTTCATAGTACTCACTTTGTCCATAAAAAGGAAACTTGTTTCTTATCTAGCGTTTGGGCGGGACGTTGATCGCCAATCGCCAAAATGTCCCCATACAAATGTGTACCTACCCCCCTTTTGCCCCTTTTGGAGTAAAAATTCCTCAAATCGCTTCTAAGTGAACACTAAATGGAAAGTTGCTTCAAAATGTCAGCTTTGATCACCAAAAAAGTTAGCACAAACAGTTTAATATATAACATATCTGATCCTAAGCCAATAGACTCAGGAAAATCACACAAAATCACTGGAAAGTCATTCAAAATCATTCAAAGTCAAATTTTCAAATTTCCTCCCACATAATCCCTTTGTAGGCTATACAAATTTTAATAAATTTTAATAACATTCATCTATTCACACCGCTTGAATGGACATTTTCACTTCGCCGTGTTCGCCATCGTCACTTGTCTGCATTACCATAATGAGAGGGAAAATACAAGGAAATATTTTATATATTAACACTTCATGAATATTTAGAGTCCATTCGGTCTTTTGGACATTTCTGTCGGTCCCCCCCAGTCATAAAATTGTGTTTACCATAGTGCAGCTCATTTCATCTATCCACCCATTTGACCTTTCACACAAATAGAAGAGGAAAAAAATATATACATAGAACCGCTGCCGCCTCCATCTTAATAGATTAATTTCAATCCTCTGCAGGCCAATATCTGCTAGGACTCCTTTGTCGCATGAAATGAGGAAAAAAGTAACTGAATGGAATCCTTGGATAAAATTACTCAAAATATCCATTCATATGTCATTCACAGGTATTGAATATTTAATGGTGATTCAGATTCTCTTTCACTTCTTCTTCTTCTTCATCGTTTGCATTGAATATTTATACAAAGTAAATAAATAAATAAAAGGAGTCTGCCAGAGGATGATCAAGATGACGACGATGAAGACGAAGAAGGGTTAAGTTATTTTTGCAATATCCTATACTTTGTAGGCGGTTTTGTATAAACGATGCCATAAAGGCGGTGACATTTTCGACCTCATCCTGGTTCCTTTACTGCGTAGTGACAAGCACATTCTGGCCGTACTAACAGATTGATATTTACTCATGTAGACTATAACGTACAACAACGGGCTGTACACAGAACGTGGATGGATGATGATAACATCATAGTCGTCGTCGTCGTTGTCGTCATCATAATCATTTGTGTCCTTGTATCCCTTACTTACTATCAGGACACCACCCATGGATATAGCGAGGAGGGATACAGATATTTTACTCATTGTCATCTTATTCAAGTTGTCATGTTTAGATTGTGAGGTTGTTTAGTTGACGAGCGCAATGGGAGGAAAGGGATACTACTTTCTTTGGGTTATTTTGAGCGAAAAGTATAAAGGACGATGACGATGACGACGTGTGTCCTTTTGTGGGAAGTAGGTTGGTGTGTGGGGTTTTTTTTTTTGTTAGTCAAAATGATAAGTACTGAGATACAATATTTTTGTCATAAAATATAGCATGTTGTTGACTGCACTGTGATGATGCCGACCGTATCATACTTGATGATGATGATAGCTGTGATGGGAGCTATGATTATGCGGTCGAGCTTTTTATTTGGATTCCATTTAATGGGATAGTATGCATACAATTAGGTATATTGTTCATGTAGTTGATGTGATGATTATGATAATAATGGTAGAGATGATGATGGATGCAATGTGATGTAAAGGACTTGTTTTCTTAATGCTGTACGTATGTACTGTACCTACATGTAATCAAGTTTTCTTTTCAAATGTCACACATGTTTACAGTGTAATTATAACTTGAAATTTTGGTAGTAAAAATCGCTTTAGTTGTTGACTTTCTTTTATGGATTTGTTTTAAGCAGTTTTACTGAGAATAAAAATACATAATCATGATGTAACAATTTTCTATTGTAATGAACGAACTTGTCATTATATGAGAATTGTTTCTAAATGAACATTAACATTATTCTAATGAACAGGATCAATAGATTGCATTTTATAATAAGTGCGGACCTTATTTGAATAAACAGATAATATTGTTATAATGGGCGAAAATTGACAATATCCTTAGTAGAAAAAGCAAATAAAGATACATTCAAGCAAACAGTTCCATTTCAGTAAAGAGTTCAGCTATTGATGGACCAAATTCATTTTTTTAATGAAAAGTTTCACCATTACAATGATCAGTTTTACTAGGGATCACGTTCATCATTTTGATAAACAATTTAACTGTTTCAATGATCAGTTTCATAATTTTAATTAAAAGTTTCATCATTTTAATGAACAATTTCACCATTTCAATGATCAGTTTCACCATTCTAATGAACAGTTTCAATAGGGAATACGTCCATAATTTAACTATCGCAATGACCAGTTTCATCATTCTAATGAAAAGTTTCATAATTTTAATGAACACCAAAATGATCAGTTTTACTATTCTAATGAAAAGTTTCATAATTTTAATGCACAATTTCACCATTCCAATGATCTGTTTCATCATTCTAGTGAACAGTTCCATCATTATAATGAACAACTTATTTATTCAAGTGAACAGATTGACTATTTCAATGAACAGTTTCACTAAGGAACACATCCACCATTTTCATGAACAATTTAACTAGCCCAATGATCAGTTTCATCAGCCTAATGATCACTTTCATTATTCTAATGAACAGTTTCATTCTTCTAATGAACAGCTTAGTTATTCAAGTGAACAGATTGACTACTTCAATGAACAGTTTCACTAAGGAACACATCCACCATTTTCATGAACAATTTAACTAGCCCAATGATCAGTTTCATCAGTCTAATGATCACTTTCATCATTCTAATGAACAGTCTCATCCTTCTAATGAACAGCTTAGTTATTCAAGTGAACAGATTGACTATTTCAATGAACAGTTTCACTAAGGAACACGTCCACCATTTTCATAAACAATTTAACAATCCCAATGATCAGTTTCATCATTCTAATGATCACTTTCATTATTCTAATGAACAGTTTCATTCTTCTAATGAACAGCTTAGTTCTTCAAGTGAACAGATTGACTATTTCAATGAACAGTTTCACTAAGGAACACATCCACCATTTTCATGAACAATTTAACTATCCCAATGATCACTTCCATCAGTCTAATGATCACTTTCATCATTCTAATGATCAGTTTCATCCTTCTGGTGAACAGCTTAGTTATTCAAGAGAACAGATTGACTATTTCAATGAACAGTTTCACTAAGGAACACGTCCACCATTTTCTTCAACAATTTAACTATCCGAATGATCACTTTCATCATCCTAATGAAAAGTTTCATCATTTTAATGAAGGATGAAACATAATTCTAATGAAAAGTTTCATCATTTTAATGAACAGTTTCCCTAGGGAACACGTTCATCATTCTAATGAACAATTTGACTATACCAATGATCACTTTCATCATTCTAATGAAAAGTTTCCTAATTTGAATGAACAATTTCACCCTAATGATCATTTTCACTAAGGCACACGTTCATCATTCTAATGAAAAGTGTTATCACTTTAATGAACAGTTTCACAATTCCAATGAACAGTTTCACCATTCTAATGAAAAGTAGGCCTATTCCCATAAAAAGTTTCAACATTTTAATGAAAAAATTTGTATAAACCGCCCTCAGTTTTACCATCAGTTATCTTCATGATAAGAAGACTGAAACTTATTCTTTAAAAAACGAGTCAATCTGCATGATTTTGAATACCATTGTACATACACAACTATGTTATGTTAGCCTTTGCTGCTATCAATGTATTAAGTAACAATGAGCAACTCATGGATTGGACATTCAAACAAATTTGTAGATTTCTCTTAAATACATAATTTCCTGCTAATTCTTATTTTCAATTGTGACGTAAGATCATACACTGAGCAATTGAATTTCATAACACAAAACTTAAATGCACATGTTTTTTTAGCCCATATTTGTGCCCTCCAGTGCTTTAATACTGCAAACTATTTACAGAGGCATCTAGCTATACGAAGAAGCTAGCAGATGCATGCTGGCTGAGCCCAAAGTTCTCCCGTATTTTCGCAACCATCAGTAATACAAAGGATTCCTCTGATTCAGTGTTCTTTCAAAAAGTCCTCAAACATTATTTTTTCCTAAAAAGTACCTGAAGATTTTTCACATATACCTGCCCATGTATATAAACTTTTCCTTGAATGTACAATTTTTTTAAAAATACATTTTAAATATAAATTTAATTTTATTTTTTTATTTTTTCTTCCAGGTAAGTCAAAAATTACACAAGAAGTAGTAAGTAGTTGTTAAGAAATGCGGATGTCTTCTTGACACAACTTTGCATTATACTCGTAGTTGCCTTTCTTCCAGAGAAAAATCTCTTTGAGCTTTCTTTTATAACCGAAGTGGCGATTGGCGAAGTATCTTACGCTTCATTAGAATCTAAAACTAGTTCACAATGTGTAGGGAAAAACTACATTTCCCATTTCTATTAATCACAAAAGTTAACTTACCTATAAGCGTAATCCTTCAAAATGTATTTGTAACATCCTGGCCTATGCCGTCTGCTGTCTGCCGATCAAGTCACAATTTATATTTTATTATTTATTTGACTGACTTTTTACACTACTAGTTACCAGGATAATACAGTATGGTTAGGTAAGGTGGCTGTCCCGAATTCTGTTAGCGCTATTTGCTATTTGCGCCTTTGGGTGCATCTACCTCGTTAGGAGGTTTTTGTTGGTGACTGAGGCAGTCGAATCCTATGTGAATTTCATCACCTGGTTTCGGCTTAGTCATCGGGTCAAGGTGGGGGGTGACCGCAGCAGTCTGCCCCTGCCTATTGCCTTTGACACGGCCATCACTAGGGAGGGAGACTGGTGCGTGGCAGAGGTGGGTGATTGAATCAGTAGGCTTTGCTGCTTGACCAGGAGTCGGTGACTACTACGGTGACTACATTTCCCATTTCCATTAATCACAAAAGTTAACTTACCTATAAGGGTAATCCTTCAAAATGTATTTGTAACATCCTGGCCTATGCCGTCTGCTGTCTGCCGATCAAGTCACAATTTATATTTTATTATTTATTTGACTGACTTTTTACACTACTAGTTACCAGGATAATACAGTATTCTTTATACATAAATGTAATGCATTACTATAAATTACCTACAAATATAATCACATTGTTCCTAGAGCAGAGGACAACAATTTACAACAATTTAAGAGCAAAAGTAAACCCCTTTCTGCAACCATCTCGGTGCAATTTCTTTGGTCTTAATAGTCAAATGTTTTATTAAGATTACCATTACCATACATTACCATCTATTACCCGTAATTACAGACAGCTTTATCAGCATTCATTGTATCATTGATGTTACCTAAGTAATGCTAAATCAAACGTGGAAGTTACTTAGTAACTTTTATAAGTTCCTAGCAACGAAATGTATTCCACCTGCCACTTACTACTAATTACCTTCAAGTAATTATTGGTACTGGTAGTAAAACATTACCTACTTGTATTCTTGGCTACAAGTTCCACGATAAATTTCTATTACAAAAAAAATGTTGTTCTCTCTGGTAACTGAGTAACTGATAGGTAATTGCAAGGTAACTGATACAAATTCATAGAAAAACATACAACATAAAATAATTTAAACAATTCTAATTAGAATCCATTCAGACTACATTTAATTTGTTGTTCCCACCACCGCCTTGCCATTCAAATGTCACCCGCACAACCACACAACGAAAACATCATTAACAGCATATTTAACACTTCAATGAATCAATATACATAATTGGAATTGCATTCAAAATCAACTTCTCAGCACCACTGATTACTGCAGTTGTACTCGTACATTTCAACCGTGCTATTGATAGTTAGATTGCCACTTCAAAAAAAAATAACCTCAAACATCATTCATCTTTTTTTTTTGCCTCCTGAACCCATCCACATCACTCCAATCAGTCAAACAATATTTTAAAACTAATTAACCTCAAAATTCAGTTCCAATTAGAGATGCTATTCATTTGAGAAAATACAAATTACGCACAACTACACGTACAATCGACTTGTTTTGCTTTACAATTTAAACAGCAAAAAAACAAAAAGTAAAAAAACATAAAAAAAACCCCTCACAAAATCCATTCAATTACAAAATATAGGTCACAGTCCAGTCCCCGAACTGATTATTATTATCCTCTGATGATATCACGCTTCAAATATCAAAAGTAAGGGTCATAGATACTTTATTTCCCTATGCGCGTTGTACTATATAAAAAAAATCCATAGATTTAGGACAGTATGATGTATGCGCCAGAGTATCCACAGAATGTATGTGTGTGGGTATGCAATTTGTTCAGTTGGTCATTAAAGTTGTTATTTGAATTCTTTTTTTTTCTGTATATATGTCCTTCCTTGTTACACTGAAAAAAGGGATATTCTGTTGTGTAGGACTATAAGGCGAGGCCATTACAGTAAAACAAAACAAAAAAAATGAAATAACTTTAACCACAAAACACAAAAGCAAATAATTAAAATTCTGTACAAGGACATTATTGTCTGTGTGCTTATGACATACGTAGACTTGCAGAGGTGGTCCTTTTGTTTCTATGATAAATTTGTCTACAACGATGACAACAAAATAAAAAAAAAAATATCCGTACATGGACAAGACAACAAAACAGAAAAAGATAAACGTCTGCGTCGGAAGTACATCAGTTAAAAAGAACTTTAACCCTCCCACAAAACGATCAAAATGATTATCTCAGTATCCCTTATCCTATTATACCGGAGATTGAAGTTTGTCCCTAATTGAGTTCGTCTGAAAGAAAATGACTTTCAACTGATGCACGTTTATTTTTCATCATCATTCCATCGTGCGGATTTTGAAACAAACTTAAATTTGTCTTTTGCATTATTAGAGTAATGCATTACATAAAATTTAATTTATTTTGAGCGCTAATAATAGTGGCATTAACATTACTCAATGAAGCCACTTGATAACTGGCAATTTTTAATAGTTTCTAGTATTACCTAGCATTACCATGAATTATTCTGTGATGGTTTTAATAGCGAAATACAGTATTTTGAGAACCACTGACAGTATTTTCAAATGAATACTATGGTAATTCTTTGAATTCGCTATCTTATATTACTAGCAATGCCCGCGGCTCCGCCCGCCCGCCGGTTTCTTTTCTTTTAAATAAAACTGAAATTTATTTGAGTTATCATTGCACGTTTGTTTATATATTTTCCTCTTTTTTAAGCTTACAAAATATTTTATGGCTATGCCTTTTTTGTGTAGAGACACGTACTTTTAGTGGGCGTAAGTGTAAACAACTGCAGCTCACACGCGAATATGCAACATATAGCTGTCCATGTGAAAAACATGGACGTCGGAGTCTAACTCCAGCAATGGCCGAGTAGTTCCGAAGATAGCCCCTATACCCCCGTTTCCCCTTCCCTCATACTCTCCCTAAGTAACCTATACTGAGCCGGAGGATGTAGCCAGTACAATGTTGAAAGAATTTTTAAAATCGGCCAAATAGTTCCGGAGTTAGTCCCTACCACCCCTTTACCCTTCCCCCGTAAATGAAATATTTTGTCCATTATTGTCGTCACAGTATGAATTGATTATTTATACTAGGCGATCAGACTGTTACAATTTCCATAGCTGCAGATCGCAACTATATGTATGAATGTATGTACGATTATGCATACCTATTTACGCATCACAAACTAATCACATGTACGTACATATGTTTATAGTTTGTTTTATGCATATCCATTCCCAACATCATATTCAACTACGCCATTCATGAGCATTTACAATGTGCACTCTGACTGCCCGTCGTGCGAGTAATCATTCTATTTTTAGAACGCAATATAAAACTACACCTACTAAGCACAACTGCAATCGAGAAAGCAATTTTTTCGCACTATAAGATCTATTTTCAATTTATTATATATCACCCTCTGGATGGACCAGAAAGATGAATGTTAGCTCAAAATACTCGGTGAAGTACAAATAAAAGCATTTCTAGACCTACCAAAATTACGTCCCTTTGATGGCTCGGTGTCTATAGCACATTAGATAATAGCCTTACTGGGTTAGGTTAGAGGGGCAGTTTGAATTATATGAAATTTTAACCCAGAAACCAGTGAGGTCCATTGTGATAACCAGTCGGAACTGTTGATGATTCTTCTTAATTCTTCTTAAATCTAGTAGAGGTGTCGTTGCTAGATCTTCCAAGCCGTCAAAAAACGTTGCTCCCCTACAAGAGTAGCGGCGTTGTTGGAGGACTTGGCAGTGATACTGGAGATGTTTCACAGATTATATTTGCTCTTCATCCCTGCAACTTCTGCAGAAGTCATTTGTGAAGACGTCCAGTGTTTTGGCCATGCTTCCAATGATGCAGTGTCCGCAGTATTATGCCGACGAGCAATCGGATTTGGGTTCTATCAAAAGATGTTGGGATCTTTGACCTCTTAGTGTCAAATTGCGGGCCACATGCTGCGAAGTTATGGTACAAATAGAAGTGTTGTTCCATCGTTCTTTAGCCAAGATTAATGTGACATTGTCAATGACGTTCTTAGCTGCGTTGAAAGCTGGTAGTACTTGTCTGTCAGCTAATGGTATGTCCATTTCAGAGCCGCATCTGGCCAGTTTATCTACTGCCTTGTTCCCTTCCACACCAACATGTCCAGAAAGGCAGGATTTATTTCTCTCAATGCCAAGAGACACTGACTTACGAATTGGGAGTTAATCGCTCTAAGTGCTGCTGGTATTTCCCTCGCTAAGACAGTTTGAACCGCTCTTTTTGCCGCGTAGATCCCTGCCTGGAAAACGCTGCTGCAGTGATTTTCCAGTCGGTATGAATGGCTGATACTTAGTTTTTCTGAAAACTTCTTCGTTTTTGAGCCATCTGTGAAGAAGGGTATAGCTTTTATGACAGTATTCGACAGTCCTACCTGTCCGGTATACAGACTTTAAATTTCTTGTAAAAGTCATATCTTGGTTTCTTGTAGTTCGTGAGTGGCATAAGACCGATCAAAGATGTAAAGTACGCGCAACTGACCGAACGATTCGGGCTAGCAAATTTTGTACCCTCTTTCATAGAGTACCTATGGCTGCTTAGTGTATAGCTCGATGAGTCGTAGTTTCAGCAACTATGTTTGGTTGTAAGCCACACTTCTACCCGAAGGCAGGCATAAAAAGCTTTTAGTCCTTTCCTTATTCTTTCCTCCGTATTTCGTTTCCAGTTTAATTTGGAGTTAAACACGATATCTAGGTACATATTTGGCTTCGGGTGAGAGATTAAGACGAATGCCTCTCAATTTTGGTGGTTCCCATTTTGGTTACTTATATCTTCCCGTGAACAGGATGAATTTAGACTTACTAAATATTGGGCCAACCACAGCAGAAAAACGCTGTTCTCTAAAATGTCCTCCCTTCCGTAGTGTCATTATTTAGTGTCATTATTTAATTTTAGTACTAACAAGTGATCAAAATATCTCTGGCCTCTTTGGGATATAATATTTTAAAGACACTCCCTCAAAGATCTTAAAGTTACCCCCTCATTTGATGTTTATCATACATTTTAGAGAAACTTGTCATTTATTCAGCCTGATCCTATCAGCGCCATCTATTAACAGCATCTACGTCTATTTTAGCTTATACCTGAATCATTTGACTGATCTTAATATTTTTATGGCGCTACAGTCCGAGCGGACCTCGCCCTATTTGTTACATGATGACTCCTAACTGACTGAAACTACATATTTGTAGCCAACAAATACAAATCATGCTAAATCTGATATAATATTTATGATTTCATATAGATCTCCATGAATTTATTGAGGTCACACTTTAGTGATGGAAATAAACCATTTTTATGCTTAAAATTCTCGTGATTCTATTTTTTTTTTGTATAAATGTCACACCTCCGCCGCCTCAAAGCCACTGACTCGTTTCGGTTTTCACACTCAGTGTCACACCATAGTAAACACATAAAAAAGGGTTATTATTCCCTCGAAAAAGATATAAAAAACCCCAATCCCATAAAAAAATAGTTGCGCTACCTGTTAGTCATTTTAAAATTTCACATTTAATTTTGAATGCAGATACACAGATACACCTCTCTATGTCATACAATCATATGTAAGTATGGGACGGGCCACGGGCATAATGTGAGAACGAAAAGTTCCATTGACCCTAATTGTGGAGAATATTACGGTGGGAAAAATGCAAACCCAATGGGGGACTTTATCAACTCAAACCGACAATCCAAATTAAAGCTTCCAATCATGAGAGTACATGCATTCTCTTATAGGTAATGACCTCTTTGACAATTTGTTTCCATCTCTAGAGACTGACTCTATATGACGTTGTTGACCGCCTTTTTCCATGTAAACAATGAGTCGTTTATAAACACAGAAAAAAAAAATGATAGCTAGGGAAAAGTTCTTAACAAGGTTCCTTCTTCTGACACACATGTGGGAATAGTTGTTAGAACTCTTGACCGCACAAGAACTGTACTAAAATTTGGATACTTAAAGCAGGCATTGTTAAAATACAATCTTTTTTTTCACATCATAAATTAGCGTCAAACTAAACACTATAACGCGCGAATGAGTGCGAATGAGATACCTACCTATCCTACAGCTTTGGAGAAAAGTTCGATATTTTTACTTTTTCTATCTTTTACTTTAAATCAGATTTGCTGAATGTTTTATTTATTTTCCAAAAGTTCCGAGGAAAGAATGTACGAGTATCTGCTTATTAGCATAAACATGTTAATGCAATTAATTAGCGTCAGTAATAAGTAACACGCAAGATAAAGGAGAATATTTTTCGCTTTTGCTACATAGAAAATTGGTTTAACTTTTTTCGGTTGAAGAGGTGGCTGAATTTATTTCGAAAATATTATTATTTTCCCATCGCAAGCAAGTGTGCTGAAAGTTTTCTAATGAAGTATGGATTTGGATTTGGAATTTCTGAATGGATGTTTTGTTGGTTTTGTGTGGGTGGATATGTGTGTGCCTTGAATTTTCAAGAGAAACGAAAACAGATAATTCAATTTCTATTTGTTTGAGTTACATTAGATGAAGAGCTTTGTCTAACTTTGACACTCCAATTAAAATTAATAGATTCGTGGATATGGCAAAAATGTTGGTGACCCATACCCATACAGACGAATGTGTGAAGATGGATTTGCACAATTGCCCAAAAAAGTGTATATGACGTTTAACAGAGCTTAAAAAAATTGGAAACATAGATTGAGATAGATTTTGGGATCGAAGTGGTCATTCCTAAAATTGCTCTCTTGGCCTAAGCTAAGGGCTTATATAGATCTACTACGAGGACGTAAATTTAAAGCCCAAGAAGACACAAATCTTTGACTACCTCAAAGTTATATCTGTCAGTATCGATGTCAGCATAAACTTTATTATGTCCTCTTTAACAGCCAGACCCATCTTCGTCACCTTCATTTCTTGCTCCACTGACAGCTCGCTACGGACTCAGCTGACCCATCTTCGTCGGCTTAATTTCTTGCAACCGCTTCACTGACAGCTCGCAGACTCCGTACTCCCAATAATGTCAATAACATGTACATCATAGGCATGCCAGTGGTTGAACGGCCTTTTGGAAAATTGTACCTCTGATGTTGGCTTGATAGGTTTCCTATAATTTCTTCAAGATTGATGTAAAAGAAGTTACATGATACCCGGTGACCATGTCTTAAACCTTTTTCGACAATTAAGGCTTCGGTGGTATTCTTTCCGACTTTGACGGATCAAGGAGATTTCTCCATTTTCATTCTGCACAGACTTACGAGTTTGACAATGATGCCGAAATTTGACATTGTTTTGTATAAGGTGAATCAAAAGTCATCACCCTATCGGAGGATGGTATAATTTTTGCAAATGGCGGAAAATCTCAATTCTACTTTGACATTTCTGGGGTAAACAGATACACGTCAAACAAGACATGGATCGCTATACTCCTAAAGAACAAGGAAAAATTGTTTCGAATTTTTTGCGGAATATTTCGACGGTGGTGTTGGCTCAGCGTGAATTTCGACGCAGATTTCCATGCCATCCGACACCAACTGGGGAAGTACTATAACGTTTAGTCGCTCCCCTAAAAGAGTATAGGACAACAGGAGATGCTGCCAGTATTGGCCGGCCCCGGAGCAGCCGTTCTGTTGAGAATATCTCAGCTATGGCTGAAGATGTCCCAGAGGACTTTGGAGTATCGACCAGATGATACCAAGCTTGTTGACATAGACGCGTGACTTAAATAAATCACACAAAAAATTGGGCAATTAGGCATCAATCGGCGGTCTTTATAGAAAAGTTTGGTGAAAGACTGTATAAGATGTTCCCTTACAAAGTGCAGACAGTGCATCAACTGTTAGCTGTTGAGCGACAGAAATTCTGAGGGCTGCATTTCCGGGTCGCCTTATCTCCCGTTTTGGCGTTTTTTGCTAAATCGCCTGATTTAACCGTTCCAGACTTATTTTTTTGGGGTTTTGTTGAAATCACGAGCCAATGTCAACAAACCTCAGACTCTTGAAGTCCTCAAAGAGAATATTTGTAAAGAATGCGAGAACTTATCGGTGGAAGTTCTCGCTAGAGTGATGGAAAATGCCATAAATCTGGATCGAATGGTCATTAATTCTGATGGCGATCATTTAGCCGATATCATTTTCTCGTCTTAATAGAAACAAATTTAAGACATCAGGTAAACTCAATCCAAAAGCAAAACCAATGTTTTTAATTCATAAAAAATTTACATTTATTTCTTTTCAAATTGTAAGCACAGAATGTAGATTTACCATCATATTTCCATGTTCATCACCGCAGGCTTCTGTTTGGGCCTTGTATCCTTGGAAACATATTTTTACCCAGAACTTCCGAACATTGCCTCTGCATCTATTTGCATCCTTCAATAGATTCGACATCCCGCCTATCGTGATCTTTCTTTATACTTTTTAGAAGTCGATGTGGCTTCACTTCTTTTTTGCCAATGTACAGTTCGAGGTCAGTTCTTGTAGCAGCTCTGGTTTTGATCAGCAACATCCACTGATTGACTTCATGTGTCAATCGAGGCTCATCATCGAACTAGGGGTTTCCTTTTGGTCGCTTAGTGAAACAAAGGTTGAAATTCATTTAAGAGACGATCACTTGTTTCTTTATTGAATTAGTTAGTTCAATTAGTTCTATTAGTTCAAGCCTCCAGTTAGCTGAATATTAGTGTGGTAGGTCATGAACTAAATCTCCAAACTAGAGTAGTTCAACTATGCAAGAGAAGTAACTTATGGGGCTACTGCTCGTTTAGTTCCAGCCAAATCGATCAATAGTTAGCTCCAGTTGTGCACCTAGTAGAGTTGAAGATTCTCCGGTTTGGGACGTCGATGTTCAGCCATTTTAGCCATGCGTTCGTTTGTCAGGCAATACAAATCTATGACCACACAGTAGTGAACTACAGTTGAACTACATGTAGTTCCCGCATATAGTCAGTTCTCCATTCAGTTTTTTCATGCTTAGATCATTGTTTTTCTGGTACTGTGAGCAACCAACTCACTCCAACACCAGCCACTGCTTTTAGTTCCATGTGGTGAGACTATGAACTACTTAGTTCATTTAGTTCACTTGCCTGCCAGAGCAAATTTTTGAACAACACTAACTTTTCTCTAAGACTATCAGAGAGAAGGTAGTGTTCAAAGACATAGATGAATGCACTTTTAAATTTTTAGTCAAGTCATTTAATCATCATCAGACTATTCCCCCCTAGTAAGCTGCCCACTATAACATATCAAATTTGTCACCCTAATGTCTCGTCTTATCCACTTTAAATGCACATTCCTGCCAAACTGTGGTCCAAAATCGAAACAAATACCTTAGTTAGGTCAGATACTCTGTGAAAACTCTTCATCCCTGAAATAAATATTAGCAATTTGCTACGCTTGCCGCACTCCAAGGAGTAGCAGAGTAGTAGAGTACACTACAACAGCCATTTAAGTAACCTTTTCATTCCTCAAATTGACATATGTATATGAATCGAAGGAGTCTCCTCAGTAGTATACAAGTCGTCCAAGTCCTTTTGTCGACTATGCAAACTGCAAATGCATTATTAATTTCAGTCTCAATACCTCATTCGTCATGTCTCTTTGACAAGGAGTGGGTGTGGTGTGTGTATAGTTGATAGGATGATATTATGTGTACTCGTCATCGTACAACAACAATTCGACCTCGATACGCTAAAGAATTTCCAGCTCTCTATCTGGCTTTCCTCGGCGCACACACTAGCCCTCATCTATAACAAATGTATAGAGAGCAAAGTAAATTTTCCACACAGTTCAAGGAGAGAAGTCACTATTTTTATGCCAGGACACCCCAGTCAGACGTAAGCCAAACAGAACGCCCGTCACTCCCTCTATCAAAATGCACATCACGTTCTGAATTTCATATTATTTAGGGATCTTCTCATATATACAATACAGAAACTCATAAGGCCGCCGCCGTCTCCGTCGTCGTCGTCGTCATCGCCGGCACTCTCTTTCATCTTGCATGCATCGCAACAAGGATACGCGCGCTTTGGAGTAGAGTGGAGACTTATGTGAAGTTGGAGCTTCTGTATAAAGGTCTTATGAGATCTGTCTCGCTTTTTGGGTGGCTCACTTCGAGTGCCGGGGGTGTGGTGTATTTTTGTTATGTTTTTGTTCCATTCATATCCTCGAAACACCGAAAACAACACGCGCGTTTCAGCTTTGGCGTGCGTGTTGCTTCAACCAAATAAAGGACGAACAACAAATATCATGGTCTAACCATACGTACGTGTGTGTGTGCGTCTGCATTATGTATATACTGTGTGTATAGTGGTGCACCCTGTTGTGAAGGAAGTAATATAGGATTTTTCTATTTGAATTTTACCACTGCACATTTTGAATACAAATTGACTCCTTTTTCCTTTCGTCCTTTGGCTGAGAATAGTAGCTTTTGTTGGATTCTCGTATTATTATTATTTTTTTTTATTTAGGTGCGGTTTTCCTCCGGGTGATGTTTTGAATTTAATATGCTCGAGGACTCTACATCGCCTTCAAGTTAAAGATGTGACTTGCATAATATTTCGCTTATTCTTTTGAGTGTATCCTTCCTGCGAGCGCGTCTCGTAGATTTTTCTTCATTATAATAATTTCATTTGAAACGCCGCGCGCGCCTAGCTATCGATTTCCATTGTAGTAACTCGTAGATTGCAAAGAATATTTAGCTCCTTATGAAAATCAGGACAACGACAATGACACAGGAAATATGATACAGTGCGGCGAATGGTTATATACACTCACAGCCATTACCGCGCACAGCGTATAATTTGTCGATGTCGTTCCAAGTTAATGTGTTGCTGCTGAGATACAATCCGCATTTCTTCATCCGGATGGCAAATTATGCGTAAAACATTATAAAATAGAAAACGAGGACAAACCGAGAACACCCGAGGAAAGAAACTTCACTATAAAATGACTTTTCACTATGGGGGTACAATGACGACCGACGACGACGACGAGGACATAGCTGACTGCGAGGATCCCAGATTTCCATAAATAATCGCGAAAAGAAGTTCTCGAATAGGAAACCAGTTGGAAAAGTGTTAAAGCAGGACATTTTCATAAGTAGTCCAGTAAATATTTATGAAATTCATTGTCGGTAGTTACTTTTTGTTTTTTTTTTTTTCTTCTCTTCCTTATGATTGTGAATCATTTTTGAATTGTAAATACAGCAAGGGAGAGAGACAGAGAGAAATAGTTTAATCGTCGCCATCTATTTCCGGATGACAAATTCGAAATGATTTTTTAGAAGGTTTAATCGGCTATTGTCGTTGGTCCTTGGGGGGGGATGCAATCGATTTGGTTATATAATAGTAGTTGAAGTACTTACTCTGATAGCTTGAGAATAATCCTTCTTTTTTGTTTGATTTAAGATTTTATGCAGAGAAAACTTGTAAAACTTTTATTGCGCCATCGAAGGTTTCTTGCAAATTGCCTCATAAATGTTTCTCCAAGTTTAAGCTTCGATTGACAGACATTCAAAGTCAAACATCAGCGAAAACATACAAATTTCTTTTTGTTACCGCGTACCTTATCGACCATAATTTTAAGGTCCAGCATATTAATTACAAATAATAAGCGAATTTCAAGGACGTACGTTATTTGCATTTGTTGTTAATTTTCGTTTTGTGTTTTCAAAATTTTAAAAGGTCACGTTTAGACGATTTTGATAGGTACTAAGGATAAAAGTTTTTCATCAGAAGCTTCTTCAATTTCTTTGGAAAATTTTTGAGGATTGTTTGCAATCATTCCTTATCTACTTTTCCTACGGTTTTAGTGAGTGACCTCTGAGCCCTTGAGAATTGATATCTACTAAATATCGATCTTAAAGTCACTTAAAGTTAGCTCTAGCAAAGATTTCAGCTCTAAGTTTCTAACAGGTTCTCTAAAGTAAATTCATTCGCCTTGCTTTTCTTACGTAATTTAAGCAAACCGATTTGTAGATTTTTTAGGTGTAGTATATCAGTAACAATCATTGGGTAAATTTCAAGGGCGTACGTTACTTACATTTCTTGTTAAGTTTCGTTTTGCGTTTTCCAAATTTGAAAAAGACATGTTTGAACGATTTCGCAAGGTATCGCGGGTTAAAGTTTTTTTATCAAAAATTTATACAATTTCTTTAGAAAATTGTTGAGAATTGTTTGCAATCATTCATTATCTACTTTTTCGACTGTTTTAGTAAGTTTAAGTGACTTCTGAGTCACGTAAAAGACTGAACTTTCGTCCTTATCATAGAAAAGAATGCAGTTATCTCGAGCAAATATTTCAGCTCTAAATTTCGAACACGTCCGCAAAAGTAAAATTTTCGGGCTGTTCTCTTTGCTTTTTTTGTGCTAAATTAAGCTGATTAGTAAATTTTTTAGGCGTAAAATACTAATTACAAATATTGAATAAATTTCAAGAACGTACGTTACTTGCATTTGTTGTGAAGTTTCGTTTTGCGTTTTCTGAATTCGAAAAGGACATGTTTAGACGATCTTGCTAGGTACCCCGAATAAAAGTTTTTTATCAAAATTTTCTACGATTTCTCAGAAAAATTGCTAGAAATTGTTTTTAAACATTCCTTTTCAACTTTGTAGTCAGCTCATGTGACTAAAAGACACTTCTGAGGCAATCTACATAATTTTCTCGTTTTTTAATTTCACAGAAACATGCCCGAAACCCTCTTAATTTTCCATTCTGCATAATTTTGCACTTAAAACTTCTCCCTATTGACCTACTGTATAATAAACAAATTAGAATAAAAATATCAGGAAACCATTAATCACAAAGCAAATACAACAGAACATTACTTTGACTCCCCAAACAAATTATCCGTTAATGCACTCGCTTAATGTCTACAAAAAAAAAACAAAAAGAAGGCCTTCAGTCACCTCTAGTCCATTGACATAAAGGTCTTTAACAACAAAAAAAGAACATGCCTTTAATTCACTGCCAACTTAATTACACACGAAAACACACTAAACTGCAAAAAAAAACACACTCCCAAATATAACCCTTAGAAAAAATGAAAAATAATTTATTTGCCTATTCCGGTTCTCATACATTTTCTACCCTTATAAATTCCACCGCCCCGTGTGGCGTGTCAACTAATCAACAATTCAACGGTAACCTTCTTGCAAGTTGCTATTTTCGAATTCGAAATCCTAATGAAATACGCATTACACTGTTAATGGGATATACATACTGTTACTGGGATATAGAGAGTATATTTGTAAAGCGGTAATAGGGCCTCTTTGTATACGATTATGTGCCTAAGTCATCGTGTGCGTACCTACTTATACACAATGTCAGGAAGTGAAAGTAAGTATTACTCTCAGTTAATTACGTAAGCACCTTTTAACGGCAAAAGTCTACCTACTCCCAATGAGTCAACCCTCAACATAGGATATAATGCGTACTGGAGGAAGTTGAAGGCTTTCAATATAGCAAAAAACGCGAAAGTTTTCATTTATTTTTGTTTCATTTGTATTGCAATGAATGCGTGTGCTCGATGGTGCTCATAAAATCACCAACAGCAGCATAAATCAGTGTCGAAATGCAAAGTTGGGTGTTTAAGGTTTGAAGGTGGAACTTTGCCTTTTTTTGTTAGGCTTTGTCTTATGTCAAAGATGTGATTAACATGTTGAAGGTGATTTTGTCACGCTACATAATTGAGATATGGTGGGAAATAAAGGCGACGAGACCGGCTTGTATATATTAACACGTGCCGTTGGGGTAGAAAGCATGGTTTTGATTTCGACATAGCATGCTTTTTGTATTGTGAGATAAGTTATTAGATACGCACGATGCGTTGGAATGTAAGAACAGTCATGGGTGACATAATAATAATTTTTGGATTGACATAAAACTGCTGCATATACAGATTTGGGGGACGTACACTATCTTGAATTATTTGCTAGCTTTGGTTTCAATTTCCGAATTTTGAAAATCACGATTTTTAAAGATTTTTTTAGGTATAGACTATATGCTGGAAAAGATCTTAAGCAGATTTGCGAGACGTACATCTTCTTCAAATGTTGTCTAGTTTTGTTTGGTGTTTTTATTTTGTTTAAATGACCCTTTTTGTAGATTTTTATAGGTATTTACTGGCAATAGGTATGTTTTTTATAGACTTTGCTTATATTTTAAGCTCGTACATTGTTTCTATATATGTTTAATTGTTTGTTTTAAATGTTAGATGGAAGCTATAAGAAATGTAGCAAATTTTTATAGAAAATTCTCAAACCCTTAGAATGAAAAACCTTTTCTCAGATAAATTCGGAGTACGTACGACGATTGCATTTGACATTATATTTATTCCGGTGGTTTTCGATTTTAAAAATTTTATGTTTTGAAGATTTCGATAGGTATAATTTAGTAAAGTTTGATTAAGTCGTATCTCTGTTTCTTTTTATTATGAACTTGTAAAGAGCTAAATTTGGCTCTATATATATTCACTAAAAACTGCAGTCAGGCATTCCAAGACACCCCTCTGCCCAAAGTGCAAACAATCCAAGAGTTATTTACCTTAGCTCACTCATTAATTAAACCTATACCCCTCAAATAATGCAAACCATTGAGGGACGTTCCAATTTTATATTACTTAACTACTTCAGGTGCACTCAAGGCACAGACAATTCTGCAATATCTATCTATACATCATGCAGGCGTTATGCGTTCGTCTCTGACACTTCTTAAAAGCACTTCAATTGAAGAACACCTCCTTGTCACTTACTTGAAAATTAATTAAAAAAAAAAAAATAAATAAAAATAAATATCGGGGGTGGTCTCCCTCTAAGCACATACACAACACATAGATACACTGCCGCCCCCTGTTGTGTATCTCGAATAATAATTTCAATTAAAAACTCAATTACAGATGGCACTTCATGTGAAATAGATTAAAAAATCAAAAAACGAAAAGATATCGTCCCTTTTCACCCACACCTGTTGTAGGCAGTCAGTCGCTAGACTCATCAATATATCCTTGTTATACGACGACGAACAAGACGACACAACGGAAGCACTGGAAGCACTCAACAACTACTAGCCATGTCCAAAAAGGAATAAGTATCTCTTCCGTGTTGTGCGTGTCTTCGTCTACTTCCCGGAGGTGATATATTGGACAGGGGATAAAACAAATGGACGAGCTCGAGATATATATCGCATGTCGTGTTTTTTTTTTTTTGTTCTATTTTTCTATGTATAGAAAACGAATGACAGTAGGGAGGATACTGTAAATTCATTTAAAATGTAATTAGCAGCGCCGGACATGGTGAAAGGAAATCGATCGTAGTTTTTAAAACTATTTCCGCCCCCCTTTTTTGGGATTCGAGAGGTTGCGCAAAGTGCACTCGGTGTAAAAGGGATAAACGGTGGGGTGTAGATGTAGATGTAGAATAAGATGAATCCAGGCATATACCACGAACATGATTAAGGGATGGACAAAATAAATTGATTAAGAGATGGTGTTTCTCTATGGCCAGTTGTATAGACGCAGAGGTAAATTCAAGTTACCAAAGAAGCACTGGCAAGTAGTTTCCGTATCGTTAAGGGAGTAATTGCATTCAGTGTTGTGGTGATGGCTGGCTTCATCGAAACTTTTCAATCTTTTACGTGTCAACAGTGCATTAAGTTGGTTCTCCGCCCAAGTGGTTCGATGGGTTTGTGTGTCGTTCGCTTGAAAGAAAGAATGCTTACAGTTAATTGAATTGAAATTGAAATTGGAAAATAGAATAGAAGTTAAGAACTTTGAAACGGTTGAAGGAGAGGAGGGTATCGGTATATCCGTGTCGTTGTGTTTGACACTTTTAATATATACTGCGTCATGATTTTAGAGGGTTTATCACTGAATTTACGGCATGGCGAGCAAGCTTGAAGGTTCTAGGTAGGTACCTAGGTAAATGACAGCAAAATACATAACTTGTTAAGCTAACTAACTGATCGCCACCTTGAAGCAATTGACTAATCAAAGCATGGAAAGCCTTTTACCATTTTGACAAAACAATTTATTTGACAATTGCAACTAAAATGTCAACTATAACCGAATTATGTGTGCTTAAGCTAATGTCAAACCATTTAAATCAATCTACTATGACATAGCATGCTTTTTGTATTGTGAGATAAGTTATTAGATACACACGATGATTTCGAACAGTTATGGTTGACATAATAATAATTTTAGATTGTTATAAAACTGCTGCATATACAGATTTGGAGGACGTACACTATCTTGAATTATTCGCCGGCTTTGTTTTCAATTTTCGAATCTTCAAAATCTCGTTTTTTAAAGATTTTGTTAGGTACAGCCTATATGCTGGAAAAAATCTTAAGCTGATTTGCGAGACGTACATATTCCTCAATTGTTGTCTAGTTTGGTTTGGTGTTTTTATTGCTAATGTCAAACAATTTCAATCTACTGAAGTTCTACTTTTAAAGTAGGCTTAAGCTAGAGTTCTCTAATGAAATCCTATACAATCCAATAAGGTTCTCCCTTTATTTTGATAAGAGTCCAATAAAACCATTTTTGGCGTTTGAATTTCACTAAACATACCTACATCAAAGTTGAAAAACAAGGACTACCGTCAATGGAGTAGTGAATTAAATTTTAAGTAGAACCGTCTATGTAACTGACGGAAAGAGACGATTCTTTAAGGACAGTCAGTCCGGTGGATAGATAATGTTTTTAACTCTTTTGAGTCTAAAAGAATAAGTCGGATTGAATAGCTTTCGCCGATGTCTTGACAGCAGAACATCAGAACATCCGAACAGAACAGAAGAACGTCCTTTAATCGACGGATTTCTGAATGCTTAGACCTTTCAGTACCTTTGGATGCAAATTTTGTAACTTGTATAATAGGTTTGTCTAAAGAGCTGACAGCTAGAATGCCTTTGCAAACGAGCGTTAGAACTGACGACTTAGGGACCCCTAATATTTTTCAAGAACTAGAGAGCGGGACATTTTATATTACAACTTTCAGTAGTGAGGACATTTTTTCGCAGCAAGCAATTGTAGACATCGTCGTAACCTTTTCCTGTCTTTAGTGACTCGTACAAGTAAAACGGGACCGCAACTGACTTGAAGTGAGTTACTAAAGACAGGAAAAGGTTACGACAATGTCTACAATTGCTTGATGCGAAAAAGCAAGGTTTTGATATCCATTCTACATTAACTCCAGTAATCGAAGACAACTTTTCTTTCTTTTCTAGCCATGTTAATGTCACAGTACAGTTCGTAGTGGATCAGTGGTTATTGTGCTGGACTACTGTGCGAGGGGTCCCAGGTTCGATCCCCGGAAAAACACAAATTACATTTTAATGTTTTTTCCACTGCGCCACCTCTCGCGAACGTCTGACAAACATCCGAAAGTATTAATGTCCTGAAAAATGCTTTTCAATTCAGCCGGTCGCAGTCGGCATAAAATTGTAGGTCCCTTCGATTCGTCCCAAAAGTAAAAACTTAGTTAGTTTAAGTGGCTCTCGATGAGAGAAACACTTAGGCCATTATTCGGCCCATTGTGCATACCACTGGGATTTGGGGAGCTGTTTCTTTTACTGGCTACTCATGTAAACCATTTGCTGCCGGTTATAAAGCTAAGAATGTTAGCGGCGCTGGTGTTACCTAGATCACTGAGATCGTTGAGAAAATAGTTTCCTAAGTGGGCCCTTCTTAGATATTCCAGGGCAGGGCAACTGCAAAGAAAGTGAGTGACGGACTCGTCCTCCTCTTCGTCTCTACAGCTTCTGCAGAAGTCATTGTAAGGCAGACCGAGCCTTTGCGCGTGTCTGCCTAATATGCAGTGTCCGGAGATCACGTTGACGACTTTCGAGATACTGGATCTTTTAAGTCGAAGAAGCTCCTTGGATCGCTTAGCGTCCAGAGCTGGCCAGGTGAGCTTGCCAGTCTCGCAGTACCCTAAATGTTTCCATCTGAACACTGCTCTGCTAGCTGCGTCCGCGTGGATTATTTGTTTAGTAAATTGTAAAAACTTACAAATGAATAGTTTGGGGAAGGCTTCTCCTATGCCTAGGGTGCATATACGGACCGGTTGTGCAAACTATGGATTTTCTTCATGTCGCAGCACAGCTCGTAGTTTTTGTTGTTAAGTCTCCTTAATCGAAGATAGTCAATGCAAGGCCCTGTCTAACGTTCATGCCTGTGCGCCATTGAGCAGGTCCGGGAAGAGGTCATATATATAGTCTCCTTAGTGTGTCTAGATAAGGCTTTGTTATCCAAAGAAACACCGATTGTTAACTCGTCCCTTAATGTGATTCGTTTCCGAACTTACCAGCAGCAGCCAACAGAAGTAGACACCGTACATAACTTATCTGTCCCAGACGTTGTCTGTTCGGTCCGTTTAGGAAAAGAATACATTTAGAGTATGAGGTCTTGAAGTGGTTTCTCAACCATTTATGCGGTGCTTTCAAGTAGTTATTGGTCCTCGTCAAAGTTTCAAACACCCTAGATGGTGCAGAAATTCTCAAAGAGTGTTTGTGCGCCTTCGAGAATGATGAGGTGCAGCTGCATCTTCAAAGCTACCTTTAAATTTTTTGACAGATCAGATGTGCAGAAGTCGTGCAACGTCCATTGAGTGTTAATTTTGACAGCCACGCCCACTTTTTAGGGGCGTTTTTCATATTTCATGGATTGAAAGGTGTTTCGATAGACCACAAACTTGATTACGAATATCATTTTGTCCTCTTTACTTGAGTATTAATTAGTGCATGTCCACTTCTTCTTCAAGACGATGTTTCGAAGCTATTTACAAATCCAATGAGCATGTCTATTATACCTTTATAATTAAAGGTTTAGAGATCTCATTGGTAATTGAACAGGGTATGAAACGATCAAACAGTTTGTAGCCTTTTTTATACTACATAAATGTTCTCGTTTTATGAGTTTATAAGTTTTACTGTGAATTAGGTCGATCTGGGACAGGTAAAAGGTGCACTCTTTCACCTGAACTGTGAAACCCAATGCATTAGTAAAGTTTTCTCTAATTTCCTGTTGAGTTTTTCTACTAAATAGCCGACGTAGATACATCTCAATAAAAGTATATTTCTTTCAATTTCTACTTTTGTATCTAATTGGCCTCAATTAATGTTCAAACCAGTCAATAGTAACTTACTCGTATTAAAAGGAACCCAGAGAAAATCCAAACTAAGTCTTGACTTATGCGTCAATAGCGAAGGGGGAAAAGTGCATTTTATTCAATACTGCAACTGCATGGAAATTGTAAAAATTTAGTTCACACAGACAGAGAGAGAGAGGAGACCGTGATCATGATGACATTAGTCAGAAGTGGATGTTCAATTTATGCAATTATGAGATGATGTTTTCTTTTTGTCGTTTCGAACTGGTTCAGGTGTGTGTTTGTTTGTCTTGTCTCTTTCTCTCTCTCTCTCTGTATTTAGCTTTCCTTAATTTTTGTAGGTCATTAGAAAGGAGCATTTTATGTGATATGTGATGGATGTGATAATTGTGATATTTTTTAATGGACAATGTTGATTTTAGCAAATTGCCTTCATCATAATTGGCATACTGTCACAAGGAAAGCAAAATGAAAATAAGTTTAATCGAAAATGGCAAGATATGCATGAGTGAGTCAAATAGCATAGTGCATTAAGTGAGCTAATTGAGTCAGCTCAACTTAGGCCAATAGGAAATTATGGCTTTGCAGTGAAAAGGTGCAATTACTGTACAGTGAGTGGAACTGTTGTCATCTATTTTTGTTGTATTTTTATTAGATTGACACGTAATGCATCGTAACTCAGGGTTAATTGGCTGAAATTGGAAGTTATATTCAAATGGTCCGAAGATTCAGAAATATGTGACTCCATACGTGGAACAAAGAATAAATTATCGGTTTGTATGAAAGTATATTTATTGTTTTGACTGCGATTTCTTTATTCTAACAACCTCCGCTCCTGAACTTTGCTTCGAAGACTGAAAATAAACCATAAAAAGTCTACCCTAAGGCTCTCAAACTGTTCGGTACATTTGAGACTCAAGCCATACCAACAATTCTAAGGGGAACATTTGAGCGGACCGTACAGGAATAGACCAGTAGCAATGTATTCGTGCTCAATAAATCGACCATGAGGCTCTCAAACTGTCTGATTTATTTGCAGCTCAATCACGAATATAATTGTACGCGGTCAGAAAATGTCGCTGAATTCGGAGGAAAGCATTAGATACTCTATACTCGTGAGGTATGTGTGACCTGCGATTGGTCTGCAATCTGCATAACATATATCCTCGGGCTGTCAAACTGTGCTACGTACATTTGTATTAAGCTAATTTTACATCATCAACTGGCATGAAACGAAAATGCTACTGGGCGTTTAGAAAACAGCAGTCGTTCTATACGCGATGGATCCTACGATCGGTTATAGTTAATCTAAATAAATCGTCCTTGAGGCTTTCAAACTGTACTACATATTGGCATGGACAAAAAATGTAGCTGAAGTAACCACTAGTCCTTCTATACCAGTGGGCTGTAGAAGGTACCTTCGATCGGAAATAATAATAAATTTAGCTATCCTGAGACCCTCAAACTCTTCGGTTTATTTCATCGTCAATAAAGATCAGCAACTAACACTGAATTTTCAGGAAACTGCCATGAATCGAGAGTTTCGCAAGCAACTGTCGACCTGTATTCGAGGGTAAATGGCATGGGATCGGAGTCCGCAATTAATGAATAAATCGACCATGAGGCTTTCAAACTGTAGTTACTACTTACATTAATTTATATCGACAATTGGCATGGACGAAAAATACTGCTGAACGCTCAAGTTGACGCCAGTCGCTCTATACACGTTGGCTATTCGAGATGCCTGCAATCAAACGCGAATACATATTGGAAACGGTCAGAAAATGTCGCTGAACATGTAGGAAGACATTAGTCACACTATACTCGTGGGATATGTGTGACCTTCGATCGGTCTTTATAATGGGGTTCTCAAACTGTACTGCATACAAATATTAAACTAATTTTACATTAGGCTTTCACTGACAGGAACATAAATTGATCCTCCGATAGTCCCCAATTAATCTGAATAAATCGACCTTGAGGCTTTCAAACTGTATTACATATATTAACGGAAAATTGGCATGGGCAACAAATTCTGCTGAACGCTCAAGTAAGCACCAGTAGCTCTATACCCGAGCGATCGGAAATATGTAATAATAAATTTAGGTATCTATCCTGAGACTCTCAAACTGCCAGATTTATCTCGCGGCCAATCAAGATCAGCAACTGACACTGAAAACGATACTAAATATGCACGAAAACGCCAGTTGCTCTATACCCATAGACTGTGGAGGGTATCTACGATCGGACATAATAATGAATTCATGTATCCTGAGGCTCTTAAACTATCCGATTTCGCTGACACTCAATCAAGATCAGGAACTTGTACTGAATGTGCAGGAGACCACAATACACTCTTTACACACGGGCTGTAGAGCCTAATTAGAACATGCGGTTGGAGATAGTATCACAAATAATCCGCATGAAACTATCATGAGGCTCTCAAACTGTTTCATATATTTAAGTCTCAATTGAGACTATGGACTATGGACAGAAAATCTTTCTAAACCATTTTATGCCATTTACACAGAAATTCATTACGAAGACTTTCCTCTGCACCAATAGTACGATATAATTTTGTTAGACTGGCCACGCCACATAACCCTTTATTCGATTATTGACCAATCTGCTACTTGACACTCTTGTTTGATGCACTTTTAAAATTAAATTGTGTTTTCTCCCAAAGCTTACCTTGTTCTTTTTCCAATTGAATTCCTCCTTTGACATCGAGATTGAACATCACTGACAGCGTTAAACCGCCCTCTCCAACAAACACACATACTCCCCTCACATGGACTGGACAGGCAGAAAAAAAACGAGAGGTGTGATTGGAACAAGTCCCCCCCCCCCCCTTTGATCCGCACGTGAAACATTTTAATTGCAGAAAATCCATTGCAACACAACACTGTACACAAAAGGATCCTTGTAATCCCATTGCCGTGTCAAATGAATAATTTAAAAAAAATGGAAAAAAAGGACACCCTCAGCACTGACACCAAAGGGGTGTTTAATTGCGTTTCCAGTTGCATGATAGCTTCTATGAATACCTTATTAGCCATTATTGTGTGCCACTCATCGATGAGGCCAACCAGAGACAGAGAGAAAGTCGATTAATCCACAGGGCTTGTCTAGGGATACACGGGGGCCACTGTGGGAATGGTGAATCATCAAATTACATTGTCTTTGGTTGCACTTTGCATATGCACACACTATGTGTATTCTGTTGTGTGTACACTAACACCACACCATATCGTCGTCGTCACTAGCTGGCTTGATTACTAATTGTGTGACATTATTATTTATCCTTGACACGCTTCTCGAGGAGCAGCAGCGCTTCTCCTACACAGGACACAGAGAGAATGATGATGGAAATTTACGAGCGCTCAAATATTCATTTGTTTCTTCAAATATAATTTTATACAGCCAAATCCTTGCACATCCATATACGAGTATGTAGGATGTTGTTTAATCCTCCCTCTGCTCAATCTGTGTCCTTTTTGTTCTCTCTGTTTTGAGCTCATTTTGATGTGCCTTTCTTAGTTAATTTCTATTTTTCTTGTGCTTTCCTCTGGATGTTTTTGTGCTCCTCCCCGCTCACTATACCGGGCTTTCTCATCTGCTTTTTATCTGTGAGGATATTCCGTGTGTTCACTTTTAATGCCAAGGATTTTGTGCAATTAGTGTTTATATTTTTGTTGGGTTATATTGCGCTCTGCACTTCTATTGCGATGACAAAGTACACAATTATGTGTGTATGTGGAGAGAGGCGTAGCGGACGGATGGGGAGGGTAAAAAGGATATAAAGTTGAATTGTATTCGTCAGAGTGGAATTAATGAAGATATATAGTACAAGTGGGTCCTTTTCTGTTGCACGTTTAGCTATATTTGCTCAGACAGCAGCGACAACACCTAACGTTAATAATCGCAAAGTAAATTGTTTGCCTTCGCATCATTGTCATCGTGCTGCTTCATAAATTTTGTCTGCAAAAAGACATTTAGGTTATGCCAAGGATCAAATTTGTGTGTTTATCATTAGACAGCCAGAGAATGACGTGTTTATTTCAATTGAAAACACATTTCTTCGGCTGTTTTAAATACATTTTAGGACGAGGGTGACGCCCCTTCTTTTTGTGGTCGTTTCCCGCAATCGACGGTTTTTTTTTTTTTTGCTCCTTGCTGCATGACCCCATTTGTGTTAAGTCATGGTCTCTGTGATGCCATTAGCTCAACTAATCTGGTAAATTTTCATGAAAGACAATTTCCTCTGCACGGATGCTATGTGCAATTTTACTAAAGTCTACCACAAAGTGTATACCATAGTGCCAAAGGTGAAAGAGAACTAAATTCACACACACACAGAGTATACTGCTACCTTTGGCCAGAGATCAATGCACAACGATTTGAATACAGCGCACTAAAGACGACGAGAAGAAGATTAAAGAAAGAAAAGGCTGAATGGCAGTGTGTCCTCCGTGTTGTGGTGCGCACTATTTATAATTCTAATAGGATTGTGCGACTACCTACTACTCTTTGCCATTTGCATCGTTGTAACGTTGTGTGTATTTCGTTTCTTGAGTTTGGTTGTAGGGCTTAGTATACCGGCAAAGGAAACCGCAGTAGAAAAATCCACAAAGACGATTTTTTTTTCCTTTATGGGACTGCTTTTGAGAAACGATTTAAAGGAAATGGGGATATGCATCTGCATGATAAACAGCTGATTTTGCTTTGGTCTTCTTCCGGTAGTTCGAGGTAAATGTTAATCTATGCGACGTACGAAAGTTTGAATTGTGATTTTATTCAGTTTGCCGTTTTTTTAATTTAGAAATGAGCAGTTTTGTAGATTTTGGTAGGTGTGCGAAACATGATTTTTTGATACATTTTATCGAGTAAAATAAAGTTGAGTTGCATATAACAATGGAAATTAGTTTGATCAACATTTTTTAGTTATAAAACTTCAGCAACTTGATAAAGAACATTACAAATTTAGACAAAGTTTGACAAGTTTGACTATGACTAACTCTTTTTTGTATGTCCTTTGTAAATTTTATCTAAATTTATGGGACATATAAAGGTTTGAATTGTGATTTTATTCAATTTATCGTTTTTCTAGTTTCAAAATGAGAATTTTAGTAGATTTTGGTAGGTGCATAAAACTAAAATTTTGTATACGAATTCATATAGACAAAAGCAAATTAAATTGCATTCAAAAAGATGGATGAGCTTTCTCATATTTTCACTGAAACAATGAGCATGTCAACGCTTTTCTTTTATCATTTGTTATATTTTTCATTGAGCTTCCTACACCTGCGAACCTTGTAGTAGTTGGACGGGACATTGAAAGCTTGACTATTATTGTCTTCTACTACCCCAATCCGGAAAATTCGTACAAAATAACGTATACATAATTACTTCACGATCTTTCTTCTTTTCTTGCCATCATCGGTCTCATTGAAAATCTCTGTGAAAACTGGTGCGAAGTTGTACCTTAGATGTTATTCTTAAAAATCTGTAATCAGTATATCTAAGTAGTTCGATTTGGGTAACAATTTCCCGAGAATCAACGGAAAAATCCAAAACTCCCTTGACCAAAAGTAAAAAAGTCCGGATCTGTATACGAAAATCTTAAGACTTCTTCACTTTAAGTTTGTTTGATTTATTAGTTTACCAACGTAGACCAGTCAACCAACTTGAGCCGTTTTGCAGATGACTTTAAAATCGTCGACTTGATTTCAACTAGTCTTTAGGTAACTTAGTTGTACCTTGCAACCCTATGTTCGAATATAAGAATTTTATATAAGAAGACGATTGAAAAATAAAAAAAAAAATAAATAGTTGGCACAACAGGTCCGTATAGGCACCGTAGGTCAACCATTCAGTACAGTTATACTCTCTGATAGTTATCAGACGTTCGCGAGAGGTGGCGCAGTAAAAAAAGATGTACACCCCTATCGTGGAATCCGTCGGGGGGAATTATTCACGGAAAAGAATATATTGGTATCGTCAAAATCGCAAAGTGAACAGTTCCCCGTGTGGGTAATGTGTAGGAGTTTCACTGTATCGTTAAAAACGTTCAAATTGAATTTTTCCCGAACGGGAAACTGTTCATTTTGCGATTTTGACGATACCAAAATATTCTTTTCCGTGAATAGTTCCCCCCGGCGGATTCCACGATAGGGGTGGTAATTTGTCTTTTTCCGGGGATCTAACTTGGGACCCCTCGCACAGTAGTCTAGCACACTAACCACTGAGCCACTGCGCCCAAGGAGACAATTGACTTAAATTGACAAAACCGCAAATCCTTCGCATCTGAACATCATGCTCATGCTCATCCCCAGAGAGTCGGCAATAGCTATTCGGCCGCTCGCCCTATGCTAATTTCTCCAAAGTCACGTGGACAAAAAGGTGCCCTTGGAACCACAGTACATCCCTACAAATATTCACGTTTTTGTTCACGCTTGGGAAACGAAAAACCAACCGCAAAAACAAGTCACCAACAATAGTCCTTTATTTGTATTATTAAATCCTTATTATCGGCCGTCAGTTGGTTCGAAAATGCGGACTTGAATTCAGGTACTATACGAAAATACTCAAAGCCGGCTTTGTCCTTAATCTTATTGTACTTGTAAACTCTAAGAAAAAAATGCTTTCCAAGTTGACTGCTTTTAAAAAAAAAAAATAAAAAAAATTTATTGGCCGTTAGAGGCAACCTTGTGGGACTCCATGTGTCTTTTGTTTCGTTTACCAAGCGAAACATACTTCTGCGTTGAATGAATAGCAAAATTGTTCGCCAACTGTAAAGCGGACCAGAAGTTTTGTAGTGCTGTAGATAAATTAAGTCTTTGGGCCAATTTGGTTTTAGGGATGGCGATAGGCCCACAATTTCGCCTAATCTATTGCAATGAATTCACACTCTACACAACTGAAACTAACCTAAAGCAGTCCACCATATTTACTTGAAAAAACTAATCAGGTTACAAGTATAGTTCCCTAATGGCAACCTTGTGGAACTCCACATTACATAAGAATTTTCAATTAAAATTTTCTAATTAAATCCACCCGATATCAGTCATCAGTGACATTCACCTTTATCGTACTGTTGAACCATTTTATTTGCTGTAAACTAATTCAATTAACATTTTACTCGCCAACTTAATGACATTAACATTAAATTAATAATTAATTCACACAACCCCAAACAAAAAGTTAAAAAATTCAAGTAGGTAAATAAATACCTACGTGATATATCTACAATCCCAATGGTAATTAATTTCAGCTCTCTCTATAGCTTTGGGTAAACTCTGAAGGGAATTTATTAAATGTAACTTAGCCGTGAGAAGAAGGGAGGCGGCAGTGGCGCACCTATTTATAGGATAGGTAGCCTGAACCAAAGTCGAAGTATGCTGATTTAATTTTACTTTATTATAAGGGAAATATTTATCCAGGCTATCCCTTTGGGATCACAGAACTTGATCAAACAGAACGCAAACGTGCACACTCACTCACTCACGCCCAGTTACGCTTCGTAATTGTCACAAATGCAAACATCCAACTCGCTCGCTTTTTGTTTGTTTGCTCTTTTTGTCATTTGTCGCCTTTGCTCCTTTTCGTAGAGTTGTCCTCCTCATTATTTTGATGAGGAACGCTCGCCCGCCCGTTCAAATATTTACGCACCATCCATCCATTCCCCCCTTTAGTCATTTTCAGTCCAAGGCGACAGAATTATTTGATCTATCTTAAGGATGTGAGTGTAATTTGTTGTATGCAGTGTGCCTCCTCCCACCGACTGACTGTTGTAATCCATTCAGTATAAAGTGTCGTAGGATTTATTGACCCAAAAAAGGGGACTGTAAAAATGCCAACATTTTCTAAGGAACACTATATAAGTCTGAATTTTAATTTTTGTCCTTTTTTCACCACCCACACACGCAGTACATCAATAGAGGGTGGAAATATTTAATTAGACGCTTTGCTGAGCATATACTCGTATGCTATGCAACAGGACGACTGATGGCTGTGCAGTTGCAAGGGGAAAATGTCCTTGTTTGCGTTTTATTATTCTTTCATAAAATACCCCCACTGGGATGAATCGTGGCAATTCCTATTGGGGACAATTGGCCAACTATCCATGTACGTACAGTCGTACACACACATTCCACACAAAAAAAAAAATGGAGTCGATTTTGTTGTTGCCCAACTACTTTACATTACGCTCGGGATATACTATAATTAAAAAGACCCTGCCCAGGATATTATGGTTGGCAAACATGAGACCATTATCAATATCCTCTAGCTTGGAGCTGGGCTCCTGCTCCTTGTGGATTCTATTCGCCGGGTATAATCTACTCAGCTTTTATCACTAAACTTAATGCTCAATTAGCTTATTATAAAAAGAAAGGCATATCGAAGATGGGATTAACCGATATCCCTGTTTGATGTGTTTGAGTGTGTGTGTGCGCGCCTTGGCATTTGCGTAATTAATTATACAACAAAGACAAGTTTCCATTGTGTCATCCCTATTTATATCTGATTCCTTCGTCGTCGTGGGTTGGTTCTATAGTATAGCTTTTAAGAGGCGGCAGTTCATCTCCTCCTCTCGTTGTAATCTTTAATGCATTAAAGCGGAAGTTTTTCCTGTTTCACTGCCGAGGATCCTGTATGTGGGTATAGCCCTTGGGGGTGGCGCGTCAGTGGTTGTACTTTTTTCTCGTTCGATTTGCATTTGGTCTTCTTGACTCCCGCAATTGTTTTTCGACGCTTCCCCTTTTTCTGACTAAGGGAGTACCTACTGTTTTACGACGAAAGTGTATACACACAGGGTGGTGTTGGTGTGGGGAATGTATTGTTGTGGTATTGGCTTTTAATTGGAATTTTAGTATCGAAGAATGCGTACTGAATAATGATTAAGAGCGAGCGCAAGTCGAAGGACGTCTGTGAGAGGGAACGACGTTGGCGGTTATATCGACGCGCATAATAGATGAAAGTGGATGCTGTGCTTTTATGTGGTGGCGTAACGGTGATTAAAGTTCAGATTCAAGTCATTTGTATATGAGATTGTGTGAGTACATAGTTGTAAAAATTGGGGTGGGCCCGGGAGGAATTAATCAAATTAATGAGTGGATAACGTGGAAATAATTGGTAATAGAATGCCGAGTGCAGAGGGTGGGGGGGGCGGTTGTGTTCTTTTAAAGGCATAATAAAACTTTAGAAACGATTTTGCGGCGAAAATAAAGTGTAAATTAGAGATTAGAATGTCGCTGGGTTAAATTGTGCGAATAAGTCTTCAACGGGCGGAGAATGTGTCGTTAAAAACGTTTTGCAGTTCATTAGATGGCGATCTGTCACTTTTATTCGTTGTTTTGCACTTAATTTGTTGGCAATGGTGCTCATTTTATAGGTTTTTCCTTGATTGACAGGCGAAGATGGCGGCGCGGTTGTATTATTTTAATAGGAAAATCTGTTGCAATGAAGTTTTTTTTATGTTAGGTTAAACAGGCATGCATTAGATGTCACACTAAAAATTTCTAAATGAAGTAAAAGATTTACTAGTAAATTAAATACTGAAGGACTTTGTTCCGACCCTCGAATAAATTCTATAAAATTGCATCCCTCTGCAACTTTTGGTATCTTGATTAGCTAGACAGCTCATCTAAGACGTAATGGTGTTTTTTTTACTAGATTTGGTAGTCCATCTACTCAGGAAACGCATTTCGCAGTACAAATCACTTAAGTGTTGTATAATTTGATATTTTTCAACTCATATTCGAAAAGCAGTTCAACCGATTTGACTTTAAATGATTTAAATGACTGAAGTGGCTTTTAAAATGGCATAAATTTATGACGTGCATTTTTGCAGCTTTAGTGATTTTAGGTAGAATAAATTTGACTTTAAATGACTTCACTGACTTTAAACGATAATTTCAAATAATTTCATTATAAATCAATGACTTGAATGATTTCTCTGTCTTTTGACTTCAATTGATGCCATGAAACTCGCCAAGTTCCGTGACTTGAAGTGTCTTCAATGACGTCTCTGACTTTAAACGATGATTTAAAGTAATGCTGTCAAATATGTGCAACCTGATAATAAGTCCAACCGAGGATTTAACAGGACTTAAAATTACTTAAATGATTTCTATGACTTTAAATTTCGACTCCAAATGATGCCCAGAAAAACTCTACAACTTCAGTGACTTGAAGTGACTTTAATGACGTCGCTGACTTTAAACAATGATTTCAATTGATGCTGTGAAAAGTGTCCAACCTCAAATCAACGATTCAACCAGACTTCAAATGACTTAAATGATTTCTCTGACTTTAATTGTTGTTTCAAAATGATGCCAAAGAAAATTCTACAACTTCAGTGACTTGAAGTGACTGTAATGACGTCTTTGACTTTAAACGATGATTTCAATTGATGCTGTGAAAACTTACTTAAATGATTTCTCTGACTTTAAATTTTGACTCCATATGATGCCAAAGAAAACTCAGCAACTTCTGTGACTTGAAATTACTTCTCATTTAAACGATGATTTCAATTGATGCTGTCAAAACTGTGCAACGTCAAAGCGATGATTCAGCAAGACTACAAATGACTTCAATGATCTCTAATCTGACTTTAAATTTTGACTTCAATTGATGCAATCAAACTCAGCTACTTCAGTGACTTTAAATGCGTAAACTGATGTTTTCAATTTGACTCCAAATGATGCCAAAGAAAACTCAGTGACTTTCTATAAATCAAATCTATTTGATTTTTAATGACTTGAATATGATATGCAACTCTTCAACTTCAGTGACTTTAAATGACTTATAAGATGATAACAATTTGACTCCAACTGATGCAGAAATATTCTAAAACTTTTCTGTTTTTGACCTCATCGCGTCGGTATACCCTTCAACATTTTTTTTAAGACCAAAAAAAATGTTTTCGTTATTATGACCTAACGAAAGGCATTTCGTGGAGGTCATTTAAAAGTATACTGATGTAATCCTTCGTCGTACATATTTTTTGTTGAAACAGTGACTATCCCTAGCCATAAACGGGGTGCATCCCTATAGTTCCAAAAGAAATGTCAGATCGATTCAACTGAATATGACTTCGTGGGACACAAGGATAATTTCCAGCAGTTACTATTTTTGACAAATTGCTTGATCACCTTGTTAATTCTCAGTTAATTTCGACAGACATTTTTCTCTAAGCAAAACTTAAGATTGAAGCCAAAATCCGCGCCAATCTATTCCCGGTCACACTGAGAAAACTGGTTTAGAAGCTTGTCAAAATGTTCCTAAAGAATATAAAGAGCGTCAACCCGAACGGAGTCTCTTTTTACAGAGCTACAGTGGTCTGAAAACCATCCAACAAGCGGCGTGGATCTCTTAAGAATTCTCTGTATAGGAGTAGTTATATAGCTTCTGTCTTGAGAATTCCGAAACTTCCTTTCACATCGTCATGAAATTGTCTGGCATTCCTTTTCTTTAAAAAATAAACAAAAATTGCTTTGAAAGGGTTTCCATTTTATTTTGGATTCCATCTCCACTAAGTGAGGATTTTTTTACTGAATTTCACATGAAATAAAATAACTACTCTAGACTTTGGCATCCTAATCAATGCCAATATACCTCTTGCTAAGCTCGTATCTTCTGATATCCTTCATCCTTTGAATTTCAGTCTTTTCACCACATCCATAGTACCTAACCCATCAAATTTTTGGTATTCGAATAAATGCCAATATACCTCTTGCTAAGCTCATATCTTCCGACCTTTTTCCATCCTTAGAATATCAGTCTTTTCAAAACATCAGTACCGAAATTGATCAGAACTTTGGCATTCTGATCAAACTCCGAGCAAAGTTTATATCTTCTACTCGTTCCTTCGTCTTCAGAATGTAAGTTGTTTCGCAAGCTTACCTGACAGAAATCGATTGCCCAGTCCATCGCCTAAGTCGACTTCAAAAAATGTCCCATCTTCTTCCGAAAACAACCCCGACTTTCACCAATTCCTTCATTCATACAATTCATTCTATGTCATACTTAGAATGAATTGGGCTAAAATCTGGCTTGAAATTCAAGGGTTGCATGATTATTAGTGTATGTATTAAAAAACACTTCTTCTTAAAAAATGTATTAAAGCTATAACTAAGCGTTTCTTTTATTGTTGCATACTTTAGGGGTGTATATGGTTTGTGCATATGGTAAATTTATCTAATACACTTACCCATATATATTATAAGCACTTTTGGTGATGTATTTGATGATGTATCAGTGCATTTTTGTTACCTATTTTCATCGCTAACAATCTGATGAACAAAACAAAATTACAACTTTTGTGCTGCCATCTGTTGCCGTATTACTTGATCTCATTTGCTAATTGATTTGGGCAAAAATTCCTCACTTATCTAAATGAGCACAAACATATTTCTTAGACCCCAAAATTCTGAACTGACACATGCTGTCAATAAAATAATATCAAAGTCAAAGCATACGTTCACTTGACTAAAATTGGATTGACAATAATTTCATCATCACAGATGTTTAGCGAACCAGTCTATAAAAAAAAATCTCATTTAAGTGCCATCAAAAGTCAACCGCACAAATGTCACTTGGAAAGGTGAAAATTTCTCCTGCCCCATATCCAAACTTTGTTTTATGATACCACTTTCCATAATATACCTTTCTACTATTGTTGCAAAGTGAAATCGGTTATTTCCACTTGGCCTATGACAAAGGACAACACGAAACAAACCCCAAGACACAACCAAAGAAGGAATATAAAATCAAAATAAAATCCGCTCCTAACTTAACCCCAGCAAACTACCCCCCTATTTCGCAGCCCCACACAGACTCGCATACACACAAGTAAAAAGGAGAAGAAAATAAATTCCGAAAAGCAAAGTGAAAACAAAAGGCTATAAAGAAATAAAATATAATTTGCCCCTCCTTGCGACAAAGGAATTCTATCGTGAAATTTAGGTCATGACTTATGACATCTGTTGCTGAAATAGCATACGATGTGGGGGGAAAACCAAATCCACCCTATTCAACTATTATTCTGTCGTTTAATTTATTTCACATCCCAGGAGGGCTCTGACATTTTTATTATGTCCCTTTTGTGATTCTGAACACATCATTTTTATTTTTATTTTATTTTTTTTTTTTTCTTGTCACCCAATTAACTTTTGCCAAATGAATTTTCGCTAATAAACAATTCGTCTCCATCTCTCTATCTTTTGCAGCAACTATTCAGATCACAAAATCCTGGTCTAGCAGCGGCAACAAATGCAGCAGCTGTTGCAGCAGCGGCTGCGGCTGCATCATCGGGTGCGCCCGGAGCACCAAATGGCACAATGCAACCACAACCGATGCCAATGCCATCACAGCAATTTTTGGCCGCACAACAGAATGCGTATGCGGCGCAGCAAGCCGCTCCCTATGTTATAAATCCGGGACAGGATGCTACACCGTATATGGGCCTAATAGCGGCACAAATGCCACAATACTATGGTGTTGCACCGTGGGGCATGTATCCGGGCAATCTAATACCACAGCAAGGATCACAGCCACGAAGGCCTTTAACCCCATCTCAACAGGGTGCTGAGAATCAATCGTATCAGGTGAGTTTCCGCAATAATGTCCTCTTTAGTTCAAAACGGAAAATGTACAAAGTGTGAGAGAACAAAAAGGAGACTAAAATAACAACCTTGTAAATCTGTATAAAACAGGACGACTTTCTAGAGAGAGAAAAAAAGCCAACTAAAAACTAACAGATAACACAAGATATTAGTAGGAGGTTGCTAGCAAAATTGAACTCGTAGATACTTTTTCCATTTAATTAATCCCCAGGGTGTGCTGACTCAGGATATATTGCGAGGATACACTTAATGGACAGGTCGGACATCTCCCACAGGATAGCTTACCATATTTTAATTAAACTAACCTATATGCTGACCTAAATATTCACCTTGGTATTTGTGTGCGATTGTGTCTATTTGTATCTAGATATTTGCACTCAGTGCAAATTGATTTTCTTCGTTCCACATCAAATAGGGTTCGTTTGGTAATCCATTTGTTAAATTGAAAAAAAAAAAAAATAAAAAAAGAAGTAAGGAAATGTAGCTGCAACACCTTGCGCTGCTGCTTCTTGTGTTCGGATACAACAGGGACTGCGTGCACTTGTTGCGCGGTGAGGTGTTACCGATTAAAATGTGTTGCAATTACCACACACTTCATCGATAGTGTTTCGCTATGCTAAAGTAATTTTCTGTTTGAGTAGCTTTTGGATACTTTATTACAAGCTTCTACGAAGGTAGGAGCGGTTCTTAAACACTGTTGTGTTGTGTAATAGGGGAAAGCAAACTCATTGCCCAAGTTAGGTAATCAGGGTCTAATGGATTTCTGTTTAATTGGTTTCTTTTAAAGCAATCATCGCTTCAGTAGTTACAACCCATTTGCCTAATTCAGACCAGTTTAATAATGGAAAAGTCATAAAATCTCGAAACTGTCTGAAGAACTGCAACTCCACAATATTCAGTCTGAGAAACTGAGAGACCAAAACCAGAAGTCTTCAGCTCAGACTTTAATTGAATAACTTGACACCTACATATGTACTAAATATTTAAGGTCGTACTAATGACTAATACTCCTGAAAAAGTTTGAGTTGTTTTCTATCAAGCGAGAAATATTTACATATGTCATCATTAAATTGTTGAAAATGATGGAGTAACTGGTAAAGTGAACACGAATTGAAAACTATAATGTGGACTCCTTTATATTGAAATATAAACTCGCATGACAATACTATCATGAAACTAGTCTATCATTTACTAGACTTAGTATAAGTCGAAACTTATTACAAATTGGGATAGTGCTCATCGCTAATGTTTCGAAAAATTCAGAGCTACGAACTCCTTTGCATTCAAAATTAAACTCGCATGACAATACTGTCATGAAACTAATCATGCGAGTTACTATAAGTCGAAACTTACTGCAAATTGGGGTAGTGCTTATCGCTAATGTTTTAAAAAATTCAGAATTATGAACTCCTTTGCACTAAAAAATAAACTCGCATGACAATACTGTCATGAAACTGGTCTATCATGGGAGTTAATAAACTCCGTGTAAGTCGAAACGTACTACAACACGAATTGAAAACCATAATGTGAGCTCCTTTATATTAAAAAATAAACTCGCATGACAATACTATCATGAAACTAGTCTACCAAACTTACTAAAAATAGGGGTAGTGCTCCTGCTCATCGCTAATACTTCGAAAAATTCACAGTTACGAACTCCTTTACATAAAAAAATAAAATCTCGTGAACATACTATCATGACACTAGTCTATCATGTGAGTTGTTGTCTTTTTAGTGCTGTATAAAATAATTGATAGCTTTTTTAGGTCAAGATTAATCGATTTGTACATATAAATCCAAATGTAAAGCCAGAAACTCGATTATTAAAATCGCATGTTAGTTGTCCCATGCGAATTTACTATCTTAGACATAAACTAAAGAAAGTCTTACCATTAGATTTTTCTGTTTTAATTGCTAACCGGTCATAAATCGTTGTAGCTGCGCAAGTAGTCGAGAAGAACTATATAACTATACTATTTTGGTCTTCAGATTTCTGGTCAGATATAAATTCCTTCAGCTGCAATTGTCACTGTCCAGTGACTTTATGATGATTTATTTCAACCAGTATAAGATAGTCCTTACAAACAAAGTCATCCATGGCCTTTTTAGTAATTTTATCTAGAGCTTCACACCAATTAGATGAGTATCTTGCAATGTAAACTAGCTCCTCTTTTGCAGTTTTGATAGATCCATGATGTATATATGGTAACAATTTTAGACCGCCCGAATGTTACGAAAGAAAAATCCCATCTTCTCGAATGTTATTCTCAATTTTTAACTGCACATTTGATTTTCATTTAATTTTCATAAATGGGAACTACTAAAAGGGTTTCAATTATGTTAAAGTCTTATAATGCCAAAGACTCTGTTATGATTAGATTACCTAGCATTGACTTGAATATAAATGAAGTTTTACACTGATATGAAAGAAAATCGCATGATAGAACAACTACTCAATTTATTCACTATTATATCACTTTACTGAGAAAACTGTCATGAGAAAGTAGTCAAATTCTCTGGATTTGTACAGTACTTTTTGTTTTGGAACTATAAGATGTAGTCGTACTTTTCTGAAATAAGACTAATTTATGTTTATTTATCCCAAACATACTTTCAGGAGAAAACTATCAGTCAAATGTAACGAAATTCTCTCTGTTTTTTAATCGAGAATTTCTCGTCTATGATTTTTTACTTTTCAATTGTATGTACAACTAAATCCAGATTGCTGATTTTATTTTGAAAACATAAATTAAATCGCATGATAGAACTATCATCTATAAAGCTGAGCTGGTGCGATTTCCAGCTTCTTTTTGTTCTGTGACACATTCTGTCTTAGAAGGAGAACACTTTTTAATGATAGCATTATGATGATTAATTTTTGTAAGAAAGAATGACACGCTGACGACTATCATGCGATTTTTTACTCATGTAAAGTGTGTGTATGGGCTCCTTTAGTTTGCTTTAGCGTTCCAGCAGAATTCAAACTTATTTTATGCGGAATGTTATATCACCCAACAAATACTTGCCATCACCAATACTTTAGAGCACATAATGTATCCACTAGCATAGTAAAAAAAAACATTGACACACCTTGTCGTTGAAACAACGAAACCCATTTAAAAAAAAATAGTGAGCCTTTTTAGGGTACCATAAAAGTACAAAACACATTCCATTTACAGAACACAACACAACAAAACACATACAATGTGTTTCTAAAGTGTCGCTTATCAATTGGAAAAAATCACACCCCACCTATACAAATATGTGTATCTAACCAAAGAGAACATAACAAGAAAATCGATAAGTAAACTACTGTGGGAACTTGTAGATTTCCTCTAACGAGTTATTCAATTCTGTTAGCAACACATTTTTCGCGTTTGTACATTTTTATTTTATTATTGTAAATTTTTTTTAAAATATTTTGTATATAAAACTCTTATAAATATAAACATTTGTATCTTTTTCTTTTCATCCCTCCCTTCATTTTATGCTTTCTACTACTAAAAAAAATAAAAAAAACAATAAAACAAAACTCTGACCATATTACACACAAACCGCCACATTACTTGCGTGTGTACAGGTTATACCGGCATTTTTCGATCAGAGCGGTTCACTAGTGATGGGACCACGAACCACCACACCAATGCGCCTTGTTAGCCCAGCACCAGTGCTAGTACCACCGGGTGCTGCTAGAGCTGGACCACCACCACAACAAGGTCCACCGCAATTATATCCACCGCAGCCACAGACCGCTCAACAGAATCTCTACTCACAACAGAATGGTTCAAATGTTGGAGGTAAGATTGGTATTTAATTTTTATTTAATTAAAATAGAAGAAAAAAAATGTTTCGTTAAATTTTAATTTCGTTAAGTTTTAGTTTCGTTAAGTTTTTTTTTTTTTTGTTGTTTGTTTCTTGTATATGTAAGTGTGTATTAGTATAAATAACATGTGTGAATATTATCATTTAACTGTAAAAAAATAATATAAATAAAATATAATATTATTAGAAAAATTGATCGATTGCTTTCAGGGTCTGTCACAATCATGAGCGCAATTATTCTTCAGATCGTTTTCTTATATATTTCTTTATCAAAGTAATTAAATTAATTTAACAGCTCACTTTCTTTGCGAAACAATTAATTTGTCGAAAGCAATATTCAAAGGCGATACACCGGCACGTCGTCATTTGAATCTTTCAAACGACACTCAACTGTCAGTGTTGACAAAAGTATATTTTGTTGTCCTTGTTATCTTATCGTGTTCCGAATTGATGATGATGATAACCATAGATAAATTGTTTTTTTTTTTTTTTGCTTTGTTTAAGATATCAAATCAACTCGATTGATATATGAAGTGTAATTGTTATTATTTAATTTTTTATTAACCATCCGCACTTGAAAAGATTGTGATCATGAAGGTAATTTATTTGCTGCCTCATTTGTTGGACGGAAGTAGCTATTTTGATATTGATTTGGTAGTTCCTTTCTTTTAAAGACAACTGATAAGAGCTACGGACTACAGTATCAACTGGTTTATTCTCATTTGAAGTCATAGGTGCCTAAATGTTTGCCAATGTGAGGTAACAACATTACATAGAGTAATCAGGCATCAAGCAACCTTGTCAATAACGGAAAATGAGAGTTTTGAATATATCCAAGCATTGCAGTTCTTCCACTTCATCTTTTAGGAATATACTCAGCAATGGGTTGAGTATTGTCTCTTAATGACTTCTGTAGTAGCTGCATATAGACTAGAAGACACTCTGATTTGAAAATGGTGTGGATGAACTTCCTACCTTTTCACTGTTCTAAAAATGTCTTTCGTTCTTAGCCAAATTACATCTTTCCCAATAAAAAAAATATAAGACAGCTTGTCGCTCTCCCTTTATCCACCAACAGTTGCATAGATGAGCTTTTTTGATGCGACTTCCTATGCTACCAGCCGTTGGTAAAATCTACTACAACGCTTATTTCTAGAAACCTTAAATGAAGACACGTGCCGGTATTGCCAGGACCTACATGTTGCTGGGGATATTACTAACGTTCTCTGTGAATGTCAAGCTATTGCTCGAAATAGAAGGTGCTCCTTCAACAGTTTTGAAGAGGTTAGCCATTCAAACAAATTTTAAAACCTTTTTTTAAATTCTGTAGGGAAATTAAGTTTTTTGGTGAATCGGTGAAGATTCCCAAGGATGGCGATGGGATCATTATGATGTCTAGTCCACTGTGATCAACTCACACCCTATACAACCTAACCCAACCTCGACAAGTGAGAGCGGGCATTTTGGATACCTTAAGAAGTTGACTATTTAATAAATGAGTTATAACGCAGAAGGATGAAAGTGACAGTACATTTGTTTCCGAAAAAAAGAACTGAAGCTGACTTAGTCTCTAAACCAAGCACATTTGTAGGTAAAACAATTTTTTTCTGATAAAGGATGGGTAGCTATGTGCCATATTTTGCCCCCCAGAAAGTTTGTGAATTTAAAGTCGCAGAGTATCGTAGACAGCGGCAAAAATAAGACGTCCACCTGACAGCCCCATTGTACTTTTGCTGCCGTTCTATAGAATGTCAAGTGTACTTTAGTCGCGCACATCAAGACTTCAAGAAGTGTGGAATTGACAGAAATGCACTGACGATAGACACATAAAATCTTTCGATCTTTTTCCGAACCTTCTTTATAGCCACAGGAGAGTTATTGCCAAATGCGCGGAGGCTCATATTGAAAGCGATACTCTAATTTCGACCGTCTACGAACTGATATTTCCAGTTTTTTTATACCCTCCACAGGAAGGTATATTCACTTTGTCATTACATTTGTAACGCCAAGAAGGATTCACCGGAGACCCTATAACGGATATATATTCTGAATCGATTTAGCCATGTCCGTCTGTCTGTCTGTTGAAAACACGATATCGTCCAAACGAATCAACCTAGGTGAATTAAATTTTGTGTGAGGACTTCTTTTTACCGTCGTAAGGTTGGTATTGAAAATGGGCTATGTCGGTCATGTAGTTCTGGTACCTCCCATACAAAACCACTATTAGACCCATGTGTCTCTCTGTCTGTTGAAAGCACGATAGCGTCCAAACGAATCGATCTAGGCGAATGAAATTTTGTGAGAGGACTTATTTTTATCGTCGTCAGGTTGGTTTTGAAAATGGGCTATGTCGGTCAAGTAGTTCTGGTACCTCTTATACCAAACCAATATGGCATGGCAAACATTTTGCATTACTTTTATGCAGTGGAGGGTATCAAAGCATCGGCCAGGCCGATGATAACACTTTTACTTTTCCAATTTTCCATTTGACCGCTTTTTACCGTCACAAGAATTAAGTTGCCAATAATCCCTAACCTAAAAAGCTATCCCTTTTGAATGGAGCGAATCGGATTTTTAAGTACAAAAATACCAATCCGCCATGAAAAGCGATCCGTCGCGGTTTTAGGAATAAGCCCAGCTAACTCGCTTTCGCGCCATCTAATTCTTTCTTTTGGATAAGTTCCAAAGTTTGCTTGTCCTGTAACAGAAGGTGTTTTGGAAAGTTGATGTCCTCGCGGTTATCAAGCGTACTGTATGTTCATGAGCATTAGCAGTCTGTCTTGTGGGGCTGCATATGTCCATGAGTAGCTTTAGCACTATCCGTCATTTGATTTTCGGTATTTCGAGTCGCCATCAGTGGAATATTGTCGTCGTTATGTGTCCACGGGGTTAGAGTAATTTCGTCATTCGATCTGCAAGCCTCGATTTTAATAATGAATTCCGCTTTGAAATTCCAAATTTCCGGGCAGATATTCGCGTCAGTTATGCCGCTGGAAAACTTGCCATCACTCTAATGGACCCAAGCCTTCCGGATTCATGGAATATCATTTTCCTCTTTTTGAGCGCATTCAATTTTCATTGCATTTTTCTACCCATACACATACACATATACAAATACCAATACCAATAAACTTGTCGTCATTTTCCACAACGGTTGACATCGAATTCCACATTCCGAGTCAATGATTTGAGCGTGCGAACAATATTATATTCTCCCGCACCCTTGTCTGCCTGTTCATCATCGAACTGGTCGAGTAGGGGGTGTGGTCGGTTGAATAATTAATTTGTAATGCACAACCAACACAGAATGCATTGGCCAGACTGTTCAATTATTTAAACTGTACAACAATGCCCTCAACAAAAAAAAAAAAAAAATAAAAAAACAAAAAATTAAAAATGTAAAAGGATATGCCCATTGAAATCCCTTATCATTGTAAAATGAACAGAAATGCGCCTCCTGTTACCACACAGATCGACCAGATATTTAGAATGAGCCTGCATTCCGTTGCTGATTGCAAATAGCAGTTATTTTGTCGGCACTTATTTTTTTATATTTTTTTTCTCTACCATTTCGGACACTGTTCAGTGTGGTTTTTCTTTCATCAATCAATCGAAGAATTTTATAGTTTGCAATGAAATTTAAATTATCAACATTGCATGCGATTGTAATTAAGGATTCCGCATAGTATTTCGAAAATGCGCGCGCCCTCCACCAATTCCAGTGGTGATGAGGAGTTCCAATTGATTATGCACAATCACAAAAGCCCAGTTCCTTCTATAGGCATTGATGCCATTCCATGGTGCTGCTGATAATAAAAGGCGATAAATCAAAACGAGGTTAGTGCAAGCGAATTAATTACAATCGATATCAATCAGCGCGGTAGAGGTGTGATACAATCGACACAATTTATCGTCTCTCTGTGTGTGTGTGTGTTCCTATCTTATAAGGTCTGTCTTGTAGTCTGTTGTTTTGGTAATAATAATTATTACAGAATATTGGCTAGATTTAATAAGATGTATGAGGTGTGCTTTAATTGGCAAATGCAGGTGAGCGGTAAGCGCATTACATGATGTACGAGTGTGTGCGCGCTTGTAGGCAGTCATGTAAAACGGAAGAGTTATGCCTTTAATGGTGCAATTGTCTGAAGAGCAATTGTTAAAACAAAAAAACCACGATTGCATGGAAGAAAGTGCACAAGTCGATACCATCACTGAATCGGATAAGTGGTCACATGGGCATACACGCGAAACGAAACAGATTAGGTACCGACGAGTGCTTTGATGGGTGTATTTACACTGAGTTCATGAGTCGATGGCTTTCTTTGATCCATAATTGTATGACGGAGATAAGTGTCAGTCATAGAGATAGATAAATTAGACCTTTGTGCTGGAAGAGAAATTAAAGCGCAAGTTTTATGCAAAAAATTACGAAAAATGTTACGTATACGACCGAGTGTCTTCAGTTCGAAGATAGCGCAGTAAAATGGGTACCAGTGTGCCATATGTTTACAGTTGTTGCAGAAAACTGTCATTTTAACAAATTTTATCAACTGTGCTTGAAAAAAGGTTTTACAAAACGTTAAAGTGGCAATGGACGATATTTGATCGAATTGCAATTTCATACAAATGGCGGCGTTTCTAACTGGTAGCTGTGGGGTTTTTTTTTTTTTTTTTTCTTTAATTTTCAAGTGAATTCACGGAAAGTGGGGAATCACCCTGACGAACTCGTGAAAATGTCAGATATACTTACACACTGCTATCGAAAAGACTCCTCTCCGAACGTCTGACACACATCCGAGAGTATAATTGTCCTGAAAAAGCTTCTCAATTCAGTCGTTCGGACTGGCCATACAATTTTTGGTTCCTTCCATTCGTCGCAAAAATAAAAACTAGGGTATCTACGGAATTTATTTATTTTATCGAAAAGATTCAGTCTTTTCGATAAAATAAATAAATAAATAATGAAAGTACATTGTAGTTAGGCCAATTTTGCCATAGATTGATTTGGAATTTTAATAGCTCCATTAACTGAGATGAGCCGGCGTTTTTTGTCAACATTTTTGTCAATATCAGTCAAGAGTATGTAAGCTGCATTGAAGAACAAAGCCTTTAGAAGGTCAGGGTAGGTTACAGAAGGGTGTGTGGTAGGCCCAAGTACCCATTGTGATTCCCTTCAAAATCATGAAGTGAACTTATCATCTTTGTGATTGCTCAAACAAGTTGGTGCTCTTGTCGAATTTAAGCAGATCCGATGTTTCTACTTCGGACAGATAAAAAATTTCCAAATGTTTCCATGTGTATTTCTGTCTTGTCTATGGTTAGTATATTTGCTTGATAATCGCTTTAGGAGTTGGGTAGTCTTAAGAACTTCTTGATTTGCTTTGTTTCTGAGTCGATACCTCCTTCTGTGCCGGTCTCCATTTTGAATGCATCGTCGGATATAGCGAATTCATGGTCGCCTGGCAAGAGGGTGGGAATTTGTGCGTTAAAGTCTTAAGGGGGGATAATTAAGTCCGGTGCCGCTTTATTCCCAGTTAGTCGAAATTTTCCAGCATAGTCCATGGTTTGCCCACTTCAGCAGTGAGGACTATCTTAGTCTGAAACTACTGTAAACAAAAAATGCGCCGATGAGCGTCAAAAAGTCCTTCGAAGTCTTCCTATTGGGTTTATTGATAGACAGGTGCGTACTGTATATCTTAGAACGATGCACTCGAAAATCGCCTGACGTCTTTCTCTCAAATAAAAAAAAAAACTAGTCAGCTCTAAAGTTCCCGCTTCCTACAGCCTGAATTTGCCTGTCATTCATCTGAGACTATCTTTCCCAAAACATTAATTTAATGACAGTTGTTGATATATGTATGTATATTTTTTAATAGTCAAAATTGAACACCGGAATCAATATTTCCAATTGCCGAAAATATGTCTGTCATAAATCTGCCTACTCTTCTCTGTAAACAAATGAATTGAAGTGTCACAGACTAAGCGATGACTACCGTACGCACAAACCAAGCAACTCTTTCTTCCTTAAGGTGGTCTGGTCATGGAGAAGTAGGTACTTCGAGGGATTTTGACTATGATCCGATTGCCAGTGGCTCCATCGCCAGCTTCGCTTTAAAAAAAAAAACAAAAAAAAAGGTTCAATCGCTCGAAGTTTTGGAATCGCCTTAGAAAAAAAGATAAAAAAATAAAAAAACAAGTCCCAAAGCAGCACAATTCGACAATCGCATATAAATTTCATCCCTTTCACTCATTTTTTAAAGCAGGGTCATTTGGGATATCCTAGATCACCACTTGGAATAGAGTAGTGAAATCTTTACGTTTATATCTACAGCCTGTTTTCGACTTGTGCGACGAAGCATATTTCTAAGACATTTGACTAGAGTTTGGAATTAAACTCTTTTGCCGAAAATGCCTGCTTTAGGGACCGATGTTTCAATGGATTAGAATCTACCTTTCTGGGCTTTCAATTCAAGTCTATAACGATGAGTTATAGACTTCAAAATAAAACTGGGGTTCCCCAAGGTTCCATTTTGTCTCCGACTCTCTTTCTCATTTTCATAAAAGATCTCTACTTGTCTGTAACTTCTAATCCAGTTCATTTCTTCGCTGATGACAACATCCTGAACTTCTAATATTCATTTCAGAACTCACGTCTCTGCAAATGCTGACCTTGACACTGACAGCATCATAAAGTGGGGTTTAGTCAATTGATTGAAATTTAATACTTCCAAAACACAATTCTGTCTGCAGTCTTTAAAGCGAAATCAAAACCTTCAGCCATTATCCATGAATGACACTTACTTCACAGAATCCTAAAGACTTATCATTCTCGGTATATGTTCAGTTCATGAAAACCTTCGTTGGAACGACCATAGACACGAAGTCGACAAGAACACTGCCTAATGTCTAGGTTTTCTCAAACGGTGCAAGAAATATTTTATTCCTGATCTTGCATATAAGGCGTTCCTTCGCCCCAAACTTGAGTGCAATTCTCATATCTGGTCTCCTGCGCCGAAAACCATATTGCACCTAGGATCCAAAATTCGTCCATTAAAGTTAATTGGAGACATGAATTATATTAATTCGCTTGAACATCGCAGAAATGTGACGTGTATCTCTATCTTTTTTTTTTTTAACAAGCCAGCTGCTTTCCAACCCTTCAAATGCCTATTAGTTTACCATTCAGCCTATTTTCGGTCGTTCTATGAAATATAGAGATTCATTGATCTCCTGTTTTATATACCCCCATTTCCTTAATGCCCGTGCAGTCTAGCTCAACATAAATTAAAGGAGTACTTATTCATTATCATGGATATTAAAAAAAGTACATGCTAAGGTCAGTTGGACCTTGATTTTTTAAATGGATCTCCATCGGGCCTCGATTGCATTTATGCTAGGTATAAGAGTAGAACTTTACCCTTTTTTGGGTTGTTTTTTATCAGTGCCTCACTCTGATTTCTCTGACAAACTCATCATATAAGCTTCACAGTCCAGTTCTTTCTTGGGAGCGCTTCAAACTATCGGATATCGTTTACAAATTTTGAGATAAAAAGGTCGACAATTCTATTGTGGGATGACGATTAACATTTTTAACCTAACAACCATCGAATCCTTATTACATAAGAAGAATCCGCTAATGATCTGACAGAGCAAAGAAAAAACCCTGCGAATCACAGCAAAACCCACAGACAGCTACCCGATTAGTTCGGACACCACCAAACCCATATAAATACCATTCCCAAGTTTCAAACCATTTCACAAATATATAGCGACCATTATTTTTAAGCTCTTTCTCTCTCTCTCTCTTAATAAATATGCTCAAGCCTATTTTTTAGCCTAAGTTCCTATTCCCCAATCGATCAATTTTACTTAATAATTTTTATTTAATTAACTATATTTTTAATAACAATTTTACAGAGTGCACAGATTTGGAGGGTTTTCAACTTTGATCATGTCGAACTTGGAAACCCTCTGTCAATATAATATTTACATTTTTAACCTCTCATTTATATTTATATTTTCATATTGTCATCGTCATCATCATCATCATCATCATTATCATCATTTGTTGTTTATAACAAATTCAATAAACATTAAACAAATAACTTCCATTGTTGCTTTTAAAGGTGGCGGGTTATTTGCACCCCAAGCATTTAGCGGAGGTCTTGGTACCTTGGGGAGCCCCGCACAGCCTACAGGTATATACACTATACACATTTATATAATATACATTACATTTAGAATTAAGTTTTTCACATAAATGTAGATACTCCTTGTTGGTGTGTTAAACAACAAATCCCTTCCGTTGACACATTGACAATCTGTATACTCGTACTATTCGCCGCGATTTCAGCTCCACAATGCACTTCACTTGTTCAACATTCAACAAATGTCAAAGTTTTCCAAAGTAAATAACAACACGTGTAGAAAAAGGACTCACAGAGAAAAAGAAAAAAAAAACCTCAGAAACTCTGCATATTTGATAAAAGAGTAAATGACATGTCACTGTGTATATCCTGTCATGTTTTCCAGCGGCTCCCTTAAAACAAAATTTTCCTGTCTCGTCTTTTTCGTCTCACACGTTCCTACTATCTACCTACCGTTCCTCGTTGAGTGTTTATAATTGTAATTGCAAAACATGTCATTCGTGTGTATACAGGATACAAGACATTACATGACAGACAACGAACAGAAAAAAAAATACAAAATCCTGTCTGTTACCCTATAAATTGTGTGGGCGGGTTTGCTTACAGTTTTTTTTTTCTTTTACCCCCCGTCCTTCTGCTGACCTGGTTGGTTATTTATTATTCATGAAATCATTACATTAACTTGGTTTGGCTTGGCTTGGCTTAGTCAGAGTCTCGCTTTGTATTGCATTGACGATTGTGTCCTCATTTATTTTTTTGCCTTGTATTTGGTTTGACATTATTGCGGACAATGGTTGTCGCGCTTGTTATTGGGAAAAACGTGTGTCTGTGAAGTTTCTCCGTGTCGTTGTCCTTGGCTAAGTGGGTGGCAATGTCGCTATGGCCAGCACACAATTAATAGGTGTGCTTCGAGTAAATTCCTTCATTCGTAATTGCATGAATTATCTCTGGCTATACGTTTTTTGATTTAGATATTAAGTAGGTATAGGGGGTTGGGGGTAGTACTTACTGATGGATGTAGTTGAAATATGTATTTTTTTTTATTGTGGTTCAGAATGCCTTATTAACAGCTAGGTTTGTGTAGGTCACCAGTGAACTACGTAGTTCAAAATCGACGAGTATTTAGTTCACTAATTTTTTAGTTGGGGGTTTTTTTTCTCATGTGCTCCTGACATCACATATCGTGAAGAAATATCTATGAAAATGAAGCAGTTCTAGGGAGAACTAAGTAGTTCAATGAGGAACTAAATTAACTATGTAGATGAACAAATTAGTTCAGTAAGGGGATTTGAATTGATCGCTCTTTCATGCAGAACTAAAATTTCGTAACTTAAATGACATAAAATGGGCTGAAAAAGGATTTCAAGAAATGGGTTGAGTTTCAGATGTGGAACTAAAATAGTTCTTTAAAACCGAGCGAAGGACACTAACCGACAACAAATCCAACTTTTTGGTTTAACTACTCCCTTTGAATTAAATATGTTGTAATTTTTAGATGTTTATTTTTTTTTAAATTGACAGTCTTTTCAGTGGGCTTTCCTGTCAAACTGTTTCTTAGTTATCCGTCTGCTGCTCAAATCTACAATTTAACAGACAATTTTCATGCATCTGTTTGTTACCTTTTTACGACTAATCCTCTGAACCAATAGTAATGTAATGGAGTTAGTTTGGGACCAGGAAAATGACTTAGGTGACTTTTTATCGACACAAATTTTATAAATGCGAAAGTAACTCTTGTCTGTCTGTCCGTCTGTTTGTCTGAAAATTTAAAATCCTATTTCTTGGCTATTAAAGGAGGTAAAGTTTTAAAATATTTGGAACATTGATGTACCTTCATTGTCCTTATAGATAGATAGAGAGCTAGTAGTCTGAATTTATTTACAACCTTCTGAATTCTGACGGTCAACAATAGGTACAGGGTTCTTTTCCGAACCTTCGTAACACCTCATTTAGAGAGGTGCTATTACAGAAGCAATTCTCGGCAACAACGTCAAGCCAACTAGAACCTAGCCGGGGACTCGTAGAGGCGGACACACAAACGTTATAGTAGTCACAGTTAGCGTTGACAATATAGAACAACCACGTCTGAAAACTGTGAAAATGAAGCGACCCAAATTGAAAGGCGTTTCAAGTAGAACGAATTATTCGAACAATGACAGCCAAAGTCCGCCCAACTAAAATGAAGTGAGGAAAGCAGTATCCTCTGAACTTAAGTTTTACAAGGTTGCTGGAGAAGACGGTATAAAGGTCACACGACTTGTTGCAGCACATTCACTCACTCATTTCCAAGATTGAAAGTAGGTATGCCTAAAGGAAGCAAATTCGCATGTATTGTACATGTACATACTCCTGCAAAAGGACTTTATGCACCTCAATTGGGGGCGCTACAAACGGATATTGATGGATTGGTGCAGGGGATACCCCGCCCTTGGGCAATTGATTTGTCACTGCGGTAGTAAGACCGATCTTTTTGTATGGACTAATGATTTGGGTGACCGTCCTGGAGGAGAAAAATGTAATCCTAAGGCAAATTTAAAAATACTCAATATCACCGGGGCACTGACAACCTCTAGAATAGCGCCTTTTCAAACCCTGCTTCACATATTTCATTCGGCAAACAATTGACTACCAACTCGTAGCACTATGACCGAGAGACTCAACATAGGAGACAACAAGTTATTGCTCAGGCTACTTGTCTCCTACACTTCGTTATCTTATCAGCTTCTGCAGACATTATTTTAGGGGATATTCAGTCCTTGGGCAAGCCAACCATACGCACAGTCTCCGGTTGTGACGTTGGTTAGTGTGGCAATTGGACAATGGACATCTTTTGTTTCTAAGAAGTCAGTTAAACCCTTTGTTGACCCAAGCCTCAACTAATACGTCTTTCAAGTAAGCACGGTCTAAACTGCCTCCAGTTGCTCCAGTCCAAGTTGGTTGAGGTCCACTTTGACCTAAGGCGCGAGGTGATTTTTTATTGCGTTGTCCCTCCAAGTTTGAATCGCAAATTTCGGGTCAGATCGATGGTGTCCATTCGCTCTACCTGTCCTAGTAACCAATGAGCAATTTTTTGTAACCAGATCGATGTCTCAGTATAGCTGGTAGAGTTTGGTGTCAAATTTTCTTTTCCAAACCCTGTCAATGCAATTGGAACCGGAAATCCCTATGGTTCGAAACACCCAATGCTTCTGCACCATAGAGCGGGACTGAAATGATGATGGTCTTATCAGAGCTTATAGCGGCACCGAGGTAGATAAATTGTCCAACAACATCAAGGCTATAGCTATCTACTGTAAAGTTAAAGTTGTCTTCGACTGTATGTCTCTTCTTATACAGGGTTATAATGGGTAAGGGATAACCTTTTTTCCCTGCAGGCATCAACATGGGCGGTATTGACCTGAGTGTGGCACAGACCTATGCCCCTTCTTGTTGACACAGCATATACTTGGTATTGACATCATTCCCAACAACCCAATTTTTCTTGCATGCCCAGTATTTTAAAACGCACCCATTGACAGGTTTGCAATGAAGACAATACCATCAGCGTCTAAGTCACAGACTTTTGAAAAATGTTACTTGGCTTGGGGTTTGGCATAATTTTCTCAAGTTTGATGTTAAAGACAACTTCTTTTTGTAAATGCGTCTAAACCTTGTCACCTTGTTTAAATAATTTTTTGACATCAAAGGTCTTGGTGAGTTTGATCTTAAAAGAACGTGAGAGTTCTCCATCGTCATTCTGCACAAACTTTACGATGTTAAAAGGAATGCCAAGACTAAACATGACTCTGTGTAGATCTTTTCTTCATATAAATGCGCCCTTAAAATCGATCTGTACTTTTTGGGTTATATTCGAGGTCTGTCGTTGTCACTGAGGTAGGCCAGTGTACCTATAATCCCTGCAAAAACAGGAGGCTAATGGCTTTACTGAACCAATGACTGACACTCATCTAAAGGGTCCGTAGAAAAGACGACCTTAGAAAAGATTTCGAATGAAACTAAAATATTTATTTGACGAACTTTAATCGATCTTCTATAGCTTGGCATGGCAATTTGAAGGTATACGTACATACTTTGGAAGTGGGATAAACATTTGACAGTATAATTGTCCCGGATAAGCTTCTCAATTCAGCCTATTGCCTAAACGGTCCTGTTGCGCCAACTATTTATTTTTTACTTTGAAAGAACCTAAGCCGTTAGAGATGCCTTCAAAAATACCACAAGATGGTACCACCAAAGTAATTCCGAAGAAAAATACCCGTTTAATAAGCGAACCCTTCATTTGCTTGTTTACGTCAAAGCAAAAAGTTTTCGCAACAGTTCTATAAAGGAACCTACGCCCATCGGCTAACAACCATTCTTGGGACATATGGGAAGGACTACGATTTTAAGGCAACTTCTCTATATCGTAGTTTAAGGATTTTCTAACTTAAAACAAACTCAATTATTTCCCACTCAAAAACTTAGTATGTAGCGACCAATTAGGACTGCCTGATTTCCTCCATCATTAGCCTTTTCTAACCCCTTGCTAACAACTTTTAAACTAAAGGCCCTCCTCGACAGTGTTTAAATAAATTAAATACGAAAAACAGAAATCCTTCTCTTAAATAATAAATTTATTAAAATTTATAATACCCTCAGAGTATGCAGAATTAAAATTCTCAAATTCAAATTAAATATCGCCCGCAATTTCCTACGCACGTTGTGTATGTGTGTGTGCTCTTGTATGATTTGTGAATAAATCGATTTTTAATAATATTTCCATTGGGATTGTTGGCAAACTCCACAGTCTTGTCGATAAAGCACAGATTGAGGGAGGTGTATCGCTAAAGCAATCAAAATGTAAATGAATAATTCATCTAAGGGTCCATTGGGAGCAATGTACATATTCAGATCATAATTACCAAGGACATGATGGAAATTGAATACATACATAAAATAACCATCCAGCTAGTTAGTATGCCTGACACTTTAACTAGAAATACATTTTAAATTCATTTCAATCACTTTCACTGGACTGACAGGAGCAAAACTCCCTTTCTGATTGATTAATCATCATCATCGGTATAGTAGTGGTAGAGGCGATATGGCAGTGGCAGCACCGAGAATAAGGATCAAAGTAAAATTGCCATCCCCCCCGTGACAAACGCACAGGCTATATACGACTGTAAAAATCTCTTTTCTATCGCAGAGATGTCTTATATATCTAAAAAGGCTGCACGTAAGTCGTCCCGCACCAGGAGATTGATTGATTGATTGATTTGCGCTCCTCTATATAGCAAAGAAGTGGTAGTTATCTTTACAATTCGTATTAGAATTTATTATGCAATCTTAATTCATGGAAGGCCATCTCTCCATGAATCAATAAATTGTTATTCACAATCAATTATTGACAGGACCGCGGCGGGAAAAGGATAATCGCCCAGTGATCGTCTGCTTCCATATCCAGTGCAATTTGTTGGCTTATTGTCATTCACCTGGCGATGACGTAGCTTCTAGCTGAGCTGTGTAATTAATTCATTAGCACAACAAATCAATGACACTCACACAGAGGCGGTGACATTAAATCGAAGGATAAGCTGTGTATGGCAGCTTGCTATATATGTAGGACTTTTAATGAGCTGTTTTTATCGTCTGTCGTTAGTTAGCTTTTTTTATAGGGGATTTGGAATTAGGGCGACCTACACTATTGTATTAGTGGGAGTAATAGACAGCTAGTTCTGTAGGAAGGCGTTCCTTTTGGTTGCTCTAAGTGGCACTTTGTTAATCCTTTGCAATTGTCAGTCTTAGTAAGTTAATGACTATAAAAACTGCACAATTGCTTTTGTTATTTTTGAATTAGTTTGGTTAGACTTTTAGCTACTCCGAAGAACCAAAATTTCTAAAATATCGTCGGACTCCTTTAAAGGGTTTTTATTTTCGAAGTATGTAATGTCAAATGAACAAACAAACAGTTTGTATATAGAAACATCAAAGGCCTTCCCTATGTTGTTGTTTGAACATTTAAACAGAACTAGGTGGCGCTAGAGTCCGAAGTGAACCTGGACCTAAACCAACACGCCTCTCCAGTTAGGCCTATATTTGTCTAACCGCCTCTATTTCGCACTCCAAACCCTTCCACTTGTGCGCGCCACTTAAAGCGATTTATTCATCTACTTTGTTGTCCCTCCGGGTTGGAATCGAAGACTCTACCCGCCGGAGCATTAATGTCCATTCGTTCAACATGTCCTAGCTATTTTAATCGACTGACGCACTTTTCTGACAAGGTGGTTATCTCTGTACAGCTCGTAGAGTTCCCTATGAAATCTACTCATCCAAAGTCCGTCAACACAATCGGGAACGAACCATTTCAACTGTTGCAGTGAATTATCCATAAGGTCATGAAAAGTGAGCCACTTGCGCCAATTTATCAACAAGGGGCTCAACTGTTGAATAGAACAGAGCGGATAACATAACCGCAATATATTTTTGTTGCTAGGTAGGTAGTTTATTTATCAGTTGCAAATTGACTACCAATATAGATCACCAGGCACTGGTCCCATTTTAACCAGACCCTGACGGATAGCTGTGACTGATTACTTCTCGTTACTTTTGCTCGTTCATGAATGAGACTATTTGGACCTTTCTTGTAGATGACTTCGTCCTGATTCAGTGTCTGTAATTCTGTCCGTTATCGATGCTAGAGGTCTATGGGCGCAGTGGCTCAGTGCTTAATGTGCTGGACTACTTTGCGAGGGATCCCAGGTTCGATCCCCGGAAAAATTCAAATTACATCTTAAGGGTTTCTCAACTGCGCCACCTCTCGCTAACGTCTGACAAACAAACGAGAGTATAACTGTCCTGAAAAAGCTTCTCAATTCAGCCGTTCGGAGTCGGCATAAAATTGTAGGTCCCTTCCAATCGTCCCAAAAATAGAAACTCACACAAACGAATGGATGCGAGAAGGTAGGCCTATAGGGTGTCTACAAGCCTGTTGCGCCAACTATTTATTTTTTTAAAGGTCTGTAGCTTGGAAAGGTCGCGTTGCAACAATAAAACAATAAGATTCCAACACGCTCCTCGTTTTACTCTTTTCTTCGCTGTTTCTATCAGTGTTTTGGGGCAAAGTGGGACCAAGAGTTTTGTCTAGCCTGCTGAGAAAATATACCCAGACTTTTGTTCGATACTTACTAACTCTAGGTACTACAGCCCTAAACGAGATATGTCGGAGCGGTTCAATATTCACCTCTGCTGGGCGCCGGGGCATAGAGACGTCCCAAGAAACTGTATGGCTGATGATTGGCAAGTTTATCAGCCACACAGTAAGGGTACCTAAGGTATTCTGATCGCTACATGTGAACTTATAATAAAGCTGGATTCTATCAAAAGAACAAACCTTAGGCGTGGACAAGTGGCACGACATGTCTATGGACAAAACAGATTTGGCCAAAGCTACTTTTTAAACGTTCTAAGAATTTGATCTCTCTTGTCAGAAGCCATATCAGCGCCATAATAGGTGTCATCACGCGACACTACCTTATAGGCAGGCATGCAAAAAGGCTTGGCATATTCTCAAACGATTTTTCTAGAAGTTGTTTGGACGACTTTATACTTTTCGTCTCTCTTCCACAAAAAAAAACGAAAACTCCATTTGACAGCCTTCTATTACAATAATCTAACAAACTTGGAAATTCAAAGTCTCCTCCTCTTCATTCGAAGCTCAAACTGGTTCAACGAGTAGGACGAAACTTCTTTCTAGATTCATGTGGTACATATCACAAAACGGACCTTATAATGGTCTAAATGTGTTGGCATTTTGTCGACAGCCACTTCAATCTAACCCATCCTAACCTATGTTCGATATAAGAAAAGTATTTCAGAATCAGTGAACTTTCTTACCATCTCAACAAACTAAATTGTCTGCCCGCTTCGTCTATCTTCGAACTTATTCTCTACATCAGAGGCCCGGTACTACAATTGTTAAAAAGACAAATTTTCCACAAAAAGAAAAACATCCTCGACGGAGTTAAAGAGCTTTGCGACTAAGAATATACAAGTCTTCATTAGAGAAGTAGTAGGTACGTCAATTAGGACACATACCAGTCGATAGAAAGGGCCTCTTAAGCCGTAGTCAATCTAACCCCATCCACATGAAACTTGCCGAGTCTCCACGAGTGTCGACTGTACCTTGAATATTTCCTGACACAATAGATATTTTTTGTCGAAGTGCCTTTCATTGCCTAGGCTGGTCAGTAAGTAGTTCAGATTAATTATAAAAGGATAGTCCTCCAATGACACCCTTACATCGTCCAGAATCGTCCGGAAGAACTCTCCGCGGTTCTGAATTCAAATCCAGAAGCAAATTTGTCTTCTTTTCAGTAGAATAACTGTCAGTTGAGTGCCAATCGAACGCTTTCAGAAACGTTCTGATTGCTTCCGGACGGTTCTGGACGACCAACCGAAAACGACATCAGATAACAACTTTTTGACAGGTTGTAGAACAAGTCGTCTCCTATTATGTTTATTATGCACTGACAGCCACTTGATACTTGAAATTTTATGATTAAACGTCAGTTTCTACTCCAAGTGTTCAAAGGAATCGTTCACTCTGTGCCGACTACCATAAAACCAGATAAACAGGCAGTGATTGTCGTAAAAATGTCTCCTTACATCCTGATCAACTTGTGTCTCTACATAAATCACAAACGATATCCATTCTCTTCTGATGGTCAAACTAATTAAATCCTTCACACATTCAGTACAACAAAAACTCGCTTCATATTTAATATCTTTATAATTTTCAAAAATGACCAAGTGCACCGTGCACTGCACACTTATTTTCAACAACCAAAAAAAAAAAAAAATATCCTCCCCGGATGACCATAAATTCATTTAAGACACACACACACTTGAACTGAGACCCTCATAAACAGTAATTATTATTATTGGTGTCGTAAATAACTCAAAACAGAAGAAAATAATTTACAATCCCTTTTCTCTTACTCTTTGTGTACAAATTAGGTAGGTACTTAAATACGGATATGTAAATACGAGTGTGTACGATAATCCTTTAACGACCGTTGCTCTATTTGATAAAGAATTTGTTGAAAAATACCAGATTGTAAATATACCTACTCTCGCTCTTTGCTGATGGTATCTTTGTTTTTTTAGGGTCCTATGCGGCGTCTACGTATTTACACACTCAAAAGGGTAAAAAAAAGAAGATTTTTTTTAGATTTACAACTCTTCATTTTCGGAACTAGAACGAAGCGATATGGCGCCGAATGCAATTGCACATGTGGTATCTACGGCTCATTAGGTTACAACCTTTTTTTTTGGGTATTTTGAAGACTTTATGGCAGTGCAATTGTACGTACTACCCTTACCCTCTTGTTAAAAAAAGAAGGAAATCAGTTTAGAGAGTGGAATTGCTTCGTAATCTGTCGAAATTTGTGCAAATTTGTTTGTAATTTTAATTTGGACATTCACGACGTTGTTCATTTCCAATACCTCAATTGAATATAGTTAGATCCAGTTAACAACGAACTTGTTTAGTATTTTAAATATTCGAACATTCCTCGGAGGATTACCTTCTTGTACCCAAATTCCAAATTGGGATATTTCTAACGACATAACAACAAAACGGCGTACCAACATCGACGAAAACAGACTTACAAAATTTCACTTGATAAATCACATTCATTTCCATAAGGTCAGCTAACAAGCTTCTAAGAATTAAGCTGGCTTAAGGTACTGTCAAAGGAGATTGCAAGGTTTCTATTGACAAATCACATAAATTCCAATAAGGCCAGACGACAAGTTCCTTAGATTACCCAAGTTATCTTAACCATTCTAAATAAATCTCATTCTATATCGACCATAATATTACTAAGCGGACTTAAGCTACTGTCAAATGTATTTACATGATTCCGATTGACAAATTACAAAAATTCCGATGAGGCCAGGAGACAATTTTCTAATATTGCCTAGGCTATCACAATCTGTCTTAATAAATCTCAAATCTCTCTCCACCAGAATACGATTAAGCTGGCTTAAGGTACTGTCAAAGGAGATTGCAAGGTTTCTATTGACAAATCACATAAATTCCAATAAGTCAGACGTCAAGTTCCTAATATTACCCAAGTTATCTTAACCATTCTAAATAAATCTCATAAATCTTTATCTACCATAATAGGATTAAGCGGACTTACGCTAGTGTCAAATCTAATTACACAATGTTTGCAAGATTAAAAATCACGTAAGTTCGAAGGATGCCAGTTGATAATCTTCTAAGATTCTGCCCAGGTTATCAGAATCAGTCTTAATAAATCTTAAATTTATCTCCACCATAATTTGATTCAGCTGGCTTAAGCTGATGTCAAATGTGTTTACAACATTCCGATTGATAAAATCGCATAAATTGCAACGAGACCGGATGACAAGCTCCCAAGTTATCTTAAACATTCTAAATAAATCTCAAATATTGCTAACACGATTACGTGAGCTTAAGCTGGTATCAAATATGAAACAAAATTCTCTGAAATTCTTTCAAATGCCAAATAAATTGACACATTATGATATCAATATATTGGCTTAGGACAGACTTATCTGACACAATCCTATTATGGTTCTCCCTTAAGTCACCAATTGCCACTACGCAGATGATCTCTTGACATTCTCTTTCTGATTGCATGAGACTAATCCAGCTTAAGGCAGTACGATTACATACATCAAAGTTATATATCCTTCCAATAATATATTTAGTAGGCCATTTCAAACATTTGACTGGACTTAAGTGGGTTTTCAAAGCCCACATAATCCTTCCCTCACTTATGAAATTTTTGTATACCGCCTGATGTCTTCCTGAAAATCAGCCACCTGTCCCAAAGGCTTCGAATCAACATCACCAGCATTAGAATTATGTTGTTTTTACAATTGTATCGAAATCTACAACTTCAGACTCAAGTCCGAGGCTTCATATTTTCCAGAACATTTTTTTCTCATATACCTACACATAGTTTCATTTCAAGTGGTATTGTATCGGCTATACCCCCGAAAAATTAACAATGAAATCATCGACCACTGATTCCCGCACATGGAAAGTAATCCTTCTTCTAGCAAAATTCCACATCTTCATGTAACATTCCTCGGGCAAACAATAACAAAAGAACAGAATCACGTTCCACCACTGGATATTGAAAATTACGCAAATACTACAGTAACGTACATATTTTCCTTTTGTGTGCATCTGCAGTGCTTCGCTGTTTACCTGCCTCGTTGTTTACCTATACCTGATTCTCCTAGCTCGTCGACTTACTACATACACTTAACCCGAGCGTAAAGGGTGCATCCTTTTATCCCTCTCACTATTTGCTCGTCAATTCGGCATCGACATGAATGTATCTGTATCTATGCGAAAGGTCATCTTTGTACAACTCCTCCCCTCTGCTCAGAAAACCATTCACGAAACCAATTGTTGCATGCGTGTGCCATACCCGTGTTTATGTTTACAGGCGTATCGTGCGCCTAAGAAAAGGATTCGCGTGCTGCGAAGCAGATTTGTTTCCTTTTGTAGTGGTGAGGACCACAGTAACTGCCAGGTCAACTGAATTTGAATAAACCCATCAGAATAATTTCGAACCGCGAACTAGTCAGAAGTGCATTTGTGGAGCGCGTTTTAATTCTTTTTCAAATATAAAATAGTTTTCTTTTGTTTAAAAAATAAATATGAATGGTATTCCGGTTATGTGGAACTGGACACAAATTGCTTTGCTTCCAGGTTGCATGTTCGTTCCTCCTACAAAACATTTTTTTCCATTTCCAACCCAGACTAATATTTTTTTATTTCTCTTTTTCATTATCTAGGCTTGGCATTGAATACCTCCTCACTGACGGCACGCCGGGACTCATTCGATCGCAATACATCAGCGTTTAGCCCCTCAATGGACTACAGTACCAGCACAGTGGCCGCAACTGCCGTCTCATCAACAGTAGCTGCAGCCGCTGCTGCTGCCGCCAGGAAATGGTCAGTCAGCGGCTATGGCAACCTTGGATCGGTGGCAAACGCTTCGGCCAGTCCCATTGGGGCACCCATCACTCCACCGCCAGAAACGTGTCTGGTCACCAATCGGGCGCCTGGTGCCGAAACAAAGTATCGCAATCAAATTTTAGTCGGCATCACAGGACAAAATATGTTCGGCTCGAATAATTCACTGTTCTCCAAACACTTGGGCATTCCGGGCGCTACAGCTGTTGCTGCTGCGGCTGCCACCAATGCGGCAGCTGCTGCCAGACAAACGGCGGCAGTAGCTGCAGCTGCAGCAGCTGCGGGCGTAGCTTCTGGGGCGACCGGTGCAAATGGTGAACGTCCACCGGGCCGATCAAGACTGCTCGAGGATTTCCGCAATCAACGCTATCCGAATCTACAGCTGCGCGATCTGACGAATCACATTGTCGAGTTCTCGCAGGATCAGCATGGTTCGCGTTTTATTCAGCAAAAATTGGAGCGTGCTACCGCCGCCGAGAAACAAATGGTTTTCAATGAAATACTCAACGCCGCCTATAGCCTTATGACAGACGTTTTCGGCAACTATGTTATTCAGAAGTTCTTCGAATTTGGCACACCAGAGCAAAAGAACACACTCGGCATGCAGGTGAAGGGACATGTGTTGCCATTGGCGTTACAAATGTACGGATGTCGTGTGATACAGAAGGCTCTGGAGAGCATTACACCCGAACAACAGCAGGAGATTGTGCGCGAACTCGACGGACATGTACTGAAGTGTGTCAAAGATCAGAATGGCAATCATGTCGTACAGAAGTGCATTGAATGTGTGGAACCGTGCGCGTTACAATTTATTATCAACGCTTTCAAGTCGCAGGTATATTCGTTGAGTACACATCCGTATGGTTGTCGGGTTATTCAGCGCATATTGGAGCATTGTACACCCGAACAAACATCACCGATTTTGGAGGAGCTGCACGAGCATACGGAACAGCTGATACAGGATCAATATGGCAATTATGTCATACAACATGTGCTGGGTGAGTTTTTCTTTTGCTTATTTTATTTAGTTATGGATATTCTGTTGTTTGACATGGAATCTAGATCTATTTTGATCTCTTTGAATGCCCATATACGTTCGCAATCCACTTACAAGTCCTGTGGTACAAGGGCAGTTTTTTCCTCAAGTAAATGTGTTTTCTTATTTAGACTATCTCCACTTTTATCTCATTGGACTTTCAATGACTTCGCTGAGTCACTGTAAATTACTAACTCGTTCTCATTTCTATCTCCTTCCAGAGCACGGCAAACCAGAGGACAAATCAATTCTCATTCAAAGTGTACGTGGCAAAGTGCTAGTTCTGTCGCAGCATAAATTCGCATCAAATGTCGTCGAAAAGTGTGTAACGCATGCAACACGCTCCGAAAGAACTGGTCTCATTGACGAAGTTTGCACCTTCAATGATAAGTAAGCACAATCAATCAATTACACACTCGGATCATAGTTTTGATTTACATTTTCCTCTTTCAGTGCCCTACACGTTATGATGAAGGACCAATACGCCAACTATGTCGTTCAGAAAATGATCGATGTCTCCGAACCAACACAGTTGAAGAAGTTGATGAACAAAATTCGACCCCACATGGCTGCCCTGCGCAAGTACACCTACGGCAAGCACATCAATGCCAAACTAGAGAAATTCTTTATGAAATCATCGAATCCCATACAGCCAGCTACAGCGGTAGTAACAACATCCACTGCTGTTGCCTCCAATGCTATGATCACTGAAAATGGCATAGCACCCATTGCGGTGACAGCCAACTCATCAGCAACACCATCGGTATCGTCGGTAATGTCATCGTCGGCATCGTCAACCCCTTCATCGGCATCTGTGTCTGTAGTTACGGCCAATAATGCGAGTGGATTGGGACCGATTGGACCACCAACTGTTGCCACAGCAAATGGTGTCATCTAAGCAGAGAGAGGGATACACCAGACAAAAGTTTATCATAATTTTTGTTTTTCTCTATAACTAACCAACAGTCTCTTTAAATATAAACAAGAAAAAAACACAAACAAACACATATGGATGTAAGGAACCAGGAGGATGGATGGAGTTCATTTTTTTAATTTTATCATCATCGACTATAATATACTTTTTTTTTGTTTTATTTAATTGTTTACGTGTAAAATTAGTTTAAGAAAAATAACGCATGTAGAGGAATGAGAGAGCAAAACTGTTACCACTCATACAACAACAAAAACACACATTGATGATGATTTATATATATATAGCTTTTTTTTAATTTATCATTTAACTCTATATGAATGTAAAACAAAATAATGTCTGACTATTTAGAACGTAGATTTAAGTTGTATCTTGTCTTGTTTTTTCTTTTTTTTTTTTTTCCTCAATTATCCATAACCATTTTATAGACTTTTTCGTGTACAATAATGTGTATTCTTAAAATAATAAATAATTTTAAAAACAAACAAGAGCAGACTAAATAAAAACAATTATAACCCGCAAAATGTGTGTTTTTTTTATTTTATATATCTTTTTAAGGCTAAATTTTAATTTTCTAGATTTTAAGTGAAACTTATGTTTAGACAAAATCGTCATTGTGTGTCCACCTCTCTCTCTCACTCTAAAAATATTTCGCTGCTGCGTTGTGTGCACATTTTCATCAATCACAAGCTTTTTTTTTTTTTTTTTTGACAACAAAAAAATGTAAATCTATATGTAACTCATTTTGTGTAGTATTAAAAAAAAAATCGTTTATTTCTTTGTGTACTCCTTATAAGAAGCGCAAAATGTATAAAAAAAAAAACTTTGGCTTAAACGACAAAAACCACAAATAAAAAGAAAAAAAGAGAGAAAAACTATTTTTCATTTATAGAAAATTATGTAAAATATAAAAGTGCATGCATGCAAGCTGTTATTTATTTTAATTTCTTTTATGTCCAATTCGATTATTAAAAACAATGCAACAAAATTGGTAGAACACAACACAAAAGAAATCTAAAAATAAATTTTTATGTAAATTAGTGTAATTTTTGTAAAAAAAAAAAAAAAACAAACAAACAAAGAATATTAATAAAATAATAAAAAATGAAAACAAGAAACAAAACTGCCTTTTAAGAAATTAAACAATAAAAAAAATGAGAAAAACTATAAACATTTTTTGTATAAAAAAAAAATCCTGTAAACATTTTGTAAAAAAAAAAACAATCGGAAAACCATTTTTTATTTTGTTTTTCCTTCTTTAAGGCTTTACTTCTGCAAAACTATTTGGCATCACAGAGACTGAGGGCTCATTGTTAAATAAAAAAAAACTCATTCATTTGTAAATGTTATGTAAAAAAGAAACTCGTTTAAAATCATATTTTTTTTTAATTGAATTTGTTTATTTTCTCTCAGTGTAGATATGAAAAATAAATAAAATTGTGAAAAGAAGAGAAAGAATAATATAGAAAAATGTCCTTGCCCTTGTGTAGAAGAAAATTTAAATTTCTATTTGAAATTTGTTTGAATGCTTTTATTAATGTACAAAGCGAGGTGTTGTTTTTTTCTTTCTTCCTATTTCTATTTTGTTTAAATGTGTAAATTCTAAAACCTTTTTTTGTTTAACTATACAATTGTATAAATTTTTATGTAAAATATTGTACAGAAAACAAAAGAAACATTCATCATTCATCAAACCCAAACAAAAAAAAAACACACACACACGAAGAATGGTTTTGAGAGCGATCTGCTCGGTGGTATTGTAGGAGGTGAGTGGGGTTAGAAGGCGTTTGTACTAAAGAAAACACGAAGATGTTACTTTGAACATAAATTCAAGAGGTAGACTCAATTACAAGGTATCTAAAAAAGCAGTGAACTGATTTGTTTCACTTATGTCAAAAAATGACGACGGGAAGATCATTTCCTTCTAACAAGTTCAAGCAGTATACCTAAGGTATTGCCTTTCCTCCTTGATGTCAGTTCCCAAGACTTGTTGTCTTTTAATGGCGGCATTTCTCACTCTTTTGCTTTTCTTCACTCTACACTCTTCATTTGCACCTGATAGCTGTTTTTTAGGTTTCAGTATTTTCAGTGAAATTGATGAACTCTTCTGTTGATACAACAAAATCGACGAATCTTTGTGGTATTCTTAATGGTCTTGAACGATTTTCAAGGCATTTCCTAATGAGATTAGAAGATTTCCTCCTTCAGCTATAAAATCCGTGTCGGTGTCGGTTCCGGTTTTATAGACGTCTTTTTCGTTATTATTATTACATCATTAATTAATTTTCAAATGACCCGCTTATCCATTAAGTGGGTCGCGGTTGTAGGTTGCTTCATAACTCACGATGAATCGTTTCTAAATAGTCGAGGGCAATCCCTATGCGAGTAGAATAGAAATCCTGGGTCTACCTAAAGGACGCCTGTCCGATGGTACGGATTTCCTAGTCGTTCATAGCAAAAATTGTTTTACTAAGGTCTTTTCAACTGCCAAAAAAATACGTCATTCCTTTTGTTTGCATTAAGTATCAGTTTATTAAACGTCATTTTCAAAAGTATGTTACTTATCTGGGGAGTTATTCCCAAATGCGAGGCGTAATTCTAGATTATGCTCTATTGCAAGAGGGTTTGTTCTTCATAAAGACGACATCCCCGCCGCAGCTACTGATTTTAAAAAAAGTGTATATCCGACAAAAGGTCAGTTGTGAGGTATTCTATTGCACACAGTGCCGGATTTATATTTTTTATAAGTGTAGGCCACTTTTTTTCCGCCGCTCCATGTACCTTTCTAAAATAATAATTTTCCATATGTATTAAGGAAGGCACTAAAGTTAAATAAACGAATGAATTTGTCATTAAGACGGAGCGTAAAAAAGAAACAAGAATTATAATTTTTTACGGGACTCTTTAATAGCAAAATTATCTATAATATCATCATAGTTTATGGTGTTCATAATCTCTGCTTCTATGTAGAGAAGAGCTAAAGAATTAATTTTTTCTTGAGACAATGAAGACCTCTGATCATTTTGCACGCGTTTTAAATAGGAAAAACTTCTTTCCCCAGAACAATTTGTAGCCAGAGTGGAAAGTACGATGCGGAAAGCTATATCCAAGTTAGGGTAAACATTCGACAGAGATTGATTCCTCAAAAACGTTGAGAGATTGAGTAGTTCGTTTCACTGCACACTCTGCAATTTTATTAGAGTTAATGTGACTGTGAAAATGCACACATTCTTGAAACAAATCTTTCTCTAAATCATTGGTATAATATTTCACGAGAGACTGGGCTTTTTCTGTGACTCTTTGTATTGAAAGTTCTGTCATTTTTGTTAAAATTGCAAATTTTCTTTAAAGTTTAAGTAAGCATTATGTCTTCTCTTTATTACAGCCCTCAGTTTATCAAGGATGAATAATCTCTGGAGCCGGAGGGTATTTCAGGTTCTTCATTCTATGTTTCATCCGTAATTTTTTTTTTCTTTTAGGTTGCCTCTTTATTTCACCTTCCTTAAGTGCGTTCATCTCAATTGCCTTTTCTTCGAAATAGTAAAAGTTTTCTCGCTCTGCTATTGTAAAAAATATAGAGATCCATAGAAATCAGATACCGTCAATACATCAATACATCTAGCTCTGAATCTGAACACTCACTTCATTTAACCTTTCCAAAATAGCATTCCAAAATACGACTATGGACGCAGTTTTAAGTTTTTCTTATTTGATGCGAATTCCCTTTGCCTCATTTCGCGGGACGGATTTCTCTATAGCGTCATCATTTTTAAAACTGTAATTACTTCATCTCAGGAATCTCTTATACTTTTACAGGCATCAAAAAACCAGTGAACTTGTTTGACCTTTATCCTCTAAAATTGAGTGAGCATCCATTGAAATCTGCCGCCCCTAGGCCGCGGCCTATACTGCCTATTGACAAGGACTGGTTGCACACGTCGCTGAGTTCCTTTTTTCTTTTCTTGTAGTTGGTCTATATTTGAAGCCAAACAGTCCTTTTTACAAACGAGGTAATGTCTGCGCTATGTACGTACGTCTTCTAGATCCCTAAGAAGTCTGCTGCGAAGTCGACTTGTTTCTCATTCAGAGATCATGTTTTTGAATGGCATCCGCTTCTTCAATTTAATTCTTGCCTGGATGACATAACTACTTATGTAGGTAAACACGAAATAATGGATCTCTGCACGTCGTCGTCAAGAAGACATAATTTTGTAGTGTAAGCACTATTAGACCATTAAATAACTCTCTACAAACAATTGATCGCACAAGTTATTTCTACAGTCGAGGCAACGTCTGCAGCTCCCATCGAAAGAAAGATAACTTAAGAGTACATAGTAACGAAATGCACTTTAACTTTAGGGTTATCGGATTGATTTTCATATGCTCGAGTTCTGATGCTCTTGATACACCTTTACTGGACATTATTTGCATCGTCTTCTTGAGTCATTATCATCTATTTGGACTTGCACTCTCTTTAGGATTGTATCTCGCTGTCTGCCTATTGTTGTGCAATAGCGGAGATCATTAGGCCATTACCTCCCAGACGGACAGGAATAAATGATTACTGCTTCAATGTTTCAGAGCCTTCTCAATGATTTGTGTAAACCGATTTGTGTTCTGTACCGATTTGTTGTTTCTGTACTTTCTCATGATAAGTGGGATCTACATCGAGTAAGATTTGATGACGCAATGAATTATTTCGCTATTCCTTTAGCAGAAATCTGCCAACATTTCCGGAAAGTATATCTTGTCAAAGGGCAAATTTACCCTATTCCCGTTGTTGTTTGTAGTAAGCGACCAACTATTTGAAATGGCAATAAACACAGTTCGGATAAAATATCAATATCATTCTTGATTTTGTAATTTTTTTCTGCAACAAAACACAACTCGGAATCAAAATATGCCGAGACGAGATTGTCTACGAGTCTTTGATAGCATTTTGTAAGCAGATTTATTCGAATTAGATAGTCCCATCAAATGGTCTATGAATTCAAATTGCAAGAGTTATCCTTTCAGCACTATAACCCACAAGATTCAAGTGTTCATATTCTATCCTTGAATTCAAATTGCAAAGGTTATCCATTCAGCATCACAAGCCACAAGATTCAAGTGTTCAATTCTATCTCTAGGTAATAGCTTGATGGGGATTTGTTCGATACATGCTACCTGCCTTTAAAAAAAAGCTAAACCATTTGCTATAAGAAATCGATGCGATGTTGAAATAATCATCTCTATTCCAGTTGTCGTAAATGAATCATGTGTGTTGTCATTTTCAAGTCACTATTCGCAAATTGGACGACACAAATTATTTCCTTTATATATTCTACACATTAAAAAAGAGCGACACTCGGAAACCATCAGTGGTTTTGGCTAACTCTTTGATGATATGTATTGCATGCAATACTTCGGCTGCTAGTTGTAGGCGAATACTCAGCCAGGACTTTCTCTCTAGACTCTGAGTACTTCAGGAGAGATTAGGCCCAGTGTCGAATTCTTCTTCTTCACAGCGGTTTACAGCCCCTTCTTGCTCTAAACCTAAGTGACACTAATAATCAGTTAAGGCTTAATTCCACCAACTCATAAATTTTCCATCCAAAACGATCGATTGTGACCTACAAATTGTTCAAGCTAAACGTTAAAAATGATTCTTATTAAGTCCGAAAGATTATCTGGTGACGACGACACATAAATCCTTTGCGACAAAATTTTCTATCTCTGCATCGTTGATTTTGTAAGAAAACAAAATTGAACAAACATAATATTACCTATCTCCATTCCTGCTCCAGCCAAACGACCGACGACGATCACTTCAAAACCATATTGCCCGGCTAAGCGTCGACAAATTGTATCTATAATATATTAATAAATATTTATCTTTTATGCTAGAACTAGATTTAATTAAGAACAAAAGCATTAACTCCCACATTAGCAATCACCAGCATCATCGTCCTTATCCTCTCCTCCTCCCGAACAGTCACTCTATTCTCTCTCCATTTAACATAAAGAATTGTACAAAAAACGAGATAATTTTTCCCCTAAAAACAAACAACATAAATATACGAATTTAGAAACGAAATCAAACAAAAAAAAAAAACAAACCATGCATTGTAAATTCCTGTAAAATTATGTAAAAAAAAAAAAATAAGTAACTTTGTGATTCTGTTCAACGATAGAACGATATATCCGTTGAATTTTTTTTTAATTGTATACCCCCTCGCATCCAATATTTTTGCAGAAGTAACTCTTCAAAGAATATCAAATTATTATACATAAAGATTTATTTAAAAAGTAGTAATGTAAACAATTGAAGAAAAAAAAAAAACACTTTCTTACTTTTAAGTAAACAGAAATTTATAATTAAACTCTGTGTGTATTCTATTTTATTTTTATTGCTTCTATCAAGCATGCACTGATAATGTAATGAGACGTTGATTGTTTTATTTTATTTTGTTTAGCAATTTAATGGTATTATGCTGTAATTCTTCTTTTCTTATATAATTTAGTTGTCGCTAATCTGTTTGGTTTAGAAAATATGTAAATCTTTCAGCACATTTTTTTTTGTTTGTTAAAATGCAAAACAGAAGAAGATCGATCTTTCCTATAATTTATTTACGGTAAATGAAAGGAGAAAAAAATGTGCTAAACAAGTTATATAGATTCCTTTATTACATATAAAAAAACAGTTTATATATATATGAATATATCATAAAAAACGTTACTAAACAATATACACACATATAAATATTTAACAATTATTCTAGTGTAAAGTCTTATAAATATTTGTAATAAATGTAGATTAAACAATAAAAAAAGAGATAAACCCATTTTTAGAACGGAAATTGCTGATTTTTTTTTTAAGAACACTTTAAGCTGTATCAATTCTAGATAAGCAAATGAGAAATAAAAAATGTTTCATAAAGTAGAACAAATACCAACAAAGAACATGAAAAGAAAAAGAGAAGAAGAAGAAAAAGAAGAAGAATTTAAAAGCAGCATAGTTGCGCATGTAGAATCAAATTGAAGAAAACAAAACAAATATTTATATACTATGTATTAATTGTAAATGTATGTATATGTAATAAAACAAAAAAACAGAAGACACTCAAAATTTTATATATATTATCTACAAAATCTAAATGAAACTATCTCTGGCACGCAAACAGAAAAAAAAAAAATAAAAAAAAAAAAGTGGAAAGCAATTATCTACTATTTAGAAACACATTCGAAAACACATACACAGAAAATAAAAAACACTTTTTTTTCATCATTTAAATACATTTTATAAATATCTCACATTATATACAACAAAACAAAAAAATAAATCATTAATTATTATGTAAAATTGTTTTATTTGAATTTCAAATTGAATGTTCATTTATTTACAACAACAAATATAAATATAAAAAAAAAAATAACCCTCAGGACAACAACTAACAACAAGTGACAAAAAAAAAATTAAAAAAAATAACAACCGAGGTGAACGACTAAATAAAATAGAAACAGAAAACCAACTGCAAATTATAAAAAAAATCAAATTTTTATTAACTTTAATTTTAGTACCACACCTAATATTATAGTTTTTATCATTATTATTATTATTATTATTACTATTGATTATAAAAAGAAAACATTTTTATTATTATTATTAATTTTACAATTTTATTATTATTATTATTCTTATGATTATTCATTTAATTTGTCGTCTCTTAGAATTTATGTTTTTATGATTTATATTATAAATAAAATATTATACAAGAAAAACTGAAAATATAAATATAAACGAAAGAAATGGAAATAAAATGAGAACAGAAAAACTTCAAATAAACAATTTTAATTAAAATGTAGCAAAACAAAAAAAAAAACTTACACCTGGTTTTATTTTGTTGATGATTTGAGAATGAAAGTAATTTTTTTGCTCGATTCTTTTTTTGGTTATTTTTCAGAATTGGTTATTCAAGCTTTACGTTTCGTTTCGATGGTTATTTTGTGTTGGTTTTTCTGCTCTTCAAGTTTATTTTACACGTAGTCTCTATAGTCACTAATGGGGAAGAATGCTAAAGAGGATTTTTTTTACTTAGCTTTGACAGACAAATGACGTGCTTAAAAATGTCAATGGCTGCTATTTGTACTAGTCCAGGGGGTCTAGCACGTAACTTGATACAATCGAGTTCAGTCGATATAATCGAGCTCTGGCAGCACCTAATTTGTCTCAATCGATTATTCTCGATTGATTATCCTCGATTGAGACAAATTAAGTGCTGCCGGAGCTCGATTGTATCGACTGAACTCGATTGTATCAAGTTACGTGCTAGACCCCCAGGAAACCAGTCGAATCACTTTTCGTTCACTTCGAGTTCCACACATAAATGTTGGAAAATTAAACGACATAAAACGCTTTGAAACACGCCACAATGTAATACCGATTAAGGGCATAAAACCACCAATAGTTGTGACCAAGAGAATTATTCTCGAGAAAACCAGAAATAGGGCAGACCAAACATGGTCGGATGTAGTAGGTCACAAGGTCTTAAAGGCTCTGGCCTAAGTTAGATGGGAAAAATCTGTAAAATTATTAACTCAGCAGATCAAAGGCTACTAATATCAATAGGGATACTCTCCGGACACTGTCTTCTAAGGAAGCACGCTAGGAGATGGCGATGGGCACAATATGATGCCTAGTCCACTGTGATGAACTCACACCCTATATAACCTAACCTAACCTAAAAACTATTTAAAAAAGGCCATCTCTGTCGTTTAATATAAACGTAATTATGTAAAAGGACTGTCATGTCGTTGCGGTTTGTGGTGTCGAAAGAATTGCCAGCGATTTGCCAAAACGCAAAAGAACAAGATGCGAACATTTAGAGAAAGTTTATCCGAACTAGGAGACCATATTTTAATTTAAGGGATTTCAAAAATCCTAGAGAGAGAGGGTAAGTTAAAAACGAAAAAAACATAGATGACTTTGTAAATTATTGTTGTATACGACAAACGCCAACGGGAATAGGGGTGAATGATAGCTATTTTGAACTACACCACTATGTAATTCATCATCATTCTCCTTTTTCTAACAGTCAAATTTGTGTATATATTTCCACTTGGGAAGGAATTTCTGAATTCCCCTGTCAGGAAATTAACCATGGATTTCGATTTATGAATTGACCAAGTGACTATCTACCACTTGCGCCAACTGAGGGATAAGTAAGTCTGCCGACTGGTGATTAGAACGGAGGAGAATACAAACATGAGTGCGTTGTTATTGTTACGAGGTATTTTTGTTTATGGCCGTTCTTTCGGGTTTCTTAGACTCCTCCTGATTTTGACTTTGTGTCGCTTTCACTTTTTAAATAAAATTTAACGACATTCAATATAGACTCATCAAGGCCACCCCTTTTACTCATTGGTTAGCTGCGAGGTAACAGATTCTGAAAGTTTTGCAGATCCCATTAGTGTACAACGAATGTCATATAAGAAATTAATTCACTGAAATTCCTTTTACTTCATTGGCAAAGGGTTTTAAAAAGCGAGTCTCAAATGTTGACACCAAGATCGAATAGAACTATACCGCTATAACTCTTAACAGCCTATAACCTAGCAACCACCATCAAGAGATGCAATCTAGATTGGCCGAAAGTTATGGTTAGCATCTCTTTGAAGGTTCTGTTGAATGTAGGTTGTGCTAGACCTAAACTAAACGACTTTTGTCGCGGGGCGATACCAAAGGGATTTTAATAGGCAATGTGACGACATACAGCTAGGTTCCAGAAATCGAGTGAAATCGAAATTGCAAATCGAGTGAATTCGTTTTCAGTGCTCTGCATTTCGAACAATTCGGAAACTCCGAAATTTTTTCGAAACCACAATTTCATTGTCTCAATTCCGAAAATTTTGAAATCGAAATCGAATACAGTGAAATGTAGAACACAAAAATTCATTTCCGATTTCATTTCGAGTGAAAGTGAAATGTGGAACCTAGAAGATAGCCTTATCTCTGAATTCCTTGGACCACCTTTGATATTCTAAAATACAAACGCGGTTATCGTCATGTAATCTCAGCGACACATTTCGACAGTTGATGGCTGACCTGTCTCTGGTTGATAATCTCATGGGTCTTCTGATGCACATCAGTTCGGATTTAGCGGTGTTGATTTGTATGCCCCATCTTTGGTAGAACTTCCTGGCGTTATATTTTACTCATCGTGCTGCTATGGCTGGGGACATCGGGATCGAGCTGCTAAATGTTACGGAGTCATCGTCTCGTCGTTTAATGTGGAATGTGCTGTGGAATGTGCCCTCGATCTGAGGCTGGTCGAATGTAAAAATGTTGAAAAACAGTGGACCTAACTCTGAGCCTTGGGCTCCCTGGCACTGATGCTTTAAGTTTGTAACTGCTCTGAATTATTTTAGCGATTTAATATGTTGTTGACAAGGTATCATCTTCCACGGGGTTTCCAGCTGCATTTTTGTTTCCCTGAATGGAGTATTTGCGGTAAGCGGTACTCAATTCTTTGATGCCTCTCACAACTGAAGGGCCCAACCCATAGAATCCGTCGCGTCCGTTGCGGCAACGTATTCGGCTGACATGTCGGTATTCGTCGCACGTGCCGGGTGCGACGGGTCGCAGTAGGTTTACTTTCTACTTTTCTATTCGTCGCATCCGTTGACAGTTGGCACAGCGTCAAAGGAAGCACTTCGAGTGGTAGAAATATTACAACAATGAGAGAAACTATCGAATGCTGCAGATAACAGTTAAATCAAACTAATTTTGTGGATATTTTCGAATTTAATAAATTGCAAATTGTTTTAAAGTTGTTTATTGTTGTTAAATTCTATGGGACGGTTCGTTCCTTCAAATACGTCAATTCGTCGACGCAACGGATGCGACGGATTCTATGGGTTGGAGCCTTAACAACGACATATTAATGTCATTTGTGGTTGACTTGACAGTGATGATCCACCAGATAATCTCAGCGACACATTTCGACAGTTTGTGGCTTGCCTGTCTCCGGATAATCCTCTCATGGGTATTCTGATGCTGATCAGTTCGGATTTGCCCGTGTTGATCCATATGCCCCTTTTTCGGTAGTACTGCGAGAGCTTTCTGACGTGGATATCCTACTTTCCATGCTGCTATGGCTGGGGACTCGAGCTGGTAAATGTGGCCGGTTTGTTAGTTAAAAGGAATCTATGGATTGTATCCTAAGCTTGACGAATGTAAAAGTGTTAAAAAGCATTATGGCTGCTCTGAATAATTTTAGCGATTTCTTACGGTGTTAAGAAGGTACCATCTTCCACGGGGTTTTAGACTGCATTTGTTTCGCTGAATGGAGTACCTACTATTGCATTCCTCAATTCTTTGATGTTTCTGACTGATACTGCATTATCGGCAGGGTTTCAAGCGTTCAGGTAGTAGCGCTGGTGTTGGGTTGTTGGAGGCAATCTCGACGCAAACGACACGACGCATTGTAGACGGCAACTTTGAAATGCCAATGATGGTGAAGATGCGGAGCTGGCGGTAATGGGCACAGTTTAAAAGTCAATTCTCTCAAAATTCTATTCGGGAACAAGATTTCCCCTGAATATTAAAATTAGGGCATTATTCCGCAAAGGTCTGTGGATGGCTTTTGTTGGCGAGTTTGCAGTTTTATATATATTTCCAAAAGCGATTCTTTTTGTCCATATTTAAATCGAACGAACTTTCAATGTCAAGTTGTGAACACAAAGTAAAGCAAAGTCAAATAAAGTTAACAAAACAACTTAGAGGGACATTTTTGTAATAAAGTGGTATAAATAGTCACATTTGTTGATGTCTTGACTTTTGATTTGATTCAACGTCCTCCTAGAAGCGACTCGCAGAAACTGAATAGCGCTGAAAGCAGTTTACTAGCAGTGCCATTAACCAAAGAGGGGTCAACATGTACTACTTATAAATACATTTCCCTTAGGCCCAATACACACGGAGCAACTGGGAAATAACTGATCAGCGATGCGAGTTGGGAACTAGTTTGCTTTGAGTCATAACGTCATAATGACGTTACTGATTCAAAACAAGTTTGCGATTTACAAAAACCAGTTTGTAACTAGTCGTCTGTTGATTTGCATGTCGGATTGCGTTTGATGATGACAGTTTCTATTTTGTCGAAGATGAGCGAACAACAGACCAACCTGTTGCTGGTTGGGGAGGTTGAAAAACCTGACGACACTGAACGATCTAGAGATGTTTATTGGTGATGAGTGATGACTGATGAGCTTCCTCGTTTGTGGAGTCAAGTCGCCGCTTAGTGCGTAGCTGGTCTGTAATCCGAGTTGTCAACCGGTCTAGTTTTCTTTTTTCAGTTGTACCGTGTGCATTGGGCCTTAGCTTGCGTTCAGAATTTAGCTGCTGCCAAGTCACTTCCACTTAAGATAAAAATACCTAGTGTGAACCTCAGAAGTGCCAAGTTCAAGTAGAGTGTATAGTTGTTGCTTTACTTAGATATTTCAGCTCAACGGTGTACTAGTGCACCATAGTGGTTCAGATCAAACAGATTAATTCTCAGACATGTTTATGTAGGGTAGAGAAGGATCCTTGTTTGTCATCAATAGTCAATGATATAAATTCAACAGAGAGTGATTTCAATCGTCATTTTGCACAACCTGACGATCCCAAAACTATAACCATGGCTATATTATATGCGGCCTTTTCTTATATAAACGCTTGGGTCTACCATTTTATAATGTGAGACCAGTTGATTCAAATATTTTCTCGACAGTTTGGTCAGCTTAAAATCTGGCTGATTGAAAGGAAGATTGAAAATGAATAGAACTTAAATATAATGCGCCATACTAATAATCATTTTTAATGTCCAGGTTAAGTTTTACGACCTCACAATGGCGATTTTTTCCATACAAAAATATCTATTGTGGCCTAGAACTAATTTAAGCTAAAGGTAAAAAATAATTATAAGTAAGGCTCAATATGCCAAATTATTATAGAATATCCACACCACCAGATAAAGTAACTGTAGACTTAGTCCCTGAGCTCAATTTCTATTTGTTGTAACGTATAAAAATGAACATTCATCCTTCCATGCCATCATGTTGCACTCTTAATTTATTTCTCACAAAACCCTTGGTTGACGACACTCTTTACACTTAACTCTTAAGAAAATTAAGAAAAATTTTAATTACATTGAATTAAATGAAAATATAGAATTTTAAAATTAAGAATTAAATATTATACATATAAATAAAAATAAATAAATTACTATACCAAGTAGCATCCCTCTTTCTTGTAAAAGTTGTAAATTTTTTTTCATTTCTCTATCTCTACTAATAATCCAATGTTTATATTCAACTATGTATAATCAAAATATATAAAGTAAAAAAAATTATTTAAAAAAAAAAATAATAAACCAGAATTAAGAACATTTTTTTAACGCAAATGAACATATTTTGTACGTGCGAAAATTACACACAAATTGAAAAGTAATTATGTATTCTAGAATCTTGTGAACTTTACAAGTTTTGTTGTAAAAAAAAAATAATAAATAAAAACAATTATACATATGTATATCCAAGCAAATAGAATTATATTATATTACTCACAACAGAATTCATTTATTTTTTTATATGCGAAATTTTTGGACAAATACAAAAAAAAAAAAGAATAACCACTTACCGTTCTCGATCGAATGTCGAATTTGCGAATTTGCATCTAGGAAATGAGAGCAAAAAAAAAACATCAGAAACAATGGTAAAAAAAATATTTAAATAAGTTTCTGATTATTGTAGAAACGAACAATTTATTTTTCGAAATTATCCCTAAGCAACAACAAACAAAAAAAAAATATTTAACACATTATACTCCAAAAAAAAAAACAAGTATTTATATACACATTTGCTATTCATTAAAATAGCATTATATATATAAATAAAAAAAATTGTAGAAAAAAAAACCATTGTAGATTTTTGTGTAAACTATTGTATTTATATGTAAACATTGTAGAATGAAAACTAAATTTAATACAATTAATCGTTATTTTCCAAATATTTCTCAGTTATATTTAAGAAAGCAAATTCTATCATTTAAATCTTGAAATTTAATGAGACTCTTGGTCTTGATTGATTTCTTTATTTTCTTCGCATATGTTTAGTAGAAAAAGAAATTTATACAGAACTTTTTTAAGCAAGAATATTTGTAAAGAAAAAAAATGTTTTTAATCATCAAATAATATTAAGAAATAGGAAACAAAAATTATAATAGAAAAGAAAGTAAAGATTTTAACATTTTTAAGACTTTTACAAAAGACAGACATGTTATTAAAACAAAAAAAAAATGTGTACACAAAAACAAAATAATTATAATTAAATACATACAATTCGAGATAGTAGTGTAATAATTAAACAAGCAACAAAATGAAACCTAAACATTTACTGTATTTAAAATAAAAAACAAAACCCATAAGATAAACTTTTTAAGAAAACAATTTCTATCAAGTTGAGGTAGTCAGCGCAAATGGAAACAAAAATGTTATAAACAAATTCACCACAATGGTCGGTCTAATAGTTAAATTTGCGACATATAAAATTATATAAATAAACTAACAAGAAAACTTACACTTTTTTAGATGAAGCAAGAATAGCTCGACGAAAACTTTGAATAAGAAACAAAACAAAACTAAAACATAGATTTGCAAGTAAAACATTTTTTTATTAGAATGAAAAAGAGTAAACAAAATTAAAATAAAAATCAAAGTATAAACAAAAAAAAAATATACATATTATAAATAAAAGAATTTTTGAGCTTTTTGGAATACAACCAAATTAAAACTAAAAACAACAACACACACACACACACTGAAAATTTAAATTTATTGTAAATTAAAAAAATTTAGTCACACAAAATGTAAAATTTCTTTTTTCTCTGTTTAGAATTCTATAAATTCTGTATAGTTATTCGTTTGTTTGATTTTCCTTTCTTAAAGTTGTCTTGCAAGCTTTCTTTGTACAAAAAAAAAAATATTTTATTGTATATTAAAAAAAAAATAAAACTAAACACTATATTTACTTAATAATTTCTCTGCGTTCCCGCAATTCGACAAAGTTTGTGTCTTATATTCATTAAAAAATAAAATAATAAAATTGACAGGAAATATATTATATAAAACAAAAGCGTATTTATTTAAAAAGAAAACAATTATAAAAAAAGAAAACAAATACAGTTTACATAAGCTCTTTTAGTATAAACTAATAAAATTAATAAAACAAAATTATTATAAATAAATAAAACCATGAAGCAAAAAAAAAAAAACATTAGAATACAATCTTCTGTTTTTCTTTCGTTGGTCTGTGATATGGAAATGGACAGAAGTAATGCCGTATTGAACTTCGATTTTCTCAATTGACCAAGTGACTACCACTTGCGCTAATTGAGCGACGAATACAAGCCCGCCAACTGGTGATTAGAACGGAGGAGAAGACCAACCTCTGTGCGTTGTTTTTGCTACGAGGTGTCTTTGTTTATTGTCGTTCTATCGGGTTTCTTCACCTCTTCCTCTCTTTTTTTCCCGCAAGCTGTGAGATTTTCAACAGATTCATACGAGTAGAAGTGCAAGTTCACTTCCTGACAGGGGAAAAACAGAACTGTCTTCCCAAGTGGATATATACAAAATTGACTGTCAGAATTCAAAACTATTCAAACAATCACTAAAAAAAAGGAGTCTAATGATGAATTAGTGGTGTAGTTCGAAATAGCTATCATTCCTACCAAAGGGACTGTGTCTACGAGTTGTTGTTAATGTAATTCTCTCAAAAACAATATTTCCCATTTTGTGCAGATAATCGTTAAAGCAACATTGTTCAGTATAGTTCCTTTCCAATCTTGTCTTTTTTTCTCTTGGAAATTCAGAACCATCTCCACTACTGCTCTTTTGTTAAGTGTATTTTTCTGAACTACTTGTTTAGCAGATAGGTCTTAATCACTTTTAAGAAATAACCCCTATCGTGGAATCCGTCGGAATTGAGTTTCACTTCACCTATTCGATTCCCTTTCACTTTCTACTGCTATCGTGGAATCCGCCGGAAACGTTTCCTTATCGACACGTTTTTGGGAAAGGTAGTTTCACTGTCAAACGGCTGTCTTTCATTTGTTAACACAAATCTGTGTAGCTGCATTCACCGGAGGCACATAAAAAGTGTATTTTAAAAGTGATTTCAATAAAAAATAAAGTGTTTGATATAATAATTGATACGATAGCTCCATTTTTGGAAGCATAAGAGGAAGAACGAAATGAGCGGTGTTCTCAGAGAAGAGTACGAGACAGGTTAAGAGGAGCAGTGAATGATTTCATGGAGCTACCGGATGAAATGTGTTTTTAGAATGTTTTTTTTTGTTTTAATAAAGTTCAATATTGCACAGATTTATTACAAATGTTCGGCTTAATAACGCAGCTTTTTTACATGTACATTTTCTTAAAAAAAATCCTCACGATCTGCAGCAAGTAAGAAAACCTATGAAATCCGCAATGATTTTGTTGCGGGTAAGAAATGTCATTTTGTTCGGGAAAAAATCGATTTGAACGTTTTCAACGATACAGTGAAACTCATTCACATTACCCACACGGGGAACTGTTCACTTTGCGGATTCGACGATACCAAAATGTTTTTTTCCGTGAATAATTCCCCCCGGCGGATTCCACGATAGGGGTGAATAAATGTGTCCCTCTTGCTCCATGTGCGTAGCTAGATCGATCGCTAGGGAATCGTTCGCTGACGAGTGAAATCCCTGTTGTTTGTAAAATTATTTTAGAACAAGCTCATGATTTTCAGCCAACACCTTCCAAGCCGATGCCACTTCTGAAAAAAATGTCTGAAGTAGATAGGAAAAAACAGGAGTAGATTTTTAAAAAGCATCAATGTACAGTACATACCGTTTTCTATGTAGAACGCCGAAATTATTCAATCCTCAATATTTCATACATGGTTAGGTTACGTTGAAATGGCTGCCGAAAAAAATCCGATACACTTAGACCATTATAAGGTCCCGTCTTCTGATACCACAAGAATCTAGAAGACATTTCGTCCTACCAGTTTTAGCTTCTTATGAAGCATATGAGTTACGAATGTCTGGGCTTGTTAGATCGTTTAGATCATTGTAATAAAAAGCTTCCAAATGGAGTTTCCGTTTTCGCAAGAGAGCCGGACAAGTTCAGAGAAAGTGATGAACGGTCTCCTCCTACTCCTCTTCATCCAAATATAACTTCTACAAAAATCGTTTGAGAATACGTAAAGCCTTGTTGCATGCTTGCACTGCCTCAGTGTCCCGCAATGACACCTATTGTGGCGCTGATATGCCTTCTCTCAGGACCGGTCAATGATTCTTACATACCTGCTTTTAGCAGTCGTAGTTAGGAAATTTATTAGATAGATAGATAGATAGATATAATTTATTTCTATAAATTCAATACAAAATACAAGTTTCGATATAAGAAAGATTATTATAAGTGCTTTCTTTAAGTATAGAATTTAAGAAAAATAGAGACATTCTTGTGCACATTTTGTGCACTGAGTGCAAAAAATAGTGTTGAATGTCACTTCAAAGAACTATTACAAATTTCATAAATTTAGTTTTGGGTGGGGTGACCCTATAAAACATTAAGCAAAAGGATATGATAGAAATAAAAAAAATTTAGCACAACCAGAATTAAAAAATAAAGAAATGGAGTAAGAACTTTAACTCAAATAGAATAAAAGAAGAAGATTACTTTAAAGAAATTCAAACGTAAGTGCAAAAAATAATAAATACATACATAATTCGTTAGAACTAAAATTTAAACCAGAGTGTCTGAGAGTAGAGATTCTAAATTAACAAAGTTAAAATTGAAAAGCCAGCGTTTTACATGGCTTAAAGGCATTCCAGGCGTCGATATCATCCTTATTGACTGAGGAAGTTTATTATATAAACGGTATGAGGAAACAGAATAAAAATTACGATATGCGGTAGTACGGAAAATTGGAACAAATACCATATTTAAAAAGTTTCCACGTAAATTGTAGTTTGAAATTAACCGATAATTACGATTCCCGGACTTCGTAAAAAAATTTTTCAAAACCTTAAAACAGTACAAATGACGAACTGGAAGAATTTTCTGTTCACAGAACAAAGGAAAACTAGGATGTCTCCTAGGTTTGCGACATATTTTTCGTAACATACATTTCTGAAGAATTAATAGTGGCTGAATTTTGTTTAGATAAACACCTCCCCAACATGCAATACCATACTGTAGTTTAGAATGAAAAATACCATAATAAATTGTTTTTAGGAGCATGGTGGAACAAATTTGTTGCAAGTAGTAGAAATGTCTAAGTGTGCAGCGAAAATACTTCCTCAGAGTCTCTGCATGATTTGAAAAGCTCATTCTAGCGTCTATGGTAAGCCCCAGGTATTTAAATTCGTCAACTCTTTCAATTGGGAAGCAGTTATCACTACAGCTTACATTGTCACAAAAAGAAGAGCTAGATCTGCAGTAGCAATTTAAAAGTTTATATTTTAAGCATTCAGGTGCGTGATAAGAAACATTAGCTTCCAAACTGTTTATCGATGATAAACTGAAAAACATGGCTTTAGTTTTTGAGCTTAGAACCAGATTATGTTCAGCAAACCAGATCCTTAACAAATTTAGATCCCAATTTATGTCCGAGACTAGGTCTAAGGGACTATTCAAACCACAAGATTAGCATATATCATCTGCAAAAGCAGTTGGTGAGCCTTTAAATTTAAGTGCAAACAGTGAGTTGATATAGACAAGAAACAAAATTGGCCCTAAAACAGAGCCTTGGGGTACTCCCAAATTAAAGAACCTAATTTTTCTCCTTATCTGACCTATCTTCACTCCTTGCGACCTATTTTTTAGGTAAGATTTAAACCAGTCAAGAATGAAGCCACGAAATCCAGCTTTTTCTAGTTTACGCAACAAAATTTTGTGGTTGACCATATCAAAAGCTTTGGTTATATCGATAAATAACCCAGCCGTGCACTTTTTCGAATCTAGGCTTGACATTATTTGACTACAAAATTGTAGAAGAGCATCTTCAGTAAACTTGCCTTTCTGAAAGCCAAATTGATTATCGTTAAAGAATTTACTTTTACTTAGAAAACTAACTATCCGTTTTTTCATAAGTTTTTCAAAGATTTTGCTGAAAACAGGGAGAAGTGATATGGGTCTGTAATTACATATTTCAGTAGGAAAACTTTTTTTAAAAAAAGGGAATAACATCCGCGCATTTGAGAGCTATGAAACATGCAACCTTTTTTACAGCCAAGACAGAAACACCATCAACTCCAGATATGTTGGAATTTTTTAAGGAACCAATTTCTATTAAAACCTCAAGAGGAGTTATTGGATCATAAACAAAGCTGTTGTTGTTCATCACTTCAAAAGAGCTACTAATACACGAACAGAAATTACAGAACGGTATGACGGCGCACGGCTGAGAGCTACTGGCTATATTGGTGAAGTAGCAGTTAAAAGCATCAGCAATGACAAATTTGTCTGAAACTTCACAGTCATCCACACGTATAACAGAAGGCTTACTAGAAGAAGAAGATTTATTAAGGAGGCTATTTACTATTTGAGTATTTGCCATTCACTTCTTAGGTTTCCCTTAGCAGAAATAAGTTTAGTACGATAGTAGGTATCTCGGCAAATTGGAATCTCTCTTTTAAGTTTAGCGCACAATTGTGTATATTTCCTTTTTAAACTCAGATTGCGAGGCTGCTTATAACATTTAAACCTTAGTTTATTTTTAATTCTGACCTTATTCTTACCTTATTCAACACGTAGGATGAAAACTGCAAGTCCTCGTAAGGTTCTATTGGTTTAACATTAAGAGCCCAAAAGATATACCTATTTTATATTGGATCTACGAAAAATGTTTCGAATTTTGTCTACGCTCCGAGTTATTTTTTATCTGATCATTATGTTTTCATGTTTTCTACCTACTTATTCGCCTTTTACTTGGGGCTACCAGTTTTCCAGTTAAATTTCAATAAATTAATTCATAATACTACTTACTTGTCGCTAATGGCCTAAAAAACATTTTAGAAAATTGTGAAATATGTTTTATTAAACAGAATAAAAAAATGGATTACAAATAGATACAAGTAGATTTCTGAAATTTGTGAAAAATTGAAGTAGATCTACTCCAATTGGAGTAAAGTGACATCGCTGAGTCCTGCCTCATGTTGCAAAGAGATGGAAGATTCCATTTCCCAATTTCAGAACTCAAAAGTTGCTACTATCCTCTGAGAAGAGTGTCTCTGTTGTCCTTAATTCCCTTATTTATCTGCTTATCGCAATACTCGGCCCTAGCGAGGTATCCGTCGGAACGGAAAGTTCTCCGATTTTATACGAATCGGAGGATTTTTGCAGCGAGGTATACGTCGGAACAGCTTTTCGGAACTTCGTTCCGACAAATATGTAACGCACACTGGCGTTTTGCGTTTCAGTGCGATGAAGTGCGTTTTTACTGATATTTTTGACAGCTTCATACGAATTTTCTTCCGATATGCTCCGACAGGAATTGGTTGCGGAATTTGTTTACGATTTGCAGTGAAGTGTTGATAAATGAAAGCAATAAAGAAAAAACATTTTAGCAAAGTAATTGGTTGTATTTGTTGCTTTAATTTTTGTTTCCAGGGCAAAAACAAGCACTTAATAGGAAAACCCCGATGTAGCACGAAACAACATCATGTCATATCAATGCGTTGTCGCATTTTAATTTTTCTTTCCGAAGTCGGATACCTCGAATGTAATTTGAGTCTCCGACGGAATATGCGTTGCGGGGAAATTTCCGTTCCGACGGATACCTCGCTAGGGCCGCATATCAAATCAATGCGTTATCGCATTTTAATTATTCTTTCCGAAAGCGGATACCTCGAATGTAATTTGAGTTTCCGACGGAGTATGCGTTGCGGAGAATTTTCCGTTCCGACGGATACCTCGCTAGGGCCGAATATTTTTCCTCTACATCTAAGCGCAAAATGTACTTGAAGTATAACAAAGTTGGCGCGAACCACATTGTTAAGGAAGTTCCTAGGGTTCACAATTAAAGCATGAAATCGGGAAGCAACTCGAGTTAGCTTTGGATGCACCTTCCACATTATATTGCTTGATTTTTTTTTATGTATAAAATTCAAAAACATATTTATTTGATAATTTTTCTGTTTGTATTTATTTTCCACAGGTTTCCGCTCACTTTCCCAGCGAGTTTGAGAAGAGCAGAAGCTACCAATAAAAATCTGTGTAGCACCTTAAAAATGATTGTACTTTTATAAAATCGTTTCAAATCTTACTCTAATTGTGATCCTTCAGAGGATTCACTGTATCGTGTATAACCCAGGTTAACGTATAATTTAAACTTACAACTAAACCTCACAACAGTCACAACAATATTTACAATAATAAAGATCCGGTAGAAAAGATAAACAAAATGAGAATACATTTGATAGGTTTGACTATCGATGCGATGGATGTTTGCATTTGTATCTAATGTGTCGTGAAAAAAAAAACTGCGCAATCTTATATAGATGAAGAGGGGAGTGGTGTCGAGCTTTAATGTATCGGCTCTCATCCCTTTTTCGAACCAACATCACACGTACATCTGCTCGTAGTCAACCACGCTTACACGGACTCTCGATCTCCTCTAATCGGTGTAGAACTTCTCTCTGGGCACATGCTTCAGCAGTTGATTGGCCAAACTTCCGAATTCATGGGCCAGTTTCTTCTGCAGCTGAGGTTGCATTGCCTCCACCACCAACTGGCCATTATCGCGAAGGAACAGATTTGTTGCTTCAGCTAAAAATAAAAATAAAAAATTACTACCACTTGTCGGCAAGCAAACTGAACACTCACTTAAGATACGGTTGTTATTGAAGGCTCTCGAGATGTTCATGTTGATTTTCTTCACTTCAAGTTCAATGTTTAGTGCATCAACGTGCAGGTAAGTACCATCAGCCTTCTCCGATGTCGAAACTTTTCCTGTTAACTTGGCAATGACTCCATCTGAGAAAGGCAAACAGTATTGCAAGTGGACTGGTCTTAACGTCATTATGTAACACTTACCGAAAATAGCATGAAAATCTCCACCACCCGATGCTGGAATGATGAGGAGTACACCGGAACTGGTATAAGCGGCTTCTATCCTCAGCTTGGGCATGGCGATCTTCGCCTCGAATGGTGCGCCGTTTTCACTCAGCTTCATTGACTTGACATGGAAATCGCTGGCACCGTAAACTTCCATATTCTTCAAGGTGATCTTGTATCCTTGTGGGCCATCGGTCAGCTGCAGGGACAATGAGTCCATTTTGAAGGGCTCCACCGATGGTAGCTGTAATTATACACATATGCATTGTAGATACCGGTTTTCCTGCCATTGAACTGTGTTCAGAGTAAATCCATAACGAGGTTATAGGTACTCTGCGCACAGTAGGTTTATGTCCCAATCAATAGGTCTTTCGTCTTTTGGCCATTCGCAATGAGAATGAAAAACAAGTATCTACGAGTAGGACTAATCACTGTTTGGGTAAATATTTGTGGTAGGTAATTGTTGGTACAACAATCTGAAAACTTGATTGGTGGCAATTCATTCTGAATGTCGCACGTCTTACTACACAAATAGCTTGAAGGAAAACTACGACGCGACGGAGAGAATAAAACACAAAAGACTGCAGTTTAAGCTCCGATGAAGGCTGTGATATAATGTTGAATGATTTTCACTTGAAATGGTCATTATTTGTGGTTATTTTTATGGACACTTAACAGATCAAAGGTGAGATGTTCGGTAATCGAACCTGTTTACAATTTGCGTTTACTCGAACGTGTGAATGTAGTTTTGACTTAGGGTTAGGCGCACATTGTTTTGCAGTAGCGCATAAGCCAAGTGATGAAGATAAGTTTTTTTGCGATACGATAAATCAACAAGAAGTGTTTCGCATGACACAAGTCTTTGTTTCTGTGCATTAAGAAAGATAATTAAGTGAGCACGTAACAGTGCTGGTAATAGCTTGAAGTAGGTACAAGTTACGAGCATCGGCACAGGTAAAGCTATTAAAGAAAGCGGGAAAATGGGATTCGGAAAGCAAAACAATCACATGATTCCATGGGAGTAATCTCATGAGGGGTGCAAAGTTATAGCCTATGCGGATGACATTGCCATTGCTACTTCTACTTCTGACACTGGATACACCAACAACCGGATCAAAGTTTGTAAAACAATACCGGGAATCTTTTAACGAGACTGTGGACAGATGTTCAGTTATACCCTGTGGTGGGTTCCAGGTCACAGTGACATCTCGGGCAACTGTAAGGCGGACGAACTAGCCAGACAATGCAGCGGCCTCCACATAACTGATATCAGCTGGCGCACACACTCCATTTCAATCAGTCAAATTTTAGCTTTTCGACGAAGTATTAAAAATCACTAACAATAGACGGACCAGTATTAGCACCTGTATAGCATCCAGACAAATTTAGCCGAAATTAGACGCCAGAAGAACTATAGAACTAGAACTAGCATGCCCGCAGAATGGGAGTACCCTTCAACGATTTCTGGAGGAGCTGTATGAACGAGGAGGAAGACGAAATCACCGTTGCGCCTCCTTTTCTCCTGTCTAGCTCTTGCCACCTTGCGTAGGGCTACCTTAGGGGCTCATTTCTTCGAAGACCTTCACTGAAATATATCAACACGCAATAATTACCTATTGAAACAAAACATCAATCCGTCTTTCCCGGAGACAAATTGTCAACCCCTTTCGATGTCAAGTTGTAGAGCTGTACCAGCTACACTCCCTATACAAGCAGACTGTCAAAAGTTACCAGCGGGGGTTAGACTGTTTCGGTCACCCTTCCTTTTTCCTGAAGACATAATGCCACCGGGAGGAGCTGAGTACATCGGTCAACATTATTTCGACACTCTAAACATCTCGTCAGAGGCAATAGACGTCTTCGTCTTTACTCTCCCTGAAAAACCATTTCTAACCCTTTTTTTGGTACCAAGTATTATGTTGGTTTGCTTCAATCAAGCTCGTTTCTAGTTAGCACCAGTCTTTGTGTCGTGGACGGGTTGACAAAGGAAATAAACGGGGCAGACTACTACGGTTACCCTCCGTCCCTATCCGAAGGGACGTTCTATTGAGCTTTTGCCGGTGGGTATCATTCGCATTCTTAAATAAGAAGTCGTAAGGAATACGATCTTCCCCTCGAGCATTATTAGCGCAGCATCTATGTATATATGTATATATGTACTTTAATGACATCCTGGAATGTCAACGGTCTGTCTAGAAAGTTAACTACGTTGTGAGGTAGCGCAGATTGCATCTGGTTTAGATTTTGAGGTGGATTTAACAGCTTTTCGAAGAGTTCGGTGCTGTCGAGAGGTTCTGCTTTTGAGCATGCTTTTAAAGAGCCGTAGCAAGGCAAACGATTTTTTGTGGCTGAATCGCATTCTGAGTCATTCAATTTATGTATTACCAAGCTTAGGTTAGCGTTGTATCTTTCCACGTTTCTGGGTTATTAAACGTAGTTTTAGTAGCACCGCTGAAGTTCAGAAGTTCAGCTCAATACTTTGAGAGATAGGCATTGGAAGGTGATCTGAGTAAGTCAGTTCCTAGATTTCGATATCTGTTGCAATATAGTTTCCCCGCAAGAGTGTATAGGTGTGTTTTTTTGGCTATTCTATATAGCTTTATAAAAAAAGAAACGATTATCGGGGCTTATAGCTCTTTCTTGAGAAAAGCTTGGCAGCACTCATATCACAGAAATTCGTAAAATTTGTCTGACAAAAAATGGCTTTTACTATTACTTCTGTTGATCGTACGTAAAAAAAATTGCTTAACATAATTTTTAGGAAATTTCTCAAGGATAAAAATTTCATAAAAAAATGAAAATTTATAAGGTCAACATTTTGAGAAAAAGGGATTTTAAGTAAAAAAATGTAACAACTAATTTTCAAAATTTTGAGTTTAAGGAGCCATGCCATACAATTTTTTGTTCGGTATAACTTCAGAAATCTTCCCTTAAAGGATTGTCCTTCTTAACTGGGACTCCCTGTATATTATGGACTGCAAGTGAAATGTCAATTTCTCGATCCCGCAAATAATTTATTATATGGTTTCCAAATGTAATTAACATCTCTTTACCAAGTTAATATGGTAAAGCTGTCATATATGTCAAGGTTGGGTTAGGTTAGGGTGGCCAGCCGCGCAACATGTGTAGCCTCACTTAGGTGGTAGGCCAGAGAAGGCCCATTGTGATATTGATATCACACGATCGAATGATCTCACAACTACTCGTTGAACAAACAGGAACTAAGAATAAAGCGTTGGAGGCAGCTGATACTTATATTAGCGAGTTCGCCGCTCTTGTCGAAGAAGTATTCTCCGAGATGTAGTTTTCTACGAGATGATAGGACTGGGCACGTACAGTACATAGGAGGTAAAGAAATAGTCTCCTCCTTCTCCTCCTCCTTGTCCATGCAGCTTATACAGAAATCGTTGGAAGAGAGGCCCAGCCGAGCTCCATATATGAGAACAATATTCCAGGCCTGGTCTAACCTGTGCTTTGTAGATCGATGTTTGCACCATCGGGATATTTGGTGGCTCTAGTTGTGCAAAATCTAGGGTGGAATTCTCTGAAAACATGCTAGCGAAAAGATCTGCCTTTTCTTTAGGTGTTGTGCCGTCTTCTTTTACAAGAGGTGGAAAAGAAGAGCAACTAAAGTTATTACTGATTGCCTTTGCCAAGGACCAGAATGCGCGTGAGCCGTTAGGACATCCAATTACTTTGTTAGTGAATCTTTCGTTGTAAATTATCTTCGCCGACTCAATAATTTGGTTGCATCTATTTCGAAGAATTATAAATTCAGATCTCTTTTGCTCCGAAGGGTTTGACCGCCATTCACGGAAAGCCTTGTTTTCGCTGCGGTAATTCGCTTGCATTCTTTGTTAAACCAGGGTTTATTTGCAGCTGGTTTTTTTATGCAATTGGAATATTAAGTTCCATACCAAGTGTTGGCGCAGCGTGAATTTTGATGCCCAACACCAACTGGGCAAACACTACAAAGTTTAGCTGCTCGCCTAGAAGAGTATGGAACAACACTAGATCTAGATGCTGCCAGATCTGGCCAGCACCAGAACAGCAGTTCTGCTGAAAATATCGCAGCTGTTGCTGAAAATGGACATTAATCGACGGTCTTAACACAGAATTTTGCTGAAAGATATTCAGATTGGGACTGGAGAACATGTGGTTCTAACAGGATGGAGAAACGGCGCTTACTACACGAGCCACAGCCGAAATTTAAGGCTGCATTTAAGGGTAGACACCCAATACCTACATATCTCGTTTTGGCGATTTGCACTGGCAGGCAAAATTACCTGATTTAAACGTTCCAGACTTCTTTTTGTGCGGATTTTTGTGAAATCACGAGTTTATGTCAACAAGCCTCAGACTATTGAAGCCCTCAAAGAGAATATACGTCAAGAATTCGAGGGTCTATCGCCGGAAGTTCTGGCGATTCTATGTCAACAGCCCCAGACTATTGAAGCCCTCAAAGAGAATATACGTCAAGAATTCGAGGGTCTATCGCCGGAAGTTCTGGCGATTCTATGTTTACAAGCCTCAGACTATTGAAGACCTCAGAGAGAATATCCGTCAATTCGAGGGTCTATCGCAGGATGTTCTGGTGAGTCTATATGCCAACAAGGCTCAGACTATTGAAGCCCTCATAGAAAAAATCTGTCAAGAATTCGAGGGTCTATCGCCCGAAGTTTTGGCGATTCTATGTCAACAAGCCCCAGACTATAAAAGCCCTCAAAGATAATATCCGTCAAGAATGCGAAGGTCTATCGCCGGAAGTTCTGGCGATTCTATGTCTACAAGCCTCAGACGATTGAAGCCCTCAGAGAGAATATCCGTCAAGAATTCGAAGGTCTATCGCCGGAAGTTCTGGCGATTCTATGTCTACAAGCCTCAGACTATTGAAGCCCTCATAGAAAAAATCCGCCAAGAATGCGAGGGTTTATCACCCGAAGTTCTGGCTAAAGTGATGGAAAATGCCATAAATCGGGCCCGAGTGGTCAAAGTTATTATAGCAGAGGTCGACCGATGCAAACCATGATGATAACGACAGCAACAATGTAAAGAACGATTATAACCCGGGAATTCCCAAATCGCACTCTCGAAATTGTATAGAATTAAGTGAGATCCCTACTCCTCGCATCCTCAAATTAATTTGAGATACAATTAGAATTAGCTAATTACGAGTTTGATCGTTTCTTCGAATAAATTAAACAGCTTGCTGGTACAAATCAATTGCAGTTAATTTGACTAATATTCCACAGTAAAGTTGCACATTGACATGTGATTGTAAAGCCGCTTCATATCAAGTTTTGTTTTTTTTTTTTGCTGACGATATTCTCTAAACCTCTCCATTAATTTACACGAGACTTTCCACGTTTTCTTAACTTTCTGTCGTCACCCTCGAGTCGATTGGCGGAAATTATGCAACAAACAGCAAATCAAGAAACTCCAATCCCCGCTTCTCCTTCTCGAACGGATGGCAATGTGAACAGCAACTTAACTCTCGAGTTGCGTCTACCAAGCGCATTCGAATCTTGTCTATATGGTTGGGCGATAATTAACTCTAACCACTCGCACTTGTCCAACGATTAACTTGAATTAAATGTCTGTCCGTCTGTCCGTCTACTCGCCACTCACTTCGTGTACGAGTATATGCCGCAACGAGGCATATGAAATTTTGCAATAATTTCTCTTGCAACTGCCAACTGCAATCCCATAAGTTACGAGATCGATTTATGTCAATTTGATGATGCAACATGTTGCATCCTTCAAACGTTCAACTTACCTCGATTTCAGGAATTCCCTTTGCCAAATACGGCTTTAGATGGTGCAGCGATTCTTTAAAACATTCCACGATCTTTGGGTCATCGCGTTTACACGGCTTAATGTATTCAGCTGAAATGAATAAAAAAAATTTTAATTTATTCATTTATTGCAAAGTCGGACCAATTTTTCAAGAAGATGCCGAACGGACGACCTTAAACTTGAGTGGATTATGATGCAACCGCAAGGCCGGAAGAAAAGTGGTTATGGGCATCTGCTTTTCGGTATGCCGACTTTTTGGAGTCGTCTTAAAAAGCAATTTTTTTTTTTTAAGTGCGTCTTTAGATTTTATGGTAAATTTTTGTGATCTTGACCTTGGGTATAGGTTGTTTAAAAAAAAAAAAAACATTGCGTAGTCGGTTGTGCATTCGAGTTGGTAACTTGTTTTGCATGAAGATGCTAATTAGTCTTACGACTTGTTACCAATACAAGTAGAATCGGATTTAAGAAAAAGAACACACAAAAAAGAAGTAAAAGTTCCATTGCGTAATATTTTTGGACAGTAGATGTTTTGTAAGATGAACCTCTTTCCTTATTCTTTTAAGAGCTATCAAACTACACGCTGTCCCTAAACAACTTATAGTTTCAAAATTTCAAATAAAATATAGAAGGAGAGTTAAATAAATTCAACTTGACTATGGATGTGATCCGAATAAATATTGTTTGCAAGGTTGCAATTAAAGCGATCAGAGTTTGTATCTGGTTTGCTTTAGATACATTCGTAATATTGTATGCGAATCGCATTTGTGTTAATCTGGGTGGGCTAATTTGTATGAGAAACAAGAGTGTTTCTGTGATTTTAAACCGATCCCACCCTCTAAATTGGTAAAACAAATTTTAACAAGCGATCGTAAAATATTTCAAATCGTGACTGTAAGATTCTGACGATTTATTAAATAATCCGCGGTACTAATAATCATTTTAAGTGTCCAGGCTAACTTTTACGAAGTCACAATGGCGAAAATTTCAATATAAAATTATCCATTGTGACCGTCCAAAATATGATTATTGGTAAGGCCCAATATGTCTACGGATGAACGGACGCAGGTAATATACAAATTACTATATGAAAGCCTTGAAGTTTCTATTTACGTCAAACGTTATTCGGAAGAATTTAAAGTTCCTAGACAGTAGCCACCGCCCCTAGACATTATGGAATAGTAAAAAAGTTCTGTTTGAGACTAAAGTGCCAAAGTAAACCCAAGGTGAGGTTAGGTTAGTTTAGTGAATTGGCAAAACAGAAGAAACCTCTACGTGCCACATACTTAGATCAATGTAGATCCGTTTTGATGTCCTGCCTAGGGGTTTATGAATTATGACTCCCACACTCTGGAAACCTATAAAAAACCTACGGAATGGTAAACCATCCCGAATTATTTACAAATTTAAGTAGGACCTATCGGAAAGTTCTTCTAATTCCTCGAAAAAGTAACTACCAAGGATTCTATTTATGTGGCAGAGTGCTGGACAGTGCCAAAGAAAGTGTGGTGTATCCCCATGCAGCTTCTCATTACCGCATTTTCTGCACGGTTCATTTGTACCTACAGAATGTGAACCCAAAGATTTAGCCATTGATTAACCCATAGACTACAGCATTTGCGCCCGTTACAGAAGTTGGTCGGTAGGATGAAAAAGTATGTTCCCATACAAAATGAATCCCTCTATCTACTCTTTTGGAAATCGAATTTTTCAAAACCCCGTCCTTCAAATAGATTGAACCCATCTACGCCTTTCTGTGACTCAGTCAGGTTAATTAGTTACACTTTCTACAACTACTTCTGTAACGTGGGCAAAGTCGCGGGTAAATGCTATACATAGAACGAAAAAATAGAAGTCGCCAATAACTCGGGTCCCAAGCGAAGTTTCCAAAACGGAGAAAACATTTTTTTTATTTCGCATGCAGAGTACACAAACCGAGTTTGAAGTCGATCGGATGAAAAATAAGAACGTTTCCATACAAACTTTAAGCCCTATCACTGCAGGTGTTAACAGAAACACTGACCCGGGTGCAGGTGGATGGAAGATAGCAAAGTAATCAGCGAGGTATATCGGAATGATCTTTGAAACCAAGCTGATTTGGTCTCGATTATTAATATTTAGGGCAACAGGTCCATTTAGGGCCCTAGGCCTCACTCACCACAACCATTTCGTCTGTGGGCGTGTTGTTTTTATTTCTGTGATAAATGGAAGGGACCCATCGCAGGGTCTGAACTGTTTTGCGAGATATGGGACCACATCCTACGAGAAGAGTTCAGAAGAATAGAGAGGGAAAAAGAACCAAAAACTTTAAAAATCTTCAAGGCCTGAGACAAGCTAGGAACCGTGTAGGAACATAAAAACGTTCAAAGCATGTATCAGTCTAAGCAAGAACAACCTACGAATCCTGATAGGCTTCCTAACGGGCAATGTAGGAAATACTAAGAAAAATAGATATATACGTGTAATGTTAGGTCTCTAAACAGACCGCGTGCAGCCGAACAGCTAGCGGAGCTAGCCCTGAACTTCTATAAAGCAGTCCTAACCGCCATTCAAGAAGTACGATGGGATGGACCGGGCAAAAAGAGGATGAAAAACTGCGACATATTTTGTAAGGCAACAAAAACAGCGCTTATTTGGATGTGAATTCGTCGTTGGCGGCAGACTTAGGCAAGAAGGCTTAAGTTTAAGCAAGTGGAAGGGGACCTTAACCAACTTAGCATGCGAAACAGGAGACAACTGGCCAAAGATCGTGCTACATGGAGACTCTTGTTGGTTGAGGCCCAAGTCCACCCCGGACTGTAGCGCCACTTTAAGTAAGTAAGTAAGTTGAGGAGTCAAGATAACGTGAACTAGCTAACCAAAGCTTCTCTCTCATACCGAGATATTCGGATTCCTGTCAGAGCCTAAAGTTTCGGGGTTCCGTCCTGGATAAGAATAGATCTATTGTTGGGCAGGTGTCAACACGGAAGGCACTATATTCAACAGGTCCGTTCAGCTTCTGGGTTATGCGGACGATATATTGATATCATCGGTTGTTCCCAGCGTGAAACAACATGGAAACGGACTAAGGCTGATTAACTTTTCTGTACGAGTGGGAAGACCTAACTCTACAGTACCCAGCACATGGTTTTTTACTTGCATAAATATAAAGAGACATGACTGTCATCAGATCATTGATTTTAGTGCAATCGTCATAAGGCACTTTTCGAATATTCTAGATATCCGAACGTTCCGAGCTGCCAATATACCTTCTCGGACCTTTTCTTTGTTAAGGAAACGTACGAATGCGTATACTTCAAACGCCACAACTACGGAGAAATATTGTGATTATCGTTGAAAGGCAACGAAATGAACCTTATTTGCCGATCACGTATCCTTCGAAATTTGATCATTAAATGCCGAGGACAAGCGGTATCGAAGATATAAAGCCATTCAGAGATGGGTTATATAGAGTTGTACGTCTAGTTTTGGCATCTTTATATACCAAACTCATCCCGTTGTCCAGAATGACTATGGAGAACACTCGCAACTTATCTAAGGTCGGTAACAATCTCACCGAGACTTATGCTGGGAAAAATGATTTAGACGGGGCGATGCGTTGTCATGTGACTTCTTGAACATCGTACCTAAGAAAATTGTCAGAAACTAAAACCCAATACAGGCTACACAATTCTTCAATTCGTAGTCAGATTCAACGCAAAATTCTTTAAGTATTTCTCGGTCCCGTTGACCAGATTTGGAGAATGAGTTTTAACAGCGACGCCTACGATTTATACAACGGCGACATTGACCTGTTCGAAAAGTGTCAATTTGTCTGAGACTAAAGACGAAAACTTGCTTTTTCGGTCGCACAGTATTATTTCGAGAGAATAAAATTAGCTGTCAACCCAAGAAAGCCGCGTATGTCAGTATCTATATGGACGATCTATATAAATACAGAGTCTTGTCTATGCCTAGCTTTGGCAGCCCCGCAAAACTCGTTCGTTTGTGTAAGATAATGATGGAGAAAACTTGCTGCTTCACCAAGGTCGGTAAGGAGCTAACGGGCTTAATGAAAGAGAGGATTTAAACAAGGCGACGCGATGTCGTGCGACTTCTTCAACATCACACTTGAAAGAATTGTCCGGAGCTCTCAGGCCAACACACAAGGCACGATCTTTCAAAAGTCCGCCCAACTATTTGCAAACGCTGACGACATTGACATCATTGGCAGGACGCAGCGAACTGTCACTTGTTCTTTTGCAAGTATTAGCATAGAAGCAGCAAAAATAGGCTTAGTGGTGAATGAGGGCAAATCAAAATACATGCTGTCAACAAGAAGGGACACACAACAAATACAAATCGGACAAAACGTAACTATCAACACCAATAACTTCCCGGTGGTTAATGTCGTAGGACAAAACGAAGTATGTGCTGTCAACGAGAAAGGACTCTCAACATCGGCGACTCGGACAATATGTCATGATGGACAGATACAACTTCGAAGTTAAAGATTTTGTCTACATGGGCTCCACTATCACTTCGCAAAATGACATCGGCGCAGAGATCAAGCGAAGAATAACTCTTGCCAATCGATGTTTCTTCGGGCTAAGAAGGCATCTAAGAAATAAAGCCCTGTCTCATAGAACGAAGAAGATATTATTATAAGACCTTAATCATCCCGGTCCTGATGTATGGTGCAGAAGCATGTACCCTGTCAAAAGCGGATGAAAACCTTCTGTGATGCTTTGAGAGAAAGGGTTCTTCGAGTGATATTCGGTCCAGTTTGTGATGATGGAGTGTGGAGAAGAAGATTCAATGACGAACTATACGGGCTGTACAGCAACGCTGACCTGGTGAAAAAGCTAAAAGCACAACGGCTGAGATGGCTGGGACACGTGGAACGTATGGACAACAACTTATCAGCCCGACGAGTCTTCGAATCCACCCCTGAGGGACAACGCAGCAAAGGAAGACCCCACCTTAGGCGCGCACAATTGGAGAACGACTTCAAGCAACTTGGTGTGCGTAACTGGAGGCAGCTAGGAGCTGGCTGGAGGGACTTGTTGGTTGAGACCGTAGTCCACCCCGGACTGTAAGTGTCACCAAAGGTATATAAGTAAGGTTAATGACTTTTTCTACCTCGGCACCGTTATCTATAAGCTCTGAAAATGACACCACAGCAAAAATAAAACGAAGAGTTACACTTGCCAACCGCTGTTTCTTTGGGCTGAGAAGGCAATTGAGTACCTAGTAGAGTCCTATCACGAACAAAAAAGGAGGTTCTGTATAAGACCCTGAGCAAGAGCATCCCAGTCCTGCTTTATGGCGCTGAAGCTTGGACTCTATTTAAAGCTGTTGAAGATATCCTCATTTCTCGGTTCGTTCGAGAGAAAGATTCTTCGTAAAATATTCGGTCCCGTTTGCATTCAAGGGCTTTGGAGAAGGAGACTCAGCGATATCGACCCTATGGTCGAAAAATTCAGCATCATACGTCTAAGATGGCTATGAGCAGACAAAAACAAATGCACTGGCCCGTAGAGTCTTCAAGTCTAACCCGGAGGGATAACGCAGTAAAGGAAGACCTTGTCTTAGGTGGCGCGCGCAGGTAGAGAGCGACCTCAACCGACTTGATGTGCGCAACTGGAAGCAGTTAGCTAACGACCGGGACAGCTGGAGAGGTTTATTAGTTGAGGCATCGATTTACCCCAAACTTTAGAGCCACCTAAGTATAAGTAAGTAAGTAGGTAAACTATCAAAATTTCAACAACATTTTGACGTAAGTCAATGATTGTTGACGAGTTCTTAGTAAATTACAAATTTTACTTCAACATCAGCTTTTACTTCCACTTAGTGCATTTTTGTGTAACAGTGACAGGTATGTAGATATATCTACTCGTATGCCAAAACTTTCTTAAATGGCTTCCGATTTAGCGTTAATTACCATTATCTTATTTGGCCTTCCCAACGCTAAGTACTAGATACATATTTTCAACAAGACTTTTAATTATGTGTCCCCCTTAAATATCATTAATTTATCAACCGCACTTCACTTCACTCCAGAGAGGTGTATCATTAAATGATTTACACCATACCTCAACTATTCATGTGTACACAGCGTATTTTGTTCGATTTTGCAATTCCGAATAAATAAATGTCAAGGAAACCGAATTTAATAATACCTCAAACAAGCGAATGAGTGAGAGCCGATATATCGAGATAGCCAACAATAAGACATCAGCTTAATCCATCGATAAGTATGCATGGATGCATTCATTCACCTTCGCCGTCATCTCTTCTATGGTGAATAAATCACAAGAGCCAATATAAATGTCAGCCGATCCCAATTTGGCTAAACTAAAATCACGCACCATCTGCGATCGTTAATTTAGACTCAGAGTCAGAGACACAGAGACAGAGTTCAAGGCAGTGTTAGATACGACGGCAGCAATCATGATATCGCATAGCTATTAATTTTCATTTGGCAGGCACACACCCCCCGATGGTCATTATTGTCATTTCTTTGTCATTGTCACACTTGCCCGCATCCGAAACTAACTACATAGAAGCGAGATATTTTTAGTTAATCTATTCATCACAATTAAGCGATAGTACACCGACATGTGACCACGGAACGGACCTCAGTTTGGAGATTCCCGAGGCGAGACGTTTACTATAGATAGATATCTCGCTACCGGAAGTTAATTTATGGACTCTTCAAGAAAGCGCACACACAGCCAATTACAATTTATTCCAATTGAAAGCGAAAGTACATTAAATCGTCCGAACCACCATCAACATCAACATCATAGAGAGAGGTAAAAAAAAAAAAAAAAAGAACAAATCTAACTTACGGATATCATTGTTAGCGGCGAGAATCACTTGGAACACTGTGAGGACTATTATGGATTTCCACATTTTGCGAGTTAGTTTTATGGGTTTCCTTTCCGGTAGTAGACTCAGACTGAGACGAGATGACGAGATTTGACGATGCGCGCACAGAGATCACAGACTTAAAAGCCAATCTCGATGCTGCACCACTATTTATCTGAAATATACAACTCGTCTCGAGCTGATGGTGGAGATCAGATGCAGAGATCACACTTCAGACTTTCAGAGTGTGTATAGCTTTTTATTTTTATGAATTTTTGATGAGCTTTCAGTAGCAGAGTCTTTTAGTGCGTGCAGTTTTGTTGGTGTTGGCAATGTCGTGCCGCCTGTCAGCTGAAAAAAAAAACTTGTTCGACGTTATATGGAATGAGTAACTGCTACCGCACCCTTCGTACAGCAGCCGGTGGCAGCAGAGTGTCTAGCTGGTCATTGTCATCGTTGTTGGTTGTTGGGGTTACAGTACGGATATACGATATGCGAGAGCTTTGGCGAGAGTAGTTGCCCTTTCATACTGCCTTATGTTGTAGTAACTGCTACCGCATCTTCCATGACAAGAGTTTTCCGTATTTTGCGATACCGAGATTGTACTGTATATAAACGGCTTTTATCAAACGGAGACTGGGCTATAAGTCCGTACAGCAAATGTTCATACTATGTCACTCCATCTGGAAACTAGATTGTAGTAATTCCAAAGAAGTTTTACCATAAATGATCGATGAGGATTATGTCTTTATCTGTCTTCGTGATTGAGTTAAAAAAAGTTACTCAAAATTGGTTGCACTTTAAGTTGACTTTCATAAACATGGACTACAGTAGTCTACACAAAATGAAAAGAAGAAATAATAAGCTTGCTTTGGATATATTGCCAAATCTATGTCAGATTAAGAGTCAGGCCTGGAGAGTGGCAGTCAGCTGGGTTCATCGAAACGAGCTTCACATTCATATTCATAGAATGGACGCGTTGGGGCATAAGTGGCCCTGCAGGATATCAACTCAACTCAACTCAACTTAGGATATACGCCAATCACCCTTCACTCACCTTAAAAGACTTAGGCTTGTTGGGGAGGCTGACTAGATACATGTGATAGGTGTCACCACAAGAATCCGAAGGGGTTTGTAAATTGCAAATCTTGCGTATGAATGAAAGCTCCTATAATATCAAGAGTATCACCTTAAAAGTCTGTGCAGGCAGGGGAGAGGATATACTTACAAGTCTTCAGCTGAATATTGGACCAGCTAACATTAGGAGACAGAGCTGTGATCTCAAGCTTCAGCTTCATCTGTACTGTAATGTATATCGTATACGGTATACAATTGACTAACGGGCCCGGCAAACGTTGTTTTGCCTGCTCGTACATTTTCATTGTCCTGCGGCCGTTTTATTATTTGAAATGTTATTTATGATTTTTTTTTTGAGTATTTATGATTTGAAATTTTATTCATGATTTTTTTTGTTGAGTGTATATTATTTGAAATTTTATTCAAGAGCTTATTCTTCCTTTTTAAATTTTTTTATTACTGAGTGTTTATTTGAAATTTTGTGGAATCGGATCGCAGCGCCGCCTACCGGGTCCAATTGTGAATCTAAACCGTCCTTAGTCCCATTCAAACACACACACAAAATTTAATGAAAATTGGTCCAGCCGTTTAGGAGGAGTTCGGTTACAAACACGTAGAGAAGAATTATATATATAAAGATAAACCGAAGCCAAAAGGCACTTTTTACCTACAGGGGTAGCCAACAAAAGGATACTCGCAATTCTAAATGGACAAAATAAAGAACTTAAACAGAAGAACGTGGAGAGTTTTGCAGAGTTTGGATGATGAAGACTTCGCCCACATGATCCTTGCCATAAAATAAAGCCCGAGGATGCGGCTTGTAGAGCTCACGGCGCAATCTTATTGTTCCGATTTGAACGTATCAAGATAATCCTTAAGAGTGCTGACAAGTCAGCGAACCTGGCTTCAAAAATAGCCAACAACGCTACGACGAGCAACTAGCTACCTACATACTTCGACATCAATAATAAGCGATAACGCGAACACTACACCACCAAAACAACATTTGCGAGATAATAAGTACGGATAATAAGTCTGGAGGCAGCCGCAAAGGCTCCCAAAATGGTAAGCTTCACCAGCAGCCAGGATAATTTCTGACTAAGGCTAGCTGCAGATCGACGCAAACAAAAAATTTATTAACGGGAATACGAAATTAAAAGTCAGAGACGACGACAAAGCGGTCTATCTAAACAGGTCCATCCTACGACAAGTAGAGGTGATAAAACGCCTCCCTAGTAGATGCGAAAAGAGGAAAAGAGGACGTCAAACAAACCTGCACCGCACTATGGGTATGACGAAAGGAACGTCGCTCTTGGAACCATAGGCAACTAAGGGTAAGATATTTGGTTTAAATAGAATTTAGAGCAAAGAGGTACTTTAGCCCCAAGCAACTTCTCCTTCTCTACAAAGCTCAGGTTAGACCAGGCCTGGAATATCGTTCCCATATATGGAGTTCGGCCCCAAAACATTCACTTAACCTTCTTGACAGCATACAGAGACGAGCAGTTCGACTTATTGGAGACTCTACACTCACTTCAAATCTACAACCGTTGGTGCACAGAAGACAAGTCGCTGACCTGCTTGTTCTATAGGTACTTCCATGGTAGATGTTCCGATGAACTCAAAGACATTATCCCTCGAAATGCTACTTTTGGGCGCCCCATAAGACAGGCGGCTATTGCTCATGACCATACAGTACACTTGACATCCGCGGATCGCCAGGACATCAACTTTCCAAAACTCCTTCTCTTAGAGGACAAACAAACTTTGGAACTCGCTTCTGGGGATATATTTCCAGAAAACTACAATTTGCAGCAATTTAAGTGCAGAAGTAACATACACCTGCAAGCATCTCGGGGCACTGTTGAAGCGTTATATATATAGGTTCGCCTTTCCCGAAAGAAGTACTTAAAAAAAAACCAGAGAGGTTAAAAGTATTTTTACAGTCTTTTAGCTATAGGCCGGGGTAGACTTGGGCCTCAACCAACGCGCCTCCATTTACGCTCTCCTAGTTGTTTAAGGTTCAATTCCACTTGTGCGCGTCACCTAAGGCGAGCACTTCCTCTACTGCGTTATGCGTCCAGGTTGGAATCGAAGACTCTTCGGGCCGGAGAGTCTGCGTTCATTCGCTGTACATGTCCTAACCATGTTAGAACTTAGAAGTTGGCAAAAGCGAATTTTAGACCAAATTCAGACGTTTCTGTTGCGAACTATTTAAAACTCCATCTAGTTCCATTCTTAAGGAGCTTTGTGGCTGTACAAATTGAACGCCACGATGGCCGGAAGCTACATAAACTTGCATAATAATCGGCGTACTTTGTTAAGAATACCGAAAAGGTACCATCCTACTCCAGTACATGAGGAACTTGTGCAGTATACTCCCAAGCTCCAGCGGTTAAATTTGATTTGCTGTCAGATTCACATGAAGTACAGGGTTTTTCAATAAGAGCGCTACAAAAGTTTTAAATAAAACAAAAACTGTTTTGGATATTAATGAAATTCTTTATTCCTGTGATAGTACGTTCGATGCCATTATGTATGGAACTCGATTTCTTTTGCATGGCCACCACGGGCACGCTTGCAGAAGTCCAGACGCTGAACCCAATTTTCGACGGTTTTCAAGCATAAATCGGCCGATACTGCTGCAATTTCACGTTAGAAATAGTCTAACGGACGTAGCGCTCTTAACGTTGAGGCCACTGACTCCGAATTTCGGTAGTAAATTTTAATAATTTCGACTCGTTGTTGGCTCGTATATCTTTCCATCATGAAATGGCAAACCTTACTGAAGAGAAATGTCAAAAGAGCGGCAAGAAATTCGGCGTCGTTTGCTGTCCCTGTCGCTCTACTTTTGTAGCGCCCCTGTTGAAAAACCCTTTATAAACGCAATTGGGACGAACCATTTAGGCTGCTAACACACTCACATGGAGATTATGTGTGATTAACAAGTTTCATAGGAACTAATGATATTCTCGCAACTATATACGTGCCGCATGTGAGGTCTTTGGGTCTTTGGCTGTATAATTTCATCGTGCTCGTCAGTCAAGACATTCGCTTAGCTTCTGAGATAATATTAATTCTTATGCTGGACTATGACAAGAATTAATGTCAAGATTGCATGTGAATGGAAGTAGGAAGCTATAGGGAAAATTAAGGCATTAGTATCTATTACGCTATAATATTTTACAATTGTGTTCAGTACATTTGTTAAATTGCTTTCGGTCAAAGTTTAGAACTTGTGATATTCATCAATTGTGATATTAAAATGATAGTCTTTTCAAGTTTAAAAGAGTGGATCTTGCAATTCTCTTCTTCTTTTAGGGTGGTGTCAGTTGCTGCAGTCTAAACTACTGGACGGCTTCAGACAGGTCAGTGACCTATATCAATTTCCATTTTAGTCTCAATACCTATTAATATAAAAGGTTTGTACCCAGTTGTTCTTTAAATATGCGATCAATAGAAGTTTCAAAAGCTTGTCATTACTAGACCATTTGTCTTTTTTACTCGAAAACGATGAGATGCGGTCAGATAAAGTCTAAAATCTATCCTTTGATGATTTAGAGACTATGATGAAAGATCGAGAATTATTAAGGGTGGTTCGTTTTTAAGCATCCTTCCTCCGTGAACCTAATAACAGATAGGTGGGAAATTGAAAATGACTTTAACCAAGATCTTTCTCTCTCTCTCTCTCTCTCTTGTTCCGGAAGCTGCTGTTACCAGCAAACACTTTAACTCCTTCTGGAGCATAGAGCGACAACCAGACCCTTCCATCTCTCTCTTTTGGTGTCCACGATCGCAAATTATGAGACTGAGCTTCCGTCAAAACAGTTGACCTCTATGTTGATCTTGGCCTACCAATCCGGCTTACACCTTGAGGGTTCAATTGGAAGCACTGCTTTGCTATGTTGTCATCTGGTTTACTCAGTGTATGGCCAATCCAGCTCCTCTGCTTGATGTGTCAACATCCACTTTTGTTTGTTCAGTCCTAAACCACAATTAATTTTTGGAAATTGTTTGTGGCCAGCGGATCTTTGGGATGTAACGCGGACAACGATTAAACAAAGGCTTGTAACCTGCTCGAGATGTTGGCGGAGCATTTCCACGTTTCACATGCGTAAAGCAGTACCGATTTTACATTGGATTCAAAGAGTTTTAACTTGGTGCAAAGCGTTATTTTTCTAGAGTTCCAGACTGGAGAAAGGATTCCGAATGCACCATGGCGTTTATCCTTAAGCCAGCCACCTACCCGTTCTGCTGCAGTAAATGACAGATATCAGATTGGATATCCGATGCAATGAGAGGTAACAGATATCATCAGTGTAGTCCAAATGGCTTAGCTTATCAAACGGGTTCCATTGGATACCAAGTCTCTCGTTTGTACCCACCGTGGTAGTCATTACATCATCGATCGCAAGTAAAAGAGAAAATCGGTGACAGTACATCTCCTTGTCTCACTCCTTGGCGCACTTCGAATGCATCGGAAAGCTGTCCACTATGCAAAACGATACACCTTGCGTTGTTGTACGACTCTTTAATAATAGCAACAATTTTTTCAGGGATCCAGATCACGATTGTCGCGATCGAAGGCTTTTTCAAAATCGACGAACATGAGGAAGAGCGGTGATTGATACTCCGACGATTGCTTGAGATCGATTCGCAAGGTGTTAATATGATCGACCACTGCCCGCTTGGTGCCTATTGAGCGTCAATTCAATCCTGGACCTTATCCTCTCGAGATTGATAGTTGTCATCAGCTTTGGGAATACGGACAAAACGCTGATACCCTGCCAGTTATTGCCTCTTCGGTATCTTGACAATGACTCCGTCCTTCCATTCTCCGGTTTCATTCTCCCAAACAGTCTGAACCAGTGGAAACAAAATACAGGCAGTTGCGCCTGGATCCGTTTTCAGGAACTCTGCAGGTATGCCAACCAGTCCAGCAGGATCGCGGTTCTTATTTCTGCACTCGTTAGGGGATTGATATCGATTCCCCTGAAAGACCTACGTATCTATGTCCAGTAGTTGATGATGATTTGCATTTTTGTACTCTGGTCATCATTGAGCCACACAAAAATGCTCCTTCCACCTACGCAGTTGGTCTTCTAGTGACACTAAAAGGTTGCCGTTCGTATCTAGCACAGGGTGGTTGGTGCTACTTTTTTTAACCTATAATGTCCTTAAAGAATTTGTACAGCTCCCTCACGTTCCCTCTTCTTGCAGCTTCTTCCAACCTCTCCGCCAACTCCGTCCAATCTGGCCCACCTATCGCACGCCTCACACAGCGCAGCACTATCTTATGAGCTGCTCTATACTCGATTCATTTATGTATTGAGTTTCAAACATTATGACAAACATAAATGGTCGCATGCGCAAATAAATAATCCAAGTTAAATTATTCACTGCCAACAAATAAATGCTTTGATCACGAACACGAACTCGCATGAATCTGGTTGCACATATAAATCTCAGTTAGTCCAAGATATTCACTTCTTAAGATATACTGAAAATTCGGTATCTATTTTATATGAATATAACGGATCCAATTCTAATCTGTTCTAATTATACATTCAAATGAGTTGCCTTAAAAATTAGATTTGTTTTTGTTAACATCCCAATTTTTGGCAAACATTTTCTAGCTCATCACTTCCTGACAAAAAAAAAAAAAAAAATAATAATAATAATAAATATAATCAACAACTACAAAACTTGTTTAACAACAAAAAATGTGTTATATTATCTTGTATAATACATAGCAATCATACCTAATGAAATTAATTATTAAATATGACTTACCGAAAATGAAAATGCACTGCGAATCTTCATGACACAAATTACGCAATTTCATGTCAAAATTGTTAACACATATTTTGAGGTTAACGCCACAAAAACTTTATAAACAAACCAACATACAAATACGTTTATTGGGCATCTTTAGCGTTGAAGGATTGATTACCTATGCGTATGTGTAAATTGTTTTATTGTTTCTTGTGAATTGATCGCTTTGTCTCCAGTGGTGATCGCCTGATCGGATTTGTCAACAATATGAGTGTACTTTTAATGTTGGAAATTACATTTTCTTGTAATGGGCGAAACTTACTCATTCATCACCATGGCCAATTGAGCGGATAAACCTTTCAGACTATGTCGAAATTTCTATGAAGTTTCAACCACCTTATAAACATTTGTTTTTAGGGGAATAATGAAAATATAATGAAACCCATAGAGATCATGGTAGTCCATGGGTTACAGAAACAAAAGACAAAAACCCTGATGAAATTTGGTCAGAAACCACGATGACAGGTAGCAGGTATATACACTACTAGCATAACCCCCGCTGGCTTCGCCAGGCCTTTTTTTTGCTTTTTTAAATTTTAATTTTTTTTTTAATTTTTATGGCTTATCAATCACCGTACGTAACTACCGACATTTAAAAAAAATCAACTAAATTGGTTGAAAATTACGTGCGACTGAGGGAAAAATACAGTTTTTTCCACTTTGTTATAGAGATAGATGTACCCGTCCGGTTTTTCCCGTGCACAGATGTTCTTTCGTAAAATGCGAGGAATTAGAATAAATCGATTTGCTGCAACTTTCTTTTTGCCTAAACCGAAATACAGCAATACGAACTAAACAAAAAAGACTCATGAAAATCGGCCCAGCGGTTATCGAGATATAACGTCATCGAGTTTCACCGTTTACGAGTTTATAAGATTTTGAATGTTTTCTTGTTTGGGAGGTGCCACGCCCTTTTGTCCAACTTTGACCAATCTTCACAGGAGCATTCTACGGCCAATACCCAAGATTATATTTGTGCTTTGAGCTCAATCGATTAGGTGGTTTCCGAAATATACGATTCTGAATCTTTTTTTTTGTATGGGAGGTGCCACGCCCCTTAGTCCAATTTTTACCAATCTTCATAGGAGCACTTCAGGGCCAATACCTAAGATTATCTGTAAGTTTAAGCTCAATCTATTCGTTGTTTTTCGAGATATACGATTTTGAATGTTTTTTTTTGTATGAGCGGTGCCACGCCCCTTTGTCCGATTTTGAGCAATCTTCACAGGAGCACTTAACTGCCCATACCTAAGATTGCCTGTAAGTTTGAGCTCAATCCATTTGGTGGTTTTCGAGATATATGATTTTGAATGTTTTTTTTGTATGGGCGGTGCCACGCCCCTTTGTCCGATTTTGAATTTGTTTAGCCTATTGACCGACCACCGTAATTACCGACATTATAAAAAAAAATCAACTAAATTGGTTGAAATTTACGGGCTACAGAGGGAAACATACAGTTTTTTCCACTTTGTTTTATATATATATAGAGATAGAGATAGAGATAGAGATACAGTCGTCGGCATAATTATTTACACAAAAGAAAAGTTAATTCTACTCATAAATTTGAACTTACTTCATGTAAATTTTGGCATCAATGGAAAGGTCATTTCAATTCCGTTTGAATGATAAAAAACTTTCCTTAACCCATTAAGTACCCATTGAAAATTTAGAACTTTTGTAAAAGTCTACTTTTTTGACTTTTTTCCTCGGTCTCAAAAAAAAAAATGTTTTGATGCAAAAAGTTTCTAATAGTGACTGCAAAAAAATTTTTCAAAAATCTCTTCACTAATATTTTTTATGAAAATCAGAAAAATGCAACCGATGAAATATTTATTTTGTTTTTTTGAAGCACTTAAACTTAATCGTTGAACTCAATCTTGGTCTTAAAATGTTGCTTTTAAATTAATATAAAGTCAGTTTATCTAAAAAAAAAATAAGCAATTGATCTACAACTTTTCTCGAAAACCAATTAATTTATTAATTTTTCCGTACGAACAACTTTTTCTATTCAACTTCTCATTCAGTTTCACGAAGTATTCCACTGAATTCCTATGATATGCTATGGTAAATGTGTCAGTGTCAGTTTTGTTCTGTTTCGTGTTTTTACGTATGCATTTTACGGATAGCTATAAACGACGCCTTAGATCAGCGATTCCCAATCTTTTTTTGGCCCGGATCACTTTTCAGGAGAAAATTTCCTCGCGGAGCACTTCGTTGTCCGTATCCTATTTTTCGCAGTTATGAAAAACGCAATAACTATTTTCCATTTTTATTTTATTTTATTAAATTGAAGAAATAAGTAACATAAATAAATTGTTGGGTTGTAGTTGTAGTAGGCTTTAGTTCCAAAATGAAATAGTTTATTTTTTTTTCACTACGTTTCGTCCATGTCTACAGATATCATCATGCAAATATAGATCCACTTCTTCACCTGGATGATGTCCATAAACGTGGACAAACGTTGTGAACAAAATAAACTGTTTCATTTTGACCTAAAGCCTACTACCACCCAAAAACAAGTAATTTAAATAAAAAAAAAATAAATAAATAATAATAATAAATACATATTAACTTAAAAAAAATTAATGCATAAATATGGACCTACATAAATGAGGTATTTAAATAAATATTTTTAGGGAGAGATACCGTGGTGACCTCCGAATTAGAATCGATGTCTTTATATCAGTTATCTACAAACAAAATATTTATTTTAGAAACAGTCTCCACAGAAAAAAGTGGTTATAAGTATTATAGACATTTTAATAAATATCTAAATTTAGTAGATACCTACATATTTAAAAAAAAAAATAATTTAAAAACAATTCTTAACTTATTTTCGAGTAATGGTCACAGAATAACAAAAAACTTTAGGGTTCCAGTTTCCAAAACTTAAAAAAAAAGCCATTTAGTGGAATAGCCTTTACTTTCTAAAATGGGAGCCAATCTTTTCCTAAATTTTATCCACTAAAATACGTCATTTCAATGGTGATTAGATAAGATTTAGTATTCCAGACCTGCTTAATATTAATTTTCGAAAAGCTGATGTTCAGCATTTCTTGGTTTTTTTAGCTTTTAAAGCTCTTTCGACGTATCGACCAAATATTTTGAAATTGGTTTTAGGTCGGGACTTTGCACGGGCCAATTCAATCTTTTGCTTTATTATCCGCGGAGTATGCTAACCAAGAGAATGTCCCGCAGACGATTACTTTACCTCTTCCATGTTTTATGGTTTGAAGTCTGTACTTTGGCTGCAATTCTTTATTTTAAGGACCCCTAACACACACTTTCCATTTTTCCAAAATTGTTATTATTTTTGTATGTGCAGTTTTGCAAAATCCAGCATCTTCCTTGTTTTTTGCTGACATTATGTGTTTTTTGCGGAATATGAATCCAAGAAGATGTTGTTCGGCGCCTAAAAGCCCTGGGCGAGAGTTCTTGATGGATTTTAAATTCAACAATCTACCTAACTTCTATGGACATCAACAATGGGTTGGCTCTACTTGTTCGGCAAATCTGAGTGCCTTCCTTTGGATAAGTCTTGCATGCAATCTCCTTTCTTTCTTTCTTAATTATAGTCTGATACATATTTTATACATTTTCATATTTTTGTCTATCTTTCCGCGGAGCACTTGGATATTCATGGCGGAGTGCTCTGGCGGAGCACACTTTGGAAAACTCGGCCTTAAGGTGCAAGTACACGGTATGTAGCACGCCACATATATATGTGGCTCTGACGTAATTTTGACGTCAGAGTATGGTCCCAATGGATAAATGCCGTGCACAAGCTCTCTTTGTGCACTCTCTGATGACGTCAGGGCCACATATATATGTGGCGCGTTACATACCGTGTACTAGCACTTTTAGATGGTGTACTAGCTGATGCCTGATGTAGTAAAATTGAATTCGATTGCGAAAAAAAGGAACAGATAAGAACCAGATACTACATTTGAATGCACACCTTTATGATTAAACATCACTTCACAAGCCACGGGAATTCAGAAAAAGGCTCTTGTTCATTGAAATATGTAGAGAGAAAATATTATGAAGGATGTTTTTTTTTTAGAGGTATACGGGTTGGTGATGATATCTCCTTTTCCAAAATCCCCTGTGCTGGAATCCCTTACTCCAAAAGACCCTGAGAGGAAATCCCAACGGGACAAAATCTCCCTGTTTTAAATTTGGTGTTACTAATTCTGTCCCGCGACAGAGTGAGATACCCTGCTTGGGTTTACTGTCAGATATGCGGTATATGTGCGAAATTGTGTATATGCAAAGTTTACATTATGTTGTTTGCTTAATTTTATTGCCAAAACTACGCGTTTAAAAAACGGAAAAGCTCTTCATCACTGAAGCTCCTTCTCATCTTTCTTCGAAAGACGGGAAAACTAAGTACAGTAAAGTAAGGTGTCTGTTTGGCAGTTCAATGAACCAGTAGTTGTGTCTGAGTGAGTTTGATATCAGTTAACGATCAGCCCTACTAAATTATACAAATGACCCAAAATGGTAATACATATTCGCTCTCCTTGTCATTTAAAGATTTAGAAAATAATAAGTTCAAAACGTTACCATAGTGGTAGTGGACTAGAGCTATACTCATCGTTTCTGATAACATGACAGTAAAGGTAACTGGTCAGTGGCCATGACTTCATTATATAGGGTTTGATAATAAGACGTCCTCTTTAAAAGCTGCTCTTATTCTCGTCCATACCTTTGTAGGAACGAAGCTTGTATTTTTGTATTCTGGGCAGATTGTAGTTATACATCTATATATTTCACTAGCGGACCCGGCAAACGTTGGTTTGGCTGCTCTTACATTTTCATTTCATTTTTATTTAACCGATGTGTCCAGACTGATTCTGTACTCCGTGTGCTTCGACCGATATTTCCTCGGACGTGTGTCCCGCCAGTCCCGCCAGTCCCGCCAGGTTTTGTAAAATGCTTCAATCAGGCAATGTTCTGATATCGTGATTTAAATAACTTTGTTGTAAGGATGGTGCCATGGCCCGTTTTCCAATCCCACCCACTTTAGCTCCCATGGGTGTCCAGAAATAGGATTTAAAATGTATATTTTTTTATACGGTAGGTACCACGCTCCTATGTCCAATTTTGATCAAACTTTCACAGAAACACCTTCTTCTTTCTTCTTCTTCTTCTTTTTCTTCTTCTTCTTCTTTTTCTTCTATCTTCTTAGATAATAATGTTCTTTCGTAAAATGCGAAAAATGAGAAAAATCGATTTTCTGTCATTTTCTTTCTGCGTTAATCTGAAATACAGCAATACGAACAAAACAAAAAAAGAATCATGAAAATCGGCTCAGCGGTTATCGAGTTATAACGTCATCGAGTTTCACCCCATAGAAGATGTTTTTTGTATGGGCGGTGCCACGTCCTTTTGTCCAATTTTGGCCAATCTTACAGCAACACTCCTAAGCCAAAACCTAAAATTGTCTGTACATAAGTTTCAACTCAATCGATTCGGCGGTTTTCAAGATATTTTTTGTTTAGGTGGTACCACGCCCCTTTGTCCAATTTTTACCAATCTTCATAGCAACACTCCTGGGCCAATACCTAAGATTGTCTGTAAATTTAAACTCAATCGATTCGGCGGTTTTCGAGATATAAGATTTTGAATGTTATGGGAGGTGCCACGCCCCTTTGTCCAATTTCTCACCTTTTAAACCTTCCCTGAACTTCCACAAATAATTCAAGACGAAAATTAGCCAAATCGGTCCAGCCGTTCTCGAGTTTTAGTGAGACTAACGAACAGCAAATCATTTTTATATATTATAGAAGAAGAAGATTGTAAATCGATCTATGTTTTTGACCGGAAACTGGGAATGTGACCATTGAAAAGCTTTCCGGAGGGAAGATACATTTTAGAGATACATTGACGATACCTACATATAGGTATGCTTTCATTTAAGTTTTTTGTATGCTCATCGAATAAATTTTAAGAACATTTTTGCTATATATTTTTTTTTTTTAATTTAACTCGAAAAGCAGCTTTAGAATTGGCGGCATTCGCCTAAAGACGGCTTTGATATCCGCAACACAATAGAACTTTGCTTTATTAATGTTTTAAGTATCCGTATCCATATCCAATGAACAATGAATATTTGTTTTCTTAAGCAAAGAACAATAATTTCTCTTGTCGAATCCAAAGTTACGTGCTGAGAATCAATCAGCGGCAGCAGTGCTGTAAGAATATCCGACGACAGCGCAGTATTTATTTCTTTGTCCAGTGCAACAATTGACAAGTAAAAAATGTATCTTTTATTCTTTGCATCTTTTACTGTACTGAGTTTAAGGTCAATGCTCATGCTCACACTATATTGGGAGCGAGGAAGTGTTCTCTTTCTTGATGCCGCACCGCAGTCATGGAAAGCAATTTCAATGCTTCGAAGTTTTATTTTTTTTATGCTAAAATGTATAAAAATGTATAATCAGTCAGTATGCAGATATCCAAAAAAAAAAAAAAAAAAAAAGTTATTACTCTGCGAGCCACATCCATTCAACTCAGTCAAGGTTATGTTTGGGTTTTTATGTGCTAAATTGTAGAATAAATTTTGTCTGACATGCGAATTGTTACAAAGCGATTAAATTGAAAATGCAAATATACAAGCAAGTGGTAGTTGGTACTAGTACTAGTACACAACAAACTGTATGCTTGAGAAGAGTGGTTTAAAAATCTGACCATCAGGGTAATGGATATACGAAGAACAACTTGAACTCTTTTTTTCTTACAATTTAATTGGCCAAAGGTTAAATAAGATAATTACAGTGGTGAGCAAAATTAAGGAATCTGTAGTAGGTATTCTCGAAATTTTATTAATTCTACCTTTAGTACCTGCTTTTAGCTTTGCAACGAACTAGGTGTACCAACTAAAAGTTGCCTTAGTTTTGCATTAAAAAGCCCTAATTAGATGGCTATGTAAATAACCAGAATTTGAAAAATTTTTAGCTTTTTCTTACAATTTGTTTACCAACATTTTAAAATTGTTTGCTAATTATTTATAAGCAATCTATTGCCGACAGCATTCTTTGTACCCGACCCATATTACTCTAAATATCTTATCTTAACTTCTCCATTGGCCCCTCTTTCTTTCTCAAAGTTTTTGTATAGCAAATAAGTTACTAAAAAATTCGAATACGTACATATCCCAGGTGATCTTCCATTCACATTTATTTAAAGTGTATATCTTTCTACCTACCTTAAATCGTGTCTTCTCCTTTTATACCTCTTTCAGCTGTGGTTTTTTAATGACGAATTTCCTCAGATATGGAAGTCTTCCTTTTAACTACCCTAACCAACATGGCTCTCTAAAATGTATATCAACTACACTACAACTACCACTAACCTCGTCGAATTAGATTACAGATTTTTGTAGAGCTTTTAATAAGATGTCAAATAAATTTATGTTCTAGAATTTGTCTGCCTTCGGTCTTGAATCCATTTACGCTAAAGTAAATATCTTTAAAACTGGGAAAACGCTTTTACAGTATTCGCTAAAGGTCCGTCCTATCGGCTACTTTACTGGCTATCTGTGGTGTTCCTCGAGGTTGCCATATGGGTCTACATCTCTTCAATCATTAATTAAAGGGTGTTTTTTTCAGAGGTATAGAACTTTAAGTTAGCAACACTATTTTAACTGGCGGCCATTTTGGCAGCTGTCAAGTGATTAATTTTTATGTCGTTTTCGATTGGTAATCCAGAACCGTCCGGAAGCAATCCGAACGCTTCTGAAAGCGTTTGATTGGCACTCAACTGTCACTGTCAGTTCTTCTACTGAAAAGAAGAGAAATTTGCTTCTGGATTTGAATTCAGAATCGCGGAGAGTTCTTCCGGACGCTTCTGGATTACCAATCGAAAACGACATTAGTTTGGTTTGATGACCCACTTAATGGATAAGCGGGACATTGAAAATTAATGAATGAATAAATGAATTGGTTTGGCATTTCAACATGAATAGACTGACGCCTGAACAACGCTTCCAAATTGTTCAAATTTATTTTGAAAATCATGGTTCTGTTCGAAATACGTATCGCGCAATACGTCCATTTTACGGTCAACATAATCGTCCATCAGAGCAATTAATTCGATTAACTATGGAACGTTTTCGCACCACGTTTACTCTAAATGATAATACGCATCCATAGAGACGTGCGTCGTGCAGTGCGTACAGAAGAAGTCATTGCTGCTGTAGAGCGTAGCGTAGAGGAAGACCCGAATCAGTCTATCCGCCATCATGCACAGGAATTGGATATGTTTCCATCCATTTTGCGGAAAGATCTTGGTTTGCGTGCTTACAAAATCCAACTCGTGCAAGAATTGAAGCCACAGGATCACCTAGCAAGGCGTAGATTCGGTGAATGGGACCAAAATGAGATTGCCGTTGATCCCAATTTTCATAAGCGAATTTTGTTTAGCGATGAAGCTCACTTTTGGTTGAATGGATACGTTAATAAACAAAACTGCCGTATTTGGAGTGATTTTAATCCTCAAGTGTATGTTGAGACACGATTACATCCACTAAAACTGACTGTTTGCTGGTGCTTCTTTAAAAACAATGCTGGCCAGAACGTTGCAGTCAATGGTGACGCTATAGAGCCATGATTACTGACTTTTTCGTTCATCAATTGAACAACAATGATGTGCAGGAGCTGTGGTTTCAACAAGAGGGCGCAATATGTCACACAGCTCGTGCCAGAATTGTTTTATTGAAGGAAACGTTTGGTAACCGCATAGTTTCATGTTGCAGACCCGTGAATTGGCCTCCAAGATCGTGCGATTTAACGCCGCTTGATTATTTTCTGTGGGGATGTGTGAAGTCGCTAGTCTACCCCGATAAACCCAAAACGATTGACCACTTGGAGGACAACATTCGCCGCGTTATTGCCGGTATACGGCCACATATGCTGGAAAAAGTCATCGAAAATTGGACCTCTAGATTAGACTACGTCCGAGGCAGCCGTGGCGGTCATATGCCAGAAATAATATTTAAATTATAATGCCAGAAGATTATCTTTCGAATAAATTAAATTTCATGACAATTTAAAAAAATCATCTTTGATTTATTCCATTTCAAAGTTCTACACCTCTAAAAAACACCCGTTATAGTATTTTTAAAGGGTAACACCTTCAAATTAGAGGTCACCTACTTTGATGGGCTATAACGGAAAATATGGTGAGAATAGGCCCCTCTGCCATACAATTTTTTGTTCGGCGGAACTTTAGGAATCTTCTCTTAAATGATTGGGACACCCTGTATATATACGGACGAATAACACAGGGAAAACAGCACTTGCCAGTCACATAGTTGAAAGTGGCCACAAGCCAGACTTTGACAACAACAGAATTTCGCAAACTTAAAAGCATTATGACAAGCATTATAACAGTACCTACATATTATTAGTAACAAGAACAATGTAATGTTAATTTACGTCAACATTGTTTCTTTATGTAAGTTCAGTTCATTTAATGTAAGTTGGTTCTAATTATGTACACGCTGTTCTTTTGTAATAAAGATCCCCTGAAGAAGAGACAGCAACCCCTGTCGAAACGTCGGAAAAGTTAATAAAATAACAGTGTTTCATTGCATCTAGGGTTGTCAGATTAAAAAAATACGAAAAATACAAGTGTTCAAAAAAGGGGGTAAAGATTTTTCTTCGAATTATTGATTTTTAAAGTGAAGTGAGACGTAATTCATTGAGTGGATGCATTCAGCTTTTAAAGTTTTTTTTGCACTTCAAAATGGATATGTTCACAGAGAATTTTGATAAAAATATTAAAAGAAACTATATTGAAAGTTTTTCAATTAAATGTTTTCTTTTATTGAATTTTGACTTATAATAAGCGGGACAGTGGTTTGCATTAGGGGAGAGAAACAACATTATTTGGAATGATAAAAGGGGGTGCGTCTGGTTACCGTAATTGGATTAGGTACCAATTTGACCAAAAAAGCCGAAGTGGAATAACTATCCTCAAAACAAAATTTTTACTTTATTTGGTTTGCCTTGTGCAATATTTTTGAAAATTATCTTTGCTACGAGCGTGGACGACCGGGAGTCGGACAGAATCCCGAAAAATGTAATCCCGAAAGCCCAAAATCCCGAAAATCCAAAATCCCGAAAACCCACAAACCCGAAAAACCACAATCCCGAAAAGCCACAATCCCGAAAATCCACAATCCGGAAAATTAAAAATTCCGAAAGGCCAAAATCCCGAAAGTGAAACTAAAAATTTTATTATAGCAACAAAAATGTAAGCCAAATTTATTTAACAAAATAACAAACTTCAAATAATTAAAACATAACAAAAACAGTTCAAGTCTTATTAACGAAAACATATAAAAAACGATCCATGACAAAACAATATCTAATACAAGTTCATATTGTACGCAATTCCTGTTAAAAAACTTATTTCAGAACGCTCCTTTTCCTTCCTCGCATAACGTTTTCTTAGTTGTTGCGTCTTACCGGCAATTATTTTAGCCAAACATGTTTTCACACGGATTTGCTCTTCACATAAAAGATCAGTGAATACTGAATATACTACACCAAAGTGTGAATGCCCTGCGAGACCTTTTAGCCGGCGGCGGTGTCTCTACGTTGTTCTTTATCCGCGGCAGATTTTGTTTCAAAAGGTTACAAACAGACCAAAAATTAGGGGAGTATGCAGGACTACCTGCAAGTCCGTAACGTTTTCTTTTTCTATTCACTTTGTATTACGATGTTCACTGGCTAAAATCTAGTCGGTCAGCTATCACATTATATGAGATCAGAACAACTGAATGCACATTGCGAATTGCAGCGCAACATTACAAAACATTATTACGGTAAATGGAATGGACAAACACTTGTCTATTTTACATTCAAAACAAAATAAAAAATCCAGAAAACGAGATCCCGAAAAATTATATAAAATGAAAAATTTGCGCAAATTTCGGGATTCTTTTTTCAGGATTTTGGCTTTTCGGGATTGTGAGTTTTCGGGATTTTGGTTTTTCGGGATTTTGGTTTTCGGGATCGTGTCCCCAATCCTGGACGACCGCGACCGTTCGAACAAAAGGAGACAAAAACAAAAAAAAAAAAAAAACAATTAGACAGTTTAGCAAAACAATGCACGATGTGCTTTATGGAAATAGTACATCAACACTAAAGGTGGATTTCCACATGTCGGTTGATTGACAAAGTTTGACAGCTCTCGCGTTTATGTCGTTGAACGAAACCGCCGTCAGTTCATTTCCACTTATGTCAATTATTGGCAAAAAATCGTTTGTCAGTTGATTGTCCAACTTATGAACTCGATGCCAATTAATTTATAATAATTTTCACTGTCAATTATAGACAAAGTGACATTTTGTTGGACAATTCAGCTATTTCCACTTGTCCAGTGGTTTCTTTGTTAGTTATTGACAAACGCTGTTAGTCAATTCATTGACAAGCAATTTTTCGCTATTTCTACTTGCCAATTTTTTAATTGGCATATAAATACATCAACTGTCAATTTCAAATCGACAAGTGGAAACCCCGCATAACTCTGTTATCTGTAAAGCACTCTCTAAAACTGCAAACGCTGATCTTGTTGCATTCTTGTTGATGTGTTTCTTTTGTTGTTGGGCTTATGTTGAGTATATAACATATAAGTCCCGCTTGATAGTATGGTGTTATAAGCAGTGTTGCCACTAAAAAAAGTGAATCCGGTCAAATCTGACCGAATGACAATTTTTATGTTCACCTGCATTATCCATGTTTAGAAAACGTTTTTATAATATGTGAATCTTGCGAGTTTGTGAACTTGTTTTTTATTTCGTTTGTTTAAAATTTACTCAAACTAATTTTTAATTTTATATGACATGTTCTAAGTTCTCAAATACACTTTTAGTGCATGGCCATACACGACTTCCAATGAATGTCGTGTCCAGTGACACGGGTCGATTTTGTAGATTTTAAGTGAGTAAAGGAGAAAGGTAGCATAGAAAGTGCACAGAAAATCCACTTTCGGAAATAATTCTGGCATGGGCTGGGCAGGGCACCATTTTATTTTTCGTTATTTTTCGCACCATTGTGCTTTCGATACAAATCTTCATTTGATATTTGCGTTGATAAAGTGAGAACGTCAAAAACGGGCGTCCGCTTCGGCTTTACTATAGAATTTGTTTGTGTTTTCAATTTCACTATTCTTTTACCTGTCAAATTTTATTTCATTGCAATGGAAATGAAAGTCATGGGAAGACGTGTATGGCCATGTACTAAGGCCGTGTGTCAATTGGGCTAAATAATTATTCTCGCATAATTTTCTGACACTTGAAAAGAGTTGTTCACCAAACTCCAATCTGAGATTTATCGAATTTCAGACTTTAATTAATTGAAATTCATTGTTTAATTTCCTCTTGAACATTCTAGCAAAAGAAAACGTAAACCAGTAAGACAATTATTTTCGACTATGCCGAAGCTCAAATACCCGGTACTATATTATTGTAAAAAAAAAAAAAAAAAATATTTTAGTATTAAAAAATTATATATTTGTATGGGAGGTATGGGTAGTTTTTATTCGACCAAGCTCATTTTTTGTCAAAAAATTTTAAATATTGTTAAAACAATATGTGCAAAGTTTAAACTTGCTATCTTCACTGTTGCTATTTAAATTAAATTTTTATCATCAAAAAGCTATATAAATCCGATATTTTTGTATGGGAGGTAGTAGTAGTTTTCATCCGATCTTGCTCATCTTCGAACTTAGCCTCAGTTTGGTAGATAAATGCTTACGTACCAAGTCGATAGCTCTTAAATTACGGCCGTAATCGTGCGGACAGACGGACAGACAGACGGACATCGCTAGATCGACTAAGAAAGTGATGCTGATCAATAATATATATAGTTTGTCATACCTACAACGCCTCCTTATGGGCGTTACAAATGGAATGACAAAGTGAATATACCCTCACCACAGTGTGGTACCGGGTATAAAAAAATAGCCTATAAGATAATTTATTATCCTGCTCCCGTAGCAGAATTCCATGCGTGATGTTGTAGTACCAGTACTTGGGAGCAAGTTTGTAATGTATGGCAAAGTTTTATTGAAATTATAGAAACCTATCTTTATTTATGGACAGTAGGGCAATTTAACTTTTGCAGACAAAAAAGGGTTTTCCAGTTAAAAACATTTTTCGTTCCGGTCACAAAACTGTCAGGCCCCATTTCAAAATTTTCTCCGGTCAGATATGACCGGAATCCGGTCAGTATGGCATCACTGGTTATAAGTTATTATGTAATGACATAATATAACTCGCGCCGGCCGTCTACCTAGTAAACTTCTGATAAGGAATAGGTACATAACTACCAATGCAGACGTCATTTGTTTTTTAGATTTTCAGTGGTTCGATCATTTCAGCGGAATAGAGTAACGCTATCACCGTTTTTGACGTTTGAACTTTTAATAAAAAAAATAAATAGGTGGCGCAACAGGCGGCAGACACCCTAGGCCTAGCTTTTCGCGACAATTCGTTTGTGTGAGTTTCTATTTTGGGACGAATGGAAGTGACCTACAATTTTATGCCGAATCTGAATGGCTGAATTGAGAAGCTTTTTCAGGACAGTCATACTCTCGGATGTTTGTCAGACGTTCGCGAGAGGTGGCGCAGTAGAAAAAACCTTAAGATGTAATTGTTTTTCCGGGGATCGAACCGGGGATCCCTCGCACAGTAGTCCAGCACACTAGCTACTGCGCCCACAGCTTGAACTTTTAATACCAATTAAAATTCAAAATAAAACAAAAATCAGCAATAACAGCTCCCGTCTAGGTATACCTTTCAATAAATGGAAAAATATATATTTTGTATGTGACAAACTTTTTTTTTCATTTAGACCCAAAAATAAAAAAAAATCACACAGAGGAATGGTTGTGAGAAGCTAGGCATAGGGTGCCTATGACTAGATCTCGAAAGTAGCTCTCAACCTTTTCGAAGGTCTTAATATTACTCTCAGTTGTTGAGAATTTTAAATATGATCACATAATAATCAGTTTCTTAGCACAGTATTTTTTTTTGGTTACGCTCAGAGAGAAACCCTTATTTTTTTTGTATGGTTGTATGGTACTGAGAGATATCACTGACAGAAAAAAATAGATCTCATTTGTACATTTTTCACTATAACTATTGATATTAGTTAGCAGCGCATGCGGAATTGCATTAGTGATTTGAAGAGTCATTGGTTAACACTCGTCTAAGGAAGTTCAGTGAAAGTGAAAGTGTCCCGGCTACAAGTAATGAGAAAAGGTATTTCTAAAAACCTTGAGAGTTTATTTGTAGCCAAACTTAATTCTAAAATTCCTGGGAAAGAACTCTGGAATAATCTAAAAAGAATAGGTAATTAGGTTATGTCTAAAATCTGCGTTATTACGATCCTATTTCTACGTTCTCTAAAAGCATAATTGGGTGGTACCTCGATAGCCTAATGAAAGTCATAGAAACTAAACAACCTGAGTATCTAAACAACAGAATTAATTTCTCCCCATCGACACGTTCTTTTGTCTTAACTACTGCGCGGGATCGTTATCTTACATCGGGCCCACAATTTTTTGTTCACGTTATTCGCCTCTGGAACTCCCTACCAATTCTGAGAAGAATCAGAAATACAACTCGTTTTTAAACTTGTCTCTTCATGTATTTGGCAAATAATTACATATAGTATTATAGTTCCATAGGATTATTATATTTTTAGATGTAATTAAAACTTTAACTTTATATGTTTATTTCGAGACTGATACCTACGTGCTTCCCTCGATTATCTCATTGATTTTTATTATGAAACAGTAATGTAAACCATTTAAAGAGTGCAATAATTTAAAAGACGTTTGTCTTACTTTGTAACCGATTTTTAAATAAATAAATACAAAAAAAAATATATATATGTTGAATAAGAACGACAACACTGAATTCAATACAATTTTGACTTTTTTAACTTACTTTCGAAGAATGAGGTCTTTGGTTGATCATAACCGATTTTGATGATTTATACTTTGTTTGAAAGGTATTTTCTCAGTACGGGTTATAGAAAAAAGAAAAATTGGACAAAGGGGCGTGGCACCTGCCATACAAACAAAATCTTATATCTCGAAAACAACTGAATCGATTGAGTTTAAATTTACATACGATCTTAGGTATCGGCCCAGGAGTATTCCTGTGAAGACTGATCAAAATCGGACAAAGGGGCGTGGCAACTCCTATACAAAAAAAAAACATTCAAAATCTTATATCTCGAAAACCGCGTAATCAATTGAGTTGAAACTTACAGACAATCCTAGGTATTGGCCAAGGAGTATTCCTGTGAAGATTGGTCAAAATTGGACAAAGGGGCGTGGCACCTCCCATACAAAAAAGATCTTCTATGGGGTGAAAATCAATGACGTTGTAACTCGATAACCGCTAGGGCGATTCTCATGATTCTTTTTTTGTTTTGTTCGTATTGCTGTATTTCAGGTTGACGCAATAATAAAATTCCAGAAAATCGATTTATTCTCATTTTTCGCATTTTTCGATAGAACATTATTATCTAAGACCTAAGCATTACAACTTATGTGCACGGGCAAAGCCGGGCGGGTACAGTTATATTACATTACCTATATAAAAACGTTGGTGCGTATGTAAGTCCGATTATGGCCGCTGAACCACTGAAGCTATCCGCCTTCATTCCTATTAAAAGAAATAATTTAACAAAAATATCAAAATAAATCTTGAAATATTTAAAATAACTATTTTAGGCAGAACAACGTTTGCCGGGTCAGCTAGTTATATATAAATAAATCTCAGAGCAAGACCTTAATGTCGAAGTCGAATGTAATATCTCTCAGTAAGAAACCAATTGAAAATAAAGGTTGAGAGTTATTTTCGAGCTCTGCGGCTATAACCTGTTGGACCAACTATTTATTTTTTTTTTTTTATGTGACAAACTTGTGAGCGTGTCGCCACTGATAACCCACGATCGAAAGTTTTGTAGTCTATGACAAAATGTATGTTTATAATAACTACTGATGTAATTTCGAGGAAATTTTGAGGAAGTCAGTGATTTGATTGTAATATCGAAAGGTATTGTAACGCAATAAAAGAGTTTTAATACTTCAGAAAAACTATACTAATATTTTATTTTAATCTTTATATACAGGGTGTCCCAGTTAAGAAGGACAATCCTTTAAAGGAAGATTCCTGAAGTTATGCCGAACAAAAAATTGTATGGCAGGGGTGGTTTATTTTCATCGTAGCCCATAAAAGTAGATGACCTCTAATTTGGAGGTGTTCCCACTTAAAACGCTATAACTTCTAAACTATTATAGCTACAAAAATAGTTTTGTACATTTTGAAAAGACAATCTCGTAACACCTCCAAATTAGAGGTCACCTACTTTGATGAGTTAACGGGAAATACGATGAAAATAGACCCCCCCCCTGCCATACAATTTTTTGTTCGGCATAACTTCAGGAATCAAAGGGCACGGTAGTGCCCCAGCCAAGTTCTCTAGTAATACCCCTTTTTACAGGAACAAACTTAGGCTGTTTTCGACCCCCCTCTAACTTCGGAACCGATAGAGCCAGAAACTTCAAACTTAAAATATTTATCAAACTCACTAAAAAGGTCTATCTCACCTAATTTTATCTCTATAAAATTAGTGGTTCTCAAAATACAGGACTTCAAAAATCGCAAAAACCGTAACTGACTGGGACTCATTCACTCACTACTTAGATGATCATCAAAATTATGAAGCACTTCCGGCCACCCTAGAATCGTGAAATTTGGCAGAATGATACATCCTGTGGTGCATACACTGGGAAAAGTCTAAAACTTGAGATTTTCCATTCAGGGGGCGTGGTATACGCCCACTTTAGAAAATTGGTTATTATTTATTTAGACCACTCCTCATTGCCGTAGAATGATGAAATTTGGTAGAGCAGTAGGACTTGCAGTGTACAAAAAGAACAAACTCGAAAATGTTATATCCCTTCAGGAGGCGTGGTACCCGTCCACTTTTGAAAATCGGTTATTATTTATTTGGGCCACAACAGTTACCGTAGAATGTTGAATGCTGTAGACCTGAATTGTACGAAAGGAGAAATTTCAAAAATTAAAAATTGTCCATTTAAGGGGCGTGGAATCTGCCCACTTAAAATATGAATAGAAGTCAATCTACCTGCTGAATACAATTTGAATGAATAGTTTATAAGAAAGAAAGCCAAAGTGATGGAAGTCAGTGTCTATTGACATATTAAAAAGTGAAGACGTTTCAACGTTATTTGTGAAATCGAATAATAAAAAACTTTGCAAAAAGTAGTGAAATCACACCAAAAACATAAAAAATGTAAAAAAAGAGCCAAGTTCCAGCAAAAATTAGATGCGTAACTAGTCAGCCACGAAAAGTAATGAGATCTAAATATAGGCCAAGTTCTTAGTTTAAGAAGGTTAAATGTTTAAAAAAATTGGTAGGTTTACTTGGCAAGTTTTTCGTTTATAACTTAATTATATTATACATATTACAATATATTAGAATTTGAAAACTTGACAAGTGAACCCACCAATTTTTTTTAACATTTAAACTTTTTTTTAAATTTTTTATGTTTTTTCTTTACTTTTATTTTTCTTTACTGGGACACCCTGTACATAATTCTTCTGTCCGTGTTTGTTACCGTACTCCTCCTAAACGGCTGGACCGATTTTAATGAAACTTTGTGTGTGTGTTTGAATGGTTCTTGGGATGGTTTATATTCACAATTGGACCCGGTGGGTGGCGCTGCGCAGCGATTCCACAAAAGTTCAAATAGTAACCACTCAACAATAAATAAAAGAATTAAAAAGCAAAAAGTTAATGAATAAAATTTCAAATAATAAACACTCAAAAAAAAATCATGAATAAAATTTCAAATAATGAACACTTAACAAAAAAAAATTAAAAAGCAAGAAGCTCATACATTTTTCGACACCCGTGGGAGCTAAAGTTTTAAAATTGTAGACATTGATGTGCATTGTCCAAACAAACAACCGCGCGAAGTGTGGGCGGGATTCCTGGGCACACGCACACGTCTAAGGAAATAAAGGTCGAAGCACACGGGGTACAGAATCAGTCCGGACACATCAGTTAAATAAAACGGCCGCAGAACAATTGACGGTCAATGAAAATGTACCAACGAGCAGGCAAAACAACGTTTGCCGGGTCCGCTAGTTAAGTTATAAAAATTGTATCTTTTCCACACGTGATAATTACTGTTCGCTGTCGCTGTCAAGAAAGAAGAGAAAGTTGCAGTAGGTCGAAGTGACAACTGAAACAACATGGTTGAAATGGAGAAGTTGTCAACTGTTGTGGGTGACGGTTACGCGGTGGAGAAGTTGTCCACTATTGTGGCTGTGTCCACGGAGAAGAACTGTCTTCCTGTTGAAGAACTAATTTTTTGTTCGCCACAGTATTAAGGGGGAGAAAGGAGAAACCCCCAATACAAATGTGCCTTTGAAATTAATGAGCATTTAAAGAAACAGACTGCTTCGATCGAGAGGTATCATACGGAGCGATTTATGGAAAAACCCTGAATACCCGAAGTTTTAATCTAAGCTTTAGACAAAATCTCCGTGATGTGGGGAATTTCCACCTAGTTTCATTGAGGCCATCTGCTCTGTGCAAAACAGAAGCTACTACCTTCTGCCGTTGGCCTTACTTATACGTTAGGTTACAAGTTAGATGCATGGTACTGAGAAGAATCGTCACAGGACTTTAGGGACCTTAGTGGGCCATCACTATACTTTGAGGAAACCATCATTTAATACCTAATACAGTTCTTAGATTTGCATAGATTAAGAAATTTCTCAGATCGCTTGTGTTCCGTTTCTGGCCACAGGGCCGCTTATCTTTGCCCATCTTGGGGCTACTTGATTTTCGGTGTTTCTTTTCCTAATTTCCTTGAAGGTACTCCAATGTGGGTTGATGGTAACTTGTTGATTTCTTGTCATTTCCTCACACTTTTTTGATAATTCGTTGCAGTGACCTGGGCCCCAGCATAAGCTGCCTTGATGCTGTATGCTTATGCATAATGCCTTATGCCTTAAGGAATATTTTCGATTTGATATAATTTAATTCCAGTGCTCTAAGAGCAGCAGTCGATGTAAATGACAATACTACTACTGTATAATCGAATCCATCTAGTCCTTCTACAGCTTTAAATACAGCTGAAAACTTTCCAGTAGTCTTATTATTAACCTTTTCAGGTATTGATTTGTGGAATTAATGCCAGAGCCTGACTGCCAGTTGATTTGATTTTATTACTGCATTTCTGTGTCATTCCTTTCTTTTTGCGTACGATATGGTATAAATTCTATGCAGAGATGGCAGAGTAGATTACGTCAGGTAATCTACTCGATTAACTACGCGTAGTTAATTGGATAAACTACGCGTCTGATTTGTTATATTTACTACCTACATTTTTTACGTGTGCTACCTACACATAAAACGTTAAATTTCAAAAATAATTAAAGAAAAATTAACGGTGGAAAACACTGAACGACATAAGAAGAACCAAATTATGTTGCGTAAATGAACTAAATCAAGGAGTTCGAAATTTAGTAAATGAAAAATGCAAATTTAATAATTATGTTTAATTCTTGTCGTTCAGAGTACTCGTATACTGTATGTCGATGAGTGCGAGAACCCCCTCTCTATTGCTGCAGATGATGCTGGAGTTCTCAGTAGTAATGTGCAAAAAGTAATTATTCGGTATTTAGTATTCGATACTTGAATTGAGTATCGATACCGAATACTACTCAAAATAAGTATTCGATACTAATACTCATTTGCTTACTACTAACATGCAGCACTAACTCCACAGAAACAATCAGTATCAGTATTTAAAATACACATACATAATGTTACCTGCAAATACAAAGCAACATACACAACACACCCAGCAAACCTCGTCTCCCTCGTTCATTATGTCTCGCAGATGCAGTCACATACTCATATGATCTTCCATTCTGTTACAATGTACTTGATACTCATTCAGTTCCAATTTGATTACTTTTCTCCACACATATTCTAGTATTCGATGCAGACTCAGTAATCAATAGGTAGGTAGGTATATACATACTTTGATTACTTTGATTACTTGACTACTGAGTACTGATTCCTAGGGAAATATGGTTTAAAATATGTGTGGAGAAAAGTAATCAAATTGGAACTGTATGAGTATCAAGTACATTGTAAGAGAATGGAAGTTCATATGAGTATGGGACTGCGAGACATGATGAGCGAGGGAGACGAGGTTTGCTGGGTGTGTTGTGTATGTTGCTTTGTATTTGCAGGTAACATTATGTATGTGTATTTTAAATACTGATACTGATTGTTTATATGGAGTTAGTGCTGCATGTTAGTAGTAAGCAAATGAGTATCAGTATCGAATACTTATTTTGAGTAGGTAGTATTCGGTATCGATACTCATTTCAAGTATCGAGTATCATGTCCTATTGTAAGAGAATGGATGATAGTGAGTGAGTATGTGACTGCGCGACATAATGAACGAGGGAGACGAGGTTTGCTGGGTGTGTTGTGTATGTTGCTTTGTACATATTTGCTTTGTAATTTGCGAATACAAAGCAACATACTCACGCAGTTCCAATTTGATTACTTTTCTCCACACATATTTTAAACCACATCACAGGAATCAGTAGTCAAGTTATCAAAGTAATCAAAAAGTACCTTGTACCTAATCAAAGTATTGATTACAGAGTCTTATACGAATACCAGGACTCGTTGTATGCAAACATTCAAGTAATTATGTATATTAACTGATCTTGAATACTTTTAAGAAACAAGATTCAACGAATTTATTGATTACTGATTACTGAGTTTACTTTTTTGCAGGTGAGTAGATTTGAGTACATTTCATTTGTGTAGGTACAAACAAACATTTAATTAATAGGCTTAACAATCGCTGATAGATGCGAATGTGTATAAAAGAAAAAGATGTAGCTCTACATGTATACCTATAGCCTATAAACATTTGACTGCGAGACAAAGTACTATAGGTATCGAATACCAAATACCGAATACTGAACTTGAAGTAATCAGTACTCATTCGTTACTCAAAAGTAATCAAATTGCACACCACTAGTTCTCAGTAAACGTATAGCATACTTTGATATTATCTGGACGCTGTCGGGATGCCAAACTCCAATAAGTCTTTGGCAGAAATACATTACTTCCGCCACCGTTGCCTTCGCCACTATCACCATCACAGCAATTTGATTTGTCAGTTTGGTGGTTGAATTGACATTTCGAACTACATTTTGACGTCTAGCGCTACATGTGCTACATTTAACTACGTTAACTACATTTAACTACATTAACTACCTCATTTACATATGTAGCAGACGTAACAAATGTAGTAAATCAAAAAAAATCGCATTTCTGCCATCTCTGATTCTATGGTGTATCGAAGTCCAGAGGAAAGGGCTGCTCTCATCAGGATCACCATTCAAAATTTCACCCTTTAGATGTCCTATCTAGCTTTTATGAAAGGAGGCCTTGCTAATATACCTACGTTCAACTACCTTTAAGATTGTTCTGGAATAACCAAAAGAATAAAAGACTGGTTGCTTGTGCCGCCATCCAATAGGCCTTCAAGGAACGAAAAATGCATTCCGTTTGAAACCCTCCTACTTTAGAGTTTAGAGGAATAGATCAAGAGGCTATCAACGTACATTTTATAATAAACATTAATCGAACTGCAGCTGTAATTCTGAATAATTAGGCGGTGCGGAAATAGCCGACCAGTGATCGCATAAAAGCGAAACATAGTCAATTAATCGGATTCAGTTAGTCGCTTGTTATCTCGTAGTTCATACTCACCTCACAGTCCATATTGTAGAATGCGTTCGCATTTGCTACTAGGATGCTTATCGCTGTTTTTGAGTGTCGTTAGTGTCAAACCCCATGTTGTTATAATAAACGTCGGAAATAACGCTCTCGTTGGCGTACTCACGGGCGTAATAAACCTAGAAAATTTGGAAGATTACCAGCAGCGAATCAACAAACTTGTTGAGAATTTAAGGAAAGGGGCAATTGGTATTCCTTTGAAGGATGCTTTGATAGATCCCCCTTTCGCTACACCACTACCATCGACTGAGATCCACAAGGGTGAAAAGAATAATTGTACTCATCAATTAAAAGTATTGAAGGCGTGCGCTACGGAATTTCTTATCAATATTTTGGAGGGCAGCTACGATAAGGGGATCTCGGAAGTCAGTTCATTATTTGACGAAGTCAATGAAGTAGTTCCTAGAATTTATAGTGAAATAATAAAAAGAGAAGAAGAAGAGAGGAAGAAGAGAAGCCGAGTTCATCAGGAGCGACTTCTTGCACTTATTGTCAGTAATAAAAACATTCCTCAGGTTGTTTCGGGCATTAATTGGCTTTTTGGAAAAATCAAAGCTGCCGGAGACCTCAACAACAGCGTCGTACTGAATCTGGCATCAAATCTAGCTGAACTTCAAAATCGGAACGAGTTTGCCAACCTACATCCGACTGAAAAGAATACCTTCAAAAATATTGTGGACAGCCTTCCTGCTTGTGCTAAAAATCTTTTCTTCGAGACAGAAATTTGCATATTGAATGTGCAAACGAAAAATTTCATCCATGTCAGTAGTGTGCTTGCACAATTCAGAGTGAGTAGAAAAAACGATGCATTCGCATTTGAAAGAACTATTGACCGGAATAGTTATCTTTATGCAAATGGAACTTTTACTAACGGCAATGAGACTTGGCATAATACGTACATTGGAGGCCAAGGATCTGGAGATAAAATATTATGGAATATAGAGCTGGCTGGTGATAATTGTTATCTAAAGAATGTGTACTACAAAGAATATTATTTTTTCCATAAAATCAAATCGACGCCGACGAAATTTTACACTCGACCACGAAAAGATACCAACAGTTTGTTTAAAATTAGAAAATGCGATAAGAATTGATATAAACTCGTAACTGGACTTTTTATTGAAAATAAAATTGTGCTTTTGTTATAGTGTGCGTTTGTATTCTTAGGTCGCCCTTTTGCAAAGCTATATACATATAGCACCACAAATAATAAATACATTATACGATGTCTTATCCATATGGGAAGAAATGAGCTATGGTAACGAAATTCACTTCAAGAAAAAGCTTCATATTTTAAAGGAGATAGGTAAGCTATGTGTTGTAAATGAATCCGCATTTTTTTCTCCTCTCTTTAAAAAAAAAAATAATAAATAGGTGGCGCAACAGGCGGTAGACACCCTAGGCCTAGCTTCTCGCAACCATTCGTTTGTGTGAGTTTCTATTTTTGGGACGAATGGAAGGAACCTACAATTTTATGCCGATTCCGAACGGCTGAATTGAGAAGCTTTTTCAGGACAGTTATACTCTCGGATGTTTGTCAGACGTTCGCGAGAGGTGGCGCAGTAGAAAAAAACACTAAGATGTAATTTGTGTTTTTCCAGGGATCGAACCTTGGATCCCTCGCACAGCAGTCCAGCACACTAACCACTGCGCTACTACTCCTCTCTTTTACTCTATAAAAATTACGCACATGCGGTCCAATTCCAATTGGAAACGATTAAGAGAACATGCAGTATGAATGAGAATGGAGAAAGGAGTTTACATATTTTATATGGTAATATTGACCTAGTCTTGTAAAATATTAACTTTTTGGCAAAACAGTCTGCAGCATATATGTATATAGCTACGAATATGATCTACAAAATAGGAACATATGCGTGTTTTTTTTTGTAAATCAAAAAAAACTGTTTTTTGTGTGATTAAAAAAATTTTGTTCACAAAATTAAGAATTACTCCAAAACCGGCCGAAGTATTATTACCATTGGTAGTTGTCGTTTATCTAGAGGTTATACCGGATGTTGTGTGTAAATTTCAGCCTTCTACGTCAATTAGTTCTTGTGATAGGCCCATGAACAAAAGTGGCTTATTGGGTTCGGACAGACGGACAGACATCGTAGCGAAAAAAATAAGGTTCCGTTGTGTCCCTATGGGAACGGATAAGGATAAGGATATTGAAGAAGATTGAATTTAAAGAAGAGGGTGCTGCGGTGGAAATCAAAAGCAGTAGGGCTTAAGTTAACCTTCCGCAACATACGGTATACTTTGTTATTAGAGCCATAGGAAGTGCGATGGATTGTTGGATAGAAGTTTCGTGGCAACTCAAGACTACTAGGGTTGGTGTTAAAGAAGATACAGTTATGAAAAGCGACGACCATTGAGAGGAATGTATGAATGAAGAGAATGTCTGTTGGGTCCCTGGCGTTCAGGTGAATGAGTTAAGACGGAGTCTCCATAGTGAGGTAAGATTAGGGGATCGTTTCAAGGTCACGAAGCGCAAATCGAAGTAACCGACGTTGGAGGGAAACGAATATAAAAGTGATATAGATCATGGGTGGGCAAATTTTTTTAAGTGACCGACTACTACTAACCTTTTAAAAAACTTCGCGGTCCACTTGGCAAACGCCAAAACCCTTAAGGTGCTAGTACATGGTATGTAGCGCGCCACATATATATGTGGCTCTGACGTCACCAGATAGAGTACACATAAGGCACACATTTCGTTTTTCGTATGTAGCGCGGTGGCTAAGGGCGCACATATCGTATGTGAAAGGGTAGTACACGGAATGTCGAAAAGCCACACAATGCGTATGTGTCACGAGTGCCTCATATATTCTTATAAAGCGTAAGATGCTTACTATGTCGGATGGTTATTAGATCACCTAAGTCAGGGGTAACCAATCTTTTTGATACTGCGACTCCCTAGAGAGGTTGACTAATTTTTGCGACGCCCTTCTAAAAGTACAGATATGTGAATAGAGCTGATCTTAATGAAGATTCACTAAAGAAAGAGGTTTTCAATAAGGACGGGCCGACGACGTTGAATATCGTCGTCCCATATTTTTATGGTAATTTTGTGTGTTAACAAACCCGCATTCGCTAAAGACGATTTTTCGGTCAATATTGGGGTCATCTTCCAAACTCTTCGAAACCAAGTCAGCGAACAAACGGCTTTGTCTATGGTCATTAATGCTGAGCTCCTGGATTAGTTGGATATTTTATGGGCGTAAGCCCAAATCCCGATGCAAAAATTCGCCAAGTTGGAATCTGCGAAAGGGCGATTTCTGTACAGGGTTCTCCTGTACACTCTCATGGAGCGCGGTAATCCTCCCGACCAATCTGGCTCGCAATGACCCGTGCCAATTGAAAACCCTTTAACCTTTATCTAATTTTGAGTGCCACTCAAATAAGTATATAGTGCCAACCACGAAGCAAGTCTGACTGGAAACAAACTTAATCTTCGACTGCAATGTAATGCTTTTCCTCTGTTCGGAGTCTTCAGTTGTGAAAAAATAAAACTTGCGACGCCCTTAGGTTAGCGCACAGTTTGGGAACAGCTGAGCAAAATTGGCGCCGAAATATTATGGTTAGACAAGTTGTTCTTTACCTTAGTTAATTTTACTAAGTATACAATATTTACAGAATAAAGTTGACATGATGAAACGGGTGGGAGTCGGTGAGGCTTCCAGTAAGGATCTCCTGGACGAATGCGACAAACTTGTGCTTGCGATAGTGGGCGATGAGGTATAGTATTTCATTCCAATTTTAAATAATTCTGATTAATTGAGTTTCTATCGTTTAACAGATAGTATATGGTCTGGGTGTTTCCGAAAGCGATGGAAGAAACAATGAGGTCCCAGAGCCAGTTTCATGTTAGCCATCGACTAGTGCTCATGCTCAGAGGAAAAAGGTCGCACCAGATAAAACACCTGATAAAAAAATCAAAGGACGCAGACGAAGAACAAATGCTGCGAAAAAACTGCTTAAAATAAATTATTATTCTCAGCAGCTTGAGAGTGCCGTGAAAGAGAACTCCGTTTAAGAATTAACATTTCAAAATACACGGCATCACTATTTTTTTCATCTCAATCACTGGATGAAGAAGATGATTAGTATCTAAATAAAATAGAATTAAAATTATATTGTTTGAGTATTTTTTTTTTTATTGAAATATAATAATGTCAATTAGTTAAAATGGTTTAAATAAGTTCTTAGTGCTTCCACTGCATATCTGTTGTCATTTTCATTTTCGTCTACAATATCTCCACCATCTTCATCTTCCACATTAAAATCCGCATCCGATAAAATAATTTCGTTTCCTTTTTCGAATGTTATACTGTACGACACGAGCATTAACAACATTCGCACATCTAACAGCGGTCTTTAAACGAAGCCCATTTAAGCAAGGAAAATATTTCCTTCAACTGTCCAATGCTACATTACACAACTTGTCGTGTTTCCTTTAGTTTAGATAGAAAACGATTTGTAGCTCGGCTTTCTGGTATTCAGTAAGACCTCGTTAATTCGGAATGGTTGGGGGGAAGGTTAGTCCGAATAAACGAATTTTCCGAATTAATGAGAGATTTTTTTATGCACTCAAACGCGTTCTTATTGATGAAAAAATTCAAGAACATTAAACAAAAAATTACTTTAGTAGGTAACACAAAAGATTGGAAATAATACATAAGATTTATTAGAATTCATTTTTGTAATTAAAAGCATAAAAAAAATACATAGGTAAACGTATCAAAAAATTAAAGAAATGGAAAACATAAAAAAACATCATATTTAGCACAACATATTTTTAATCGTTACCTACTATCAATATCAATATTCATTTTGAATTGGTTTAAAAAATGTTTCAATATGACTTTGTTGGAAGAAATTTGCATTTTATGCTTCCATCGGCACTCTCTAGATCGGGGGCATGAGCAGGAGCATTGTCTACTAGCAATATTGCCTTAACTTCAACTTTTGGTATTTTTAAGACATTTTCCTGGTACCACCTTACTTCACTGATAGATTTTTTTCAGAACCATTCATTAAAAATCTGTTGATTGAACCAAGCTTTCTTTGAATTGTAATAATGTACCGGCAACCTGTCCATAATATCCTTCAGTACTCTTGGTTTCTTCGATGTTCCTACAACTGCAAGCGTGTTTCTGTGGGACCCATTCGCATTTGCACAACACAAAACCGATAAACGATCTTTTGGCTGCTTATAACCAGAAACGTTTTTGTCCGAACCAGCCAGCCTCTGTTGTATCTAACATTTTTTTCCAAAAAATACCTCTCTCTATATATTTGGAAAGATTTTGCTCCTGAACAAATATTTTAAAATCACTTTTAAATAATTCTGCATTTTCAGTGTCAGCATTTAGGGCTTCTCCAACCACTTTTCTATTTAAAATACCATGTCTGTTTCCAAATCGTGATAACCAACCACTGCTAGCTTTGAAATCGGGTTCTCCAAGGGTCTGTGCAAAACGTATGGCAGCGGTTTGAATTTCAATTCCACGAATAGGAACACCACTGGATCTCTGCGAACAATACCAAGTGTAAACGGCACTGTCATTTTTTTTTTAAAGTTTGGCTCTCTCAGTCTAATTATATTTTTATTCGATTTTGTTTCAGATTCAACGAAGCTTTTTAATTTGTCTTTATTTTTCTTTATGTCGTAAAATGTAGATTTAGTTGTGTTAAACTTTTCTATAATTTTCTTGTAATTCATTCCACTTCTTAAACATTCAAGAACTTCTCATTTTTGTTTTAAGTTTAATGATTTGTATAAACCTCTACTTGTTGATTGTTTAACTGACATTTTAACCTGAATTATTAATTTTTATTTATGCAGAAATATGTACCAACTTTGTGCTTGAGGACTACGATTTACATTTATCGCCAACTTAAACTGTACTGGTTATTGAATTATTATATGGACTGCTAGTGAAATGTCAGTTCATACAAATTTGGCCCAGAAAATGATGCCAACATAAAGCGCTCTTGTTTCGGAGCGGAAAGTCAGTGAAACAAAATGACAACCCATCTTGGATTTTTCCATAGAATGCTAGAGACACCTAATAAATTTGGCAAGTAAAACGATTGCAATTCAAATCGTTGCGCCATTGTTAACAATAGATGTCACTTCAAAAAAGTGTGAATCTCGAAATTATTCCACTCCGAACAAGAGAGCGAGTGGTTATGTTGGAACCAACACGAAGACGTCTACTAGCAGTCCATATATAACAAGTCAATGGTACTGGTGTTTTCCCAACCAACATCTAAATGTGGATTAACGGGATTCCCCCAATATAATTTTTTTTATGGTTTTTCCCGAAATGGGGACTCCCCCAATAGACATTGTGATGATTTGTTCCGACTTCTACATATTTGAGACCTATTTGTTACCTATACGTGTTCAATCAATTTTATTATTGATTGTTATTTAATTTTTTCTAATTTAATTTAATTTTTACATAAAAAAATTGAAAACCAACTCTCATTTATTCGAAAAAATCTCTTTAATTCGAAAAAAAAAAAAAAAAACGAGTTTTCCGAATTAAAGAATTCCGAATTAAAAGGGTTTTACTGTACTATTAGGAACGTTGCAAGTCAATAACCACGTTCTCAATGGATAAGCGGAGTCACCAATAACAATAGCTCTTGGAAAAGGACGCCAACCTTCATTATTCCATTTGTTATAAAATCGAATGCACTGCATTACGCGATTGTCATTTGTAAAGATCCTGGGAAGCTGCTATTAATGGCACAGAAGCGATAATCTGCACCAGCCACTAGCATAACGTTTAAAGAGTGATGTCCTTTGCGATCGACAAATGCTTGCTCATTCACTGATGGCGCATCAATTCGAATAAGTGTACCTACCATCAATATATCTATCACCCCTATCGTGGAATCCGCCGGGGGGAATTATTCACGGAAAAGAATATTTTGGTATCGTCAAAATCGCAAAGTGAACGTTTCCCCGTGTGGGCATAGTGAATGAGTTTCAATGTATCGTTAAAAACGTTCAAATCGAATTTTTCCCGAACGGGGAATTGTTCAATTTGCGATTTTGACGATACCAAAATATTCTTTTCCGTGATTAATTCCCCCGGCGGATTCCACGATAGGGGTGTATATATAATATATATCCATTTATTTATTTATTTATTTATTTAATTATTTACTCATTTATTTATTTATTTACTTGACCTATTGACGTGATTTCATTGTCAAATTATTATTTGTACCTGATTTTTCTTCTTTACTAGTAGTCTAGTAATTATTTTTTATTATTCATATGTGTATTACATATACTTGTTATTATTATTTTTTATTTTTTATCTATTTCAATTGAAGGTTTTTTCGTATTTTCCTTCAGAAATAATTTAATATTTTTTGTTCAATGCAATTCTTAAAATTAGCCTAATATATAATGTTTCAGAAGAAAAATATAATTTATCATAGCTATCTCTGTATTGTAAAATGTGTGGTAACAAAACCTATTGTAAATTTGTATACGAAATAAAATTATCTATCTATCTATTTCAATAGCCCCAGCAATACATGGCATTTCGGCTTTGTGAAAAAAACTCCTCGGTTACAGTGACTGCATTGTCAGGCCATTTCACTTCTTCGTCTAATAAGAAATAAACAAAATTATAATAAGAAGTAAGTTTGGAAAAAGTTACAACTTACATAATAATTTTGAAATTATTTAGAATCGAGCCAAGACCACCGAAGGACTGTTCGACTTAAAATTATTTTATCTTCACCACAAGGAATTGTGTTAAATTAAGTAATTGCAAAGATGCAAGTTGGATTTATCCTTATTTAAGTAAAGAAAGTGTTCAATTAAGTGAAATATAAAAGAAAATATTAAGGTTACAAATTCACAACGCAGCGCTTAGATTACTAACGGAGGAAGAAATTCAACAGGAAAAAAAAATTGAACAGAGCAACTTTAGGAGTTACCACGGGCGTTGTAAGTGGAAATTAAATAGCGTTGCAATATAGTTATTAACATTCGATATTTATTAGATTTCACCAGTACTAAGAGTGAAATAAACCAATATTTAAATATTTTTTTTTTTTTTAAATACTTCTCTCGGGAAAGGCGAACCTATAACGCTTCAACAGCGCCCCGAGATGCTTGCAGATGAATGTTAGTTCTGCACTTAAATTGCTGCAAATTGTATACTTCTGGAAATATATCCCCAGGAAGCGAGTTCCAAAGTTTGCTTGTCCTGTAACAGAAAGAGTTTTGGAAAGTTGATGTCCTCGCGGTTGTCAAGTGTACTGTACTGGTCATGAGCATTAGCAGCCTGTCTTGTGGGGCGCCCCAAAGTTGCATTTCGAGGGATAATGTCTTTGAGTTCCTCGGAACATCTACCATGGAAGTACCTATAGAACAGGCATAGGTCAGCGACTTGTCTTCTGTGCACCAACGGTTGAAGATTCGATGTAAGTGTAGGGTCTCCAATAAGTCGAACTGCTTGTCTCTGTATGCATTCAAGTAGGTTAAGTGAATGTTTTGAGGCCGAGCTCCATATATGGGAACAATATTCCAGGCCTGGTCTAACCTCAGCTTTGTAGAGAAGGAGAAGTTGCTTGGGGCTAAAGTACCTCTTTGCTCTAAATAGGTAGCTCAACTTAGCGGACGCCGATCTTGCGATATTGGAAATGTGGTCCTGTCATGTGATTCCTGAATTGACTGTAACTCCTAGAAGGTGCATTGAGTCCTTGGAATGGATTGGATGGTCATCCATTTGGATCTGAGGAACTGTTGATGCATTTTTCCTAGAAAATGTTGTGAGCTGTGTCTTGTTTGCATTAAATACAACCAAGTTGTCTTTTCCCCACTGTAATTATTATGTCTCGGACAATCTCTCAACAACCAAAAAGCATTCGCAAATCCTCCCTTTATTTCCTTGGTTCTAATTAAAAAAAAAGCAACAGACTTTAAAACTTATTTCCATAAAAACTGCTTGCCTTTTCAATTTCCACCTGCAAATTTACGAAGGAATTCAGTCAAATTCCGGGGGGAATTTTTGTTCACGATACAAATTATTTATTCCGGGGGGAATTTTTTCCCTTTTTCGAAATTCATTGCCGATAGGTAGGTACCTATTTTTGAAAAATGGGGTATATGTTTCGGGGGGAATTTTGTTCACGATAGCCCTGATTGTTGCCTTTGATACTCCATGCATTATTCCGACACCATGGTACTGACTTCCATTGCCAAGTCAATGAAGCTTTATAGCTTTTCACTGAAAGTAATCGTAACCTCACATTGAATAACAACGAACATGTCAAAATCATACATTTCGTAAAAAAAAAAATAAAAACAAAACGATCATACAACACTTCCAGTTCCAATGAAATCTATGAATCTATGAAACAGAAAGTTGTATGTGTCGTATGATGGGAATGTATGTTGGATGATAATGTATGTGATGTATGATCTGTAAAACAGGCCCCAACTTTAAAATTTATTAAATTTGTTTACAAGTACCTAAGTGATTGGTATGCACAAGCCTTTATCCGGCTTGATAGAATTGTTCCAATTCTGGCGTGTTCAACGGTCTTACTATTCCCTGGAATGTCTCTATGCCCCGGTCCGGGACCCAAAATAGTTTCAAAATTATGTGAAGTTAAAATCGCATTCTCCATAATTATGTCTTATTAATTATGTCCTCCACTGTGATCATTTCGCAGCATCCCCAAAGTATGCAGTAACTATTTGCCCATAAGTATCTGGACATTCAAATTCAGTTAGTCATTCAGTCAACATCAACTCATCAGCAATTAAGCACGTACTAGTGTGTACTCTTAATAGGCGATACAAACTTTCTTTGTTGACGGTCAACCTGCGCCTGGGGGTTTTACGAAAAATAAAAGCAAGAACAGTCTAAAGCCCCCTCAATGTTCATTGTCGCTGTGCCTGACAAAAGGTGATAATTACCTGCTTCACATACATACATCAGGTGAACAACAATGCTGCTTGGCTTCGTAGTAAGGAAGACCACAAATGATCTCTTAGAGAACTTAGCCACATCTCCAAGAATTAATACTTCTTCGTGTGCTGGATTTTGTTAACAACAACAACGGAAAAAATCGTTATTATTCCAAACACTTAGGCAGAGGTGAGCCTGAACCCATTTAAATTCCATGCACATGCTTTTGCGGTGTGGTGGTGGGGTATGCTGTATGCAAATTAAAGAACAGTGTTCTACACTTCAACTCAAGCTGCACCATGTCATTGTGTTTATGCGAAGAGCCATCACCTCTACATTGTACTAATCAGCATGAACCACAACCACCCCCCCTCTGACAGTACACTAAGTACATGCCCATCATGTGCCTGAGGGGTGTGGTGGAGTAAGACCAGTTGCCAGATTAACCATCATATTCTGAAGAATCCGCTTCAGAAAGAGGGACAAACCTCTTCTGTTCACAACGTTACGTGTGCTGTGCGCTTCGGCTTCCTCATACCATTCTGTTCTGGTTTTGTACCCTGTTCCTCATTCTGCAGGTTCTACCTGTGTATATCGGTCGCGTTGCTCCCCATACATCCAGAGCATACGAAGAAAACCAGCAGCAGAAGAAAGAAGAGCCCAACCAAAGCACACACAAAGGTTTTGGTTTTGGTTTTGGCTGTCATTCCTGCATTCCCCCCAGTTGGCCAGGTATTGTTGGACTGTTGTAGTGCCATCTTGGAGTGGTCACGCACCTTCAGCTTAAAACAGTAAACCGAAGACGCTTTTCAGTTCATTTGTGACCTAGACCTCGTGAAAGTTGCTCACCAAAAAATATTTCGTCTTTATTGTCGGTCGGTTGTTCTTCTGTCTTCTGTATTTCCATTTGTGGTTTTGTGCTAGTGACGTAGATACGAGTACCACTGTTGGTCGGGCTTTAGGGCCAGCTGGTGACAACGCCATATCGTCAGGTGTATATGAGGTGATAGATGGTCGATAATTAACCGTGTTGAGAGATTTCGCTTTGCGGAATATTTGTCTAATAAATACGTTGACCGAAGACGGTAGTGTCCGCAGAAAAGTAAAGAAAAAAAAAATAGTAAATCGTACTTTCGCTGCCGGAAGACTAGACAAGTGTTAATTTTAGAGAGTGAAACGGATTTAAGTAATTTTTTTTTTTTGCTATACAAAATAATATTTTTTAACTGAAAGAAAATCTATTTTAAATCGAAAGAAAATAATAATAGTACAAAAAATGAAAATGATGAATAAGCTCGCGGTATTTCTAGTGTGTGCGTTTATTTGCGGAACTTTGGCAGAGCAACGTAAGTTAAATGCATTTTTCTCTTAAGTATAAATTAATATTAATTCCTAATACCATATACCTAATTAAAAGTATTTTTTGGGAGCCAGAAAATTACTCACGTTCCACATCAATCATGTCAGGACGAAAAAATTTGCTAGTTTTTTCAGAAATCTGGAAATCTATAATTCAGCTTTGTTCGGTATGTCTGCAAGACTATTCTTAATGAATTCCTTTTATTTGATCAAACATCCAATATATTCGCAAGACTCTTCAAGAAATTGTAGTTGTAGATAGGAGAAGCTTTCTGGTACATTATATACGAAGTTTATAAAAACAGCACAAATTGAATCCTAGGATTCATTTTTTTTCCAATATTTATTTTAGACTAGCTGTAAACGACCGGCTTTGCTCGTTCGTGTCCAGGAATTCTATTGCCTAGATACATTTTTGTCTATCAGGATAATGCATATTATAATGTTCCAAATTTTACAAACATTGGCTCCCCTAGCGTTTGAAATGTATTTTTTTTTTGTAGGTGCTACGCTTTTTTGTCCAATTTTGACTAAACTGCACAAGAACACTCCCGGGGCAATACCTAAAAGAATGCCTGAAAATCGCCTCAACCGTTTCGATGGTTATTAAGATATACGATTTTTAAGTTTTTTTTTTGTATGGGAGAAGCCACTCCCCTTTGACAAATTTTGTCAAACTTTACAGAAACTCCTCTGCGCCCATATAAAAAAGATTTGCTCAGTATTTAAGCTCATTCGGTTCGGTGGTTTTCGAATTTTGCGATTATTGGGATTACATATTCCCTATAAATGGAAATTTAGATTTTTTCGATTTTCCGACTTTTCGTTCTAGGTTTTCCGAATTTTCCTTTTTGCTAAACCACCTCTGATTCAAGACGAACAAAATAAAAGAAGAAGAATCCTAATCGGTCCAGAAGTTGTCGAGCTTTTGCGAGACAAATGCACATCAATTTATTTATTTACTAGCGGACCCGGCAAACGTTGTTTTGTCTGCTCGTACATTTTCATTGTTCGTCAATTGTTCAGCGGCCGTTTTATTTAAACGATGTGTCCGGACTGATTCTCCGTGTGCTTCGACCAATATTTCATCAGGTGTGTGCTCTCGAATTGTATTGTCTAGATATATACTTTCCCATGACTGTCGAAAAATAGCATTCGAAATGTGTTTTTTTTGTTATGAGAGGTGACCTTTTGCCCAATCCCGCCAGGTTTCCTAAAATGCTTCAAACAGGCAATGTTAAGATATATCTAGTGATTTAAATAACTTTGTTGTAAGGATGGTGCCATGGCCCGTTTTCCAATCCCATCCATACTTCACGCGGTTGTTTGTTTGGACAATACATATCAATGTCTACAATTTTACAATTTTAGCTCCCATGGGTGTCGAGAAATATCATTTGAAATGTATCTATATTCTTTTTATATGGGAGGTACCACGCCCCTTTATCCAATTTTGATCAAACTTTCACAGAAACACTTTTGGGCAAATAACAAATATTTTCTTAAAATTTGAGTTCAATCAGTTCGGTAGTTTTCTAGATATAAGATTTTTTTTGTCTTTTTTTCGTATGGGAGGTGCCACGCCCTTTTGTCTAATTTTCACCAAATGTGAATCTAAACCATCCTTGGAGCCACTCAAACACACACACAAAGTTTCATCAAAATCGGTCCAGCCGTTTAGGAGGAGTTCGATTACAACACACGTACAGACGAATGATATATATAAAATAATACTAGCTGTACCTGCCCGGCTTTTAATGGAAAGTGTCAAGCCCCTTAGTCCGATTCTGCCCACATTTTATTAAATGCTTTCAACAAGCAATAAACGTTTAGTTACTAAATTTCAATGCTAAAGCTACTATAAATGTCAAGATAGAGTGTAATTTTTAGATTTGGGTATTCCGCGCCATCTATAAGAAAACTAAGATAGAAGCTTTAGAGTTACGAGGACTTCTCCTTTCATAGGAAATAATATTGTGTATTGACACTCGGTCATACCGCGTCTAGCGGATTTCGGCGGAACCCTAATCACAGGATAAGTCACTCCATTAACTGTCAAATCGTATGAAAATTTGTGTTTCGAAAAATAAAAAAATTAAATTTAATAAGTAGAGACTGTTATTTACCAAATTTAGTAGTGAATTTAAGAAAAGGAATATTAAAAAGTAAATCTATACCAAAAAACAGCTATAAAAACCAACTAATAAATAGATTTTGATTCTTTTAAATATGTTTCGGTCAAATAAATGTAATTGTACCTTTCCCTCGTGAAAACAAATTGTGATACGTGATAATTGAAATTAAATATGTTGAAGTTAATATTTTCTATGTTGAATAGATTTTGTGGTCAAGTGCAAGAATGATGGCAGAAGAAACTATACATTAAAAACTGGGGAACTCTGTGGAGTTAAATATTGCACATCGTACAGGAATCCAAATAATGTACATCTATGCACCGAATTCTCAAAAAAGTTCATAATGATCGGAACAATCCAAATAATTTTCTTATTTGTAGCCGCCATTTGAAAAAGAACAAATTTTAACTCCTCTTTCACAAGGATATCTTCTTATATTATTTCCTTTTGGACTAAGCATTCTCAACTAAAAACCTGCCGCAATCTTGTATTGCGTGTGGAGAAAATTAAATCCAAATATGAGTTATATTAAATCCTAAAGGGCAACAGATAACACGATAAAAAAAATTGTTCTATAATTGGTAACTTCGAGTGCTTTGTTTACAATTTTTTAAGGCATGATTTTATTCACATTTCTTAGTTTTTCACAAATATTTTACTTGTTGTATATACTTTGACATTTTGTAGAGGCATTCTGATATCAAATTTGTTAATGTCTATACAATAATTTTAAAATAGAATGTTTTGCGCGCGCTTCCAATTTATAATTTCAGTAGGAACTTCTGTGATGAAATCAACTGTCACAAATCTTATCCTGTGATTCGGGTACGTAAAAATCTTGGTAGGTGGCGTGGAAATCAATTTACCGAGTCACAATGGTTTAGCTTTAGATCAATCAACGGACTACTTTTTCAACTGTCGAGGAAAAGCGTTTGCAATAATGATTTCTTTGTATGGAAGAGGGCACGCTTCTTTGTAGAATTTTGACCAAACACTCTCTCAAAATTGTCTTAACATTTGAACTTAAATGCTTCGGTAGTTTTCGAAATATAAGATTATACAATAATTTTTTTTTTTATGGGAGGTGTCGCGCTCCATTGTCATATTTAGCTCTTCCCCCTTCCACCATTAGTGTCATAATAGTGTCACTATTACAACGCTCTGAAAGAACTTTTAAAATTTGCTGACTCCCGCCATTACAACGCTGAAGGAATTTTTAAAATCGGCCGAGTAGGTACCTAGTTCTAGTAACCAACTCATCCGTCATTACAACGTTGAAAGCATTAAATTTAAATTTAATATTTTCGATATGAAAATTAGGTATACAGGGAAAACCACATTTTCGCATTAGCTCCAAATAAAGGTCCAAATTTTTGCAAATAAATTATTTTCATTTAGATATTACATACTTTGCATTTGAGCCAAATCGGTACATACATAGGAATTGTCGAAAAAAGCAAACCCAGTGCCATCTATGGCTGGGTGCCTACCATATAAACAAGAACATTTTGGAGCATCACACGAACCTTTGGTGTGAATATAAGGCGGAAAGCTTCAGTGGTTTAGCCGCCATTGTCGGACTTACAGTGACGGCAAAAACATTCCGGATTTTTTCTATAATATTTTCCTTATATTAGGTATATTTTAAAGGTATTATATTTTAAAGGTAACTATAAACGTTTCTAATGGAATTCTTCAAATTATTAATTGTATTAAGTTAAAGGATTTCTCCTTGATGTTAAGAAAAATATTACATATATCAAGAAAAAATCCGGAATGTTTTTGCCGTCACTGGTACATACGCACCAACGTTTTTTTTAGAAGATAGATAGATAGATAGAAGAGAGATTCCTTTTTGTAATAATACAGTTTACGCAGAGCAGACTATAACGATTATTTTTAAATTTCAAAATTAGCAATATGTCGTATTATACCCTCCATAGACTCTCGATCTTCGGCTACTGACTCTAAACCATCAAGGGCAATCCTCGGGTAGAGCTAAGATTATTATGGACCTCATTTCCTGATGACCACTTTTTCACACGAAAGCCATTGATTTAACTATCTCTTGACTGAATATTTTTGGCTGGTTTTCACCCCTCCAGCAGATCTGCCAATTTTAACGGTTATACTTCCTTTATCGTGGGACTATTTTCCACCTTGGTCAGAGGGATAGATCCATCATGATCAATGACCTCTTTGGGATTGAGCCTTTAATGATATTCCAACAAGGTCCGAGTCTTTGTTGGCAGCTCGGAACGTTCAGACATCTAGAATAGGTGCTGGAGGAATGCCTTACGTCGATTTTATCAATTTGGCTGACAGTTTAATAAATTATTGGGGTGAGGAAACCGTCGGCTGTAGTTCTTAAGCTTGTTGAATGCGCCTCAAAATTATCACCCCTTTGTTAGGTGTGGGCCTGACTATTCTTGAAATTTTGTAAAGCAAAGCCTCTTGTATTGTGGGTGCGTTTGAACTGGCTCGAATTTCAGCTTGTTCTTGTTACACAGTCGAGCTCTATAACTAGCTGGAGCAATACAATGGTAGACGTTTTCTCCTCGTGCGCATTGATAAAGTTGGATGCGTGCCTATCATCGATTAGCACATAGGCGATTTGGTAGGCAGTTTGACTATCTCGATATAGACAGGTTGTTCCTTGATTTAAATTAGGGATCAATATCCAATGAACCGTGAGCCTTATAATGAATCAAAGCTTTGGTTTTAGTTAAACCCGTCTTAAACCGAACAAAGGTATAACTTATACCAATATTTGGTATCGCCTCCACTCTCATCCCCATTCAATTCCTGCAGAATTTGCACATATAGCCACTTATCGTTTGTTGTCTTCCGGTCAGGCTCGAAACGATCCATGGCTTTAGTTCCTTCGGGTCCCTTTGGATTTTCTTTACAGATCTCATCCTTTAGGCGGTCTGCTTTCTCCTTCACAGATTTTTCTTATAATCGACGCCGGCTGTGGATTTCCTATGCTTTTTTTTAAGCATCTCTTCCATCCGTCAGGGTTAGGGGGACTTCTCCTTCCATCGTAAGCAATAGCCTTCGATAGCAATAGCCTTCGGTAGTCATTTCTTCATTTCTTTTCATCCGTCCGTCATTTGCCTTGACTTTTTGGGTACTGGTGGGTTTGAATTTTAATGGTCAAGCCTTGGTTTCAGAGTCCACATGAAGGGTATTGCGGACCTGTGATAAACAAGACAATTATTGTCTTAAGCATTGCTAATCTGAAGAAGTTGAGCCCAATATCTTCCGCGTCTAGAGATCCTTCCTTATTGGTGTCCTGAGACCATTTCCATCTTTTTTAGAAGATCCGGGGAAGTTTTCGTTTTTTTTTTTTTTGAGTTTGTGTCGATAATTTTGTAGTTAGGGAAGTATGATCCGCCCGCCAGAGGGCTATTGCTATTAAGCCTCTAAGCCTCAGAACAATACTCTGCTATGCCACCGATCATAAAGAGAAACGTATTCAAAAACAGTTTCTCGGCCGTTACACCCAAAAAGGAGTTTCTTCTTTGTAGTAGAGTTAAATGTTTACATTCCATAAAAGATAGAAGTGATCTACCGATTGCATGTAGTCTCTGTAATAGAAACGGTCGAAAGGATATTTACCACTTTATTACTGTTTATATAATTTTGTAAGAAATGCGTAGGCCGAGGCTCTTAAGTTTAATATTTCGGGAAGTACTCACCAAGCACTTAGGGTTGGCCGTTGCGTTGGGGGTTTCTAATTCGAATATGTGAAATTCCTATCATTTTCGAACTCGCTATTCTCACGACATCTGTCTGCTGTCATCGACAAGCAATCGAAATTCGTGTTTTATTTCCTCTTTAACATTTTAGCAAAACTCAAGCAAAGGAAAACGTCAAAAAATTAGCCTATAGGATAATTTATTATCTTGCTCCCGGAGCAGTATCATTTTTTGACAGCTGAAAAAGCTGAAAAATCTGCGGATAATTAATTAGCGCAATTGACACACGACTTAAACTTTTAAAATCATTATTGACAGTAAAAACTCAATAAACTAAGGTCAAACTTGAATTAAAAAAAAAAATCTCTAAAACAAAATGTCGTCAAATTTATTCAAGTATGACAGCGCATGCCCTACTTGCATGTTCGAATTCGAACAACGAAATAAATCGCTCTTAATCTTAAGAGTGGTTGTGATTGGAATGGAATTTGTATAAGTCTGCACTAATAACCGTTGGTGAAAAGGTTTATGAAGTTCTTAATTCAGGAGGTGGCGGTGAATACGGCCTTTAGTCATATTACTTAATAAAGGGTCCGCCAAATAACTTTTTTTTTTTTTTGAAAATGCTATAAAAAAAACTACTGAATATTTTCTCAAATTTCTTTTTTTATTTGAAAGTACAATCCTTCCGGTTAATAATGGAAAATAATTTCATTCAAATGGCTGCCTCGGCTGGCCATGCAGTAGCCTACACGATCGGTCCAATTTTTAAGCACATTATCGATTGTGTGCAGCTGTATTTCACCAATAGCTTCACGAATATTGTCCTTTAAAGCGTCAATTGGCTCTGCCATGTCGGCGTAACACTTATCTTTTACGGCACTCCAAAAATAATAGTCCAACGGTGTCAAATCGCAGCTCCGCGGTGGCCAAACGACATCAGCTCTGCGGCTGATAATGCGATCTTTAAAAACAGGGCGCAAAACATTGAGTGTAGCTTCGGCTGTGTGGCACGTAGCGCCGTCCTGTGGAAACCAAATGTTGCCAATATCCTCCTCTTCAATTTTTGTGAACAAAAATTCGTTCAACATGGCCCGATAACGATCGCCATTGACTGTAACGGCCACTCCTTGCTCATTTTCGAAGAAAAATGGCCCAATTATGCCTCTGGACCAAAATCCGCACCAAACAGTGACTCCTTTTGGGTATATCGGCTTTTCAATGTATGCGTGCGGGTTTTTTGTGCCCCAAATGCGACAATTTTGCTTGTTTACATACCCGCCAAGATCAAAATGAGCTTCATCTGAAAAGATGATTTTTTTTGGCAAAATCGGCATCTTCTCTAAGTCGATCGCAGGCCCACTTAGCGAAGCGAAAACGCATCGGATGGTCAGTTGGCTTCAACTCCTGAACCAATTGGACTTTGTATGGCGTCGCGTCATACCAAGGTCTTTATGCAAAATTCATCTCAATGATGTCTCCGAAATGTTCAATTGTTGAGAACGACGGTGAATTGATGTTGATGGCGCTTCACGCACACTTTCTGCCACAGCAGCAATTTTCTCGGGTGTACGCACTGTTTTTGGCTTTTCACGCTTTGGTTTATCGATGAGGATGACAGTTTCTTTCACTTTTTTCACAAGATAACGAACATACGGAGCTGACGGTGCTTCTCTTCTTCCAAAATCCGTACGCAATTTTCGCACACATTCTGCAACATTACCATGATTTTCAAAGTAATGTCGCAATATTTCCCAGCGTTGTTCAAGCGTATACACAACCATATTCGTTCAGCGGAAGGATGAAACTAATTATCTGTCAAATCAGACATAAGCTAAGTGTTACCATTCGCGAAATAAGCACTAGTTGAAAAAAAAAAACGTTAGATGGCGGACCCTTTATTTACTTTTTAGTTAGTTATAAGCAAAGTTTTCTTGTTTCTTATAAGCTTCTGTCTAATAAAATAAATAAATCCAAAGATAGTCCCCTCTTCCCGATTGGGGATGGCTTCTCTGAAGAAATACAAAGTACCTAATGCTGAACTGAATACACCATACAGTCTTTTGTCTCTGTTAGCTATATTTTCGACATGGTCCTTCAAGCCGGAAAAATGGCAGAGTTACCATGTCAATATTCTTAAGATTTTTGTATTGTTTTTTAAAGTAAATTTTAGATAAAATAGGGGAATTCTAATAATAAGATTGACAAAACATAAAGGATTAAAATATGCAATATGCAACTTTGTATGACAATATTATCGCCTTATAGGCGATGTGATGAAAAATAAAAATTACCCACCCATCGTGATCGTTACGAATCGACAAGGGATACGGAATACCTAATAATAATTGCTTCAACGCGATTAGCGACAGTGCATGCATCTGACTATTTGTTTACAATATTCATTCATTCATAATCATAAGTTCAAACGAAATAGCGTGCCAGCCACTTCGTAATACAAGTCGACATAACAAGACTGTCCAATTTACTATTAATTTCATTTAATGACAGACAAACTGTTAGTGCTCACTGCTTCATTTAAATGCCAAACAACTATGATGACAGCACGATTATCGAAAAAAAAAAACTGTAATTAAATTAATTTAATTTGTGTAAATGTGTATACTTCCAGCCTACTATCTGCAGCAGTGTCCCAGAGACGAAGATGTCGTCAACCAATGTTTACGTGACAGTGGAAACAGATTGATCCATTTCCTGCGGCAGGGTGTTCCAGAACTGGACATGCACGAGGTAAGGAATACTTTCCTTAATTTTTTTTTTAATTTTCTCTTAATATCATTTTCGAAATTTAATTTGCTGGCTGACCCAGAAGATCCCAATCAAACGGAGCAGTTAGCACTCAATCTGTCCGAAACCAGTTCTTTTCTTATTTTTAACCGAAAACCTAAAGTAGGTTCAGATGGTAGATACTTTGGGGTTCAATGAACTGCTTAGTGATGGGCAGTAGATATTTATGTCACTGTTACGAACTGGTTCTATAAGTTTGCTGAATCGTTTAAATGAGATGCAAATGCAATCGAACAGGAAAAGTGTGCTTTGCTGCAATTTGTCGTGTTGTGATTATAAAGATGTAATCAGCACATGCAAATTAATTGATTTTCTAATTAATTGTTTAAGCTGATTGCTATTGGTTTTGCCATCATGTTAAGTGAATACATTTATAAATAAATCATACTAAAGTTGGATGGTAATCGATGAATATTCTGGATTAGCAGGAAGAGTGGAAACAACGGGGTTTCGATTTTATAATATTTTTAGCCTTGCGATTGTAAAGTTCAAATGTCTGCTGATCATATTTCAAACAAGTGGAACCTATAAAATGTTTTATTTATTTTCTTGTGTAATCTTTCTATTAAATTGCGTTGATTGAATGAGAAAGATTGAAGACGTTGAAAATATAACGATAAGTACACAGTTAAGGCAGGTGAGAGTTTCATCGAGCCCAAATCTGTTTAGATACGCTCGGAAGCATCCGTGTCCAGTCAGAAGCCCTTAAGGTAGGTAGGTAAATGGATGCTCTAGTAGCTTCACTTATACCATCAACTGGGTCCATTGTGTCCAGTTAAGCGAATCATCCATTGCAGCATTGCATACCTGTTGGACTTTTTTTTCCGTTGGGAGGGGTAATCTTCTAAAGACGAAACTCAGCATGTACTGAGTGAAGGTATGGGATTTTTACCCACTAAACTCCCCTCCCACAGCCCATAGCACACGGTACTGCCGTCAAGCATTCCATCGCGGGGGGGTTTTAGCCTGTTGTATTCAGCTCAGTCATGTTTGCTAATCTATACTATTATATAAAGACGTAACTGATAAAATTATGTTCGCAGTGTTCTCAGAAACTACTGAACGGATTTTGATGAAACCTTCACTAAAATATTCTTTAAACAACTCTGCGTGCAGTAGGCTATATATAATTGCGTTTTAATCCTTTAATTATGCAGAAAAAAACAAATTTCCTTTTGTACGCTATACATAATGCCATTCCATTCCATTTATTTTGACTTTCCGTCATTCAACTTGCCATAATATTCATAAATCTCAATCAATACAAAAAAGCTTTTAACTGTTTTTAGGCAATTCTTCCCCGAGTATTTTGAGCTATCATTCATCTTTCTACTCCATCCAGAAGCCGAGAAACAATAAATTAAACATCAGATCTTAGTTGATCAAATGCGAAATCAATGCTAAAGCAATAATTTTCTGTTGTTGCTCTGCTTTGGGGTGGTGGGTGTAAATCGCAAGCATGATCATGATTTGATATGGCTTATGTGCGAAGTGCGAGTAGGCTGTACGGTGCATAGCGCTTGGTAGAAAGAATGAGAGGTACACTGCGTTCGTTATTCATGCCATATTTTGTTGTTGAAACTTTCAAAGCAATATATTTATATGTTTTCTGAAAAATATAAGTTATCCAAACGCGTGATATATTTTTCTGGTAAGTCATTACATTATGTCAATCATCGAAATTCTGTCTGTTGGTCTGACTTAGTTCTTCTTTTTTCAACAGGAAAGTGCACAAGGTCTTAATAAATCGTTTTTTTTATATACAACAAACGTTTACACTTTCCTGATATTTAATAAATGTTTCATCTTCTGTTGTTATATTATAAGCAAGTAGTCACATAAAAACGTGTCATATTTTATTTTATTTATTGAAATATAGATTGGGGTAGTCCTTCGGGAAAATGTTTTCTCCCACGGGCAACTATATGTGGGAATATCGCGCGTGGGTTCAAGATCTAATCAATACCTTCTTCTTCCGGATAATAACAAGACTCTAAGGTCCAGTTTCAAGATTAGCTGATAAAGTCTCGGATAGACTATCCGGAACTTATATGTCAGCTAAACTTCAACTTTTGGTTTCAAATGTTTTGTATAGTGATATCTGACATATATAGTCTCGGATAGAGTATCAGCCGGTTCACGTGGCTGTTAAATCCTTTATCCGGAATATAAACAAAATATTTATTTGAAGTGTCTGGAAAAAATATAGTTTCAGAGCATTTTTTCATTCACAAGCGTAGACAGCAGTCACAGGTGTCCTAACATGGATTTGTTTGTGAAGAATATATAATATTAAAGAATATTACGATCATATTACACGCCCCATAGTATTTCGCCCACGGCCAAATTATTTTGAAATACTCGACAATGAAGATTTCAGAATTCGATTCCGACTTACCAGAACGGCCGTAAACGTGACTGTGAAAGGAAAATTTTATTCACTTTTCTCATAAACCTTCCACCACGAAGGGGCCGGCCGGTGACCTTGCCATTGCGTCCTTTTCTGGACGTTGTTGGTGTGGAGGCTTAAGTTGTTATGATTCAACAGGCTATGCTGTCGGCGGCTTTAGTCGCCAGTATAGGGTCACCCATGACAGACAGGCTGTTTTAATGAACAACGAATAAGCAACTCCTGGAGAGCTTATCTACTTCCCCCCTCATCACCCACACGGGTCATACGACCCGTGCCGATAGTCAGCCTGGTTGGGAGCCCTGAGTAAAAAATATCCGGATACCTCCTCCAGCTTTTGTTAGAATTCTTTTTGAATTTTTGCTGGCTCAATTTTTTCTTTCGTTAATTTATCAAAGACCTTTTTTCTTTTGGCTTTCCTAAAACAACAAAAAATATTGGAAAACACGAAACAAACAAAGACAAAACAAATGACATGGTGTATCAAAACAAACTTAGTGGCTGATAAATTTTTCCACAAGTTAGTTTATCAGAGGCTTTGACGATGAAACGAAAAAAATATCAGCAGCTTTTATCTAGTGGTAACCGTTGTGTGTCGGAACCTTTGAAACGGACCAAATATAAGTTTATTTGTTTACTAAAAGCGAGCGACGCAAGGCGAGCACGGGTCAGCTAGTAAAAAATAAAATAAATAGGCGGCGCAACAGGCGGTAGACACCCAAGGCCTAGCTTCTCGCAACCATTCGTTTTGTGTGAGTTTCTATTTTTGGAACGAATGGAAGGGACCTACAATTTTATGCCGAGTCCCAACGGCTTTATTGAGAAAGCTTTTTCAGGACAGTCATATACTCTCGGATGTTTGTCAGACGTTCGCGAGAGGTGGCGCAGTAGAAAAAACCTTAAGATGTAATTTGTTTTTCCGGGGATCGAACCTGGGATCCCTCGCACAGTAGTCCAGCACACTAACCACTGCGCTACTGCGCCCACTAATACACACTTCAAACAATTAGCAATTTATGTTCTTCTTTCGAAGTTTGCCGATCTTTGATTCCTGCGAGATTGTTGATGGGTTTGGTTGCTCTCCATAACTCTTTCCAGCCGACGAAGTTCCTTTATAATTATCGCTGTAACTTGCTTTACCCCTGTTCTTGGGGGTTGCTACTTCTCCAATTATTTCTTCTATTTCTCTACGTTCTACACAAAAACGTGGGCACTCAAAGAATACGTGCTGCGCATCTTCCCTGGCATCTCCACAGTTAAGGCAGGTGGGAGATTCATCGAGCACGAATCTGTTTAGATACGCTCGGAAGCATCTGTGTCCGGTCAGAAGCTGGCTGAGGTAGAAGTCCACTTCTCCATGCCGCCGTTCATCAATTTCTGAATTTCCGGAATAAGACGATGCGTCCATATTCCTTTTGCAGATTGGTTCCATCTCTCCTGCCAAGTTCTAATGCTTCGCTTGGTTGAATTTCGGGGATCTTGAATTTCGGGCATCTTGAATATTAGCACGGCGCCATATTTCTTTGCTCCTCCTCTCCATCTCCTTCCTGAATTGTTTCATCTAGGATTGCAGTTACCCTCCCGTCTAGGATTACGTCTATTGTACAGTGAGGTTTTCTACAACTATACAGATGCTTTGAATGTCCGCCAGCCTCATCAATTGCCACTTCCAATCGGTTACATAATGATTCGCTCCAATATTTTATCCATTGTGTCTAACATAACATATTATGGGACGATATGACGAAGGCTTCTCTGGTGGTTTTTTCCCTTAAGGCAGCAGCACCAGACGCTGCTTTTTCCATTTTTTTTGGAAAAACTCCTTCTGTTAGACACTTGTTATAGAGTTCCACAAATGGTTGGGCATTTGTTTTGATGGCTGACTTCAGGAACTTCACGACAGGAATTGAGTTCTCATCAAAAATCATTATAAATTTTGAAGAAAATTTCATGACAAAGCTCATCCCAGGATACTGACTTTTAAGGAATGCATACATTTTGCTTGTACTTTTGAAAGCATCCAGCTTTATCATGAGTTTGCAAGTAGTCATCGGAGTACCTAGAATATAGTCAGTGTAGTTCCATGTTTGGCAAGTTCATCAGCCTTTAAAATTCCTGGGAAGTCTATGCAGAGCTAAATGACAGAGAGGATATTTACCACTTCATATGGCATGCTGTTGGTCTTACACAGAAGACTGCAGTATTGTCGAAAACACTCGGGAGATGATACACTGTATATAGGTACCCGGGCACCCCGGCACCCAGCAAAGGTAAATTTTGAACTAGTCCGCCATCTCCGTAAGAGATGACAGACAGTCTCCTGCTAATTGATTTGATAGAGACTGATTCCAAGAAATTGATTGGCGCTCGGTTTCAATGATTGGGATAAGAAGAAAGGAGGAACTTAAATTTAGTCAATCGGAGAAGAGACCACATCTGTAAAGAATATTTATAATAATCCTTCTTTCAAAATGATTTGATAGTAATGGTTACTTGAAAGAAACCCGAATGTCCAGTGGTCCACTGTCAAACTGCTCTAAGGCGAACTACTGCCCTCCCAATACACACCGAATCGCCCATCTAATTGGCTGGTTGAAGGTATTGAGGTATTTTACTGACACGGCAAAAGTAACGTCATCTGCATAAAATCTCCTTGCAACACTCCGCTTCCAGACATGTCAGACGTTCATTAACCACCAAATTCCAGAGAAGGGTAGATAGGTAGCTCCATAGGGTTCCTCTAGGGACAGATCTTCTGCCAGATGTCCTACCAGTTTAGAGTTAATAATTTGGCTAGTGAGCTACTAATCCTCAATGGTATATACACGTGTTAGCGTATGTATAGCCGTTGGTTAATTTGCGCATTTGTTCTGTTTCGATCCAAGTGACTACTAATGCTTGAGCTGGCTGCAAAATCCTGGTCTACTAAACGTTTCTTCGTCGTCCAAAATCTATACATCGTTTTCAAACAGCTTGGCAAGGTTGTGTTTGTTGAGGCTGAGGGAATCTTTTTTAGCATTGATGCCTCAGAAGACTCTTTGTTTGTTGGTCCAAAATAGTCTTCAGGATAGTGGCTTGGCTTTCGCCACTTGTTTCAACATGTACGCCAAAGACTAACTGGTAAACCATACTACAAGAGCCGTGTATGGCCTGATTTATTATTGAGCTCTATGTAAGCATTTTCTACAATTGCCGGTTGTTTATTTATGTGACGTTTCAGGATTTCAGCCCTATAACTACCTAGTAAAATGTGCATTTAGCAGTTTCTGCTGCTTCCCTCTTTTGGCTCAATATTCTTGCCTTGCTGCTTATGTTCTGCGTTGCAGCGTCTTTTATCATACATATTATGTCATTTACTGGGAAAAGAAACTCCCTTTCATACCACGGACAATTTTTATCATGTGGTTTTTAGCCTACCGACCTTTAGGCTACTTCTTTGATAATCTCGCGATACTGGGCTAGGACCACTAGAATAGTGGTGTGCAATTTGATTACTTTTGAGTAACGAATGAGTACTGATTACTTCAAGTTCAGTATTCGGTATTTGGTATTCGATACCTAGTACTTTGTCTCGCAGTCAAATGTTTATAGGCTATAGGTATACATGTAGAGCTACATCTTTTTCTTTTATACACATTCGCATCTATCAGCGATTGTTAAGCCTATTAATTAAATGTTTGTTTGTACCTACATATTCACAAATGAAATGTACTCAAATCTACTCACCTGCAAAAAAGTAAACTCAGTAATCAGTAATCAATAAATTCGTTGAATCTTGTTTCTTAAAAGTATTCAAGATCAGTTAATATACATAATTACTTGAATGCTTGCATACAACGAGTCCTGGTATTCGTATAAGACTCAGTAATCAATACTTTGATTAGGTACAAGGTACTTTTTGATTACTTTGATTACTTGACTACTGATTCCTGTGATGTGGTTTAAAATATGTGTGGAGAAAAGTAATCAAATTGGAACTGTATGAGTATCAAGTACATTGTAAGAGAATGGAAGATCATATTAGTATGTGACTGCATCTGCGAGACATGATGAACGAGGGAGACGAGGTTTGCTGGGTGTGTTGTGTATGTTGCTTTGTATTTGCAGGTAACATTATGTATGTGTATTTTAAATACTGATACTGATTGTTTCTATGGAGTTAGTGCTGCATGTTAGTAGTAAGCAAATGAGTATTAGTATCGAATACTTATTTTGAGTAGTATTCGGTATCGATACTCAATTCAAGTATCGAATACTAAATACCGAATAATTACTTTTTGCACATTACTACACTAGAAGATCTAACGCCTCAGCAACGTGTTTGTAAAAGCTAGTGTCTATAAATCGCATGTAAACAATTGGAACTCACATTAATTGTTACATTGGTCAAAGGGTTATACGACCCCAGGGCTCCGGAAGATTATAACTTCAAATGGAATCGTATTGTACCTACCAATAAACATTAAAATATCTTAGCTTCCCTGTAATCAATAATCAATAAGTAAGTAATCCGTCCAGTTGTGCTCTTTCAGAACTACAGTAGACGCTCGATATAGTGAACTAATAAAAACCAGGCCTCTTCACTATATCGAGCGGGAGTTTTTAAATGTTCAAATAAGCTAATTTGATATAAATAAACACATACCAACGTTTTGATTACAAAACACTAAAATAACAAAAAAATTGTATTAATCTTTAAAAAACACTGAGATGAAGACATTTTTTTGAGGAACACAGAAATAAATATAATTTTTTTCCATAATTCAATTTTTAAAAAATAATTTGTCACCTTCATTAAGGGTCTTCTTCGCCATCGTCGAAGACTAACCGCCACCTGTAGGAGCTGACTACATCAGTCAACTTCATTTCGAAACTCTAACTTCTCGTCGGAGGCAATAGACTGTTAAACTGTTTCGGTCACCATTCGCCTTTGCTTTCACTGAGGGAGAAACTCTAACCCTTTTTTTGTTTGTTGCTTGGTATGGTGGTTTGCTTCAATCAAGCTCTTCTGGTCAACACCAGTCTTTGTCCCGTGTCTTCTTCCAGTAGACAATCCATCCACTGACTTTTGATCAAGCAGAAGAACAGATTGATTCAACCACCCATTTCTGCCATGTATCAGTCTCTCTCTCCTCAGTGGTGGACTGTCAGAGGCAATAGACAGGGGGTAGACTGCTACGGTTACCCTCCGACTATACCCGAAGACAAACCGCCACCAGGAGATGCTAAATTCAAACATGTTTAATCAACTGAGTTGACTGTTTCAGCCATCACGGTAAGAAGTACGGAGATCCCATTCTTTAAAAGAAATTCGTAGGTAGTAATAGAGTTCCTACCTGTAATGTCCGGCCCATAATTTTTCTGTCCACTTCCTGTGTCCTGTTTTTGGGACAGTCTAGGTGGCTAACCTAACCTTCATAACTAAAATATCAAAAAAACACACAAATGAACGGTAAATTGTTCTAAAAAAATGTTGACATGCAGAAAAAAAAATCTGATTTCACTATATCGAGATTTTCATAGTTCACTATTTAGAGTAGTCTGTGTAAAATTTTGGTGGTTCACTATATTGGGTAGTTCACTATACAGAGGGTTCACTATACCGAGCGTCTACTGTAATTATTTGCATTTCTAAGAAAAAGCTGTAAACAATGATTAAACTATAAGCTATATGAAAGTTCAGCAAGTTATTGTAGACAAATTGCGTTAATTAACAGAGGTTATTATAGGCGTGAGTGTTAATCAATACAATAATTATTAGTGAATGATAATTTCATAGAATCCTATATAATCTACAATGTATTGACAAGTTTTAACCGACTTGTCTGACCTGTCGCTAATATTTTTATACCCGTTACCACACTGTGGTGAGGGTATATTCACTTTGTCATTCCATTTGTAACGCCCATAAGAAGGCGTTGTAGGTATGACAAACTATATATATTATTGATCAGCATCACTTTCTTAGTCGATCTAACGATGTCCGTCTGTCTGTCCATCTGTCCGCACGATTACGGCCGTAATTTAAGAGCTATCGACTTGAAATTTGGTATGTAAGCTTTTATCCACCAAACTGAGGCTAAGTTCGAAGATGAGCAAGATCGGATGAAAACTACTACTACCTCCCATACAAAAATATCAGATTTATATAGCTTTTTAATATGTTAAAAATTAAATTTAAATAGCTACAGTAAAGATAGCAAGTTTAAACTTTGCACATATTGTTTTAATAATATTTAAAAATTTTTGACAAAAAATGAGCTTGGTCGAATAAAAAGTACCCACACCTCCCATACAAATATATAATTTTTTAATACTAAAATATTTTTATTTTTTTTTTGTACAATAATATAGTACCGGGTATTTGAGCTTCGGCATAGTCGAAGATAATTGTCTTACTGGTTTATGATTTTTTTAAAATTGCTAAAAATTACCATTTTGGCCACTTTTTCCTCCTTTTCATACAAAATTTTTCTGAGATCATCCCATTCAAAAAATCATAAAAAATATTAGCGAAGAGATTTTTGAAAATTTTTTATTGCAGTTACTTTAGAATTGTTTGAAGAACAATTTTTGCATCAAAACATTTTTTTTTTGGAGCGATGAAAAAAGTCAAAAAAAGTAGACTTTTACAAAAGTTCTAAATTTTCAATGGGTACTTAATGGATTAAGGAAAGTTTTGTATCATTCAAACGGAATTTAATTGATCTTTCCATTGATGTCAAAATTTACATGAAGTAAGTTCAAATTTATGAGTAGAATTAACTGAAATAATCAACCCAAATGCTTACATATTTAGGTTTAGGAGGAGTGTAAGAGTTGAAATGACTCTGCCAACTCGACAGTGGATGCACTGGTTAGCACTAGGGAATTAGCTATTAAATTAGTAGCCTTTCATGGTAATGGGATGTACGATATAGTCGTCCCTTAAGCTGCTATAATACATGGCACGAAACTTGTAAATTCTTGACATGCTGAGATCACAGAAATTGACCCATCCGTTGTCATGTATAATTGTATATATATCATGAGCCTGTCAATGCAGATAACAAGGTATGTTTCTTTACTTTTAAAGCTTACGAATTTTTACGAATTTTTACTCAATGTCGTTCCTTAACTTGAAGAATTCGTAAAAGTAAAATTTACCACGTATGGCTGAACGCTGCGCGCTCACCGCCCTCTATCTCAAAAACGGTTGAGCGCATGAAAAAAATGGTTATAATTAAATTTGTTGCAAATCTTATGCTCCACAATTTTGTAGTACATGTTAACATCATTGGAGCAACAGGAACTGAGATAATCGCGAAAAACTGATTTTCTTGACCTTTGACCTTGAATAACTTACGACGCAGACACGAGATTTTATGAGACTTTTGAGAGAACATTTATGTAGAACATCAAAATAAAGGTATATGCAAAAATTCAGCTTTCTATCTCTCATTCCGAGGTTAAACGCTAAAATGACTGGACATATTATGGTTGTTTATTAATTCTTAATTATTGATTTGGTTTACCTTCTGTGCCAGAACAACAACTTTCGTCCATCACTTCAAGTATTTTGTTTATCCTGTTATTATTTATTTTTTTTTGTCAAATGTGACTTAGAGTGCGTAATCAGCTTTTTACTCAGTGAATTTAACTAGTTTTGCGTTTTTTTTGTGTGCCATTTGTGGGCAGATTAGTATTGCCCCTTTTTGTATTCTAATCCCATTTTTTTGCGACTTTTTCAAAATCTTCGAAGTCAGCCCTGGCTGGCCTCTGATGCAAAAAGAAACACGAACTTTTTTTTTGACAGTTCAGGCTCGCTCTGAACTAAAAAATAAAAACTCCTTTTGACAGTCTTTTCCATTTTTACTACAAAAGTAAAGGAACAGACCTATAATGTCGATCGTGCTGTCATATTTTTCTCTTGGGGAAGTTGACACTAAAAGTACCAAGTGACAAAGAACAGGAACAGAAACAGAATCCCACACTTTTGCAAACAGAGGCAGAATTCGGAACGGAGAAATTTTTAGCAACTGAATTTAGGCTTCAATTATAGCTATCAGTAAAATGCATCCGTAAAAATACGAAACAGAAAAAAACTGACACATTTAACCATAGCATATCATAGGAATTCAGTGGAATACTTCGTGAAACTGAATGAGAAGTTGAACAGAAAATGTTTTTCGTACGGAAAAATTAATAAATTCGTTTTCAAGAAAAATTGTAGATTAATTGCTTATTTTTTTAGATGAACTGACTTTATAATTCAAAAGCAACATTTTAAGACCAAGATTGAGTTCAACAATTAAGTTTAAGTGCTCCAAAAAAGCAAAAAAATATTTTTTCGGTTGCATTTTACTGATAGCTATAATTGAAGCCTTAGGCAGGGACCGAAAAATGGCATGTTGGATCTGTTTCAGTTTTGTATAGCTGAACAGAACCAGAATTTACTACAGAACGAAAAAGCTTTCTGTTCTGTTCCTGTTGCTGTTCTTTGTCACTTGCTTCCTTAAGTCCGACCGTATCGCCGCGCATTTATCTAGCTCTTTCAAAACTGATTTCATTAGATTTATGTCGTTTTCGGTTGGTCGCCCAGAACCGATCGAAAGAACTCTCCTCGGTTCTGGATTACCAATTGAAAACGACATTTGATATAATCCCTCATAGAGTTTGGAACTTTGCCAAAAATAGCAATAGAAATGTCAAAGCAAAGTTTATAATTTTGCACCCTTCATTACCCTTACCCTGCTGGAGTCCCTGTTATTTTGTATGTTGCCACAACAAAGTCTCCATGTCTCCCGTCTTATAGCCTGAGGCTGTCGTTATACATGTCACGGTATAATTTAAAAAAAATATTTGTTTCCAGTCAAAGAAGCTTAACAGTGATGTCCGAATTTATGCAGATAGACGCTTTCTTACAATAAAAAAAAATATTTTTATCTTCTTTTCAGATTGAGCCAGTGATCATCGATGAAATCGGAATTGTTTTGGGAAGTGGACCAGATGGTTATCGTGCCGTATTCCGTAACATTCAGGCGTATGGTGTCAGCAATATAACAGTCACAAATATTAGGTAAGTAACAATAAATGAAGCAACTGGTAATTGGTCATTTCGTAATTGTCACTCTATATAATTGCTTTCTATCGATATAGACTAGTTATGCGGTCAAACATGAGTCGTCGTTGTAATTACTCGTAATGATTCCCAAAATCAAAATACGGCTTACGAATGTGCATTTCATTTTTGTTTAAGTCTGATCAATACGAGGGGAGTCTTAAGGATTATTATGGTCGTAAGATAATGACCAAAATGTACAAAAAATCCCCTTAAGTTCAGTCAAATGCTTGAAATCGATTAGTTCGTAAATCTTATTATGGCGCATTTTGGCTGAACAGTGAGCAATGCTGATCGATGACGTAATCAAAACATATAACACTTTCAGCTTCGCTGGACCCTGGACGGGCGGCTGGTTGATATTAATCTGTATAGATACTTTCTTCATATTTCATTGCTAATTGGCACAAATATTTTCATAATGGTAGCGTTTAGGTACTCGTTGGCTATGGTTAATATAATAATCATCAGGAGAAGATGTATTAGATCCAGCAGCTTCCGTCAGAGAAGTTTCACTTCTGTTTATTTGAGACCATAGTTCACTATGAAGTTTTTGGCTTGCACTATCGGGAGCATCATTGATCGATCAGTTACCTTTTGCTCGGCGATACCGGCCGAGGCTGCAATCTTAATGAAATGCGGTGTCTGACCCAGTAGATCCTAGTTTCTGTCTGGTCGATTTCGGTACTGATTATTAAAACTTGGTTCGAGTGGAACGAGTAATTTGAGAACTGTCCCTGAGAAAGGCTCTTCACCAATACCCTCCGTTGAAGCATAGTTACAAAATCTACCGTGTTCTGCTCGTGCGTCGTAAGCGAATCAGCTTACCAAAATCCATTTGCTAGCCCATATCTTTAGGCTAGGGCAGAGATCAGTGGTTTTCCAGGCATCATGAAGGTGGTTCAAGAATGCGGTACTCTTTGAGCATTTATTTGTCATAGGAGACAACAAGTTAAAAATTATTATGAAGAGGCCGCCGCGCCGTTTCCTATTTCGGAGAATGCTTTGGATGTATTCTACTCCTAACGTTCTTTGAAAGGTCCTCTCTCCTTATCGAAAGATCTACGGAATGCTGACCCTAGAATATGCTAGGCGATAGAAGTGAAACTTCATGTAGCTCGATAAATAATTAAAACGAAAATGCTCATCCTAGATCGTAAGTATTTTTGAACATGCAGTCATGCGTATCTTGACGGAGCAATGTCTGATTCACACTTCCATATAATCGTCACACTCACTATGTCGCACTTCTTTATAACTCGAATAACTTCGGCACACCGGCACATAATAAACTCGATAAGTAACATTTTTTACTAACTCTCGAATCCATTTCACTGCTTAGGGCTCATACCGTCCGAGTTAGTGAGCATATTCACCTTTTGTTCCCTACTCCGAGTCTGTCGCCTTTTCGTTCCTCTCCCATAACTCAATCTGGCCGAGCACCATGCGGGCTAAGCCTTTGGCCTCCTTTCGCTTTTTCGTTTCATAAGAGTTCGGAATTAGGTACTGTCCAACAATCACTCCTCTAAGAGGCATAGGAAGTTACACTTTAACCCTGTCGCTTTTTCGTTTATTTGGATTTCGACGAATAAAAGAAGTTTCACTTCAACCTGTTGCGTCTTCGTTTCATCGGGGAATTACTGCCCAAAGAGGTATAGGTAGGAACTAGTAAGTTTCTCTTTAACTTGTTCGGAATTACTAGTTCAACGATCCATAAGAAGTTTCACTTTAATCTGTCACTTTTTTGTTTCATTGGAGTTCGGAATATTACTGCCCAAATAGTTTTAAATAGTTTTACCTCAACCTGTCGGTTTTTCGTTTCATCAAATTTCGATTGAAAAATCCTACCCAGTGCCCGCTGTTTATGAAACTCTGCGGCTTATGTTTCTGGATTGCTGTCCGGGAAGATATTCCGAGGTGTCTTAAAATAAGGCAATTTTGTGTTCAAGAATCTAGTTTAGTAAGTCTGACAGCTCTTTAATTTAATATTGCTGAGTTTTTATTGGGCTTAAATGGTCACGTGAACTGTTTTCTTAGTTGACGTTTCAACACCGACAAATCAAGACAAGAATTTCTCGACTTAAAATTAAGTTGACGTCTATTTGTGGCAACATGTGTCTGGAGAACTCAGTTTTGACATTTCTATTGGGTTATAGGAGAACATGAGAGAGTGCAGTTTGACATTTCCTGGCCTGGCCGATGCTTTGATACCCTCCACTGGATAAAAGTCATGCAAAATGATTGCCATGCCATATTGGTTTTGGATGGGCGAGGTACCAGGACTACTTTACCGACATAGACAATTTTCAATACCAAGCTGACGACGATAAAAAAATGTTTTCACATTTCTATTGGGTTATCGGAGAGCATGAGAGAGTGCAGTTTGACATTTCCTGGCCTGGCCGATGCTTTGATACCCTCCACTGGATAAAAGTCATGCAAAATGATTGCCATGCCATATTGGTTTTGGATGGGCGATGTACCAAGACTACTTTACCGACATAGACAATTTTCAATACCAACCTGACGACGATAAAAAGAAGTCATCTCACGAAATTTCATTCGCCTAGGTCGACTCTTTTGGATGCGATCGTGTTTTCAACAGACGGACATGGCTAAATCGATTCAGAATGTGATCCTGATTCAGAAATATACTTTATGGGGTCTCCGGTGACTCCTTCTTGGCGTTACAAATAAAAAAAAAGCGAAAAATAAGTACGCCATTTTGCGTTTCAATTCGAATCACAATGGAATGTTGTGTGACACCTGACACATTGAATTGAAAGAGATAAGGTTTGAAATGTAAATGGAATTGAAAGAGGATCACTCTTCTTCATAGTGATTTGGAACGTGCTTTTGAAAGAGGATCACTCTTCTTCATAGTGATTTGGAACGTGCTTTCCACTTATAACTAGAGGTATAAGTGGAAGGCTACTTATTCAAATTTGAAACGATTTGTATGGATTAAATAAATTAAAAGTCCAACAGAAGCTTAGCAATATCAATCAACCACTTCTTGCAAAGAGTGCGCACTTGTCTACGTTACATACATACATGCCATCCAATCAAATTCAAGTACACTCAAAAGATAGCTGCATAAACTTTGCACGAAGACGATCAATTATAAGACTTGCATGTAGCCTGGCGTTCATTATCGAATGCCTTTTTGTTTTGAAAGATTTGACACTTGACAGCCAAATGTGTGCATGACCATGGCCAACTGTTGGCCATCGGATTTGGCCTTATTGGCTGATTATTTATTTGGCGAGGTTGACTAATGACTAAGGTCGCATAATTTCATCGAACCCAACTCCAGAAACAGCTGTCAATGGATTTAATGTCGAATGCATTTACTCCATCACGACATTTCTAGAATATAATTTTCTTTGGTAGTGTGACATTGTTTTAATGTCTATGAAGTATATCCCCACTACAAAAATCATCAGCTTAAGTGTTTCGCCAAAACAAACAATAGTCACACTTCCGTCCAAATTCCCATCCCATAAAAGTCGATTAAGTACCTACGAGTATCTATGGGAAATCCGTCAATCAAATTCAACGACTTTTGTACACATTAACGTGACAGTCAATGGGCAATTACAGCTGCGTCAGCGTCACCTTTGACACATCTGTCACCTTACAATTCAATCGTAGCAATTAGCTTATCTGTGCTTAGTACCTCTTTATGCAAATTCACCTTAACACTGTGCTACAGCTGACAGCTCACACTATTTAAATTGACAATTAATTGCATTTTAAATTTTGTTTGACGTTTTCAGATCGGATATCGAAACCATGCAATTCCAGTTGACTTGCGAAATTCCACGGATCAAAGTCAAAGCACAATACCGTTCGACAGGTGTTTTAATTTTGGTTAAGGCCTCCGGTGCCGGCGACTACTGGGGAGAATACGGTTTGTAACTGTCATCCGTTTTCTTGGTGGCTTCTGAGTAATTTATTTTTTATTTCAGAGGGTGTCAAGGCGAAGATTTACTTCAAAGCTCTTTCAAATGCCGGTAATGATGGTAAAACTTACTTGAGTGTCGATCAAGTCAAAATGGATTTCAATGTGAAGTCGATTCAGATGGGTGTTGATAATATTGCCAATGGCAATACTGTTATACGTAAGTTGAATTTTTGACAGTTGAAGATGTCACTTTAAACATTTCTATTTCGTTACAGAAGCTGCATTGAATTTGTTCATCAACTCGAATGCCCAAGAGTTGCTGAAAGAAATGAAACCAGCCTTGCGGTCTAAACTGACTGTGGTTATACGAAGCTTTATGGACAGATTGTTTACCAAGATCCCTCTGGAACATTGGCTAGCTTAAGTAGGTTTAGTATAGAAAGAACGTATATGTCAAGTTTATTAGTGACTAAGTTTGTGTAACATGACAGATGTTGCATTTGTTTATTAATTTATTAAATTGAAATCTTTTCAGTTTTTTTTTGTAGTATTTTTATTATTATTGATATTGTAATGAACTTAAGCCGATTATTAAGCGAAATAAAGTTTTATGTACTTAGAAGGAATGGAGTCGATTTGTTAAGTTTCTCATATGAATGTCCGTTTTGCTGTAGCATTCAAGGCGTTAAGCAAAAAGCCTCCAAAAACTCAAATTAGCAATAGGCACTAAGACTTGTTGTACCTAGTTTAAGTTCTAAGGACAATGGTGAAAAAGATGGACTTTAATAGAGGAACTGCTGCGGTTGAAATCAAAAATGTTACACACGAAGATGGTTTGTTGGAGCTATCAGCAATAGGGCTTATAGGGGGTTGGTAGATTGAAGAGACTGGGGCATCGTAAGTTGCAAGGACTAGAGTTAGTGTCAAGGAAAATAGAGTTTTGAGGAGACGCTAAATCGACAGAGACTGAAAGTAATCGCTGAATGAAGAGGACGTTTGCAGCCTCATATTGGTCCTCAAGGATATTGAAGTTAATGAGATTGGGTTTGGTAGAGAGGAAAAAATAGTAGATCGGGAAGAGCGAATTGAAGAAAACACGTCTTTGTACCTACCTACTCGACTATGGACACAAATCTTGCTGAAAGGTTGACCACGCTTGGCATACTTAAAGGAGAGGGCGAACAAAAGCGATGTAGAAAGATCTGGTCACGTAAGGTTTGAGGAATTCTTTGGATCGCACTGTGTAAAGAAACGGGGTAAGGTAATTTCGCACCGGTGCGAATTTACCTTTAAGAGGGTGTAATTTCGCACCTGTGTGGAAACTGGTTCTTTACCACCTAGAAATCGAAAACCTCGGGAAATGCACAGGGTGCGAATTTACTTGATATAAGTGTAGTTTCGCACCAGGTGCGAATTTACACCTATAAAAGTAGTTTCGCACCTGGTGCTATTATTTCAAAATTCCAGCCTAAAACACAAATTCTAGACCTATGTGTGCCTATTTTCAACCAAATAGAAACAAATAATATAGACTATGGACCAACCTTGCACCATAAATAAATTGTAACAAATGTGCAAAAGTGCAAACAACCTACTATTTGCTGTGTGATTTCGGCTCCTTAGATCAAACTGAAGCAGTCTTGATATATACCAAATTAAAGCTGAGATTGTGTACAGCAGGTGAGCAAACTTTATATTCACCCTAAGCACTTCAAGATTATAGAAGCAGCGGCTCAAAGAATAGAAGCTGAAGGGGATGACCCCGCAAAATCTGATCACTATCTGGATGAATTCGCAGAGGGCATTCTTGTTGGTCCACACTCAGGGAAAAGGGCTCGAAAGCTTTCAAAAATGTATTTTGGAGAAATATGGGTAAATTCTTTTTGAACCATTTTAGACTAGTCAAATCGTTCGCGTTTCATATAATTCCATTTTATTTATTATACTTTGTTCTTTTTATCGTTTTTAATGGATTGTATTCCTATATGTTTTTCTTTGCTTTAGATTAGAAATAAAATCATCTTATAATTGGTTTGTTATTAACATACTTGCAGAATATCTTCTAGCTCTTCTTTTACTTTCAAGTCAAGTTAGGGACACTATGGCGAATTATGTCGAACTTATGAGAATGAGACATAAAAAAACATAGCTAATAAAGTATATATTTTTTTTGTATATATTCGCGCGCGCGAATATATACAAAAAAAATATATACCCTGGTGCGAATTTCCACATATAAATGTACTTTCGCACCAGGTGCGAAATTACCATGTATCAGAGTAATTTCGCACCTGGTGCGAATTTACATGTATAGGTGGAATTTCGCACCCAGGGTGCGAAATTACCATCTCCCAAAGAAACCAAGTTATGAGTTAGCTCTAAGATATATTTCATCAATATGCGAACGGGAATTAAGCTCACTGTCGCACAATATGCCAAGGTAATGAAGAACTTGAACGACGGATACGTATATAGGTTGACACCGTTAAGAAGGTAAAGTCGAGGAAGGGACTTGTTGCACTTACATGATGACTGAGAAGGTATTGGCATTTGGTGATATTGAGCTATAAGCGGAAAATATATCCAAAGCATGTTAAAGCAGACAAGAGCCTTGCGATGAAGAAATGAGTTTGCAAAAATTGGTAGCATTAGCACAGATAGAGGGCGGAGTGTTTAATGTCCCTGTCAATATTGTTTATAGATAGAATAAGCCCCCTCCTGTATCTGACCTCCCCGTCACCCAAAGATAACAAGAAGAATAAAGCGAGCCTCGGATATTGCCAATCCTGTCAAATTAGGACGCCCTTTGGAGCCAGGCCTGAAGAGTGGCAGCTTGCGAGCGCCTATGGTGGTTGGACCAGACCAGGCTAAACATAAGTGGTCTTTCGATTACTAGACAACGACATCGACTTAGGATAGGCACGTGGAAGTGGAACATCCTTTGTTGGGAAGGCTGTCAAATATCGACTAGATATAGTTGGTGTTTCCTCAACAAAGCAAAGGGGTTCTGGAACTGTGGACCTTGCGGATGGGTGGAAACTCTTCATGTCGGGAGTAGCATCTTCACTGTCTGCTCAGGCGTGAGTGGGTCCCAGGCTGGGAGGCAGAGTATTGGAGTGGATACCATAAGGAGGGAGAGTTGCGATCTTAAGGCATAACCTTGAAAGATCAACTCTAGCTCTAGTGCAGGTGTATGCACCGAATCTGGAGTCGGGGTACGCTAGCTCTCTCAGATGAAGTTGATGCAGCCCTTGAAAAGGACGCGCAGATAGATACATACATATATGGATTCTTATATCCTGATTGGTGATTTCAATGCTCACGTGGGTGTGGATTTCACGACATCGGGCAGCGTGGTTAGGAAAAAGGTTGTGCCCGAGGGGCTGAGAAAAGAACTGCGTGGTTTAAAACGCCCGGAGTTCAAGAAGCCATCAGAGAGAAGAAAAAGGCTTGGATTCACATAGAAGACTCACCTTCTCGAAACCGGTACATTGAGGCGCGAAGAACTTGCAAATTGGCTGTTAAAGCAGCCAAAGAACAATCTTGGAAGGAGTTCGGCGAGAAATTAGACCGTGATCAGAGATCTGCAAGTAAGATTTTCTGGCAGACAATCCGTCTTAGAGGAAGGAAGTGGAACATTATTGAAGGAGGACATCTTGCGCAGAAGGAGCGAGCGCACTTTTCTGAATTGCTCAATCCAATCCAGGGCATTGAGGATGACAGATCCAACACCTTAAGCAGGGCGGAAAATAGTCCCACAGTAGAGGAAGTCACTTTTGCGTAGCTAAAAATCGCTAAAAGCTGGCAAATCTGCCGGAGTGGATCAAATCCGGCAAGAATTGCTCAAGGCGGAAGAGGCAGTTAAATAGCTCACTCGTGTCATTAAAATGGCCTGAGAAGGCGGCGAAGTTCCCAGCGATTGGCAGATTGGGGTGATTGTGCCCCATTGATCAAGAAAGGGAATAAAAGGGATTACAGGGGTATATCACTTTTAAGTCTCCCTGGAAAAGTCTTTACCAAGGTGCTGGAAACGCATTTCGGAGCTGTGGTCGAGTCACGATTTGAAGATGAGCACTGCGGTTTTCGTCCCGGCAGAAGCACAACTGACCAGATCTTCACTTTCCGTATGGTACTTGAGAAGGCTTGGGCGTATACTACACCTGTTTACGTACGCTTTGTAAATTTGGAAAAAGCATACGACCCGACCGAGTCCCCTCCAGGTAAACTGTGGAGTGTATTACAGGAGTCTGGAATTGACGGATCACTCTTGTTAGCTATTCAATCTCTTTACACAAACTGTAAATGCTGTGTTCGCGTAAATGGCGTTAAGTCAGTACCTTTCACCGTGGGCGTTGGACTTCGCCAGGGGTGCGTCTTGTCTCCTCTCCTTTTCATTACTTATATGGTCTGAATGTTACAGCGAAGTCTTGGCATCTCTTAGAAGCTGAGATGAAAATAAACATGAACAAATCTGAAGTGATGGTCATTTCCAGAACGCCTGTTGAATGCACTCTGCATGTTAGTGGAGTCCCATTGAAACAGGTGGAAAAGTTAATGTACCACGGGGTCTTATTCACGAGTGATGGAAGGAGCAATGATGAGTTTTCCTGTATAGGATTGGTCAGGCTGGATCAATTTTGAGACAGCTTCGTCATTCTGTTGTTAGGAGGACCGAACTTGGTGTCAAAGCTAAGCTGTCAGTCTTTAATTCGGTGATTGTTCCAACTCTTACGTACATGGTCATGACGTTTGGGTAATGACCGAAAGAACATTATCGCGGATACCAGTTGCCGAAATGAGCGCATTAGAATTACCAGAATACGTGAGAAACTCAATGTCACCTATTTCTACTCTCACTTGAGAAGAGTACTTCTTTTTGCAACAGTTCAATTGCAATACCAACAAATAACTGCCGGCATCCCAGACGTCATAATAGCATTAGAGGTTCGCCATTTCTCTGAAAAGTATTCAAAATAAATTGAAAAAAAAAAAAAAAAAAAATTTAACATGAATGAAAAACAACGCACACATTAGATATACCAACAGGTCGTGCGCAACTTCCAAAGTGGGTAAGGCCAAAAGATAACATCAATTAGACAATCCAGCTCGTAGACATGGATCACGCAATCCTATAGAGCAATCTCTCCATAGTATTGAAAAAAAAAAAAAAAAACTCTTCTCAATTTCGGTGTAATGCAAATCTGTTTGTTGATGACATGACGCCGACGATGACAAAGTTGTGGCATACGTCGACTGTCAATTACATAAATTAGCATCCAGAGAAATTACAGACTAAATTGCTGAAAATCTATAATGAGATGTGCAATTTCATTGTGCGAGCTGTGATTTAATTTGGTAAAAAATATGGACTCGCATGACTGATAAACTTATGACACTTGCAATTTCCTATAGTGCTCGACGCAGTTTGTAGGAGCTATGGGGCTTGTCTGATGTGATGACTTATGACCTAGTTGTTTATGTCTATGAAATATATGAAAATATGTATATACATTTTGAACTTTGTCAATATGTCAGAGTCTAAAAGATGGGTGAGTAAACTTTTACATGCAGATTAGTTCTGCTTTTCCAAACTAACTGACTATATTACTTAATCATTTAAATGAAAGTGTCACGTTTCGCTTGCGTCAAACCTATAGCCTGGCTTAAAATAGCCAGTTCTGTGGTAAAACCACAAAGCCAAGAAAACCACCAAAGGTCCATTTTTACATTTTCCAGGTCATTTATAAATATTTCATTTATTCTTTAAAAAAAAATCCCTTTCTAAGTCAATTTTTCAAACACGTTTCAGTATTTTAAATAAATCAATGACAGAGCTGGTTTTTTATTTGCATATCTTTAACATATCGAACCATTGATTGAAAACTATACCCGCAGTGATAGTGATCTACTCATTGAATTTGACTCTTCCTGGTACCTATAGATGATCTCAGAGATAGACCAGCACTTAGAATTTCAAGTTCGACTTGCAACAATGTAGGAAACTAGAAATGTTCAGTTTGTGACGCAAGGGGAGTTTTTTTTTTGCGATTTTCTTAGACATAGACAAGGCGCCACAGCCACACGACTTCAGTGCGCGCCTTGCTTTACAGTGAAAACGATTCTAAAGAAAAGTTAAATTGCGTCATTGAAGCTGGTTTTAGATATAGAAAAGGATCCATTGCCCCAAAAGATGTTAAAAGGCGATCCGATAAAATTTGATTGATTTTTAGGCCCTTTTAAGGTTAGTGCGGTAGCGAACGAGATAGGGGGAAGAGTGTCTCCCAACTAAAGCACTTCCTTTTGTCCAAGGCGGTAGCGGATGACTTCCCTCAATAGAATCAGTGGTAGCTCCTACAGTTTCAATCAAGCCGAAATATTTAGTGACATCCCTATAAGAGCTGAATCGACATATTTGGAGCCCAGGTTTATAGGGATCTCCTATACTACACCAGGGTATTGGAAAAGAGGTGGTAGCGGATGAACCCTTAATGAACCAACGGCAGCGCTCACATCCCGTATTGGGTTACTCGAGCGACTCATCCTAGAAGTAAGATACGGAACTGGTCCTCCCAGGTTAGAGGTTGTGCGTTGGGGTAACTTCCATACCATCGAAAAAAAATTCTTGTTATGAAGAAAAATCGGCCATTGACGACCATAGAAAATGAAATAAGGGCAATGATCTTCGGATCAGCACGTTGAATGTTCGTACACTGAACAGACAACCTGCAGCCGAACAACTAGCAGAAGCGCCCTAGACTACCACAAAGCATACATACCGCTATCCAGGAAGTGTGATGAGATGGGTCAGGCAAAAAACGGATGAAAAACTGTGACATATATAACAGCGATTGTTATAAAGAGCAGCAACAGCGTTTATTTGGATGTGGATTTGTCATACGCGGCAGACTTGAACAAAAAGTCAGTTTCTACGAGCTCCTCGAAAAGACCTACCTTCCAAGGGGCCAATATTGACTCGGGTGACTATCTTGTTGTGGATATTCAACATCCCCCAAAATAAAGAAATACTGTGAGAAAGTATGACGTCGAAAAACTGCAAACTGAAGACCAGTGGCAACACTGTCAGAAAGCCATCATCAATGCCGCGACTAATGTGCTCACCCGACCACCACCACGAAACCCCTGGTTTGATGAACAATGTCGACTAGCAAACGCAGCAAAACAAGAAGCGTATAAAACGGCGGCGTTCCGAAAGAGGTCTAGAGTTACTTGCGAGCTCTACGATCAAAAGAGACGGAAAGAACATCAGATCTTCAGAAAGAAAATAAAGAGCACGAGAAGCATATGATCGGAGAAATTGGGAGATTCTACTCCAAGAACAATACACGGAAGTTATACCAAAAGGTAAAAAGTAAGTGCCAGGGCAGAAAATACCGTAAAGAAACCTGTAGGGATAACGCGGGAAACCTTGTAGTAGAATCACAGTCAGTGCTGAGAGTGTGGACAAATTACTTCTGCAGACGATGACAAGGATCCCGCTTTTAAGCAGAACGTACCATTTAATATAGACGATGATAGACAAAATCCGTCCACATGATCAAAACGAAGTACGGATAGCAATATCTAAGCTAAACAACAAAGCTGAGGGGCCTGACGGCTTACCTGCAGAGATTTTTAGAGCAGCTAGAGATGACTTGGTATAAAGAGCATGCACCAACTCATTTCCAAAATTTGGTCAGATGAATGCATATGCCTGATGATTGGAATCTTAGCATCATGTGACATCTCGCAGCTGCATCTCAGAAGAAATTAATTATTTGCTGTTTCTTTGGGCCATATGCCGAATCAGTATAAGACCTTCCTTTCAGTCCTGCTTTATGAGACTGAAGCTTGGTCTCTATCTAAAGGGGATGAATGATATCCTCGTAAAATGTTCGGTCCCATTTGCGTTGACGGGCTTTGGAGAAGGAGATTCAACGAAAGACTACACGAGCTGTATACAGCGACATCGACCTCGACAAAAAATTCAGTCGTCTAAGATGGCTAGGTAGATGGAGCTAGATGGAAACAAATGCTACAAATGCTAGAGTCTTCTAGTCTAACCCTAGGGAAGAACGGAGTAGAGGAAGACCTCGCCTTAAGTGGCGTACGCAAGTAGAAGGCGACCGACTTGGAGTGCTCAACTGGAGGCAGTTATAGCTAACGACCGGGCTAACTGGAGAGACTTATTAGTTGATGCCTCTGTTCACCCTGAATTGTGGAGCCGCCTAAGGCCTAAGTAAGTATATAAGTAAGTTTGTGGTCTTAGTGGTGTTATAAATGCGACTAATGCGACAGCGAACAATCTTTTTATTTGCCAGAAGTCGAGCATAATATTTTTTCTTCCTGACAGTTGACAGTCGCAGTATTCATCAAGAATATTCTTAGATCTCGTCTTGAACTTGAACAGTTACCTTGGCATTTTACGTATATATGATGTCTACATGACAATTAATCTATTGCTTCCAACGAACACCATTTGAGTAATGAATTCTGATGATACATACTATGAAAGGCGGAAATACAAGTGTGCGTCTAACATTTTATATAAACACTTTGAGAAGAGAGTGCAACCAAATAAAAGAAAACGAACAGTTTCATCCTAAATTGGCGATGTCTTATTTTGTTATTTACACGCAATGTCTCGGCTGGCAGCATGAGCCGGAGTCACTTTAGGCGAGTTCAAGATTTCTGTTTTTTTTTTTTTTTTTTTCTTAAGCAGCTACTAACAATTCGCCGAATGTGTTCATCGGCAGTTTATCAGGCAATTTGTATGGATTGCATGTAAGCCCACCGATTGTTGTGTTGTTACGATGAACAATTTGCAAAGACATTCTTGGCCATGCGACATTGTTATTACTGCAATTATTATGCTTGTCAAAACATACGAAAGCCAATTTGGGTAAGGAAATGCCATTATCAGTTTTTCAAGATAATTTCAAAGGCATTGTAAATTTTCACCTATTAAATTCAATCATCATAATGAAGGTTTACAATTATACATATATTTGTATTACAATATAGTAAATTGTGCAATGAGCAAAAGCTATAAAAGTAATTGTATTCTAATGATTTGGGCTGGGCTCCAAATGATGTCATTTAAGTGTTTTAAAAATATTAGTAATTCCCAAAAGGTTTTATTTAACACCTAATAAGGTCGCTATAGTTTGCGATTAGGTACACGCCCTTAATTTGTATATGTGCAGATTTATGTTTTTTAATATCTTATTGGAAAGGTATAAATACAGATAGAAGGCATGGCGATTATAAAAAAGTTACATTGTTCATCAAGCTATACCTACCTTGAAACTTTTCAAAGTGAACTTGGTAACCTTTTGCCAAATTTGCGTTGTATCCATTTTTAAATTAGGTACTATTCACAGTATAAGCTAAATAGTTAGTCATTAGTTCTGTTTATTTTAACAATGTTCAAAGTGCTAAATTGTTAAAAGATGAAAAGTTACAGAGCTCTTCTCTATGAAACATAGGATTGCCGCATGGTTCGGTAATGGGACCCAGGTTTTTTTTTAATGGAAGGTGTATAATTTTGATTCACTTATGTACACTTCAGTTTTTTCTACTCAAGAAGAAAGAAAAAAAAGAACGCACCAATCGGTATAAAGGCTTCGATTCTTTATTTTTTTAGGTCAATTTTTCCGCCAAAAGAGGCTTCCTTACTTAATTGACTGACCAAATACAGTTGTGCCAAAAATATTGATTTCAAATATATTATTGTTTACGAAAGTTGCTACAACATACAGTAATCATAAAAATTTCTTTTAAATATAAATTTTTAACAAAAGCTACAAACATTATGCATGAGGTAGCATTGGTCCAATGTTTAGTCTTTACTCACTTAGGTAGAGCTACATTTTATGGTTGACCAGGTGCCATAACCAATACGTTTATACATTTAGTGTGGCTTTTGATTGTATCGAACACTCCAAACTGGTTGAACGCTCCTAAGGCGAGATCCTCCTCTACTACGTTCTCCATTCGGTTTTAAATTGAAAATTGTTCCGAAAGGTTGGTGTCCATTCGCTTCGCTCTATAGTCTAAAATGTCCCAGTCGTCATAGACAAATGATTGTAGCACATTTCTGACCAGATCAATGTCGCTGTACAGCTCGTATAGAGTTCACTTTTAGTCCTTTAACCGAAATTCACTCGAAGAATTTAGTGCTTCAAAACAACTAATGATGGAATCGTCTGCCTTCGTTAATATACATCTTTCAGCGCCAAACAGTCTAAGGCCCTTATTGTGAGTGTCGATAGTTGATCGATGAGCGACATCTATCGATCGTCGATCGTCGATTGTAGATTTTGGTATTGTGAATGTCGATTGTGATTGATATTTGTCGATTTGACAGTCGCTTGTAGTCGATTACAAATTTCTAGTCGATGCTTTGTCTTGCAAGTGAAAAAATTGCGAAGGGCGAAGCAGGTTACAAACAAAAAGCAAATGGAACTTCTGGTATAATTTATGGAAAAAAATCCAGATATTGCGAAGGGAGTTTGCGTAAAAACGCAAGCAAAAAGGCGATGAGAGCAGATAAGCTCAGAGCTAAATGGCTTTGGACCTCCCGTGCGTTCATGGGAGAAATGGGTGAAAGTAAGAAAAATTAATAAAAAAAAACTAGCAATGCATGAACTATTTTTTATTTTTACTTTTAGGTTTGGACTGACTTCAAGTTTAAAATTAAAAAGAAGAAATCTGAAAACAAATTGGAGAAGAAGGCAACAGGCGGCGGGCCAAACAAACTACATACTTTCAGTCAATTGGAAGAAAGTGTGAGCAGTCTACTAGAAATAAACACATATGTTGATCCGCCTGGTCTTGAATTTGGCCAAATCGAAGATGTATTCCCAGAACCAAATGACGAAAACATTAGTCCTGCTATTTTGAGTATTGAGTCTGATATGGAATTTTATCTAGCTGAAGCAGTACCGAAAAGTGCAGATGTTTGTGGTCCAGGTAATAACATTCCTACTAGTATTCCTGAAAAAAAAACGTCCAAGGTCAGCAAAAATCAGCATGAAAAAGCAGAGAAGGATAGACTGGTTTTATTGAACAAACAAACCGATACCCAAGAAAATTTTTATAAGAGTATGATTGATATTATGCTAAGTATCAAAAGTAGCTGCAAAAATACAGAAGAATATGCAAGAAAAAGCTATTACTTGCAAAAAGATACAAATAAGGAGTTGTTAGCCATCAAGAAGGAAAAATTGGGAATTTATAGGAATGAAGTGAAGTGTAAACAAAGAGACAGGGCAATAAAACTAAAAGTAAAGCAAGATATATTGGAGTTGCAGAAGCAACAACTCAATTGCAGTGATTCCCGATCCTAATACCAAAAAAAAAAAAAACATTTTCTAGTTATTCGTCTTATTCTCTTTAGTTTAATACATACCACAATGTGATGTTATAAATTCAATGAAGTACAAATATGTAAATACGTTCCTACTAAAATTTAATTTATCGTCTTTAATTTAAGACCACAATGTGATGTTATGAAGTTCAATGAAGTACAACTAATTATGTAAATACGTTATCTTTATTACTAAAACTTAATTTATCCTCTTTAATTTAAAACTACAATGTGATGTAAAGAAATGAAATAAGTTGCAATTTAAAATAATTCTTGTTGTTTTATTCTGCAATTCATGTGGACATGGATCTAAGAATATTGTTCCTGATTTCTATCGCTTCGTCGTTTCCAGTAATTTCATCGCCCATATGTTCTTCGCCATTATATGAATCATTCAGTTCTTCGTTCCCATTCGTCTCTTCGTCGTCTAAAGAGATTTTATAAAATACACAAACGTTGTGTAAAGCTGCACAAACATTTATGATTTGCGTAGCCTTTTTTGGGCTGTAGTGCAGTTCCCTTGCTCTCAACAAACACCTAAACCTATTCTTCAGAACTCCGATTGTGCGTTCCACAATGTTCCTGACCTTTGCATGCTTTTTGTTGAATGTGCTTTGCACTGATAATTCTTCTGGATTCCTATACGGAGTTATTAGATAAGGTTTCAGGGCATATCCAGAATCTCCTGAAATGAATTAAAATAAGTCCGATGGTAACCAAATAATAACATCGTCGTTGTACCCAATAACCATGTATTCCTTTCCCCACTGCCATACCTTTCTTCCAGCGTTGTCTTTAAAGGTGCCTGTCCATTTGAGAGTAAAAATACTGCGAGCAGCTCTCGAGAGCAAACTCACAAGTGGACATAGTCTTGAGAGTAGTTCGCGGAGAGTTAACTTTTTACTCTCGAGATTCAAGCCTTTTGAAAGTCACTCGCAAGTGGACACATGTTCTGATCACTATCGGAGATTAGTTCTCAAAATTCCAACATGGTTCGTATTTTGCGAGTAGCTGTCGAGAGTCGACATGACAGAACATTGGATATCGGAGGAAATAAATCAACTCATTGTGTTACCAATACACGCTCACGTAGTGGTATGGCTTCCCTTAATTTGGTATCTTTTTTTATAAATACATAATAGGCCGAACAGATTGAATTATATATTCTATTTCACTTGTTGCCGAATGTTAAAAATCCCTGAATTCCTCCTGATGAGCATCTACAATTTGAAGCTCTTTGTTTTAGAGAAGACCCTTCACCGAGTTTACGACGACGATCTATCCGTAGTTTCCCACCAATTTAATTAGGCCGAAGTGATTTATAAATTACTAAAGCCGTTTCCACGTGTTTTATTTTGACATTTCTGTTAATTCCTGAAACTTTTCTTTCCAAAGTTCCAAGAGGAAGAACTTGTCTTTTCCGTGCCAAATTTCGCTCTTTTACTTGCTTCTCCTTTGGGAACACATCTGACAATATGGCAATAAAAATAAGAACACATTTTAATTATATCACAAACTCATCGAAATAAGTGGAAAATTTAAAAAATTAGTTTATTTTCATGAAAATAGTTTTTTATCAGTTTGTGTTTTTAACTAGCAGAATAAGTATCAAGTGGACACGGTTATGAGAGTACTCTCAGGTTTAAAACTCTCAAAGTTCTATCAAAGAACTCTCGATATTAAAATTTCGAAAATATTACTCTCAAGTGGACAGTCAGCCGAGAGTAACTATCGAGAGTTTACTAACGAAAGTACTCTCAAATGGACAGGCACCTTAAGGTTGACATATGGAACACATGCGAGTCGTGTGCCGAACCGGGATATTTTGCATTAATGTAACGAATCATCATTATATCATCACAAACCTAAAGCGAAAATGGTAGGTAAGTAAATAAATTTATTTTCATGTTAACTTACTATCATAGCATTTATGCTATAAAAGCCTTTCCGATTGTAATAGGCATGTTGAAGCTCTTTTTTCGGGGATGCAATTTTGATGTGGGTACCATCTATGCAGCCTATTACACCTGGTATCCCACTTTTTTCAAAAAAATGTATTTTTGCTAGACGTTCTTCACTTCTTGAATAATTAAATTTTATCCATTTTGGACAAATGTATGTTTCCAGCACTTGCAATACTTCTGTCAGCACTAAAGACACGGTGGGTTGCGCCAGTCCAATACAATACTCGTTGCCCACACTGGTTTGGTAAGACCCATGGGCGCAAAATCTCAACGCAGTAGGAAGTTTTATTATATTTGGAATGGAGGTGCTCCTTATATTCGGCTTTAATTTTGGTACTATTTCAATTAATAGATCTTCAAATGCTTCTTTAGACAGTCGAAAATATTTTAAAAACCTGTAAAAACAAATTATACATAGGTACTAACGTATACAGACACTTTTCTCTATAGATTATACTCACATTTTTTCGTCCAATTCCAAAGGATTAGACGCATCTCTTAATTCTTTTCTTTTTCTTGCTAGTTCCGGAACTTCATCACCATTTTCCGGTTCTGAATAGCTATCGCTAAACCACAACTCAATGGAACTCATTTTTTGAATTTACTTTTAACACAATTACGAAAACAATACCCAGCTGTCAATAAACAGCCGTCAAAGTATGATGTATTCACAATATTCACATTTTTATTCACAATAATCTATTCCCCCATCGATTGAGTTACACAATGCCAATAGCTAAAATCAATCGACGCAATCGACAATTATCGTGACGATCGCTGATCGACAATCACAATAAGGGCCTAAGACTGTCATTATGAGAGTCTCATAGAGAGGATTCGTCGTTTCTTGACAATTCATTACAACTCAATTGGCTTCTTAGGACAAGGAACTAGCGTTTTGCAAGCGCGTAGTCTTTCGCTTGGATGTAATGTTATTTTTAGAGTTTACTACTTCAAAAGTTATAGCCTTCTATAGCCGTTTTTTATTATCAGCGTGATCTGATCCGGATCAGATCATGAAAATAAAACAAACTGGATCATTGATTGAGTTGTGGCAACACACATATAAAATCCAATACCAATTATGACAAATTTCGTATTGCTACCAGCCATCTTGCAGCCACACGGTACAATGTGACGTCACAATGCGATGATTTTTCCAATGCACTTGCTCATATTTGAGTTTGACATTTCGCTTGTTGTGTTGGGGTGTTACCATATGGATACAAATCTGCATACATTTAGCATTGAATATTTTTTTTGGGGAAACTATGTTCAAATGTTATGTTCAAATATGCATCATAATTAACCGTATTGTACTGCTAATATTTCCATTTATATTTCTGTGCTATATAGCGAAACAAAACATCTCGAAAGTCGGAGTAGTAACTTATTCCAATTTGAAAAAATGCTAATTAATTTTTTGTGTTGTTAATTGTGGTTCACATTTTGGTCTGGCAACATTACTATGTGGCTATAATTTACAGGGACACCAACCTTTAGTGAATGAAATAAACAACGCCACGAAACAACAACGAGAAATAGTTGAATTAATTTTCAGATCATATTTCGTGATCTCGATGAAAAGCAGAATCACATGTTGTTGTTGTAAGTGCATGTAAATCGATGATCTATATGGATCATAGCTGATAATAAAAAACGGCTTATACTGACGGTATGTGCAGTTCGTTCTCATTTCCTGTGGATCGGTCAAATGATTCTCAGGTTCTATTCTTCTGATGGCATTGGTATGTAAATGCTCTCCAACAAGCAGTCGGCTGCCCCTACATTTAGGCCGTCTGGTTAGACTAGAGTTTCGATATTACTCTCCTCACTTCAATTTCGTCGGATGGAAGGATCGTCCATGTTACTAAATGGTTCGTTCTGCCTGACAGCGGAATTCTGGTCGTCTTCGTCATTTAACTTTCTGTAGAAAAAATAGTTTATCCTCAACACTGACTATGTGTCTAAGCTTCTTGTTGGCTTGACACGTTTTTTTGAATTGTTCTGATCAATTTTGTTTGAGTAGCACCTCTTGTCTTATGGCGTCCGAGATATGCGCATTTTTATCCTATTCAAACTTGGCTACAACAAGGTATTGTTCCGAGTTTATGTTGGCAACACGGGGTGATAGGACAATTCTAGAATACTGGAGCAGTGTCTTACGTCATTAATTTGGTTGACGTTTTGATGATCTGGTGATAGCCACGCTCCTTTTTATGAATAATAAGGCGAGGAATAGGAAACATCTCTTATGTTGACTGCAGTAACGTTACGTCACACAGCAAATTAGCCAATGCCTGTTTCCAGACGTGGTATCCTGTAGGCTCTACTTTCAGCTTCCAGCTGAGCATTGAAAATGCCCGTTCAAGACCCTGGCAATGTCGGTAGGTAGGTAGGTGTTAGCTGGATGACCTGATGCCGATCTTCATGCCTCATGGCTCATTGTGCCCATTTAATTTACATAACTAAACTCCGATTAGAGATAGGGGCTTTCATTCCTCCTTTTTATTTTTAAACCAAGATCTGTGTAGGTTGGCGCAGTAGCGCAGTCGCAGTTGTTAGTGTGCTGGACTATTGTGCGAGGGATCCAAGGTTCGATCCCCGGAAAAACACAAATTACATCTTAAGGTTTTTTTCTACTGCGCCACCTCTCGCGAACGTCTGACAAACATCCGAGACTAAAATTGTCCTGAAAAAGCTTCTCAATTCAGCCGTTCGGACTCGGCATAAAATTGTAGGTCCCTTCCAGTCGTTCCAAAAATAGAAACTCACACAAAACGTATGGTTGCGAGAAGTTAGGCCTTGGGTGTCTACCGCCTGTTGCACCGCCTATTTTTTGTTTTAGATCTGTGTAGGTTAGGTATACATGAATTCTTGGCGTTTTTGACCCTCTATATTGTCTAGATGATCTACAACGATGTTCAATCTGCTGTTATTGAAAGGTGGGCAGTCGCATAGAAGGTGACGCATAGTTTCTTTATCTTGTATACAAGATTATAATCTTTTAGCAAAATGCTCAGCCGCTCCGCACTAACTGTGGTCTCTTTTGCCCGATGCATGAGTTTCCATGTGTTGCCAAACGTTCAGTATCCCTTCTTGACAAGATCTTCGATATTTTTGAACATATTAAGCTTGGAGTTCAGGTTGACTATAAGTTGCCTTGCTTCACTAAAATAGGTAGATCCACTCTACCAATATTCGTGGGCTTGAAAGCATCCGGCGGTCTTTTTCTTTTCTTGTGCAAAATGGAGACGCACGCGGAGAACTAATATGCATTTCCCTGGACTCAAGGATTTTCTCATCCTCTATCATCACAATGAAGCCATATATACATATACAACAATTCCAGTATTCCAGGGTGAAAGCAGTCCACCCGGAACTAATTATCACCTATTGTACCCCTGACGCGTAAATACCTTGGCCAGATATTGCGGGCAACGAATCGGCGGACCAACCAGCTAGCGCTGGATCTGAATTCACGTTCTATGGACCAGAACCTTATTGCAGAGTCAATTGGGCTACTGGTTTAGGTCTAATTAACAATTGGGAAGAACAACTTCGTCTAAACCATTGGGGAAATGTTCCGGGCTTAAGACAATCCAAAAGATTAATTAAACCTTACTCCTACAAGGAAATCCTTAACCTAAATAAGAATAGTATCAGAAAGCTGGAGGGCTTCCTCACGGGCCATTATGTGGCTTGAAATGTCATCTCAACAAAATGAATTTGTGTCCAGCGACAGAATGCAGGTTCTGCCTTGAGGATGAATCACATTCTCTGTGATTGCCCGGCACTTCATTGGTTAAGAAAAAGTGACTTTAACAAGGAGATACATTTACCAGCAGAGCTTAGGAACTCCGCTACTAAGAATATATTGGCCTTCACTAGGACCTCCGTCTCTTAGATGAACTCTATCCCTCTTCGATACAATAGATCTTTTTATTAGGTCAATGTCATCCAATTGGCCAGGGAATTTAAAAAAAGTTTCGATACACAAAAACTATCATAAATATTATTATCCAACGTCTAGGAGAAGGATGGATTTGTCAGCGGATACAAAAAATGTCATCGAAGATTTTTTCTACAATTGGACAAAAATGATTATTCTGCATACTTTTTACCACCTCAGCATTGAAGGCCACGTCAAAACCCATGCACAACTATACCTAGTGTAAATTCTTCTCCCCAGTTAATTGCATGTGTTCGGTATCTACTGGTTATCCCAGATTTATCCAATAAATCAAAACAGAACTCGAACTTGATTCTCTTAATGTCTCCATTGGTCTGGCACGCGATTGCAAAAAAAAAAAAATAGGAATTTCTCAAAATGCTTAATCACATTCTCATTAATATTTGAGTTAATAAATAATAATCTCACCGCATAGGAGAAACGTTACTATACCTACACATTAATGTAACTATACCGCACTATGCATATACCTATACCTATACTCATCGGGGGTGCGCGAATACACACACGCCCGGTAAAACACCTGTTGGCAGCGTGCCGCCGCCGCCGCCGACAAATGAATCTTAGCCAAACGTTCTCACAATCTCAACAGATTCTATAAAACGTTATGACAAAAGCTCGACTAGATTCAGTTCTTAACATAGCGAAGTTTCGCCAAGTCAAGCCAACCCTACCTCAAGAATTGCTGAGGTTGAGAAGTGAGAGTATCTCACTTCTTATTGTGTTAAAGTTTTTCCTGTAACAACTCACCGGTTCGAAGGATTTTTGTGGATATATCGTTTGCTTTTTTTTGGAAAATGTAAGAATTTGTGAATGTCAACGCGGTGTTTGTGTATTTACGAATTTAGTTAACAAATTTGTTGTTCTGAGTGACAAGTGTATTTTTTTTTTGCAAAAAACACTAAAATAGCTCTTAAGGACTCGGATGTAATTTTTTGTATGACCTTTGAGTGCGTACAAATATTGAGTGTTTGCATGATTGATAGTGCTGAAAATGTCTATTCATATTGGACATCAATCACAAGTGAATAGTTTGGTTTAAACATTTTAAGTTTTAAGACAATCTGTCCACATTTATCAAAGACACAATTCCTGAAATTCACAATGTTGGGATTAGGGACTATATTTAGCTCAACAGTACTGACACTCTGATTGTTGAGATGTCCTTTACTCCTTTCTGTATCTTGAATATGAAAATTTGGCTCAACTCACACCAGTGCCAACAAAGAATGATTGCAGTTGCAAATTGCAATGCTTAGAGCCTTATACTAATAATCATTTTTAACCTTCAGTTTAAATATTTGGCAGCCTTCCAAGGGGAGTAGTCTGTTACTTAAAAATAAATAAATAAATAGGTGGCGCAACAGGCGGGTAGACCTAGCTTCTCGCAACCATTCGTTTTGTGTGAGTTTCCATTTTTCGGACGAATTTAAGGGACCTACAATTTTATGCCGAGTCCGAACGGCTGAATTGAGAAGCTTTTTCAGGTCAGTTTTACATACTCTCGTATGTTTGTCAGACGTTCGCGAGAGGTGGCGCAGTAGAAAAAACCTTAAGATTAAGATGTCATTTGAGTTTTTCCGGGGATCGAAAATGGGATCCCTGGCACAAGTAGCAGCACATTAACCACTGCGCTACTGCGCTCTGTGACTTTGTCAGCAGTTAAGTTTCAAAGATATTTAGTTAGGGATCTACTTTTAAATTTACCGATCCTTTCTTAAAGCATGTTATTTAGTCTATTGAATATAGTTTTATCAACGTCATTTGCCATTTTCTGCGAGCTATTCTCTTTTCTAATATTAGTTTCCTAATTTCTATGGGATACTTTACAGATGCTTGTTTATGTTGTTGGTAAGTTGGTGTACTATCTTCTGCTGCTTGCTGTCTGTATATCGTTTATGAATTTATATGTCAATATGCCTTGTTGTGACTAGTGGAGATCTAAGGTTAATAAATCCTTCGAGTAATTCTTTAAATTGACACCAGGGGCCTGTACCACAAAACTACAAGTATTGTACAACAGGCGAATTTTAACAATTAACAATAGTTTTCTGGTACAAAACCAGTTTTTTATTGTTAAAATTCGCCTGCTGTACAATACTTGTAGTTTTGTGGTACAGGCCCCAGTTCGTTTTTTTGTTGTTAAGTCTTTCATTGTTTATCTGTTCTACTGACAGGCCGTTGACCGTTAGTATTATGGGTATATGATCCGACGACAAATTATCACTGCTTTGAACTTTTAGTTATTTTCTTTCCTTTTATTATGAAGAAGTCAATGAGGTCTCGTGTTTTCGCTGGGTCGGATGGCCAATAAGTGGGCGATCCAGTCGAAATAAAATTAGAATTACAATTTCGCCCTGCTTTGTAAAGCTTCCTCCCTCTTGTCGTTACTAGTCTTGACCCCCAGTAGGTATGTGCTTGCATTGAAATCACCTCCAATGATAAAGTTATTGCCTAGAGCTTGAAAGAGGTCATTAAGATCTTCATCCGTACGCGTTCAGCTGTTAAATTGTTTGTTTTTAGTCAAAATGTTTATTGTCGCTACTTGCATGGTTTGTTTTTCTATTTTTGGCATTTCATAGGGGTTCAAAATACTTTTTACTTTTTACAGCACTACCTCCGCTGGCACTGTCAGAGGGATGCGGATAGTGGTAGCAGAGGTAGCCAGGAATTCTAATGGTTGTTCCCTGTTTAAAGTGGGTTTCAGAAATCAAGCAGACATCAATGTCTTCATTGCATAAAAATACCTGAAATTCTGAAATATGTTGGTGTAAGCCGTTTGCATTCCAGGTTGAGACTTTCAGATTTTTAATCCTTTTAATCTAAAAAAGGTTTTTTCTTTTGGAAATTTCGTTGCTCAGTAGCTTAATTCCTTTATCTTGATTATCCAATCTTTGAATAATAGTAGAAAGCATTTCCTTTACTGATATTTCTTCTTCTTTACGTGTATTTCTTACAATTTTGGAATAAGATTTGTTATTCACAATTGGCGTGTTTATTTTAGCAGCAATTGGTACTTTATTTTTTTCAACATTTTAAACATTTATGTGTTGCTTCTTTTTATTTTCGGGAGGGTTCCGTTGATATTTGGCAGTACCTCTCTTTTTCTTTTCTTGATATTCTTTTGCAACCGGACACCCTCAATAATTAGCTGGGTGGTTTCCATGACAGTTTATGCACTTTACTTTTTCCTCCTTTTTTTTTTGTGGACAGTTTGATGTTGGATGTTTTCCTTAACATTTAACGCATGCAAAATCTCTTTTACAATAGCTTTGCGTGTGCCTGAAAGCTTGGCATCGTTTACATTGAGATATTGTTTTAGATCTTCTTTGAAGTGACTCAATCCTGACAACAATACTCATTACTGATTTATATGTTTTGCCGTTGTCACCTTGTCAAGATTTCTTGCAGATGTTTCAGGACTCCCTTCCGCCTTTCGTTTCTTCGTTGGCCTTTTGCTTTTTTTAGATGACTTTCAGTCTCTTGTGCAAGCTCCTCTTCATCTGTGAGGTATTCTTTTTGCTCATTTTGCCTGGTTGGGCTGTACGGTCCAAGAGACGAACTTTTTCTTCTAGTATTTTTATTTACTCTTTCAAGCTTAACAGTTTCTTTTATCATTTTCCTGGGGCCAGATCATGTAAAATGAAAACGATCGAACGACATCGTTTTCACTACAGCCGTCTCTATCATATCTGTGACAATAGACAGAGACTGGGTATCAAAACAATGTCGTTCCATCGTTTTCATTTTACGTGATCAGGGCCCTGGCTTTAAGTTCAGCTTGCCATTCATTGTAATAGCTGTTTGCTTGCAATTGTGAATCTGATTTATGTTCACTTTCAACTGTATTGGTTTCATTTCCAGATTTTACTTTATGTATATTCGGAATGCTTGCAATTATAGCGTTATCTTTGGGCGTACGTTTTTTTGGCGCGACCATTCTTGGTGGAGTTCTCGGCGTTAGTGAACTCCTTCTGGAGCTTTATGGGACCTCCAAAGAGGGTGGATTTTCCAGTTTGCCTGGACTGCCACCTGGGGTATTCATATCTGTTGTTTTGTTTTAACTGGGTCAGTTTTACTGGGTAGTTCAGTTGGTTCTACCACAAACCCCCTGTCAGGAGGACCGGGTAATTTGCTTTATTTTTTTTTGTCGTACTTGTTTCCGAAGTTTTCATCTTCGCTTTTTGTGGATTTTTAGTCGCCTATTACGACAGGCATGCCTACCTCGGGTATATTCTGTCCCCTACCCAAAGGGGTAAATATTAATAGATAAATATTTTATTCTCAATTACCTAAGCCTTTAAAATATTTTAGTAACACGCAGCTTGCTCAGAGATTTGATATTTAAACTATAGGGTCCGCCAAATAACTTTTTTTTTGAAAATGCTATAAAAAAAAACTACTGAATATTTTCTCAAATTTCTTTTTTTATTTGAAAGTACAATACTTCCGGTTAATAATGGAAAATAATTTCATTCAAATGGCTGCCTCGGCTGGCCATGCAGTAGCCTATACGATCGGTCCAATTTTTAACCACATTATAGATTGTGTGCAGCTGTATTTCACCAATGGCTTCACGAATATTGTCCTTTAAAGCGTCAATTGTCTCTGGCATGTCGGCGTAACAGTTATCTTTTACGGCACCCCACAAATAATAGTCCAACGGTGTTAAATCGCAGCTCCGCGGTAGCCAAACGACATCAGCTCTGCGGCTGATAATGCGATCTTTAAAAACAGGGCGCAAAACATTGAGTGTAGCTTCGGCTGTGTGGCACGTAGCGCCGTCCTGTGGAAACCAAATGTTGCCAATATCCTCCTCTTCAATTTTTGTGAACAAAAATTCGTTCAACATGGCCCGATAACGATCGCCATTGACTGTAACGGCCACTCTTTGCTCATTTTCGAAGAAAAATGGCCCAATTATGCCTCTGGACCAAAATCCGCACCAAACAGTGACTCCTTTTGGGTATATCTGCTTTTCAATGTATGCGTGCGGGTTTTTTGTGCCCCAAATGCGACAATTTTGCTTGTTTACATACCCGCCAAGATCAAAATGAGCTTCATCTGAAAAGATGATTTTTTTTGGCAAAATCGGCATCTTCTCTAAGTCGATCGCAGGCCCACTTAGCGAAGCGAAAACGCATTGGATGGTCAGTTGGCTTCAACTCCTGAACCAATTGGACTTTGTATGGCGTCATACCAAGGTCTTTATGCAAAATTCGTCTCAATGATGTCTCCGAAATGTTCAATTGTTGAGAACGACGGTGAATTGATGTTGATGGCGCTTCACGCACACTTTCTGCCACAGCAGCAATTTTCTCGGGTGTACGCACTGTTTTTGGCTTTTCACGCTTTGGTTTATCGATGAGGATGCCAGTTTCTTTCACTTTTTTCACAAGATAACGAACATACGGAGCTGGCGGTGCTTCTCTTCTTCCAAAATCCGTACGCAATTTTCGCACATATTCTGCAACATTACCATGATTTTCAAAGTAATGTCGCAATATTTCCCAGCGTATACACAATATTTATACGCAATTATTGTTCAAGCGTATACACAACCATATTCGTTCAGCGGAAGGATAAAACTAATTATCTGTCAAATCAGACATGAGCTAAGTGTTACCATTCGCGAAATAAGCACTAGTTGAAAAAAAAACGTTAGATGGCGAACCCTTTACTATAGTGTCTAGTCTAAATACAATGATCGTAAGTAAAAAAATGTATTCCATTAACGCCAATTCTTTATTGCCCAATACAAATATTAAACCAAATCTGATTTCATACAATATATTGCACAACTTGCAATATTATTTTGTTTTAAAATTTAATTGTTAATTTTAACATATTTTGGGTTTTTCTTACTGGAAAGAACGAAGCGAAGAAAGTAAAACAGTGACTTTCTTCGCTTTGAAAAAAAACTAGCTTTATATAAACCCTGGTTTAACAAAGAATACAAGCGAGTTACCGAAACGAAAAACAAGGCTTTCCGTGAATGGCGGTCTAACCCTTCGGAGCAAAAAAGATCTGAATTTATAATTCTTCGAAATAGATGCAACCATTGAATCGGCGAAGACAACTTACAGCGAAAGAGTCACTAACAAAGTAATTGGATGTCCTAACGGCTCACGAGCATTCTGGTCCATGGCAAAGGCAAAGGCAAAGGCAAAGGCAATCAGTAATAACTTTATAGTTGCTCTTCTTTTCCACCTGTAGTAAAAGAAAACGGCACGCTAGCAACAACACCTAAAGAAAAGGCAGATCTTTTCGCTAACATGTTTTCAGATAAGTCCGTATCCTAATTAGTTTCTCACGACGATTCGTTTGTGTAATTTTTTATTTTTCGGGACGGATGGAAGGCCTACAGTTATGTGCCGAGTCTGGGACGGCTGAATTGGTCAAGTTTCTAAAGAGGGTTATACTCTCGGATGTCAAACACTGCTATCGAGCCTATTATAAACCAACGCTATGATATTGCTTTATTTCGGAATATAGAAGGAGAGCTGACCGCATGATGTCCTCTAAAAAGGGATAAAACAATAGATATATAGGAGGACAAGACACAACCGCGAACTCTATGAACTGTACCAAGATGTGAATCTAGTCCAAAAAGCCAAAACACGTCGTCTACATTAGGTCGGTCACATCGAACGAATGGAAAATAATGCTCCAGCTAAGAGTGTCGTCGAATCGCAGCCCCCAGGTTCCAGACAAGGAAGACCGAACCTCTGTTTCAAAGACCAAGACATCGGGGATGCCAGAGAGCTTGGTCTGGACAACTGGAAGCAGCGTGCCCGGGATCGTAGAGGATGGAAGGCTGCAGTATCTCAGGCAGAGATTCTACACGGGTTTTTGTCTTTTCTTTTAGGCTGGTGTATAGTTGTGAAGCCGTGCTTGTTGATCTCGTTGCAATTTTGAAAATGTTTGTGTCTTTTAATTTGGCATTTTAAATTTGTTTTATGTAGGTAAAGGACTTGTATATTGTGTTTTCTTGCTGTTCGGGTGGATGAGTTTTCCTGTTCTCGTGTTGTCTTATAAGTGATTTTGTAATGTTTTCCGGGAATCCGTTTTTCATAATGTATGTTTTTTATTTTAGCTTTGTTTTATTTGTGGAATGCGGGATGACTTATTGAGAGGACTCTATTAAATTGTTGGCTGTATTGAAAATTGTCTATTTAGGGTGTTGGCGTTGGGATATGAAATTAATTAGTCTTCCGGATGAGGTGGGTTTTTGGAACCAGTCCATTTTTAAAGTTCCTTTTTCTCTAATAACTACGGTGTATAGGTAAGACAACCTATTATTCGATTCGACCTCAACGGTAAACTGTATTTTCCTAAATACAGCTAGCTATTTAAACGTTTCATATCTTGTCTATTTCTCCTACTTTGACAATTGCAAATATGTCGTCCACATATTTAGTCAGTATTCTCGGTTGGTTGTTCATTTTTGGAAGACAGACGTTCAAAAGTTCTTCAAGAATAATATCCGCTATTATTGGAGAGGCTGGATTTCTCATGGGCACACCATATACGGTAGGTCTTTTTGCCGTATACGGTATACTAGATAGTTGTTGTCTATTATGCAGAAACATACCATTTCAATGAATTTTGTTTTCTTGATGGTAGTGTGCTCTTTTATTTTTTCCCAGTTTTTGTTAATCAGTTCTAGGGCCATTTTAAGAGGTAGGTATGTTGGTAAAAAGAGACATTACATCAAATGACACTAGAACTTCGTCATTTTCAATTCTTAGATTACTGAGTTTCGTTTTGAATTGAATTGAATCCTTCACGTTGTATTTCGAATCTGACGTTAAGTTTTTCAAAATACATACTAATAAGGTATTTACCCAAGTTGTAACACGGAACTTTGACAGATGAACAAATTCCTTCCTTATGGATTTTAGGAAGGCCGTAAATTCTGGGGGCAACGGGGTTATACGTCATCATTTTTTGTTTTTGACTCTGGTCTATGATTTTATTGTCAAAGAAGTCTTTGATGAAACAGTTATTCGTGGCTTGAAGTTTGTTGGTTGGATCGGTCCGAACCGGCCAGTATACATTTCTGTCTTCCATCATAAATGGATCGCCGGAAAAGGGCCCTAATGAAGTGTGCTCTTTTTTAAATCAATTTTTCGATAGTAACATGAAGGACGTCCGGAGTTGCATATTTTTGCAGATGGCTGGTGTGGTGGTGGTCAAAATAAAAATCGCACAATGATAAGATTTTTGTCATCTTTTGTAGCTATCTTTAAAAAATTTCAAGAACATCAAACAGTATTTTCATATACGAGGACATTCTTTTTTACCATGTGATAGCGACCTCGTAGTCTAAAAACGTAAAATTAAAAAAAAGTGATATAATATACACTGTTCAAGAATATGCCGATTTGATACTATTTTTCTTCTTCGGTATCAAAAAAATTCACAGTCATTTTGCCAAAAACGAGAGACATTATCTACTATAAAAGCTGGTGGCTACGCTTTTATAAAAGAAACATGCTTTCAATGGAGTCTATTGGAAGACATGTGCAGAGTATATCCATTAATGAGTAGGGACACTCTCCACGTGTTTCTTATCAGTTTACAATTTGCAGTACACATACACGAGAAATAGACGGCAATAAAAGTGCTCTAGTAAAAGAGGGATGGAAGAGTAGTCGAACTATTTCGAAATGTGGAACAGGGTGTGACGTAAAAAAAAGCAAAAATCAATTTGTAATATTTTTTATTGAACATTTTGTATCTATGTAACAATAAATATTCACATGTGTGCTACGCTTAAATATTTTTGGTTGTTGGTACATTTTTTTGTTAATTTTATTGAAATGTTTTAGAATATGGTAAACCCGTACTCGCACGTAAAATTTTATAAGAAATTCCTTATTTTAATTTTTAATGAAATTCATTTTTCAAAAAGTTAAAAATATTCGCCTCAAAATTATTTAGGTAATACATATTTGGAAAACAAGAAATCAATTTTTGTTCCAGATTCTCTAACGAGTCTAAAAAAAATTTGATAAGGTTGTGTCAATTTCGCATCTTCATATTCTTTGAAATCTGTGAAAAGCGAGGAAACGTTAAGTTGTGGACTCAATTTTAACTCACACTTCTGGTTTAACTTTTACTTTTTAAAAATATAGCCTGCGAAATAATAGAACGCATTATCAGTACCAAAGTCCACAGTGGAAGTTCCATGTTAGCAGTTGGGTCACAGTTTCCACGGGTATTATCTTCCATAGGCGTATTTTTTTGGGAATCTATAGCTAGCTCACTTTTACTTTTACATGCAAAACTGGTATACTCACTTTTGGTTTTACATGCAAAACTGTTATACTCACTTTTGGTTTTGTTATACTCACTACCCAAGAAAATACGCCTCATATCCTTTGCCGAAAAATATATTTTAAATAAACAAATGAATTGAAATTGAGTAAAGAAAGCTACGAGTACACCATACGTCCGACTCAGAATGGCATATAAAATTCGGAGAATAAAAAAAAATCGTTCGAATTGGAGATTTTTTGAACGTTTCTTAATCCATTGACATCGTAGCCATCCTTTGATGGAATTTGTTACTTTATGGCTTGATAGAAAGAAGACTAACCATATTTTGGGATATATACTATATTTATTTCGAAATGTCACCAGAAAGCCCTAAAATCTTAATTTTTCCAAGCGAAAAAAAAACACTAACATTTCTAATATTTTAGGGTATAGTATATGTATATCCCAAAATATGGTTCGTCTTCTTTCTATAAAGCCATAAAGTAACAAATTCCATCAAAGGATGGCTACGTTGTCAATGGATTAAAAAACGTCCAAGAAAAAAAAATGTGGCGAAACACACGCCAGTCACCGTCGACATACGAATATGCCAACTTTGAGACAAAACGTGCAAACGTACTTTAGGTACATGCCACAATATATAAAGCGTGACATATTCTACAATAGGCGTATTTTTTTGGGAAGTGAATTTTTTGGGAATAACAAAACCAAAAGTGAGTATAACAAAACCAAAAGTGAGTATACCAGTTTTGCATGTAAAAGTAAAAGTGAGCTAGCTATAGATTCCCAAAAAAATACGCCTAATATGTCGATTAATTATTGTGACGTCAGAGTGGCAAATTTTTTTTTCTCCTCTCGCCCACATACCAAACATTTAATATAATGCTTTCCCATTGCACTTCAACTTTTAATTTTCACTATTTTTAATTGTTTGCCACGCGCACTGACACGGAACACCCTTTCTTTCGTCAATTGATGTTAATGAACGACTGATAACAATCCAATTCCGGCCCGCCTTTAAAAATACGTGCGAAAAAATGTAAACAATCCCCTCTACTGCCAACCTAAGTAATTAGTATGACCATTTGCTGTGAAATATATTACCTAAAAAGTGCTGGCAATAAAACTTAAAATTATCAAATATGGTAATTAACGAAGTCGTAGCAAAGCAAAAGGGTTGAATTTCGTGATATAGAATGAAACATTAATTTTGCATGTCCATACCAAAGACCATTTAATCAATAACCAATGGCAAAAACTACAAAATTTGTTTTTTTATTACCAATTCTACGAAAGCAAACCTGATCAACCTGCATGGTTGAGAGAGAATACTAATATACTGACAGTCATTCCGGCCCGCCTTTAAAAATGCTTTATGAAAAAACCCACAATCGTTCGTCGTACGCAGCAAGCCCCATGTAGTGGTTCAGGTAAAATGTGTTGTGTAATGTGTGCTTCCACTTATTGTACGATTTTTTCTGCATTTTGCTTTGTCGTAGTAGCAAATGCATATGTAGAGAGAGCGTCCCTACTCATTAATGGATATACTCTGGACATGTGGGATGTGGCTAAAGAAAATAAGAATAAGAAAATAATCTCATTTTTCCCACTCGGATTATTCTGATAAAACTATTGCGAGAGACTTCATTAATGGTTTTAAAGTCAATCATTTTCACCTGGGAAACCTTCAAAGATATGAACTGGTAGCTCTGCCGCAAACCCTTAAAGATAAAGATCAATAGTATTTTCTTTATATTTTTGTAAACATTTTTTTTTGTTTAAACCTTATAATAAATAATAATAATAAAAAAAAAAAGTTTTTTTTTATTTCAGAAACGACATAAGTCAATCGACTTTAAAGGCTTAAAAACCGCTAAAAAAAGCTAAACATTTTAGCGGTTTTCGAATGCATCTTAAAGCCAAATTATAACTTGTGTTGTGGATTTTTTTCATATAAAACAGTTTTTTATTGCTCCTAAAAAATTAATGCTCATTGACTTATGTTTTTTCTGAAATAAACGATTCTAAACTCTTTGACTAATGTATCTGTACCTATACCTACCTCATAAAATCTTCGGATAAATCACCTTGCATGCAGCAATTTACAATATACATTCTCGGTTACCATCAGTAATCCATAGATTTTTTTTTATTTAATAGCACTTCGGTGCTCGATTGCTATTAAGCAATTGTAAAAAAATCTATACAGAAATAAAATAAGAAAAATGAAAAAAAAAAAAAAAAATTGTAATTTGCATTCCTATCGCCAAACCCGATAGTTAGATGAGTGTACTTACATGGATTTGGATTGAAATCGCATCAGATACGCGTGGCATATTAATTAAATTATTAAAAAAAAATGATATTTCAACTTGACCATTGGTCACAGTTTTTTTTTTTTTGACATGGGTGGTATATATTTATGTAAAATTTTAATAGGTTCCTGGTTTTTCTCTTTTTACGTTCTCCTTAAATAGGCACAGTGTTGTTTTCGTGAATACTTGATGCCTTTGTCTATGAGTCTTATCTAAAGACCGCCCAAACGCCTGTATGGAATGTTTAAACTTCCTGGCAGTCGGTTGGGTAACTATTTCTACGACACGTTTTAGCACGTGATATTTGATAGTCATACAGCGTAAAGCGATTAAAACTGCCGCATATCCATATGCCCCTTAATGATATCTGTTTATAAAAAGCCTGCGATGCATACAACTTCTGCTACTAAATGTACCTACCTACCTATAGATGTGAGTTTTTATGCCGTCATTAAAGATGCATACGGAATAGGTAGTTTCATAACATTACGATGACAGTTATGTCAGACATGTGCGTTTTTTATCCCGGCTGGATCACAACCGACCAGTTTTTAACTTTAAAAATTGTATTTAAGAAGTTTTGGGAGGATGCTACACATGTTTATGTTTACTTACTGTCCGGGATGGACCTGCGACTGCGACGCAACTAACAAGCCTTTTCCAGTTAGCCCGATCTTTAGGTACTAACCGAACCGCCTCCAGTTGCGCACTCTAACTTGGTTGAAGTCCCCTTTCACATAAGCCAAGGTCTTCCTCCACTGCGTTGCACCTCGGGTTGGAATAGAAGACTCTGCGGAACGGAGCGTTGGTGTCTATTTTCTCTACATGTCCTAGACATTTTAGTTGATTGATACGTAATGACTAAGTCGATGTCGCTTTACCACCTCGTAGAGTTTGCTGTTAAGTCTCCTCCTCCAAATTCCGTCAACGCAAACAACCAAGAAGATCTTCATCAGACTTTGCCACCGATCATGCTTCTGCGCCATAGAGCAGGACTGGGATGATGAGGGTCTTACTCTTAGAATCTCCTTCCTTTGTGTTTCTTTACAAAGTCAGTTGCGTTCTTAGGCAAAAAAACCAGCGGTCGTTTGATTTCTGTCATTGTCAGAGTTTATGTATAGCGGAGCCGAGGTAAATAAAGTCCTTAACACCAAAAATGTTTCAAGTCAAGAATTAATAATTCAAGAAATGAATAATGTTTTTTATAACAAAGTCCTTAACCACCTCAAAGTTGTAGCTGTTTATCGTGACGTTCGGTTCGATTCACCGATGTTGAGTGTCTCTTCTTGTTGACAGCAAGAAATGTTTAGGCAAGCTTTATAGGCAGGAGTAAACTCTGGAGTGTATTACAGGAGTACAGAATTGACCGTTGTCTCAATCTCTTTACACAAACTATACAAGCTGTGTTCGGGTAAACGTCGTTAAGTAAATACCTTTCACCGTTGACGTGGGACTTCGCCAGGGGTGCGTCATGTCTCCTCTCCTTTTCTTTACTTAGGGAATGGATGTTATAGCGCAGCCTTGGCGAAGAACGTTTCAAATTAGGAGATCTGAGGACAAGTCATTTGCTCTTCACTGATTTTGATCATCCTTGGGTCCGCTCACAGTGAACATCAACGCGCACTCGATCGGTTTGTAGCCGTTTGTGTTGAAGCTGAGATGAAAGTAAACGTGAACAGATCTGAAGTGACGGTCGTCTGCAGAATTTCTGTCCAATCCACTCTGCGTGTTATAAGAGTCCCATTGAAACAGGCTGAGAAGTTTAAGTATTTCGGGGACTTATTTAAAAGTAATGGAAGGAGCAATGCTGAGTTTTACCATAGGATTTTGAGACATAATTGATCATTCTGTTATATGGGGATTGAACTTGGTTTCAACGGTAAATTGTCACGTTTAACTCATATCTCCAAACAGGATTCCAAGACGTTGTATGGAATCCGTATCATAAGGCAGACGTCCTCTAGGTAGATCCAGGATGTGACGGATGGATCAAGTCCATAATCTAACCTCTACCCGTTAGGGGGTTCTTTTAATTTTTTTTTAATTTCGAGTGGATTGCGAAAGATCGAGAGTTATGAAAGGTCCTTTTGGGCAACCTACAACCGAGCCATTGAAAATGAATAATGAATCACTTAACCATTGTTCTTTTTTCTTTACAGATAAACACTTACCATGGCGAGCAAAATACTCCTAATTGCGGTTATATTTCTGGCTGCATTCCTTGATAGTTCCTTAACGGAGTCCGCAAAGCTTCGTAAGTGCTCACTACTAGCCTACCTAATAGTTTAAAAAATAAAATTCCCCCATTATCCCCGCAGCTGATTACATTCATGTCTGCCATCGGAATGATCCCAAACTCAACGAATGCATTCGGACTACGGTGCACGACTTAAGGCCCTACTTAGCTGATGGCATCAAGGAGTTGAATGTTCCCCCCCTAGAGCCGCTCTTCATTGGTGATCTGAACATTTTGGATGGCGGTCGTGCAGGAATCACAGTGAAGACACACAATCTCAACATTTATGGTGCAGCAAACTTTGAAATCAAAAGATTGGCGTAAGTTAAAAAAAGAACCCTCAACCCTTATCGCAGCCCCTCTAACACCTATTTCCATTTTCAGGGCACTGGACAATGGAAAGCGTATAGATTTTGAAATGATATTGCCACGCCTCCATGGAGAGGGTACTTACGATATCAGTGGACAGCTTTTGGCACTACCCATCAAGGGCAATGGACGGTTTAGTGGAAATTTCAGTAAGTTCACTCAAGTTGTGCCTTCTAAAAGATTCAGCAGCTTTATTGTTCATTTTCGTTTAGCAAACTTCACCGCATTTGTTCGGGTTCAGTTCGAAATCAACAAGGGTAGCGATGATGTGGAATATATTGGTGTTCAATCGCTAGATGTCAAAATCAAAATGGGCAAGGGACGAGTTCGTTTATATAATTTATTCAACGGCGACAAGACATTGGGTGACATTATCAATGATACCATCAATCAGAACTTTGAAACTTTCACCTTGGAACTGATTCCACCGATTGAACGGGCGCTGGAAAAGAAATTCTTATCGATTGCAGCTAAAATCATGGAAACGTTTACCTACAATGAACTATTTCCTCTTTAAAAGCGAACGCGATCGTATAATTTCTAATGTCATAGTCTTAAAAAGTGAAAGAATCCGTTTTGCAGTGATACGTTAATTGATTATTGATATTTTTTTTTATTAGTTTTAATTATTAGACACATTGAAATAAAATTTAGAAAAAAAAGTGGAGAATGAGACTTTATTTTGAATAGAATTGATTGGCGTAATGTTATGGCCTGCCTTCCATTGATCACTACCTTAGATGACTAACGTCAGTCGGTCAAGCTTCATATGAAAAATATTTGACATTTGACAGAAAAGATTGGACCTATTTCTCAAAATTTACCCAGCTTGACCAATCCTATAGGAGAACTCTGCATTGCTCGTTAATAAGACATCGATAATCTTAAACTTGTCAACCTGTTTCAATTGTATAACACAGCTACAAGCCTATCGAGCCCTGAAACTCGGTCTAAGAGGACCCACAAATTACCAATAAAATGACAATAAAAAAATGCTTAAGATGCGGCAAATGATCTCAAAACTGTTGCCGATATGGATAGAGACTGACTGCGACTGCGGGCTAGACGCGTATCCTTCCTTTCAAGGACCCTCGAAAAAGTCTCAACCTGAAAAGGTAGGTAGGATAAGGAATTAATATAGGCACTAGGTATCAATACAACTCAAGCGGAAGGTATGCCCGTTCAGGGAAAAACTCAATGTGATTCAACTGAACCTTACAGTAAGGCTTAGATATATACGTTACATCGTTACATGCCTAGCAATGGACTAAATAACGATGACATGGAGGCAGCCATGTGGTCTTCCTTCCGAAACCGGGAACAGATACCGTACGTTATTTCTGCCAACAATAATAGAGAGGGTAGTGGTCGAAGTGCTGCGCTTCAGATGTAGGTATCCTTTGAATAGTATATGCATCATGCTTACAGAGCAGTCTACAGAAACAGAGCTGTTGAAGTTGCATTCGATAAGATAGGCTTTGCAATTCTACTGGCCACAAGGGTGACAAATATTCAGACTCAAAATCTCAAAACTCAGAGGAAGGGTTAGCAGAAGTTTTTCACAAATATTTTTTTTTAATTTAGAGTTCTCCTATTACCTGCTCACTAAAAGTGAATAGCACTGAAAAAAGTCTACCCGGTACGAATAAATCCAAAAATGTTTTAGATAGTAGATGATTTTTTCTAATAGAAATGATTTTTGCGGTTGAATGGCCGCAATATCCCGAAATGTAGGCATTCAAGTAGGTATGCATCTGCAATACTCAAATAAAAGGTAACGATTTTGTTTAATATAATATTCCATGCACCCGCCATATCTCGAAAACAACTTGTACTGTGCATATTAATTAACAAATGCATTATTGTCGTCATTAAAGTTCGGAGATCTTAGCTGCCGGCGTCACCAATCAAAGCCACTATCTTGATTGACGTATGGTGTTGCTGCGTTGAGCAACGTATCTGCTAGTTTACATATTCATGTCACTAGCTTCGCTCGTACATTATCTTTTAAGTTCCTGATCCTGATTCCTGAATATTTTATTAGCCGGTGACTTATGAAATTACTTATTAATTCTTTGGAATCTTGTTAAAGTGAATCGCTGAGTAAGGTGTCATTACCCCTCTGGCTACATACCTAATAGACGTAGATGGCCAAGAGAACTTTATGCACCACCTATACTTGACGGGATCATGCCCGGTTCTCCCGACAATTTTGAAATAGAATCATCTATCGTGAGATATTCATTCCGGATTCAATAATCTAGCCTGGATTCGATTTACTCTGAACGTTAAAACTAAATTGGTCACTTTTTTCTACGTCAGTCACACAATCGAACTTTCAACTTAGTACTCAGTCGAGAAATTCTTGACTGACTTGATTTGTCAGCTATCACCCTTCCATAAACGTCAACTAAGACTTACTTAACTAGAGTTTTGACCACAACTCACATAGAATAGACCGTCGACTCCTCCCACAAAACGGACTTTGCTAACAAGCTGCCTGCGGGCCCAGGACTTTTCATGTATTGGTGCTGTACAAAATCAAAGGAGCACCATTAACGCACGCAAAATTGAACAAGTAAACGTGTTATCATCGGCCTGGTCGATGCTTTGATACCCTCCACTGCATAAAAGTCATGCAAAATGTTTGCCATGCCATATTGGTTTGGTATAGGAGGTACCAGAACTACTTGACCGACATAGCCAATTTTCAATACCAACCTGACGACGGTAAAAAGAAGAACTGTCACAAAATGTCAGTCGCCTAAGTCGATTCGTTTGGACGCTATCGTGATTTTAACAGTCATGGAGAGACACATGGGTCTAATAGTGGTTTTGTATGGGAGCTACCAGAACTATATGACCGACATGGCCCATTTTCAATACCAACCTGACGACGGTAAAAAGAAGTCCTCTCACAAAATTTCATTCACCTAGGTTGATTCGTTTGGACGCTATCGTGTTTTCAACAGACAGACAGACAGATAGACAGACAGACAGACGGACATTGCTAAATCGATTCAGAATGTGATCATGATTCAGAATATTATATACTTTATAGGGTCTCCGGTGAATCCTTCTTGTCGTTTCAAATGTAATGACAAAGTGATTATACCTTCCTGTGGAGGGTATAAAAATCTTAGGCCCATGGTATAGCATGGAAAACCATTGCCGCCATTAGTTTTGACACTTACATGTATTCACAAACAGGGTAATTTCTTTCCAGGGAGAATCGGGTAGGTGCACGGAAGTCGACGGTCTAGCTCTCTGTGGTTTGTGGTTTTGACTCTGCTCTGCCAATAGGCGTGTTTTATTCAACATATTAACTCAGCAAAGAAAAGTAAAGACAAATCTACAGCACGTAATAATACATACTATACACTCTGCTTGACACTAACGAGACTCTATGTATTTGTTGTAATTATGTGCTGAAGATTCAACTTTACTTTACATTCCTGAGATCGATGTTCAATAAAACACTCTTGTGTGAGAATATGGAAAAATGATCGCGGGGTGTTCAAAACAAACTGTCAAAGTTGTAAGGTATTTTCAGTTTTCATACGCTCTGCAGCCAGTCTATGTCTTTACACGCAATTATTTGGGTGTTGCTATTCGGCCGTTGTCCGGGACACGACTACGTAACGAAATGTCAAAGTTTATAATACGTCAAGTTGGGGTACATATGTGGATCGCTTCGCTCGCGGCAAAGACAAAACTGCAGTCTAATCATTTTCGGACATTATGCTGTACGTTTAGGACCCAACATTTATCCGTATAAACGGTTTTTAATGAAAATATGATTGCGTTAATATGTTGATTACGTAGTCGTGTCGGTAAACGTCAGTGAAAATCAACGGTCGAATAGACACTCCGTAATTACTTTCTCACCGCGAGTTGCCCCATCGAGCTTCTTTATATTCTGATTGCTGTTCAAAACAACCACAATTCTTAGTATATATAACTTCTTTTACGTTACGCAACTATTTAGCCAACGGTTACTGTGGAAGTGGATTGGATGCGTATTATGACGAACAATTGGTCGGACGTATTCGTCAGAACAAAGAAACCATTGATATAAAGAGCTCATGGAAGTATTGGGTTGAAACCGGCCGGCTGCTGATGAACGCACGCAAACTACACCCTTCAGGGCTAATTCAAAGATAGTCCTTATCTGGAGTGTTTCGCGGTCACATAAAATATATGTATTCAAAAAAAAAAAAAAATATACAGTCTGTCACGAAATTGTTTTTACAAATTTCTTGACAAGCTCATTTTTGCGTATTTTGTATTACCTTCATAATGTAGTATTTTTTGATACTGTTCGTTAGTATAATTAATAAAAAGAAATTTATTAAAAAAATTAAGTAAAACACCAAAGAAGCTCTTTTGTTTTATAAAGAAACTGTCTAAATTACCAGTTGTTTTCCTTTGTAAAAACAATTCCTTGACAAACTGTATATATATTTATTATACTTATGACATTATGTAGAAGTATTCAAAAACCAGTACTAGCTATCGTTGAATGTACACACGATAAAAACAAACCATCGAGTTGGCCTATATTTATCTACCAAATAAATTGAATTTATAAATTTTCATAAACCAATTTCGGCTCTGATTTCGAATAATTCAATATAAAATGTAGGTAACCATCGAATAGAAACCACTTAAATAAGTGCCATTGGTTACACTTAATCCAATCACACAAACAATAAAGAGAACAATTCAAGTTTTTGCGTTAATTTTGGACACACAAAATCTAAAATATGAGATCAGAAATCAGAATAATGAAGAAAACAATCGAAAATGCCATTAGCTAATTTCGTCTACAGTCAATTTAAAAGAAAGTACAATTTTCGCGCCCATCAGTAGCGGGCACAACGAGACTAATCTACTACATTTTTTACTTTTGTGGAATGTGGAATGACTGACAGACTTTTGACATTTATTGAATGTCACTTGAATATGGTGTCGCTATCCAACAGAAGTAAAAGTTTATTTGGTGTTATTTGCTATTTTGCATTTTATAATTTACTTTAATATACGCAGTTCTTCGAGTGGTTAGTTATAAATGAACAAAAATAAATCATGGCGAAGTACCAATATTCATCAACTAATTGGGATTTTGTGAAAACACTTGGTTCGGGTGCATTTGGAGAAGTCTCATTATGGACAAACTATGGGACTGGACAATCTGTAGGTATGTAATACAAAGTAAAACAAAACAAACACCAATTGATATGATTTCTCGGAAGTATATTAATCATCGAGTTCTGTTCTGAGTTCGGAACAAACGGCGCACCGGTATGGCCACCATACCGCTTACGTTTGTATGATTACAATAGAGATTAAATTTTGTTTATTTATGTTTTTTTTTTTCTGCTCCTATTGAATTAAGTGCTTATGCTGTTATGCATTGGTATACTTAGTCAGATACTGGTGTCAGGTTTCAGAAAATTTATTTATTGTATGCTCATTTCTGACTAATCGAAAACATATCAACTTCGTAGCTAAATTATACATACATGCTCATAAATAACAAAAACTAAATTATTTTTGAACGCTGAGTTTGCATAGGCTAATTTGAAATTGCAAAATCGCCTGCCCTGGAAAACTCAGACATTTTGTGGTGGAATAAAACTCCGTCAGTCACGTATCGCAATTTTCTTAGAATTCAACGTTATTTTTAGATAATCATATTTTTAATTGCTACGTCTCTGATAAGACGTTTGGAGAGTACATTGTTGTGCCCTTATGTTTACAAAGCGAACTGTCCAAGTTATTTTATTGATGATAACAATGATTTCACTTGCAGCTACATCAATACAATATTTGCAAATTTGTTTTATCTTTTTTTTTGTACTGCATCTGCTGTGTCACGTGAATGATAATTATTTGGTCTTCCGTTGGGTATTTTCGATTTGAATTTCAGAACGATAATTTTTGGTGTTTACATGAAACATAAAACGAGTTTGTTTATACAATTGTAATGTCCGTTTTCGTAGCTCTTTTGTGGAAGTCACCAAAACCCATTGATAAAGAGGAGTCCACTGATGATGTTACGGAAAAACCAATAAAAAGGACAAAGACAACATATCCGTAAATAGGAGACATCACGACCTTCCAGGAAGTGCCTAGGATTGGTCGAACAAAAGAACAATTTAAATGGAAGACAAAGTTCGCGATCATCAACCTGATATGCACTCAAGCCTCCCACAGTGTTTCACAAGTTAGGAAACCTATCAGCAACAACTTGAAGTATGACGACAAAATCGTTTAAGCAATTTGAAAGCCAAAATGAGAAAGCTATAAGTATTTTCATAGTACGATCGGAAAGCATAGCCAAAACGACGTCAAGTTTGGAAACTATTTGACTTATGTAGTAGTGGTTTGGAAACTAAGAGTGTAGCCAGCACACGGTTTCCTTACCTCAATATTCACCCAAGCACATGACTGCCACCAGAACCGTCAACCAAACTGATCATGTTGCAGTCGATTTAAGGCAATTCTTCAGTATTAGAGATGCTCGAACATTTAGACTTGCACACATATATGTACTTAGACCACTACGATGTTATAACCAAGGTACGAAAGGAGATATTTTAAGGCTCCGTCAAACAGAGCGCGTTTTACCGCCGCGTTTCACCGCTGCGTTCCACAGCCGCGTTGTAATATACTGCAGTACATATCCCCTGTCACACAGGGCGCGTTTTCAAAGCCGCGTTGAACTCACCGTGGCGTTCAAACGCGGCGGTGAAACGCGCTCTTGTGAAAAATTGCAGATTATTTCTCTGACGCGGAGCGGTGAGAGTAATTTTTGTAGGTGAAACGGAAAAAATATTAGAATTTGTAAAAAATTTACGATATGGGTGATGAAATGAATAGAAACATTGTTTTAAAGGGTGAGATATTGGAGATAATTGCAAAGGAATTAAATGAGAACGTATTCTCCGACTTGTTCTCTCTTTTAATTTTTTTTATTTATGTCGTGCACCCAAATTCTTTTTCTTTTTCCTAAATTTCGTAGCACGGCATTTTGAGAGAATTTGATGGTAGACATCTGTTTGACGTCGTCTAACGCGGCGTTGAGAACCTCGCGTCAAAATAATCCTAACGCCGCGTAAAATAATCTCACCGCGGCGTTAAAAACGCGTTCTGTTTGACGAAACCTTTAGATGCAACAATAACAGCTGATCGCATTCTATTACCTATCGAGGATCCCATGCCGCCTTTATCAAGTGTCAAAAACCCATGGTATCGATGCCAAGATGCCCACTAAATCCTCGGTTTGATAAAAAGTGCTGGCACGCATATGCAGCTAATCAGGCGAGTTGCAAAGCTGAGCTGGAGAAAAGGACGCGAGCAACTTAGGTCTACCAACAAAAAGAGGAGGGAATAACATTGGCTTCTCAGGAGAAAAAAGAAGCAACACGAGAAGCAACCGATAAAGGAAATAGGTGCTACTCTAGAAACCAAGAAACAACACAGAAAAAGATCGTAACAAGGCAACAAGATCCGAATAGAAACCTGTAAAGATGAGCAAGGAAACCTTGTAGTAGAGTCACAGTCAGTGTTGAGGATATGGATAGACTGATAATAATGGGTGAAGATGACTGAAACTCTGCTGTCAGGATGATCGAACCATTCAATCTTTATGATGATAGCCAAGATTTCCCTCCACCATGAAGTGAGTTGAAGAGAAATAAATGAAGAGGTGGAGTTTAGTCAGTAGGAGTTTGACACACCAAGAAACTTGAGATATCTCGACGGTGCATGATGCATTCTTCTAGGAACACATCTCTATATATCATCAGGCTTCGTACAGAGCCTTTTGTAGAGCATGGCTAATTTCAATGCCAGTCAATGCATGCCGAAAAATTACTGCCAATAACGATCCCTATATATTTGCAGGTTTCTACAATCTCAATTAGCCGGATGGGTGTAGAAACACATGCATCACTTTTAAAACTATCTACTGCTGGTCAACTCCTTTGACGAATGGACTTTGAAAGTACATCATTTTGGCATTAAGAAATTCAGCTTGCATTATATCTGTCGCTCTTTCCAGGGACTGGTACGCTGTTGCTGTCGTCTATATAGGTGAATGGTGAATTTTTTTTGTTAATAGATGAGGAAGCTCTTTTGTATAGAGTTTGAAGATTGAAGAATTGCATAGACCCTAGACTAGATAGTCCTCAAGATAATCCTCCATTACTCCACGAATGCCAATACGATTAAGAGTAGTGCAATAGTTTCGAATGGTTTAAGACATCAACTGAACTCCATGAATAGTACCAGTATATTGTGGCTTTTATTTATCTAAGCTTTCATTTACACAGTTTGTAAATTCTCCCCCTAACAAAGTAGCCGTGCTAAATAAATAAAATAAAAAATACTGACTAGATCTTCTTTTGTCCAATAAACCATTTTTGGCGAAATTGAGTTAGGTATGCAGTCTTACTAATTTGGGGACACTCTTTCGTCTTTAGAAATAAAATAAAGTATGTATCTAATGGACATTATTTTTATTACACATTTTTTTGACTCTGGTGTTCAAAATTAAAAAAAAAAAAAATGCCCCCCTTTTTGAACACTTGCCCCCGTAATAAAAGTCACGATGTCCCCGTTTTCGTATTTTTTAATCTGGTAACCCTAGCTACCTAGCCGTGTACTAGCACAATTTTGCACGTATGCAGCCACTGCGCTACATACGAAATGTGTACCAATATGTGTACACTGTCTGGCGACGTCAGAGCTACATACATATGTGGCGTGCTACATGCAGTGTACTAGCACCTTTCGTCAGAGAGAACCTTGGTATCCACGTTCTTGGTGTATAGCTCGATGGGTTGTAGGTTCAGCGACGTTTCTATTTCTAGTACTAGTTGTGGTGTAGATTTTATTGAACTCGTTATACATACGGAACAAATTACTTGTTCTTCCCTAGATCCTTGAGGTAGGATTTAGTGTTAACAGCCTCCCACCAAACAATCGAACTATAGTTCAGAATTGGTCTTACAAACGCTGTGTATATACTGTGCACTATGTATGTTCGGTTGTAAGCCACACTTCTTCCTGAAGGCAAGTACCCTATTGGAAGATGCTCTTATTTTTGCAAATAGCCGCCAATGTCAAATATGTTTTGACATTTGTGGACTAGACAGATGTAGAATACAAGTGAACAAGCCATAGAGCGATACACTCCCCCACAACGCGGAATAATCGTGTCTATTTTTTTGCGTCTGTAGTGTTGGCGCATCGCGAATTACGTTGAGATTCCCCCGGCCGTCCGACACCGACTGCGCAAACACTGCGTCGTTTGGCCACCAATCTTGAAGAGTATGGGACCACACGAGACGTTGCCAAGAGTGGCCGGCCCCGGAGCGCCCGAGGATGTCGAGCTGTCGCCGGAAACATCGACCAGACGCCGTGCCTCGCAATTAGCCATCAGCCGGTCGTCCCTAAGGCGAATTTTGGTCAAAGACTTGCGCATGTTCCCGTACAAAGTCTAGTCCGTGCATCAGCTGCTGCCTGTCGACCGCGAAACGCGTGTAACATACGCCCAAGCCATCCTCAATCTCGAGGACGAAGTGGACGATATTACGACCAAAATCATAATGAGCGATGAGGCTCATTTCCACCTCAGCGGGTACGTGAACATGCAAAACTATCGCTATAACTATTTTTTCGGGGTTAACCGATAGACCGTTGTTCTCCGTCCACTATAAAATATTCTATCAAATAACAATAACAGAAAATGTAAGACAAGCGCGACACTTGACGGGACAGAACAGAAGCTCAAAAGCGGAACAGCCCCAGCTTGACGTTTGGCAATCAATCAAAGACGATATAGTGTACCTATATATAAGCCTCTGATACAGTCACAGACCACCTCCCAATAAGCAGACTCTCCAACGGACAAAGTCCTCACGAATGCCTTCTGCCGCATAGTTGCATGGACAAAGTGGATACCTCACCTTTGTAGCTATCCCGGAATGGATACTTTTCCAATGACTATGACATTTTCCCAAACAGGATATAAATTAAATATCCAATTTTTGTGATATGATGAACCTAATTTGGTCTAAGTACTAAGTCTATCTTTGTTGGTAACCACGATTCGTCTCCGATGTTTGTCCTATTTTGTTTGCATTTAGTTCTGGTCGTCATTTCTCAAGCGATTGCACTCCTTTCCAGTTATTTGTATTTAGCTGTGCGTTATCATTTAGTCACATAGATTGGCAGTCATTCTTTCTCTGCAACCGATCAACACAGTTAATGGGACATTAGACTGTATGAATGAATCGTAAGCGGTGGTTTACAATTTATAAGATCCACGAACCTCCGGCCTTATTTAAGCGTCATTCCATTCAGAACATTCCTAAGGCATGGGTTTTTTTGTCGCAATTTTGTGATATGAATTCTATGATAAAAGCCCAACTCAGGATGCCTGTTAAAGCAAAGATTTGTTCATTTATTATTATTTTTTTTTTCATCTTTTAATCACACACAGCCGAGCAAAATGTAGTTTGAGTTATTTCGGTATATGGGACATTCTGGCAAACTTTGCTTTATCATCTTTGTACACCCACGCTTCTAGAAGTTCTTAAAAATCTGCAAAATGTGATTAAGATGCCGCCGACATCGCCTGGCGCCTGAGCTGGAGTCAACTTCCTTCAGTTCGGTACGTGAATAGTTGTTATAAAGTTTGTGTCCGTTGATTGGGTCTGATGTGTGGAATGCAGAGAATTCTGATTATATTTCTTGGGCTCGCAGTTTTGTGTACTGTAACAGCTTGTAAGCCAGCCAGCTGTCGAAAGGCCTGGAAAAATGGCCGCCAGGTGGAAGAGTGTTCTTGTCCTAAGGGACAAGTAATGGCTAAATTCAAAGACGATCGATTTCAGTAAGTTAAATGCCGCTGATAAATTTGTATAGAACTCTTATAAAGAATTCTATTTTCAGTTGCTTCGATCGTTGCGGTATCTGTCCCAATGGATTCTGTGCGCACAAAAATCTTTGCCACTGTTTTCATAACATGCGAAAAGACTCGCGTGGAATTTGCCCGCAGATATGTCCAAATTGTCAGAATGGATGGTGTTCTTCACCGTTTAAGTGTGAGTGTAACCAGGGCTACGGTGGCGATAAATGTTTGCCTGTGTGCGCTGGTGGGTGTCCGAATGGAAAGTGTTCAGCTCCAGGTGTCTGTTCTTGTAACAAAGGCTATGCGATGTCGACAGCGAAGAAATGTGAACCAGTCTGCGCAGGGGGTTGTCCAAATGGCTTCTGCTCAGCTCCAGGGGTATGTGCTTGCAACAAAGGCTATGCGATGTCGAACGCGAAGAAGTGTGAACCAGTCTGCGCAGGGGGTTGTCCAAATGGCTTCTGTTCAGCTCCAGGGGTATGTGCTTGCAACAAAGGCTATGCGATGTCGAACGCGAAGAAGTGTGAACCAGTCTGCGCAGGGGGTTGTCCAAATGGCTTCTGTTCAACTCCAGGGGTATGTGCTTGCAACAAAGGCTATGCGATGTCTATAGCGAAGAAATGTGAACCAGTCTGCGCAGGGGGTTGTCCAAATGGCTTCTGCTCAGCTCCAGGGGTATGTGCTTGCAACAAAGGCTATGCGATGTCGAACGCGAAGAAGTGTGAACCAGTATGCGCAGGGGGTTGTCCAAATGGCTTCTGCTCAGCTCCAGGGGTATGTGCTTGCAACAAAGGCAATGCGATGTCGAAAGCGAAGAAGTGTGAACCAGTCTGCGCAGGAGGTTGTCCAAATGGCTTCTGTTCAGCTCCAGGGGTATGTGCTTGCAACAAAGGCTATGCGATGTCGACAGCGAAGAAGTGTGAACCAGTCTGCGCAGGGGGTTGTCCAAATGGCATCTGCTCAGCTCCAGGGGTATGTGCTTGCAACAAAGGCTATGCGATGTCGAACGCGAAGAAGTGTGAACCAGTCTGCGCAGGGGGTTGTCCAAATGGCTTCTGTTCAGCTCCAGGGGTATGTGCTTGCAACAAAGGCTATGCGATGTCGAACGCGAAGAAATGTGAACCAGTCTGCGCTGGGGGTTGTCCAAATGGCTTCTGCTCAGCTCCAGGGGTATGTGCTTGCAACAAAGGCTATGCGATGTCGACAGCGAAGAAGTGTGAACCAGTCTGCGCAGGGGGTTGTCCAAATGGCATCTGCTCAGCTCCAGGGGTATGTGCTTGCAACAAAGGCTATGCGATGTCGAACGCGAAGAAGTGTGAACCAGTCTGCGCAGGGGGTTGTCCAAATGGCTTCTGTTCAGCTCCAGGGGTATGTGCTTGCAACAAAGGCTATGCGATGTCTATAGCGAAGAAATGTGAACCAGTCTGCGCAGGGGGTTGTCCAAATGGCTTCTGCTCAGCTCCAGGGGTATGTGCTTGCAACAAAGGCTATGCGATGTCGAACGCGAAGAAGTGTGAACCAGTATGCGCAGGGGGTTGTCCAAATGGCTTCTGCTCAGCTCCAGGGGTATGTGCTTGCAACAAAGGCAATGCGATGTCGAAAGCGAAGAAGTGTGAACCAGTCTGCGCAGGAGGTTGTCCAAATGGCTTCTGTTCAGCTCCAGGGGTATGTGCTTGCAACAAAGGCTATGCGATGTCGACAGCGAAGAAGTGTGAACCAGTCTGCGCAGGGGGTTGTCCAAATGGCATCTGCTCAGCTCCAGGGGTATGTGCTTGCAACAAAGGCTATGCGATGTCTATAGCGAAGAAATGTGAACCAGTCTGCGCAGGGGGTTGTCCAAATGGCTTCTGCTCAGCTCCAGGGGTATGTGCTTGCAACAAAGGCTATGCGATGTCGAACGCGAAGAAGTGTGAACCAGTCTGCGCAGTGGGTTGTCCAAATGGCTTCTGTTCAGCTCCAGGGGTATGTGCTTGCAACAAAGGCTATGCGATGTCTATAGCGAAGAAATGTGAACCAGTCTGCGCAGGGGGTTGTCCAAATGGCTTCTGCTCAGCTCCAGGGGTATGTGCTTGCAACAAAGGCTATGCGATGTCGAACGCGAAGAAGTGTGAACCAGTATGCGCAGGGGGTTGTCCAAATGGCTTCTGCTCAGCTCCAGGGGTATGTGCTTGCAACAAAGGCTATACGATGTCGAACGCGAAGAAATGTGAACCAGTCTGCACAGGGGGTTGTCCAAATGGCTTCTGCTCAGCTCCAGGGGTATGTGCTTGCAACAAAGGCTATGCGATTTCGAAAGCGAAGAAGTGTGAACCAGTCTGCGCAGGGGGTTGTCCAAATGGCTTCTGCTCAGCTCCAGGGGTATGTGCTTGCAACAAAGGCTATGCGATGTCGAACGCGAAGAAGTGTGAACCAGTATGCGCAGGGGGTTGTCCAAATGGCTTCTGCTCAGCTCCAGGGGTATGTGCTTGCAACAATGGCTATGCGATGTCGAACGCGAAGAAGTGTGAACCAGTCTGCGCAGGGGGTTGTCCAAATGGCATCTGCTCAGCTCCAGGGGTATGTGCTTGCAACAAAGGCTATGCGATGTCGAAAGCGAAGAAGTGTGAACCAGTCTGCGCAGGGGGTTGTCCAAATGGCATCTGCTCAGCTCCAGGGGTATGTGCTTGCAACAAAGGCTATGCGATGTCGAAAGCGAAGAAGTGTGAACCAGTCTGCGCAGGGGGTTGTCCAAATGGCTTCTGCTCAGCTCCAGGGGTATGTGCTTGCAACAAAGGCTATGCGATGTCGAACGCGAAGAAGTGTGAACCAGTCTGCGCAGGGGGTTGTCCAAATGGCATCTGTTCAGCTCCAGGGGTATGTGCTTGCAACAAAGGCTATGCGATGTCGAAAGCGAAGAAGTGTGAACCAGTCTGCGCAGGGGGTTGTCCAAATGGCTTCTGCTCAGCTCCAGGGGTATGTGCTTGCAACAAAGGCTATGCGATGTCGACAGCGAAGAAGTGTGAACCAGTCTGCGCAGGGGGTTGTCCAAATGGCATCTGCTCAGCTCCAGGGGTATGTGCTTGCAACAAAGGCTATGCGATGTCGAAAGCGAAGAAGTGTGAACCAGTCTGCGCAGGGGGTTGTCCAAATGGCATCTGCTCAGCTCCAGGGGTATGTGCTTGCAACAAAGGCTATGCGATGTCGACAGCGAAGAAGTGTGAACCAGTCTGCGCAGGGGGTTGTCCAAATGGCATCTGCTCATCTCCAGGGGTATGTGCTTGCAACAAAGGCTATGCGATGTCGAAAGCGAAGAAGTGTGAACCAGTCTGCGCAGGGGGTTGTCCAAATGGCTTCTGCTCAGCTCCAGGGGTATGTGCTTGCAACAAAGGCTATGCGATGTCGAACGCGAAGGAGTGTGAACCAGTCTGCGCAGGGGGTTGTCCAAATGGCTTCTGTTCAGCTCCAGGGGTATGTGCTTGCAACAAAGGCTATGCGATGTCGACAGCGAAGAAGTGTGAACCAGTCTGCGCAGGGGGTTGTCCAAATGGCTTCTGCTCAGCTCCAGGGGTATGTGCTTGCAACAAAGGCTATGCGATGTCGAACGCGAAGAAGTGTGAACCAGTCTGCGCAGGGGGTTGTCCAAATGGATTCTGTTCAGCTCCAGGGATATGTGCTTGCAACAAAGGCTATGCGATGTCTATAGCAAAGAAATGTGAACCAGTCTGCGCAGGGGGTTGTCCAAATGGCTTCTGCTCAGCTCCAGGGGTATGTGCTTGCAACAAAGGCTATGCGATGTCGAACGCGAAGAAGTGTGAACCAGTATGCGCAGGGGGTTGTCCAAATGGCTTCTGCTCAGCCCCAGGGGTATGTGCTTGCAACAAAGGCTATACGATGTCGAACGCGAAGAAATGTGAACCAGTCTGCACCGGGGGTTGTCCAAACGGCTTCTGCTCAGCTCCAGGGGTATGTGCTTGCAACAAAGGCTATACGATGTCAAACGCGAAGAAATGTGAACCAGTCTGCGCAGGGGGTTGTCCTAATGGCTACTGCTCAGCTCCAGGGGTATGTGCTTGCAACAAAGGCTATGCGATGTCGACAGCGAAAAAGTGTGAACCAGTCTGCGCAGGTGGTTGTCCAAATGGCTTCTGCTCAGCTCCAGGGGTATGTGCTTGCAACAAAGGCTATGCGATGTCGAACGCGAAGAAGTGTGAACCAGTCTGCGCAGGGGGTTGTCCAAATGGCTTCTGTTCAGCTCCAGGGGTATGTGCTTGCAACAAAGGCTATGCGATGTCGAACGCGAAGAAGTGTGAACCAGTCTGCGCAGGGGGTTGTCCAAATGGCTTCTGTTCAACTCCAGGGGTATGTGCTTGCAACAAAGGCTATGCGATGTCGAACGCGAAGAAATGTGAACCAGTTTGTGGAGGTGGATGCCCCAATGGCTACTGCTCAGCTCCAGGGGTATGTGCTTGTAATACTGGATACGAGATGTCGCAAACGAAGAAATGTGAACCAGTTTGTGGAGGTGGATGCCCCAATGGCTACTGCTCAGCTCCAGAGGTATGTGCTTGTAATATTGGATACGTGATTTCGCAAACGAAGAAATGTGAACCAGTTTGTGGAGGTGGATGCCCCAATGGCTATTGCTCAGCTCCAGGGGTATGTGCTTGTAATACTGGATACGCGATGTCACAAACGAAGAAATGTGAACCAGTTTGTGGAGGTGGATGCCCCAATGGCTATTGCTCAGCTCCAGGGATATGTGCTTGTAATACTGGATACGTGATTTCGCAAACGAAGAAATGTGAACCAGTTTGTGGAGGTGGATGCCCCAATGGCTATTGCTCAGCTCCAGGGATATGTGCTTGTAATACTGGATACGCGATGTCGCAAACGAAGAAATGTGAACCAGTTTGTGGAGGTGGATGTCCAAACGGCTATTGCTCAGCTCCAGGTTTATGTGCTTGTAATACTGGATACGCGATGTCACAAACGAAGAAATGTGAACCAGTTTGTGGAGGTGGATGCCCCAATGGCTATTGCTCAGCTCCAGGGATATGTGCTTGTAATACTGGATACGCGATGTCGCAAACGAAGAAATGTGAACCAGTTTGTGGAGGTGGATGTCCAAACGGCTATTGCTCAGCTCCAGGGGTATGTGCTTGTAATACTGGATACGCGATGTCACAAACGAAGAAATGTGAACCAGTTTGTGGAGGTGGATGCCCCAATGGCTACTGCTCAGCTCCAGAGGTATGTGCTTGTAATACTGGATACGTGATTTCGCAAACGAAGAAATGTGAACCAGTTTGTGGAGGTGGATGCCCCAATGGCTATTGCTCAGCTCCAGGGATATGTGCTTGTAATACTGGATACGCGATGTCGCAAACGAAGAAATGTGAACCAGTTTGTGGAGGTGGATGTCCAAACGGCTATTGCTCAGCTCCAGGGGTATGTGCTTGTAATACTGGATACGCGATGTCACAAACGAAGAAATGTGAACCAGTTTGTGGAGGTGGATGCCCCAATGGCTACTGCTCAGCTCCAGGGGTATGTGCATGTAATACTGGGTACGCGATGTCGCAAACGAAGAAATGTGAACCAGTTTGTGGAGGTGGATGCCCCAATGGCTACTGCTCAGCTCCAGGGGTATGTGCATGTAATACTGGGTACGCGATGTCGCAAACGAAGAAATGTGAACCAGTCTGCGCAGCGGGTTGTCCAAACGGCTACTGCTCAGCTCCAGGGGTATGTGCTTGTAATACTGGATACGAGATGTCGCAAACGAAGAAATGTGAACCAGTTTGTGGAGGTGGATGCCCCAATGGCTATTGCTCAGCTCCAGGGATATGTGCTTGTAATACTGGATACGCGATGTGGCAAACGAAGAAATGTGAACCAGTCTGCGCAGCGGGTTGTCCAAACGGCTACTGCTCAGCTCCAGGGGTATGTGCTTGTAATACTGGATACGCGATGTCACAAACGAAGAAATGTGAACCAGTTTGTGGAGGTGGATGCCCCAATGGCTACTGCTCAGCTCCAGGGGTATGTGCATGTAATACTGGGTACGCGATGTCGCAAACGAAGAAATGTGAACCAGTCTGCGCAGCGGGTTGTCCAAACGGCTACTGCTCAGCTCCAGGGGTATGTGCTTGTAATACTGGATACGCGATGTCACAAACGAAGAAATGTGAACCAGTTTGTGGAGGTGGATGCCCCAATGGCTACTGCTCAGCTCCAGGGGTATGTGCATGTAATACTGGGTACGCGATGTCGCAAACGAAGAAATGTGAACCAGTCTGTGCAGCGGGTTGTCCAAACGGCTACTGCTCAGCTCCAGGGGTATGTGCTTGTAATACTGGATACGCGATGTCACAAACGAAGAAATGTGAACCAGTTTGTGGAGGTGGATGTCCCAGTGGCTACTGCTCAGCTCCAGGGGTATGTGCATGTAATACTGGGTACGCGATGTCGCAAACGAAGAAATGTGAACCAGTCTGCGCAGCGGGTTGTCCAAACGGCTACTGCTTAGCTCCAGGGGTATGTGCTTGTAATACTGGATACGCGATGTCGCAAACGAAGAAATGTGAACCGGTCTGCGCAGCGGGTTGTCCAAACGGCTACTGCTCAGCTCCAGGGGTATGTGCTTGTAATACTGGATACGAGATGTCGCAAACGAAGAAATGTGAACCAGTTTGTGGAGGTGGATGCCCCAATGGCTACTGCTCAGCTCCAGGGGTATGTGCATGTAATACTGGGTACGCGATGTCGCAAACGAAGAAATGTGAACCAGTCTGCGCAGCGGGTTGTCCAAACGGCTACTGCTCAGCTCCAGGGGTATGTGCTTGTAATACTGGATACGCGATGTCACAAACGAAGAAATGTGAACCAGTTTGTGGAGGTGGATGCCCCAATGGCTACTGCTCAGCTCCAGGGGTATGTGCATGTAATACTGGGTACGCGATGTCGCAAACGAAGAAATGTGAACCAGTCTGCGCAGCGGGTTGTCCAAACGGCTACTGCTCAGCTCCAGGGGTATGTGCTTGTAATACTGGATACGCGATGTCGCAAACGAAGAAATGTGAACCAGTCAGCGCAGCGGGTTGTCCAAACGGCTACTGCTCAGCTCCAGGGGTATGTGCTTGTAATACTGGATACGCGACGTCGCAAACGAAGAAATGTGAACCAGTTTGTGGAGGTGGATGTCCAAACGGCTATTGCTCAGCTCCAGGGGTATGTGCTTGTAATACTGGGTACCAGATGTCACAAACGAGGAAATGTGAACCAGTTTGTGGAGGTGGATGTCCAAACGGCTATTGCTCAGCTCCAGGGGTATGTGCTTGTAATACTGGGTACGAGATCTCGAAAGATGATATTTGTAAACCTGTCTGTGCTGATGGCTGTCCAAATGGTATCTGTTCAAGCCCTGGAGTTTGTTCCTGCGATTTCGGATACGTAATGTCAAAACCGACAAATATTTGCGAACCTATTTGCGCAGATGGCTGTTCTAACGGCTTTTGCTCCAGTCCTGGTCTCTGTACCTGCAAAAGCGGCTACACAAATTCACTTGCAAATGGTTCTTGTATTGCTGTCTGTCACGATGGCTGCCCCAATGGGTTTTGCTCCGAACCCGATGTTTGTATTTGCAATGATGGTTACTCCAGAATATCCGCCAACTATACGTGCGAAAAAACAGCAACTGCTACAAATCCCCTGTTTATGCAAACAATATGGCGTCGATTCAGTTGGTATTTGCTTGCTTTTCCAGTTGTATTGCTATTAGTTTGCGGACTTATAGTTTGGAAATGCATTTGCAAGTCGTCGCGACCACCGCGATATATGGAGCATTCTGTCGATGTTATACGTTGCCCACAAGTCGACGAACAAAATCAAATGCCTCTTAATGTTTATGTCATGAATTAAAATAAACTATTTTAAAAAAATTGTTTTTATCTCAACTTACATTTCTTACTGCTGCCGAAGTTTTAGACTAGCAATCTTATCTCACAGCGCCCCGCCGGACTTTAATAAGTCGTTATGGTCCACAATTATCACAGTTTCATTCGGTGATTTTACATTCGAAGCGGTTAGAGTATGCTACAGAATACAGTGTCGAAAGTGTTCCAGTTCCAAATAAACAAACCAACGCACCATGTACTTTGTTCAAAGCCTAAATTATCACTAACTAAAGAGTATACATAAATAATTTGAATGCTATGCTGCTTCTATTGCTGTTGTCGCCAAAACAAAGTGCCACTAATTTCCAGATATTGACAGAGATGTAGTGATTGTTGGAGCTGAGTAGGTAGCAAGGGGTCTGCGATATAGTTTGGAAATGGTTAAAATCACGAGTACTTGCTCTTTGCAGCTCACTTTCCTTCCATCATCTTTTTGAAATCAGGAAGTCGAGGATGCAACTAATTCTCCTCGTAAGAACCGAAGGTGGTAAAAACAAACCTGATGTCGACGACATTCACAGCTTTGTTCAGAAAACCGAAATCATTTCAATGTTGCTGATCTACCTACAAAAATGTTCGACAAACCTCAATCGCAGACATCCTGATCAACTAAGTTATTTTAAAAGGCACCAAGAAGACCGTCGGCGTCGGCGCGTGCTTATAGCAGTGCGAGATTTTTACTTACTGAGGCTATCTCCCACCGATACAAATTTGGTTTGTACTTACTTACTTAGGTGGGGCTACTGTCCGCTTCTCTCAGTTGTGCACTCCAAGTTGGTTGAAGGTTTTCCTCTACTGCGTTATCTCTCTGAGTTGGAGTACAAGACTCTTCGGACATGTCCTAGCCATCTTAGACGACTGATTCACCATTTTCTGGGTTCGCTGTTGAATTTCCTCCAAATTCCGTCAACGCAAACGGGCCCGAAATCTGAATTAGCCCTCGTTAACGACTAAAGCCATTTTTGCCGCTTCTGTTCCAATATTTGCTGGCCATCAAATCGTTCCTCACTGCCTTAAATAGCTCGACTGGAAGGCTTTCTGGTCCAGTAGCCTGGTAGGACTTGAGTTTAGATATTGCTATCTTACTTCATTTCGGTCGGGTGGACTGAAAGCTTGGCTTGAATGGCTTGTTTCAGCCATCTTCACCGGTTATTAGTCTATCCATATCCTCAACACAGACTGTGACTCTACTAAAAGGTGTCCTTGCTCATTTCTGTAGGTCTCTGTTCAAATCTTGTTGCCTGATACATTCTTTTTACTTTCTGGTGGAACTACTCCTGGAGTAGCACCTCGCGCTTTTTTATTTCCTCCAAAGAACCCGATGTTCTTTCCTCCTTACGATCCGCTTTCGCCTTTCTCTACACGCCGCCGTTTTAAAGGCGAGTTGCTTTGATACATATGCTTGCAATCTTCAACAAAACCAAGTGTTTCGTGCGGTGTTTGGGTGAAACCTAGCACATAAGTTGTGGGTCTCTGATAGCCTTTTGGCATCGATACAATTGGTCCTCGATGGTGGCTGGTGGCATAGGTTGATCGATAATCGACCGGTAGAAGTTCTGGTGATTGCAGCCTCCTCGTAGTATTTTTTTCGTTGTCGTGCAGTTGGAGTCTGATACACCGCATTCCTACCTTGGTTACAACCAAAAAATAGCTATTGACGTTTCTAAGTCTAGTCTTGTATGAAGTAGATCTCCGACCTAACGTTGTAGATCTCAAGAGGCGCAATGATACTTGCCAGCAGCGTTGTTATATGGTCGTAAATATCGTAATTGTGACGATTTTGGAAAGCAAATACGACGCTCCGATTTTTGCTTGATTTGGCCTTATTTCTACGATTTGCTGATTTTTTGTTCCGATATTTACGATTTTTGAAGCAGTCAAATACGACGAATAAAATATTTATATAAAATTACAAATTTCAAAACCTTGCCGTAACTACTTCCTTCCGGATTTTAAAACTACGAACGAACAAATTTAAGACCAAATGTGCAAATCAAGAAAAGTTAGAATTTATTTTCGCATTATTTTTAAATACTTCACACAGGAAAGGCGAACAGAATCTTTATTAGTTTTGCACCTAATTTGTTGTAAGTTGTAGTCCTCTGGAAATATGTTTTCAGGAAGCTAGTTACAAAGTTTGCTTGTTTTATACTTTCCTCGCGATTGTCAGGATTTCAGGTGAAGTGCATTAGTTATCTCATATGTCACATGTCTCATAATGTGTCGCATGTCGAGTAATAACTCAGAATACATGCCATTGTATAGAATACATGCCATTGTATAGAACATACGACATACCTAAAGTGACCAACTGTACAGTTTTTCGCTGTATACTACAGTTTTTCAGTCAGTCGATACAGCGCGAAATTGTCAGAAAAACATATACAGCGAAAGCATGAGAATACAGCATTATACCGTTTTTCCACATGAAAAAAATATTAGGTAGGTACCTAGCGAATTTACTCCACGAGTAAAGGAGGGGCTGTCTCGAGCCAATTTTTCTTTAACGAATTTTTCAAGTTAAGGAACGACATTGAGTAAAAATGCGTAAAAATTCGTAAGATTTAAAAGTAATGGAACAGACTTTTATATAACAAGACAAGGCGCTCATCGAAGTGATGTGTCAGTGGCGTGGTGTTTAAGTGGCAGGTGTAGAGGCTGGTTACGACCGACCTGGATTTTGGCATTAGAACTGCATATTTCTGTTTACACAGAAACTAAAAACATGCGAAACGACCAAGAATTTAACATATGTCGAAACGACCAAGAATTTAAGAACTAATGAAACGGTAGCACCATACGTTGTTTGCCTCTTCAGTGTGTGTTAAATCACTTTCATAGCACTTCGCCGCCAATTCATCAGGACACCACTCCTATGCCACCTGCCACTTGGTCACCACGCCACCTCCACGCCACTACCGCACCACTTCGGTGAGCGCCTTGTCTTAGAAATGCCATTTGAATAGTTAAAAAAAAAAACATATAATTCGCTGTTAAAATGGTACAGTTTTTATACAGTTTTTCGATCTCGGTTTTACAGCGCTGACCTGTCAAAGAGTTGGTCACGTTAGACATAGATACCTATAGAAAGGTAGAAGGGTTGCATTTGACGACTGGAATTATGCCACCGATCAGTTGATTGACCATTTTATAAACAAAACCAGTAAGACAATTATCTTCGACTATGACGAAGCTCAAATACCCGGTACTATATTATTGTAAAATAAAAAAATATTTTAGTATTAAAAAATTATATATTTGTATGGGAGGTATGGGTACTTTTTATTCGACCAAGCTCATTTTTTGTCAAAAATTTTTAAATATTATTAAAACAATATGTGCAAAGTTTAAACTTGCTATCTTTACTGTAGCTATTTAAATTTAATTTTTAACATAAAAAGTTATATAAATCTGATATTTTTGTATGGGAGGTAGTAGTAGTTTTCATCCGATCTTGCTCATCTTCGAACTTAGCCTCAGTTTGGTAAATAAAAGCTTACATACCAAATTTCAAGTCGATAGCTCTTAAATTACGGCCGTAATCGTGCGGACAGACGGACAGACGGACAGACAGACGGACAGACAGACGGACATCGCTAGATCGACTAAGAAAGTGATGCTGATCAATAATATATATAGTTTGTCATACCTACAACGCCTCCTTATGGGCGTTACAAATGGAATGACAAAGTGAATATACCCTCACCACAGTGTGGTACCGGGTATAAAAACGTCATCATAAGCCTTGAAAATGCCTTATAATTTTTTTTTTTTTAGTTTTCTGTGTCTGTATGCGGTTTGGGTATGCTATACAAGATGCTGTTTCCAAACTTAGACCAGCATGAAAATGTACACAACATACGTTGCATTCCATTTCAAGCCCACCGACTCCAAACGTCAGTGTAGCGAACTTGTCTATACTCATAATAAGAACTGCTTCAGGTTATTGATCGTTATGTTGCAAGTTGCTGTAAGTGAAGTTACACTTCTCTTGGTTTTTTTTGCTACATTACACAATTTCATTCGAAAATTCCGCCACTTACTTTGAAGATATGCGCCTTAATTCTATCTGTCGTTTGGATCACTGAAGAGGACTCTATTCACAGAGTTATCATTTACGGACTACGGATACAGTGCGTTACCCTGTATTTTAGAACTACTCATTGCCGCTTCCAAGTCATAGAAAAAACGCAGCCGTGTAGACCACATTAAACTGTTTACCAAAATAAGTCGGACTGTACATATTTTTTAAGTAGCGAAAGCGTGGTGGTGGCGCATTGTACTAATCATTTTTTAGTAGATATCCACATTACATTTTACGAACGCAAAATTGCGAAATTTCGAAATTGAAATTGAATATCTTGAGAATTACTGAATACTTAGTTAAGGTAAGCGTTTAAAATGATTAATATTAGATAAGGCCCACAGTCCTGAAGCTTTTCAAACGTCTACCGTTGTTGTCAAAAATCCCAAACAAACATGCTAGCTGAACATAACCGCCTTGAATGGGGGAAGTGGGTTTAACCCAGTTTTTAAATTGGTGGTCATTTGCGTCCAAAAATGCTGATGATTTTTTCGAGTTCGATATCTAAATAATCCCAATTTCTCAATTTTGGGACCTAGTTTGAACATTTAGGGCAAATAATCCACACCCGAGGGACAGCGCAGTAGAGGAAGACCGCGACTCAGGTGGCGCACGCATGTGGAAGGGGACCTTAACCAACTTAGCGTGCGAAACTGCAGACAACTGGCCAAAGATCGTGCTGGCTGGAGACGCTTGTTGGTTGAGGCCCAGGTCCATCCCGGACTGTAGCACTACCACTACCTTAAGTAAGTAAGTAAGGTCCATTGTGTTGCCACTGAAAAGTATAGGTGATTACAATGTCTGCTCCTGGACTTCTGCGCCTTCTGCAGAAGTCGTTGAAGGGTAGGTATACCTATCAATCGCACAGTGTCCGCTTATGACATTTGTTAGAATGGCACATCTTTCTAAACACCCTAATACGTCCCTACACAAATTTTTACAAAATACGATAATTACGATTTTCACAATCCCAAAAATACGATTCTCAGAAAAAGTTTATAACAACACTGTTGCCAGTATTTAAAATGACTATCTGTTGTATTTCAGAGTTTTAAGATTCAGTTTGTTAATCCTCAAACCAAGCCCAAAAGGTTAGAGAGCGCTAAATTCGTTTTGCAGATCTGAGCTCAGCGCATTAAAGTCAATCGGATTAGATTAGTTTCATTACCCCAACTCTACATGTTCCGCCGATGTTTGGTGAAAGTACTTAAGCTCTGCCATTAACAGCCTTATTCATAACACTTAATTAAATCTGAATTAGGGCTAATGTTGGTTTAATTGCAGAATACTTTATTCATAAACTTTTTTCAAAGTTAATTTCCATTTAATCAAGTGTCAAAAAATTAAATGCCGACATCGGCATTCAGGAGCAAATTAACTCTGAATTAAATTGTTCATTGACTCAAATCATGGAATATATTATTTCATTACCAAATATCGTATATATAATAGATTTGTGCATTAGCACAAAAAACAGTGTTTTCCAAATTTAAATAACAAATTTCCGTAAAAAAAATCTCATGCCAACTACGTAATACAATTTGGTTAAATCATCATGGCGTACTTATCTCATGCACACAACATTCCAGAGGAAAATGTCAGAATTTATCAAATATTTCTACCAGTTGCATACTTTTATATGGTATACTTTTAGGCTTAATGCCTTAATTCATTGATTAGCTGGTATACGAGCAAAAATTCTTTATGAATGAGCATTTTTTAAGTCTTAATTAAAATGACATTTTCGCAATTGACGTGAATTAGCTGAGACACTGATAATTAACAGATTAAATGAATCTAATGAATAAGGCTGGAGTATTTATATTAGGCTACTGACGTGCTAGTAAATGATAGATGAGAAATTCATTTTCTGGTAGGCGTGGTCAAAATAAGGTGGCTCTAAGCATCATAAAAGTGTTTTGTGCTGCGTTTTTTTTTTTCACTTTAAAGTTGAATATCTTGGAAAGTATAACCATTACTAAGACAAATTTTATTTAGATTATAGCTCTACCTATAATCTATCAGCCTTATTCATTAGATTCATTTAGGGCCGGTTTGTTCATCTTTGGTTAACTCTAATCAACGATTATTCCAGCTGATAACCATAGAATCTGTTTGTTCAGTCAAATTTTAATCAGAGAATCTATGATTTGGTTAGCTAACCCGAGAAATCGATAACCGGCCAATTTTGGTCGGTTAAGGGGATTTAACCAAGGATATTCTGGAAATTTGTTTGTTCAAGCTTGTGACAAACAACTTTCTGGTTTAAATCGGTATAAAAGAAAAATTAATATAATAAATAGTAAACGCAAAATGGAGTGAGTTGCTTTGTATTTTTTTATTTATATCGATTATTAAACCTCTGTATTTGATAGTGACGAAGAGTTTGATCAACGATTGGTGGTAGAAAGGCGTCAATATAATATGTATGAAAGATTGGACCATTTTAATAAATGGGATGATATTGACTTCTTCAGGCGTTTCAGATTGCGAAAGCAAACTGTTGCGAATATTTTGGTTTTGATACGCTCGAAATTGCAGGATAAAAGAGAAAGGTGTGTTTCAGTTTTCCAAAAATTTGCGATTATCTACCTAATATTTGTTTTTAGAAACCGCAATATAACTCCAATGGCGAAACTTCTAATTGCACTTCGATTTAATGCATTAGGTACTATGCTTATATCAGTTGGAGATTTTTTTGGAGTTTGCAAAGCTACTGTTTCTGTTACCATTCAAAGAGTTTCCTGCGCAATCGCTTCACTAAGAAAGGATTTTATTAAAATGTCACAATCTGATACAGAATTGGCAGAAGCAAGTTACGCTTTTTACAATTTCGCGAAGTTTCCGCAAACAATTGGTGCAATTGATTGTACTCATGTGAAAATCTCCTGGTAAGTACAAAAAATGTAAGTATAAACAATCTAACAAAACGAGTTTTACAAACTTTTTTAGGTGGGCATAATGCAGAGCATTTTCGAAACAGAAAAGGCTTCTTTTTTTACTCAATGTACAGAGTGTTAGTTCGGCTGATTTGAAATTTTTGAACATTGTTGCACGATGGCCAGGATCATGCCATGATCAAACGATTTTTAATAATTCGGTTGTAAAGATGAAATTAGAACGAAACGATTTCAAAAACTATATTCTTGTTGCTGATTCCGGATATGCTAACACATCGTACATGGCAACACCATTGGCTGAATGCAATAATCCAGTAGAGCAGTTGTACAATGAGTCAATAATAAGAACACGGAATGTAGTCGAGCGGCAATTTGGTGTTTGGAAAAGGCGTTTTCCATGTTTGTCACTTCAAATGAGAATTAAAACGGAAACAGTCCAAGACGTTATTGTTGCAACGGCAATTCTTCACAATATAGCTGTAGATTTTAACGAAGAAATTCCACCTGTTGCTTCAGAAATAAACATACCACCCGTAGAAGCAATCGATGTGGTCAGAGTGGGGGTAGACAGTGGCGACAATATTCGTGCAGTATTATTGGCTGATTATTTTCCGGCACTCCTTTAAGCTCATAGAATGACTTAGCTTGAAAATTAAACACAAAAATGTTACTATATTTTCAACAATAAATTGTAATATATTATATCATTTGGTCATATACGAGTAAAACGCGCACTTTTTTCAATTTAGCTGTTAGGGTATGGTTTTCAATAGTTTGCCTAAAAAAAGCTGTATATATGGATTAATAAATGCACGTATATATTTTATTTAATTTTTGTTTATTTGCGACATTTTTAAATGCAATTCGGCTTCTAAAATTTTAATTTTTATCCTATGTTCTTTTGCCGACTGCATTCTTTTTTGCTCGTGTTCTAATCGAACAATTTCTATTCTTTGTTTGTGCTCCAGGCGAGCATGTTCGAGCTGTTGCTCCAAAATTTGTTTTCTTAAAGTTGAAGTATCTGCAAATGCTACCTTTTCACAATTTTTTGGGTTTGGGGTTTTTAGCACATCATTTTTTTTTCTGCGTAGCATTGGAGGATTATATTTTCCCCAATCTATTGGTGATGCAATTGCCTCATCATCCATCCGCATGGTATAAATGACACCGAACCATTTGCAGGCATTTCATCATCTTCCACTATCACCTCCTCACTTATATATTCAATATTTTCTTCACAATTATAGTTAGCAGCAGATGTTTGATTGCAACCATTTTCGACAATCTGATCATCATCGTTTCTAATAGAAAAAATATGTTTCACATACAATCTAAAGAAATCGAAATAAAAATGTACACACCTAGATGGCAATCCATCAACGCTCAAGCCCATCATATCGCTCAATTCGTCCAAAACAGGATTAACATTTTCTTTGTCTTGAGTTGGTGGAGGACCACCACCAGACAAGAATAGTTCCCTCCTGTCATCAGCTTTTTTCTTTCGAATTATGCGCTTTATATTATTATATTTTTCTTTTAATGCTTTCGCTGTTCGAAACTAGGATAAACATGTACATTATACTAAATATGAAAATAACGAACAAAATCTTTACTTGGTTATGAGGCGATGAACTGAATTTTTGTGCAACTATTTCCCAAGCTGCATCCTTTTGCCTAGATGTAACGGCGTCAGTTTTTTTATTTTCGAAAATGTGTTTCTTCTCCAACACGATTTTCACCAGCTCATCTTCTTCACTCTTGGAAAAATTCATTGCTCGCTTCGGTTTCGACATTTTTATGTGCTAAAAACTTTTATTGTTACGAAAGGTAAACTAATATTTAAAAAATACATACCAAAATAAACGCACCCAACCAAAACAAAGCTAATCACAGATTTATTTTGAAAATTAAATTGACAGACATACAGGAAAAGTAGAAAGCTTTCTCGCAAATCTATGATTTGGTGATCAAAGTGAAAAAATCGTCAACAAACACATTTTCGTAACCAAAGATTCATAACCATGGGTTAAACTAAATCTACGATAACCTAACCGCAGATTTAACCAGATCTGAACAGACCGGCCCTTAATCTGTTAATTATCAGTGTCTCAGCTAATTCATGTCAATTGCAAAAATGTCATTTTAATTAAGACTTAAAAAATGCATATTCATAAAGAATTTTTGCTCGTATACCAGCTAATCAATGAATTAAGGCAATAAGCCTAAAAGTATACTAGCATTTCATATAAAAGTATGCAATTGGTAGAAATATTTGATAAATTCTGACATTTTTCTCTGGAATGTTGTGTGCATGAGATAAGAACGCCATGACGATTTAAGCAAATTGTATTACGCAGTGGCATGAGATTTTTTTTGACGGAAATTTGTTATTTAAATTTAGAAAACACTGATTTTTGTTGTGCTAATGCACAAAACAATTATATATACGATATTTGGTAATGAAATAATAACATAATAATAATTATATGCCATGATTTGAGTCAATGAACAATTTAATTCAGAGTTAATTTGCTCCTGAATGCCGATGTCGGCATTTAATTTTTTGACACTTGATTAAATGGAAATTAACTTCGAAAAAAGTTTATGACTAACGTTTTCTGCAATTAAACCAACATTAACCCTAATTCAGATTTAATTAAGTGTTATTAATAAGGCTGTATGAGTTTAATAACATGAAGTTCTTAATATTTAAGATATAAGGTTTGTTCGACGTGGCCAGCCCTAGTGCGCCCTAGTGCGCACTGAGAACTGTCAGTAAATTTTCGTGGCTGCCAAAAAACCCAAGGAAACCCCAGAAATTTAGGTTCACGTCGAACTACGAAAAATGCAACCCTGAGACCGTCACTAAAAAAAATGTTGTAATATACATATTTAACACCAGCAATAACATTAAATTTGTTTAAATAATGATTGTAATGTTAAAAAACACATTTCTTTTAACATTTACTAGTGCTGCACAAGTCAATAATTCACAAAAACATTATTTCACACAAATGACAGCTACGATTGACAGCAAAATCCAGCACTGAACTCTTGCCCTGACTGAATACCTTAGGGTGAGCTCAATGCTCACCTCGAACACAGGTTTTCATTGTCAGTGCGAACTCAGTGCTATATCGAACGCCATAGGGCTAACTCAGTGCGCACTAGTGCGCCCTAGGGTCCACGTCAAACAAACCTATAACAAATGTTTCCTATTTTATTGGCAATGAAGTTACACCTATGGAAGTGAACTTTGACCCGTTCTGTCAAGGGGTTATGACTGGAATTTCGTTCTGCCTGATGCGCCACGGCAACTTGCTTTAACGGAATTGAGCGGAGTTCGTACAAGTAAATAAAACTACAAATGTTGTTTACGGAATTGAGCGGAGTTCGTACAAGTAAATAAAACTACAAATGTTGTTTACTACGTTATAATATTTAATTATTTAAGACAACTGTTAATTAAAGGTTGTTCCGCTGCGTCTTCGGTTAAAAGTGGACTGTGCTGCTATGTTTCTGCGTCCGCCCTTTTATACAGCTTCTCCTTATCACCAGTCACCACCAGTCCCATACGTTGTATAGTTTAATGGTATTAAGCACCTTATACCATGTCAGCGCCTTCCATATTTCATTCACTATGAATGCGCCGCCGCCAATAGCGCCGACGATAGCAATTATTGAGTACAAACTTGCCATCTGGTATCTAACTTCTTCTGTCGCCTGCCTTCTATGTTTGGCCCTTATAAATGAAACAATTGTGTCAAGTGGGCGACAAATTGATTATTTAATTGTTTGTTTGGGCGCTGCATATGGTTCCCAAAGTGATGGCAGTGGGCCACGATGCAACTCGATCCGTTGTTCTGATTATGACATGCGCTCGTAGTGATCGGTTTCGGTCTGCAACTTAGTGTCATATTGAATTTGGGTTAGTGGCAGTGGGTCGGAACTGCAACTTAATATTGTGTTGATTTGGGTTAATGGCAATGGGTCGGAACTGCAGCTTTGCTTTTGGGTTGATGGGTCAAAGCTACAACATAATATTGTGTTCTTTATTGTTGACATGAGACGGTGTCTGGTGGCATCGTATGACGATGACTTTGTTGTTTGATGTGGTCTTTCATGTTGCTATTCGCAACATCCTGCCCCCCGCGGCGCGAGGGTGATGATGATCATGAAAAGATAAAAAAATGCAAGTGCGTTGGATTGTGTTGGAACATATTTTGTAGGAAAGACTTATGTGTATATACTAACTTAAAATCTCTAAATAGTATAGGAGTACTGTGATATTTCATGGTTCGATTGGTAGTTTGCATACCTTGGCGATTGGTCGGACATAGGTCCCCTTGGCTGTTTTCACTGTAACTACGCGTATTAGTCCATCCGCTCCAGGTTTTGTTTCGGTGATTCGTCCCAAAGGCCATAATGTTGGAGGCGATTGATCGTCCTTAATTAATACCAATTCGCCGATTTTTAGATTCGTTGAGGGGTTCAGCCACTTCGGTCGTTGCTGTAGTCGTGCTAGATATTCAGTTTTCCATATTTTCCAGAAATCTTGCATTATTTTCTGCATTAACTGCCACCGCGTCAATGAGTTTTCCTTAAACTCAGTGAAATCCTTCTCTGGCGTTGTGTTTAGAGCCGATCCGATAAGGAAATGTCCGGGAGTTAGAACCTGCAAGTCCTCGCAGTCCTCTGATAGTGGACATAATGGTCGTGAATTGAGACACGCTTCAATTTGTGTCAACGTCGTGCACATTTCTTCAAATGTCAACGTATAATTCCCCATGATCCGATGCAAGTGGAACTTTATTGATTTTACCCCTGCTTCCCACAATCCTCCAAAGTGTGGTGCTGACGGCGGGTTAAAATGCCAGGTGGTGCCATTCGCAATTAATTGATCGTTAATTTCGGTATTCCATTGCTTGGTCAATTGCTTCAGTTCGGCGGTCATCATATTCTTAGCTCCTACGAAGTTGGTTCCGCAATCGCTATACATATTTGCACAGATTCCTCTTCGTGCTACAAATCGTTTGAATGCTGCTAGAAATGCAGCTGCGCTATAGTCACTTACCAGTTCAATGTGAATAGCCTTGGTACACAAACAGATAAATATTGAGATGTATGCTTTCAGTAGTTTGTTACATCGTCCCTTCCATGCCTTGACCTGTATCGGCCCCGCGAAGTCCACACCGGAGTTGTAAAATGGCCGAGCCAATTGCACTCGCGCACTGGGTAATTGGCCCATTTGTTGCTGCTCAATGGTTGGTTTGTTTCTGAAGCACGTAATACAAGCGTGAATGCATTTCTTCACTCCAGTCTTCATTCTTTGAATCCAAAATCTTGTCCGAAGATAGGCCATCATTTGTTGTTGTCCTCCATGCATGGTTCGCATGTGTGCATCTCTGATTAGTAGTGTGGTAAGCGGATTTGTTGCGGGTAACAAAATTGGATGCCGTTGATCATATGGTAAGTCTGCATTATCTAACCGGCCATCTACTCGCAACACCCCATTCTCGTCGAGAAAGGGACTTAGTCGTTTTAACGTGCTCTTCTTATTCAGGGTGTTCTGGTCCGTTAAGTGTTTCACTTCTTCCTCAAAATGTTCCCTTTGCACGATTTTGATGATTCGAAGCATTGCCCCTTCCAGTTCCTTAATTGTCAGCTTGCCGGAGAGTTTCGGGATCCCCTTTTTGCAATTGTTGTTGAATCGAAAGCAATATGCGGTTACCCTAAGTAAACGTTGGAGTGATGAAAATCTATCCATTAACGCTATATCTTTTGTCCCTTGGATGTACATGCAGACTGAAAATATATTTCGGTTAGCATTGCATTTGTTAAGATGACTCACATATGAAGTTTCGGTTCTCTGTTTTAATAATGTCTTTTTGGTGCCCAGATCAGTGTCTCTAATTTCTTGGTCGATGTGCGTTTGAGCACTGAAATTTTCCAGGAATGATGGTCCATCCCACCACTGCCGGCATTCCATTAGTTGACTCGGAAAAACTCCCCTGGATGCGATGTCAGCTGGGTTTTCCTTTGATGGAACATACTTCCAATTCTGTACGTTCGTAAGACGTTGAATCTCTGCTACTCTATTTGCGACAAATGTCTCACGCTTATGAGGTGCATGTGTTATCCATGCCAATACAATCTGTGAGTCCGTCCAGGTAAATATTTGCAATTGTTCCAACTGAATCATCTTTACCACATGACTCATTAGTTTTGCTAGAAGTAGTGCGCCACATAATTCCAGCCGTGGCAAAGTTTCCCTTTTAACTGGTGCCACCTTCGTTTTTGAGATTATGAGGCTTGTTGTTACTATGCCGTGGGTCTTTGTGCGTAAATAGATTGCTGCGGCGTAGCCCTTTTCGGAGGCGTCACTGAATCCATGTAGTTGTACCTCTGATTGTTTAATTGTGTGGATCCATCGTGGAATTTGTAAGTTCTCTAGCTCCCGAAGTTCCGTACTAAACCTTTCCCATTTTGCTTTAATCTCTGCATCGACTTCGTCATCCCAATCGACTTGCTGTTTCCACATTTCTTGCATGAGCATTTTTGCTTTTATGATGCAAGGTGAAATCCAACCCATTGGATCATATATGCGTGCTATGTCTGACAAAATTGTACGTTTTGTACATGATTTGTGTTCAATCCGATTTAATTTGAACGTGAAAATATCCCGTGCTGGGTGCCACTGGATCCCTAGAGTTTTAATGCAGTCCTTTTCGTTGAAAGATAATGGCAACTCTAATTCACGGAACTCAGCTGGAATGGCTTCTAAGAATTCGTTGGAATTGCTGGCCCATTTGCGTAGAGGAAAACCTCCTAGCGACATCATTCTCATCAATTCTTCTCTCATACGATTTGCTTCGGGGATGGAATCTGCTCCGTGTATAACGTCATCCACATAGAAATTATTTTCGGCAATGGTTGCTGCCAATGGAAAATCGTTCCCTTCGTCTGCTGCCAGTTGACGTAGTGTTCTTATTGCCAAGAACGGCGCGGCTGCAGTGCCAAAAGTCACTGTCTTTAGACGAAATGTTTTTACTTCTTGATCTTCTCTTCTTCTCCATAAGATTAATTGGTACATAGCGTCTTGGTTAGCTATCCAAATCTGTCTATACATTTTATTGATGTCAGCCACAAACGCAACTCGATGCTTGCGAAAACGTAGTATGTGATCAATGATGTTGTCTTGCTGCTTCGGACCAGTCAGCAAATGATCGTTGAGCGATGATCCGTCCGATGTAGGACAGGATGCATCGAAAACAATGCGCAGTTTTGTCGTTGTACTTGATTCCTTCATCACAGCATGGTGTGGTAAATAGTAATGTTGATGCGCGTTAATCAATTGGACGTTAGGGACTTCTTCGATCTGGTCCAATTCAAAATACTCTTCCATACCCTGTTTATATTTGTGGGCGAAATCTGGATTTGTTTTGAAACGTTTTTCAAGTTGCAAAAATCTGGCTAAGGCTGAGTTGTATGATCTCCCCATTTGTGGACGACGTCCTTCCTTGAATGGCAGTGAGACCTTATATCTTCCGTCTAGCAAGCGTTCATGTGTTTCGCAGAAATGGGACTCACAGTCTTCTTCCTCGCGGGTAAACACCAAATTTTGTGGGTCCTGTTCAATTTCCCAAAATCCTTGCAGGATCCCTTCCACGTTTTCTGTCTGTGTACAGAATGCATTCGTAACACGGTTGCCTTCAAAAACTGGGCCGATCAGTACCCATCCAAATACCGTTTGTTGTGCCATGGGTGTACCACATTTTCCTTTAATTAAACCTTGGAGCGAAATTTCTGGGTATACATCACTTCCTAACAATATGTCAATTTTGTTTGGTTGATTAAACTGGGGGTCAGCTAGTGCAAGTCCGGATATATGTGGCCACTCTGACTTATCCATTTTCTTGCTTGGAAGCCATGCTGTTAATCTAGGCAATACTAAAACCTGAATAGTAATGTCAAAATCATGGTTCATTAACGAATGTAGACTAACCAAAGCGCTCGCCTTTGAGCAACAACTATTCACTCCGCCGATTCCTCCAATCTCGGTTATTTGTTTTGTCTTCCTTAATTTCAACAATTGAATTGCAGATTCGGTTATGTACGACGCTTCAGATCCAGGATCCAGTAACGCGCGCAGTGTGATTAATTTACCTGACTGATCCATCGCGTTTACCAGCATCGTTGCCAAGAGAACTGTTGGTTGTTTCTTCTCCGGTCTTCCTCCTGTGGTCATTTGAATTTCTTCCATCACGTATGCGTTGCAGTTCTGTGATGTCGAAGGTTGAGGATCCCTTGGTCTCTGCATTTGTTGGCCATTCCTATTAGGCTGGTATGACGTATTGGACCCTCTGGCATTGTTTGCTTGGATGTGTAATAAAGTATGATGCTGTCCTTGGCATTCAGCACATTTGAAATGACTGGGACAACTATTTCTATCATGCCCTCTTGCCAGGCAATTAAAACACAAATGATGTTGACGTGTAATTTCTTGTCGTTTTTTTGGATCGGCTGCCAAGAATTTGCTGCATCGACGCATCGAGTGGGACCCGTTACACAGGGCACACGAATAGTAATCATTTTCCCTTGTATGCAAGGAAATTTTCTTTGCGCTTGGTCCTTGCCCAGTTTTGGCAATCTGACCAATGGCTTCCAGAGTTCTGTATCTGTTTGTAAGAAACTCTGTGAAATCCGCGAAATCAGGTAGTGCTTTGGAAGATCCAAGATGCTCTTCCCAAAGACCCTGAGTTTGCGACGGTAGTTTCTGTATCATTAGATGTATAATTATAGCATCCCATTGATGCACGGGTACTTCTAAATTCCTTAACGATTGGACGCATTCATTAGTGGTGTCCAATAACGCCTTAATACCCTTCACATCTTCGTTGTGTAACTTCGCTTGGTTGCAGAAGAGTCTCAGTTGACAATTGACTAGCAAGCGTTTGTGCTCGTATCGCGTAGTCAGAATTGTCCAAGCAGAATCATAATTCTTCTCATTGATGACCAAATGCTGCAGCAGCCGTGCGGCTTCGTCGCTGACATTTGCCTTTAAGTAGTGCAGTTTTTGCACCTTCGATAATGTGTTATTATCATGTACGATGCTCTTAAATAAATTGCTGAATTCTGGCCAGCTCTCATAATTGCCACCAAAACATGGTATTTTGATAGCTGGAAGCTTGAACTCGCTAGAAATGGTGGGACCCGCTGTTTCCTTGGACACATTGAGGGTATCAAGGGCCTCCTTTAATGTAGCCATATACTGAAAATACAATTCTTTCAGTGTCCCGAAGATTTCTTGTTCCAAATAGGAAGTCTTAACTTCACTTGACTCAGTGGATGCAACAATGAGCATATGGTGCCGTTTGGCACTGGCAAATATGTCCTCCAGCTCCTCCAATCGTGCTTGAAGAGCGAACCTTGATTGAGGAGTGACCTTAGTCTCGACATATTTGTCATATTCACCTTTCACTTCCCTTAAGAAATTTGTGACCGTTCCGCAGGCCGTAATCAATTTTGTTTTACTCATTTTCCTATTCTACCTGATTTAGAGACCTTAATAGTTTTCTACTTTGCTTTCTAATATAATAAAGAAAATAAAGTTCCAACGCACCTGATTTTCTCTTTGGTTTCACAGTATCTGCCGGTGGTCAAAATAGCTGCTTCCTCTTTAGTGGTTGTCAAATGGCTGCTTCTGATGTTCAGGTCTCACTTTGATTAAATTGTTCACAGGGATTGTCTTTCCCGATGTTGGATCACAACACCTTTTATTTCACGATACACAAACACAATCCTTGACGCAGGAGATCCGATTTTGGATCACAACACTGTTAACTTATAGTTCACGATACACAATCCTTGCCGAAAGGATCCGGCTCGAAGGACCAAATGATGCGCCACGGCAACTTGCTTTAACGGAATTGAGCGGAGTTCGTACAAGTAAATAAAACTACAAATGTTGTTTACGGAATTGAGCGGAGTTCGTACAAGTAAATAAAACTACAAATGTTGTTTACTACGTTATAATATTTAATTATTTAAGACAACTGTTAATTAAAGGTTGTTCCGCTGCGTCTTCGGTTAAAAGTGGACTGTGCTGCTATGTTTCTGCGTCCGCCCTTTTATACAGCTTCTCCTTATCACCAGTCACCACCAGTCCCATACGTTGTATAGTTTAATGGTATTAAGCACCTTATACCATGTCAGCGCCTTCCATATTTCATTCACTATGAATGCGCCGCCGCCAATAGCGCCGACGATAGCAATTATTGAGTACAAACTTGCCATCTGGTATCTAACTTCTTCTGTCGCCTGCCTTCTATGTTTGGCCCTTATAAATGAAACAATTGTGTCAAGTGGGCGACAAATTGATTATTTAATTGTTTGTTTGGGCGCTGCATATGGTTCCCAAAGTGATGGCAGTGGGCCACGATGCAACTCGATCCGTTGTTCTGATTATGACATGCGCTCGTAGTGATCGGTTTCGGTCTGCAACTTAGTGTCATATTGAATTTGGGTTAGTGGCAGTGGGTCGGAACTGCAACTTAATATTGTGTTGATTTGGGTTAATGGCAATGGGTCGGAACTGCAGCTTTGCTTTTGGGTTGATGGGTCAAAGCTACAACATAATATTGTGTTCTTTATTGTTGACATGAGACGGTGTCTGGTGGCATCGTATGACGATGACTTTGTTGTTTGATGTGGTCTTTCATGTTGCTATTCGCAACACTGCCATTATAGATTTGTGGTATTTAGGGTGCCTTCTATGACATATCCAAATTTCAGCCTAACTAAAATGAGATGAAAAAAAAGTTTTTTTACATCTTCGATATCGGCGGATACAAGCTGCCGAAATGAGATTTCTCCGTTGTATTGCTGGTGTGACCCGTAGAGATCGCATTAGAAATACCAGAATACGTGAGGAACTCAATGTCGAGCTGCTACTTCTCCGGACAGAGCGGTCCATGCTTCGGTGGTTTGGGCATGTTAAACGGATGTTCCCGACCAGGATCCCACGACGTGCTATGGAATCCGTACCATCGGGCAGGCGTCCTCTAGGTAGACCCAGGATGAGATGGTTAGATCAAATTCATAATCTTTCCTCTACCCGTATGGGGATTGCCCTTGATGATTTGGAGTCGATGGCGGAAGATCGAGAGCTATGGAGGGTCCACTTGAGAAACCTACACCCGCGAAAATGTATGTATGTATGTACATTTTTGAGGCGTTCTACAACGGTTATGCTCAAGCAACCATTCTGGCAACCATACAAAACCATTTCTGTGTGTCCCAATATACACCACACCAAATTTCAGCCCAACTGAAATCACGATTTTGATTTTGACGATTTTTTTACAATTTTGACGGATCGCCCCATCCAAAGCGGTCGCGACACATTTGGCAGAACTATATTTTTACTTCATTTACATCAAAAACAACAAATTAAACTATGATAGATGATAAGTGAAATAAGTCGGAAAAATATTCACCAGCTCTTACCCCCAGTTTCACACTGGAAGTTTAAATCAAAAGTTCAACTGAACCTAAACGTGATTTTAAATTTGAAGTTCAACTCGTCCGGTTTTACAATACATATAATCTAAACTTCAGTTCAATTGAACTCAGTTCAACTAAATTTGATAGTATTGTACAGTACTCAGCTTTTATACGACTTTTATAAAATCGTTCCTTGTCTTTTCTTTCAAAGAATAGCTACGCAAAACAACGTCAAATATTTGTGATTTTGACAATCGGCTGATCTGAGGTTTAAACGGCAGAATACTGTAGTTTAACTAAAACTATAGAATGAACTCTGTTCAAGGTTTAAACGAAATTGTGAAACAGAATTAATTGTTGAACTAAAGTTTAAACTAAAAGTGTAGTTTAAACTCCCACTGTGAAACTGGGGGTTAGACTATAATAGGTTTTACTGCTGTTTTTATTAAAGGCTTTTACTTAACTTCGTGAAGAAATTGTTATGCTCAAATCTTGCAAGCCAAATTTGAACCACTTCCTCTAAGCTTAGAACTTTGAAATTTTCCATATTTAGAAGGAATTTTTGGATTTTGTCTTACCCTGCCCCTTTACGGAAGGCATTTTCATAACACATGAACCATTGCCGTATTAACTTGAAACTTTGTATGTCAATAGATAAGTCAAAACTATTACATACCTAATTAATACTTTGTACCGATTCGTCCTATAAGGGTTGAAAAAATGGGATGCAAAATTGTCTATTTCGACCTTAGTACGCTCAATTGAATCAGAACGCCTATTCAGTATTCAATGCAGTAATGCCCTCTGCACGTTAGTTGAGTCCCATTAAAACAGGTGGAGATGTTTAAGTAACTGGGGGTCGTATTGACGACAGTGATGGAAGGAGCAATGCTCAGTTTTCCGTTACGATTGGTCAGGCTGTGTCAATTTTGAGACAGCTTGGTCATTCTGTTATTAAGAGGACTCAACTTGGTGTTAACGCTAAGTTGTCACGCTTAACGCGTGTCTCCAACCAGGATTTCAAGACGTGCTATATAATCCGTACAATCAGGGAGGCGTCCTCTAGTTAGACTTAGGATGAGACGGTTAGATCAAGCAAATAATCTGTCCTCTAATCGTTAGGGGGTTCTTTTGAAGTTTTTTTGATTTCGAGTCGATGGCGGGAGATCGAGAGTTATGAAAGGTCCATTTGGGCAACCTACACCCGCGACCCACTTAATGGATAAGCGGGCCATTGATAATTATTAAGGAATCACTTAAACTTTATTCTTTTTTACTTACAGATAAACTCTTACCATAGCGAGCAAAATACTCCTAATTGCGGTTATATTTCTGGCTGCAATCCTTGATAGTTCCATCACGGAGTCCGCACAACTTCGTAAGTGTAGGGCTGTAGGTGTAGGGCAATGGAAAGCGTAGATTTAGATTTTGAAATGATATTGCCACGCCTCTACGGAGAAGGTACTTACGATATCAGTGGACAGCTTTTGGCACCACCCATCAAGGGCAATGGACTGTTTAGTGGAAATTTCAGTAAGTTCACTTTCACTCAAGTTATGCCTTCTAAAAGATTCAGCTGCCTTATTATTCATTTTCGTTTAGCAAACTTCACCGCATTCGTTCGAGTTCAATTCTAAATCAACAAGGGTAGCGATTATGTGGAATATATTGGTGTTCAATCGCTAGATGTCAAAATCAAAATGGGCAAGGGACGAGTTCGTTTATATAATTTATTCAACGGCGACAAGACACTGGGTGACATTATCAACGATACCATCAATCAGAACTTTGAAAACTTCACCTTGGAATTGATTCCACCGATTGAACGGGCGCTGGAAAAGAAATTCTTATCGATTGCAGCTAAAATCATGGAAACGTTTACCTACGATGAACTATTTCCTCTTTAAAAGCGAACGCGATCGTATAATTTGTAATGTTACGATATGTCATAGTCTTAAAAAGTGAAAGAATCCGTTTTGCAGTGATACGTTAATTGATTATTAATAGTTTTCTTTATTAGTTTTAATTATTAGATACAATGAAATAAAATTTTAGAAAAAACATGGAATGGAATTGATTGACGGCCCGCGTTTTATAGATCACTTAGATGAGTAACGTCAGTTGGTCAAACGTCAAACTCAATATGAAAGAAATTTACGGCAGAAAAGATTGATCCTATGGCTCAAAATGTACCCAGTCTGAGCAATCCCATATTAGGAGAACTCTGCAACGTTCGTTAATAAAACCCACTCTACAAACCTATCGAGTGAGCGCTGGAGCTCGGTCTAAGTGGACCCAGAAATGACCAAGAGGACCATAAGCGAAGATCAAATTCCTTAAAATGTCTTCTAGTTCCCGCTAAAAGTGAATGGCACTGAAAGTAGTCTACCGGATACCGGATACCGGCTACCTACCAATAGATCCAAAAATGCTTTGTATAGATGATTTTTTTGCTAAGAAAAATGGTTTTTACGGTTGAATGGCCGCAATATATTGACTTGAAGAACTGAAGACTACTGACCATGCAGCGCGAAATGAGTTCGTTGAATGGTTTTGGAACAACAAGTGGATGCTGATTTTTCGTTAATCGTTAATCGTCTAAATTATCATATTTGGGGTTCAGAAAACCCACGAGTTGAGAAGCAAATGCAAAGAAATCGGGAGGTATAATAATGAAATACAGCCACATTTATGCGAAACGTTCATAGAAAATTTCAATAAAATAGTACGTATCTACTTGCCAGCAAAGCCCGGTGGAGACAGGTCGATTTTAAGTGAGTAGAAAAGTGAAGGGATTTTCGGTGTAATCTACCATTCTTTTCTCAACTAAACTATAAAAACCTACCTGTCTCGCGCTCGCCCGACACGACTTTCATGCGAAGGTATTCGTGGCTCTGTTCTCAGTCAATGAACAATAAACGTCCCACGCATCAAAAACCAGTACTATGTAGTACATCTTTGAATGTACACAGAATAAAAAAACACAGTATTTTTTTGGGAATCTATAGCTAGCTCAGTTTTACTTTTACATGCACTGGTATACTCACTTTTGGTTTTGTTATACTCACTTTTGGTTTTACATGCAAAATTGTTATACCTTTTTTTGGTTTTGTTATACTCACTTCCCAAAAAAATACGCCTATAGTCAATTTAAAATAAAGTACAATTTTCGCGCCCATCAGTAGCGGGCACAACGAGACTAATCTACTACATTTTTTACTTTTGTGGAATGTGGAATGACTGACAGACTTTTGACATTTATTGAATGTCACTTGAATATGGTGTCGCTATCCAACAGAAGTAAAAGTTTATTTGGTGTTATTTGCTATTTTGCATTTTATAATTTACTTTAATATACGCAGTTCTTCGAGTGGTTAGTTATAAATGAACAAAATTAAATCATGGCGAAGTACCAATATTCATCAACTAATTGGGATTTTGTGAAAACACTTGGTTCGGGTGCATTTGGAGAAGTCTCATTATGGACAAACTATGGGACTGGACAATCTGTAGGTATGTAATACAAAGTAAAACAAAACAAACACCAATTGATATGATTTCTCGGAAGTATATTAATCATCGGGTTCTATTCTGAGTTCGGAACGAACGGCTCACCGGTATGGCCGCCATACCGCTTACGTTTGTATGATTACAATAGAGATTAAATTTTGTTTATTTATGTTTTTTTTCTTCTGTTTCTATTGAATTAAGTGCTTATGCTATTATGCATTGGTATACTTACTCAGATACTAGTGTCAGGTTTCAGAAAAATGTTCTTAAGTCAAATATGTATGCTCATTTCTGACTAATCGAAAACATATCAACTTCGTAGCTAAATTATTCATACGTGCTCAACAAAAACTAAATTATTTTTGAATGCTGAGTTTGCATAGGCTAATTTGAAATTGCAAAACCGCCTGCCCTGGAAAACTCAGACATTTTGTGGTGGAATAAAACTCCGTCAGTCACGTATCGCAATTTTCTTAGAATTCAACGTTATTTTTAGATAATCATATTTTTAATTGCTACGTCTGTGATAAGACGTTTGGAGAGTACATTGTTGTGCCCTTATGTTTACAAAGCGAACTGTCCAAGTTATTTTATTGATGATAACAATGATTTCACTTGCAGCTACATCAATACAATATTTGCAAATTTGTTTTATCTTTTTTTTGTACTGCATCTGCTGTGTCACGTGAATGAGAATTATTTGGTCTTCCGTTGGGTATTTTCGATTTGAATTTCAGAACGATAATTTTTGGTGTTTACATGAAACATAAAACGAGTCTGTTTATACAATTGTAATGTCCGTTTTCGTAGCTCTTTTGTGGAAGTCACCAAAATCAATTGATAAAGAGGAGTCCACTGATGACGTTACGGAAAAACCAATAAAAAGAACAAAGACAACATATCCGTAAATAGGAGACATCACGACCTTCCAGGAAGTGCCTAGGATTGGTCGAACAAAAGAACAATTTAAATGGAAGACAAAGTTCGCGATCATCAACCTGATATGCACTCAAGCCTCCCACAGTGTTTCACAAGTTAGGAAACCTATCAGCAACAACTTGAAGTATGACGACAAAATCGTTTAAGCAATTTGAAAGCCAAAATGAGAAAGCTATAAGTATTTTCATAGTACGATCGGAAAGCATAGCCAAAACGACGTCAAGTTTGGAAACTATTTGACTTATGTAGTAGTGGTTTGGAAACTAAGAGTGTAGCCATCACACGGTTTCCTTACCTCAATATTCACCCAAGCACATGACTGCCACCAGAACCGTCAACCAAACTGATCATGTTGCAGTCGATTTAAGGTACTTCTTCAGTATTAGAGATGCCTGAACATTTAGACTTGCACACATGTATGTACTTAGACCACTACGATGTTTTAACTAAGGTACGAAAGGGGATATTTTAGATGCGACAATACTAAATAAATACTGTGAGGAGATTTAACGTTGAACAGCTGATCGAAAATCGATTACCTATGGAGAACCCCATGCCGCCTTTATCAGGTGTCGAAAACCCATGGTATCGACGCCAAGATGCCCACTAAATCCTCGGTTTGATGAAAAGTGCTGGCACGCATATGCAGCTAATCAGGCGAGTTGCAAAGCGGAGCTGGAGAAAAGGACGCGAACAACTCGTAAGGTCTACCAACAAAAAGAGGGGGAATACCATTTGCTTCTCAGGAGAAAAAATAAATAACACGAGAAGCAACCGATTCCTTTATCGGTGCTACTCTAGAAACAACACGGAAAAAGATTGTAACAAGGCAACAAGATCCAAAGAGAAACCTGTAAAGATGAGCAAGGAAACCTTGTTGTAGAGTCACAGTCGGTGTTGAGGATATGGATAGACTGATAATAATGGGTGAAGATGACGGAAACACTGGTATCAGGATGATCGAACCATTCAATCTTTATGATGATAGCCAAGATTTCCCTCCACCATGATGAGTCTGATACACCAAGAAACTTGAAATATCTCGAAGGTGCATGATGCATTCTTCGCCATCCCTACAGGAAACAATAAAAAAATTACAACCCAAGTCCAACAGACTGATCAGCTAATCTATTTAAGACAGCGGGGCGCAACGCGCAAGTCTATGGAAAGCAGACACCAACTCATCTCCGGAAGAAAGTGTGCCTAATAAATGAAATTTCAGAATCGGTTGCAACTCCTTTGATGAATGGCCTTTGAAAGTACATCATTTTGGCATTAAGAAATTCATCTTGCATTATATTTGTCTATTTTTATAAATGTATTTTATAAACAAAAAGAAAATTGTGTGAATTCTTCGCTTTTCTGAATGCTAAGCATTTGTAGGTACATTTTTCCACTGCTGTTAAATTTTTGCGTGTTAAGTTCGTAAATCAGAAACAACTCTAATGCCCAGTTGCACAGTCAGAGTTTAAACTCTCGTTTTGGTTTAAACCTTCGTTCAACAAATTTTCGGTTTCACTGTGTTCGTTTAAACCCAAAGTGGAGTTCAACTCTCGGTTTAAGTTAAACGCCTGCATTCTGCCGTTTAAACTTTCGTTTGACAGCTGCTATTTCATACGGAGTGATGAGAGAGAGAATAAAAGAGATAAATTGTCTGGGTGCTACACTTCTTGAATTTATATGAGTGAAAAGTAGAGTTATGATTAGTTTCAGCATTACTGCGGTAAGCCCACTGTTAAAAAATGTCATCAGAAAATTTCAATAGATTTCCAACCAATATACTTTTCAAGGAAAAACCCTTTTTTTCATGTGAACATCAGGTAGATTTTAGCCCAAACATAATATAGACAAGCGTAAATAGTACCTATTGAGGTTTTTTCAATACAAATTAATTATTTTAGTGTGTGGAAATGACGATTATTTTTTTGTAGGTAATGCTACTAGTGATTTAGAATCTTTAGATTCTTGGCGACCAAAATACATATATCTATACATACTCAAATCTTTCACATTTTGTTTTGGCTGAAACAAGACACTACCTACTCTATGCTTTATGCAATGCAATTTTTTTGTCCGATTTTGAACACACTTCTCGGAGTTCATACCATTTTTGTATACAGATCTAGATTACATTTTTGTATAACAGGCACAAGATAGCGCAAATTTTCGCAGAAACACCAGCAAAAAACTTTGCGCGTACCTATTACCAGACAATGACCGTAATTAGAGGCTCATAAAATCCTTTCAATTTGTATTATTATCATTACTGGCGCCGTGTGATCGGATGTGGTAAAAACCCAGCGAGTGACAAGAAGCAGTACCTGTGATCGCATCCGCCCGAATGCCCACTACATTTCAACAACTGCCTACATATTATTATTATTGAAAAAGAAAATTAATTACCTACTGCAATAATTAAATGGTGAAAGTAGATGACAGTTCAAACATGTGTCAAAAATAAATCAATTCACTTCGTTAATACCGAAATACATAATGTAATAATATTGCATACATTTTCTTTTATTTACAAATGGTAAAATAGATAAAGTTGAGAAAAGCAAAAACTATTTATTTGATCAAAAGTGCGCTAGTAGAAAAATATCCCCTTAAGGGAAATTGTTCTGAGCTTCCACAACTGCGTTTAGTTAACTGGCAGATTATTTTGAACTGTGAAACTGAACGAGTTAAACCAAAAGTTTAAACTCTCGGTCAGGTTTAGTTAAACTTCAGTTTAAACTCTGACTGTGCAACTGGCCATAAGGATAGTGATAAATCATATTCATATTCATATTGGCTCAAGAAGATATGCATGATTTTTTGTCTCTTTCGTGTTTTATCAACTTTCCAGATTTTTGGTAACTTTTTGGTCGCTAATTTTTTGCTTACAATCGCTGTGTACATCCAGTGCACTATGTTCGGTTGTAAGCCACACTTCTTCCCGAAAGCAGGCACAAAAAGTATTAAGTCCTTTCTTTTTTTCTTTCTCTCAATTTGGGTGGTTTCCACTTTGGTACCTTATATCTTCCTGTGAACAGGATGAGTTCGGTCTTTTCGGAGTTAACCGATAGACCATTGTTCTTCGTCCACTATAAAATATTCTAACAAATAACAACAACAGAAAATGTAAGAAAAGCGGGACACTTGAGGGGGCAGAACAGAAGCTCAAAAGCGGAACAGCTCCAGCGTGACGCTAGGCAATCAATCAAAGACGATATAATGTACCTATAAATCTGATACAGTCACAGACCACCTTGCAATAGGCAGACTCTCTAACGAACAAAGTCCTCACGAATGCTTTCTGCCGCATAGTGGCATGGTCAAAGTAGATACCGTTCAAGAAAACGGATACTTTTTCAATGACTATGACATTTCCCAAACAGATAATAATTAAAATATACATTATGATAAATGATGATACTTTAGCGATATGATGAACCTCATTTGGTCTAAGTATATCGTTGTTGATAACGTATACTTTTACATTCGACTCCGATGTTTGTCTGCATTTAGTTCTGGTCGTCATTTCTCAAGGGGTTGCCCTCCTTTCCAGTTATTTGTATTTTGCTGTGCGTTATCATTTAGTCACATAGATTGGCAGTCATTCTTTCTCTGCAAACGAACAACACATTTAATGGGACAGATTTTAGCGTGCAAATGAGTATCCAGCTCTCAGATATTAAACTGTAGAATGCATCGTTAGCGGTGGTTTAGAATTTGCAAGTTTTGTGATATGAATTCTATGATAAAAGCCCAACTCAGGATGCCTGTTAAAGCAAAGATTTGTTCATTTATATTTTATTTTTTCATCTTTTAATCACACACAGCCGAGCAAAATGTAGTTTGAGTTATTTCGGTATATGGGACATTCTGGCAAACTTTGCTTTATCATCTTTGTACACCCACGCTTCTAGAAGTTCTTAAAAATCTGCAAAATGTGATAAAGATCCCGCCGACATCGCCTGGCGCATGAGCTGAAGACAACTTCTTTCAGTTCGGTACGTGAATAGTTATTATAAAGCTTGTGTGCGTTGGTTGGGTCTGATGTGTGGAATGCAGAGAATTCTGATTATATTTCTTGGGCTCACAGTTTTGTGTACTGTAACAGTCTGTGAGCCTGCAAGCTGTCGAAAGGAGTGGAAAAATGGCCGCCAGGTGGAAGAGTGCTCTTGTCCTCAGGGACAAGTTATGGCTATGTTCAGATACGGTCGATTTCAGTAAGTTAACTGCTGCATTTGATCAATTTATATAGGACTCTTATAGAGAATTCTATTTTCAGTTGCTTCGATCGTTGCGATACCTGTCCCAATGGATTCTGTTCGAAAAGAAATCATCATCATCATCGGCATCATCATCAACATCATCATCATTGCCGCTGCTTTCATAGAATGCAAAAAGACTCGCGTGGAATTTGCCCGCAGATATGTCCAAATTGTCAGAATGGATGGTGTTCTTCGGCGTTCAAGTGTGAGTGTAACCAGGGCTACGGTGGCGACAAATGTTTGCCTGAGTGCGTTGGTGGGTGTCCGAACGGAAAATGTTCAGCTCCAGGTGTGTGTTCTTGTAACACAGGGTATGCGATGTCGGCAGCGCAGAAGTGTGAACCAGTTTGTGTAGGTGGCTGTTCCAATGGCTACTGCTCAGCTCCAGGGGTATGTGCTTGTAATACTGGATATGCTATGTTGCAAACGAAGAAATGTGAACCAGTTTGTGGAGGTGGATGTCCAAACGGCTACTGCTCAGCTCCAGGGGTATGTGCGTGTAATACTGGATACGCGATGTCGCAAACAAAGAAATGTGAACCAGTCTGCGCAGGGGGTTGTCCAAACGGCTACTGCTCAGCTCCAGGAATATGTGCTTGTAACACTGAATACGCTATGTCGCAAACGAAGAAATGTGAACCAGTTTGTGGAGGTGGATGCCCCAATGGCTACTGCTCAGCTCCAGGGGTATGTTCTTGTAGTACTGGATACGAGATGTCGCAAACGAAGAAATGTGAACCAGTTTGTGTAGGTGGATGTCCCAATGGCTACTGCTCAGCTCCCGGGGTATGTTCTTGTAGTACTGGATACGAGATGTCGCAAACAAAGAAATGTGAACCAGTTTGTCTAGGTGGATGCCCCAATGGCTACTGCTCAGCTCCAGGGCTATGTGCGTGTAATACTGGATACGCGACGTTGCAAACGAAGAAATGTGAACCAGTTTGTGTAGGTGGATGTCCCAATGGCTACTGCTCAGCTCCCGGGGTATGTTCTTGTAGTACTGGATACGAGATGTCGCAAACAAAGAAATGTGAACCAGTTTGTGTAGGTGGATGCCCCAATGGCTACTGCTCAGCTCCAGGGGTATGTGCGTGTAATACTGGATACGCGATGTCGCAAACAAAGAAATGTGAACCAGTCTGCGCAGGGGGTTGTCCAAATGGCTACTGCTCAGCTCCAGGGATATGTGCTTGTAACACTGGATACGCGATGTCGCAAACGAAGAAATGTGAACCAGTCTGCGCAGCGGGTTGTCCAAACGGCTACTGTTCAGCTCCAGGAGTATGTGCTTGTAATACTGGATACGAGATGTCGCAAACAAAGAAATGTGAACCAGTTTGTGGAGGTGGATGCCCCAATGGCTACTGCTCAGCTCCAGGGGTATGTGCGTGTAATACTGGATACGCGATGTCGCAAACGAAGAAATGTGAACCAGTCTGCGCAGGGGGTTGTCCAAACGGCTACTGCTCAGCTCCAGGGATATGTGCTTGTAACACTGGATACGCGATGTCGCAAACGAAGAAATGTGAACCAGTCTGCGCAGCGGGTTGTCCAAACGGCTACTGCTCAGCTCCAGGAGTATGTGCTTGCAACAAAGGCTATGCAATGTCGAACGCGAAGAAGTGTGAACCAGTCTGCGCAGGAGGTTGTCCAAATGGCTTCTGCTCAGCTCCAGGGGTATGTGCTTGTAATACTGGATACGAGATGTCGCAAACAAAGAAATGTGAACCAGTTTGTGGAGGTGGATGCCCCAATGGCTACTGCTCAGCTCCAGGGGTATGTGCGTGTAATACTGGATACGCGATGTTGAAAACGAAGAAATGTGAACCAGTCTGCGCAGGGGGTTGTCCAAATGGCTACTGCTTAGCTCCAGGGCTATGTGATTGTAACACTGGATATGCTATGTCGCAAACGAAGAAATGTGAACCAGTCTGCGCAGCGGGTTGTCCAAACGGCTACTGTTCAGCTCCAGGAGTATGTGCTTGTAATACTGGATACGAGATGTCGCAAAAAAAGAAATGTGAACCAGTTTGTGGAGGTGGATGCCCCAATGGCTACTGCTCAGCTCCAGGGATATGTGCGTGTAATACTGGATACGCGATGTCGCAAACGAAGAAATTTGAACCAGTCTGCGCAGGGGGTTGTCCAAACGGCTACTGCTCAGCTCCAGGGGTATGTGCGTGTAATACTGGATACGCGACGTTGCAAACGAAGAAATGTTTACCAGTTTGTGGAGGTGGATGCCCCAATGGCTACTGCTCAGCTCCAGGGGTATGTGCGTGTAATACTGGATACGCGATGTCGCAAACGAAGAAATGTGAACCAGTCTGCGCAGGGGGTTGTCCAAACGGCTACTGCTCAGCTCCAGGGATATGTGCTTGTAACACTGGATACGCTATGTCGCAAACGAAGAAATGTGAACCAGTTTGTGGAGGTGGATGCCCCAATGGCTACTGCTCAGCTCCAGGGGTATGTGCTTGTAATACTGGATACGAGATGTCGCAAACAAAGAAATGTGAACCAGTCTGCGCAGCGGGTTGTCCAAACGGCTTCTGCTCAGCTCCAGGAGTATGTGCTTGTAATACTGGATACGAGATGTCGCAAACAAAGAAATGTGAACCAGTTTGTGGAGGTGGATGCCCCAATGGCTACTGCTCAACTCCAGGGGTATGTGCGTGTAATACTGGATACGCGATGTCGCAAACGAAGAAATGTGAACCAGTCTGCGCAGGGGGTTGTCCAAACGGCTACTGCTCAGCTCCAGGGCTATGTGCTTGTAACACTGGATACGCTGTATCGCAAACGAAGAAATGTGATCCAGTTTGTGGAGGTGGATGCCCCAATGGCTACTGCTCAGCTCCAGGGGTATGTGCGTGTAATACTGGATACTCGATGTCGCAAGCCAAGAAATGTGAACCCGTCTGCGCAGGGGGTTGTCCAAACGGCTACTGCTCAGCGCCAGGGGTATGTGCTTGTAATACAGGATACGCTATGTCGCAAACGAAGAAATGTGAACCAGTTTGTGAAGATGGATGCCCCAATGGCTACTGCTCAGCTCCAGGGGTATGTGCTTGTAATACTGGATACGCGATGTCGCAAACGAAGAAATGTCAACCAGTTTGTGGAGGTGGATGTCCCAATGGCTACTACTCAGCTCCAGTGGTATGTGCTTGTAATACTGGGTACGCTATGTCTCAAACGAAGAAATGTGAACCAGTTTGTGTAGGTGGATGTTCCAATGGCTACTGCTCAGCTCCAGGGGTATGTGCTTGTAATACTGGATACGCTATGTCGCAAACGAAGAAATGTGAAACAGTTTGTGGAGGTGGATGCCCCAATGGCTACTGCTCAACTCCAGGGGTGTGTGCGTGTAATACTGGATACGCGATGTCGCAAACGAAGAAATGTGAACCAGTCTGCGCAGCGGGTTGTCAAAACGGCTGCTGCTCAGCTCCAGAAGTATGTGCTTGTAATACTGGATACGAGATGTCGCAAACAAAGAAATGTGAACCAGTTTGTGGAGGTGGATGCCCCAATGGCTACTGCTCAGCTCCAGGGGTATGTGCGTGTAATACTGGATACGAGATGTCGCAAACGAAGAAATGTGAACCAGTCTGCGCAGTGGGTTGTCCAAATGGCTACTGCTCAGCTCCAGGGATATGTGCTTGTAACACTGGATACGCTATGTCGCAAACGAAGAAATGTGAACCAGTTTGTGGAGGTGTATGCCCCAATGGCTACTGCTCAGCTCCAGGGGCATGTGCGTGTAATACTGGATACGCGATGTCGCAAACGAAGAAATGTGAACCAGTTTGTGGAGGTGGATGCCCCAATGGCTACTGCTCAGCTCCAGGTGTATGTGCGTGTAATACTGGATACGCGATGTCGCAAACGAAGAAATGTGAACCAGTCTGCGCAGGGGGTTGTCCAAACGGCTACTGCTCAGCTCCAGGAATATGTGCTTGTAACACTGAATACGCTATGTCGCAAACGAAGAAATGCGAACCAGTTTGTGGAGGTGGATGCCCCAATGGCTACTGCTCAGCTCCAGGGGTATGTGCGTGTAATACTGGATACGCGATGTCGCAAACAAAGAAATGTGAACCAGTCTGCGCAGGGGGTTGTCCAAATGGCTACTGCTCAGCTCCAGGGATATGTGCTTGTAACACTGGATACGCGATGTCGCAAACGAAGAAATGTGAACCAGTCTGCGCAGCGGGTTGTCCAAACGGCTACTGTTCAGCTCCAGGAGTATGTGCTTGTAATACTGGATACGAGATGTCGCAAACAAAGAAATGTGAACCAGTTTGTGGAGGTGGATGCCCCAATGGCTACTGCTCAGCTCCAGGGGTATGTGCGTGTAATACTGGATACGCGATGTCGCAAACGAAGAAATGTGAACCAGTCTGCGCAGGGGGTTGTCCAAACGGCTACTGCTCAGCTCCAGGGATATGTGCTTGTAACACTGGATACGCGATGTCGCAAACGAAGAAATGTGAACCAGTCTGCGCAGCGGGTTGTCCAAACGGCTTTTGCTCAGCTCCAGGAGTATGTGCTTGCAACAAAGGCTATGCAATGTCGAACGCGAAGAAGTGTGAACCAGTCTGCGCAGGAGGTTGTCCAAATGGCTTCTGCTCAGCTCCAGGGGTATGTGCTTGTAATACTGGATACGAGATGTCGCAAACAAAGAAATGTGAACCAGTTTGTGGAGGTGGATGCCCCAATGGCTACTGCTCAGCTCCAGGGGTATGTGCGTGTAATACTGGATACGCGATGTTGAAAACGAAGAAATGTGAACCAGTCTGCGCAGGGGGTTGTCCAAATGGCTACTGCTTAGCTCCAGGGCTATGTGATTGTAACACTGGATATGCTATGTCGCAAACGAAGAAATGTGAACCAGTCTGCGCAGCGGGTTGTCCAAACGGCTACTGTTCAGCTCCAGGAGTATGTGCTTGTAATACTGGATACGAGATGTCGCAAAAAAAGAAATGTGAACCAGTTTGTGGAGGTGGATGCCCCAATGGCTACTGCTCAGCTCCAGGGATATGTGCGTGTAATACTGGATACGCGATGTCGCAAACGAAGAAATGTGAACCAGTCTGCGCAGGGGGTTGTCCAAACGGCTACTGCTCAGCTCCAGGGGTATGTGCGTGTAATACTGGATACGCGACGTTGCAAACGAAGAAATGTTTACCAGTTTGTGGAGGTGGATGCCCCAATGGCTACTGCTCAGCTCCAGGGGTATGTGCGTGTAATACTGGATACGCGATGTCGCAAACGAAGAAATGTGAACCAGTCTGCGCAGGGGGTTGTCCAAACGGCTACTGCTCAGCTCCAGGGATATGTGCTTGTAACACTGGATACGCTATGTCGCAAACGAAGAAATGTGAACCAGTTTGTGGAGGTGGATGCCCCAATGGCTACTGCTCAGCTCCAGGGGTATGTGCTTGTAATACTGGATACGAGATGTCGCAAACAAAGAAATGTGAACCAGTCTGCGCAGCGGGTTGTCCAAACGGCTTCTGCTCAGCTCCAGGAGTATGTGCTTGTAATACTGGATACGAGATGTCGCAAACAAAGAAATGTGAACCAGTTTGTGGAGGTGGATGCCCCAATGGCTACTGCTCAACTCCAGGGGTATGTGCGTGTAATACTGGATACGCGATGTCGCAAACGAAGAAATGTGAACCAGTCTGCGCAGGGGGTTGTCCAAACGGCTACTGCTCAGCTCCAGGGCTATGTGCTTGTAACACTGGATACGCTGTATCGCAAACGAAGAAATGTGATCCAGTTTGTGGAGGTGGATGCCCCAATGGCTACTGCTCAGCTCCAGGGGTATGTGCGTGTAATACTGGATACTCGATGTCGCAAGCCAAGAAATGTGAACCCGTCTGCGCAGGGGGTTGTCCAAACGGCTACTGCTCAGCGCCAGGGGTATGTGCTTGTAATACAGGATACGCTATGTCGCAAACGAAGAAATGTGATCCAGTTTGTGGAGGTGGATGCCCCAATGGCTACTGCTCAGCTCCAGGGGTATGTGCTTGTAATACTGGATACGCGATGTCGCAAACGAAGAAATGTCAACCAGTTTGTGGAGGTGGATGTCCCAATGGCTACTGCTCAGCTCCAGGGGTATGTGCTTGTAATACTGGGTACGCTATGTCTCAAACGAAGAAATGTGAACCAGTTTGTGTAGGTGGATGTTCCAATGGCTACTGCTCAGCTCCAGGGGTATGTGCTTGTAATACTGGATACGCTATGTCGCAAACGAAGAAATGTGAAACAGTTTGTGGAGGTGGATGCCCCAATGGCTACTGCTCAACTCCAGGGGTGTGTGCGTGTAATACTGGATACGCGATGTCGCAAACGAAGAAATGTGAACCAGTCTGCGCAGCGGGTTGTCCAAACGGCTGCTGCTCAGCTCCAGAAGTATGTGCTTGTAATACTGGATACGAGATGTCGCAAACAAAGAAATGTGAACCAGTTTGTGGAGGTGGATGCCCCAATGGCTACTGCTCAGCTCCAGGGGTATGTGCGTGTAATACTGGATACGAGATGTCGCAAACGAAGAAATGTGAACCAGTCTGCGCAGTGGGTTGTCCAAATGGCTACTGCTCAGCTCCAGGGATATGTGCTTGTAACACTGGATACGCTATGTCGCAAACGAAGAAATGTGAACCAGTTTGTGGAGGTGTATGCCCCAATGGCTACTGCTCAGCTCCAGGGGCATGTGCGTGTAATACTGGATACGCGATGTCGCAAACGAAGAAATGTGAACCAGTTTGTGGAGGTGGATGCCCCAATGGCTACTGCTCAACTCCAGGGGTATGTGCGTGTAATACTGGATACGCGATGTCGCAAACGAAGAAATGTGAACCAGTCTGCGCAGGGGGTTGTCCAAACGGCTACTGCTCAGCTCCAGGGATATGTGCTTGTAACACTGGATACGCTATGTCGCAAACGAAGAAATGTGAACCAGTTTGTGGAGGTGGATGCCCCAATGGCTACTGCTCAGCTCCAGGGGTATGTGCGTGTAATACTGGATACGCGATGTCGCAAACGAAGAAATGTGAACCAGTTTGTGGAGGTGGATGCCCCAATGGCTACTGCTCAACTCCAGGGGTATGTGCGTGTAATACTGGATACGCGATGTCGCAAACGAAGAAATGTGAACCAGTCTGCGCAGGGGGTTGTCCAAATGGCTACTGCTCAGCTCCAGGGGTATGTGCTTGTAACACTGGATACGCTATGTCGCAAACGAAGAAATGTGATCCAGTTTGTGGAGGTGGATGCCCCAATGGCTACTGCTCAGCTCCAGGGGTATGTGCGTGTAATACTGGATACTCGATGTCGCAAGCGAAGAAATGTGAACCCGTCTGCGCAGGGGGTTGTCCAAACGGCTACTGCTCAGCGCCAGGGGTATGTGCTTGTAATACTGGGTACGCGATCTCGAAATATGATAGTTGTAAACCTGTCTGTGATAATGGCTGTCCAAATGGTAGCTGTTCAAGCCCTGGAGTTTGTTCCTGCAATTTTGGATATGTAATGCCAAAAGCGACAAATACGTGCGAACCTATTTGCGCAGACGACTGTTCTAACGGCTTTTGCTCCAGTCCTGGCCACTGCACCTGCAAAAGCGGCTACACAAATGCACTTGCAAATGGTTCTTGTATTGCTGTCTGTCACGATGGCTGCCCCAGTGGGTTTTGCTCCGAACCCGATGTTTGTATTTGCAATGATGGTTACTCCAGATTATCTGCCAACTATACGTGCGAAAAAACAGCAACTGATACAAATCACCTGTTTACGCAAACAATATGGCGTCTATTCGGTTGGTCATTGCTTGCTTTTCCAGCTGTATTCCTATTAGTTTGCGGTCTTATAGTTTTGAAATGCATTAGCAAGTCGTCGCGAGCACCGCGATATATGGAGCATTCTGTCGATGTTATACGTTGCCCACAAGTCGACGAACAAAATCAAATGCCTCTTAATGTTTATGTCATGAATTAAAATAAACTATTTTAAAAAAATTGTTTTTATCTCAACTTACATTTCTTACTGCTGCCGAAGTTTTAGACTAGCAATCTTATCTCACAGTGCCCCGCCGGACTTTAACAGTTCGTTATGGTCCACAATTATCACAGTTTCATTCGGTGCTTTTACATTCGAAGCGGTTAGAGTATGCTACAGAATACAGAGTCGAAAGTGTTCCAGTTCCAAATAAACAAACCAACGCACCATGTACTTTGTTCAAAGCCTAAATTATCACTAACTAAAGAGTATACATAAATAATTTGAATGCTATGCTGCTTCTATTGCTGTTGTCGCCAAAACAAAGTGCCACTAATTTCCAGATATTGACAGAGATGTAGTGATTGTTGGAGCTGAGTAGGTAGCAAGGGGTCTGCGATATAGTTTGGAAATGGTTAAAATCACGAGTACTTGCTCTTTGCAGCTCACTTTCCTTCCATCATCTTTTTGAAATCAGGAAGTCGAGGATGCAACTAATTCTCCTCGTAAGAACCGAAGGTGGTAAAAACAAACCTGACGTCGACGACGTATTGCTTCTTACGGCTCCTATTTCGTAACCTCGTTGGAAGGCAACATAGACCACAGTGGTTGTAATTGAAGATTGTGGTCGCCTCCTGGACAGAAATAATTTAGCAATTTTGGCATCGGCATTATAAATGCTAGGCGCGCTTTTCAGCCGCTCCTATAGTACGCATTTGATAAGGCGGCAAAAGAAACCGATGACGACGATCATTGGCAGGCAAAGTACAAAAGAAGCTGCTGTACATCGCTTACCATTGACTTACATAGAATGGGCCAGTGAACCAGACTGAAATTTTATAAAGGCATGAACGCTTTAGTTGCTGATCTACCTACACAAATGTTCGACAAACCTCAATCGCAGACATCCTAATCAAGTAAGTTATTTTAAAAGGCACCAAGAGGACCATCGGCGTCGGCGCTTGCTTATAGCAGTGCAGAATTTTTACTCACTGAAGATATCTGCAACCGATACAAATTTGTTGGTACTTACTGGGGCTTCAGTCCGAGGTGGACCTTGGCCTCCACCAATACGCCTCTCCTAGTTGCGCACTCCAAGTTGGTTGAAGGTTTACCTATACTCCACTGTCTCCTTGAATTGAAGTCGAAGACTCTTCGGACCAGAGCACTAGTGTCCATTCGTTCTATCCATCTTAGACGACTGATTCACCATTTTCTGGGTTCACTGTTCCTCCAATTTCCGTCAACGCAAACGGGCCCGAAATCTGAATTGGCTTCTTTGGTTAATGAAACAGCGAATGGTTGGCGTAATTCGTCCCTTGATTTCTGTCCTGATGGCCGAGTTAGATAATGTCATGGATGTCGTCTATTAAGGCGTTCTCCCCGATTCGTCGATGTTGTCGTGTCCCCTCTTGTTGACAGCATGTACTTAACTTATGGTTTAGCCCTCGTTAACGACTAAACTCATTTTTGCCGCTTCTGTTCCAATATTTGCAACGCTCTTTTGACTGCTCGCTGGCAAGGTATTATGCAGATTTGAGAAAAATTGTGCGCCTGGTGTTATCTTGTGAGGTGCGCACATTTTTTGTCAAGAAGTTACAGCACAGCTCGTTCCCTTTCCTAAAAATCTTTTTTTCACGTCAAAGGTATCGATGTGATTTTTTTCGACCTTAATGGAGCAGCGAGTGTTCTGCATCGTCATACAACACAGAATGACGAGTTTGGCAGGAATGCCGAAACTAGACACGACTCTACATAACTCGTCTCTATAAATAATGCTGTCATGCGACCTTAAGATCGATAAACAGATGGCCTAAACTGGTTCTGATCTTCTTTGATTTTCTCTAGGATCTGCCTAAATGTTAGTTTTTGGTTGGTTGTGGACTTACCCAGCCTAAAACCGCACTAGTTGGGCCCAATCAGTTCGTTGACAAATGCTTTCTGTCGTTCACATACAGTACGACAGAAGGATCAACCATAGTTGTCGAAGTTTAGACGGTCTCCTTCCTTGTCGACCTAATAAATCTTGGCGATGAGTTGGTGTATGCTCGCGATCAAGTCGTCCGCTGCGAGGCTTTCTGTTCAAGCAGCTTGGTTGGATTTGAGTTTGGATATTGCTATCCTTACTTCATTTCGGTGGGGTAAACGAAAACCTTGGCTTGAATGGCTTGTTTCCACCATCTTCACCGTTTATTAGTCTATCCATATCCTCAACGCCGACTTTGACCCTACTACAAGATGTCCTTGCTAATTTCTAGAGGTCTCTGTTCGGATTTTGTTGCGTGACACAATCTTTTTGCTTTCCGGTGGAACTACTCCTGGAGTACCTCTCAATTTCGTCGATCGGGTGCTTCTCGCGCTCTTTATTTCCTCCTAAGAAACCGATGTTCCTTCCTCTTCACGATCTCTCTTTCTTTCCTCTACACCCCGTTCAAAGGCGAGTTGCTACGCTGCCTACGCTTGGAATCTTCAACAGAACCAAGTGTTTCGTGGGGTGTTTGGGTAAAACCTAGCACATCAGTTGTGTGTCTCTGATATCCTTTTGGCATCTTCGACACTTGATGAAGGCGGCATAGGTTGATCGATAAGCGACAGGTAGAAGTTCTGGTGATTGCAGCCTCCTCGTAGTATTTTTTTCGTTGTCGTGGAGTTGGAGTCTGAGATACCGCAACGCACTCCTACCTTGGATAATACAAAAGAAATAGCTATGAACGTTTCTAGTTCTAGTCTTGGATGAAATAGATCTCCGACCTGATTTTATAGATCTCAAAAAGGCGCAATGGCACTTGCCAGTATTTAAAATGGCTTTTTTTTGTATTTCAGAGTTTTAAGATTCAGTCTGTCAAACCTGAAAGAACGTAACTAAACACACTTAAATCTCTTTGCCATTTCAGCTATCAAACGATGTACCGTAGACTTGAGTACCCTTGACGCAGATGAGCAGACTAAGCTGAAATCGCGCTGGCTAAAAGAGTCTGGTTGGGTTAAAGAAATTGATATTGAGAACATCGTGCGTGCCTGTCCCGATATATGCCCCGACTTGGTTGCTGAACAAAATCGCACAACAAATTTGCCAGTGATCGTAATGGAGTACTGCGATGGCGGTAATCTAAGATCACAACTGCAACAAATTCAAAATGTTAACGGCCTCAACGAACATGTTGTTCGACAGGTTTTGTTCGCTCTAGGAAAAGCCATATTTCACTTGCATGATCGGTATAAAATTGCACATCGAGACATTAAGCCCGACAACATCGTCATTAAGTACGACAGCCATGGATCTCCAATTTATAAGGTAAGTAGGTGCATTTCCAATGCCAGTGTGCATGTGCAATATATGACGTTTTCACGTTTTCTGTTTAATCACTCTAGTTGACGGATATGGGCTACGCCCGAATCATTGACCAGACTACAATCATCGGCAGCATGGTTGGAACCCGAAACTATTTCGCTCCGGAGATAGTCAAATGCGCCGAATACAAAAATAGCGTTGACTATTGGTCAGTGGGCATTGTGGCCTTTGAAATAATCTGCGGCGTCTATCCATTTCTGCAGGATCGCAACATGTACGATGTACTCAAAGGTATCTATGATAAGCCCAAGGGATGCATAGCCATAACAGAGTCCAGCGAAGGGAAACCAATTCACCACAGTCGATTGTTCCCCGAGAATCGACTAAGCGCCCCATTTCAAAAATTAATCGAAAAATGGCTACCCCTCGCCTTGGAAACCGACGGGCGTAGGCGTGGCTATGAGTCACCTGATGAGGTACACAAGCCAGAGCTAATGTATTTTTTAAAATTGGAACTGGCACTGGATTCTAAAATTTTAACAGCCTTCTGGTTGAACGGATGTCAGTTTTTGAATTACAATATAAACGAATTAACAACTATGGACGCACTTGACAATGCCATTCAAAACGATACTGGTTTCGGATTGAAAGATATGTATTTCGTTTTACCAGCTGGCCATAGTCTCAATTGCATGAGGCCGGATATGACACCAATTGAACTGTATGACAAACAATTTGCTGTCGCCAATAAACCGATGTTGTACTTGGTTGATTTAAGTGGTGGTGGCTTCTGTAATCCTGGAGATCCGGTTATTCCGGAGGTTGTAAGGATACTGTTTACTCAGCAACTGAAATTGGAACCGCGAATGCTGAAGAAATGCATGATGCATAGTTTATTTCTTCATCACAATGAACAGAAACGAATTGATGCATTTTTCAATGGCTGCAATGAGTTTCTGATGCAATTGGAAGATGACATTATGAGGGAGCAGAGGAGTGTCAACGAATGTCACGATCGCATTGTGCACATCAACGGACAAGCAGCTCAATATGAAAATATGGTTTCTATTGGCAAGGAATTAGAGATGAAGCAGGAGGTGAGTTTTAATTTAGATTTTTTTATTAAATAATTTCGCATCTCAATCTATATAGCAAAATCCGTGGGGATTGCAAGATTGAAGATCTCACTGCGTCAATGTATGAGCAGAGGGACTTCAGTTCTTCTTCTTCTCACACTTGCGGTTTGCGTCATCGTAGTGACCCATGTAACAATTGATTTTCGATCTGGGACGCTCCTCACTGTTGGAAGGAAACATAATTTTAGAATCACGGTTGAGCTAACGAATGAGACCACTCCCGCCCCGCTACGATTTCAAAAAATAAGTTATGTTGTCGCACCTACTTTTTTTTTATAAATATTCCGTCTTTGAAACCTTGTCATGTTGTTTATACCTATTGGTAAGACATTCGAACTTCATTGTTGGAGACACGTCCCTCTATCGCTTCGGCAACATGTGCTGGCCGGCATTTGTCTACTACTATTTGCATGGCATATCTAGGTCACTGCTCATAGCTCATAGAGTGCACTAATAGAAGCATTGTTCGGAGCTGCCCTCATTATTCATCAAAGTAGATAGTGATAGTTAATCGTTGGTATAGTGTATAAATCTAGCGGCATAAAGTGCAGAAAATCGTCGGGTACTGTAGAGCGGGGGTACGTAGTGCGTACCTAAGCTTGACGTACCTTCCCTTGACACTTCCGCATAATGCTGTTGTACTTGTCTTTGCGCTACTACAGGAATTTTTTTTTGTTGGTTGTGTAGCTGAGTATTTGTCCAGTATCTACACTAACCATTGAGTCACAGTGCGCACTGGTACGGCTTAGAAATAAATAAATAGATGGCGCAAAAGGTCCTAGGTTCGATCTCCGGAAGGTTTAAGTTTTTTTTCATTGCGCCACCTCTTGCGAATTGGCACAACTTACACCGTGGAAAATAATAATATTGAGGAGGTAGAAGGCTGAATCTGCGATCTCCTTTGCTTCTTGTCGTTGATGGAAGATCGACGTTAAAAGTTTGACGCTTTGTCACGTATTTTATCCGATGACTCCCATAAAACTTGTCGGATATCGCTTTGATGTCAGTTTTGTATAGCTCCCCAATTTACCTGTCAGTTATTTGACAGCACGCGACCTATAAGGGGCCTTACGTTTCATATATACCCTTATTTTCTTTACATAAGAAGTTGACTTGTGAGGCCTAAGGCGATGCTTATTTTTCCGTAGGGCTTCTTTTTATTTCGATTACAATTCAAGGTAGTTCGTTGCGCTGGTAACATAGTCATCGAAATCTTAGAATACGTTTTGAACTCGTAAATATTGAATACCCAGAGTTGGAGCAAGGTTGCTTGTTCGTTCCATGTGTGCTCATCCGAGTTGATGTGATAGCTGTGACCTGACGTATACCCCTATTTGCGTTGACGTTTGTCATAAACGGCTAACATTTCATTTCATTTTAGTTTGGAAGGTTTTTTAAGACAAAAAATTCGACATGTCAGTGAACACATAAAAAAAAAGTAAAATCTCGAACAAAAGTTCGAAAAAAAAAACTGAATATCGTTTTTAAAACGACACGACAATGGGAATAAGAGTAGTGGTCTTTTAAGGTCTTACCATTCCGATCACCTGTCGATGTTTGCGCAATTGTTCCAACTGTCCAATTTCACGAGTGCTGTCCGTCCATCTACTAAGTTATTTACACTAAAAAAGCTTTCTGAGGAGCACAACTGAGCTGATGACTGTGAAAACTTTCGTGCAATAAAAATGTATCCTCCCTTATGATTGTTGAAGGTTTTTTTTTTTTTATAAATATGTGTGATCTTATTCGTGAAATCAAAGAACAACGTTAATATCATAACATAATCCATTATTTTCATCAACAAAATAACCACTGAAAACCGTAACAACCACAGACTAGTTTGAGTACAGTACGAATTCAAAAGCGGAACGAAAAGCACTTTCGAATAGGATTGACTTTCGGAACGAAATAGAGAGTAGGGCCCCGGGCTTCATTTTGTCAGATGTGGAACCAGAATGGTAAAATCGATGCTTCCTCTGCATTCCCGGTACATTTTCTATTACATATCTGTCTCTTGGCAGAACAGCAGTAACAATAAATGGACCTCTGGACTTTGCTTCTAGTTTGCGTGAATCCCTTGGCGGTTATGATTTCTGACTCGACCACCCACGCACTCGCCTTTATTGTATTTGGTGGGAGTCTTAAGCTGAAGATCGTAACGCTGATTCCACTTAAGTTTTTCTTCTTTTATTCTTTTAGAGACTTCCTGATGATTGATGATTACGCCATCCATCTTGGAAATTGTTTTTCCGTCATTGTGAAGTGCTAAAACCAATTTATTAAAAAAAAAATATCTTTAGGTATGAAATCAAAAAGGAGATCATTTGGACTATTTCGTGTATTCATGTTTTGTATGTGATTGTCCCAGTCACGTCCGTTTTCGTTTGGTGTCATAGTTGTAATTGCACTAAGTAATGTTCTATTTGCATTAGCTCTGGTTGTCTTAACAGCTATCTTGACACCCACTCCATCTTCCCGTCAGGCCTTTTATTACAACAGCAATCCACAGTCCATACACATCATTGAATATATTCTTTCACATATTGTCGCATACGGTAAATCAAAATGTAGTAGCCAGTTGTTGAAGAGATTTTTCTAACCCGAAGTGACCACGATCATTTTGGTATGCCTTCACAATTTGCCAGCGTACTCCGGCCGAGACCACCCACATTTTGCTTTCATTGATACTTCTGTATAATTTGCTATTTTTGAAAGCATTACTTTCTTTTAGATGGTGCTCACAGTCCGGGGTGGACCACGGCCTCAACCAACAAGCGAAGAACATTTCTTTCAAAGCGTGCCAAGAGATTTCAAATTATCAGCTTTCGATAAGGTCCATGCATCTACCCCATACAACAGGACCGGGATGATTAAGGTCTTGTACAATATTTCCTTGGTTCTGCGAGAGAGGGCTTTACTTCTTAGATGCCTTCTAAGCTCGAAGAAACAGCAATTGGCAAGATTGATTCTTTGTTTGATTTCTATGCCGATGTCGTTTTGCGAGGTAATTGTAGAGCCTAGGTAGACAAAATCTTTAACTACTTCGAAGTTATATCTGTCCACTATGACGTTTTGTCCGAGTCGCCGATGTTGAGAGTCCTTTCTCGAGGACAGCTTATACTTCGTTTTGTCCTCATTTACAGCCAGACCCATCTTCGCCGCCTTCGTTTCAATGCTTGCAAACGCGCCGTTGACACCTCGCTGAATTCTCCCAATAATGTCGATATCATCGGCATTATGCAAGTAGTTGGATTGACTTTTGAAAAATTTTACCTCTGATGTTGGCTTCCGAGTTCCATACAATTGTTTCAAAAAAGTCCCTGGTGTTCTTTCCCACTTTGAGCAGCGAGATTTCTCCATCGTCATCCTGCACAGACGGGCGAGTTTTCCAGGGATGCCGAAATTTAACATGGCTTTGTATAATGGGACCCTACGTACGCTATCATAGGCGACCTTGAAGTCGATAAAGAGGTGGTGTGTATCGATCTGGAATTCCTGCGTTTTTTCTAAGATCGGCCGGAGTGTGAAGATTTGGTCGATGGTTAACTTTGTGGGCCTAAAACCGCACAGATATATGCCGATCAGGTTATTTGCGAAAGGTTTTAGGTGTTCACACAGTACAGCTGACAAGATCTTGTACCCAACATTTAGGAGGCTAATTCCTCTGTAATTGGCGCAGTTCAGAGTGTCTCCCATCTTGTGGATAGTGCTCACGATGTTGAGGTTCCATTCATCGGGCCAACCGACCAAATTTTGCAGATAAGCTGGTGCATGCTCCTTACCAAGTAATCTCCCGCGGCTTTAAACAGCTCGGCCGGTAGGCCATCTGCTCCAGCCGCCTTGGACTTAAGTTTGGGTATCGCTATCCTTACCTCATTTTTGTCGGGTGGACGGAAATTTTGGCTATCATCGTCCGGAATGAATGGTTCGTTCTGGCTGACAGTGGAATTTTGGGGGCCTTCGCCGTTTAACAGTCTGCAGAAGTGATCTTTCCAAATCCTCAGCACCGACTGGAAATACCACCGTACTGCCATGCCCGTCTCTGCAGGCTTCTGTTCGGGCCTTGTATCCTTGGGCAGATCTTTTTACCCTCTGGTAAAACATCTGAACATTGCTCATGCAGTACCGTCCCTCAATATACTCGACCGCTTGCTTCTTGTGTTCTTTCTTTTTCCTTCTGAGAAGTCGAGTTCCTCCCTTCTTTTTTGCCCGTAGAGCTCGCGGGAAACTCTCGAAGCAGCTCTGGTTTGCAGCATCGACTGATAGGCTGCGGTCTTGGCTGCATGTGCTATCCGGCACTCCTCATCGAACCAGGGGTTTCGTTGTGGTCGCTTAATGAAACCCAGCACTTCGGTGGCGGCAGATCTGGTGGCGCGTTGACAGTGTTGCCACTGCTCCTCTGCACTTAATTCTGGAGACGCGTTTGCTAAGAGGTTAACGGAGACGCGGTCGGCAAAGGTTTTTGAAAACGTAGTCAATATAAAGTTGTTTTCAATAACTTCAATAAATTTTGGGTCTTGTACCTTGAGGGATGTTACCCTCTCTGTTACTGTCAGCCTCTGATTCGATCTCAATAGGTTTCTCTTTTGGTCGTCTGCTCAACGCATCGGCTTGTTGCATCAGTTTGCCTGGACGATGCAAAACTTAAATATTTTGAGCCACAATCTTGTAATTCTTCGATTGAATTATGTTTTTTTGCTTTAATTGCTTCTACTGCTTGACAATCCGTAACGATTGGGAATGGTTTTACCAAGATGTATAATTATCCTGAATAGTTCAAGGCTCTCTACTACAGCAAGCACTTCTAGCTTATAACTTGAGTAACAGCTTTTAACTGGATTCGTATGTCTACTGAAATACTGCAGCGGGTTTTGTTTACTACCTTCATCTTGCATTAAAATATCTGAAAGGTCTATAATTGCGGACGCGTCAGTGTGAACTTTATGTCTAGCGTTCTGATTAAAAAAAAAATAGCTGACATATGTATAACAATTTTTTTGTTGATTTTCTTTTAGACATCACAGACTGACGCCTTAAGAAATGACTGGGATATTTTCGCACAAAATCTAAAGAATCGATATGCTGAATATCTGGACATACGATCTGGTCTCTCATCGATTCTGGAAGAAGTTCGTGACATTATGAACAAGTCACCTTTAGCTACATATCAAGACATTGTTACTCTTCAAGTGTAAGTGTTTCTTTGGAAAACTCTTTATTTACTTATTACAGTCCTAACTCGCCTTCTCTTTCTCTCTCTGATTATAATTTCTGTAGACAAGAATTTGAAGACTTTTACGAGAAAGTTCGTGACAAATCGCTTGCAGTCTCTATTCCGGATATTTTGCAATATGTCGCAAAATTTCTTAAAGCGCGTAAAGATTTCTTTGACTGCTCCAAGAAATGGTTGGAAAAACAAGGAAATGCTAACAACGAATCGCTGACCAGCTCATCGTCTAATTTATTGCTGAAAATATTCACCCAATTCACAACTTTTAGGATGAATGCAATTGAAAATCGTTCGTCATGGAATCTTTCGCCGCAAAAAATCGCAGAAAAAACGAAGGCATATATGCAGCAGTTCGCTAATGTATCCTGTAATCAAGAAGCTACCAAGCAGTCTTTGGCAATCTCTGAAATATCTGAAAGAATGGACACCCTAGATTTAGTAACCGATACGGAGGAGACCTGGGTACATGTTCCAATTGGTAACATAATAAGCCAGTCGGAGATGCTGACTCAAGCGTGAGTATTTGTTTTGTTTATAAACTAAAAAGAGTAGGGGTTTGTCGTTAGTGATGCCCATCACGAATGTGATTTGATACAGAACATAAATCTCACAATCTGACAAGATGCCCTCTGAAAAGTGGCAACATAAGATGTAGCCACTCAATGTTCATGCATAATACCAGCGATATGCACAAGCACATACTACTTTATTTATATGCCAAAAGTACCTCTTCGCTAATAGTACCTTTTCATTTTCTTTACAGAATCAAGCATTTATATACTGATTAGGTTAAAAGTCAGTATCTAGTCAGATACATACATCTTTACATCATATACAACATAGTTAATTTTAATGGAGCACACATAAAACTTACATTTACAAATTAAACTTGAGACGAAGAACTTGAACTCTTAGTGTTGGTTCCTTACTTCGCTTGACCAAAAACATCAACTCAGCAATATTTACATCACCACACACCTGTTGCCAACAACGCCGCGCTTCGTTTTGGTATTGTATTTTACTGACTCAGCAGGAAAATATTAATGCCAGAAGTTTACTTACAAACCACATGACACCATCGACAGCAGTACACAGTTGTCATCAAATCATCAAACATGTCTCAAGCTCAAACAATAGTTATATTTGGAATTTTATTATGTTGCATGCCAACCGAACTTTTCACTGCTGTTTTGCGTAAGTAGAAAAAAATATAAATTAAAAATCTTAAAAAAAATAAAAATACTTTTCTCTCCTTTTAGCTAAGTATCTCCAAGTTTGTCATCGGTCAGATCCACAACTAAATAATTGCATTCAAAAGTGCATTGAAAATCTACGATCCAGGATGCCTGCTGGTATTCCCCACCTCCATATACCACCACTTGAGCCACTCACAGTGCCAGAAGTGAAAATAGATCAAAACTCTGGTGCAGTTTACCTTCATTCGACATTCAGGGACATTGTAGTGCGTGGCTTGTCCCACTTTGATATCCAAGAAATTAACGCCAATATAAAGAATAATACATTGACAATGAAATTGAACTTCCCCAGTGTGGATCTGAAGGCGAATTATACCATCAAAGGGAAGATTTTAATGATGCCACTTCTTGGAGACGGCGAATGCGACGTGAATTTGTGTAAGTTATTTTTCCTTTCCTAGGGCATTCAATAGTTTTTATAATATTTTTTTATCTGTTTGCCTTCAGCTGATGTTGGTGTCGTTGCTAAGGTCTGTGGCAGCCATTACTCAAAGAATAAACAGGAGCACCTTCTTATCGATGATGTAAATTTGACATACACCATTGGTGATTTAAAGGTGGAACTGGATAATCTGTTCAACGGTGACAAAGCCCTAGGCGAAAAAATGAATGTATTTTTAAATGAAAACTGGCGTGTCGTAGCGGAGGAGATTAGACCTATTATGGAGAGTGCAATGGCCGGGGTGTTGCAACATATAACAAAGAAACTTTTCGAAATTTATACTTTTGATCAATTGTTACCAAAGTAGTTGATATTTGCTTTATATGTAGTTTATTTATTTTTTTTATTGCATGACATGTTTAGGAACACACAAAACAAAAATGTGAATGTTATTTATTGTGATAACTGTAGTTAGTAAGAAAAGTCTTTTTCTTTTTACTTAAATAATAAGTAATGAAAGTTTATATTATAATAAAGTTACATGTTACGATGTGTACGCAAAGCTTTGATGGGTTTTGCTTTTGACTTATCCCAGAGATATACAAAGTCGACCCAACAATAAGAAGGTCCTTGAACAGTATACTGCACTTGGGATGGAAAACCATTTTAGAAGATGAATCCTACATGAATATCCATTTTTTTCATCAAGTACCCCGATGTGTCGAACTCCTACCGGTTAAATCCTCTCCATCTTCAGGTGGTGCATTGTGGCTACTGGATAAACCGGAAACCTCAATCACAGTATGGTTTCCGTGTCCTCTGATTCAGAAGACCGTCCGTGAACGGATCCCCGCCATTTCGTGAAGGATGGAGGGGCAGCGGGGCTAGCACCCAATGCTTGTCTCCCATCTTGTTCATAGGCTTACAGCCTTATTCGTTTGAAACAGTAGCTGACCTTGTAGTTTTTTTTCTTTTAGTAGTGGAAGGGATTCTTTGTCTAATAGTATGGTGATAGACCTTGAATCTTTCACCACCTCCGATTTTACCACTTTCCACCTACATATGTGTTGGGATGTCTTGATTCTGGCTCTGTAGCAGAATTAGAATGTCTTGTGGGTCGCTTGGCACCATAGGGACCCATGCGTGAGCTCTTGGCCTGAACGGAATTTCGTCCTTTCTCACAGCCTCCAGCTTAGCGCCCTGCTATAGATTACCCGCGCCGGCAATCAGCCTATAGCCTCCATGATGCCAGCCCCTATCCCTATATGACAGCATTGGTTTGGAGGGGTCAGTCTTGCACTGAGAGAGGAGATAAAGATTTATCTTCTCCCAGTTTTCGCGACTGATTTTGCATTCCTCGTGGCCGCGGTCTATGATCGCCATGATCAGATGATCCCTCACGACCTCAGCCATGTGCCAATTGAAACGGTAAGATACAACATCTCCACACTAGCACTGCAACAGGCTAATGAGAGATGGCGGGATCTTGACACCTGCAACCACGGAAAACAGACCTGGCCACGAATAAACCGGCGCAGGACAAAGGTCCTATTAAACGTCAGTAGAACACATATCGGAACTCTTGTCGGAGTACTAAAAGGCCACTGTGTACTAGGAAGACATGCCGCAAGGCTTGGAGTTACCGCTAATGACTTCTGTCGCAGTTGCATGGATGAGGAGGAGGAGGACACTCCGTTCCACCTACTATGTAACTGCCCGGTTCTATCCTCGATTAGAAAGCAAACTCTAGGCGAGTACTTCTTCGGGGAGCTTGCTGATATTGCCGAAACGGATATCAGCAAAATACGGAAATTTCTCCAAAATTCAAAATGGTTCCAAGAGTAGCGAAAATAACCGACTCTGCTTGTGGCATCAATCACAATGGACCTTACTTGGTCTAAGTGAATTACTCCGTATTAACGGATAATTGCCATCTCACCTAACCAAACCTTGTTTCAAATATTTGCGCAGACTTTAAGTAAAGAAGAAATGTGAATATTAAAAGAAAAATGTTTTCAATAGGTGTATTTTTAAATTCTGAAAATGAATGAAGTCAATGAGTCCTCAAATTTGAATGTACAACGGAAATTAATAAGAAATCTCTCATCCCCGCTGGATATTCCACACAAGGAGTAAGATTAAATTGTTTTGAAAACTGGGTAAAGTGCATTATGTATATGCGTTTGTTTTTTATTTTAGATATGCTAAGTTATTTCGTTACTCTTGCTGGAAAATATAAAAGAAGAATTTCCAAGGCGAAGACGCAGTGCTACGCGCTAGTGTGGAGAGTTGTATCTTACATTAGTTCTCTCCTTTACCAGTCAGCACAGGTAGTGATGGAAAAAAAAATGATTAATCAATTAATTCATCATGATTAATCGAAGGGATCGATTATTAATTGCAATTAATTGCAACTAAATTAATCGATTAATCGGTGTTTTCGATTAAAATTTTTACATTTTAATGAAAAAGAAAATAAATTCAAAAATAAATTATTTGCTGGGTCAAAAATAATTTATTAAGTTTTCAATTCACTAAATTATACATAAAGAAAAAAATATACATTATTTATTAAAAACTGAATTCAAAAACAAGAGTTTTGAAAGGCGTTTCGTCGTTAAACGATTCCCTTTTTCCGTAGCAGTTGCACCTGCTTTGGAAAAAAGCCTTTCGGATGATACAGAAGTTCCATTTAGGAAGCAACATTTTAGGGAGAGAGTGTATCTGTATAGCTTAGTGTAAACGGATTTCATCTCTTCCCAAGCATCAACTATATAATATACCTTACATATCTCTCTTTTAAAATATGAAGCTTTTTCTTGAAGTGAATATCATTTCCATAGCTCATTTCTTCCCATATGGATAAGACATGTACATTAGGGTGGGTCGAAAAATTAAATTCCGTCCGATCGTTTTGGAATAGCAACCAAAATGTGTCCCCAATCTTTAAAATGCGTGTACATATTTTTAAACATTTTTTTTTTCTGTCGGTCTACCCGCGCATTTCATTTGAATATGAGGATATTTTGTGAAATCTGACACAAATAGGTTGATTTTATTAGAATCCGAGAATTGTTTGCCAAATAAATTATAACGTTCCTTGCGTTAAAAATATAAGCATTCATAGTATTTATTTACTGTTAACGAACCTGCAAATCGAAATAAGGACAATAATCTTCGTATCTGGACATGAATTCGTACAGTAAACTGGGAACGTGCAGTCGAACAACTAGCATACGAACGTGTATTTGGATGTGGGTTTGTCATACGCGGCAGACCTAGGCAAAAAGTATATAGATATCGTCACGTTAGTGAAAGACTTATGATTATCCACATCAAGGCTAAACTCGCGAACATCAGCCCCATATGCGCTCGTATCGCCACTGAAAAAAAGGACCACGCTACCAAAGAAAGTGTCTATAAGAGCTCCTCGAAAACAAAATTAGAGCAAGAAAATCGTGGTTAATATAATATATCCTAGGAAGTTTGAACGGTAGTATAGGCAAGGTGAACATATTTGTTAATACAGTTGGCAAGTCTGGCAATAGAAATCCATTTCCTACTCCATATCTCAATATTCATAGGTCATTCAGTGACAAAGATGACAACACAACAGTAGCAAACGCATCAAACCAAGACGCGTATAAAGCGGCGGTGTGAAAGAGGACTAGAGCTGCTCCCCAGCTCTATATACGAGCAAAAGATACGGGATCAACAATGTACGGAAGTCTTACCAAAAGATAAAAAGAATGTCTTAGGGCAAAAAATCCCGTACATAATCCTGTAGAGATACCCAGCGAAACCTTGTAATGGAATCACAGTCGGTGCTGAGAATGTGGAAAACTATTTTCGCAGACTATAATGTCGACGAAGACCCACTTTTAGGTAGAACGTACCATTCAATATAGACGGCCGGCGTGACGATCTGATTTGTGGTTTTAGTGTGTGTGTTTTAGTTCAGTGGGGTTTTAGGCCAAAGTCTACCGTCGATCAAATGTTCACACTTAACATTCTGTATAGAGTCGATCTATACAGATGCTGTCATGTATAGTTTTGGTATCCCTGCAAAACTCGATCGTTTGTATAGGGTGTTGACGAAGAAAGCTCGCTGCTCAAGATGGATTTAGACAAGTTGACGCTCTGCCAAGCGACTTCTTCAACATCATATACTTGAAAGAATTGTCCGAGACTCACATCTCACAGGCAAAGATCCAAGACACGATCTTTCAAAAGTCTGTCGAAATACGAACATACGCCGATGATATTGACATAATTGGTAGAACACAGTGAGCTGTCACTAGTAGGTTATCTAGTACAGAAACGGAGTTGGCTAAAATGGGTCTAGCGGTCAACGAGACCAAAACCAAGTATATGCTGTTATCAACGGATCGGACAAAACCTTACAATTGACAGCTATAACTTTGAGGTAGTGAGAGACTTTGTATAGGTAAGATAGATACGAGTAGCTCGGCTATTCTATAAGCCCTGATAACAACGTCTCAAAAGAAGTTAAACGATGGATAACACTTGCCAACCTCTGTTTGAGCTGAGAAGCACGTGCGTAATTCCGAAAATCTATGGAGATTCGACTCATATATAAGACCTTTATTATCCCAGTCCTGCTTTATGACGCTGAAGATTGTACTCAGACTAAAGCCGGTGAAGCTATCCTCGGTCGGTAAGATTATTCTTTAGATTTTTGGTCCCGTCTAGGTACGTTGACGGTCTTTAGAGGAGAGACAAATTTTACCAGCAGTTCAGCGACATCGACCTAGTCAAAAATTGAACATCAGTTCTTTAAGATGGCTGGGACATGTAGCAAAGAGACAGTCCAGTAGGGGAAGACCTCGCCTTAGGTGGCGCTCACAAGTTGAAGGGGACCTCAACCAACTTCGAGTACGCAACTGAAAATAGTGAGAAGACTGTGCTAACTAGAGAAGTTAAAACCTTGGTTCACTTCGAACTGTAGAGCCACTTACGCCTAGTAAGAAAGTTTTCAAAATAAAATGGCCTTTGTTGAAAAACATCGAAATATTGGGGAAAACACAAATTTTCAAAATCAATGCGCGGGTAGAAGGAAGCTTCTTAAAAAATATTTGTTTTGCTTTTTAGAATCCCTTGGATATGGATCAAACTTTTATCACTATTCCAATCCAAAAAAAAATAAAAAAATTTTTTTCATACATCGATGACCCACCCTAATGTATATAGCTTTGCAAAAGGGCGACCTAAGAATACAAACGCACATTATAATAAAAGCACAATTTTATTTTCAATAAAAAGTCCAGTTACGAGTTTATATCAATTCTTATCGCATTTTCTTATTTTAAACAAACTGTTGGTATCTTTTCGTGGTCGAGTGCAAAACGTCGATTTGATTATATTGAAAAACATATACTCTTTGTAGTACACATTTTTTAGATAACAATCATCACCAGCCAGCTCTATATTCCATAATTTCATATCCACAGATGTAGAGTTTCCTCCGTACACAATATGACAAGTATCATTGTCGTTAGTAAAATTTCCATGTGTATAGAGATACCCACTCTCGCCAATAGTTCTTTCAAATACTAATGCATCGTTTTTTCTTCTCACTCTGAATGGTACAAGCACATTATTAAGATGGATGAACTTTTTCCTTTGCACATGCCATATACAAATTTCTGCCTCGAAGAAAAGATTTTTAGCACAAGCAGGAAGGCTGTCCACAATATTTTTGAAGGTATTCTTTTCAGTCGGATGTAGGTTGGCAAACTCGGTCCGATTTTGAAGTTCGCTTAGATTTGATGCCAGATTCAGTACGACGCTGTTGTTGAGGTCTCCGGCAGCTTTGATTTTTCCAAAAAGCCAATTAATGCCCGAAACAACCTGAGGAATGTTTTTATTACTGACAATAAGTGCAAGAAGTCGCTCCTGATGAACTCGGCTTCTCTTCTTCCTCTCTTCTTCTTCTCTTTTTATTATTTCACTATAAATTCTAGGAACTACTTCATTGACTTCGTCAAATAATGAACTGACTTCCGAGATCCCCTTATCGTAGTTGCCCCCTCCAAAGTATTGATAAGAAATTCCGTAGCGCACGCCTTCAATACTTTTAATTGATGAGTACAATTGTTCTTTTCCTCCCTATGGATCTCAGTCGATGGTAGTGGTCTTGTGCTCGTCAATTCACTAGCGAAAGTGGGATCTACCAAAGCATCCTTCAAAGGAATACCAATTGCCCCTTTCTTTAAATTCTCTACAAGTTTGTTGATGCGCTGCTGGTAATCTTCCAAATTTTCTAAGTTTATTACGCCCGTGAGTACGCCAACGAGAGCGTTATTTCCGACGTTTATTATAACAACATGCGAGTTGACAGTAACGACACTCAAAAACAGCGATAAGCAACCGAGAAGCAAATGTGAACGCATTCTACAATATCGACTGTGAGTGTGAACTACGAGATAACAAGCGACTAACTGAGTCCGATTTACTGACTATGTTTCCCTTTTATGTGATCACTGAAGCTGTGGCCGGCTATTTCCGCAGCGCCTAATTATTCAGAATTGCCGCTGCAGTTCGATTAATGTTTATTAAAAAATGTACAGTGATAGCCTCTTGATCTATTCCTCTAAAGTAGTGGACGGTTTGAAAAGGAATGTAATTCGGGAGTCATGAACCAAGCCATGCCATGAGACATCTACGCTCGTAAACTTTTCAGCTCCATTGCATGTCGCTTGCACGTTAATTGAATGAAAACCTAGAAATAGATCACAAAGTAATTTGTAAATCTTTGAGCTCAGCTAACAACATTAACACTTTATAAATGTAGGTACGCTTACCTTTTGTGTTTACATACTCTCCATTATGCTGCTTTGGCTTACTAATTCGAACGTGCGTGCAGTCTATGGCTCCAATACATGACGGAAATTTATTTTTCTGCTGCCATAAGGACTTTTCAGAGTCAATTTCCTTCATATTCAATGGGAATTTTATCCAGTCTTCATTTTTTCCCACAATTTTGTCCGCAACTTCACTAACTATTCTGGAAACGGTGGATTGACTTATTCCAAAATCTTCCGCTATGCCACTTTGAAGTCCCGGATCTCCAATAAATCTTAAAAAAACCATCATTCTGGTTTGATTACTCATTTTCCCTCCACGGAGATCCTCTCCGTTTGGGAAAAGTGATCTGTTATCCACTTCACTTTCACCGGATTAAATCTATAAAGACTTTTAAAGTCCCGAGAGCAACATTGTCGTCTAATATGACTAACTGCTACTCACACATACAGACTTCATTAAGGACAATAAAACACAGCCAACACAGACATACATCCTATCAAACTGTATTCCCCGTAGCAGTAAGCAGAATATGTTCCTTTAGTTCCTTGAAGGATCTTCTTTATTGCCGACGTGTTCCTTAATAAAAACTTTGTTCTTAACGGTCGTGTTTTTTTTTTACAACGTGGGTAATCTTTTTTTTACACAGCTATCTGCTGTCGACTGGTTCCCCACGTAGGTGCCTTTTGGGGTTTCCCGTTTTCGATTCAGTTAAATAGGGCGTTCAACAGAACACCAACCCCTCCCTCTGATGTGTCACATTTGTCTTCCTCTTCAACCAATGAATCATTGGACCCATTAAACACTAAAGGATTAAGTCAAGAGCGACAGCTTCCTTTTATTAAGTGCAAATGTACCCAGCTGTAAAGTATGTTTGTTCTATAGGAGTTGCCACACCCCTATTCCGAAAACTTGTCCATGGAGCTAAAAACACTCTCAGAAGACTCACGGATGTTCTACGGTCCATGGATATCAGATCGGGTAAAGAGTTTGGAAGCGTATAAGAGACAAACAGACTCGTTGCATTCACTCTTAATGAAACGATATACCCAGATACCATATACACTACTTGGTACTGTTTCTGTCTGGCTATTATCCCAGATTCTCCGGTGCAAGTAATCAGCTCAGCTTCTTTACCATCCTATGGCGTCTATAGATAAGGGATCTTTGGGAATTCATAATAAGTCATGTTTTCGGTTTAGGTTGCCTCTAGTCGATTGCATAAAATAGAATCCAGAATTTCCCTTTGGATATTTGTATGGTACTAATACCATGATACGTAGCTCATAATTTTGCGATATGAATGCTGTGCTAAAAGATTAACTCAAGTAAGTTTTTTATCAGTTCTGGTCCAGTCGCACTTGAATAATTTTGTTTTATCAAACAAGAGTGCCAAAGACTCTGGTAGATTGAGCTTAAGTCAACTATTTTCAGTTGGATACATACATTGATCTTAAAAGCTTTGCTCGCGTTGCGTTTATTCCATTTACGCAAAATGATGAAAGTAATTATTATTTTAGTTTTAATATTGAGTGCAGTATCAGCATGCAAGCCTGCCAATTGTCGCACACGTAAATCTTTTAAAGATGGTCCCTTGATAGAAGAGTGCTCTTGTCCTGAGGGACAAGTAATGGCTAAATTCAAAGGCGACCAATTTCAGTAAGTTAACTGCCGCATTTGATCAATTTGTATAGGACTCTTATAAAGAATTCCTTTTTCAGTTGCTTCGATCGTTGCGATATCTGTCCAAATGGATTCTGTTCGAAAAAAAATCAATGCCACTGTTTTCATAATATGCAAAAGGACTCGCGTGGAGTTTGCCCGAAACTTTGTCCAAATTGCCAGAATGGATGGTGCTCATCACCGTTTAAGTGTGAATGCAACGCAGGTTATGGTGGTGACGGATGTTTACCTGTATGCGCTAGTGGCTGTCCGAATGGATACTGTTCCTCACCCGATGTTTGTACATGTGATAGAGGATTTGAAAAATCAACTGCGGGTAAATGTGAGCCCTTTTGTTCGAGTGAATGCCCCAATGGCTACTGTTCAGCTCCAGAGACGTGCGCTTGTGACGCAGGATACGAGATGTCGCACATGAAGAAGTGCGAACCAGTTTGCACAGATGGATGCCCCAATGGGAACTGCTCGGCTCCAGAAATGTGTACCTGTAACAAAGGATATGCCATATCGCTAGCCAAGAAATGTGAGCCTGTTTGCGAGGGTGAGACTCAAAATCGGTTCTGCTCTTCTCCGGGCGTTTGGACTTGCAACAGTGGATATGAAATGTCTCAAAGTGAAAACTGTGAACCGCAATGCTCTAATGGGTGTCTCAATGGATTATGCACTTCTCCTGGAGTTTGCACCTGTAACGTGGGATATCAAAAGTCATTAAATGAAACCTGTATTCCGGTGTGCCCAAACGGCTGTCCCCATGGTCACTGCACCGCTCCTAGTGTATGTTCTTGCGGTGAAGGGTTCAAAAAGTCATCTCAGGAGGCTATTTGTAAACCAGTGTGTGAAGGCGGCTGTCCAAACGGTCATTGTTCACGGCCAGGTGTTTGTGCCTGCAATAATGGATATATTATGTCGAATCATACAAGGAATTGCGAGCCCCTTTGCGTCGATGGGTGTACCAATGGGGTTTGCTCTAGTCCCGGGCAGTGTTCCTGTAATAGTGGATATGCGAAAGCACATGTCAATGGCGCCTGCATGCCTATATGTAAAGACGGCTGTCCCAATGGAGTTTGTTCTCAACCGGGAGTGTGTCTGTGCATTGATGGCTACTCCAAGATGTCTGCAAATCATACCTGCGAAAAAGTAGCAACTAATGCCAGCAGTTATCAGATCGGACGAGGAATATGGAATCGATTTGGCTGGTCATTGCTTGTCCTTACACTTTTGCTGCTGTTAGTTTGCGGTTTCATTGCTGTCAGATGCGTTTACAAGAGTTCACGACCACCACAATCCAACGAACAAGCTGTCCATGTAATACGTTGTCCACCACCCGATGGACAAAGTCAAGTACCACTCAGTGTTTTTATCACTGGTTAAAATAAAATTGCTTAAAAAAGTTGGGCCTTTTTTTTTTGTTTTGGAAGTTTGGCATAAATTATTGCTGTATAATTAAATTTTAAATAATTGCAAATGCACTATAGTATCCGATTCGTCGATCCTGTGTCCCTTTTCCCTGACAGCATAGGAGTTGGTATTGCACTCATTCAACTACAATGGTACCTACCTTCGGGAATTTATTTTAAACGCAGACCAAATGAATCAGTTGGGTCAAGTTGGCTGAGGTTGTTTGTCATGGTCTTATATGCGATGTTAAGAATAAGTTTTTTTTTTTTTCTTCTTTTTGTCGGAAGTTGTTACTATCCGATGGAGCACTCAGACACAACTACTGGTCCATTGTACTGCCAAACAGACACCTTACATTGCTGTACTTAGTTTTCCCGTCTTTCGAAGAATGATGAGAAGGAGCTTCAGTGATGAAGAGCTTAGATGTTCGGCACTCACCACGTCAGCCCCAAAGATCCGCCACCTGATGCGAGCAAAGGCAGGACAACTACAGAGGAAGTGTTCCGCTGTATCGTCGTCCTCTTCAAAAGCAGGACAGATGGTGGTGTCGCTCAAGCCCAATAAACATTTAAGTGTTTGGCAAAAGCTTGGTGGCCCGAAAGGACGCCCACAAGCAGTCTGCAGTCGATTCTCCTGAGAGACAGAAGAAAGGACGCGGACCTTTTGCAGATGTCCGGACGCAGTCGCTTGGTCTGTCTACACCTAGCAGAGTCACGCCATCGACACTCGTGTTTACTAGAAACCCAACTATCAATGGATGACCTAACCACAGATGCAGGCAGACCCAACGCAGGTTCAGGTCCTGAAAAAGCTTCTTCTGAACCCAGCCTGGCAAGCTCATCGGCGATCTCATTTCCCTGGATACCAGTGTGACCTGGGACCCAAACAAGTTTGACCGTGTTTAGCCTACCGACCAAGTTCAAAGCAAGCTTGAGTTCGAGCACTAGCTTGGACGAGGTGAGAGGGTTGAGCAGCGCTTTTAGTGCAGCCTGATGGCTGTCACTGCAAACGCATATGTTTCTGGCCCTCCACCTGTTTGTCACAATATAGCGCATAGCCATAAGGATATCGAAACTCTCCGCCTGGAAGACAGTCGCGTGGTTACCTAAAGGGAAGTGTAGTCTAATGTTCTCGCTTTCCACGAAGACTCCAGAACCAGACCCCTGTCCGGTTTTAGAGCCATCCGTGAATACACGATGGCATTCTTTCCCTGGCTCAGAGTCTGGCCGAAGCCATTCCGTTGCCTGAGGAAAGTTGACGTCGTAGTTTTGTCGCAGTAGGATTTCTGGTGTCATTGCAGCAGACGGCATATCCATAAGACAGGGGTCAAAGAATAATTCTCGCACAAGTTCTTCAAAATTCGAATGCGCGTTATACCAAAGGCCATCTCTTCAACCGGGAGATGGTTTTCAGCGTACACCCCATGATAAAAATATCAAGGGCGGGAGGTTCATCATAGGATCTAGAGCAGAGCCCGGAGTGCTAGGGAAGGCACCTGTGCAGCCAAGGCAAACCGTTCTTTGGAGTTTGGCGAAAGAGGCAATAACAAGTAAGAATAAGTTTACTAGAATGTCTCAATAGATGGCGCATCAGTTAAGAAGATCTTCTTTTTGGCGGATTGGGCAAATGATGTTACTTTCCCGCTCATAAGCCATTCTTTTTCCCGACCAAATCTAAGAGATGATATGTTGTATACTCTCCACCAAGTCGTCTAAAGATGTCCTAAGTTGGGGCTGCAGGTCGTCTAGTTTCTGGTTATTTCCTAGACAGCGCTTCTCGTGCTTTTTGTTTTTTTTCTTTTGACAAAAGTCTATAAATGTACTGACCAACTACCATGCGATCTGCTTTCAAAAATAAATAAATTTATTGAAACCGATTAAAATGATCTTTTCGACCTTTTTGTGTGTCTAAAAATTATAGTGCATAATAATGTACTGTAAAAAAATGAATTCTAACCTAAAATTACTTTAATGTTAACCCTAGCTTAACCTAAGTGCGCGCATGATGATATTTACAGTCAGAAAAAATAAGGATTAAAATAAAATGATTTAGCAAAATGAAGTCACATCACAGAAGCCATAATTTTGTTGGAAGTTTCGAGAACAGATTGTTCCACAGTCCAAGGAATATGTCGGCTAGTCCCTTCTCCAAATCTGGTCTCAGTTCGGTTATAATCTCATTACCATTCTGGTTAAGGAATGTGTTAATGGAAGCTCCAAGAATCTCATTACCGTTAAAGAGATTTGTCAAGTGAATGCGCATACTACCAACCAAGAATGTCACTTTCATATCATCGATGTGAATGATTTCCTGGAATTTATCAAATTTTTATGTTATTTAGACATTCGAATGGAATTTTTCAATAGAAAAGCACAAAAATTCTCACCTCTGGATCGTTACGCAAACTAATTTTGGTATAGACAGCTGTTTTGACATCTGTCAGTGCCATATTGACATCTCCATTGCCGACCAGCGGCAGTAGTAAGATATTTCCCTTCAAATTGTATTTGGCCCTTATCCGGAGGATTGGAATTTCCAGTTCAAAGTTGAAAATTTTCTTATCCAGATCTAGGCTGGAAAAAAGAAAACGGTTTAGATTGGTATAATTTTCAAATGTATGCATTATGGTAGGTACCTTGCTCGTCGAACTGTTGCGTTCGATGGACCTCGTACGATTAGATTTTGAAAACCACCAGACAGAACGAGATTGCCACTTCCCTTCGATACCGAAACAGAATCGATGTGCAGGGGTTCGAAACTTTTAACACCGATTTCCGGTATTCCCGCCGCCAGCGCTGGAAAACATCCCTCAAACAGATCTCGGAAGCACTTGTTCTCGTTTGGATTTGCCCGTGGACAGGTTTGCAACCAACTAGCTGGAATTTTAAGGTTGGAATGGTTAATAGGTAGGTATTTAAAATGTATTAGATATATGAATGCACATAAAGGTATTAGATGGAGTCCTTGGGGAAAAAAACACCAAGGATGTGTGAAGCTGATAAGCGAGATAAGTCTTGAGATGAACAAGTTCCACAAGACATCGTGTGTTCTTCAGATAAATTACAAAGAGTGACAGAATTCGGCTATAGTATAAGAACAAGAAACAAAGAAAGAAGAAACAAGAAAGAAGAAACAAGTAACAAGAAACAAGATACAAGTAACAAGAAACAAGAAACAAGAAACAAGAAACAAGAAACAAGAAACAAGAAACAAGAAACAAGAAACAAGAAACAAGAAACAAGAAACAAGAAACAAGAAACAAGAAACAAGAAACAAGAAACAAGAAACAAGAAACAAGAAACAAGAAACAAGAAACAAGAAACAAGAAACAAGAAACAAGAAACAAGAAACAAGAAACAAGAAACAAGAAACAAGAAACAAGAAACAAGAAACAAGAAACAAGAAACAAGAAACAAGAAACAAGAAACAAGAAACAAGAAACAAGAAACAAGAAACAAGAAACAAGAAACAAGAAACAAGAAACAAGAAACAAGAAACAAGAAACAAGAAACAAGAAACAAGAAACAAGAAACAAGAAACAAGAAACAAGAAACAAGAAACAAGAAACAAGAAACAAGAAACAAGAAACAAGAAACAAGAAACAAGAAACAAGAAACAAGAAACAAGAAACAAGAAACAAGAAACAAGAAACAAGAAACAAGAAACAAGAAACAAGAAACAAGAAACAAGAAACAAGAAACAAGAAACAAGAAACAAGAAACAAGAAACAAGAAACAAGAAACAAGAAACAAGAAACAAGAAACAAGAAACATCAAACATCCTGCACTTCGATAGCCCAAACAAAATTGGCAACACTACCCAAGTGTCATCAGAATAAGTGCTGCCAAAGATGTGCCGGTAGCATATGCTGGAGGCTTCAAAAGAAATTTCCATCCAAAGTTTCCACGTCAATCAATCGGCATATATCTAGGTATGCGCGAAGGTGGCGCGGCGCTCTTAACAACCCCTAAGCAGACAATCTAAAACAACCGTTATTGAAACATTCCTTTTTGGTCAAATAGTTAGTTAGTTTAAAGTGGCTCTCGGAGTCTCGGTGAGAGAAACATTTAGGCCGGTAGTTGAACCATTGTGTATAGCACTGCGATTTTGGAGCTATTTCTTTACTCGCTACTCATGTAAACCATTTTCTACCGGTTATAAAGCTAAGAATGTTAGCTAGCGGCGCTGGTATTACCTAGATCATTGAGAAAATAGTTTCCTAAGTAAGCCTTTCATTGGATAGGACAGGGCAACTGCAAAAAAAGTTAGAGATGCACTCATCCTCCTCTTCATCGCTGCAGATTCTACAGAAGTTATTGTATGGCAGACCGAGCCTTTGCGCGTGTCTACCTAATATGCACTGCCCGGAGATGACATTAATGATGGATGAGTAATGAGTATGATGGATCTTTTAAGTCGAAGAAGCTCCTTGGATATCTGAAACTTGCTGTGTCCTTGTGAATTATTTGTTTAGCGTGGAAAAGTGGTGCATAGACGTTTTGCAGACTTATACTATCCACGCCGGAGGAGTCTAGCCTTGCTAGTTCGTCTGCTGCACAGTTCCCTGTGATGTCACAGTGACCAGGAACCCTGCAGAGGGTGAGGTGGTAGGTTCCTACTATCCAGCTATCTCGTTAAGAGATCCGAGGCAATCTTCCACCGCCTTAGATCTTATTTCGATGGATATTACGGATTTGATTGCAACTTGGCTATCAATGTATATGACGATATCCCTTTGAGAATTAATCGACAGTCACGCTGTAGCTTGACAAATAGCTGTAATTTCGTCTTTGAAGACACTACAGTGTTTCGGAAGACAGAAGGAGATTCTCAGATTCAGTTCTTCTATAAAGACCCCGGCGCCAACTCCCTCCAGTATCTTGGAACAGTCAATGAATATTGACAGTGATTTTTCGTGTAGGACATTTTGTGAATCCCATTGGTTCCTGTCCGGTATTTCATGGGTAAAGCATTTTTCGAAGTTGATTTTTGTAGGTAGGTAATCGGTAGTAAGATGCTGGCGTGTCCAGTCGGTTGTCCTTTCCAGTGATTCCCTTCCCTTAACCTGATTGCCACGCTACGCTGGCTGGTGGCATGACGTATTCTTTACTGATGATGTCTAGAGGAAGTAAGTTTGGCATAGTTTGTACAGCGGCGGTTTGAGATATTTTCATTGCGCCCGTGATGCACAATTGCACAAGCATGCCAAGCGTTGAGTCTTCTCTAGGACCTTTAGATTGGAACTTTTGTTCAAGACCGGCCACCACAACGATGCCATATAAAAGGCCCCATCTAGAGCCGACAGCCCTTTTACAGGAGTTTAGAGCTACTGGGGATTTCATTCCTGGTAAATAAGACTAACTCCGTTTTCGTCGGGTTGACGCTAACAACTCGGTCCAGGAGACTAGTTTACGTAAAGCGAGTTGCAGGATGTCGAAAAGTGTTTGAGGACACTTTCCCGAAGCGAGTAAGGCGACCCGTCGTCCACGTAGGCCATAACTTTGCACCCGGAGCTCTCCATCAGAAGGTTAAGAACTACATTTCATAATAATGGAGATAGCAGTCCACCTTGCGGGGTGCCTCGGGTGCACGAGTTTTTCGACAGCGATTCTGCCAAAGGTTGTCATCACCATCCTCTTTGTAAGAATGTGGGTAATTACGCGGTAGATTGGTTCGCCGATGTTAAGCTTGTTTAAAATGACCTCTCGATCGTTCCAACAATCGAGTAAAGAGCAGTTTCGGTGGACTTGCCCTTTTGGTAGGCATGTTGAGAGCTTATGAAATCGGTCAGCAGTGTCCTTAATGTCGAGGATTGCAGGTCGATGATACTCTCGAGAGTTTTAAGAAGAAAGGAGGACAGACTAATTGGTCTGAAGTCCTTGGGGAGTGTATGGGAGGTTTTACCTGCTTTTGGGATGAAAAACACTTTGACCGTAGTCCAGGATAATGAGATGTAACCCAGTATTATACAACCTACAAGAATATGCCTGAGAATGTCTTTGACGTTCTTTAGTTGCGCCGGGAAAATGCCATCAGGTCCCGGTGACTTGTACGGTTCAGTTTCTTAGTTTCTCCTCACAATTGGTCAAAATAATTTCGACTTGGATTTAGTGTAGCTCAGCTTCTGGGTAGTGTTGGGTAGGACACGTATTTATTATGAGTTTGTATGAGGTACTCATTTTGGAATATGAGGTGGTACAATGTCCCACCTCAAATGAGGTACTTACGACTTACCTCACATGAGGTTTGTGGATTTTTGCTCAATTCTGAGGTATGAGGTTGAGGTATGATATGAGGGAGAGAGACATTGAATGAGGTTATAGTATAAGTGCATAATGAGGGTAGGGAATGAGGCATGAAATGTTTCAATACACACTGCCGATGAGGGCCTTTTATCCCTCATGCCTCATCGCTGTTGGTACCATTTTATGTATTCCTTAAATAAAAACAAAATACTAATCACTACATTATTTGTAGTTTCACTATAATGTATGTGCATCCATACCTACAATCGCTACAAAAGTACTACAAATGAGGTGATGAGGTATTTCGATTACTTTCACAAGTCATAACACCTCAAATACTCAATGAAGTGGTGACTTACTCCCTCAAATGAATGGAAACGGAAAGACAAAGAGACGTCAGATCTGTACTCTCTTTCTGTTGAATTGATATGTGTTGTGTGTGTATGAAATGGAAATATGGATTGGATTGGAATGGCGTACCATTTTTTACATGTATGTGTTTACATTTACATTTTATTTGGTCTCTTTTCTCTTAAACTCAAGTTACCTATTCAAAGAAGTAAAGTAGGTAACGCAAGTTTAAATTGAAGGAAGGCAGTGAATAATGTAAATGTGTGCTCCTGTTGTGCTTGTATTAATTGTATTATTGGTATGACATTTGGTCTTGTGTTCTTCGACGTAATACATTTAGGAGGTGGTACAAATATTATTTTTGAGGTGTTGGGACATTTTGAGCTGTTGTATGGGACATTTGTACCACCTCATGTATGAGTTACCCAACACTACTTCTGGGTGGAACAGAGAGCTTAGCGACACATAAAAATACTCAGGGGAATACCGCCTAAAAAAAATGTTAAGATCTTTTAAGTGAAACTTCTTTAGCGAGGTGTATGTCAAAAAAAATGAAACGGAAATCAAAGTGAAATTTGTTGTGTGTTTTTGAGTGGGTCCCTATATTGTTTAGATTAACAATTGCACCCGGACCCGGATCAAGTAATTTGAAAGAAGTTTTACTTCAGTAGTCTGCTTATGTAGGCACACACACTATTTTTTTATTTTTTTTTTTATTAAGGTTTCAAAGTTCCCGATAAAGTTTCAGATAGTTAGCCGACACATAACGCTATCCATTGGATAAAAGCTTCTGTTATTTTTTTTCTGTTTCATCGTCAAAGTCTCTAATAAACTGTAAACTTGCGGAAACATTTATCAGCCATAAAGTTTGTTTCGTAATTTGTTTTGTATTTGTTTTGTCGTTTTCCATTGGGCAAAAAGAATCGTCCGGGAGCGTCCGGAATCAAGAAAATCGCTTCTGAAACCGTTCCATTGGCGCAAAAAATACTCTTCTGTTGATTCTGAGGAGAGAATTTCGCTTCTCGATTTCAAGTCAGAATCCACTCGAGAAGCACTTACACAAGTGCATTTTATGTATTTTATACAAGCCAACTGGCAGCAGCCATACAGTAATTTTTGACGTTTCACCAATACGAGAGCGTAGTAGCCCAGAAGCAGTTTTCTTGTTCCATTGGATTTCAGAATGAGTGAATCCTCGAGTGAAACCAATGGAAAACGACATTTGTTTCCTGTTTTCTAATATTTTCTGTTGTTTTAGGACTTTAGGTAAACCAAAAGAAAAAAGACCTTTGATAAATGAATGGATGAAAATATTGATGCGGCAAAAATCCAAAAAGGAATTCTAACAAAGGAGCTGGAGCAGGTATCCGAAACCTAATACTCCATTTGCGGATGAGCTATTCTTTAAACTGGGCCCCCAACAAGGCAGACTATCGGCACGGGTCGTATGAGATAAGCTCCCCAGGCTTATCGAGCACAAAATTTTCCTTTCACTATCGCGTTTTCAGTCGTTTTGGTAAATCGGAATCGAATTCTGAAATCTTCATCGTCGAGTGTTTCAAAATAATTTGGCCTTGGGCGAAATACTCTGTTCCTACGGGGCCGTGTAATATGATCGTAATATTCTTCAAATTCGTCTTCTAAAAACACAAACAAATCCATGTTAGGACACCTGTGACTGCTGTCTTTAATCGTCAATGAAAGAATGCTCTGAACCTATAATTTTTGCAGTCACTTCAAATAAATATTTTGTTTAGCTTCCGGATAAAGGATTTAACAGCCACTTGAACCGGCTGATACTCTATCCGAGGCTATATCTATCAGATATCGCTATCCGAAACTTTTAAAACCAAAAGTTGAAGTTTAGCTGACAGATAAGTTCCGGATAGTCTATCCGAGACTTCAGCAGCTAATCTTGAAAATGGCCCTAAGACTTATTAATATTATCTTCAGGTTGAAGGACGTAAATTACGAAAAAAATTTTGCACTCCATTTTAAAAATCGCATCCTTTATGATTGTATCATGTATTTGTTGCTATTACGAATCTTTGCAAGGTTTCAAGTCTCTAAGAAGTTGCGAAGTGGATGAAGATGAATTCGCTTTATACTTTAATCTTTCTCATTTTATTTTTTGGTTTCTCAAGCAACTTTAATATAACGTCGTGCACTTTTCACTAACACCAATCACCAATAAGATACGCCATAGAAAGTTGTGCACCCATTCTAATAAGTAGGTACCTCCGACCTACCTACCCTCCTACCCCAAAAAAATAAGTAGGCAACTTTTTAGAGTTGTCAAAGAAGACCTAAAAAACGGTTCACAGTCATCGAAGATTCGGTTTCTTAAAACAGGAAATAGCTAGGAAAATATATATCCGCACTAATTGAATTTAAAAATTTACAATTTCATGTTTTTAATGTTAACTCTAAGTTAATATTAAATAATTAACTATTATATCAACCGAAAAAATGTTTTTCGCTTATAAGTACAATCTGACAGGAGAAATATGCTTTAAAATCATTTTTGACACGTACTATTGATTAAGGATAAAAAAAGGTTTCTTACGCCTTTCCTGGAATTGCGGTGAATGATTGACAATCTGTCGGTTAGCTGCCCACGCGACTGCTAATGTGCTGAACAGCAGTACTCCAAGGATATTATTGGTTTCCATTTGACAACTTTCACTTGATCCGAAGGAATTTGCTTAGTTTGTATAATATTTTTATTTCCTTTTTTGTTTTTTTTTAATCACAAACGTAAATTGCACTGTCAACTTTTTTTTTTACAGGAAATACAAATTGTGTAACAACAGGTTCTTCGATTTTTTTTTTCGATATTTTTTTCACAACAAACAATCGATTGTGCGGAACACAAAAAATTAAAAAAAAAAATCTCGACAACTACAACTCTCAAACAGGTGCGTCCGAAGTGTTCGACGAGCCGAAAGAAAGTGAGACTTTGGATTTCGGAGCCAAAATACCACTGACCACTAAACTATACCGCATTACCATAGCCAACGTGTATCTGGTTGGTGTTTGCATCTGGATTGTTGGTTTTGCATCGCGCGCATGAATAACATCCAACATTGCATCCATCCACAGTGAGGTAGATACTAGATAGTACAACGGACTAGTTTGTCTGAATTTACTTGAAGGCAGTCAACTTTTCTTCTTTTGGGCTGCTGCTGCTCCACACCATGGAGCCACCATGGCTTGCGGACGGGTTAGACCCCCAGATTGGATAAAGTGTTTCTTAATGTTTCTTCGGTGGCGGTTTGTTGGGTTTTGTTTTTGTTCACCATTTCAAATGCCAGTTAAAGTAAATTGCAGGTAAAAAAGTAAATGCAATAGGTTACTGAAAGTAGTTGTATTTGTGGTATAAGTTGCCAGTTGATCCCATTTTGATGCAAAGTTAACATTTTTGCGCGAAATTGCAGTTGTGATTGTGTGTGCGACTACTGGTTTTCCTTTTTTTACATTGTATTGGGTACCTACTACCTACTACCTATGCAAATAAATTTATTGTTGGGACATTGCATAATATGTGCGCTTGACAAGAATAGGGACTCCGTATATAGATAATTGGTTAACAAAAAAATAAAGTCGGTTGAATTTATTTCCGCGTTATGAGTTACCTTGTTATACGAGCAGTTGGATCAGCACCAGCTGTGTAAATACAGGCTTGCCTCTTCGAAGGGATTTTAGATGTCTGTTTATTTTAACGAGTTTGTTTTATAAGAGACTTAGGTAGGAAGTCTTCAACTTTCGACCCATGAACACCTTATAACAATTCGCATGGATATACCCTCAACGTCCCATATAGGGGACGAAGGAGATGTAGTGCAAATTTAGTGTCAACTTTCCTTGCGTTCAGGACTAGTTGCAGCCAGAGTCTGAGCCTGGTTTGGGATGTAGTTGAATTTGCAGGGATGGCTTCAAAACTAGTCAAGGGTCCGGTGCTTGTGTCTTCGTGGAAAACGACAACATTAGGTATACTTTACTACCTTACTAGTTAGGCAAGCATGCCTATCTGCTTTGCAAGCTAAGATCTATGCAATCCTAATGGCTGCGGAATATAATATTGTTATAGGAATCGGTAGCGGGGTCAGAGTATCTGCATCTGTAGGGACACTCAAGCTTCGCTTAAGGCCTTGCTCATCCCTGTTACCCGTTCCAAAATAGTTCGAGAATGTAAAAACTCTTTGGCTCGGTCGCACAGCTGAACTCTTTGAGTCTTGTCTGGGTCCCAGGTCATACTGGGATTGCTGGAAGTGAGATATCAGATGAGATTGCTCAGTCGATAATTCTTTGGGACCAGAATCTTTGCTGTGTCTTCCTGCGTCCTCGGTCAGGGCAGAGCATTGAAGATTGGGTCTAAAACAAGCACAATTGTTTTTCGCAGGTCTCTACAGGATGTGGGCAGAGGGCAGACTAATCGCATGTTCCTGAAAGTCAGTAAAAAATCTGCGGCATTCCTGCTGTCTCGCAGTAAAAAAGACTGCAGAAAACTTATTGGCGCTCTTACGGACCACTTCGCTTTTGCTAAGCATCTTAGTGTGCTAGGTTTAAGTGATACCACTGTCTGTGACGCTTGTGGAGTATCGAAAGAGAGGGAGACGATACTTTGGATCATTTACTTTGTTATTGTCTTGCCTTTGCTCGGATCAGGTGGCAGATTTTTGGCGCTGATGAAAGCTCCTCATCGCAGAAGTGCACACACACACGCTATAAGACTTTCGGACACATGCCATATAGTCTATTCCAGGCAGAAGTTTTGGCCGTACTCAAGTGGAACTACTTAATGCATCAGAACACTATGCTCGCAGAATGATGTTAGATTATCTACCTGGAGACTGCGATATTTAGGGTAATGAATAAGCCTCCGTGCTGGCCAAAAAAATAAGCAGATCTTACAAAAAATTAACTAAATGAAGGCATAGGAGCACCAATGGACGTGCCATGGATAAGGGAATTTTTCTCGATAAAAGCATTAAAATGGCAGAACTAAGATGGGCACATGGCACACCTAGAAGGGCACAGATTTTCAAAGATCTTTGTATCCCGATCGAAGAAAATTTGACAAATTTATAACCCCTAGTTTTACACTGGAAGTTTAAACTAAAGTTCAACAGAATATGTACGTGAGTTTAAATTTGAAGTTCTTGCCCAGTTTCGCAATCTAATCTGAACTTCAGTTCAATTGAACTCAGTTTAACTATAGATTTAATGAATAGAATTTGGTATTATTGTACAGTGCTTGGTTTTTTTAGGACTTTTTCAAAATCGTTCCTTGTCTTTTACTTTTCTTTCAAAGAACACGCAAAACAACGTCAAATATTTGTGTTTTTGACAATCGGCTGATCTGAGGTTTAAGGCAGAATACTGTAGTTTAACTTAAACTACAGAATGAACTCTATTCAAGGTTTAAACAAAACTGTGAAACCGAATTAATTGTTGAACTAAAGTTTAAACTTCCAGTGTGAAACTGGGGGTAAAACTCAGTTATGAATAGTCGTACTTTCCGGGCCTTCTGTGGAAGCACTCTATGAGATTATAGGTTCAACGAGTATGAATAGTAAATAAAAATAAATGAATAGTTAGTACGGCTGGTCCGTATACGCACCCTAGACCTAGCTTCTTACACTCGTTTTTGTGAGGTTTTTTTTATTTTTGGGACGAATGGAAGCGACCTACAATTTTATACCGCTTCCGAACGGCTGAATTGAGAAGCTTTTTCATGACAGATATTTACTCTCGGATGTTTGTCAGACGTTCGCGAGAGGTGGCGCTGTAAAAAAACATTAATGTGTGTTTTCCGGGGATAGAACCTGGGACCCCTCGCACAGTAATCCAGCAGACTAACCACTAGCCACTGGGCCCATGAGTACGGACAAAGGGAGGTATTGTAATGATGCAGCATGCAGGCCATTTCTGGGAGTAGAAGGAAGAACCTCGGAAGGGCTTGAGGTTTGTCTTTCAAACTAATTGACACCATTTTTAGGTGGCACAGGGTCATAAGTCCACAGGCCAAAAGTCCACAATGGACTTTTGACCCACTCGAGTGGGATATAAGTCCACAAATCAATTGTAGACTTTTGACTCATCTGTGGCCTATTTCACCAACTTACAAATTTGTACATACAAGTATTTTTCCACAAAATCTGTAGAAAAATTACAAATTTGCTTTAAAAATAATTGTGGTGAAACAGAATTTGTCTCTTTTTCTAACAAAATTATCAAAAAACAATTGTAAATACAAATTTGTAAGTTGGTGAAATAGACCACTGGTGTGTTGTTATGGCTCACTATAGTGGTCATAAGTCTACAATTGTAAATTTTCGTAGCAAGGCAGAACCCAAACCGGTTTCGTTAATCTTGGACAATATTTCAGGAGTGGATTCCCATAAAATATCCAAATATTTAAACAAGCATACATGGGATTGTAGAATTTTCTTAGTACCTTTCAGACAGTTTTTCTTTTCAGTTAGGCGTGCCGCGTGCGTGTCCGTTTTTTTTCAACCTGAGAATGTACCGGTAAACTTACCTATAATATAGGTATAGTATATTAGGTATACTAACTGATAACGAGTGTTGTTGTTTTTTCTCAAATAAAAATAACAATAAAATTTTTTAACAACAATTAAAAAAGAGAGATGGAGGAACAAATCATACAATTTGAATTTCTTTCTGGCTTGAGGAAAAATAGTGTTGTGCTGTATTTAAATGAGGAAAAACAATATTGTTTGTTAAGAAATACACTTATAAAGCAAGTGAAAGGTACACTTGCTACATAAAATCGTGCAAGGCCGGCTTAATTTTTGATACCGCTTTAAGAAAAATTACTAAAAGTATGTGATGCCATTCACCCACATTCTGATCAATCGGATATGTTTAAAAGTGTAGTGACTAAGGTGTCTATCGTATCTCTATAAAAGAGAACATGTTCTCTTTTTTTGGTCCGATGTTTTTTACACTATCTTTTTTGTTACGGATCTATTTTTGTTCCCTTTTTTTAATTCGGTAGATAATTTTTATTTGATTTTCCAAAAGATTTACTGATACTAAAAAAGCAGAATGAAAATGGTTTTGTTACCATGAAAGTAAAAACTTGTAAATAGGCCTTTGAAAACTGAACTTGCAGCAGAGGTAATGAGTTATTCAGTTATAAAGCGGATTGTTTCATATGCTATTGGCCATTCTACTGCGCAGGTCTCTGTGTATTTTGTTTTGTGTCGTGTATATTCTCTTAAATCCTCTCTCTGCGCAACCAACCGGTTGGCCAAGTGAATTGAAACGCGCTGTACTGTAATATAATCCCTGAACAGAATCCCTCAGTTCAAGAGCAGACTTAGGCGGCATCTGGAGGCGCTTTGAGCTAGTAATGATGAAGATTATTTCAATATTTTTGAATCTTTTTATTATTGTTTTCGTTGTAGGTGTAGTATCGGCACTGTGCGATGCCAATACTTGACTTATAAAATGTAAAACAATGAAAATAAAGTCGCACTATATAAAATAAAAATACGGAAAATAAAAGTCAATTGATAGTAAACTATAGAGAAATCGGTTCTTTAATATTGGGTCTCTACAGTAGGTACTTTCTGTTTTAAATTAGTCGTAGGAACATTATAATGTATTTATGTTTATAATATCCATCAACCCAATTAGCCACTTATTAATGAAATTTTATCTATTGAACTTAGTTTCCTTGTTTTTCTGTTCTCTCTTATTTGTTTGCACAATTTTAGAAGATATTGTATCTTTCTGTGTTAAGATTATTGCAAATAAATTGAATTGAATTGAAAGAACATTCTTTCCGATTGGGCCCAATGGACACAAGAGAGAAATAGATTAAAAATTTCAACTGTTATACCATGTGAACACCAACGTGACTAAGCGAAAGTGATTTACAAATTACGAAAAACGTTCCCACCGAATTTTACGTATTTTATTTTGACATTTCTATTCTATTTCTATTTCTTTTCTTCCCAAAGTTCCAAGACGAATAACTAGGTATAGTCTTTTTCGTGCTAAATTGCACTGACAATATGACAATATGTTGGTGGGAACATGGTATATTATTACCTATATATATTTTTTTTTATAATTTGTTTTGTTTTAATTTTATTTTCTTAAAAAATAATGAATTCCTACATTTATGTTAATTAAAATATATGTTTGAAGTTTTTGTGAGTGTATTTTTTTATTTTGTGTGTTTTCTTTTTTGTCCTCTATTTTTTTACGAATGTTCTCTTTTTTTATGTCTTTGGGAGCAAAATGTTCTCTTTTTATAAAGACCTCAGATGGACACCCTAGTAGTGACCTATGCTTAGAACATGATCACACAAGTCAATTACGTGCCAAAGAGTAATACCCAATTCACAATGGCGCTTTGCCGCTTGAATTACGAGTTTATAGTAGTGAAACACAATGTTAAATAATAATATTTATTTATTTGAAAATTAAAATCACTTTGACTTAAACACTAATTTCCACACATGTGGTTATTGAGGAATACAAATTATAACTAACTAGTTTAGTTTTACGTTCGTCTATTTATAGTTGGTAGTAAACAAAGTTGGTACCGTTGATGCGCCCATAAGTAGGTCATTCTTGATGACGTGTGCAAAAGTTGGTCCGTTCTTTGCACTTGATGATGTTGTTGATGCTGCTGCTCTTTGTTCGTAAGTAGGTCATTTGCCAGATCTTGTTTACGTGGCAAATGTTGGTCCGTTCTTTGCACTTGGTGTTGTTAATGCTGTAGGTCTTTGTTTGCAAAGTAGGTCATTTGCCAGATCTTGGTTGCGTGTGCAAATGTTGGTCCGTTCTTTGCACTTGAGGATGTCGTTGGTGCTGCAGGTTTTTGCTGGTAAGTGGGTCATTTGCCAGATCTTGTTTATGTGGCAAATGTTGGTCCGTTATGTTATGTAACTCTTCCCCTCAAAGAGTGAACTTAATGAGATTATCGAGTTAAGGATCATATTAGTGAAGTTATAGTAGAGTTTTTGTGCTTTTGTGCGTGTGTTGAGACCACAGGTATTGCTAATGCTGAAACCAACGCCGATATTTCTAACAAGATTTATTCAAACCTCTGATACCTCCATAACAGTTGATTTTAGGATAGGAATTGTAGGAAGAAAATTATTCATTTTGGATTGCACTAAGAGGAATGTGAGCAGCTCTATAGCAGTGGTGTTTTTGTTGCACCTAATGTAATTAAATAACCTTGAATGATAGCGATCAACTCAGTGTTAAAATAAAAATAAAATTAAGCTAATTAAGTTATTCAGTTTATACCCCATTTATAAAATTTTAATCCTTTTTTTTTATTAATTCACCAAAAAAAACTATTTATTTCCATTATAATAAAAAATTATAAAATTGTAATCTCTTTTTTATAATTCACCAAAAAAAAAAATTTAATTATTTTCATTTTAATAAAAAGTAATACCACGAGCATTACAGAATAAAATATCTATATAAAACTTAAATTAATTTAAACATACTTTTTCGCGTTATGAAAAATGTGAATTTACTTATTTTTTACGCCTTTTTCTCACTTTTTGTTTGTGAACTTTCCGTTTGTTTGTTTCAATTGTAATTTTATTATTTTTAATAACATCATGGGTATTGTATCTGGGAGCTAGCTTATTTCTTCTATCATCTGCCTCAAATACACGTTCACCAGTTAAAAAGTCGGGGGGGTCTAACCGCCCTTTATTGCGTTTCTCAATTATACGTTTTTTATTACTTAAAATTCTTTTTTTTACTAACTCGGCTAACTTTTCATACTCCTTTAAATGGTTTCTTAAATAGTCCTGCTCCGTTTGGAAATTTTTCTGATTAGGGAATGGTTTTGTCTTATTTATGTGTCCGGTTAGTAGTTCAAAAGGAGTCAGGTTTGTAGTGGAATGAATTGAGTTATTGTAAGTGAGTACAGCTTCATCCATTGCTTCTCCTATAGGTTTACTTTTATGCTGATATTTTATGATGCGAATAAGTTCGGTGAGAGTTGAATGAAACCGCTCGACCGGTGAGTTTCCAGTCGAACTTTTTGCACAAATGTTATGCAGCTGTATACTATAAAGTTCTAAAAATTCCTTAAATAAGCTTGATACGAACTCACTGCCATTATCTGTGATAACTTTTTGGGGAATTCCGTGATGGGAAAAAAAGTGCTTCAAGGATTTGATTATATTTATACTATTTCTGGCAACGAGTAGATATACGCTTGAAAATTTGCTAAACTTATCAACAATTGTCAAAAAATTTTCTTTACCAATGGAATATATATCCATGTGAACGATTTGAAAAGGTTTAGATGGAGTTTCAGTTATTTCGTATTTTAACTTTTCCTGATTACGTTCGTATTTGTTTATATTGCATATGTCACAATTATTTATAATTTTTTGTATTGTATTTTTCATATTTGGAAAATACGAGTGCCTTTTGATGTGAAGATAGCTTTCCGTTATACCTCTGTGGTTGGACATTGAATGATATTGTCGCACTATTTCCTCTTGCCTATCTCTATCTGTTATGTCTTCTAAAATTGTATTAGATCTTAACAATTTAAGACAACCATTATTAAAATACTTAGAAAAAACCGATTGCACTGTTTTAAATATTTCATCGTCCGCTAGGATTGCAGTAACACGCTTAGAATTAAAGTATTCTTTGAAGACTACAATCATAACGTTTTCATTACCGATGTCGGTATGCTCAATGGTGTATCTTTTTTTTCTTTTGAAAAATATTTCAGTTTTTACTGATAGAGACGATTTGCTAACGTTTTTCCTTAGGATAATTTGGTTAGAAAATTCATTGATGGCACGTTCAGTAATCGGTATACCATCATTAGAATTTTCCAGTGCAGAGTGTATAGTTGAAAGATTATCTGAAACACTTGTATTATCCGAAATGTCGTAATTATTTTCCATGGACTCGAAATCAAAATCATCTACGTCTTGTGTAGCTTCAAAAATTTCATTTGCATGAATTTCGATTCGAGACAAGGCGTCAGCGTTAAGGTTAGTTTTTCCTTTCTTGTAGGTCACATAGTAATCGTACTCCTCTAATCTAAGCCTCCACCGCACAAGCATTGAATTTGGTTCTTTTAAAGAGAAAAGCCACGTCAAGGGTTTGTGATCGGTGATTATTTGAAATCGTCGTCCAAATAAATAGGGACGAAAATATTTTACGGACCATATGATTGCTAGCAATTCCTTTTCGATTGTACTATAATTTTGCTCTGATTTTGACAAGGTCCGACTTGCAAAACAAATTGGTTTGTCCGATCCTATAGAGCCTTGTGATAGTACAGCACCTATTGCAACGTTACTAGCATCGGTAGTAAGGTTGAAAGGCTTAGTGAAATCGGGATACTGAAGTAAAGGTTCGTTAGATAGAATGGACTTACAAGTTTCAAAACATTCTTCATACTTTGAATCTATTTTTATGGCATTTCCTTTTCTAAGACATTCGGTCATTGGCTTTGTGAGGTGTGCAAAGTCCTTAATGAACTTCCTATAATACCCTAGAAGGCCCAAGAATGACTTAATTTGTTTAGCTGTTTTTGGTATCGGAAAGTGTTTTATAGCACTTATTTTGTTTGGATTGGGTTTAATACCTTCGGGTGTTATAATATGCCCAAGAAAAGATACTTCTTTCTTAAGGAATTCTGACTTTTCAATTTGTATTTTAAGGTTCGCTTCTCTAAATTTGTTGAATACCGCAGTAAGGTTTTGTATATGTTCTTGTCGTGATGTGGAAAAAACTATAACATCATCCATGTATACCAAACATACTTTGCCTTGGAGATCTCTAAGAATGTTATCCATAACACGTTGAAATGTTGATGGAGCATTTTTGAGTCCAAATGGCATCCGAAGGAACTCATAGTGGCCATTGTCCACTGAAAATGCGGTTTTATGGACATCATCGGCTTTTACCTCAATTTGGTGGAATCCGGAAGCAAGATCTAAGGTGCTAAAATACATGGATTTGCCCAGTTTGTCAAGAATTTCTGTTATATTGGGAATTGGATACCTATCGTCTACCGTTTTCTCGTTGAGTTTGCGATAATCTATGACTAATCGCCATTTCTCTTTTCCACTTAAGTCCCTTTTTTTAGGTACAATCCAAATCGGAGCTGACCACGGGGAGAAACTTGGACGTATTATACCCTGATTCAGCATATCAGCGATCTGCTTTCGAATTTCATCTTTATGAATGTAAGGATATCTATAGGACTTGCAATATATGGGTAAATCGTCTTTAGTTGTAATCGTGTGTTTTACCATGTTTGTGAACGTTAAGTTCTGTCCATCCTTAAAAAAAATATCCTCATATTGTTTGCAAAGATCCCTGATATCCTTTTCCTCTTCGTTGTTAAGGTGATCAGTTTTTATAAATTCGCAGATGCTCCTATCTCCTAAGTTTTCTTTATTATTAATACTAAAACTATGAATTTCAAAATGAGAATTCGAATCGAACACACTTGCTTTAATTGGTTGTTCAGCTCTAAAGAGTTGAGGACTGTTTGAAGTATTAACAACTTCCACAAGCGAATACCAATCGATAGCTTTGTATATCCCTTCAGATATCATTAGATTACTCATAATAGATGTTGGTTTAATGAATATACTTCCTGATTCGACATCAACGGGGAGACAACAAATTATCTTACTGAGTCCAGGAACTGTGTATAATTTAGACATGAGATTGGGTTTAAATTTCAATGGGGTTTTGAAATGGTTTATTTCTAAAAATGAATTTTCTAAATCGATTTTAATACCTAGTTCTTTCATTATATCGGTGCCGATGAGTCCCTCAAAATAATTATGAAACTTAAATATTAGAAAAGATAAAGGTTTATCAGTACCAAGTTCCGGTAACCCTTTTATAATTGTTTTTTTATTCACTATTTGTTTATCGAATAGGGTTTTTATTTCTACTGGTTCGATATAAACATATTTCAGATTGTTTGCTATATCTGGACTAACAAACGATTTATTACTACCCGTGTCAATTAAAAATTTGTATTTGTTGTTGTCGTGTATGCTATTAACAGTTATATAGGGCAATAGGTTAGTGTTACAGTTGTTAATGTCTATGAACCCGATTGGTTTTGTGAGGCTTGTGCACAAAAATTTGTCTCATCTATTTCTGGTTCAATGTTCAAATTAGCGAAAGTTGCAGTATCTAAATTTTGGTAATATGTGTTTGGTTCAGGGTCTATTTGAGGAATGTTATTACAATTGTGGCAATAACCTTCAACGTTATAAAACTGTCCTTGTCCCTGAATTTGTGGATTCTGTCTACGAGAGATGGTATTACCGGTAGAAACATCCATAGCCTCAGGTGGTGGAAATCGTGTGCCAGAATTATTAGCATTTTGGGGGGGTGTCTGATTAAAAGATCGCTGAGGCCTAATAGATGGCTTATATGGCTGTTGTGAGTAGTTATTGACTCTAGGTTGGTTTATTTTATTATATGGTTCTTGTAACAAATTTTGATTTCTAAAATAATGAGAATTTTGCTCCTCAAGACAAAAATTGAATGCATCAATAATTCCACCTGGTCTCATCGCCCTAATGGTTGATCCTAGTGGTTCCTTTAGTCCTGACAAAAATGTATTCAAACACATTTCATTATATAGTGTTTGTTTTGCATTTATAACATTTGGATCTTTTTCGTGAACCCTTATGTAATTCATCATCGTTGAGAATATCTCTATAATTTTTGAATAAAATTTTTCAACGGTATCCTGGTTTTGCCTGAGTTGATGTAAGTCTCGAATTAAACTGGTTTCGTTGCGCTTATCAGAATAGTGAATAATTAAATTATTCTTAATATCCTGCCAATCTAAAAGAGTCCCGTACATATTAAGAATTTCATTTGCCTGTCCTATGATTTTATTACGTATAGCTCTCATAATAATTTTCTCGTAATTCAAACCCTTAATATTTGGCATTACACTTAATACTTCTTCCACGTTACTTAAGAAATCGTAAAGCAACCGAGGATTTCCGTCAAATGTTGGTACGTCTTTAACGGCATCCGGAATTCTAAGCGCATTAAATGCGTTTGTGGCAATATCAGCATTATTCATAACGAAATCGTTGTTTGGATTAGTTAATAAATTATTATTATCCGAACTATCTTTCTGTGTCGTAACACTAATATATGCTTTCGAAACAGAGCTGGTCGCTAAATCTACGAAATCACTTTTATTTAAATTCAAATACTGACGTCCCGAAATTTTAACACTTTTGCGGATTGGGCTACTAAAGCTGCTAACCTCAATAATTTTGTGCTCACCAGTAGAATAAATTTTCTTGGGGGTTGGGGCCATGGAACAAACCGTTATAAAGGAAACAGAAGAATGAACTCACCCTGAAAAATTTGCAGCAAAAGTTGTCAGCAGTTTCGCTTGATCCTGTATCGTTGATGTCCTTGAAACGTCACACAAACACACTTAGCACACAATGTCTATACTCTATGTCCTTATTTTCACTGTTTGATTTTCACTCTTTAGATTTTTCTTTTTATTATTTCACTGATAGTTTTTTTTTTTTTTTTTTTTTTTTTTTTTTTGTTCGATCTATTCGTTAAAGGATTAAGATCCACCACTCCGATAATCCTTCGAAGTGTACGAAAGTGTCTCTTCCAGCAACGATATTTAAGCTACTTATATTCACTTTTTTGTTAGATGCTGTACTTAACACATCCTACCGACGACTGCGCCAATTACGAGTTTATAGTAGTGAAACACAATGTTAAATAATAATATTTATTTATTTGAAAATTAAAATCACTTTGACTTAAACACTAATTTCCACACATGTGGTTATTGAGGAATACAAATTATAACTAACTAGTTTAGTTTTACGTTCGTCTATTTATAGTTGGTAGTAAACAAAGTTGGTACCGTTGATGCGCCCATAAGTAGGTCATTCTTGATGACGTGTGCAAAAGTTGGTCCGTTCTTTGCACTTGATGATGTTGTTGATGCTGCTGCTCTTTGTTCGTAAGTAGGTCATTTGCCAGATCTTGTTTACGTGGCAAATGTTGGTCCGTTCTTTGCACTTGGTGTTGTTAATGCTGTAGGTCTTTGTTTGCAAAGTAGGTCATTTGCCAGATCTTGGTTGCGTGTGCAAATGTTGGTCCGTTCTTTGCACTTGAGGATGTCGTTGGTGCTGCAGGTTTTTGCTGGTAAGTGGGTCATTTGCCAGATCTTGTTTATGTGGCAAATGTTGGTCCGTTATGTTATGTAACTCTTGCGTGCGTTGACAGGCGTTTTAGAAACTTTACCGTACTTTATGTCAACGCGCGCAAGCCGGACTTTTCCAAAACTAAATGGCGCTTCAGAGCGTAGGCGCGTTGAGAGATTAGAGTAGGAGAGATTGAAAGTTCTGTTTGGTTTATGTTGCGTACGTAAGTTATGTACGAATTCAGAGCAGAATGCAACTACTCCTTTTTTGCTTATAATTGTTATTTTAATGCACGAATTAAGAGGAAATTTGTTCAAAATAGTAAAAAAAAAATGCATAAATAATTAACAATAAAATGAATTTTCACTTTTATTGTCGTGGAATATTTTTGTGGAAGAATTGTCTGTGCATTCAATGTACACAGGTACATGGCTTCACATGAAAGGCGTTTCAGGCGAGACAGGTAGATTTTTAGTTTAGTTGAGAAAATATGGGTAAATTACATCGAAAATCCCTTCCCTTAAAATTGTGAATTGATTACTTATACTTCTTGTAAAACGATTTAAGTGAGCAATATTACCAAATGGACAGCATTTATCTGAGCTGTGGAAAGAAGTTCAGTCACTTAAATAGTGAAGTGCAATTTTGTTAAAAACTTGGTTTGGCTATTTAAAAAAAACTCCTATTAATAAATTCTCAAATATGGATACCGACGATTTATTTGATTTTTCAATTTATATTTTATTTCAATTATATGTATACATCTGGTGGTATGCTGGACATTCGGACGATTGCGATCGCAGGTACTGCTTATTCTCGTCGCTCGCTGGGTTTTTACCACATCCGGTCACCCATCGGACAATGCATATTGAAAGGATTTTATGACCTAATTAGGGTCATTTTTTTGCTATATTTCCGCGAAGATCTTTGCTGTCTTGTCCAGACATTTTTTTATGTTCCTATGTACGGACTTCAAACCCTACCAGCCGATTGAGTTCAAATTTACAGGGAATCTTCGATATCTATTGGCCAGAGAATTCCCGTGAAGTTGGGTCAAAGTCGGACAAAGGTGCGCATATTCATGTGCATTGTCCCGATGGACAATAAAAAATATATCTAAGCAATGCAATTCATTGGCACGAGCAAACCTGGGCGGGTAAACCAAGTAATAAAATAATACCTATCATTTGCACATCGCAGGAAATTAGATTTACCCTCAACTAGAAAAAGAAACTATAAATATTCTAAACAAAAATGTTTATCTCGTTAATAAATTGTATGAAGAATAGAGTAGTTACAGACAAAATTGAAATGTCAAAAGCATGTACATTACATATGAGCACATATTTTTTTTATCAACAATCTAAAGAAGCATTACAAGATTACAACAAAAATAATATTCGTCATTTCCACACAGTAAAATAATTAATTTGTATTGAAAAAACCTCATAGGCTACTAAAAACGAGTAGGTACGTATGTATATACCTAAGTGAATCCATGCAACTCCAACAATGAACGGCATATGCTCTAACACTTTAAATATTATCAAATCGAACAAACCAAACCGAAAGGAAACGTCAAAGCCGTCCAACGCCACTGAAAGTAGAAAGTTGCTCTACTTGGGCGCCGCGTTGAACTTTACGATGTTTACGATCACAACGCGACCCGAAGCCTGAAGCCGCATTCTGGCTTGCACCATATGAAAGCATTGGTTCTACTCTATCTGTCAACGCACGCACGCCGCAAAGCGCCATTGTGGCTTGGGCATAACACATCTGTTGTCTCTCTATAAAAGAGCTTGATCCGCATTTCTGCGGTCAATCGTTTCTGAGATGTGGAGCTGAGCACATCTAGTTGCTGCCGATCACCGATCATTACAAAAAGGATGAAACTTATCAATTCAATGAAAAACGGCACCTTTAGCGTTCTTCAATTAGGTATAGCACATTCTGAGCATGTAAGTCTGCCGAGCATTACTTACTTAATCTAGATAATTCAATTCGTTACTGAAGTTTACGATAGTTTGTCGCGCTAATTCTTTAAAATAACTTTATAAATTTCTTAAAGAGAAGTTTAAAACGTATTTCGCACGAATTGTTCACTATTACTATCACTATCTTTTCTAAAATTTAAAGTGAAGTGAAAAATTACTCATGAGTAAAAAATTTTAAGATGTTGTATATACCCATGTTTTTCAATACATATATTGAAGCAAATTTATTTAAATTTTGTCCCTCTTCGTTTGATTTTGAGCAAGGCATTAAGGAAAGGGTTAAGGAAAGTGTTTCCAGCTGCCGAAATACGAGGGTGCTGGTTTCATTACATCCGTGCAATTATGAGGAAGGCTTCAAAAATTCCAAAATGTTTACAAACTTTGTGAGAAGACAAGCAATTTTATAAAATTTTCAATAAATTTTCAATCCTTCCACTCTTAAATCCCGACCTCATTAAAAGGGGATTCGAAATAATTCAGAGAGAAACAACTGGATTTGCTATTTTTAAAGGATTTCTGGAATACTATTTCCAAAAACAGTATGGGTTCAAAGGTAAAATACACTCACCGGCACTCGAGAATATGCTGAATGGACGATGTATCAGTGGAAGAACGTACAGTTATCAGACGAAAGTAAATACCCTTAAGAGGTCCAGATGGTCGTCAACGTGTATACAGATGACCATCTGGACCTGAAAAACAGTACGAGCGTAATGGCTAGTCTTCTGCTTACTGTTCGATCACTAACTGCAACATCTCTCACTTCCAAGAGACGAGTGCGAGCTTTAGTAGCTGTACATTATTGACAAAAAAGCGATCGTCTGGAGCGGAAGTGCACCGGTTTCTACCTTGACTTGGCTCCCTATTGTTTCCCGAAATCGTCTGATGGCATCCCTTATAGTGGTTCGAGGCACACCAAGTGTCACCGCAATCAGACTTTGGCTGTAGCCAGCATCCGCTAAAGCTACAGCCCTAGCTGCTCCAGTCGCGTCGCTAATGACATTTTTCTTTCTCATTTTTAATACCCAGAGGGTCTCAAACTCTAATTAAAAACTTTCCAATATTCAGAAATAAAGAAAACAGGGATTTAAGATCACAGTATTGAAATCGCTAAAAACGTCAAATTAGGAATTAATTACAAAAATGCATTTAATACACAAATAAGATATAGGAAAATTGCAGAAACAGCTTATGTAGGTAACGGTCAAAATGTCCACTTGTCAAACAACATTCATTGTGATAACCGTTACTTCAAGTAAACAAAGATGGTGGCACTAAAGATAGATGGGCGGTTAATTGTGCCGGTGAGTGTATCTGTATATACAATGGTGGGCATAAGTATTTTGACAAAACTAAAGTTAATTCTACTCATAATTTGAACTTACTTCATGTCAATTTTGGCATCAATGGAAAGGTCATTTCAATTCCGTTTGAATGATACAAAACTTTCCTTAACCCATTAAGTACTCATTGAAAATTTTGAATTTTTGTGAAAGTTTACTTTTTTCCTCGGTCTCAAACAAAAAAAGTTTTGATTCAAAAAGTTTTACCAAAAAATTCTAATAGGCAAATTTTGTTTTCAAAAATATCTTCGCTAATATTTTTTATGAGTTTTTGAACATTGCTAAAAAAATGATTTTTTTTTTCAATTTTGTTGACCAGCTACTTGACGAGGAATTTAATTTTAACCGTCCATTAGTCTTCTTCAATGAATGGCGAAATTGTTTGAACGTCCAAAATGTAAATTCGAACGTCGAAACCTATTCATAGAGAGCATTATATCATTAAAATTTGAAAAGGACACAATTATGGTTACAGAATTAATAAACCAATTTACGACAATAAGCAAACATTTATTGGCGAATACGATCAATTCACAGATGACGAAGAATAGGTAGATGACAACGAGCTTCAAAGTGAAGGTGTCAATCCAAGTTCGGACCTTATTTGTGGAGTTTGTCTTCAAAACACACATTTTAAGATTTGTGAAGAGCGTTTTAAAAAAGTAGTGGAGGCAGCCAAGCGAAACAGGACTGAAATTATGTGTCATTTTTGTAGACAAATTGTTACTAACAGTACAAACGTATTTTTGTAATTTTTTTTGTAAGACTATGGCCCGAAATATTGTGTACTTTTGGCCCACCTGGGTGGGTTATAATTTCACAATTGATTTGTGGACTTATAACCCACTCGAGTGAGTCAAAAGTCCATTGTGGACTTTTGGGCTGTGGACTTATGGCCCTGCGCCTTTTTAGGTTCTCCGCAGTACCTACTATATAATAATCATTTTTAGTATCTAGGCTAACTTTGAAGAATTCAAAATTTTCATAAAAAATTATCCATTGTGACCATCCATTGAAATGATTATTGGTAAAGGCCCTCTGTAGATAAATTAAATGTATGTTCGAAATGGTTAATTTTCTGACTATGAAGACTCCAATGGGATGGCGCATAGGACCTCCTATGGTGGCTAGTTTTTTTTTTTTTGTAAAGAAGTTATAGCCCTCCATAACCCAACCTATTGCAATTATTTGGAACAATAGCACTACGCATAACAAAGCCTTTAGCTGTTAAAAATATTTGACAATCTTTAAGACAGTTTGGATGCTGAAGGTAAGCTTTCGGCCTTCATTCGAGTGCAGTAGGTACTGTTTGGTTTGATTTATATGCACTTTGGAGTAGCACAATGCTTAAGCTCCACACAGGCGATCAATTTTTTATTACAAACAGTGATGGTAACCGTATTCATTAATATGCTCCAAATTGAATGCCTATATCTGTTTAGGTACCTACATTATTTTTAAAAGCCACAGGGCAACAGGTTATAAAATTGTGATGACTAAGAAAACTGCTTCCTTACTTCGACTGCCGGTTAAGCATTTCTTCCTCAGAAAATATACTTAAGCCGTGCTAGAGCGCATCTATGGAAATGTTGTAACCAACTATAACAACAGTTAACAGAACCATTAGCCGACTAATTATCATTCGCCAATATGCATTCATACTTGCATACAATCATATGCGCTATACCAACATTACGTTAACTCGTTTTGATTACGAACATTACTTATGCTTAACGGGGAAACTTATGTAATGACCCGTTTCGTAGTTTGTCTTAATCGGACAGCAATATGACTCGAGAAAATGAGTTCAATGATTTCTTATTCCGCCGGAGGGGCCATCGCCATCGCCATGTTCCGAGTGCCATATGAAAGCAACAGTATAATGAAGGTACTCGTTGGTATAGTTCGATGTGACTAATTTGATCGATAAGCAAATGACTATTGGTTTGTCGATGGGAATGACATCGACTCTATCGTAGACGTTAACCGAATTCGGCACAAGGTACAAATTGTTATCAGCATGTTTTTGAAGGGTATCTATAGATGTTGTAACTGCAATTAAGACGAATGTGATTGGAATATTTAAACACCTCGGGAGTTGTTTTGAAGAGTCATAAGTGGTGGCGACGCATACAATAGCCATACATCTCGTGGGCTTGATGTTATTTAGACAGATTATTTAGAATGACGTTATGTGTTAGCTCAAAAAAAAAAAAAGGAATGGACCCTGACATTGGCGTCAATTTGTATGAATCTGGTCGAAAGCGGTAGTCGACTGAAGGTAAAAGGTGACGAACTAAGAACTGCCCGGCCTTATGATGGTGGTGTGCGCAAAAGAATGGATGAAAGGCTGGAGGGTAATCTATAACCAAACTCCCTCAATTGAATATAGACGAAGACATGCAGGTATTACAATTCGTGCTGATGATCCTGCCGGCTGGATAACAAATTTAACGAGAAAAAAATTGTGTTCTAGAAAAAAATAGTGTTCTAGGAATAGAGGAGCTGAACTCTCCGTGAAGAGACTCAAAGAAGGGCAAGCTGAACAAGTAGAAGAAGGTGTTTCTAAGTCTGCTGATAGAAGGCGGTATCATTAAAATCATTGCCATTGACGACGTTCTGATCCAGAAAGTTTGGGTGATTTCCGCGACTCAAAATGGCTCAGGGACAATCTGTATCAGACAGAAACACGGTGCGATAAAGTTTGCTGTAGCACCTGAACGAAAGTAAGCAATAAACCAGAGAGTGCAAAGAAAACCAGACGACGTTCTCAAGATCAACGAGAACGCACTTAACAACCAAAAAAAAATGTGCACGACTGGGTCGCGCGAAACTTTTTCGTTTATTGCGAATCTCGCAGAATCTCAGTCATTTGAGCAAATTTTACGTTTAAAATCATACCCCACTCTAGATGTACTCGGGTTTAGTAACTGAAGCCTAGTTAATTAAAAACGTAATAGATACCTACTACATAAACATACGTATTAACTATACAAATATTCATTTCAAATTTCACCCTGAACTGACACTTGAAGAAGGCAAGTAGGCGATGAATTTCGAATTATATTGCCACTGAAGTTTTGGACTTTGAAAAAATATGCCGGGTGTGAATAAAACGGCTATATTCGAGTTTTCTGAGTACATGTTAAGAATGCTTATATTGTCTTAAATATAAATAAATAATAAATATAATATCCGTGGGCGCAGTAGCGCAGTGGTTAGTGTGCTGGACTACTGTGCGAGGGATCCCAGGTTCGATCCCCGGAAAAACACAAATTTACATCTTAAGGTTTTTTCTACTGCGCCACCTCTCGCGAACGTCTGACAAACATCCGAGAGTATGACTGTCCTGAAAAAGCTTCTCAATTCAGCCGTTCGGACTCGGCATAAAATTGTAGGTCTCTTCCATTCGTTCCAAAAATAGAAACTCACACAAAACGAATGGTTGCGAGAAGCTAGGCCTTGGGTGTCTACCGCCTGTTGCGCCGCCTATTTATTTTTTTTTTTTTAAATAAAATATTCACAGTCACTTGTTGATTGAAAAATCAGTATAGTCTCGGTGAAAATCGAGCAAACAGTGCGTCTAGAACAGATGTGGTGGTCGTCTACTGATGAGCCCACCCACCACATCGGGGCGAAACGCATTCCTGGAGTCGAGGCCAACACAAATTGTGGAAATAAAATATAAATTTTGATCAAAATCGTTAGAGCGGTTTTTTGTAAAATTATGCTGACAAATGTTACAACTTTGGATTCGAAAAGCACTGTTAGATACTAATTAGCTGAAAACTAAGTACGACGCACTCTTGAGGATATAAACATTACCTAGCAGTTCCATTTTCATCCAAATCGAAAATGGCGTTTTCGAGATATGAGCTGTTTTCGAAGAACCATTTTTAGCAAGATGGGTGGATATCGAAGGACGCATTCATGGTTCAAAAAACACAGTTTTTCAAATATTTACCTGCCAGTTACATTTTTATCATAATCGAAAATGGCGTTTTTGAGGTATGAGCAGTTGTTTTAAAGTACTATTATTACGGATTTTGGTGGATATCAAAGGACGCTATCAAGTTAAGATAATGTTTGTACCGTTTTCGAGAAAAAAAAACAATTTTCAAAAGTGCCGTTGCTGGAGTTTTTAGCAAAAAACTGGGTATGCAGTCATGTTAAGCATGCCTACGTTAACTCAACTATCGATTTTGGTTCAAATCGTTAGAGCCGTTTTCGAAAAAATCTAAAATTTTTAATATTTCATAAACTTAAAAAAATATTTCATAAAAAGACGCCTCCTAGCGGGAAGCCCACAAACTCTAAATACGAGGTTTAGATTGCCCAGCTATGGGACAGACACACATACGGACGGACAGAATTGGGAGACCCACTTTTTTGAGTTCCCTATCATCGTTATATCAGAATTGATCGAAATTTTGTACGAATACAATCTGCCCTATCGAGGTATCCGTCGGAACGGAAAATTCTCCGATTTCATACGAATACGAATCGGAGGATTTTTGTTTCGAGGTATTCTTCCGAACAGCTTTTCGGAACTTCTTTTCGACAAATATGCAAGGCACACTGGCATTCCAGTGCGATCAAGTGCGTTTTTACGGATATTTTTGACAGCTTCGTACGAATTTTCTTCCTATATGCTCCGACAGGAATTGGTTGCGGAATTTGTTTACTACGATTTGCAGTGAAGTATTGATAAATCGAATGTAATTTCAGTCTCCGACGGAGTATGCGTAGTGGAAAAAATTCCGTTCCGATCGGATACCTCGATAGGGCTGAATATCTTTCTCTTAATACGTACACGAGAAAGTTAAAAAAACTTAAACGAGGCGATCTGTAACATCAAGGCTCATCTCACGTAAAATGAAAACGATCAGTTCTGGGGCGAGCTTGGCAGGTGCATATAGGAGGTGCAGGAAAATCTCCTCCATCTTCTGTTCTCGTTTGCATTTAATCCCAGCTGAGGGAATGTCTTTCATTGATGCCATGTGCCATAATGACACCGTATTGTATGCTGATGAAGGACCCCTTTAAGCCTTTTATCCCATTAGACGGTTTGAGCGCTTCAGATCCAGCATGGGTCAACTCTGTTTCTTAATGGAGTACGTGGTGCAGTTTGTAGGATTTATAGCATTTTGGTTGATTAAGAGCTTACAGTTAGCGAAAGGCATGTAAAGATTATCCTTCTCTATGTAGGATTTAGAATAAAGTTGTGCCATGCCCATTGAGTTCTTCGGTTGTTTCTATGGCCCGGCACGCAAATAATGTTAATTTGGAATTATTCCTCCATCTCGTTAAAAGATAAGCAGTATGTAAGTAGACCAGTTTTGAAATGATGATATCCCTTGTGGATTGTACCTAAGCCACGACAGGGGTTCCTTTAGTTCCATGATTTCCGCCTGGAATACGCCACAATGATTGAAAAGTCGGAAGCATATCTTAGGCCTTCCGCACACGGTTTGTTTCGTCATCGTATCGTCGTCGTCACATCATGAATTTGTCGTGCCGCTACGATGCCGATAGGCGTATTAAACCGCACACGTCGCATTTTCCAATCGTCAAAATAAAATGTCACCTGATATATTTTTTTAAATAAAATACGTAGGTATTGAAAAATGTAAACAAACTCCAAGCGTACTCGTACAAATACGATAAGCGGCCAACACTGCTTGACGATAGTCGTCATGTAGCATGCATGCATGCAGACGAGTCGTGTGCGGTTCTCCTTAGTCTTCTGTTTGCCACTGGTGTAACCATCGTGACTAGTATTTTCCCTATGAAAGGCCTACTCTTACATTTTCGATCTTGGGAGAAAACACCTCCAAAAAGTCCTGTTTCCTTTTTAGACCGGTTTGTATATAAGCAGGGGGACCCCCGCAAGACCCTACATCACTCACCCAGTTAGTACTATAGGGTATGTAGATTTCGAACGTTTTTTTTTCAATTGAAACCAAGCAGGGTGTAATTGGAGCTTTTTGGGATGCATTATAGTTTTTTTTAGAATAGACAAGTGGCCAGATTTGCCCACTTATCCATGGAAAAATTGCTTACTTCCGAATCGCCGCATTTGCTAAGCTATCATGTGGAACAATCTGTCCATAGCCGCAGTTGGAGTTGGAGTGGGAGCAGCGATTAAATGATGCAGAATTGCAGACGCATGCCGTTCTTTGAATGCGACCAGAGGTAGTTCTAGTGGATGTCTTTATACATGATATGGCGACCCAATATATAATTCAAAAGTTCAGTCCCAATTTGCTTGCAAGATATTTTTGTACAGCAGAAGAAAGCTGTAATGGGTTTCTTAACTCGCTCCTGGATATAGGGTTTCCAGTTTAATTTCCTGTCAAAGTACTTTTGTCTGTTTTTATGAGCATTAATAGGGTGCCGCTAATTTTGAAAATCCAAGTTGGGAATTTTATACTTCACTGTGATGAGGACAGTTCGGTTTTCTGAAGACTGACTGCCGGCCGCCCATATTACTTGGTCCATTTAGAGAGCTTATGATCATATGAGCATCCTACCCAATACAATTCCGAACAAAACGGACTATTTAATTCCTTTCGAAGACTTTAATATAAAGTACAACACAAAAATCCCAAATCGATCCGAATGGGAGAACGGCAACTTAAGCAGCAACTCCGCAATCGAAATCTATACAGATGGATCTAAAATGTCGGAAGGCACGGGTGTGGGAGTCTTCTCCCGATCACCTGTCCTCAACCTCGCCTTACGCCTCCCCGACCACTGTAGCGTTTTTCAGGCGGAAATTATGGCCATTCGCGAAGCAGCATGCCGACTTGCCTTATACGAGATAGATGGGAAAGCTATCACTTTTTATATAGACAGTCAGGCAGCCATAAAAGCCTTGAATTCACCAACAACCAGATCAAAGTTGGTAAAACAATGCCGGGAATCTCTTAATGAGATTGCGGATAGATGTTCAGTCACCCTGTGCTGGGTTCCAGGTCACAGTGACATTCCTGGCAACTGCAAGGCGGATGAATTAGCCAGACAAGGCAGCGGCCTTCATATAACTGATACCAGCGAAGAACCGCACGCTCCACTGCAACAATAGATGGAGCAGTATTAGTACCTGCATAACATCCAGACAAATTTGGCCAAAACTAGACGCCAAAAGAACTAAAAAACTCCTTTGTATTAATAGAAGCAAAATTAGCTCCGTCGTAGGAAGACTAACAGGACACTGTCTGATAAGTAGACATGCCCGCAGAATGGGAGTACCCTATAACGATTTCTGCAGAAGCTGCATGGACGAGGAGGAAGAGGAGACCACCGTCCACCTCCTCTGTTCCTGCCCAGCTCTTGCCACCTTACGCATGACTACCTTAGGGGCTTATTTCTTTGAGGACCTGAGCGATCTGTCCAGCACCGATATTTGCTGTATCAGCAAGTTTGTTACAAAGTCGAATTGGCTTCACTAAAATATCAACACGCAACTCACCCATTTTCTTTCTTGTCTGCATATGTAGACCAAACCGCCAACGGAAAGAGCTGACTACTGTAGTCAGTAAACTACACCTTCGCACGTCGAACTTTCAGACTCCGTCAGAAAGGATAGGCGAGGGAGTTGGACTGCTTCGGTCACCCCTCGTCGTTCTCTCCTGCCGCAGTCTTCCTACCTGACATATACCAGCCACCCTCCTTATTAACGGACTGTCAGAGGCTACCGGCTGGGGGGTTAGACTGTTTCGGTCACCCTCTGTCTGGTTTCTGAAGACTAACTGCCAACGGGAAGAGCTCGCCACGTCAGTCAATTTCACCTTCGCACGTCGAACTTTCAGACTCCGTCAGAGGGATAGGCGGGGGAGTTAGACTGTTTCGGTCACCCCTCGTCGTTCTCTCCTGCCGCAGTCTCCCTATCTGACCGTACCAGCCACCCTCATTATTAACGGACTGTCAGAGGCTACCAGCGGGGGGTTAGACTGTTTCGGTCACCCTCTGACTGTTTTTCTGAAGACTAACCGCCAACGGGAAGAGCTCACCACGTCAGTCAATTACACCCTCGCACGTCGAACTTTCAGACTCCGTCAGAGGGACAGGTGGGGGAGTTAGACTGTTCAGACTGTTTCGGTCACCCTTCGTCACTCTCTACTGCCGCAGTCTTTCCTACCTGAACAACACCAGCCACCCTCCTCACTAACGGACTGTCAGAGGTCACCAGCTGGGGGTTAGACTGCTTCGGTCACCCCTCTTGCTCTCACCGAAGACTAACCGCAAACGGGAAAAGCTGACTACACAAAACAACATGGTCTAGACAATTCGAGGACCCCGCTAGGGGCAACAGACGGGGGGTTAGACTGTTTCGGTCACCCCTCGCCCTTTATCACCGGAAAACCTCCACCAAATAAACATCTATAGGAGGTAAGACACAAGATTTCGCAAATAGCAATGGTATTCCCACTGTAACGCCCGGCACATAGAAAATTTTCTGGCCACTTCCCCCTCCCCCCCCTTTTCGTGGTATCACAATGGACCAATTAATTATGGTCTAAGTGTGTCCCCTTTTCGGGTCAGCCACCTTACCTAACCTAACCTAACCTAGAGAGCTTAGACAAAGCGTGCACCGAGGTAGTGTGGCAGTGACGTGGTGGTGGCGGGCGTGGTAACCAAGTGGCTGGCGGCATCGCTAAAGCATTATGTAAATAAATGTAAACGCGCGCATCAAGGCGGAGGCGTGCCATTTTTCAGGTGGTGTGGTGCCTGCCTGGTGCCATTTGTCTCGAACAATTTTCGAGTGTCAAGCGGTTGGTGACGATTGTAGGGGAATACGACACACATTAAGTGTTCGTAGGCATTGGGTGAATTTAATGTTCCAATATCCTGGATGGCTGATTGAATTCATTGTTCTTTCGTTTAATTTGCAGAATTCCTTGAACCGATATCCTAGTTCACGGATAATCGCATTCGACCCCATACACGAGTTCTATTTTGCAAGAGCATAAAGTCAGACAAAGTGCTATTTAAAATTGCCTTACTGATGGTAGCTCTAAAGTCTAAAACCACTTGGACATAAAGTGAGTAAGTGACTTCGTTCATTAGTTTTTAAATTTTTTTTCCTGATGCTAACTTTTTTTTTTAAGACAGAATACACTCACCTCATAACCTTTCATTACGAAATGATTGTGCCCTCGTAATTTATTTTACAAATCTGTTAAAATATAGTTGCGCCAACTTATACCCAACGTAACCGACAGAAAATTTCTCTATCAAATCGCCACAAAGTCCCCTTTGTTCAGCTTCATTAGTACCACACCCTATGAGGATATGCATCGCCAGATTGAATCTTAAAAGACCGCTTTCACTGTCTGTCTGTTGGTTGGCCAGAGCAACCTGCAAGCCTAGCCGACCGTTCAATTGGAATACGATTCTCATCGCATGTGGCTGCTTTATAATCGTCGTAATTCATGCAATTTAATTGTGCCAAACAAATTGTTGGTCAGATGCAGTAACATGACACTTCCGGTTAATTATTTCGCATTTCACAATCGACGGAGTCACGAGTTTAGAGAATATTAGACTTGACTTCTTACCAGAATACTATTGAATGAAAACGCCATCGAAATCTTGGCCAATATCCGAGTTAATCTATACTAACCAGTGGTAACTTGCAGCAATATTCGGCACGGCACAATATCTTGCGAAGCACTCATTAGTCATTAATCACACCTATCCAGTTCCGTAAAATTGTGTTTACAAATTGTGCACCGATCATCTGTTACAACATTGTAAGTTGTAACCTGACAGTATCTTGGGAAAGACGAAAGCAACAACCAAACCAACAGTAACAGAAGCGAACTGAAATTTAATATGTACGCCGCCAGTAGCATCTGATCTTGCGAGATTTCAATCGATCTCGTGCTTCACGTAACGCCCATTAGCTTGAGGCCTCATCTTCCATCTCAAGGTATTACATTACTATTCAAAGTGGCCGAAAATTGTTTACTTTTCGACAGACTTTCTATAAACAAAAACAAAAACATTCATGGATTGATTGGCTCATTACTCGAGCTGGATTACTATAGCGGTCACGTTTTTAACGACAAAGTCGAAATTTGACGACTTTTTGGTTATTTCTTTATCTTTATTTAATTAATGACACCGGGGCGCCACCTTCGTAATGCGGTTTACGAATATTTAATATAACGGTTCAGCGGAATTAATTTTTACATCGACAAACTTGATCATGAAAATTATTCCATCGATTACGAAAGGCTTATGTAATGAGGTTGGGATGGAATTTTATAACAGAACCAGGATGCAAGTTGCTGCGCAGGTATATTCGCAAAAAGTTGGTTGAAGAATGTAGTAGATTTAATTAAAAAAATCGTATTCTTTTTTCACACTAACATTAATGGCAACGAAATGGCAGAGGAACTAAGGTTAACTGGCAAATTCCTTCCAACTAGCAGTTTCTTAAGGGGCAATATCAATATATATAAACACTAACGGAATGCGCCAAAAAAATGCGGTCCGGCAAATAACCGAACAAATACACAGTTAGTGCTCTTCAAAAATAGTAGGAAAATACCAGAATTCGGATAGGTACCATCTCTCAAAATGTCGGACAAGGCAAAATTTCTAGGAATAATCCCGGACTAGAAACTGAACTGAACTGGAGATCTTATTATAGAAGAAAGAGTGAAAAAGGCCGTCATTGCCTTGTATAGCCCGTCCCAAAGCAAAAGAAAGATCCCAACATGAGCAGTAGCACTTTATTTAAGGTAAATTTTTTTCTCTTAAGGATTTTTGATCGCGTGTTGACAATCAGTCATGGCTCGATCGTCGATCGAGCGAGATGTCTTCGCAAGCAGGGGTATGTTTGTTGTTTGAAATGCGCACATATTTTTTTTAGCTGTAGTTCTGGTTGGAAAAGTTATTTCGTTGTCGCTAAGAGAATAAAATCCCTAATGTGAAGAGACCTGCGCAAGAAATTTGCACTTAAGTTGGGACGGGCTATACAATTGTACACAGCGATCGTTAGAGAAATAATTATCTACGGCAACTTAGTCTGGTAGCAAGCTTTAAGGGAAGCAGAGGTCAACGACGATATCCTCCAAGTGCCGGAGCTCTTTGAAGATGTTCCTCTTATTCAATTCAGATAATGGTAATTAGTGCTCTTGATTTTACCCGGGTAATACCCATCTGAACAACTAACCGGGTATCCGGGTACCTGGTAAATGCGGGTATTACCCAAGTTCGCGGGTACCCGTTAGTTTCGGGTAATGGGTACCCGGTAATTACGGGTAATGGATATCCTAAATTCAGAAGTACCTGGAATTGAATATCGAGGTGTTATGAATGTTTTTCGAGCTACATCTATGTATACATATAAAAAAATTGTAGATTTTTTGTTTGTTCCACTATCACGTAAGAACTACTAACCCGATTGGTATGTATCTTTTTGGAAAAGGTAGGCCTTATCAATGGCACCATATAGGGTTTATTTGGTTAAAATTGGACAAAGGTGCGTGGCACCGCCCATACAAAAAAAAACATTCAAAATCTTATATCTCGAAAACCGCCGAATTGATTGTGTTGAAACTTACAGACAATCTTAGGTATTGGCCCAGGAGTATTGCTGTGAAGATTGGTCAAAATTGGACAAAAGGGCTCGGCACCGCCAATACAACAAAAACATTAAATATCCATTAGTTCGACCACCACCTAATCGATTGAGTTAAAATTTTTGGACAATCTTAGGTGTTGGCCTGGGAGTGTTCACTTTTCTTCGACAGTCATGGCCATGGGAGCCAAAGTTTTTAAAATTTGTAACATTGATATATATCTAGGCAATACGATTCCTGGAAATTTTGACTTTATATATTTTAATTTTTTATGCAATTTTCATCCTCAAGAAATTTTCTAAAAATTATGGCAACTTTTTTACGTACGATCAACAGAAGTTACCTATAGAAAAAAGCCATATTTTGTCAGACAAAAATGGTCAAAAATGAGTTTTGTTAAAATCGTATACATAAGTATATGTGGGTATCTACTACTGTTTTCGAGAAAGAGCCAATTTTCAAAAGTACCGTTGTTGGACATTTTAGCGAGAAACATAGTATGCAGTCATTTTGAGCATGCTTACATTAACTCAACTATCAATTTTCGTTCAAATCGTTAAAACCATTTTCCAAAAAATCTAAATTCTAAAATTAATTTGTTTCGTAAAATTTGCATAACCAAAAAAAAAAAACCTCCTAGCGGAGAGCCCAACAACTCTGAATACGAAGTTTGAAACAAATCCGATCAAGCATTTAGGCTGCAGGCCTATGGGACAGACAGACATACGGACAGACAGATTTGCGAGACCAACTTTTTTGAGTTCCCCCATCATCGTAATATCAGAATTGATTAAAATCGCGAGTTCGAAATTTTGTACGAAAAGAATACATAGGTACATGTAGGTATCTATCTTTCTCTTAATACGTAAGTATACGAGAAAGTTCAAAAGTTATAGAATTTACGAGCATAGCCCGTGCACACTTCGTGGTGCAAAATTATGGGCACGCCCGGCCCCTTTGTCCAATTTGGATCAAACCATCATTACAACCATCTCGAGCCAATATCAAAGATTCTCTGAAAATTTGAGCTAAATCGGTGCAAAACTTTTCGAGTTTTTGATGCATACACAAACCAACATAACAATTTTATATAAGTAACTATGCAATATGCATATTTGTTTTAAATTTAAGTACATATGCACGCAAATTTGAACCAACATACGCAATTGCAGGACACACTTTTTTAGACTTCTGACTGCGGTATACGAAAATCCTAAAACTACGTACGAAAATGTTATTTGTAAACGTGCTTGGAGATAAAAAAAAACTATGCGGGTACCCGAAAAAACGTGGGTACCCGAAAAGGAGCGGGTACCCGAAAAAACGGATACCCGGAGTAATCGGGTACCCGAAATTTTGGTACCCGGGAAATACCCGCAAATCTCGGGTACCCGGGTACCTGGGTAGAACCCGGGTATGCGGGTATTAAGAGCTCTAATGGTAATGTTATTTCAAACCATGTATAGCAGTAGCAGCTTGAAGCAGGCTAACTGTTATACTCATCAAAACAGTCAATGAACCATGGATTGGTCGATTAGCATCCAGATCTCTTGACCTAACCCATGGATATTATTATCTTTTGATATGTCATGAAAGAAAAAGTTTATTAGAAATAACAAGTCTGGATTTTAAGACAACTTGATCATTCTGTAATTAGAAGGCCTGAACTTGTTGTCAAAGCCAAGCTGTCTGTCTTTAATTCGGTGTTTGTTCCATCTTTTAATCCTATGAGATTTGGGTAATGACTGAAAAGAAAAGATCGCGGATACGAGCCGCCGAAATGAGATTTCCCCGTCGTATTACTGCTTTGACCCATAAAGATAGTGTAAGGGATACCTACCAGAATACGTGAGGAACTCAATGTTGAGCAGCTACTTCTCCGGACTGAGCGGTCTATGCTCTGGTCGTTTGGTCATGTTAAACGCATGTTACCAACCGGGATCCCACGACGCAACGTGTTATGAAATCCGTACCATCAGGTAGCCGTCCTCTATGTAGAATTGTAGACCCAGGATATGAGATAAGTCCACAATCTCTTCTCTATCCGTATGGAGATTGCTCTTGTTGATTTAGAGTCGATGGTGGTGAATCGAGAGTTATGAAGGGTTCACTTGAGCAACATACGCTCAGGATTTGACGGCCGTTAAGCTGTAATCCGAAATGTGACAATGTATTTAAATCCTATACAAGGCACTTTGAACAATTTTTATAAACATTTTTCAACCCAAAAAGGTCTTCTTGAGGATCAGTAATTCTAAAGCAAGATGAGCACTCAAGTGGTGAGCATGTCACGTGGTGAGAAAGTGTCAGTGGTGTCATTTGGCGTGGGGAAGAAATGGCGGCGAAGTGGTTTGAAAGTGGTTTAATGCGAACTGAAGTACCAAACAGCGTACAACATACGGTGCCACCGAATCATTAGTTCTAAAATGTCGGCCTTCAAAGGATTAAGATGCCCTTTTATGTGTACAACTTGCTAACCCAAATGCTAAAAATTAGAAGAAGAAGAAGAAAAAACACTATCCTCTCGGGCAGAAAAATAACAAAATTGGAATTTGAAGCTTTTATAAAGAGGATTTGCAGTTGCTATGCAAAGATCCATGTCGTCATCGGCACCAGAGTGGCATCACGCGCCACCTTCAAAATACCACGTGGTCTCCACCTTGATGCGCGTGTCTTCATTTTTTAACACAGGCTTTTGTGATTCCATCTGCCACTTGGTCACCACACCACTGCCACGTCATTTGCTCACCACTTCGCTGAAGGCCTTTCTTAAGAGTTACTATTGTGTACACAGAATTTTGTTGACCATTTTTGTCTGACAAATGACTGGGACACACTGTATATTGGCCCGAAAGCTATATACAGTGACCGTCAAAAGTGAGTGAACACCAATGCGGTTTTCATTTGTCTTTGTAGTTTGGAATTTTTTTTTAGATACCATTTATAAAGTATTTTTTGCTGTCGACATGAAATATGCTTAATTATTGTTACTAGGCTCACCCAGTGGTCGAAATTCGACCACCATACATTTAAACACAAAGCAATGCAACATGCATGTAGAACGACAAAAAAAATGAGTATGTGCTTCACCTTTATTATGTACATAAGCACTCTATTGAGGTGAAACTTCACAACAACTGTTTTGTTTTGCTTTGCTCTGCTTTGTTTTGGTTTGTATTGTTTTGACCCACTATAAACCATCCATTTAAAGAGGAAATAAATAAAATTCCTGGAACTTGATTGCTGCGCCATTTACCGGGTCCTTAACCATCCAGGGATCCCCTCAAACACACACACCAAATTTCAGCAAAATCAGTCCAGGCGTTTAGAAGGAAATAAATAAAATTGCTGGAACTCGATTGCAGCGCCACCTACCGGGTCCTTAACCATCCAGGGATCCCCTCAAATACACACACCAAATTTCAGCAAAATCAGTCCAAGCGTTTAGAAGGAAATAAATTGGAACTCGATTGCAGCGCCACCTACCGGGTCCTTAACCATCCAGGGATCCCCTCAAACACACACACCAAATTTCAGCAAAATCGGTCCAGGCGTTTAGAAGGAAATAAATAAAATTGCTGGAACTCGATTGCAGTGCCATCTACCAGGTCCTTAATCATCCAGGGATCCCCTCAAACACACACACCAAATTTCAGCAAAATCGGTCCAGGCGTTTAGAAGGAAATAAATAAAATTCCTGGAACTCGATTGCAGCGCCACCTACCGGGTCCTTAATCATCCAGGGATTCCCTCAAACACACACACCAAATTTCAGCAAAATCGGTCCATGCGTTTAGAAGGAAATAAATAAAATTTCTGGAACTCGATTGCAGCGCCACCTACCAGGTCCTTAACCATCCAGGGATCCCCTCAAACACACACACCAAATTTCAGCAAAATCGGTGCAGGCGTTTAGAAGGAAATAAATAAAATTCCTGGAACTCGATTGCAGCGCCACCTACCGGGTCCAATTGTGAATCTAAAGTTAAACCATCCCAGGGACCGTGCAAGTCGGTACGCGTGAAAGAAGTGAAACTTCTTGAAAAGTATCGGATCCTTCATAACACATCTATGAGTGGTAAGCTTCAATTTGGTAAAAAGAAAAATGGATTTTGTGTTCTTTAAGTAGGGTAAATGACTATCACAAGAAATCGGGTCGGCTTTTAATATTATAATAGATTTCGTTATCAAACTTTTTACGGATTGTTGGTTTTTTAGACTCGTTTCCAGGCTCTAAAGAAAACTCAATAGAACATCCGTGTTTACTCATTTTTGTCTACTCACGTATAGCATAGTGAACTGCGCTGGATACAGCTATCCACTAAAACTACCTCTGTCGCGTTCAAAGAACGGAATGTGTCTGCCTCAGTTAATCGCTGCTCCCACTCCAACTGCGGCTATGGACAGATTGTTCCCCATAATAGCGTAGCAAATTCGGAAGAAAGCAATTATTATTCTCTGGACCAGTCGGCAAATCTGGCCACTTGTCTATTCTAAACAAACTTTAATGCATCCAAAAACTATAATTACACCCTCCCCGTGCTTCAATTCAACAAAAATTTCGAAATTTTCATAAACCTTAAGGACTGACTAAGAGAATTGTATAGCACCCCGCAGAGGGCATCCGTCTTCCTTTTTATAGACGGGTATAAAACGGAAACAGGAATTTATGGAGGTATTTTCTTCCAAGGTCTCAACTCTAATATATCCTTCCACCTTTTCAATCACTGTAGCCTATTCCAGACGTAAATCATGGCGCTAAAGGAACCCTTGTCGTGGCTAAGGTTCAATATAATATCCGCAAGGATTATCATTATTTTTAACGATAGTTAAGCAGCGATTAAATCTTTAGGTTCGGTCACCTTCCTTTCCAAAACTGTCCTAAATTACTGCTTATTTCTCAACGATATGGCGGAACATTTCATTTCATTCATATTTTTTGTGTGCGATCCTATATGTACTGTACATTCCATGTAATTGGAGGGCATAACTTTCCTCTTGGAAGTCATGATAATTCTGCAACAAATACCTATGTAGCGATACCAGTGGTGAATCCATATTTTTTTTTGTTTGATGTTTACACCTTCGTAGGTACAGTTTATGTTGATCACACGACCCTATTTACTCATCGCTTATTTTGCATCCTTTGATAAAACAAAAAATAAAAGAATAAGACTTTCACGAAAAAAAAGCTCTATCTCCTTACAAATTACCTAATTATGAACCCACACAAACTAGCCATACTTTCCACCCTCAAATTCTGACTTAATCTCCTCTAATACTGGTCTATAAATAACACATTTATTACAAGTCCATTAATTATGAAAACCCAATTAAAGGACATAATCCTTTGTGGGTTGACATACAATATTATAAATTTGAAAATAGCCATCACATTCAATTGCCTAATTAGTTTCTAAGAGCGTCCATCTTAGCTTGTCTATATATAGGTATGTATACAATTTCTACCTCATCAATAGTCCCTTGCCACCCACAAGGCATCGGGGTATACCTTAGAAATACGAGAATAGCTTAATTAACTGAACCATCCCACTACCGCGAACCATCTCCTTCTCCATTCCTTGGCATAATTTGTTATTGACCGGTCAAGGTCGAACTCATCAATTGCATCAAATTCCCCAAAGCAACTCACGCAAAAAGCATCTGTATCTGTGTATACTGTACACCTCCGCTCCGTAGAGATACAATTTTCCATTATATTCAATATTATACCTCTCAAGCCTGATATTTTCATTGATTCAATTATTAACTTGTCCCCGGAACAGTCCACCCTATATAAAAAAAACTGTCCATTTCAAAGTAGTAGGCACTCTCAACCCCCATCCGCAGTCTCCGTCGACCAAAGTGGCACGATCTCAGACTAAATGCGTGTCGATAACATTAAAGCACTTTGATGGACCATCGTTCATCTCCATCCCCTACTAGTGTCAATTGCCATAAAGTCGGAATAATATCCGACAGCCAGAATGGAGGAATCTCTTTAGACGCCCCTTTTGTGAAAATGCCCTCTCGTCACCCCCACTCAAACCACATCATCCGCATCGCCATGCTGATGGGCGAGCAGGCAGCATCATCAGGATGTATCGAATTTTATGGCTTGGCAAATTTTGCATCACATTTCATTCAATTAATCGATGAAATCGAATTGCGACTCTCACAGTCGTCCATTAGCGGTCTTAAATTCGTTTTCTCGCATTAATATAGATTTGGATTGAGAGTCTCCTCGGCGATACATTTTTTCTTCCATCCCGTTGAAGATACAAATGTCAAAGTTCTCTAGCAGCAGCGCTTGGGTATCCTAATCAAATATTCGCATGCGAAGAACAAGACAGCAAATGGAAATATAAAAATGTCATAAAATGCAAATTACCTACACCCCCGCCGCGTCTTTGCAGTTTTACAAGGATACACTCTATTCCCATTCGAATTGGTGGAGTATCGGCGATGACAGGACATTTGCAAATGGCGCTCTCGTTCTATTGCGTATGTGAAAATGTTAATAAAATCACATGATTTATGACAGCCAGAATTGTGTGTCATAAAATATGACGAATGACTTGTACACAAGAGTAAGGATATGTATAAGGATATCCCTGGGTAATTTTTGTGAAATACTATAAGTCGACAGAGGTTTCTGTTTCTAATGTTGCCGGTGGAAGAGTATGATGTGTTGACATTCTTAAAATGCCCTGACTTTACCATAATTATAATGACCATCATAAACTAGACAATAGAAACAGGGACGTTTCATTGGAGGTGAAATGCGTATAATAAAATCGGTAGAGTTGTGCTACTGTGATAAATTATGTACATATCGTCGAAACTTAAATGCCCTAGACGGCGGCGCTACAAAATGGTTGTACCAAGTTCATTGAACTAGCCAACAATTTAGTTGTGATTTTGACTTGGAGGCGGTGGTGTAGGAATTCCAAAGTCACATGAGGATACGTTAAATCTGAATCCTAGGCCTAGCTTCTTACAGACATTTTGTGTGGGAGTTTTATTTTTAGGTTAGTTAAGGTTAAATAGGGTGTGAGTTCATCACATTGGACTAGGCACCATATTGGGCCCATCGCCATCCCTGTGGAACCTTAAGGTCAAAAACCAAAACCACGTCGCCCAAGCAATTAATTTCCCTACAAAACTTGAAAAGTGTTTCAATTTTGTTTGTGAGGCCAACCTCCTCCAAGGTATTTCCTCCTGTACCGAGCAATAGCCTAACATTCACAGAAGAAATGTGTTATATCCTCTGCGACATGTAGGTTAGGTTAGGTAAGGTGGCTGTCCCAAAGACATACTTAGACCATAATTTTAATTTGGTCCATTGTGATACCACAGGAGGGGGGGGGGGGAGGGGTAATGGGAAGCGGCCAGAACGGTTCTTTGTGCCGAGCTAGTTCTGTCTTTTTCGGGTGACACGAAGGTTGACACATACCTTTCATCCCACTTTATGAGCTTGTTGAGGGCTGATTCCATGGTTTCACTCAATGTGTTCAGGAATTTAACCTGAACTAGAATGGCCACGTTATCCGCATAAGCGGTTACGCTAAATCCTGCTTTGTTGAGCCTTTCAAGTGTCTTGAGGAGAAATGACGAGATACTGATGGGTCTATAGTCTTTATGGTATGGCTTGGTCTACCTATGGGTATGAAAACCACCCATAACTCTCCCCATGCCATGGGTATGTAGTAAAATTTCAGCCAATAAAAATGTCCCTGATTCTACGTGGAACTATAGACGGGGTCTTTTGCAACATGGCTGGCAGAATGCCATCAGGGCCCGGCGCTTTGTACTGAGCGAAGGACATTATAGCCCAACGCACTTTTTTCCAAGTGAACAGGTGGTCTATTTCCCCTTCGATTGACAAGTCAGCGTACCTACTCATAATACCCATTCGGTATCGCAGCAGATGAAGTGCTACTTCCCGGAAATTGAGCTTCAACTAAAGCTTCTATAAAACTCACTCACTGCTTTCAGCCCATGCACCATTAGATTTTCTAATAAAGCTGGGAACTACCGCATATTTAGCAATCATTTTGCGAAGTCTGGAGACTTCACTGGTATATGCAATCGATTCACAGAAAAGCTTCCAGGATTTCCTTTTAGATCGCCTGAACAAGTACTTAAACCCTCTCTTAGTTTTATTTTTAAGATGAATAGAAGACATTCAACATTTTATAACAGACCCTTACTTACTACAGTCCGAGGTGCACCTGAGCCTCAACCAACACGCCTCTCCAGTTAGCCCGATGTTTGGCTAACCGCCTCCAGTTCGTGGAGATCGCCTTCCACTTGCGCGCGTCATCTAAGGCAAAGTCTTTCTCTACTGCGTTGACCCTTGGGGTTGGAATCGAAGACTCTTTGTGCCGGAGCGTCATGGGTTCCATTCGCTAATCATTCCCTCGACTGATACGTACTTTTCTGACTAGGTCGATGTCGCTATACATCTTGTAGAGTTCGCATTTAAATCTACTCCTCCAAAGCCCGACAATGCAAAACGGGACCGAAAATCACTCGACGAATCTTAAGATCGGAAAGACCAAGATGATCTTCGTCTGCCTTTGTTAACGTCCATCTTTCTGTGCCATAGGGAGCAGGACTATGATTATGAGTGTCCTTAGTGTTTCCTGACAAAGCCTTAGATAGGTCGATTTTAAGCGAGTAAAACTGAGAAGGGATTTTCGGTCTATCTACCCTTTCTTTCTCAACGAACCTTAAAATCTGTTTCGGCTGAAACGACTTAAATGGGAAGGCCTGTGTCCGTGCACATACCTACTCCTATTGATGATGTCCTAATAATCGATTTCGAAATTTTTGTACTTACGAACAATTTTCATTTCAGCCTTACCCATAGGAATTCCGAGATATCTGTGGAGCGATTATACAGACCTCAAAACTTAGTGAAGAAATGTTTTTTTGATGAAAGGAAGAAGGAAGTGGCCAAAAAGATTCTATGTGCCGGGCATTACAGTGAAAATTCTATTGCTATTTGCGAGTTTGGGTGTCCTACCTCGTTGAGAGGTTTAGGTGGTGACTGAAGCAGTCCACTCATATATAAGTTTGCATCTCCTGGTTGCGGCTTAATCTGGTCAAGGTGGAGGACGACCGTAACCTCCGTCTGCCTATTGACTCTGATAGACCGTGACTAAGGAGGGAGACTGGTGCGTGGCAGAAGTGGTTGATTGAACCAGTCAGCTTTGCTGCTTCACCAAAATTCAGTAAATGGATTATTTGTTGGAAAAGGATGGGGGTAACCGTAGCAGTCTGCCTCCCGTTTATTTCCTTTTTGACGACCAGTCCACATGACAGAGACTGGTACTGAGCAGAAAAGCTTGAGGGAGGGCAAAGGGGTGACCGAAGCAGTCTAACCCCCCGCCTATCACTTCTGACGGAGTCTGAAAATTGGACGTGTGAAGATGAAATTGACTGACGTAGACAGCTCTTCCCGTTGACGGTTAGTCTTCAGAAACAGACAATATATGTACTACTATATTAACGTGTGGGAATCGAGTGATCAAGACGGTTCGGCCTGCGGTAAATAAGCCCGAGTCCGTTTCCGGAGGCGTTGTCGTGTTGGAAGCCAAATAGTATACCCTCGTTTATAATCCGAATGGTGTTAGACGCTAAGAAAAATCTTAACACCATACTTCGGCCACATATCATAACTTTAGCGAGAATATCGTAGAATAATTCCGTGACTTGTGACTTATAATATGGGCGCAGTAGCGCAGTGGTTAGTGTGCTGGACTGCTGTGCGAGGGATCCCAGGTTCGATCCCCGGAAAAACACAAATTACATCTTAGTGTTTTTTTCTACTGCGCCACCTCTCGCGAACGTCTGACAAACATCCGAGAGTATAACTGTCCTGAAAAAGCTTCTCAATTCAGCCGTTCGGAATCGGCATAAAAATTGTAGGTCCCTTCCATTCGTCCCAAAAATAGAAACTCACACAAACGAATGGTTGCAAGAAGCTAGGCCTAGGGTGTCTACCGCCTGTTGCGCCACCTATTTATTTTATTATTATTATTATTATTTATTAACAAGTAAAATTAATTTACAATATTAATGACACAACAGCACTAGCTACAGGGCTTTTCGGCTGACCTATTTATTTATTTATTTTTTTAATTCCATGACTTTGAGATGGAAACTGGAAAGCTTGTATGAGGCGGCACCAATAATTCGACGTCGATTTGTAGTGGCCGTGTCTTATAGACACAAGCTAAGACTGCCTCCTTTTTCGAACAGACCGATTCAATTGTTTCCTTGGGGATCAGGCGTAAGGCCTTACCTCACGAGGGTTGGTATGAAGCTTCGGCTTACTCTTAGTCTATTATATGAACGGCTTAAGTTGTATGCAGTATGCGCAATGCGTACGGGCACGCTGTCTGGCTGCCCTTGAACCAATCGTTCCATTATTTGTTGCCAGATTGAGGTACCTACTGGGTTTTTAGCAAGTAAATCGTTTTTAGAGCATACAACACCTTTTTTAGAGCATATTTAAAGCGCTATAAACGGTTTTTTTAGAGCATATTTCCGGTTGCCCTAGTCATCAATCTTAAAATTGCACACCGAAGGTACATATTTATATCTCCAAGGTCCCTGGTATCAGACGTGTACACAGGGGCACATTGTGGTTAGTGTGCTGGACTACTATGCGAGGGGTCCCACGTCCGATCTCCGGAAAAACACAATCTATGTCTTAAGGTTGTTTCCACTGCGTCACCTTTAGCGAACGTCGGACAACCATCCGAAAGCATAACTGTCCTGTCTTCCCAAGTGGATATATACGGAGAATTGACTGTCAGAATTCAAAAACTATTCAAACAATCACTTAAAGGAGTCTGATGATGAATTAGTGTTGTAGTTCGAAATAGCTATCATTCCTACCAAAGTGACTGTGTCTACGAGTTGTTGTTAATGTAATTCTCTCAAACAATAATTCAGAGACTGAAATTCGACATAATTTCCCAACAGAATTTGTCCGGGTCAATCCCAAACAAGCGAGAATCGTTGTTACTCCTCGCTTCCCTACTCAGTGTCCTGTAAAAGCTTTAGAATAAAGCCGTTTGGAATTGGCATAAGATTGTAGGTCCGAAACCAATTCAACCCCTTCCACTTTTAATGTTTCCCGAACTTTTTTATACTCACAATAAACACTGCTTTGGTTTGATGATCTGCGAGTTGAAAACCGGCGTTAGCTACAGTTCCATCTGTATCCTTGCGGGGCTGTTTGACATCTTCTATCGTTTTCGTCACAATTACCACGGTGGTGTCATCTGAAAGCCTGAAAATTGGCGCTTCTCTTGGAATGGGTCGGCACAGAATTTCGTCATATACGTCATACGGGATCTAGGACCCAACCCTTGTGGAATAAAACCAGTTACTTCCTACACTTTTACTCTTTCATCCAAATCATAGAGAAGAAATCTATTCTCAATATATGATAAACTCAAACTATATGATCCCACATCTAAACTTTGATAGACCATTCTCCTGCTCGTTCCCGACGAACCCACAAAGAGGAAACCGATATCCATCTACATATTCTCTGCCGGTATATTCTCTGAAGAATTAAATATACACTGCTCAATCAGGCTTCCTGACAATAGCAGTGTCTTCCAAGCAGAGGTTCTGGCAATCGCGGAAGCGGCCCGTAAGGTGTCATTGTTGGCAATACCAAGAAATGATATTACCATTTTCATTGACAGCCAGGCGGCTATTAAAGCAGTTTCTGCTACTGAAATAAAATTAAAGTTAGTACATCGCTGCCGCGAAGAGCTAAAGGTTCTCTGCTCGCATCAGCACTCCACGGTCCTCTGCTGGGTCCCTGGGAACATTGACAAAGCCGGCAATGAGAGGGCCGACGAACTAGCAAGAAATCGGTCTGCAATGGATCATGATCTAGCACTGTAGTCGGTGAAGCCAGCACTCTGTAATCTTAGAGAGCGAGTGGAAAATAAAATTCGCATGAAAACCAACAACAGGTGGAAGGGGCTAACTACCTGTGAATTATCACGGAAGCTTTGGCCAAAATACGACAGTGGCCGGACCATCAAACTTCTACAGTTCGACAGGTCATCGCTGTCCAAATTGGTAGGGGCCCTAACGGGTCATAACTTCCTAAGTGTGGCACAGCAAAACATACCCTGCTCTGTCAACCCGTTAACCTAACCTAACCTAATCTATTCTCAAAGTTACTAAATTTTGCCCTGATGCGGATTGTGACGAGCTGGGCACTTATGCTTCGGAAGCCAAAGTCTGTTGGGCAAGGTCTTTTCCCGAATTATACTAATTATATTAGTCCGTTTCTAAATAGACGATGATCATGGTTCATACAAAACTCGACCTTGAAGATCACACAGTTCTTCACTTTTCTTGCGCTTTTCCTATCACATCTTACTTCCTTACTATCTCCCTTTATTTCCTACCACTACCTTGTCCAGGTTCTCTACCAATTGCTCGGTCTATTTAAGGTCCGGACGTTCGACGTGCGGATCCAACGCTCGCTGTCCTTATTTCGGTTGCTATGGTTATCGACATTTAGATCATCAATGTCCCAGGCTTATTCTTGTGTCTTAACACCATTTTTTTTGTTTTGACGGATGCAGCTGCAACCTGGACGGCTAAGTTCTTACTAAACCTCTTGGATGAAAATCCGGTGCCGAAGTAACGCACTTCTGGAATATGAGACCTGCTGTTGGCTCACAAAAGTTTCATTCGCCACCATCTCTGTTTCAGCTCCCTGACTAGTCCAGAAAATCCTTCATAGACCCCAGGTCCTAATACGTAGGTATCTCGAAGTATCTCAAGTAAGGTAGGTATATTTCATAAACTGTTGACGTTAATGCGATCGAATGAATTCAGCCGTCTTATTAGCTATTTCTGGGGTGGCTCAAAATTTATTCAAGGACAACCCTTTATGTCAAATGAAAAATGCATTACGAAGCCATAAGGACATGGACAAATAATTCGCCCAATTCCGCTGATTATTTACTATAATACTACTGTTGCTAAATGTGTGCTATAATTGCTTTAAGCCACCATCTAGGGTTCGCCAACTATGCCTGTTTAAATAGTTTCAGAAAGTCCATTTAATTTTATTAACGTCTAAGAGCGATGAACGTCTCCACGAAATGACCAAGCCTATTAGCGAAACTATATATACTCAACCCGTGATTCCCAGGCATTGTCCCATCATGTACCCAACCCAAATAAACCCGTTTTCAAATGCCAAGAGCTGGTAGTTCTATATTTATGCTCTCTGCCTGTCACCGAAAACATACAAAGGCTATACACAATGTCGTCCTCGCAATGCCATCGTGTGTTTACTTGATTTCCTGATGAAACGATGGCCATAAAACAACCACCCATAACATTACAAATGGTCGATTTCAGTCTTCCTCTATAGTATCCTTTGTGGAGTGTGGAATGGAACTCCATAACAACTGAAAGTCATGTTGTTTATGCCACCGTGTCGTGTAGAGGAAAACAATTTCGTTCCGTTTCGTTCGGTTGCTCTGTGCCATCACACAGGACACACAGCAGCAGCAGCAGCAATGCCGGCAGAAAAAGGCAAACCTGTGGTTTTATTTCAACCTTAACACACAATAAAGTCTGCCTATAACAGGCTTACAGCCCAGCTACCTAAGAGAGGCCACCCATTTTTTACGCCCACTTGCGCTGCGGTGACAATCGATATCAAGGACAACGACAGTGCCATTTGTATATGAACGCATATATGATTCGTAGAAATCCAGAAACCAGAAATGAGTTCTGCTGGCTCCAATAAAAACGAGCAGTGCTAAGTCCCACCTGGATGGAAGGCAATAGCAAAGGTGAAAGGTGTATGCGGTGAGCCTTTGCCAGCACAGGTGGTATTGTCAGAGTTGGTTGCAAGAAGAAAGGACTCTTGCTTTTATGGTTTCATAAATTGTAGTTTAATGGCTATAGGTGGCGTCATCTACTAAACGATAACGGAAAACGGACCGTCAGGTATATGGCCGGGTGGGGGAGAAGGGGAACTCCGCTCCAAAGAAGAAGTGTTGCTGTATAGCCTGGCGCCCGGCGCGCGGCGGAGTAACTAAATAATTTACGAGCACACTGTTGTTTTAAGGCTTCGAGACTTTGGCTTGGTTCTTTAAATTTAAATGTTCTTAAGATCTGGGATTTATCAGACGAGATAAACGAGTTATGTTACTCGGAGATTATCTTCGAATGATTTATGCAACTGTACGATTATAGTGGTCCTGGTGAAGAGGACACGGTATTATCGGATGACGTCATCTCTGAAGAGTTTCGCTTGTAGAGGGGACAAGTTTGTTTGTACATTAAGTTTGATTTATGTTTTCTACGTTTCAATTGAAAAGGGAAATATAGAGGGACTCGTAACGTGGGTGGAAGTTTTTGTAAGACTCCACAGGCGACACGCGAGGTCATGACCAGGCTGGTGGTAGAATCGATTGAACCAACAAAACGGTCTAGTGGGTTTCATGATTTATCTGATTTTAATAGCCGAACATTGAATTGTCGTAAATAAGATATTACTGCCATATTGTCATCCGCAGGATGGACGGCGGTGTAGACAGGGACGAACAGATCGAAGGCCGAACTTATGCCAACTTTCGTTAGTCTTGAGTAAATTTATTGCAGAATGAGATGTTTTTGGCTTTATTGTATGTTTTTTGTTTGTTCAAATGTAACAAATTCAAAACCTATACAATATATGTACGCGTTTAAAGCCATCTTCTGCACAGAATGTAGAAATACTTACAACTTTAGCCAACTCTTCCCTGAAGCAGGCGATTCAGATCCTTATATTAATCAAAGACTAAGTTCTTAAAGCCTTTCATGAGTGTAGGTTTTTTTACTCTTTGCTCGAATAAAAGAAACAGTGAAATACATAGTGGGTGGTATGCAAAATGCTTTCGCTCAGTCTCAAATCTCACTTTCTATAGCTTTAGCTCGTGTTCGTATGCAAAAAGAAAATGAGACAGATCTCAGAGACTGAGCGTTTGCTAAACGAATGAGACAGATCTCATGTTTTGATTTCTCGTATGCAAAAAACATGGCAGTGTCTCACAACAATGAGGTAAAGGTCATGAAAAGTCGAGACTAGAAATTTGTTGTCTCATTAGGTCAAATGGTTGCGTATTTGGACGTTCTCGGTGCCACTGCACAAAATCGGGACTTGAAAAGTGTTTATAGATTTAATCCGGTACAAATGAATTGAATAACTTATCACTTTTTGTCCAACAGAGAGGAATTCCGTGGAGGGAAAATAAGTATATATGACGTATTCTATAATTTTGTATTACCAAAAATTTTGTAAATCTTTCAAAAATTCTGTCGATATGATTAAAATTTGTTTTTTTTTTCTGTTTTTCAAAATTCTGGAAATGCAAAATTCTGTATTTAATTCATTGCAACTTCTGTAATTAGCAAATTATACAACATTTAAAAAAAAAAATTAGGAATGTATTTAAATGTATATTCTATGTTGGTATATTTATCAAAAATAGCAGAAACATAACCGAAACCCAAACCAGTAAACAAAGACATACTATTTATTAATTAATACAAAACTAAGTTCTTTTACATTTTTCTCAGAAAACCAGTGTGACTTATACATAATACAATACACATACATCGCATTTGTCTTTAAGCCTGGATCTGGGGTGGCATTCTATAAAAAACGAATCGACAACCGCTTTCGTTTTCACTAAACCTGTCTCTATCATACCTGTGACAATAGACAGAGACTGCTATTGTCGAAACGAAAACGTTCGATCGTTTTCGTCTTACATAATCTGGCCCCTGCTTTCATACGTGTATATGTTTGTAAAGCGAGATTTGTTTTTAAATTTTCGGTTCTTGCCTTTTTGAGAAGCTGTTGTCTTCAATAAACTGCACAAGAAAACTGTTATTTTCATCAATTGCACTCTTAATTGTTGTTTTCTCTTTGCTACACTCACTCTGTAAAGTTATCTTCGCAGAGACTGAGACAACGAACTGAGACAAAGGTTTCGCATACCAAATCGAGCTTTTGCTCATTGCAAACGCTCAGTTTCAATAACTTTCGCTTTGTCTCACAGCTCAACCTCATGAGACTGAGCTATTGCTTTTTGCATACGACCCAGTGTATCACTGGGTCGAAACTTCATAATAGCCTGTTTCTTATACCTCGCTCGTCGAAAGTTCCTTTAGGATTACTTCATAGCCTACCTCTCGTGCTAATGCCATTTCTCACTTTGAATTGCAGAAGCATATGCGATATGCTACTACACATGGACGTATTACTAAAAGCTTCTATAACTTGTTGTTATGAACTCAGACAATGACACCAACGCTGAGATTAAACGAAGAATAACTCTTGCCAATCGCTGTTTCTTTGGGCTAAGAAAGCAACTGAGTGGCAAAACCCTCTCTCGAACAACTAAAGTGTCCCTTTATAAGACCCTAATCATCCCAGTTCTACTTTATGGCGCAGAGGCATGGACTCTATCAAAAGCGGATGAGGCTACTCTTGGTTGCATCCAGAGGAAAATTCTTGGAGTAATTTTCGAAACAACGACGAATTGTACGGGCTGTACAGCGACATCGACCTAGCCAGAAGAGTGAAGGTCCAACGACGGCGGTGGCTGGGTCATGTAGAGCGAATGGATGTGAATGCTCCGGCCCGGAAGATCTTCGAATCCACACCCGAGGGACGGCACAGTAGAGGAAGACCGCGAGTCAGGTGGAAGGGGACCTTAACCCACTTAGCGTGAGAAACTGGAGACAGCTGGCCAAAGATCGTGCTGGCTGGAGACGCTTGTTGGTTGAGGACCAGGTCCCCGGACTGTAGCGCCACTTTAAGTAAGTAAGTTCTATAACTTGTTAGGAATTTTAAATAAAGTAGAAATTTACCTCCCATAGCGTTTTACTGATCCAATATTTGGTTTTTGGCATCAACATTTTTTTTGTCCATCCGACGACGGTATCTTTTTAAGGCAGTCGCCATTCAATCTTCGCATCTTCTTACTCGGATAACCCTTCGCTGGAGATTCTCGGACTCGATGAATATAATATTACCTCCAGGCCGATATGCATTCTCAGCGTTGTCATACTTATCTATTGCATCTCCGATACTGTATGTATGAACGATGCTCTGCTTTATTCATTTCGTGTTTAAGACACCTATAGGCCATACATGACCATTACTGAAATATATACCTACTGATTGTCTAAATTGAGTGCACAGGACGAAGGCGGGATTATGTTCGGATATCAATCAGTAAACCAGTCTCAGGAACTTTCTCCACAAACTTGAGTAGGTACACCAAACACCAGTTTGGAATTATTTTGAACTGCATTTTCGTTCAAAATTCGCACTCTTTCGGCAACTTATAATTTGAGAAATTATTTTTAAAGAGGCTGAAACCAATAATAGAGGCCCGGCAGTTAGTGCTCGCTCCCCAATTTGGGTTTAGAGAGAAACACCCGTGCATAGAATTGCGAGTATTATAGAAAAGGCCTTGAATACTACTAGAAGTTTGTTATGCCATTTTCTTAGATATAGAAGAAGCATTTGATAAGATTTGCCACTAAGAACTAGAATGAAAACTAAAAGGGAATCTTCCTAAAGTGTTTTATTCCATTTTTAAATCATTCATTACAGACTTTCTTAAAGGAGGGGTTAGGGACGGTTGATACAACGTGTATACTTACTTTTCGTGTTTTCTAAGATGCCCCGAGAACCTATGAGGAAGACTTCTGGAGGAAATGTGGACTTGTCAACATATAACTATGCTTATGACGAGGTGAAGGCAGGGTATTCATTTCGCAATGCGGTGGAGAAGCATGGAATAAATAACTGCTCGCAGTGCTCGCTTCTATTAATATTTATTTTTATTATTAAATTATTGTTATTAATAATAATAATAATAATTTCCCACGCCTCTTTACCCCCCAGATACCGCGCGAGCTGGGGTCCATTTTCACCGAATATGACGGCAGTCTCGGCTGCAAGTCATATCGGCACTATTTTTTATTATTATTATTATTATTATTATTATTATTATTATTATTATTAGTCTTTGAGAAAAACTCTTTGAAACTCTTACCATTACCATTCAACTCGATATAATTTCAAAGTATATACTTACCTATAATGTAGGTGCAGTTCGACTTCTGAATGCGAGGTCACAATTGCAAGATGTAAGACCCTTCTATTTGCCTCAAAATAATAACTCAAAGGGTTGGTTGAGATAGGTCCCTATATGGACCTGTGCAAAAACTACATATTTATTTATATATAATACTCATATTATAATGTTCCTAAGGAATGCAACATGTAAAGTTTATTTTAAATTTTTAGCAAAATAAGAATTGGTAAAAAAACATTGTGTATTTAACAAGAAGTGTAATTGAAAAAATAATTAACTATTTTTAATTAAGAACTATCATAAAAATAAGAGTGTAACAAATAAAATTCTAACAAAAATACGGACAAATTTAGTGCAGCTCTGGCTGTAGGAATTCGCAAGCTGAATATGTTAAATTATAGTTTTTTTTATAGTTAAAAATTTCGACTTCAGCTTGCGAAAACCTAGACCTAGAGGTCTGCTAAAGTGCACCAGAACCCGTGTTCTCCTGGGCAGAAGAAGTAAGGAGGAGGTGAAAAGTTCTTTGGCACCTTTGGTTTCGGTGCGGGAGGATGATTTTCTTGTTTTCCTTTTTGCACCTCGACCTTCTTCGCCGACCGCTTTTTAATAAATTGGGCCCCGTAATGGAGACCAATTGGGAGACCTATTAAGGCGCCAGAAATGGTGCTATTTGGCAGAAGGCTTGCCCCAACATGGGCGCCTGAATAGGTAAATTGTTTGAATATTTCTTAGGCATGTGAAATATTCGAACAACTTACCTACTAGGCCAAATAGGCATGTAAAGGTCAGGTCTCTGATGCCATTGGGACGTTTGCCGTTTTCTACGGCATGGTCCCTGGCCAAACCGCAATATTTTTTGGCCAGATTGGCCATCTAAATATCGCATAATTTTGGTTTTTTTTTAGAGGGGATTGGTAAAAAATTTTAAATTTTAGTACTTACAAAGTCTGTGCCAGCTGTCGTTCCCACCAGGTTGTTGGTAACACCGCGCATTTGTATGCGGGAGCACATTTGTTGGCGCTCCCGACCGCTTCTCAAGCTCTGGTTTTCGCCCGTCATTTCGCGCACTTTCTTGATCGCAGAATAGTATTTCTTGATGGTACCTGGCATGGGCATGTTGTCAAGGTTGAGCGTCATCTTTTTGCAGCTTTTGTTGTCCATTTTGCTGGTTTTTTGTTTATTTTCTTGAATTTTGCTTTTTGTTGATTTTTTCTTGACTTTTCTCTGTCGTTTGTTTTTGTTTACTAATTTTCGTTTGACAACAAAGTCAAGGCCTGTTCGATTTATAAATCTATAAATATATATAAGAACTGTTCAGTTTAAGTTGTTTGAATGTACATTCGAGTAGATAGTCATAAATGGCTTAAAATGCCAGATAAAATTCGCTAGGACCCACGCAAGACACTATGATATTGATATTGTTTTTGAACAGGCATCATTAAACCGATTCCATGATAGAAATTAGTTAAAGCTTTCAGTTATATTTTTGAAATTAGTTTTTATGTAGGTACCTACGAAGTAATCAGTATTTGGTAAAAGCATTTGGGTCAACAATAAGACTTGATGTTAGTCATCATTCCTTCGATCGGCTTTAGGGTTTCAGGTTCAGGACCCATGTATTTCAAACATCCCACAATATTATATACATTGTGTGGTATTCAGAAGTTTAAAGCAAGGCGCGCATTGAAGTAGTGTTGGAATGGTACGTGACACAGCAGCGTGGTGCCGCTCATTCATTACTTTTTTAAATGTTGTCCTCATATCATGAAGATGCTCTTTTATTTGAACAACTTGCCTAATCTGAATGCTACCAACCAGGAGAAGAAGAAAAAACAATAAATTTGCAATTTTTAACGCTTATAAAAAGAATTTTAAATTGGACGACCGTAAATTTAAACTTTTCATTCGAATGAAGAGAGTGACATTTTGCAAGTTACTGACAAAATTATTACCTATGCTTCAAAAAATCAATACAAACTTCAGGAATTATGTATCTCCCGAAGAAAGACTTCTGGTAACATCGCGGTTAGTATAAAATAAAAAATATTAAGAGACAAAATTCACGTCTATCCACGTAACCGGCAGCTTGCCAATCGAAAATTAAACTAGTTCGATATTTATGGCATCAGACTAACATCACGTCAACTGCAAAATACCACGTCACCCGTTTGCATAGGCTTTGGAGATTTCACTGCCACGTCGGTCGGTCGCTAGGCAATAACCACTACAGTGTCCGACTTGCCTAAATAATGTTGAAAGTCGTTTTCGGTGTCAAATATGCATTAAAAATATGCATTAATGGTCAAGGGTGAAAAATGCTTGTCTACCACTTAAAACCAAACCAGTGTCGGCATAGGTTAGGTTACGTTATGTTAGGGTGGCAGGCCGCACCAAGTGTATAGCCTCACTTAGGCCGGAGATGATCCATTGTGATACCACAGGATCGATTGATCTCACAACTACACGTCGAACCAACTGGAGCTAAGAATAAAGCGAGTTCGACGAGATTGTCGAAGAAGCATTCTCCGAGATGTAGTCTTCTGCCAGATGATCGGCCTGGACACGTACCTGGGAAGCGAAGAATAGTCTCTCTTCCTCCTCGGTCATGCAGCTTCTACAGAAATTGTTGGCAGTTAGGCCCAACCTGAGAGCATGCCTGGCAATAATGCAGTGTCCCGTAATGACACCTACTAATGCGCTTATAATAGGTATGCCATTGTCGTTGGCTTACTCCTTCGTCTATTCGCTGAGCCATTTTTGACCATTTTTGACCATTTTGTATTTTTCTAAAGTCACTTTATCCTCAGTAAATAGACCTTAAGTGTTAAGAAAGGGCCCAAATCGTTGCAAACTTATCAGAGAGTAATAAAGAGTTCTCCCTTTAATAGGAACCGGTAGATGTTAAAATTTAATTTAATTGAATAAAACAAGTGGTGTTTGACACATTGTCGAATTTTTAATTTTATTTGGAGAGCCTATCAATGGAATAATGTGTCGAGTATGACATTGCCCAAATTAGTACGCGGAGATTCAATTGTCGTTGAAGCTGGCTGAATTTGAACGATGACACTGGCTATGCTGACATTGAAGGCACCGTTCGTGTGCGTGTTATTTGCATAGACCTGCGACTTGAGCAGAGTCCATAATGGCATCAGTGCTGTGGCACGTCCTGGCTACTTTGATTGGTTCAACAACGGCGAAAGTATAAGACCTGCCAATTCTATTATTACGACTAGAACTATTTAAATAAACGACTTAAAAGTGCAATGCGAGCTTCGTTTTATGCAGAGGGATTCCTTACAGTCAACTATAGGCAAGACGTTGTTGGTAGAATGATGTTTGTTTGGAGTATTCCAAGTTCCTAAGTTTGCGTAGTTCCTGTAAATTTGATCACAGGTGTTCTTACAAAACAACACAAACAAATCTCAGAACCTCAGAACTGAACTGTCACTCAAACAAAACAAAAATTATTTTCAAACAGAAATTATTTTCAATCAAAAATTTGTAACGAAATTTATCCTCAAATGGGGTGGAAGAGACCGATGTAAATATCCCTGGTGGTGGTGGTGATGAAGGATGTGGGCTGGGCGATGTTGCGGGTCATATGCGGCTGATATTGATGGTTCCAATGATGCGATTATAAGAGATTCTCCTGCGTGGTGAAATTTCCTTCTCCGTTGTACCATACTACCATTGAACGGACGTTAACGACAGTAGTTGTTGATGGCAGATAAGGTGTCGAAATCGGTGGTGGGGTGGTTTTATTCTGGGTGATGGAGTTAGGTGAATGCCAAGATTATGACGATTCTGATGTGGACGTCAACTGAGTCGGTCGTTGTGTAACTGAGCCTTTGGATCATACGAGACAAGTGGACATATTTTTGGCGGTCTGAACATTTGCACGTGCGGAGTAATCAACGTGGTGAAGTTTCAGCTATGCTTCTAATGCCGTGCAGCCGGGAAACGTGCATCGCGACGGGTTGGATATTCTCGATTATGCATTTCCCGATGGCTTGGCGGTCGGATACTCGTATATCGATTTCAAGGGAATTTATTGTATGATGGAGAACTTGCGAAATCCGATCCCTTTCTAGGCCAAAATTCCATTCGCCTTTCCTTCTTAGATTTACAAGTCAGCTCGGAATGCCATAAGAGTGGCGGTGCCACTATTCTAAAGGACTTTTAAACCGTATTTTAGAGTACTGAAAATGAATATTATATACCAGAATGGTAATATGCTTTTCATCTACTGTTGGCTATAATAGACGATAAAACTACGCTATTCCTTGTTCCCCTTGGATCTCTCGCCGCTCATTGCATATGAATCGCAAATTCTCCCTACTAAACCACACATCCCCAATGTATATCCAAAAATTGATGAATGGTTCGGATCTCAAATAAGACTGATCTAAAATACTGGGTTCTTTATCTGTGATATAACACTTCAGTAGTAATGACAGAGGTATGGGTAATTTTACCAACAAATTGCATTTTTTCGTCATTCGATATGATTTTAAGAAGTCGACTATCCTCAAGAGTGACGACGAATCTGGAATCATTGAACTTAAAGGGTAGGCAACTAATGTGTATAATATTTGAGAAATCAAAAACATATAAAATCCTTGGTAGTTTCAATTTAGAGGACAGCAGCTGTGACTTGGACAAATAGGTACGATCTGTAGAGCAAAACAGCGTTAGCCTGAAGAAACGTCGGGTCAATTTTCAAGAATAAAGTTTCTGGATTCGACCAAAACCTATTTTCATTTATTTCATTCATTCATTTTTAATGGCCCGCTTATCCATTAAGTGGGTCGCGGGTGTAGGTTGCTCAAGTGGATACCCTCCATAGCTCTCGATTCTCCGCCATCGACTCTAAATCATACGGGTAGAGGAGAGATTGTAGACTTTATCTAACCATCCGCCTGCCTGATTGTACGGATTCCATAGCACGTCATGGGATCCTGGTTAAAAAGGTATCTCTGTAAATAAAATCGGAATGACCGACCAAAAAAAATTTTAAATGTAAAAGAACTAAAATAGTAGATATTATTACATGCGTTAAAATAACCAAACGTTATTAGGCAAACAAAAAAGCACAAAATAATTAATATTCAAGAATACCTAGAACGCAGGCGTATACGTACTATTTATTCTATGTATTCGCCCACACGACTAACATTTAAAAATTTGATTTCCTTTTCTTTTTTGTTTTGTTTTTTTTTTGTTTCTGCTCTTAATACATATAATATATTTATTGTTCGCTCATATATAAAATCATATATAATAGATAGAGTAATTAAAACTCACTTACCCATATTTTTTTATTTTTTTTTTTTTTGTATACCCTCTACAGGAAGGTATATTCACTTTGCTATTACATTTATAACGCATAGAAGGAGTCACCGGAGACCCAATAAAGTATAATAATATTCTGAATCAGGATCACATTCTGAATCAACTTAGCCATGTCCGTCTGTCTGTCTGTTGAAAACACGATAGCGTCCAAACGAATCAACGTAGGTGATTGTGAGAGGACTTCTTTTTATCGTCGTGAGGTTGGTATTGAAAATGGGCTATGTCGGTCAGGTGACAGGCGCTGTGACTTGTGAGGAATGTATCTGCACATTAACATCCAGCAAAACAGACTTTGGATCGAGTTAACTATCCGTCGCAGTCAGAAATATGTGAAGTCTCCGGAAATACATTGCCGTTACAATTGGCCTGATTCTCTTGACACTAAAAAATAAGTTGGTCGATCATTTATTTGTCTGTGATTTGAGACGAAGAATGCCGGGTATTACGATTACATGCCTTTTAAAAACGATTTTTCCAGACCGCAACTTCGGTCAACCATAGTGGTCAATTCTTCGGTTTATTCTAACAAGTTCCGCAGGACACAGAAATACTTACATAATTCCTATATTGATAGTTAAAATGTTACGTATACGCCACCGCATATTTAAAGAACCGACATTGCTGCTATGAGAGGGGCTAGCATAGTTCAAATTAATTTGATGCCGCTACAGGGATGGATCTGAGACGCTATCAATATGCACATCGGTCTCCGACTTACGATGAGTTTTTTTTATCCCTTTTGGAATTAAAAAAAATCCTTCTTCGTATAAAATAAAACTACATAATAGCACAAAACTGTCATATTTTTATTTTTATGTTATATCCTACTGTTGGTTTCTTTTCACAAAATCAGTGAGCCGTCTGATTAATTATGGAATAATACAAATTTCATTCAAATGACTGCCTCGGCTGGCTTGGCAGTAGGACATCGATCGTTTCGATCCTTATTTTACGAATAGCTTGATACCAAAATCGTCTCGGGATTGTTCGCATAACATCGACTGTTAGTACTGCCGTTCTGAGAAAAAATGGCGCGAATGACATGATTCATGAATTGAGTCAGCCACATATTTGCAATCGTTAGACACTGCCTTATTTTTGGATTTCAAGGCATATTTCCAACTGCAAATGGCTGAAAATTAAGAAAGCAAATGGGTACATCCACCAAGTTTAGCTCTATTCCTAAGTAATAAAAGCTTATTTGTCATTTCCTATCTATGTTAAAAAGGCCCATTTGCCTAAATTGTCTGGCTATGTGACTCTTGCTACTGTCATATACGATTTTTTTGGTTAATACACACTTTTTCACTACTAAACCATCTTGTGCAAAAGCTGCCTAATTGCCTACGCAGAGACATATTTGAATATAGGATTTTGCAAGGAATTTTGTATTGTACTGCTGAGTGAATTTTATAGTTTGACGAAATCTTTGAAGTGAATGGTTTAAGAAATTTATTGCCCTCGTTGTAACTAAAGCAAGGGTGTCCAACCATTTGTTTCACTGGGCCACATTGGAAGACGACATGGTATTTTGTGCCACAATTACATTACCATAGCTGGAACAAAAACCACATACCACAGTTTCGCCTAAAATTGGGTTTGGTCGGATCGGCCGTCGGCGGTCGGTAACATATAAATCCGTATAGTTCTCAAGTTTTTCATCCGACATGTTGGTTCTAATTTTACACTTCGTGTGTTTCATTGCTGAATATAGTTTTTCACATAATAATATCTATGTACGGGTTTTCAAATAACGCATGACTGTACAGTTCAGAGTAATTATGTCTGGGCAGGTTTGATTTATAAAACTCCAAAAAAGGGACGTGATCAAATTTCTCTTCAAGTTGAATGGTAGATTGCAAATCTATCCAGTCCATTTGAAAATGTGTTTTCAGCATAACTAATCGACTGAAAATGGAGTCGAAAAATGCAAAAATTTTGAAAAATTATATAATATTGAAAAGTAAGCCTGTGTATTTTTTCCAATTTTAGGAATATGTTTGGACAATGTGTTAAAATGTCAAAGTTGAAATATCGCTTTGAAGACGCGAAATTACCAATAGTGCTAAGTCTGTAAGCCAGTTGGCATCTTCAAGTTCTGCCACAGATTTTTATTTCGATGACATAAGTTCCTCATAAAATCATTTTAACATCTGTTCTAAAAGTATACGATATCGCCATACTCAGCATCAACATTTTTGAGCAATTCTTTGAATTGGCGATGATTCAATCCCTGGGCTCTTATAAAGTTCACAGTCTTGCTTGACGACGACTTGCATAAAATGATCCATTTTTAAAGCTTTTCCGCATTAATTTTCTTGGGTTTTGGGCAGCAATGGCACCGACTTTTATTCATTTTAGAAGTCCCTCTTTTTACAGATCATAGCTAGGGAACCGTCCGTAACTACAAAATATATATTTGAAATGACAAAGAAAATCACGTTAATGTGTTTTTAACTGCTTCATATAAATCTCTTGTATTGACGTGTCTTTTAGTGGGACTAAAGAATCCATTTATTCAGTTCGACAATATTCGTCATTAATACCTCTAATAAAAATGGCAAATTGAGCAGTATCAGTACAGTATCATCAGTACTTTCATCCATGGCTAAAGAATAAAATTTAAAATTACCAGACTTTACTTTTCAAAACCTTTTCGATAGACTTGCCAAGACCGTCAATTCTCCTGGCAATAGTTTGATGATACAAACTGATTTTATAAATATCACCGTTCTTGTGTGGGAAAATCAGATCTGCAACGCTTTCCATGCATTCCTTCATAAACTCGCCACTAGAAAATGGTTTCAGTCACTTCACTAGTGTAGTGTGTTCACTGGGCTTCACAAATGATTCTGTCTGAGTTGTATTGCTGCTTGTGTGGTTCCCATCTTGCTCAAACCGTATATAGCTGTCCCAAGTCCAAAACGTGGAAAAGTGGGCCGCTACTCTAAAATCTACACCAATCAGTGACAAGTTCAGGATGTAAGACTATGTGTAGATTTTCCGAGCCTCATATACGGCAATTAGGATTGTTTATGCGCCTCATCTGAAAAAATGATTATTTGAACAAAATATTAATTTCGAGCTGCTCTTAAGCCCCAACAGTAACAGAGAAGGGAGGGGGGGTAATTTTACTTCATATCCTTAGTGCTTAGTCCATGGTATTTTTCAAGTGAATAATACGAGATCTTTATGCAAAATATGCTGAGATCCTTGACTCGCTGATGTTCTAATGTTTATTCGCACACTTTCCGCAGAAATTGCAATATTTCCCATTGAGTGCACAGGACGATGTCGGGATTATGTTCAGATATCAATCAGTAAACCAGTCTCAGGAACTTTCTCCACAAACTTGAGTAGGTACACCAAACACCAGTTTGGAATTATTTTGAACTGCATTTTCGTTCAAAATTCGCACTCTTTCGGCAACTTATAATTTGAGAAATTATTTTTAAAGAGGCTGAAACCAATAATAGAGGCCCGGCAGTTAGTGCTCGCTCCCCAATTTGGGTTTAGAGAGAAACACCCGTGCATAGAATTGCGAGTATTATAGAAAAGGCCTTGAATACTACTAGAAGTTTGTTATGCCATTTTCTTAGATATAGAAGAAGCATTTGATAAGATTTGCCACTAAGAACTAGAATGAAAACTAAAAGGGAATCTTTCTAAAGAGTTTTATTCCATTTTTAAATTATTGATTACAGACTTTCTTAAAGGAGGGGTTAGGGACGGTTGATACTTGATACAACGTGTATACTTACTTTTCGTGTTTTCTAAGATGCCCCGAGGAACCTATGAGGAAGACTTCTGGAGGAAATGTGGACTTGTCAACATATAACTATGCTTATGACGAGGTGAAGGCAGGCTATTGTAGCGTGACACTGCTTTTAATTTAATTAAACACGAAAAATAAAACAATTTTTCCATACTACACAGTTCATAGATATTTATTTTAAATTTTTCAAAATATAACTACCACTATAATGTCTGCATAGACATGGCGCACGCATCCCCGGTTAAGCCGCTGTAAGTTTCAAGGCGCCACCTCGTAAACGAGCGGAGAATTTTCAGGCTAGGAATTTTCGATGACTATAAAAAGCCATGCGCAGTCACGCATTTCCTCTTTCATCTGAAATTGGGTGCCGCGTGAGTCAAAGCGAAGTCAAAGCGAAGTAACACTATAATTAAACGTGTCAGTGAGTTTTAGCAAAAAAACAAACGTAAAAAGAAATCAACCAAAACTACATATAGTGATTTAGAAAAAATATTCACTTAATTTTTATAAAGATTTATTCAAATCCAAGTCCGAAAACATCAGTCGTAGGAGGTAAGCTGTTGAATTATAGTTAAAGTGGTCTTATTTTATTAAGTTGTGTGTTAATTTATAGCGCCTCGCGTTCTCGGCATATACGAGCATATATAAAACGCTCCCGCACTTAGAAGTGACAGAACCAGCGCATAATATTATTCCCGCCAAGTACCAACTACACCAGGTACGGGGTAAAACGTCGAGTTAACCCCCCCAAAATCGCTTCATTACACGTCGGACTCTTCGCCAACCAAAACGTGTCCAGACGAATCAGCGAATCCATCAGAAGGTTACTCACGTCGTATCCCCCTTCTTCCGTATTCACCCGTAAAATAATAAATTACGTACCACGAGTTCTAACCTCTTCTACATAGAAAGTGCGAAAAAGTGCGTGCACCCAACGCGGCGTGTCCTACGACCATTTTGTGAGCCACGTGGATTTCAGTTACCACCTTAAATTATAAATCATCGGTACGGACATTGACTGAGAGACAATTAAATCGCATCTTGCATCAAGCTTATCACCATCGAAGCGATTTCCAATATATCAATCGAAGCACCACCACCACCACCCTACACCGTGCTACCACAGACCATATATCTACCCAAGTGGTAAAACCAAAATACGCTGCGACACCTCGACCGATTGACAAGCTAGGCTGCATGTTAAAGCGGCCAAGCGACCAGCCACCTTCGTCAGCAAGAGCCCGGACAACGTCCGAGATTAGGAGCATGCTTACGTGTGCATTTAATTAGAATTAGGTTTAGTTTTAATTTTAGTTTTAATTTCTTTCTTTTCTTTATATCATCTTTGAATAACTTAAATATAAGCGAAACACAGGTAATGCCAATCAAGAACATACAATACATATAAATTCTAATCCTAATATTTTCAAACAGCTTCATATCAAATTCATGCAAACATTATCACAACAACAAAACATCATAATTAGACAACCAATTGTGCGCACAAGCGGAGTCAAGAACAACAGAAGCAGACACATTTTTAACAACAACATTCATACACAATAAAAAAAACGAATTAATTAAATGCAGATAACAAACGTAAGTCATTTTAAACAATAATTGTATATTCTTTGGCATTTTTTCTTAATTTTTAAACAATAATATCAATTAATAGTAATACACAAATTTTAATAGTTTCGCCTACCTAAATAATATCCTAAACTACATACATATTAGCTACTTATATATCTATATCATAATATAATACCTACTTACTCTACATAGTGTTTAAGGCCCTTACGGCGTGAATTTCACATAGATTAATTTACATGCACCTAAGATTGGATTATAAAGCGTGTTACATTTCATAATCTGAAGTTGAAGCCAGGTTGCAAGATTCATTGCAATTCTATTATCTTCATCGCATTAGTTCGAATAGATTCGATAAGATAAGATAATAATTTATATTGTTATCGCGCTCTTTAATGGCGTTTAATTTATTAAGAGAGAGCACTGACTCTTAATTTTGGAAAATTTTCTTTTGTTTATAATATGAATAAAAACTTTTATTTTGTTAATATTTAAACATCTCTTTCAATTATTGAAATGATGTGGTAATTCTCTTTTTGTGCGATGGAGAGATGTGAAGGGTAACAACATCTTCATGGGATAGAGCGTAACGTAGTCAATTTAGGGGCCCTCCACTACATATATTCCGGCATGGAGAGGCCATGGAGCTAGTGACTCAGGTCATTAGTATAGGGCGGGTACAGCCGATGAACAGTGAACGAAATATTATACATTTCGATCATTGCAAGGTCCATAAGATCTGACCTAACAATATCTCTAATACTTTTCACATTTTCCTTATCTCTTTCTTCTTTTTCTAGTCAATAACTCTTCCATTTCCCATTTTTTTTAAAGCTTTCTATTTATTTATTTTATACGCTAATCTTCGTGATTGCGACTTTCTATCGGACAGACATTTCAAAAGTGCTGACAATATCACTTGAAAGTGACTTCACCCAACAGGTTCAATATCTAATAGATATTCTGGCACGATTTATTTTGTACCTATGGTAGTAGCAGGAAGAACCCCCCCTCCGACGAGCTTTTGCCCGGCCTTCCGCAAGCGTGCCACCATCTGCTACAGGGAACTATAACACCCCCCACCCTTCAGGTTACAAGATTGGCGCCCAACGTCGTGTGGCCCGCGATAGAAATATTGCACCCCACTCTAAGCAACTTAATATCAAAATTTGGAATAGCCAGCAGCACATAAATTCTATCACAATTGGTTGCGAATACGAGTTATCTTGCGGATACTCGTATAGTTAGCTGCAAAACAACAAGTCAGCATTTATTTAAAATTTGTATGTATTTCTAATTCGTATGTATGTAATTGTAAGTACCCTTTAGCATAACTTTCTAGGAGTCCAGTTTTTAAATGATCATAGATCATATAACTAGTTGCACTAGAACATTATAAGGCTTCGGTGTCGACAATTACATACGCGTAAATGATTACGGATGTTCATCTATGAGTCTTACCATTAATGTTAATTTAGTTAACTAGGTAATTAGCCATAGAAAGATGCCATATCAATCTTCATAACGCACGGTCATAAAAACACCTTTGATGCATACTGCCTGTCTAATTTCCTTTCCGTTTCTTTTTTTTCTATCTCAACTACGTTACGCACAACATTTCATGTAAGTTACCTAGATCATCTCAATATCGCCAAAGTATTAAATAATTGAAACCCTTATCATAAAACCCATTATAACTTAATATCAAAACATCCATTATAAAACACTGCTCGCTGAAATCGCGTTTCCAGTTTATTTTGTTTGTTTCTTAATTCATTCCTCTCTTAAGTTAATCGATATTATCAAGTTCATTTCATACTTAATTTAAATCATGAGCGAGAAGCAAAACAACGGTGCTATCTCAAAGAGGCGAAACCTAGTTTTCGACACCAACCGACAGCATATTATGCAAACCCGAAATCGAGCAAACAACGGTGACGCTCACATCAATCAGTCACGCACTCACTCGAGTTTCACAAATCCTGTTCAACACTCTCCTCCTCAGCATGGAATCATGGCAAACAGAAGCTGTGATCGCTCTCTGAATTTTGACTCTAATCTCAATAGAAGTTCAAATGAAAATAGAATACGCAATGAATCTCTGCTGGAGAGTCTAGTGACGTCAGTTGTAATCAGTCCAAGAAATGCAATTTTTAAAGGTTACTACTGGTTCAGTTACTACAACCACAACCGCTACTTCTTCGCTCCCTATCATGTCTCTCTTCACTGATGGTGATGACACAGCTGATCGTAATGGATTAGATTCCAATGACACGGCTGGTGCATATGGCTTGTCCTCTGCTGCGAGAAATGTAAACAATAATTTACAACAGCATTCCACAACTGGTAATCTCCACTCGCATATTAAGAGTGTTGTTGACGCTAGCTTAGCTAATATGCAAAATGCACTTTTAAAAGATATACCAAATTTAATTAAACGCAATATGGAACAGAGTATGAAAGATTTATTAATTAGTGTCCCTCAAACTCAAAGTATTCCACAATCACAGGAGAGAAGTTTTAATCCTCCCTCAGTTCCCAATTTTTCTAGTTTGAGTTATCGAAATCAGATGCCAGCGGATAATTACGCTGCGCGATCGAACTTTTCGACTCAACATCGGTTTGATAACGAAAGATTTTCTAATGAATATTATGAGGCTTATGACCGTAACGATAATAATAATGCATCATTTAATCAAAACTATAGACGACCTAATTTTGATCATCATAATGAAAGACCCATTCGTCGAAGTTTCGAGTTGGATCGTTGGGGCATTCGATTTGATGATACGTCCAAAGGTATGTCCATAGAGGATTTTGTTTTTAGAATCGAAGTTCTCAAAAACAATTACAATTGCCCTTGGGCAGAAATAATCAAAAATTTCCACCACTTGCTATCAGGATCTGCACAAGATTGGTACTGGCAGTTTCTGAGGAGTAATCCGCGAGGCGATTGGCCAATACTTCGAGCAGCTCTCCTGAAACAGTTCAAAGGCTTTGAAAATGATTTTGAGATCCTTAGGCAAATAATGGATCGAAAACAAATGCCGAATGAATTATTCGACGAATATTTTAAATCCATTATTCATTTAAAAAGCCAACTTAAGGAACCAATTAGAGATTATGACCTTATGAAAATCCTTAGGAACAACATTAACACGCGGTTAATGAATTTTATATACCCGATGAAAATAAATTCACTCGATCAGTTTAGAGACGAGTGCAGACAAACAGAGAAGATGTTACATTCGCGTTATGCTAGTCAAAATCGTTTGCGACAAATAAACGAACTAGACTGTTTTGAGGAACAACAAGATATTCACAATGATCCCAACGCAAGCATCTCAGCTGTTTCATTTGCAAAACGTTCAAGTATTTCGAATGGATATGAAAAGCGTACCAACGCTACTGTCATATGCTTTAATTGCAAACAACTCGGCCATTTATTCATTAACTGCAATATGCCTGTACGCAATCTATTTTGTTATAGGTGTGGCACTGATAACTGCACAGTTTTAGATTGTCCGAAGTGTCACCAACAAGAGGGAAACCAGAAAACGAACGCGACAAATCCTGGGGAGTCACGTTCGACACAAACCTACCCAGAATAGAAAAACGAGACGCATCAACAAGCACTTCAAATAAACTAGACAAAACAGAACTGCATATAATTGAGCCTAATGAGGCAGATCATTCGAAGGACATTGTTGAACCTCTCACTACTCTTGAACATTCAAAACCACAGCTTATTCCATTTTATAAAAAACCTTTCGAACAAAGAGTCATCGAATATAATATAATTCGAAAAAGAATTTTTGATGTAGGAGAAATGGCAAAACCAGATATTTCAATAAAAATTATAAAAACAAGACACAGACATCGGAAGAGACGCGCTTACCGGAAGCTCATTAGCGAAACTTTTTTGGGAAGTTCGTTCCTTGACCAAAGACCTTATGCCAACGTTTTACTACAGGGACGAGAAATCACTGGTCTGCTTGATAGTGGAGCATCGATTTCATGCTTAGGTAAAGGCTGCATGGATCTTGTTGAGCAACTTGATACTCCAATTATTTCTTTTAACTCAAAGGTAAACACCGCGGAGGGAAAAGGACAAAACATTGTGGGACGTATTTCGGTGGTAGTGAAATTCAATGATATCGAAAACTTGTTAGACCTTTACCTGGTCCCGACCTTAGTCCAACCATTATATCTAGGCGTCGACTTTTGGTCCAAGTTTAAGATAGCTCCTCATCTCATCAGCGAGGTTTCCTTTGAGTTACCCAAGAGTCAAGACAGCAATAGTTGCAGACTTAATCCCCCCATGCATAACCTAACCACTGATCAAGAGCGTATGCTACAGACCGTGATTTCAAAATTTCCTTCCTTTGCAAAACTCGGGCTTGGCAAAACGTCACTAGAAAAGCATATAATAGACACTAATGACGCTGATCCGGTAAAGCAGCGGCATTACCCGGTGTCACCGGTAATACAACAAATGATCTATGCGGAGCTGGATCGCATGCTCGCTATGGGTGTAATTGAGGAGAGTCACAGTGCATGGAGTTCTCCCATAGTCCTTATTCGTAAACCGGGTAAGAACAGACTATGTTTGGACTATCGCAAAGTGAACTCTCTCACCAAGCGAGATGCGTACCCGCTTCCGCATATAGAGGGTCTGCTCAGCCGACTTGGAGATACACACTACATTAGTAGTGTGGATCTCAAAGACGCGTTCTGGCAGATCCCTCTAGAGGAGAAGTCAAGAGAGAAAACCGCTTTCACTGTGCCAGGACGACCTCTCTATCAATTTACCGTCATGCCTTTTGGGTTGTGTAATGCACCCCAAAGGATGTGTCGGTTAATGGATAGAGTGATCCCCAGCGCACTTAGGGAAAATGTGTTTGTCTATCTTGACGATCTCCTGATCATATCACCAGACTTCCAACAACACATCTCCGTACTTCAGCAAGTTGCCGATTGTCTAAGGAAAGCAAATTTGACAATAAATGTCGAAAAGTCTTTCTTTTGTTTCAAAGAGCTTCGGTATCTGGGGTATGTCATCGGGCAAGGGCATATTAAACCGAATCCTGAAAAGGTTTCGGCGATCCAAGATTTTCCGATCCCATCTACCCAGAAACAAGTACGAAGATTTTTAGGTATGTGTGGATGGTATCGGAGATTTATTCGAAACTTTTCCTCCTTGGCAACACCCTTGACCGATATTCTGAAAAAAGGCAAAACATTTCCACTATCCTCAGATGCCGTCGCTTCTTTCGAGGCATTGAAATCAGCGCTAGTATCTGCACCACTTTTAAGCAATCCCGACTTTTCGAAAGCTTTTGTCATCCAGTGCGATGCATCATCGAAAGGCATTGGAGGCGTGTTATTCCAATACGATGACGAGCAGAATGAAAAGCCAATTGCTTATTTCTCTGAAAAATTGAACACCGCCCAACAAAAATATAGTGTGACTGAACTAGAATGCTTCGCCGCAGTCAGATCAATTTACAAATTTAGGCCTTATATCGAAGGAACTTCATTTACGGTTATCACAGACCATGCCAGTTTAAAGTGGCTTATGGGTCTGAAGGACCTTAGCGGAAGACTTGCTCGCTGGTCTCTTAAGCTACAAGCGTTCACTTTTACAATCGAACATAGGAAAGGAGCAAATAATATAGTGCCAGATACGTTATCGAGGGCGTATGTGGAACATATTGAGGTTAGTTCAAGAAATTCTGAAAGAAATTTACTCGACCTTAATTCGCCTGAATTTCAATCCTCTGATTATCAAGATCTCATTGTCACTATTAAAGACAATCAGCATAATCTACCAGATCTCAAAATCAAAGATAACTTAGTTTTCAAAAGAGCATTTCCAAGTAATAGCGACAATTGCCATACGCAATATCAATGGAAATTGTGGGTTCCAAATGGATTGACGAATTCGATAATCCGTCATAATCACAATTCGCCAAATTGTTCGCATGGAGGTATAACAAAAACTCTAGAGAGAATTAAGGAAACCTTGTACTGGCCAAACATGGCTTCACAAGTGCGAAATTTCGTACGAAACTGCGAAGATTGCAAGAAAAACAAATCTCCTAATTTCACTCTAAGACCACCTATGGGGGCTCAACAGCAAATAGAAATTCCATTCCAAAAGATTTATGTGGATTTTATGGGTCCTTACGTCCGTTCTAAAAAGGGAAATCTTTTCATTTTTGTGGTGTTGGATTACCTATCGAAATTTGTTTTCTTGAAGGCAATGCCCAAAGCAACTTCAAAACTGGCTTTGGAATTTCTGGAAAAAGAAGTGTTTTTAAAGTTCGGTGTGCCTGAGTTCTTACATAGTGACAACGGCCAACAATTTGTGTCACAAGAATTCGGCCACTTCTTGGCTAAATACGGTACCACACATACGAAAAACGCAGTTTATTCTCCCCAAGCCAATGCCTCGGAGAGAGTTAATCGTTCTATTTTATCCGCTATTCGAACCTACTTAAAGGAAGACCAAAGAGATTGGGACGTCCACCTGCCCGAAATTCAACAAGCTCTATGTACGTCCGTACATCAGTCTACGGGGACATCACCTTTCTTTTGTCTTTTCGGTCGGCACATGATGTCTCATGGAAGTACGTATAAGATAGCGAAGAAGTTATACACCTTAACCGATGGCGAGATCGAGTACCTACCTCATTCGAGTGCATTACAGCTTGTGCGAGAGAAGGTTAAAGCTAAACTGTTGGAAGCGTATAATCGGTCTGAGAAAACATACAACTTAAGATCTTCGATACGAATATTTAAGCCGGGAGAAGAAGTGTTTCGAAGAAACTTTGTTCTAAGTAGTGCTTCAAAACATTTCAACTCTAAACTTGCTCCGAAATTCGTAAAATGCCGAATCCTAAAACAAATCGGAAAATCATTATTTGAAATAGAGAATCTGCAGGGTAAGTTCATTGGTGTTTACCACGCGAAAGACTTGAGGCACTAAAGGTGACATCCATATTTCAACAACATCACGATTCATATTTCAACAAGATGCAGGGTCATGGGTCGAGATACATACGTCCACTGCTAATTGTAGACTATTTTTCAGTGTTACGATTTTCATGTCTTTTGTTAACCGGCTTTTGTGGTTTCCAAAATGCATGATTTTGTAGCGTGACACTGCTTTTAATTTAATTAAACACGAAAAATAAAACAATTTTTCCATACTACACAGTTCATAGATATTTATTTTAAATTTTTCAAAATATAACTACCACTATAATGTCTGCATAGACATGGCGCACGCATCCCCGGTTAAGCCGCTGTAAGTTTCAAGGCGCCACCTCGTAAACGAGCGGAGAATTTTCAGGCTAGGAATTTTCGATGACTATAAAAAGCCATGCGCAGTCACGCATTTCCTCTTTCATCTGAAATTGGGTGCCGCGTGAGTCAAAGCGAAGTCAAAGCGAAGTAACACTATAATTAAACGTGTCAGTGAGTTTTAGCAAAAAAACAAACGTAAAAAGAAATCAACCAAAACTACATATAGTGATTTAGAAAAAATATTCACTTAATTTTTATAAAGATTTATTCAAATCCAAGTCCGAAAACATCAGTCGTAGGAGGTAAGCTGTTGAATTATAGTTAAAGTGGTCTTATTTTATTAAGTTGTGTGTTAATTTATAGCGCCTCGCGTTCTCGGCATATACGAGCATATATAAAACGCTCCCGCACTTAGAAGTGACAGAACCAGCGCATAATATTATTCCCGCCAAGTACCAACTACACCAGGTACGGGGTAAAACGTCGAGTTAACCCCCCCAAAATCGCTTCATTACACGTCGGACTCTTCGCCAACCAAAACGTGTCCAGACGAATCAGCGAATCCATCAGAAGGTTACTCACGTCGTATCCCCCTTCTTCCGTATTCACCCGTAAAATAATAAATTACGTACCACGAGTTCTAACCTCTTCTACATAGAAAGTGCGAAAAAGTGCGTGCACCCAACGCGGCGTGTCCTACGACCATTTTGTGAGCCACGTGGATTTCAGTTACCACCTTAAATTATAAATCATCGGTACGGACATTGACTGAGAGACAATTAAATCGCATCTTGCATCAAGCTTATCACCATCGAAGCGATTTCCAATATATCAATCGAAGCACCACCACCACCACCCTACACCGTGCTACCACAGACCATATATCTACCCAAGTGGTAAAACCAAAATACGCTGCGACACCTCGACCGATTGACAAGCTAGGCTGCATGTTAAAGCGGCCAAGCGACCAGCCACCTTCGTCAGCAAGAGCCCGGACAACGTCCGAGATTAGGAGCATGCTTACGTGTGCATTTAATTAGAATTAGGTTTAGTTTTAATTTTAGTTTTAATTTCTTTCTTTTCTTTATATCATCTTTGAATAACTTAAATATAAGCGAAACACAGGTAATGCCAATCAAGAACATACAATACATATAAATTCTAATCCTAATATTTTCAAACAGCTTCATATCAAATTCATGCAAACATTATCACAACAACAAAACATCATAATTAGACAACCAATTGTGCGCACAAGCGGAGTCAAGAACAACAGAAGCAGACACATTTTTAACAACAACATTCATACACAATAAAAAAAACGAATTAATTAAATGCAGATAACAAACGTAAGTCATTTTAAACAATAATTGTATATTCTTTGGCATTTTTTCTTAATTTTTAAACAATAATATCAATTAATAGTAATACACAAATTTTAATAGTTTCGCCTACCTAAATAATATCCTAAACTACATACATATTAGCTACTTATATATCTATATCATAATATAATACCTACTTACTCTACATAGTGTTTAAGGCCCTTACGGCGTGAATTTCACATAGATTAATTTACATGCACCTAAGATTGGATTATAAAGCGTGTTACATTTCATAATCTGAAGTTGAAGCCAGGTTGCAAGATTCATTGCAATTCTATTATCTTCATCGCATTAGTTCGAATAGATTCGATAAGATAAGATAATAATTTATATTGTTATCGCGCTCTTTAATGGCGTTTAATTTATTAAGAGAGAGCACTGACTCTTAATTTTGGAAAATTTTCTTTTGTTTATAATATGAATAAAAACTTTTATTTTGTTAATATTTAAACATCTCTTTCAATTATTGAAATGATGTGGTAATTCTCTTTTTGTGCGATGGAGAGATGTGAAGGGTAACAACATCTTCATGGGATAGAGCGTAACGTAGTCAATTTAGGGGCCCTCCACTACATATATTCCGGCATGGAGAGGCCATGGAGCTAGTGACTCAGGTCATTAGTATAGGGCGGGTACAGCCGATGAACAGTGAACGAAATATTATACATTTCGATCATTGCAAGGTCCATAAGATCTGACCTAACAATATCTCTAATACTTTTCACATTTTCCTTATCTCTTTCTTCTTTTTCTAGTCAATAACTCTTCCATTTCCCATTTTTTTTAAAGCTTTCTATTTATTTATTTTATACGCTAATCTTCGTGATTGCGACTTTCTATCGGACAGACATTTCAAAAGTGCTGACAATATCACTTGAAAGTGACTTCACCCAACAGGTTCAATATCTAATAGATATTCTGGCACGATTTATTTTGTACCTATGGTAGTAGCAGGAAGAACCCCCCCTCCGACGAGCTTTTGCCCGGCCTTCCGCAAGCGTGCCACCATCTGCTACAGGGAACTATAACACCCCCCACCCTTCAGGTTACACTATTCATTTCGCAATGCGGTGGAGAAGCATGGAATAAATAACTGCTCGCAGTGCTCGCTTCTATTAATATTTATTTTTATTATTAAATTATTGTTTTTAATAATAATAATAATAATAATAATTTCCCACGCCTCTTTCCCCCCCAGATACCGCGCGAGCTGGGGTCCATTTTCACCGAATATGACGGCAGTCTCGGCTGCAAGTCATATCGGCACTATTTTTTATTATTATTATTATTATTATTATTATTATTAGTCTTTGAGAAAAACTCTTTGAAACTCTTACCATTACCATTCAACTCGATATAATTTCAAAGTATATACTTACCTATAATGTAGGTGCAGTTCGACTTCTGAATGCGAGGTCACAATTGCAAGATGTAAGACCCTTCTATTTGCCTCAAAATAATAACTCAAAGGGTTGGTTGAGATAGGTCCCTATTTGGACCTGTGCAAAAACTACATATTTATTTATATATAATACTCATATTATAATGTTCCTAAGGAATGCAACATGTAAAGTTTATTTTAAATTTTTAGCAAAATAAGAATTGGTAAAAAAACATTGTGTATTTAACAAGAAGTGTAATTGAAAAAATAACACTGGTCAACAAAAAAACACTTTTTGCATGTAACATGAAAACTTTTGTCTGGTTATGTTTAGGACAGTTATAAGGATAATAGAAATAAAATTAGAATGATTCCAATACGAATAGTTTTTTTGTAATTTAGGTTTTATTGAATTTTAGAAATGTCTAGTTTTAAGCACCAAAACTAAGTTATTTCACTAAACTGTAACATAATTATAAATGTAGCTTTATGATTTTCTTCTATATTTTGCTTCAGGGACATCTCGTTTTAATATCCAACAGTAATCGGCTAGCATACGTTGACTCCACTTGCCCTGGTACCGCTTTTCTATGGTATAAATATCTTGGTGGAATCCTTCACCGTTTTCATCGGTAACGGCGCCCAAATAGGTATTTCAAAAGGCATAGATCGAGATCTTCTCGCCCATCCAGTACGAAGACACACATATGTAACACAACAGATGTGTGGAACCCCTGCTTTGTCTTGTTGTCCGATGGAAATACTGTTTATATAGCTTAGTTACTACACTCACAGAAAAAATTTTAATATTTACAATTTTCTGCGTAAAATTTACAATTTTAATTGTAACTATAGTCATTACAATTTAATAGTAAATTTCGCTTATTTTTTTACTATTTTCAATTCTAAAATTGAATTTTGAATTTTGTTTTACTATCTGTTGTGGGAGGCCACATTTCCTGAAGTTTTATGACACGGGGGTAAATCGGTATGTATCGCCTGGCTGATGGATAGGTCCCTCAATGCCAACTTGGTCGTATCCATTTAGTGAAGAACTGTATCCCGACTTCTTTTGTTTGGAAAGCTTCGATTCTGATGTCACAATGCAGGAAATACCCTCGCGGTTCCCCAGCACGATAAAAAGACATAAAAACACAAATTAAAAAATAAAATAAAATAGTAAAACTAAAAAAATTGCAATTAAAATAGTAAATTAACCAAATTTGCTATTTAAATTGTAAATAGATGGTTTTACAATAAAAGCATTTAAACATTTTTTTCGGTGAGTGTAATGGTGTCAAATTCCTTCGCTGCGTTTTAAAAGTAATGCCGCCACAAATGCAGCAAAACTTGTCGGGATCATTTTGACACTTTCTTGACATTATTTAAGAATTACTTAACACAGAAAACAGAAAAACACACTACGCTCTTCAAATGAAACAAAACTTTAGAATGCCGACAATGAAGCAAAAACGGCTTTTTTCAGTTTTGTGGGAAGTAGCTGTAACATGAAAACCAGACCTGATGGAAAAAAAATAAATATGGCGGTAAGCTAAGTGTAGGCGGGTAATTCAAAATTACTAAGCACTTTTCTTGTTACAAAAATTTTGTTGACCAGTGTAATTAACTATTTTTAATTAAGAACTATCATAAAAATAAGAGTGTAACAAATAAAATTCTAACAAAAATACGGACAAATTTAGTGCAGCTCTGGCTGTAGGAATTCGCAAGCTGAATATGTTAAATTATAGTTTTTTTTTATAGTTAAAAATTTCGACTTCAGCTTGCGAAAACCTAGACCTAGAGGTCTGCTAAAGTGCACCAGAACCCGTGTTCTCCTGGGCAGAAGAAGTAAGGAGGAGGTGAAAAGTTCTTTGGCACCTTTGGTTTCGGTGCGGGAGGATGATTTTCTTGTTTTCCTTTTTGCACCTCGACCTTCTCCGACCGCTTTTTAATAAATTGGGCCCCGTAATGGAGACCAATTGGGAGACCTATTAAGGCGCCAGAAATGGTGCTATTTGGCAGAAGGCTTGCCCCAACATGGGCGCCTGAATAGGTAAATTGTTTGAATATTTCTTAGGCATGTGAAATATTCGAACAACTTACCTACTAGGCCAAATAGGCATGTAAAGGTCAGGTCTCTGATGCCATTGGGACGTTTGCCGTTTTCTACGGCATGGTCCCTGGCCAAACCGCAATATTTTTTGGCCAGATTGGCCATCTAAATATCGCATAATTTTGGTTTTTTTTAGAGGGGATTGGTAAAAAATTTTAAATTTTAGTACTTACAAAGTCTGTGCCAGCTGTCGTTCCCACCAGGTTGTTGGTAACACCGCGCATTTGTATGCGGGAGCACATTTGTTGGCGCTCCCGACCGCTTCTCAAGCTCTGGTTTTCGCTCGTCATTTCGCGCACTTTCTTGATCGCAGAATAGTATTTCTTGATGGTACCTGGCATGGGCATGTTGTCAAGGTTGAGCGTCATCTTTTTGCAGCTTTTGTTGTCCATTTTGCTGGTTTTTTGTTTATTTTCTTGAATTTTGCTTTTTGTTGATTTTTTCTTGACTTTTCTCTGTCGTTTGTTTTTGTTTACTAATTTTCGTTTGACAACAAAGTCAAGGCCTGTTCGATTTATAAATCGAGAGAACTGTTCAGTTTAAGTTGTTTGAAAGTACATTCGAGTAGATAGTCATAAATGGCTGAAAATGCCAGATAAAATTCGCTAGGACCCACGCAAGACACTATGATATTGATATTGTTTTTGAACAGGCATCATTAAACCGATTCCATGATAGAAATTAGTTAAAGCTTTCAGTTATATTTTTGAAATTAGTTTTTATGTAGGTACCTACGAAGTAATCAGTATTTGGTAAAAGCATTTGGGTCAACAATAAGACTTGATGTTAGTCATCATTCCTTCGATCGGCTTTAGGGTTTCAGGTTCAGGACCCATGTATTTCAAACATCCCACAATATTATATACATTGTGTGGTATTCAGAAGTTTAAAGCAAGGCGCGCATTGAAGTAGTGTTGGAATGGTACGTGACACAGCAGCGTGCTGCCGCTCATTCATTACTTCTTTAAATATTGTCCTCATATCATGAAGATGCTCTTTTATTTGAACAACTTGCTTACTCTAAATGCTACCAACCAGGAGAAGAAGAAAAAACAATAAATTTGCAATTTTTAACGCTTATAAAAAGGATTTGAAATTGGACGACCGTAAATTTAAACTTTTCATTCGAATGAAGAGAGTGACATTTTGCAAGTTACTGACAAAATTATTACCTATGCTTCAAAAAATGGATACAAACTTCAGGAATTGTGTATCTCCCGAAGAAAGACTTCTGGTAACATTGCGGTTAGTATAAAATAAAAAATATTAAGAGACAAAATTCACGTCTATCCACGTAACCGGCAGCTTGCCAATCGAATATTAAACTAGTTCGATATTTATGGCATCAGACTAACATCGCGTCAACTGCAAAATACCACGTCACCTTTGCATAGGCTTTGGAGATTTCACTGCCACGTCGGTCGGTCGCTAGGCAATAACCACTACAGTGTCCGACTTGCCTAAATAATGTTGAAAGTCGTTTTCGGTGTCAAATATGCATTAAAAATATGCATTAATGGTCAAGGGTGAAAAATGCTTGTCTACCACTTAAAACCAAACCAGTGTCGGCATAGGTTAGGTTACGTTATGTTAGGGTGGCAGGCCGCACCAAGTGTATAGCCTCACTTAGGCCGGAGATGATCCATTGTGATACCACAGGATCGATTGATCTCACAACTACACGTCGAACCAACTGGAGCTAAGAATAAAGCGAGTTCGACGAGATTGTCGAAGAAGCATTCTCCGAGATGTAGTCTTCTGCCAGATGATCGGCCTGGACACGTACCTGGGAGGCGAAGAATAGACTCTCTTCCTCCTCGGTCATGCAGCTTCTACAGAAATTGTTGGCAGTTAGGCCCAACCTGAGAGCATGCCTGGCAATAATGCAGTGTCCCGTAATGACACCTACTAATGCGCTTATAATAGGTATGCCATTGTCGTTAGCTTACTCCTTCGTCTATTCGCTGAGCCATTTTTGACCATTTTGTATTTTTCTAAAGTCACTTTATCCTCAGTAAATAGCCCTTAAGTGTTAAGAAAGGACCCAAATCGTTGCAAACTTATCAGAGAGTAATAATGGGTTCTCCCTTTAATAGGAACCGGTAGATGTTAAAATTTAATTTAATCGAATAAAACAAGTGGTGTTTGACACATTGTCGAATTTTTAATTTTATTTGGAGAGCCTATCAATGGAATAATGTGTCGAGTATGACATTGCCCAAATTAGTACGCGGAGATTCAATTGTCGTTGAAGCTGGCTGAATTTGAACGATGACACTGGCTATGCTGACATTGAAGGCACCGTTCGTGTGCGTGTTATTTGCATAGACCTGCGACTTGAGCAGAGTCCATAATGGCATCAGTGCTGTGGTACGTCCTGGCTACTTTGATTGGTTCAACAACGGCGAAAGTATAAGACCTGCCAATTCTATTATTACGACTAGAACTATTTAAATAAACGACTTAAAAGTGCAATGCGAGCTTCGTTTTATGCAGAGGGATTCCTTACAGTCAACTATAGGCAAGACGTTGTTGGTAGAATGATGTTTGTTTGGAGTATTCCAAGTTCCTAAGTTTGCGTAGTTCCTGTAAATTTGATCACAGGTGTTCTTACAAAACAACACAAACAAATCTCAGAACCTCAGAACTGAACTGTCACTCAAACAAAACAAAAATTATTTTCAAACAGAAATTATTTTCAATCAAAAATTTGTAACGAAATTTATCCTCAAATGGGGTGGAAGAGACTGCTGTAAATATCCCTGGTGGTGGTGGTGATGAAGGATGTGGGCTGGGCGATGTTGCGGGTCATATGCGGCTGATATTGATGGCACCAACGATGCGATTATAAGAGATTCTCCTGCGTGGTGAAATTTCCTTCTCCGTTGTACCATACTACCATTGAACGGACGATAACGACAGTAGTTGTTGATGGCAGATAAGGTGTCGAAATCGGTGGTGGGGTGGTTTTATTCTGGGTGATGGAGTTAGGTGAATGCCAAGATTATGACGATTCTGATGTGGACGTCAACTGAGTCGGTCGTTGTGTAACTGAGCCTTTGGATCATACGAGACAAGTGGACATATTTTTGGCGGTCTGAACATTTGCACGTGCGGAATTCAAGGGAATTTATTGTATGATGGAGAACTTGCGAAATCCGATCCCTTTCTAGGCCAAAATTCCATTCGCCATTCCTTCTTAGATTTACAAGTCAGCTCGGAATGCCATAAGAGTGGCGGTGCCACTATTCTAAAGGACTTTTAAACCGTATTTTAGAGTACTGAAAATGAATATTATATACCAGAATGGTAATATGCTTTTCATCTGCTGTTGGCTATAATAGACGATAAAACTACGCTATTCCTTGTTCCCCTTGGATCTCTCGCCGCTCATTGCATATGAATCGCAAATTCTCCCTACTAAACCACACATCCCCAATGTATATCCAAAAATTGATGAATGGTTCGGATCTCAAATAAGACTGATCTAAAATACTGGGTTCTTTATCTGTGATATAACACTTCAGTAGTAATGACAGAGGTATGGGTAATTTTACCAACAAATTGCATTTTTTCGTCATTCGATATGATTTTAAGAAGTCGACTATCCTCAAGAGTGACGACGAATCTCGAATCATTGAACTTAAAGGGTAGGCAACTAATGTGTATAATATTTGAGAAATCAAAAACATATAAAATCCTTGGTAGTTTCAATTTAGAGGACAGCAGCTGTGACTTGGACAAATAGGTACGATCTGTAGAGCAAAACAGCGTTAGCCTGAAGAAACGTCGGGTCAATTTTCAAGAATAAAGTTTCTGGATTCGACCAAAACCTATTTTCATTTATTTCATTCATTCATTTTTAATGGCCCGCTTATCCATTAAGTGGGTCGCGGGTGTAGGTTACTCAAGTGGATACCCTCCATAGCTCTCGATTCTCCGCCATCGACTCTAAATCATACGGGTAGAGGAGAGATTGTAGACTTTATCTAACCATCCGCCTGCCTGATTGTACGGATTCCATAGCACGTCATGGGATCCTGGTTAAAAAGGTATCTCTGTAAATAAAATCGGAATGACCGACCAAAAAAAATTTTAAATGTAAAAGAACTAAAATAGTAGATATTATTACATGCGTTAAAATAACCAAACGTTATTAGGCAAACAAAAAAGCACAAAATAATTAATATTCAAGAATACCTAGAACGCAGGCGTATACGTACTATTTCTTCTATGTATTCGCCCACACGACTTACATTTAAAAATTTGATTTCCTTTTCTTTTTTGTTTTGTTTTTTTTATACCCTCCACAGGAAGGTATATTCACTTTGTCATTACATTTGTAACGCCAAGAAGGATTCACCGGAGACCCTATAAAGTGTATATATTCTGAATCAGGATCACATTCTGAATCGATTTAGCCATGTCCGTTTGTCTGTCTGTTGAAAACGCGCTAGCGTCCAATCGAATCGACATAGGCGAATGGAATTTTGTGAAAGGACTTATTTTTATGGTCGTCAGGTTAGTACTGAAAATGGGCTATGTCAGTTAGGTAACAGGCGCTGTGACTTGTGAGGAATGTATCTGCACATTAACATCCAGCAAAACAGACTTTGGATCGAGTTAACTATCCGTCGCAGTCAGAAATATGTGAAGTCTCCGGAAATACATTGCCGTTACAATTGGCCTGATTCTCTTGACACTAAAAAAGAAGTTGGTCGATCATTTATTTGTCTGTGATTTGAGACGAAGAATGCCGGGTATTACGATTACATGCCTTTTAAAAACGATTTTTCCAGACCGCAACTTCGGTCAACCATAGTGGTCAATTCTTCGGTTTATTCTAACAAGTTCCGCAGGACACAGAAATACTTACATAATTCCTATATTGATAGTTAAAATGTTACGTATACGCCACCGCATATTTAAAGAACCGACATTGCTGCTATGAGAGGGGCTAGCATAGTTCAAATTAATTTGATGCCGCTACAGGGATGGATCTGAGACGCTATCAATATGCACATCGGTCTCCGACTTACGATGAGTTTTTTTTATCCCTTTTGGAATTAAAAAAAATCCTTCTTCGTATAAAATAAAACTACATAATAGCACAAAACTGTCATATTTTTATTTTTTTATTTTTATTTTTATGTTATATCCTACTGTTGGTTTCTTTTCACAAAATCAGTGAGCCGTCTGATTAATTATGGAATAATACAAATTTCATTCAAATGACTGCCTCGGCTGGCTTGGCAGTAGGACATCGATCGTTTCGATCCTTATTTTACGAATAGCTTGATACCAAAATCGTCTCGGGATTGTTCGCATAACATCGACTGTTAGTACTGCCGTTCTGAGAAAAAATGGCGCGAATGCTATGATTCATGAATTGAGTCAGCCACATATTTGCAATCGTTAGACACTGCCTTATTTTTGGATTGCAAGGCATATTTCCAACTGCAAATGGCTGAAAATTAAGAATGCAAATGGGTACATCCACCAAGTTTAGCTCTATTCCTAAGTAATAAAAGCTTATTTGTCATTTCCTATCTATGTTAAAAAGGCCCATTTGCCTAAATTGTCTGGCTATGTGACTCTTGCTACTGTCATATACGATTTTTTTGGTTAATACACACTTTTTCACTACTAAACCATCTTGTGCAAAAGCTGCCTAATTGCCTACGCAGAGACATATTTGAATATAGGATTTTGCAAGGAATTTTGTATTGTGCAGCACAATTTGTGCTGCTGAGTGAATTTTATAGTTTGACGAAATCTTTGAAGTGAATGGTTTAAGAAATTTATTGCCCTCGTTGTAACTAAAGCAAGGGTGTCCAACCATTTGTTTCACTGGGCCACATTGGAAGACGACATGGTATTTTGTGCCACAATTACATTACCATAGCTGGAACAAAAACCACATACCACAGTTTCGCCTAAAATTGGGTTTGGTCGGATCGGCCGTCGGCGGTCGGTAACATATAAATCCGTATAGTTCTCAAGTTTTTCATCCGACATGTTGGTTCTAATTTTACACTTCGTGTGTTTCATTGCTGAATATAGTTTTTCACATAATAATATCTATGTACGGGTTTTCAAATAACGCATGACTGTACAGTTCAGAGTAATTATGTCTGGGCAGGTTTGATTTATAAAACTCCAAAAAAGGGACGTGATCAAATTTCTCTTCAAGTTGAATGGTAGATTGCAAATCTATCCAGTCCATTTGAAAATGTGTTTTCAGCATAACTAATCGACTGAAAATGGAGTCGAAAAATGCAAAAATTTTTAAAAATTATATAATATTGAAAAGTAAGCCTGTGTATTTTTTCCAATTTTAGGAATATGTTTGGACAATGTGTTAAAATGTCAAAGTTGAAATATCGCTTTGAAGACGCGAAATTACCAATAGTGCTAAGTCTGTAAGCCAGTTGGCATTTTCAAGTTCTGCCACAGATTTTTATTTCGATGACATAAGTTCCTCATAAAATCATTTTAACATCTGTTCTAAAAGTATACGATATCGCCATACTCAGCATCAACATTTTTGAGCAATTCTTTGAATTGGCGATGATTCAATCCCTGGGCTCTTATAAAGTTCACAGTCTTGCTTGACGACGACTTGCATAAAATGATCCATTTTTAAAGCTTTTCCGCATTAATTTTCTTGGGTTTTGGGCAGCAATGGCACCGACTTTTATTCATTTTAGAAGTCCCTCTTTTTACAGATCATAGCTAGGGAACCGTCCGTAACTACAAAAGATATATTTGAAATGACAAAGAAAATCACGTTAATGTGTTTTTAACTGCTTCATATAAATCTCTTGTATTGACGTGTCTTTTAGTGGGACTAAAGAATCCATTTATTCAGTTCGACAATATTCGTCATTAATACCTCTAATAAAAATGGCAAATTGAGCAGTATCAGTACAGTATCATCAGTACTTTCATCCATGGCTAAAGAATAAAATTTAAAATTACCAGACTTTACTTTTCAAAACCTTTTCGATAGACTTGCCAAGACCGTCAATTCTCCTGGCAATAGTTTGATGATACAAACTGATTTTATAAATATCACCGTTCTTGTGTGGGAAAATCAGATCTGCAACGCTTTCCATGCATTCCTTCATAAACTCGCCACTAGAAAATGGTTTCAGTCACTTCACTAGTGTAGTGTGTTCACTGGGCTTCACAAATGATTCTGTCTGAGTTGTATTGCTGCTTGTGTGGTTCCCATCTTGCTCAAACCGTATATAGCTGTCCCAAGTCCAAAACGTGGAAAAGTGGGCCGCTACTCTAAAATCTACACCAATCAGTGACAAGTTCAGGATGTAAGACTATGTGTAGATTTTCCGAGCCTCATATACGGCAATTAGGATTGTTTATGCGCTTCATCTGAAAAAATGATTATTTGAACAAAATATTAATTTCGAGCTGCTCTTAAGCCCCAACAGTAACAGAGAAGGGAGGGGGGGTAATTTTACTTCATATCCTTAGTGCTTAGTCCATGGTATTTTTCAAGTGAATAATACGAGATCTTTATGCAAAATATGCTGAGATCCTTGACTCGCTGATGTTCTAATGTTTATTCGCACACTTTCCGCAGAAATTGCAATATTTCCCATTGAGTGCACAGGACGATGTCGGGATTATGTTCAGATATCAATCAGTAAACCAGTCTCAGGAACTTTCTCCACAAACTTGAGTAGGTACACCAAACACCAGTTTGGAATTATTTTGAACTGCATTTTCGTTCAAAATTCGCACTCTTTCGGCAACTTATAATTTGAGAAATTATTTTTAAAGAGGCTGAAACCAATAATAGAGGCCCGGCAGTTAGTGCTCGCTCCCCAATTTGGGTTTAGAGAGAAACACCCGTGCATAGAATTGCGAGTATTATACAGACAGTATTGTACAGACTTTCTTAAAGGAGGGGTTAGGGACGGTTGATACAACGTGTATACTTACTTTTCGTGTTTTCTAAGATGCCCCGAGGAACCTATGAGGAAGACTTCTGGAGGAAATGTGGACTTGTCAACATATAACTATGCTTATGACGAGGTGAAGGCAGGGTATTCATTTCGCAATGCGGTGGAGAAGCATGGAATAAATAACTGCTCGCAGTGCTCGCTTCTATTAATATTTATTTTTATTATTAAATTATTGTTTTTAATAATAATAATAATAATTTCCCACGCCTCTTTCCCCCCCAGATACCGCGCGAGCTGGGGTCCATTTTCACCGAATATGACGGCAGTCTCGGCTGCAAGTCATATCGGCACTATTTTTTATTATTATTATTATTATTATTATTATTATTAGTCTTTGAGAAAAACTCTTTGAAACTCTTACCATTACCATTCAACTCGATATACGTATATACTTACCTATAATGTAAGTGCAGTTCGACTTCTGAATGCGAGTTCACAATTGCAAGATGTAAGACCCTTCTATTTGCCTCAAAATAATAACTCAAAGGGTTGGTTGAGATAGGTCCCTATATGGACCTGTGCAAAAACTACATATTTATTTATATATAATACTCATATTATAATGTTCCTAAGGAATGCAACATGTAAAGTTTATTTTAAATTTTTAGCAAAATAAGAATTGGTAAAAAAACATTGTGTATTTAACAAGAAGTGTAATTGAAAAAATAATTAACTATTTTTAATTAAGAACTATCATAAAAATAAGAGTGTAACAAATAAAATTCTAACAAAAATACGGACAAATTTAGTGCAGCTCTGGCTGTAGGAATTCGCAAGCTGAATATGTTAAATTATAGTTTTTTTTTATAGTTAAAAATTTCGACTTCAGCTTGCGAAAACCTAGACCTAGAGGTCTGCTAAAGTGCACCAGAACCCGTGTTCTCCTGGGTAGAAGAAGTAAGGAGGAGGTGAAAAGTTCTTTGGCACCTTTGGTTTCGGTGCGGGAGGATGATTTTCTTGTTTTCCTTTTTGCACCTCGACCTTCTTCTCCGACCGCTTTTTAATAAATTGGGCCCCGTAATGGAGACCAATTGGGAGACCTATTAAGGCGCCAGAAATGGTGCTATTTGGCAGAAGGCTTGCCCCAACATGGGCGCCTGAATAGGTAAATTGTTTGAATATTTCTTAGGCATGTGAAATATTCGAACAACTTACCTACTAGGCCAAATAGGCATGTAAAGGTCAGGTCTCTGATGCCATTGGGACGTTTGCCGTTTTCTACGGCATGGTCCCTGGCCAAACCGCAATATTTTTTGGCCAGATTGGCCATCTAAATATCGCATAATTTTGGTTTTTTTTTAGAGGGGATTGGTAAAAAATTTTAAATTTTAGTACTTACAAAGTCTGTGCCAGCTGTCGTTCCCACCAGGTTGTTGGTAACACCGCGCATTTGTATGCGGGAGCACATTTGTTGGCGCTCCCGACCGCTTCTCAAGCTCTGGTTTTCGCTCGTCATTTCGCGCACTTTCTTGATCGCAAAATAGTATTTCTTGATGGTACCTGGCATGGGCATGTTGTCAAGGTTGAGCGTCATCTTTTTGCAGCTTTTGTTGTCCATTTTGCTGGTTTTTTGTTTATTTTCTTGAATTTTGCTTTTTGTTGATTTTTTCTTGACTTTTCTCTGTCGTTTGTTTTTGTTTACTAATTTTCGTTTGACAACAAAGTCAAGGCCTGTTCGATTTATAAATCGAGAGAACTGTTCAGTTTAAGTTGTTTGAAAGTACATTCGAGTAGATAGTCATAAATGGCTGAAAATGCCAGATAAAATTCGCTAGGACCCACGCAAGACACTATGATATTGATATTGTTTTTGAACAGGCATCATTAAACCGATTCCATGATAGAAATTAGTTAAAGCTTTCAGTTATATTTTTGAAATTAGTTTTTATGTAGGTACCTACGAAGTAATCAGTATTTGGTAAAAGCATTTGGGTCAACAATAAGACTTGATGTTAGTCATCATTCCTTCGATCGGCTTTAGGGTTTCAGGTTCAGGACCCATGTATTTCAAACATCCCACAATATTATATACATTGTGTGGTATTCAGAAGTTTAAAGCAAGGCGCGCATTGAAGTAGTGTTGGAATGGTACGTGACACAGCAGCGTGCTGCCGCTCATTCATTACTTCTTTAAATATTGTCCTCATATCATGAAGATGCTCTTTTATTTGAACAACTTGCTTACTCTAAATGCTACCAACCAGGAGAAGAAGAAAAAACAATAAATTTGCAATTTTTAACGCTTATAAAAAGGATTTGAAATTGGACGACCGTAAATTTAAACTTTTCATTCGAATGAAGAGAGTGACATTTTGCAAGTTACTGACAAAATTATTACCTATGCTTCAAAAAATGGATACAAACTTCAGGAATTGTGTATCTCCCGAAGAAAGACTTCTGGCAACATTGCGGTTAGTATGAAATAAAAAATATTAAGAGACAAAATTCACGTCTATCCACGTAACCGGCAGCTTGCCAATCGAAAATTAAACTAGTTCGATATTTATGGCATCAGACTAACATCACGTCAACTGCAAAATACCACGTCACCCGTTTGCATAGGCTTTGGAGATTTCACTGCCACGTCGGTCGGTCGCTAGGCAATAACCACTACAGTGTCCGACTTGCCTAAATAATGTTGAAAGTCGTTTTCGGTGTCAAATATGCATTAAAAATATGCATTAATGGTCAAGGGTGAAAAATGCTTATCTACCACTTAAAACCAAACCAGTGTCGGCATAGGTTAGGTTACGTTATGTTAGGGTGGCAGGCCGCACCAAGTGTATAGCCTCACTTAGGCCGGAGATGATCCATTGTGATACCACAGGATCGATTGATCTCACAACTACACGTCGAACCAACTGGAGCTAAGAATAAAGCGAGTTCGACGAGATTGTCGAAGAAGCATTCTCCGAGATGTAGTCTTCTGCCAGATGATCGGCCTGGACACGTACCTGGGAGGCGAAGAATAGTCTCTCTTCCTCCTCGGTCATGCAGCTTCTACAGAAATTGTTGGCAGTTAGGCCCAACCTGAGAGCATGCCTGGCAATAATGCAGTGTCCCGTAATGACACCTACTAATGCGCTTATAATAGGTATGCCATTGTCGTTAAGTTACTCCTTCGTCTATTCGCTGAGCCATTTTTGACCATTTTGTATTTTTCTAAAGTCACTTTATCCTCAGCAAATAGCCCTTAAGTGTTAAGAAAGGACCCAAATCATTGCAAACTTATCAGAGAGTAATAAAGGGTTCTCCCTTTAATAGGAACCGGTAGATGTTAAAATTTAATTTAATTGAATAAAACAAGTGGTGTTTGACACATTGTCGAATTTTTAATTTTATTTGGAGAGCCTATCAATGGAATAATGTGTCGAGTATGACATTGCCCAAATTAGTACGCGGAGATTCAATTGTCGTTGAAGCTGGCTGAATTTGAACGATGACACTGGCTATGCTGACATTGAAGGCACCGTTCGTGTGCGTGTTATTTGCATAGACCTGCGACTTGAGCAGAGTCCATAATGGCATCAGTGCTGTGGTACGTCCTGGCTACTTTGATTGGTTCAACAACGGCGAAAGTATAAGACCTGCCAATTCTATTATTACGACTAGAACTATTTAAATAAACGACTTAAAAGTGCAATGCGAGCTTCGTTTTATGCAGAGGGATTCCTTACAGTCAACTATAGGCAAGACGTTGTTGGTAGAATGATGTTTGTTTGGAGTATTCCAAGTTCCTAAGTTTGCGTAGTTCCTGTAAATTTGATCACAGGTGTTCTTACAAAACAACACAAACAAATCTCAGAACCTCAGAACTGAACTGTCACTCAAACAAAACAAAAATTATTTTCAAACAGAAATTATTTTCAATCAAAAATTTGTAACGAAATTTATCCTCAAATGGGGTGGAAGAGACTGCTGTAAATATCCCTGGTGGTGGTGGTGATGAAGGATGTGGGCTGGGCGATGTTGCGGGTCATATGCGGCTGATATTGATGGCACCAACGATGCGATTATAAGAGATTCTCCTGCGTGGTGAAATTTCCTTCTCCGTTGTACCATACTACCATTGAACGGACGATAACGACAGTAGTTGTTGATGGCAGATAAGGTGTCGAAATCGGTGGTGGGGTGGTTTTATTCTGGGTGATGGAGTTAGGTGAATGCCAAGATTATGACGATTCTGATGTGGACGTCAACTGAGTCGGTCGTTGTGTAACTGAGCCTTTGGATCATACGAGACAAGTGGACATATTTTTGGCGGTCTGAACATTTGCACGTGCGGAATTCAAGGGAATTTATTGTATGATGGAGAACTTGCGAAATCCGATCCCTTTCTAGGCCAAAATTCCATTCGCCATTCCTTCTTAGATTTACAAGTCAGCTCGGAATGCCATAAGAGTGGCGGTGCCACTATTCTAAAGGACTTTTAAACCGTATTTTAGAGTACTGAAAATGAATATTATATACCAGAATGGTAATATTGTGGGGGCCCTCTAATAAATAAATAAATAAATAAAATATGCTACACCCTGTGCTCAAGAAGATTCCACATGGAATTCTGCTAACAATCATCTGTCACTTATTCGCCCGAATTAAGCGGAAGCTGAGCATATTCGCCGTCACAGCCTGCTCTTCCTTCTGTTAACGTGTAACTTTCTTTTCTTTCGTAACCTTAGCCGGAATAAGTACTCCACGTGTGACAAATTAAGTTTTCACGTTTTCCAAGGCAACAAAAGTTGCTAGCGATTTTCAAAAGAAATACGCAAGTTACCCTGATAATTTAGCTTAAACTTAATATCCGTACATCAGATCAAAAAGGTATTATTTTGCGGTTAAATGTGTTTAGTTAGCCATAAAGAATTAACATATTTTCCAATAGTGTTACAATTTTGCACGAAAGGCTATAGAGCGAAGCGAAACCCCGCTGAAAGTTTCATTATCCGCTGCGGCGATTCTGCCAATTCGACCAGAGCAGTGAGAAACTCCAATCGCCCCAACAATCTGTAGAGATTAGAGTTGATTGTTACTCGGCAAAACGAAATCCACCGCAAGTTTTGCTATCACGCAACAAAAAGTTCTTTTGAGAACTCTCCAACCATCAGCACCGTTTTCTGTTCCCCAAGTGCTAAAATTCCGCATATCCGATCAAAAAGGTAATATTTGGGTTAAATACATATGTATACATAACAAATTAACATATTTTCGTCCATATAGTGCGAAATTATATCGTCCGCTAATCCAGCGCAAGTTTTGCAAAACGCAACAAAAAGTTCTTTTGAGAACTCCCCAAGCATCAGCACCGGTTTAGTGTTCTCTCAGGCGGTACACTTTCAGCTGAGCAGGTTACTAGCTGAATACCTAGAGTGAGAGTTACGTCACAGTGACAACGGAGCTATAGCTCAACTCCCCTCCCCACAACAAGCAACCGTCTTAAAAGCTTTACTAGCAGCCCAGCGATCATCGGGAGTGAAAGCACTCGTCAAAGCAGTGCAGCATATTGCTGCACACCAACAGTTTACTGTACAACCGCTGCAGGTAGCTGCAAATAAAATACCACCCACAGTGTTCAATCGCTGAATAAATCAGTGCTGCAGTGCGAATGCTGAACGGCAATTCTATTAGTATAAATAAACACACTTCATCGGCTATCAGTCCACAAAAACGGGAAATAGACAGCGGCCACCCGCTATACTGTCATTCGTCAGCCCGCCATCAAGTACACCATAACTTCACCAGCTTTTCACCGTACCCAGATTTTCCTAATTCCCATCTCCCTTCCATCCCTACTTCAAATTCAAACTAGCAAAACAGCACATAATTAAGCAACGTAATTTGATCGTGTTGTGCTACGTACTCACGTAAAGACAAAACAAAAAGAAACAAAAAAAACGATAGAAAAAAAAAAGCTCAGTACCAACTCGTGAATATTAGTGTAAAGTTCGTTCAGTGTTAAATTTTGTGTTATTTTCCTAAACTTAAAATAATTTAGTGTTCGCCGTAAACAACAACAAAGTCCATGTATGCTGTGCACACCATTCATCGGAGATCTTCACAAAAGGGAAATTATTAAACATCGGTGAGTCTATTTGTTTTTATTTTCATACATTGAGCGAGCTATTTTGCAAGAAGTTTGTTAGAATATTGGTACTTTTTAATCGAGTCTAAAGTTGAATCACAAAGTGATCAACCATTTAATGAGCAACATAAATTTGAATTTAGAAATCTTAAAGTTGAAAGCATAATCAAACACAAGTCGAAGTTAAATTAAAACAAAAGAAAGAAACAAAACCAATCAAGATGATTTGCTAAACAAAACCTTAATACTAAATTAATCTAATTAACTAAAGATATAAAATTTATTGAAGAAATTGAACTACCTACTTAACCTAATAATACATATACCTATCTATGAAATATAAAAGAAAATTTACCTAATGAATTAACTACATATTACCTATTACCTACCTATACCTATATTTATATATTTTCCTAAAGATTAAACAAGAGCTTAATTTATGATTCTAAATTAGAATCAAACAGAATTCAATCGGCAATGTTCCGACAGTTATTTTAAATTTCTCATGAATTAGATATTAAATTTTTTTTTAGTTTAATAAAATTTTGTAACTGAAATGAAAGCTCGGAAGTCTGGTGTCTGTGTGTTTATTTCCTATTGAAGATATATAAATTTTTCAGAATGAATTTTGATTAAAATTTCAGTGCTATAGGGGAGTGAAATGTTGAGTGTAGTATACATCGGCGGTGATAACAGCGAATCTTAAATAATGATTCGGCTTTTGATTAGGGGTTATCGCTAGAATTTAGAGTCGCGATAACCAAGGATGGCCACTATTCCTTTAAGGGCAGGTGACTGTGGGAGGGCTTCGCTTTGGAAACCACACAACATCTCAAGGTTTCCCAAGGATTTTCAGGTTTTTCGGTTTCTTTTTATTTTAATAATGGCGGTTTAACTAGAAAGGCGATTACTTTAATTAACATTCGGTCCCACACGTAATTAGTTATTTTTATTTTTTTTTAAGGCATGAATAAAAGTTAACGATCGTCCGGTAATAGGTGCAAGAACCCACGCCTCCGTCGAGATTAGCCGCGCGTATGCAAGCATGCCTGCTCGCACTTCATTGCCAGGACAACCCACCTTTTTGACCCACTAATTTCTTTATGAATTCCTGTATTCGTAGGGGTTAGTGGGATTGCAGTTCATCGCACCTTCATAAGGTGGGAAGACCATTCGTTACACAGGTGGCGCCCAACGTGGGGCCCGAATGTATAGAGATTTTTGTTTTATTATCCGCGTTTTGATCATGCAATCAGTAACTTAGTTACTTACTTGTAGTCCAAAAACGTGGAACACAGAACCGATTTAAGATCACGGCATAACACCAGCCAACTAAGTTTCAAATAACTAGAATCAGTTACTTATCTTTTAATAAACCATGAGTCGAATGTCCGGAAAATGCAGATATCGCCTTTTACTGTAGCATCGATTCCTGTTCCTTTTTATAACGTCTCTACTATGCACTTCGATACACGTCCGCGGTTGCTCGGTTCATTTTGAAACCACTAAATAGTGAAGCGTTAAGATCTGTATAGTAGTAGTTGATGGTAATCTAGTCACTATTGCAGTCTGTCAGACGACCGGGAGCTACCGATACTTAAGATATCACCACTCCGCCTGCAGCGCCTGCTCTCTGTTTTAGTCAGCTAAACTCTGTTGTCATAGGAACTTAGTTTTATGGCAAGCAATCCTTTAATTAAATTTTCGTCTTAAAGATCTATATACTATTCGTAATCAGGATAAGAGATGCATAATATTCCTATTCACATATCCAGTTTAATTATTGTGAAATGCTGAAACAGTAAAAGATACAAATGAATTAAAGCTTTAATTGAGCGACCATGAGAAAAATCTACTGACACTTCTCATTAGATTGCGCTTAATCTTTTATTTTTTTTTGATTGTGTCTGACCATATCTTTGTCTAAATTACAAACAAAAACTATACGCCTAAAGAAATTTTAAATCTGAATTATCTTTCCCGCCGATATACTAACACTTAAACTTTGCACAAACCCAAAAGCACTCATTCAAATATTAAAACCAAAACCCAATTTTTAGTAGCGATAATACAAAAAAAAGTATACATAGTATTAAAAAGAAAATACCTACCTATAATATAAATAATAGATATGCCACCCAAAAGGACAAATCCGCATTTTCTGCGAGGCAATCGCAATTTTAATGCAAACAGGTCGGACAGAATTGCTAGTGGGGTATCATTTAATCAGGCACCCACAGTGAGAGCACAAAATGCCTCCGAGAATCAAGCACATACCTCAAGCAGCCAACCTAATGATAATATCCGCGAGAGAAATACGAACGAAATTTCAATCCGTGATTCACATGTTCCTAGTCCACCAAGCGTTGTTTCTGAAAACAATAATCAAGCTCATTCAAGTAGACAGACCAACAATTCACATGAACACAGTATTCAAGCCGATCCTCACAATCAGCCTAGTCACTCAAGCCAACCTTTCCACCGAAATGAAAGCCTAACCCAATATATTCAGGAAGTTGTTAGTGCATCAATTGGGCTTGGAAGGACAGCTGATTTGCAAACTAGACTTCAGGAATTCGAAAGGGAGAGACAGCTTATTCGAGAAGAAGTAGCAAATACTGTCCGCGATGTTCTTGGCGCAACTAGTCCTTCACGGAATAATGTTGATGAGTATGAGATCAATCGTAGACAACCTCAGCAAAGCACTATGCATAGAGGTGCAGCGGTTAATCTTGGAATTCAAGGTGCAGGGCGAAATCAACCAGAGGGAGTCAATGTTAATCATTCTAGCGGTAATATTCAAGATGTTATTAACCAACTAAACTCACTCAACTTCGATCATGAGGTCCATAGTGAGCAGGCTGCACCACCGTCAAGTTCTAGCTACAGAACACTAGAGTTCCAAAAATGGGGCTTAAAGTTTGATAATCATCACATGACAGTAGATGATTTCATTTTTCGTTTGAACAGGCTTAAGGACTGTTATAATACTACCTGGGAAGAAATTTACCGTCATTTTCATTTGTTCGTCACTGGTCCAGTTGAGAGTTGGTACTGGATGTACCTCAAGGCTAATCCAACAGCAAGCTGGAGCACTTTTCAAATAGCCTTATTCGAGCAGTTTAGAACTATTGAAACTGACTCCGAGCTCTCTCGGCGAATGTTTGACAGACGGCAGGGGGCGAATGAAAGTTTTGACGACTTTTATAATGCCATTCAGCAAATCAATACCCGATTGCATATACCAAAGTCTGCTAGACAGCTGATTGATCTACTAAAACAAAATGTCAAGCGGCGCATTGGTGAACTCCTAATTACATATCGCACAAACAGCTTACCTGAGATGATTTATGTCTGCCGCACAATTGAAAAATATGTAAATCAAACCGATGGTCCACGTGCTAAACCATTCATGCAGCCAAATTTCCGAAGGCAGGTGAATGAGTTGGAGGTAGCACCCGATAGTGTAGATTTTCTTGAGGTAGAAGCTCTCACAGCTCCCATAAAGAAACGTGACCCAAGTACCTATGTTTGCTGGAACTGTAAACAGCAGGGTCATTCATTCGTGGAATGCAACAGTCCTCAACGTAGTCTTTTCTGCTATAGATGTGGCATGGAAAACACGACTACTCCTCAATGTCACAGATGTACGGGAAACAGAAGACGGGGCGATCTGAACACCGGGGAGATTTGCCCTCCAGCAAACAACCCGGACAGCAATTAGATGCTAATGATCTTTCCAAAAATGAACCGAATTTTCAAAACTTATCTGACTTTCATAATCACTCCCAATTAGTTCCTTCACCTGACTTACAAAATGCACCTGATTTACAAATTCCACCTTACTTTCAAACTGAAAAAGAACACATAAATGTATCAATTTTAAAAAGACCTGCCATTAAAATGAATTTACCTGTAACCCAAGAAAAATCGATATCCCTTCACGATCGATTAAAAAACTACTACGAAGTACGTGCTCGGATCTTTAACACGAAACCTTCAAAACGTGTGCTAAAACTTCGAAAGCGTTTTAATCACAAGCGAAGTGTTTTTAAAGCTATTAGCGCTACTACATTGTGTAGCGCTGAAGATCCACGACCATACGCTAGTGTCTCGATTTTCGGTCGGCAAAAGCTAGGCCTATTAGATAGTGGTGCGAGCATAAGCTGTTTAGGCTCAGGATGCTTGGAGTTGCTAAAGGAAACAGGTACGTCATTTAAATCATTCGTCTCGAATGTAAAAACTGCGAGTGGACAGCCACAACCGATTGTAGGCGAAATAACAACTAACATCACCTACAAGGGTCAGACGAAAGAAATGTCCTTCTTTTTGGTTCCATCTCTGGAGCAGCAGCTGTATCTGGGGGTCAATTTCTGGAAGTTATTTGGGGTTGCGCCTAAACTGATTTCCGAAATCTCCTCCGGATCTCTGCGAAATCCAAGCGACTCAAACGCCCACGAATTGTCAGAAAGTCAATCCAAACAACTCGAAAATGTGGTCAACTTGTTTCCGTCCTATGCTACATCTGGCCTGGGACGGACAAGTCTTGAAGAGCACTATATCGACACAGGGACTGCTGAGGCCATTAAACAACGACACTACCCTGTTTCTCCAGCGGTGCAAAACCTGATGTATGAGGAGCTGGATAGGATGCTCGAAATGGGCGTCATAGAAGAAAGTAGTAGTGCTTGGAATTCACCAGTGGTCTTGGTGCGGAAACCGGGAAAAAACCGCCTATGCCTTGACTCGCGAAAAGTGAACCAAGTCACGAAAAAAGACGCCTATCCACTTCCTCATATTGAAGGGCTATTAAGTCGTCTTTCAGAAACACACTACATATCTAGCGTGGATTTGAAGGACGCCTTTTGGCAGATCCCGCTGGAGAAAACATCACGGGAAAAGACAGCGTTTACTGTCCCTGGCAGGCCCCTGTACCAATTTAAGGTAATGCCCTTTGGCCTCTGTAATGCGGCACAACGCATGTGCAGACTCATGGACAAAGTGGTGCCCCATAAGTTGAAACAGAATATATTTGTGTATTTGGATGATTTACTGATCATTTCGAGGACGTTTGAGGAGCATTTGGATATACTTCGATTGATCGCAAGTCGTTTGCAATCAGCAGGACTTACCATAAACCTCGGCAAGTCAAAATTTTGTTTCAAAAATGTAAAGTATCTGGGATACATAGTTGGAGGGGGTTGTTTAAAAACGGACCCCGATAAAGTTTCGGCAATAACTGATTTTCCTACACCAAAAACTCCGAAGCAAGTTAGGCGTTTTCTAGGTTTATCGGGCTGGTACAGGAGATTTGTTAAAGACTATTCTGCTCGTGCTAGTCCGATAACAGATACACTGAAGAAAGGAAAACAGTTTGTATTTGGCCCTGAAGCTATTGCTGCATTCGAAGATCTGAAAAAGTCATTAACAACCGCGCCCATATTAGTCAATCCAGACTTCAGTAGACCATTTATTGTATTGTGTGATGCATCTACATCCGGCATTGGTTGCATTCTATGCCAGAAGGATGAAGATGGTTTGGAGAGACCTATCTATTACTATTCGCATAAACTCAATTCAGCACAACGCAATTACAGCGTTACTGAATTAGAGTGCCTTGCGGCGGTTTTAGGGGTTGAAAAATTCAGGTCATACATTGAGATGCAGGAATTTAAGATAGTGACTGACCATGCGAGTTTGAAATGGCTCATGAGTCAGAGAGACCTCAGCGGACGTCTAGCTCGATGGAGTTTAAAACTCCAGCGTTACTCCTTTGTTATAGAACATCGAAAGGGAGCACAACATGTTGTACCAGATGCACTCTCACGGGTTCATTGTGTCGACGAGATTGTATCTGATACTTCGAGTGAAATGAGCTCTTTCGATGTTCTACATGTAGATCTTGCAGATCCGAGCTTCAAATCAGAAGAATATGTAAGATTGCTAGAAACAATTGAGAAGAACAAACAACAACTGCCTGACCTTCAGGTTTCAGAAAATTTTGCATACAAGAAGGTCAAACACAGTACAGGGGAAGCCATAGCAGATGATCTGATCTGGAAACTATGGATTCCCTCTTCCCTCACAACCCGTTTGATTCATCTGGCTCATGAACCTCCTAAAGCTTCGCATGGTGGGGTCGCAAAGACTCTTTACAGGCTGCGTGAACGTTTTTACTGGCCTAATATGGCGGCACAAGTGAAGGCTTTCATTGCGGATTGTACCACCTGCAAAACATCCAAATCGCCGAATTCAACCCTGAGACCGCCAATGGGACAGGCGTTCGTAGTAGATAGGCCTTTCCAACACATCTTTATAGACTATCTCGGTCCATATCCTAGATCCAAGAATGGCAACGTATATATGATTATTTGTCTTGACCAATTGACGAAATTTGTTCTCATACAACCTTTAAGAAAAGCGACTAGTGAGACAGCGATTAAGTTTCTCGAAGAGCAAGTATTTGCCGTGTTTGGAGTACCAGAGTCGTTACTGTCAGATAATGGGAAACAATTTACAAGCAAAGAATTTCAAAAACTACTTACTTCGTATGGGATTAGGCATATTAGAACCGCCGCATACTCGCCACAGGCGAATGCCAGCGAGCGCGTTAATCGCTCTGTTTTAACTGCTATTCGGTCCTATATAGCAAAAGAAACGAACCAAGTCAACTGGGATAGGCATGTCCAATCAATCGCAAGTGCGCTCCGATCAACTATACATTCGGCGATCGGAATGTCGCCACATGAAGCCCTCTTTGGGCAGTCGAAAATCGATCATGGTGATGACTATACCCTTTTCAGAAAACTTAATGGCTTAAACAATGCAGAGTTCAATGTTTTGCCAAAAGCCTTAAAAATGAATATGATCCACAACCATCTTAAGGAAGCTTTAGCAAAAGCTCATACGAATTATGAGAAGTCTTATAATACAAGAAGCAAAAGTTCGCAATACGTCGTAGGACAAACTGTTTATAAACGAAATTTCATACTAAGTGATGCAAGCAAGAAAAGAAACGCCAAATTTTGCCCTAAGTTTGTAAAAGCAAAAATTAAAAGTATACCGAGTCATAACCTATACGAATTGGTGGACATGAATGGAAATAACATCGGAACTTTTCACGCAAAAGACATCCGAAAGTAGGCAATTGCTAGCAAACTATTACGGGCATAATTTCTTGTTCACTATCTCAGGCGTGGGTCGACTAAAGCGAGTCCTTCTTCATTCCATTTACTTGCACAGGCGTTTAAGTAATTGAAATGCTTTGTGGGGGACCTCTAATAAATAAATAAATAAATAAAATATGCTACACCCTGTGCTCAAGAAGATTCCACATGGAATTCTGCTAACAATCAGCTGTCACTTATTCGCCCGAATTAAGCGGAAGCTGAGCATATTCGCCGTCACAGCCTGCTCTTCCTTCTGTGAACGTGTAACTTTCTTTTCTTTCGTAACCTTAGCCGGAATAAGTACTCCACGTGTGACAATATGCTTTTCATCTGCTGTTGGCTATAATAGACGATAAAACTACGCTATTCCTTGTTCCCCTTGGATCTCTCGCCGCTCATTGCATATGAATCGCAAATTCTCCCTACTAAACCACACATCCCCAATGTATATCCAAAAATTGATGAATGGTTCGGATCTCAAATAAGACTGATCTAAAATACTGGGTTCTTTATCTGTGATATAACACTTCAGTAGTAATGACAGAGGTATGGGTAATTTTACCAACAAATTGCATTTTTTCGTCATTCGATATGATTTTAAGAAGTCGACTATCCTCAAGAGTGACGACGAATCTGGAATCATTGAACTTAAAGGGTAGGCAACTAATGTGTATAATATTTGAGAAATCAAAAACATATAAAATCCTTGGTAGTTTCAATTTAGAGGACAGCAGCTGTGACTTGGACAAATAGGTACGATCTGTAGAGCAAAACAGCGTTAGCCTGAAGAAACGTCGGGTCAATTTTCAAGAATAAAGTTTCTGGATTCGACCAAAACCTATTTTCATTTATTTCATTCATTCATTTTTAATGGCCCGCTTATCCATTAAGTGGGTCGCGGGTGTAGGTTGCTCAAGTGGATACCCTCCATAGCTCTCGATTCTCCGCCATCGACTCTAAATCATACGGGTAGAGGAGAGATTGTAGACTTTATCTAACCATCCGCCTGCCTGATTGTACGGATTCCATAGCACGTCATGGGATCCTGGTTAAAAAGGTATCTCTGTAAATAAAATCGGAATGACCGACCAAAAAAAATTTTAAAAGTAAAAGAACTAAAATAGTAGATATTATTACATGCGTTAAAATAACCAAACGTTATTAGGCAAACAAAAAAGCACAAAATAATTAATATTCAAGAATACCTAGAACGCAGGCGTATACGTACTATTTCTTCTATGTATTCGCCCACACGACTTACATTTAAAAATTTGATTTCCTTTTCTTTTTTGTTTTGTTTTTTTTATACCCTCCACAGGATGGTATATTCACTTTGTCATTACATTTGTAACGCCAAGAAGGATTCACCGGAGACCCTATAAAGTGTATATATTCTGAATCAGGATCACATTCTGAATCGATTTAGCCATGTCCGTTTGTCTGTCTGTTGAAAACGCGCTAGCGTCCAATCGAATCGACATAGGCGAATGGAATTTTGTGAAAGGACTTATTTTTATGGTCGTCAGGTTAGTACTGAAAATGGGCTATGTCAGTTAGGTAACAGGCGCTGTGACTTGTGAGGAATGTATCTGCACATTAACATCCAGCAAAACAGACTTTGGATCGAGTTAACTATCCGTCGCAGTCAGAAATATGTGAAGTCTCCGGAAATACATTGCCGTTACAATTGGCCTGATTCTCTTGACACTAAAAAAGAAGTTGGTCGATCATTTATTTGTCTGTGATTTGAGACGAAGAATGCCGGGTATTACGATTACATGCCTTTTAAAAACGATTTTTCCAGACCGCAACTTCGGTCAACCATAGTGGTCAATTCTTCGGTTTATTCTAACAAGTTCCGCAGGACACAGAAATACTTACATAATTCCTATATTGATAGTTAAAATGTTACGTATACGCCACCGCATATTTAAAGAACCGACATTGCTGCTATGAGAGGGGCTAGCATAGTTCAAATTAATTTGATGCCGCTACAGGGATGGATCTGAGACGCTATCAATATGCACATCGGTCTCCGACTTACGATGAGTTTTTTTTATCCCTTTTGGAATTAAAAAAAATCCTTCTTCGTATAAAATAAAACTACATAATAGCACAAAACTGTCATATTTTTATTTTTTTATTTTTATTTTTATGTTATATCCTACTATTGGTTTCTTTTCACAAAATCAGTGAGCCGTCTGATTAATTATGGAATAATACAAATTTCATTCAAATGACTGCCTCGGCTGGCTTGGCAGTAGGACATCGATCGTTTCGATCCTTATTTTACGAATAGCTTGATACCAAAATCGTCTCGGGATTGTTCGCATAACATCGACTGTTAGTACTGCCGTTCTGAGAAAAAATGGCGCGAATGCCATGATTCATGAATTGAGTCAGCCACATATTTGCAATCGTTAGACACTGCCTTATTTTTGGATTGCAAGGCATATTTCCAACTGCAAATGGCTGAAAATTAAGAATGCAAATGGGTACATCCACCAAGTTTAGCTCTATTCCTAAGTAATAAAAGCTTATTTGTCATTTCCTATCTATGTTAAAAAGGCCCATTTGCCTAAATTGTCTGGCTATGTGACTCTTGCTACTGTCATATACGATTTTTTTGGTTAATACACACTTTTTCACTACTAAACCATCTTGTGCAAAAGCTGCCTAATTGCCTACGCAGAGACATATTTGAATATAGGATTTTGCAAGGAATTTTGTATTGTGCTGCTGAGTGAATTTTATAGTTTGACGAAATCTTTGAAGTGAATGGTTTAAGAAATTTATTGCCCTCGTTGTAACTAAAGCAAGGGTGTCCAACCATTTGTTTCACTGGGCCACATTGGAAGACGACATGGTATTTTGTGCCACAATTACATTACCATAGCTGGAACAAAAACCACATACCACAGTTTCGCCTAAAATTGGGTTTGGTCGGATCGGCCGTCGGCGGTCGGTAACATATAAATCCGTATAGTTCTCAAGTTTTTCATCCGACATGTTGGTTCTAATTTTGCACTTCGTGTGTTTCATTGCTGAATATAGTTTTTCACATAATAATATCTATATCTATGTACGGGTTTTCAAATAACGCATGACTGTACAGTTCAGAGTAATTATGTCTGGGCAGGTTTGATTTATAAAACTCCAAAAAAGGGACGGATCAAATTTCTCTTCAAGTTGAATGGTAGATTGCAAATCTATCCAGTCCATTTGAAAATGTGTTTTCAGCATAACTAATCGACTGAAAATGGAGTCGAAAAATGCAAAAATTTTGAAAAATTATATAATATTGAAAAGTAAGCTTGTGTATTTTTTCCAATTTTAGGAATATGTTTGGACAATGTGTTAAAATGTCAAAGTTGAAATATCGCTTTGAAGACGGGAAATTACCAATAGTGCTAAGTCTGTAAGCCAGTTGGCATCTTCAAGTTCTGCCACAGATTTTTATTTCGATGACATAAGTTCGTCATAAAATCATTTTAACATCTGTTCTAAAAGTATACGATATCGCCATACTCAGCATCAACATTTTTGAGCAATTCTTTGAATTGGCGATGATTCAATCCCTGGGCTCTTATAAAGTTCACAGTCTTGCTTGACGACGACTTGCATAACATGATCCATTTTTAAAGCTTTTCCGCATTAATTTTCTTGGGTTTTGGGCAGCAATGGCACCGACTTTTATTCATTTTAGAAGTCCCTCTTTTTACAGATCATAGCTAGGGAACCGTCCGTAACTACAAAAGATATATTTGAAATGACAAAGAAAATCACGTTAATGTGTTTTTAACTGCTTCATATACTTAAATCTCTTGTATTGACGTGTCTTTTAGTGGGACTAAAGAATCCATTTATTCAGTTCGACAATATTCGTCATTAATACCTCTAATAAAAATGGCAAATTGAGCAGTATCAGTACAGTATCATCAGTACTTTCATCCATGACTAAAGAATAAAATTTAAAATTACCAGACTTTACTTTTCAAAACCTTTTCGATAGACTTGCCAAGACCGTCAATTCTCCTGGCAATAGTTTGATGATACAAACTGATTTTATAAATATCACCGTTCTTGTGTGGGAAAATCAGATCTGCAACGCTTTCCATGCATTCCTTCATAAACTCGCCACTAGAAAATGGTTTCAGTCACTTCACTAGTGTAGTGTGTTCACTGGGCTTCACAAATGATTCTGTCTGAGTTGTATTGCTGCTTGTGTGGTTCCCATCTTGCTCAAACCGTATATAGCTGTCCCAAGTCCAAAACGTGGAAAAGTGGGCCGCTACTCTAAAATCTACACCAATCAGTGACAAGTTCAGGATGTAAGACTATGTGTAGATTTTCCGAGCCTCATATACGGCAATTAGGATTGTTTATGCGCCTCATCTGAAAAAATGATTATTTGAACAAAATATTAATTTCGAGCTGCTCTTAAGCCCCAACAGTAACAGAGAAGGGAGGGGGGGTAATTTTACTTCATATCCTTAGTGCTTAGTCCATGGTATTTTTCAAGTGAATAATACGAGATCTTTATGCAAAATATGCTGAGATCCTTGACTCGCTGATGTTCTAATGTTTATTCGCACACTTTCCGCAGAAATTGCAATATTTCCCATTGAGTGCACAGGACGATGTCGGGATTATGTTCAGATATCAATCAGTAAACCAGTCTCAGGAACTTTCTCCACAAACTTGAGTAGGTACACCAAACACCAGTTTGGAATTATTTTGAACTGCATTTTCGTTCAAAATTCGCACTCTTTCGGCAACTTATAATTTGAGAAATTATTTTTAAAGAGGCTGAAACCAATAATAGAGGCCCGGCAGTTAGTGCTCGCTCCCCAATTTGGGTTTAGAGAGAAACACCCGTGCATAGAATTGCGAGTATTATAGAAAAGGCCTTGAATACTACTAGAAGTTTGTTATGCCATTTTCTTAGATATAGAAGAAGCATTTGATAAGATTTGCCACTAAGAACTAGAATGAAAACTAAAAGGGAATCTTTCTAAAGAGTTTTATTCCATTTTTAAATCATTCATTACAGACTTTCTTAAAGGAGGGGTTAGGGACGGTTGATACTTGATACAACGTGTATACTTACTTTTCGTGTTTTCTAAGATGCCCCGAGGAACCTATGAGGAAGACTTCTGGAGGAAATGTGGACTTGTCAACATATAACTATGCTTATGACGAGGTGAAGGCAGGCTATTCATTTCGCAATGCGGTGGAGAAGCATGGAATAAATAACTGCTCGCAGTGCTCGCTTCTATTAATATTTATTTTTATTATTAAATTATTGTTTTTAATAATAATAATAATAATAATAATTTCCCACGCCTCTTTCCCCCCCAGATACCGCGCGAGCTGGGGTCCATTTTCACCGAATATGACGGCAGTCTCGGCTGCAAGTCATATCGGCACTATTTTTTATTATTATTATTATTATTATTATTATTATTATTATTATTATTATTATTATTAGTCTTTGAGAAAAACTCTTTGAAACTCTTACCATTACCATTCAACTCGATATACGTATATACTTACCTATAATGTAAGTGCAGTTCGACTTCTGAATGCGAGTTCACAATTGCAAGATGTAAGACCCTTCTATTTGCCTCAAAATAATAACTCAAAGGGTTGGTTGAGATAGGTCCCTATATGGACCTGTGCAAAAACTACATATTTATTTATATATAATACTCATATTATAATGTTCCTAAGGAATGCAACATGTAAAGTTTATTTTAAATTTTTAGCAAAATAAGAATTGGTAAAAAAACATTGTGTATTTAACAAGAAGTGTAATTGAAAAAATAATTAACTATTTTTAATTAAGAACTATCATAAAAATAAGAGTGTAACAAATAAAATTCTAACAAAAATACGGACAAATTTAGTGCAGCTCTGGCTGTAGGAATTCGCAAGCTGAATATGTTAAATTATAGTTTTTTTTTATAGTTAAAAATTTCGACTTCAGCTTGCGAAAACCTAGACCTAGAGGTCTGCTAAAGTGCACCAGAACCCGTGTTCTCCTGGGCAGAAGAAGTAAGGAGGAGGTGAAAAGTTCTTTGGCACCTTTGGTTTCGGTGCGGGAGGATGATTTTCTTGTTTTCCTTTTTGCACCTCGACCTTCTTCTCCGACCGCTTTTTAATAAATTGGGCCCCGTAATGGAGACCAATTGGGAGACCTATTAAGGCGCCAGAAATGGTGCTATTTGGCAGAAGGCTTGCCCCAACATGGGCGCCTGAATAGGTAAATTGTTTGAATATTTCTTAGGCATGTGAAATATTCGAACAACTTACCTACTAGGCCAAATAGGCATGTAAAGGTCAGGTCTCTGATGCCATTGGGACGTTTGCCGTTTTCTACGGCATGGTCCCTGGCCAAACCGCAATATTTTTTGGCCAGATTGGCCATCTAAATATCGCATAATTTTGGTTTTTTTTTAGAGGGGATTGGTAAAAAATTTTAAATTTTAGTACTTACAAAGTCTGTGCCAGCTGTCGTTCCCACCAGGTTGTTGGTAACACCGCGCATTTGTATGCGGGAGCACATTTGTTGGCGCTCCCGACCGCTTCTCAAGCTCTGGTTTTCGCTCGTCATTTCGCGCACTTTCTTGATCGCAGAATAGTATTTCTTGATGGTACCTGGCATGGGCATGTTGTCAAGGTTGAGCGTCATCTTTTTGCAGCTTTTGTTGTCCATTTTGCTGGTTTTTTGTTTATTTTCTTGAATTTTGCTTTTTGTTGATTTTTTCTTGACTTTTCTCTGTCGTTTGTTTTTGTTTACTAATTTTCGTTTGACAACAAAGTCAAGGCCTGTTCGATTTATAAATCGAGAGAACTGTTCAGTTTAAGTTGTTTGAAAGTACATTCGAGTAGATAGTCATAAATGGCTGAAAATGCCAGATAAAATTCGCTAGGACCCACGCAAGACACTATGATATTGATATTGTTTTTGAACAGGCATCATTAAACCGATTCCATGATAGAAATTAGTTAAAGCTTTCAGTTATATTTTTGAAATTAGTTTTTATGTAGGTACCTACGAAGTAATCAGTATTTGGTAAAAGCATTTGGGTCAACAATAAGACTTGATGTTAGTCATCATTCCTTCGATCGGCTTTAGGGTTTCAGGTTCAGGACCCATGTATTTCAAACATCCCACAATATTATATACATTGTGTGGTATTCAGAAGTTTAAAGCAAGGCGCGCATTGAAGTAGTGTTGGAATGGTACGTGACACAGCAGCGTGCTGCCGCTCATTCATTACTTCTTTAAATATTGTCCTCATATCATGAAGATGCTCTTTTATTTGAACAACTTGCTTACTCTAAATGCTACCAACCAGGAGAAGAAGAAAAAACAATAAATTTGCAATTTTTAACGCTTATAAAAAGGATTTGAAATTGGACGACCGTAAATTTAAACTTTTCATTCGAATGAAGAGAGTGACATTTTGCAAGTTACTGACAAAATTATTACCTATGCTTCAAAAAATGGATACAAACTTCAGGAATTGTGTATCTCCCGAAGAAAGACTTCTGGTAACATTGCGGTTAGTATAAAATAAAAAATATTAAGAGACAAAATTCACGTCTATCCACGTAACCGGCAGCTTGCCAATCGAATATTAAACTAGTTCGATATTTATGGCATCAGACTAACATCGCGTCAACTGCAAAATACCACGTCACCTTTGCATAGGCTTTGGAGATTTCACTGCCACGTCGGTCGGTCGCTAGGCAATAACCACTACAGTGTCCGACTTGCCTAAATAATGTTGAAAGTCGTTTTCGGTGTCAAATATGCATTAAAAATATGCATTAATGGTCAAGGGTGAAAAATGCTTGTCTACCACTTAAAACCAAACCAGTGTCGGCATAGGTTAGGTTACGTTATGTTAGGGTGGCAGGCCGCACCAAGTGTATAGCCTCACTTAGGCCGGAGATGATCCATTGTGATACCACAGGATCGATTGATCTCACAACTACACGTCGAACCAACTGGAGCTAAGAATAAAGCGAGTTCGACGAGATTGTCGAAGAAGCATTCTCCGAGATGTAGTCTTCTGCCAGATGATCGGCCTGGACACGTACCTGGGAGGCGAAGAATAGTCTCTCTTCCTCCTCGGTCATGCAGCTTCTACAGAAATTGTTGGCAGTTAGGCCCAACCTGAGAGCATGCCTGGCAATAATGCAGTGTCCCGTAATGACACCTACTAATGCGCTTATAATAGGTATGCCATTGTCGTTAAGTTACTCCTTCGTCTATTCGCTGAGCCATTTTTTACCATTTTGTATTTTTCTAAAGTCACTTTATCCTCAGCAAATAGCCCTTAAGTGTTAAGAAAGGACCCAAATCGTTGCAAACTTATCAGAGAGTAATAAAGGGTTCTCCCTTTAATAGGAACCGGTAGATGTTAAAATTTAATTTAATCGAATAAAACAAGTGGTGACACATTGTCGAATTTTTAATTTTATTTGGGGAGCCTATCAATGGAATAATGTGTCGAGTATGACATTGCCCAAATTAGTACGCGGAGATTCAATTGTCGTTGAAGCTGGCTGAATTTGAACGATGACAATGGCTATGCTGACATTGAAGGCACCGTTCGTGTGCGTGTTATTTGCATAGACCTGCGACTTGAGCAGAGTCCATAATGGCATCAGTGCTGTGGTACGTCCTGGCTACTTTGATTGGTTCAACAACGGCGAAAGTATAAGACCTGCCAATTCTATTATTACGACTAGAACTATTTAAATAAACGACTTAAAAGTGCAATGCGAGCTTCGTTTTATGCAGAGGGATTCCTTACAGTCAACTATAGGCAAGACGTTGTTGGTAGAATGATGTTTGTTTGGAGTATTCCAAGTTCCTAAGTTTGCGTAGTTCCTGTAAATTTGATCACAGGTGTTCTTACAAAACAACACAAACAAATCTCAGAACCTCAGAACTGAACTGTCACTCAAACAAAACAAAAATTATTTTCAAACAGAAATTATTTTCAATCAAAAATTTGTAACGAAATTTATCCTCAAATGGGGTGGAAGAGACTGCTGTAAATATCCCTGGTGGTGGTGGTGATGAAGGATGTGGGCTGGGCGATGTTGCGGGTCATATGCGGCTGATATTGATGGCACCAACGATGCGATTATAAGAGATTCTTCTGCGTGGTGAAATTTCCTTCTCCGTTGTACCATACTACCATTGAACGGACGATAACGACAGTAGTTGTTGATGGCAGATAAGGTGTCGAAATCGGTGGTGGGGTGGTTTTATTCTGGGTGATGGAGTTAGGTGAATGCCAAGATTATGACGATTCTGATGTGGACGTCAACTTTGTCGGTCGTTGTGTAACTGAGCCTTTGGATCATACGAGACAAGTGGACATATTTTTGGCGGTCTGAACATTTGCACGTGCGGAATTCAAGGGAATTTATTGTATGATGGAGAACTTGCGAAATCCGATCCCTTTCTAGGCCAAAATTCCATTCGCCATTCCTTCTTAGATTTACAAGTCAGCTCGGAATGCCATAACAGTGGCGGTGCCACTATTCTAAAGGACTTTTAAACCGTATTTTAGAGTACTGAAAATGAATATTATATACCAGAATGGTAATATGCTTTTCATCTGCTGTTGGCTATAATAGACGATAAAACTACGCTATTCCTTGTTCCCCTTGGATCTCTCGCCGCTCATTGCATATGAATCGCAAATTCTCCCTACTAAACCACACATCCCCAATGTATATCCAAAAATTGATGAATGGTTCGGATCTCAAATAAGACTGATCTAAAATACTGGGTTCTTTATCTGTGATATAACACTTCAGTAGTAATGACAGAGGTATGGGTAATTTTACCAACAAATTGCATTTTTTCGTCATTCGATATGATTTTAAGAAGTCGACTATCCTCAAGAGTGACGACGAATCTCGAATCATTGAACTTAAAGGGTAGGCAACTAATGTGTATAATATTTGAGAAATCAAAAACATATAAAATCCTTGGTAGTTTCAATTTAGAGGACAGCAGCTGTGACTTGGACAAATAGGTACGATCTGTAGAGCAAAACAGCGTTAGCCTGAAGAAACGTCGGGTCAATTTTCAAGAATAAAGTTTCTGGATTCGACCAAAACCTATTTTCATTTATTTCATTCATTCATTTTTAATGGCCCGCTTATCCATTAAGTGGGTCGCGGGTGTAGGTTGCTCAAGTGGATACCCTCCATAGCTCTCGATTCTCCGCCATCGACTCTAAATCATACGGGTAGAGGAGAGATTGTAGACTTTATCTAACCATCCGCCTGCCTGATTGTACGGATTCCATAGCACGTCATGGGATCCTGGTTAAAAAGGTATCTCTGTAAATAAAATCGGAATGACCGACCAAAAAAAATTTTAAATGTAAAAGAACTAAAATAGTAGATATTATTACATGCGTTAAAATAACCAAACGTTATTAGGCAAACAAAAAAGCACAAAATAATTAATATTCAAGAATACCTAGAACGCAGGCGTATACGTACTATTTCTTCTATGTATTCGCCCACACGACTAACATTTAAAAATTTGATTTCCTTTCCATATTTATTGTTCGCTCATATATAAAATCATATATAATAGATAGAGTAATTAAAACTCACTTACCCATATTTTTATTTTTTTTTTTTTTTGTATACCCTCTACAGGAAGGTATATTCACTTTGCTATTACATTTATAACGCCTAGAAGGAGTCACCGGAGACCCAATAAAGTATAATAATATTCTGAATCAGGATCACATTCTGAATCAATTTAGCCATGTCCGTCTGTCTGTCTGTTGAAAACACGATAGCGTCCAAACGAATCAACGTAGGTGATTGTGAGAGGACTTCTTTTTATCGTCGTGAGGTTGGTATTGAAAATGGGCTATGTCGGTCAGGTGACAGGCGCTGTGACTTGTGAGGAATGTATCTGCACATTAACATCCAGCAAAACAGACTTTGGATCGAGTGAACTATCCGTCGCAGTCAGAAATATGTGAAGTCTCCGGAAATACATTGCCGTTACAATTGGCCTGATTCTCTTGACACTAAAAAATAAGTTGGTCGATCATTTATTTGTCTGTGATTTGAGACGAAGAATGCCGGGTATTACGATTACATGCCTTTTAAAAACGATTTTTCCAGACCGCAACTTCGGTCAACCATAGTGGTCAATTCTTCGGTTTATTCTAACAAGTTCCGCAGGACACAGAAATACTTACATAATTCCTATATTGATAGTTAAAATGTTACGTATACGCCACCGCATATTTAAAGAACCGACATTGCTGCTATGAGAGGGGCTAGCATAGTTCAAATTAATTTGATGCCGCTACAGGGATGGATCTGAGACGCTATCAATATGCACATCGGTCTCCGACTTACGATGAGTTTTTTTTATCCCTTTTGGAATTAAAAAAAATCCTTCTTCGTATAAAATAAAACTACATAATAGCACAAAACTGTCATATTTTTATTTTTTTATTTTTATTTTTATGTTATATCCTACTGTTGGTTTCTTTTCACAAAATCAGTGAGCCGTCTGATTAATTATGGAATAATACAAATTTCATTCAAATGACTGCCTCGGCTGGCTTGGCAGTAGGACATCGATCGTTTCGATCCTTATTTTACGAATAGCTTGATACCAAAATCGTCTCGGGATTGTTCGCATAACATCGACTGTTAGTACTGCCGTTCTGAGAAAAAATGGCGCGAATGCTATGATTCATGAATTGAGTCAGCCACATATTTGCAATCGTTAGACACTGCCTTATTTTTGGATTGCAAGGCATATTTCCAACTGCAAATGGCTGAAAATTAAGAATGCAAATGGGTACATCCACCAAGTTTAGCTCTATTCCTAAGTAATAAAAGCTTATTTGTCATTTCCTATCTATGTTAAAAAGGCCCATTTGCCTAAATTGTCTGGCTATGTGACTCTTGCTACTGTCATATACGATTTTTTTGGTTAATACACACTTTTTCACTACTAAACCATCTTGTGCAAAAGCTGCCTAATTGCCTACGCAGAGACATATTTGAATATAGGATTTTGCAAGGAATTTTGTATTGTGCTGCTGAGTGAATTTTATAGTTTGACGAAATCTTTGAAGTGAATGGTTTAAGAAATTTATTGCCCTCGTTGTAACTAAAGCAAGGGTGTCCAACCATTTGTTTCACTGGGCCACATTGGAAGACGACATGGTATTTTGTGCCACAATTACATTACCATAGCTGGAACAAAAACCACATACCACAGTTTCGCCTAAAATTGGGTTTGGTCGGATCGGCCGTCGGCGGTCGGTAACATATAAATCCGTATAGTTCTCAAGTTTTTCATCCGACATGTTGGTTCTAATTTTACACTTCGTGTGTTTCATTGCTGAATATAGTTTTTCACATAATAATATCTATGTACGGGTTTTCAAATAATGATGGCATGAATAACGCATGACTGTACAGTTCAGGGTAATTATGTCTGGGCAGGTTTGATTTATAAAACTCCAAAAAATGGACGTGATCAAATTTCTCTTCAAGTTGAATGGTAGATTGCAAATCTATCCACTCCATTTGAAAATTTATTTTCAGCATAACTAAACAACTCAAAATGGAGTCGAAAAAAGCAAAAAAAATTTCTGAAATCCATTTTTGAATTCTTGTAGGTACCTACCTATAATATTGAAAAGTAAGCCTGTGTATTTTTTCCAATTTTAGGAATATGTTTGGACAATGTGTTAAAATGTCAAAGTTGAAATATCGCTTTGAAGACGCGAAATTACCAATAGTGCTAAGTCTGTAAGCCAGTTGGCATCTTCAAGTTCTGCCACAGATTTTTATTTCGATGACATAAGTTCCTCATAAAATCATTTTAACATCTGTTCTAAAAGTATACGATATCGCCATACTCAGCATCAACATTTTTGAGCAATTCTTTGAATTGGCGATGATTCAATCCCTGGGCTCTTATAAAGTTCACAGTCTTGCTTGACGACGACTTGCATAACATGATCCATTTTTAAAGCTTTTCCGCATTAATTTTCTTGGGTTTTGGGCAGCAATGGCACCGACTTTTATTCATTTTAGAAGTCCCTCTTTTTACAGATCATAGCTAGGGAACCGTCCGTAACTAAAAAAGATATATTTGAAATGACAAAGAAAATCACGTTAATGTGTTTTTAACTGCTTCATATAAATCTCTTGTATTGACGTGTCTTTTAGTGGGACTAAAGAATCCATTTATTCAGTTCGACAATATTCGTCATTAATACCTCTAATAAAAATGGCAAATTGAGCAGTATCAGTACAGTATCATCAGTACTTTCATCCATGGCTAAAGAATAAAATTTAAAATTACCAGACTTTACTTTTCAAAACCTTTTCGATAGACTTGCCAAGACCGTCAATTCTCCTGGCAATAGTTTGATGATACAAACTGATTTTATAAATATCACCGTTCTTGTGTGGGAAAATCAGATCTGCAACGCTTTCCATGCATTCCTTCATAAACTCGCCACTAGAAAATGGTTTCAGTCACTTCACTAGTGTAGTGTGTTCACTGGGCTTCACAAATGATTCTGTCTGAGTTGTATTGCTGCTTGTGTGGTTCCCATCTTGCTCAAACCGTATATAGCTGTCCCAAGTCCAAAACGTGGAAAAGTGGGCCGCTACTCTAAAATCTACACCAATCAGTGACAAGTTCAGGATGTAAGACTATGTGTAGATTTTCCGAGCCTCATATACGGCAATTAGGATTGTTTATGCGCCTCATCTGAAAAAATGATTATTTGAACAAAATATTAATTTCGAGCTGCTCTTAAGCCCCAACAGTAACAGAGAAGGGAGGGGGGGTAATTTTACTTCATATCCTTAGTGCTTAGTCCATGGTATTTTTCAAGTGAATAATACGAGATCTTTATGCAAAATATGCTGAGATCCTTGACTCGCTGATGTTCTAATGTTTATTCGCACACTTTCCGCAGAAATTGCAATATTTCCCATTGAGTGCACAGGACGATGTCGGGATTATGTTCAGATATCAATCAGTAAACCAGTCTCAGGAACTTTCTCCACAAACTTGAGTAGGTACACCAAACACCAGTTTGGAATTATTTTGAACTGCATTTTCGTTCAAAATTCGCACTCTTTCGGCAACTTATAATTTGAGAAATTATTTTTAAAGAGGCTGAAACCAATAATAGAGGCCCGGCAGTTAGTGCTCGCTCCCCAATTTGGGTTTAGAGAGAAACACCCGTGCATAGAATTGCGAGTATTATAGAAAAGGCCTTGAATACTACTAGAAGTTTGTTATGCCATTTTCTTAGATATAGAAGAAGCATTTGATAAGATTTGCCACTAAGAACTAGAATGAAAACTAAAAGGGAATCTTTCTAAAGAGTTTTATTCCATTTTTAAATTATTGATTACAGACTTTCTTAAAGGAGGGGTTAGGGACGGTTGATACTTGATACAACGTGTATACTTACTTTTCGTGTTTTCTAAGATGCCCCGAGGAACCTATGAGGAAGACTTCTGGAGGAAATGTGGACTTGTCAACATATAACTATGCTTATGACGAGGTGAAGGCAGGCTATTGTAGCGTGACACTGCTTTTAATTTAATTAAACACGAAAAATAAAACAATTTTTCCATACTACACAGTTCATAGATATTTATTTTAAATTTTTCAAAATATAACTACCACTATAATGTCTGCATAGACATGGCGCACGCATCCCCGGTTAAGCCGCTGTAAGTTTCAAGGCGCCACCTCGTAAACGAGCGGAGAATTTTCAGGCTAGGAATTTTCGATGACTATAAAAAGCCATGCGCAGTCACGCATTTCCTCTTTCATCTGAAATTGGGTGCCGCGTGAGTCAAAGCGAAGTCAAAGCGAAGTAACACTATAATTAAACGTGTCAGTGAGTTTTAGCAAAAAAACAAACGTAAAAAGAAATCAACCAAAACTACATATAGTGATTTAGAAAAAATATTCACTTAATTTTTATAAAGATTTATTCAAATCCAAGTCCGAAAACATCAGTCGTAGGAGGTAAGCTGTTGAATTATAGTTAAAGTGGTCTTATTTTATTAAGTTGTGTGTTAATTTATAGCGCCTCGCGTTCTCGGCATATACGAGCATATATAAAACGCTCCCGCACTTAGAAGTGACAGAACCAGCGCATAATATTATTCCCGCCAAGTACCAACTACACCAGGTACGGGGTAAAACGTCGAGTTAACCCCCCCAAAATCGCTTCATTACACGTCGGACTCTTCGCCAACCAAAACGTGTCCAGACGAATCAGCGAATCCATCAGAAGGTTACTCACGTCGTATCCCCCTTCTTCCGTATTCACCCGTAAAATAATAAATTACGTACCACGAGTTCTAACCTCTTCTACATAGAAAGTGCGAAAAAGTGCGTGCACCCAACGCGGCGTGTCCTACGACCATTTTGTGAGCCACGTGGATTTCAGTTACCACCTTAAATTATAAATCATCGGTACGGACATTGACTGAGAGACAATTAAATCGCATCTTGCATCAAGCTTATCACCATCGAAGCGATTTCCAATATATCAATCGAAGCACCACCACCACCACCCTACACCGTGCTACCACAGACCATATATCTACCCAAGTGGTAAAACCAAAATACGCTGCGACACCTCGACCGATTGACAAGCTAGGCTGCATGTTAAAGCGGCCAAGCGACCAGCCACCTTCGTCAGCAAGAGCCCGGACAACGTCCGAGATTAGGAGCATGCTTACGTGTGCATTTAATTAGAATTAGGTTTAGTTTTAATTTTAGTTTTAATTTCTTTCTTTTCTTTATATCATCTTTGAATAACTTAAATATAAGCGAAACACAGGTAATGCCAATCAAGAACATACAATACATATAAATTCTAATCCTAATATTTTCAAACAGCTTCATATCAAATTCATGCAAACATTATCACAACAACAAAACATCATAATTAGACAACCAATTGTGCGCACAAGCGGAGTCAAGAACAACAGAAGCAGACACATTTTTAACAACAACATTCATACACAATAAAAAAAACGAATTAATTAAATGCAGATAACAAACGTAAGTCATTTTAAACAATAATTGTATATTCTTTGGCATTTTTTCTTAATTTTTAAACAATAATATCAATTAATAGTAATACACAAATTTTAATAGTTTCGCCTACCTAAATAATATCCTAAACTACATACATATTAGCTACTTATATATCTATATCATAATATAATACCTACTTACTCTACATAGTGTTTAAGGCCCTTACGGCGTGAATTTCACATAGATTAATTTACATGCACCTAAGATTGGATTATAAAGCGTGTTACATTTCATAATCTGAAGTTGAAGCCAGGTTGCAAGATTCATTGCAATTCTATTATCTTCATCGCATTAGTTCGAATAGATTCGATAAGATAAGATAATAATTTATATTGTTATCGCGCTCTTTAATGGCGTTTAATTTATTAAGAGAGAGCACTGACTCTTAATTTTGGAAAATTTTCTTTTGTTTATAATATGAATAAAAACTTTTATTTTGTTAATATTTAAACATCTCTTTCAATTATTGAAATGATGTGGTAATTCTCTTTTTGTGCGATGGAGAGATGTGAAGGGTAACAACATCTTCATGGGATAGAGCGTAACGTAGTCAATTTAGGGGCCCTCCACTACATATATTCCGGCATGGAGAGGCCATGGAGCTAGTGACTCAGGTCATTAGTATAGGGCGGGTACAGCCGATGAACAGTGAACGAAA